>LR990990.1:5000000-7500000 GCA_905163435.1 Mamestra brassicae
GACTGGTTGTCCTTTATGAACAACTGAATGTTTTGTACGCTTTGGAACTTCACAAACTTCAGAGGGACAGGGTTTCCATCCAGATCACTTGGCGTAAATCTAGAACAGAAAAAAAAGATTTATGGTATGTCTACCATCTGAGTTCAAGCATTTATAGAGATTATTTTACTTACTCAACATCCTGCACTGACATATTTCCGGCAGCTTGATCAAAGTCCAGTGTTCTTGGCTGGTTGATGAAGATCTTCACCGTCTTGGGCCCCTTGTCACTGGGTGCTTTGATTTTTAAGGAGTGTAGCTTCACCAGCTGAAAAATAAAGATATTTTTAGTTCAGTATACTAACTGATTTATTTACGAAGAGTGTTGCCATATTATATACAATAAGCATAGAACAACAATTGTTCCACAAGTGGTCTGATGTACAAAACAATAATGTTGTAAATAAAATTTGCAGAAAAAGCAATACAGTTAATCTAACCAACATTTAAGTTCCTTTTACTATTAATTTTTCCTATTAAAATGGTAAGGTCAATGGCATGCTTCATGCTGCATCATTTTTTAAACTTTTATAAACGTGTCTGTACTTGGTTCAAGTCATGATAGTTTACAAAGAAAAGTGGCTCTCCAATTCATGTGGCAAGGCTCACTGTTGTTCTAGTATGAGTTCTTTTTACTACTCATTTCTAGCCTATTTCAGAGCTACAGTAAGCACTAACATGGCACACTTAATAACCACCCTGTTCAATTCAAGTATTAAATTACCTGGTTGAAACTAATGTTGATGATGAGCTGCTCATCACAGTCACTGGCCAGGTATCCCGCTCCACTGGTCAGGCAGTGAGCCATGGGATGGTTGTCCGATTCATTCAGGCACTCGCACTCACTCTTAGTTATGAATGTTGCCAGGTCCATCTGTGAATATAATGTTTCTATCAGAAATGAATGATTGGAGAATAAAAAAACACCAAAATGCTTGTGATTCCAAAAACAAATGAGCAGCTTAGATCAGTATTATAGATGCACTGAATTGCTTAAGGAGAGATGCAAAATGCTCAACCTGGATAGCCTATGTCAAGCCCTCGGAAACATTGAGACAATCTTCATAGGGACCTCACAGCTCATAGCCGTTGCACTGATTGCACCATAAGATTTATATTGTAATGAAATACCAGCCTTGGCTATCAGATGCAAAGTTAGCATTTCATGACAAGCACACACAGGAGGAACTAAGTATGATACTTAGCTCCTCCTCTGCATTTATCATGAAATCTTTAACAACTACTATGACCAAAATTTCTTTCAGTGATAACAATATTGAACAAAGGAAGTCGGACAAATAATGAAGAGAGAGGCAGGTTGTAGTAGTAGTAATATAACCACTTGTAGCTATGACCTGTGCAAAGCCAACATCAGATGCTAGTTTTCAGTTTACTTACATGTCCAGCAACAGTGTTGTCTTCATCTCCAGCTTCATCAGTGCCGTAATATTGTCTAACTTTAGTTTCTAGTGTGCCTGGGTCAGCACCCTGTAGCTGGTCGATTCGCGTCTGTAACCAAATAGATAATTTTTAGGGTTTTAGGGGCTAGACAGTTGAAATATTCACAGATGATGTATTTCTGTTGCCTCTATAAATAAAAATGCCTCTATAAATATAAATACAAATAGAAATGAAATAAAATGAAAAATAAAAGGGGCCACCATACAAGAAACATGATTTTTTCGGCTTATGGTACGGAACCCTTCCGTGTGCAAGTCCAAGTTGCACTTGGCCAGTTTTTTATTACAAGTACCATCCAAATTTACTGACTCATTATAATGACTTTAAAGTGCAATCCTGAAAGGAACTAACAAAAACAAATTAACTTTTGTTCAGCTTTCTGTAATGATTCTTATATGATTGAGGGGCCACGTACCCGGTTTCTATAGAAGATGAATGTCGGCATCGCACTGATGCCCTGAGCGCTGGCCGTCTCCGCGCATCTTCCCACGTCCACCTTCAGGAACACAGCCCTAGGGAACTTCGCCGGCAGTTGTTCGAAGAACGGCGCGATCCGTTGGCATGGGGGACACCTACACACAACATAATCAATTATTTACTATAACGATGACTTGAATATTTGAACGGAATCGAATCAGGTTATACTCACCAAGTCGCTGTGAAGTCCACAACGACAAGTTTTGTGCCAGCGTTGGCCATTTCTGTTTGGAAATGAGCTTCGCTTTCAATAACAGTAGCTAACCCCATGGTTTCTTTTTAATTATTCTAATTTAAAACAAGAGTCCACAATCAAATGACAACAGTGGGGAATGATACTTCAAAATGGTTGATTGACAGTACTCTAGTGTTGCCTTATATACTTATTTGGTTGCGTTCAATGAAAATCAATACATTTGGGGACAAAGTGGGGGTCTTACCAGATTGGGGTCGTGTCATAAAACTTTAAAATAACAAAATGTCAGCGTCGTATGCAGATTACATTTTGAGTTGTATTCACAAGTAGCGTTTATATTTATTATATATATTTTGGCGATTTGTTAAGTTTTCATCAGTTGAGTTTGCCATCTAAAGTGATGTTCTAATTTTTACAAACTGTATCGTCAAGCCGTCAAATTAAACCTATACAAAACTAACTACTCTCCAAACTACTCGGTCGATCGGCCTAGCCCGATGCGGTACTCTCCGCATCGGGCTAGGCCGAATTAACCTTTTAATAACAAATATATTGTTCATTTTTTTCCTGCCAGCCAGCCAGGGCTTATAAAAAACTTACAAACTAAGCGACTACGCCCTAAGCCGGGCCCGTACCCCACAGGGGGTGCCCCTGTGGGGTACGGGCCTCGGCTTAGGGCGTCGCTGGGGGGAGGACAGCTAGGGACGGGTTGGATCGAACTGGTTTATGTTTGTTCAGATTTGTTTGTCTTATTTTTTATACTGAAAGTTATTGCGTAAGTGTATGATTCTTTTTTGTGCTATGTTTAATAGGGATGATTCCTGAGTAAAAAAATGTGATTCTATTTAGTCCTATTTGAAAAATATTGGAAACGTATTTCTTGCTTTAACAAATCAATCAAAATTGACGAAGATAAAAGGCATCATCATCAAAGATAAGTAGTGAGGGCTTGTGTTGTAACGTCACGTTTAGGTGAAAAGTGAACTCAAATGTCACACGAGTTTTCAACGCACTGTGTCTGCTTTTTATTGTTTCCGTGAAAAAGAAACGGACGTGTCCAATATTTTTTGGAAAACGTATTTGACGGACTAGTGAGTTTTTGTCATCTGCCTATCAGAGATTGTTATATTTTTTTATACCATAGATTGCAACAATAGGGAGCATGCAGGTTTCAGCACAGAAGCGTCAAACGAATTTTTTACGTAAAAGTTTCGAATTTGCAATACTAGATAGCTTTAGTTTACGCCATGCACGTTTCCTAAATTAAATTTTTACTTCACATTTGTTATTTTAAAAAATTTTCAGAGTGTCTAGAAATAACATCAAAGAAAAGCGGTATACTTACCTACGAGGCTGCTCATCTTGTTTTTTTTTTATGTACCTACACTGTTTTGATCTTGATTGATGGTTCGCGATGGATGAGGTCTACGTTGGAGCAAGAGAAACCAGAACATACCTGTTCAGTCTTTCTTTAAGTTTCTTTTAAGGCAGACGGGATCATACATTCTGGCAGAGAGGAGGATCTTTTTTTTTTTTAACGATGGGAAATCATCAAATGACTTCTTCCACTCTGGGTGGAGCGAAGGGCGTGTCAGACTCTTACTGACTAAAACCCATCCGTGTTCCTTCTAAAGCCCTTTGCTTTCCAGGGCCGCGGTGACTCTTTCGAACAAATTCCGCAACCCTGGCAGGCTCTGGCCCTAGCGGGCCCCGTCCTCTATGCTGACATCTCATTGAGGCGCGCGTGAAACACAACGCGCCATCGACCCGGGCCTGGTGGTGATCGGACAGCGAGCCACCCAACGCTCGCCGTCCGCAGGCCCGCGCCTACGGTGGCCGGGGATCGCCCTGCGACTCCCGACGCCCGGGGCCTCGCTCCGGATTCAACCAAGGCCGGACGCGAGAGGTTGCCGCCGCCGATCGCCTCGACGAGGACACGGCGGTGCTCAGCCCAAAGCAGGGCAGACCTCCACCGTATGCTCCACCGTGTCCTCCGGGCGATCCTCACAGTGCTGACACCCGGGCGTGTCCTCCCGCTTAATCCGAAACAGGTACCTCCCGAAACAGCCGTGTCCGGTAAGTACCTGCGTCAGGTGAGGACGCCGTGGCGCCTCTCCAGCCGCTCCTCAAAGAGGGGCCTTACCGCCGCAATTGTGGCGTGCCCAGCGCTGATAGCGCCGCGATAGTCGCAGTCTCCATACCGCCATAGTATCCTGCCGGAGCTCCGTCCGCCGCGATGCAATTTGCCGTGGCAGCGGAGTTTCGCCCCGGCGAAGCACCTCCTCGCGCAGCTCTCAGCGTAGCAGACTACACTGACGCCGCTTGGGAGGTCGGCACGCAGCACTCAATCGTAGCCGATGTCCCACAGGAGCGGCCCCAGAACCGATCCCTGTGGAACACCGCACGACATCTTTCGCCGGTACCACTCTCCCTGGTGACCGGGGTAGATGACGGCCCTGTCCGTCAAATAGGCCTCGACCACGCGACGGAGGTAGGTGGTATCCGGTGGTACCGGAGTGCCTCCCTTTTTTTTTATATCGGGGGGAAATCCTCCACCCTGGGGCGGGTGGAGGGGTCTGTCAGACTCTTACTGACTAAAACCACCCCGGTGTTCCATCTTCCACCTACGCCGGGGATCGCGGGAACGTATGCGACTTCCGCAATCCCCGGCTAGTGCCGGCCCGCCTCTGCGGGCCACCTCGCGTCGGCGAGGGGAGTGAGGTGTTTAACTCCCCTCGCTATGTCAAAGAGGGGCGCACGGGAACACCACGCGCCGCCACCTCGGGTCCGGATGAATGGGGGGCGACGGACATCCCCAAATCCGCCGCCCCTGGACCCAGTTAGGGGGGCCGGAAGAGGGCAGCGTATGCCCTCCTCCGACGCCCGATGCTTCTGCTGCGGGCCGGGAGAGCGGTCGAGATCTCCCTCTCCCTTTCCGCAGCCTCCTTCTGCGCGATAACTGTCTCGCAGAAGGAGACCACCGCGTCCCAGGACATGAACTACGGCCGGCAGCGAGAGGTCTCTGCCTACTACAGAAATGAGGGCACGGCGCGGCTCCTCCCAAGCGGCACACTCTGCCAGCGTATGGCGTGCCGTGTCCTCCCGACAGTCGACGCAGTGGTGGCATCGAGCGTCCGGCTCCCTGCCTATGCGACACAAGAACCTCCCGAAGCACCCATGCCCCGAGAGGACCTGCGTCGCACGAAACGTCAGAGAGCCGTGCCTTCTCCCGAGCCACAGGTCGAGCACTGGCCGGATGGCCTCGATGGTGATGAGGCCGGCGGAAGGACTCGAAAGCCTGTCCCGCCATTCCGCCACCAGGACCTCGCGCAGCTGCGACCGGAGTGCCTCCCTAATGCGACTCCAGGGCAGGGAGTTAAAGGCATTGGCGATGTCAAGAGACACCGCCAAGACGACCCTGCCCCGGGACACCGCATCCCCCGTCGTGAGGGCTCTCACGCGCATGATGGCGTCCACCGTTGAGCGCCCCGTGCGGAAACCGAACTGGTTCTCCGCCAGATTCGGCCCCACCCTCACCAGGTGCCTGACGAGGCGGTTTGCAATTACTCTTTCAAAGAGCTTGCCCACCTCGTCGAGCAGCACGATGGGCCGGTAAGCGGACGGAGAGTCCGCAGGGCGCCCAGGCTTCTTAATGAGGACCAGTTTCCCCGTCTTCCAACGAAGTGGGAATTTGCCTTTCTCCAAGCATGCGCTTAAGAACCCCCTTAGTCGAGGCCCGAGAGCCTCCAAGGCCAGGACCCAGGCTTTCCCAGGTTAGCCGTCGGGTCCTGGGGCGGTATTTTTGGCCTTCAGCCTGTTTACCGCCACTCTCAGGTCTACCTCAGTCACATCCGGAGCGTTGTCATCGTCGTCGCCGTCGTCGGTGTGGTCCGTATCGAGTACCGCAGGTGGCGGAGCCATAGGCGGGGGAGTATGCTCCCCTCGCGAAGGAAACAGAGTGCTCACCACGTCCTCCACCAGCTGGGGCCGGAGACTCTGCGTCAACGGGGGGGCCCAGGTGCGGAGTTTATCCCGCACCATTTTGTAAGGGCCTCCCCACGGGTCCCCGTCCAGAGACTCCAGCATTTCCTTACGAGCCAGATCCCTGGCCCGCAGGATTCCCGCTTGGAGGGCGGCCTTCGCCTCTCTATATTCCTCGTACAGCTCCGTCTCCCTGGCCTGCGCATCCGGAGGCCGGATGCGGAGCCTGCGATGCCTGGTGTACAGGCGCCGTGCAGCAACGCATGCCTCGCGCAGCGATGCCAGCTCCCGCGACCACCAGTATACCTGGCGGCGGGCGCGTCCTGGCCGGACCCGGGGCATTGCCATGTCACATATTTCTGACATGGTCTCCCGGAACCACTCCGCCTCGTCGTTGATGTTAGCAGGCCTGTCCGGTGGTGACACCCAGGCCTGCACGATCGAAGCTTCCAGGAGGAGCTCCCGGTCCAGCTGCTTCAGCGCCCACCGCGGACCACTCGGGGCCTCTCGGACTGGCGCGGTTGAGGTCTGGGCGGAGACGTCAAACCGGATGTACCGGTGGTCCGAATACGTCTACACCTCCTCCATGACGCGCCAGTCGACGACACGCGGTGACAGAGCAGGGCTTGCGAACGAAATATCTACCACGGACTCACCCTGCATCCGCACACACGTGGGGACAGAACCCCGGTTGAGGACGATTAGGCCTGTCTCCAGAGCCCAGTCCTCCACCATCCTGCCCCTCGTGTCCGTATATCGGGAACCCCAAGCCAAGTGCTTGGCATTGAAGTCCCCGAGAACGAGCACGGGGAGGGTACGATACCCGGCGACGACAACAACCATCTCCCTAAGGGAGTTGTGGAACTCGGCGAGAGATCGGTTTGGAGAGAAGTAGACCCCCACTACCACAATCTTCCCAAACCGTGCTGCTACGCACCCCTGTCCTCTCCTGATCGATACGTAAGGCTATTATGTGGCTACAAGATTCCATAGGAACGGACCTGTGCTTTGTATAAATACCTATAAATTGAGAAGCTGTTCAGGTGTGAAGTGCCTAAGGCTGCGTTTCCACCAGAGGTATGCGAGGATGCGTAGCGAGGGTCCGAGGGATGTGTTTGTTTAGAACCTTTGGAGTCGCTTGCACTGAGCGAGGCTAGGTAAATGAAGCTATTGTATTGGTTCTTAACAAATAATATAGCTGGTAGCTAATTTGACAGTTGGTTAAAGGTAGATACATTATTTAGACCGGCCGTAAGGCAAGTAGCCTCAAATAGGTACATACTTGCTTAGCTTAATCAATTAAAAGGAAACTGAGTGAGACCAATTCAAGGTAAAGAAGCGGTTGTCTGTCGTTACTTTGTCACCCTTATCACTAGATGATAACCATTGCACTGTCGAAAACATCCAGCCAGCAACAGCCAGTTGCGTTCAGAAATTGAAACCTGTGCGGTTAAAATACGTGAAAGATACCAAAATCTGCAATGATAGAGTTTAAATCGATTTTACCACGCTCGTTCATCGTCATTTCTATTATATTCACTACAACGATGACATTTGTTGTTGCAAATGACGTAAATTTTCGCAAACAGATCAATAGTGACTTAATAAAGGACACGGATTTTGACTATTATTTCAATGCATTAGAAAAGACAGTTGAATTTTGTGTGAGACATAAAATTTACGTGGATTCGAACATGCAGTACGGGTTGTTTCTGGTTGACGGTAAGGTTGACTCGGTTCTCTACACCTTGGGCTTTAGACAAAGTGACATTTTATCAACGTTTACCAAACGTTTAAAATAACAATTCCCATTTTGGGCTCATGAGTGGACAGCATAATAAACTTTAACTAAGTCGTGGTACCTAATCAATTATAACTATTTGAAACAATATATTTTTAAAGTACCTATGCCAATAATCGTTATTATTTATTAGAATACCTATCTAATGAATAATTCTGCATGCTTATAAAGTACTCCACTTTTACTGATAATTCACCATAAAGATAATTTTCTTGAGATTTTTTATTATTTTCATAGAGATTTATCTAACTACCTAAGACAAATAGGTAATATTTGTACAATATTTAACTGTTCATTTCTGGGCCCAATGATGTACCTATATAGTAGGCGCCAGATAAATGTGGAATAAAGTATATTGACCTGTCCCTAATAACTGCTCATAGGTACCTGAACAATTAAATATGAATCGTTTTTCATTATTAGACAATGTTAAGGATCACGAGAGATGATGATTCGGGACAGTTTTGTGTCATTAATTCCGTTTTTCAAATTAACAATGTCAATAAATGTAGGTGGGTCAATGACCGATATTCCACGATTATCTGGCGCCTACTATAGCAGATGGGCATTTCTTTTGGCATTGGTCACGTGACGTTTCGGTGGCGCTTGTCAATTCGGACAGGATATTTTGACAATAGTTTTCGCTGATAGGATGTCTCGGTCTACGCCCTCGCAAATGATTCAATCTTCTAAGATTAGAATCCGTCTGCCAGGGTTGCGGAGTTTGTTCAAAAGAGTCACCGCAGCCCTGGAACGCAAAGGGCTTTAGAAGGAACACGGATGGGTTTTAGTCAGTAAGATTCTGACACGCCCTTCCGCTCCACCCAGAGCGGAAGAAGTCACTTGATGATTTCCCATCCTTAAAAAAAAATAGTATCCTTCGACTACCAACAATGTATGCTTGTACAGAAGGCCGCATGTTAATTTGTTGTGTTGATTTTCGTTCAAACCGGATAGTGTGTTTCAGGTTTCATTCATAGTCACTTAAACTGAGTTTAGTTGAAGTGACTATGAATGGGCATCTAGTCCGACACCGACGAATCAATAATAATTGACATCTTCGGATTACCTCTGACCTTAAAAAGATTTCTGAAAGCGACGCTATTACTCAGACCTTTTTTGTTGTTGTAGCGAATTTGAGGGAACTTGTCAAACACAAACGTGCGACTCTCCCTGTAAAAATGCGTGCCCGTTTGATAAAACTGCTTTTGAAGAACAACGAAGTGACAAAATATTTCCATGAAATGATTCATAAAAATGAAGATAACCAAGCAATGATGCAAGATATAAAACGTAAGCCACATCATAACATAATCTAGAGTGAAACTCATTCCGTCATCAATTCATTTTAACTTAGCAAAAAAAAAGCTTGTTGAAAAACGTCGTTTGATGCGCGCGAATATTCTGCTCTGCGAATAAACTCTTTTTATTTCTTTCCTTCTTCTTTCTTTCTGCTCATCAATCAAGTTCCCCAACTATGCATCAAGAAAAGAAAAGACCAGATGGTATGACGTTGGTGCCGTGGAAGGTGGGTAGGCCTCTGGTGTGAGACGCAACGTGTGTCGACACTCTTGCGCCATCGCATGTTCCAAGTACGGCAGGCTGTGCCAGCGCTGCCGCTGCGGCTGCCGAGGCCCTCAAGCGGCGCAAATATTGTAACCTTATTGGGAATTACAGTTTTGAGCCGTTTGGGGTCGAAACGCTTGGATCATGGGGTCCGAGTGCGCGTCTTCTTTTCAAGGACATATCTCGCCGACTGATCGACACTTTGCGTGACCAGAGGGCTGGCTCGTTCTTTGCTCAAAGAATTAGCATTGCCATTCAACGTGGCAATGCTGCCAGTCTTCTGGGCACGTTTCCGGATGACAGCGATGCGGAGGAATACTTTGACGCCTGAGTTTACTTTGTTTTTGTATATGTACATACTTAGGTTTAGTAGATGTAAATAGTTTTAAGATAGTATATAGTTATATTTTTATTTGTTTGTCTGATTGTAATAAATATCATATATTTATAGGTATGCATCAGTTAAAATTAAACAGCTACAATGATGTTTTTGCGCTTGAATGACATTGTCAGACCCATATTTTACGTAGTCTATCTATATGATAAATTAAATTTATTTTATAAGTAGGTTAAACATTTTACACACACACTATTACACGTCAATCTTTTTTGGTCATTTTTAAACTAGATGAGGCCGGTGTTTCCTAGCTGACTACCCTGAGAAGAAACACCGAAACAAACTCAGAGGTCAAAGTGTCTAGGTACCTACCTACTAGGTCAAAATTTGACCAGTACTAGAGACTAGTACCTAGATGGTTTTGATTTGACGGTCAAATCATATGAGAACCATGTAGGTTAATATGTTTGTGTCCTTATGCTATATCTACCAAACGTCGTTATCTAATAAGATCCCGCACTTTAGGTTACACAAAGAAATCGATAGAACTTAACTGTGATTTCTATTTTTTAACTCGGAATCTATTGATAATAGAAAATTACAGCTTAGACAGATCGATAGAGATATATTTTTGTAAGTCTTGTACCTATTAAAAACAAAATCCTTAAATATATCAAAGTTACTTTAGCACCATAGACTGGAATTTGTTTTCTCCTTCTCCCTTTCCAGTAGATTGATTCATATTTAATTTTGGCCGACCAGCATTAAGCAACCTGTAGATACATCTCTATTATTGGCCTCGTTCAAATCTTGGATGGTGCAGGTGGTTATACACGACGGGCAACTAAGAAAAAGACACATGTCCTGTGAAGAGGCTCCAGACTGGCACTGCGTTTGGAGCTTGTATTAAAAAATGGTGGCGCGGCGGCGTTGGTTCCAATTTTGGCCACGCGTTAAAAGATCCTTCTACTTGTTTTTTTTTAAGTGGATGACTGTTTTCAGTAAGTCAACTATTTTATAACAGAACCACATGGCCTAGACCTTCAGATAAATTCAACAAAGATCTGCTGAAACAAACGAAGATGTACAGCACGGAGACGTTGGAAGACATGTACGGCCAATGGGACAAATATGCCAAGTTCGTCCTTGATGAAAAAAAGTACAAACCTTCGCCCGCACAATCGGGTAAGGTGTATATTTTGATTATTATCTACATAAAACACAGTCGCTTTGTCTGTGTATGCGCTTTATTCATATATTGATATTGAACAGTTGGTCTGGTGGTGGAGCAAGATGGTTAAGTTAGGTTAGCCATCGAGTTTGGGCTCGTTTGATTAGTCTTCCCAAGCTCTCTGGTCCTAAATGATTTCCAGTTGGTTGCTGATAAAGCAAGAAATCAGTAATTAAACGACGTAAATAGATAAAATTTCAACATTGGCAAACTGTAAAAGATTTTAATGGGTTTTTTATCATCATTAGGGTGTTAATAAATAACGCCATAATGGCTTAATTTATTTCGATATTTTTAAGTTTATGTATTCTGACGGCATGTTTCTTTGGGATAGTCCACTTCCGTGCGTGCGAACTGCTTAGCTACGGACAAAAGCTATAATACCAGCCGAAAGACGTCCACAGCTGGACGCCACGCTCGGCAGGCGGGTTGGTGATTGCAGTGTAACTGTTGCAATGCACAGAGAATGCTTCTGCCCATTCTCTGGTGAGTCCCTTAGTAGCCTCTTACGACACCCTAGGGAATTGATGGGATGGTGCTATTACCTATGAGTATTTTAATATGCGATTTCTGTGAAAATATTTCTCTTACCATAAGGGAATTTGAAAAGGCTCAACTACCAGGTAAAGCCAGAACTTCTTGACGAATTGATAAAACGAGTCTGTCTGCAACAGCCCGTTGACTTGACGGCATCTATAACATGTAATAGAATACACGCAATTCCTGAAAAGGGGTAATTGTACTCATCATTATGAACAATTTTTACTATGGGACCAACCCAGAAATCACGAAAAAATATATGCGCGAGTTATGCGCACAGAAATGTGTGGGGCAGTCGATTTTTTTTCGCTATTTCAGTGTTGTATGAGTACCAATGTTCTCAGGTATTGCGTTAATTCTGTTACACGTTGTTTAGGTACATTCGTTCATTATATTTCCATATTATTTACTTCAGACGTATGCTCGGCACATCTGTCCTTGAATCATGTACCTAATCTAAGGACTCAGTCTCCGCCTCCCTGTGAGATCCCTATTTACTGCAAAGAACTGGTGGAGAAAGGCAGCGAGTATGGCTATGGGCTATTACATAGGTACGTTTTAAACATATTGGTACCTACATATCGATACCAGGGACGATTTACTCAAAGTGCCAAAATGTCCCTTACGTCAATCGATACGTCTGGTAAAGTACTGTCAACAAAACTATTTGGTATACAGGCAAAAATATTATTTTTTCCACTGCACTGCCAATATTTATTTCAAATGTGTAGGTACATTATAACTTTTTAAGCTTATGACATACTTACGAGTGTGTTGTACAATAACTGTCTACTCAGCACATTCACAACTTTGTTTAAAAGTAGTTGCAAGTTAGCTGCCTAAGTACCTACCCATACATAATGGATGTGTTTATTGTGGATGCCTATTGGGGGACTGTCTTTATGTAGAACTTTGACGTTCAAAAAGTGGTGGCACTTATCAGCCTAATTTGAATAAATAACTTTTGATTTTGATTATTTGCTAGTGTGCCGAAAAATTTATTATTTTAGGTCAAAATAAAATCCCTTTAATCAGTGTTTTTTTTTTGCTTTAATAACTTTAGTTAAGACGAACCGAACGCTGTGTTAAAATTTATCCATTTATTTAACTGGGTCCTTATATAGGCAGTACGTTTATCCTTTACTGTGTCTTTTAAAATACTCATATTATTTTAGACTTTTATTAATGGTGGTCGCCCGTTTTTCCCGACAATGTATCATGTTCTCCCAAAAAGCGGACAAGTTTAAGACGGACACCTATTGTATGATGGCATTCAACGAGGCAGAGTACATTTCATATTATAACTTTGGACTGCCGGACCTCATGTTTGAACAAAGTAAGTGAACTGTTACGGAAGTCACACAGGTAGAGGCTTCGCTTGGCACGGTGGGTGACTGCTCCTAACCGTCCCACAGGGCCTCTGCGAGTTGGCTCTGCATGGTCTCTCGTACGCCTTTCAATGGTCCAGCATCCCAAAACATTTTGTTTCAAGTACAAATAATTCATATAAAATATACGCAGTTAAATAAAAAAAATATTTGTTTTCATCTGTTTCAGTGGACGCTCAGTTTTTCCGCAACTACTGGCTCAAAAGTCTCCTTCAGTTCCAAACCAAAGAAGGCTGCTTCTCTTCGAACTTCGTTACTGGCGAGTTCAATGAGAACTTATTGAGAGAGGGACAAGACGACACGTGGCGGATAAACAGCCCTATAACTATCATGAGCGGGCAGTGCCATGGACACTTCACGGCTGTGGCGGCAGCCTCGCTCTCGCATGCCCTCAGATATATATTAGAGACTTATTATTGAAACATACGACGTTTCTTTTGTTTTTTACATCATGATATGTTGCCTCCTCCATCGTCCATGTGATCGATAATTTTAATAATTAATTAACAGAATTTAGTAAAACAAACGAACGAGAGTAATAAAATTGTACCAGGAAGAAAGGAAGAAGTAGCATTTCATAAATAAGTAGTTACTTATTCATAATTAAAAAATATCAAGTTATTTCTTGCAGCTCAATCTAATTACAAGATAAAACAGTAGCACTATTCATGCGGCCACACAGTTTTCATTCGAATTTGGACGATGCAACATCTTCGCCGTTAAACTCAATGACAATCGCGTCACAATGAACAAGTTAAAATTGATTACATCGCTATGGTGTCCATGTGTATTAATTTTACCAACCGTATTTTCTATGAGAAGAATTGTCCTCAGTGATGAGTCCAAAGATATCATTCAAGATTTACCAGTGAAAGAAAATTTCGAATTTTATTTAAAAGCGCTGGAAAAAATCGTAGATTTTGGTTTAAGACATAAACTTTATTTGGATTTGAACCTGGAATTTGGAATGTTTTTGGTAGAAGGTAAGATTGTGACAAAACTACTTTAAAAATGGACCAAATGCTGGATAAGGTTGGGCTGCAGAATTAAAAGATAGGAATCCAAGAACGCCTTGGAAATATATCACCGAAGTGGTGGGAAACACCCGGGTCCTACTGAATCCTGAATCGTTATTAAGGCGCCGGTCTTAAAACCATTATGATTCAGGTGTCGGAGACAGACAGAGCTATCCCTTTTTCGCAACGGAATTATGGTGACATTGGCTCGTCATAGTACCTATGGTCCCAGGATGAAGGACACACAGAAAGGAAAAGAGGCATAAATAATTCCCAGCAGTGAGCGATTTCAGGCTGATACAAATTATGTATGACTTGAAAAAATAATTCGATTTTGAGTGAATGTTTGTTACCTACTCTTATGGAGTGTTATCTACCAACTTAATGATCCATGAAAATAATGATGTATGAACGTTAAAATTTACTGCTTGAATGCGTGTATACACGTGCTAAGTATTAACAGCTGCGAGGGTTTATCTTCGTGGACTAGCTGAGATCGGTGGTGGGCCATATACTTAGTATATGGTCTCCGATCTCAGCAGTATATGGCATATGGGTCGCAACGAGTGCATTTGGCCTCTGGGCTTTTTACCAAACTGAGTCTAAAAATCCAAATTAGACCAAGAAATGCCGTGAAGAATAAATTGTTTTCCGTAATACGTACCTACTCTACGTCCCCTATGTGATAAAAGATTCACAGGAAAATAGCAATTATATCAATAACTTTCTGATTATTATTTTGTACTTTGAGTGTAAGTAGGTACCTAATATACAACGTGTTTCTTTTGACATTCCATAACTTAAAGGTTATAGTCTATATGTGAATGTATTACCCCAAAATTTCGAAGATAATACTAACACAAGACTCTCGATGTGTATATCTAAGTTTCTTTGAAAAGTACGAGTTAATCATTTTCATTCATTCAAATCAATCATTCATATTTAAGCTAATAAATGCGACGTTGGCATATTTCACGTAAGGGTACACAAATAATCGTGACTTTGTCGAATTGTTTTGTATGAAAAATTAATACGAAAAAACAAATAATTGAAAAATAATTAATGTGCCGGGTCATTCTTTGACATGGTCTCATTGATACTGTTACGAGCTTGAGGTTCGTGACAATAAAAACAGCCGATTAAATAACCAAAATGACACTTTAATTTAAAAACACTAATTACAACTTTAAACTCACTAATTATAACACACAACTTCACCACTGATCACTTTATTCGCACTTGAAGTTCGCTTTCGAAGTATTCGCTTGTATCGCTAATCCAATACTGACTCGGTCGCGGAATACGCGCTCCTTTTATAGGTCAGTTTATTCTAGAAACTTCCATTCTCGAAACATCTGGAAAGTACTCGTAACTACCGCTGCCGACTGACCAGATACCGAGAAGTGTAGAATGTTCTAGCAAAGAAATGTCTAGAAGGTACTTGACTCTACTAGTTCTGCTACTCGATACTAGATGGCGCTAGTAGTAACTTAATGTACCCGACATTAATTCTGGCGCGTAACACTGCCCCCTCCTAAGACATGCTCGTCCCGAGCATTATCGGTCCCATAATAACGCGCCAGTCGATCCACATGGACGATCTTGGGAGCACTTCTTGTACCTTTCTGTATACGGTAGGTCACGTCGTTAATTTTTGTCACAATCCGGTACGGCCCGTCCCATTTAGCTTGAAGCTTAGGAGATTTCCCTTTACTGCGAACTGGATTGTGCAACCACACTAGTGAACCTTCGTCGAACCCTTTATTGTTCATTTTGCGGTCATAACGGGTTTTCATCTTTTCAGACATTTGCTGGCCCGATTGTCTGACGTGCTCATAAATGTCATTCATTTTGTTCCGCAAGTCATTCGCATAATCGGTTATATTGCGTGGGGCATCAGGTGGTATTTCGGTGATCAGATCTGCAGGCAGCCGCAATTCTCTTCCGAAGTTGGCGAAGGCTGGTGTCACCGATGTACTTTCGTGAACAGCACTTCGGTATGACAGCAAAAACGGTTGTATATGCTTGTCCCAATCGCGTTGCCGGTTTTCCACGACTTTTGCCAGGTATCTCTCCAATGTCTGATTAAATCGTTCCACCATTCCATCCGATTGTGGGTGGTAAGAAGTTGTTCTCGTTTTATGAGTACCCATAACTCGACAAGTTTCCTGGAATATTTGGGACTCAAAATTCCTTCCTTGATCGCTGTGAATCTCCAAGGGTACTCCAAAACGACAGAAGACTTCATGAACTAGTTTATCTGCAACTGTTGAGGCTTCTTGATTTGGAATGGCGAAGACTTCCGGCCACTTAGTGAAGTAATCCATTACAACCATGAAATACTTGTTACCACTTTCACTTTCCGGAAAAGGTCCCGCAACATCTAGGGCTATCCTTTCCCATGGTGCACCGACGTTGTACAATTTTAATGCACCTCTACTGCGAGTCTGAGGTCCTTTTACAGCCGCACAACTTGTACATTTGCGACACCAGTCCTCGACATCGTCACGACAGTGGACCCAGTAAAACCGTTCTCTTATCTTCAGTAGAGTCCGTTTTACTCCCATATGGCCTCCTGAAGAACCATTATGGTACAGCTGTAGGACATTCTGTACTTTTGCTTTAGGGACAACCATTTGCAAATGACAGCTGTCCCCCCGAGCATTTTCCCATTTACGGCACAGGACTCCATCCTGAATCACTAAGCTGTCCCATTGGGCCCAATAACTTTTTGTGATCGAACTCATCGCTGAGACGTCACTCCACGTGGGCTTAGGAACACTGGCCTTCATCCACTCCAGAATCGGCTTGATGTCCGAATCTTCCTGCTGTGCACATTGTAGGCTTTCCTTCCACTCGTTGCTGAGGTCTGTCTTGAGCATCCTCACAGGTACGTCTTCTTTACCCACTTGCCTAGTACAATGCTTGCAGTCTTCGGAGCAAGGTCTTCTTGACAATGCGTCTGAGTTACCATGAGATCTTCCGCTGCGATGTTCCGCCACCAAGTCGTATTCCTGCGGCCGCTTAGCGCTGTTGTTAGCCGCTCTACCTTCTGGAAATCGGCTATCTTTCCTGTCCGCAGTTCGCTTAGGGCAACTGGATCGAAGGTGGCCCCTTTCACCACAACCGTAGCATCTGGGACGGTACCTTATAAATCGGTCGCGAACTGCAGCTGTTGCAACCTCCCTGCCGCGGTGGGAACGACTATCCTGACACACAGCTTCCCTGTCTATTGTTCTCTTTGGGCAACTGGATCGAAGGTGGCCCGTTTCCCCACAGCCGTAGCACCTAGGGCTGTATCCTTTTAAACGGTCGCGAACTGAAGCCGCTGCAACCTCCCTGACGCGATGGGAACGATGATCCTGCCGTACAGCTTCCACCTCCAGTGCATGAGCCAAAGCGTCCTTAAGCGTCCCGTGGTGCCCGAGCCTCACAGCAGCTCTAACTTCAAGATCGCGGATTCCATCGGTGAATGCCTGCACCAGGTTCCCTTCGATGAGCGCAGGTACGGACTGGTAAGCTTTTCGAACCAGCTTCTCCACTTCAAGGGCCCACTGCTGCAGGTTTTCACCGCTGCGTTGCACGCGATCCTTGAGCTGCGCACGAAACACGTGTTCCAGATGAGCGTCGCCATATCTAGCTTCCAACGCCTCAAGAAGCTGCTCATAAGTCACTTCCTTATCGAGAGCTTCTAGGACAGTTAAGGCCTGGTCGCGCAGGCCTAGGGTGAGAGCAGTCATGGCCTGATTTTTACTCCACCCATTCGCCTTCATAACAGCTTCAAACTGTCTTTTGTAGGCTGACCAGGAAGATGTCCCATCGAACGGCGGCACTTTGAATCCACGTTGAGAAGGTGTAGTAGCTACGGAAACTGCCATCCCATCTCCAACCTTAAGGTTGCCCAACTCTTTCTTAACATCAGCAATGACGTAATTAAACTTGCTGATCTGGGTTTCAGCTTTTGACAGGCGGTTGTCATGCTGAGCAACCTTATCCTTCACCTCCTTCATGTCTTTTCCAAAGGTAGCGTGAAGGTCCTTCATAAGGAGCATCTGTTCTTCCTGGCGGCGCGCCTGCTCCTCCTTGTCACGCTGCAGCTGTTCTTCCAACCGACGGGCCTGTTCCTCCTGCCGGCGAGCCTGTTCCTCTTTGTCACGCTGCAGCTGTTCTTCTAACCGGCGGGCCTGCTCCTCCTGACGGCGGGCCTGTTCCTGCAGCATCAGCATCAGAGCAGCAAAGTCTGGTGCTGCAGATGCTGGAGCTGCTGTGGATGGACCGGCCTCCATAATCGGCAACTGGCCCTCCGACGTCTGCGGTGTTGTACCTCCAAAACGCCTCTGGTCCGTCTCCTGCTGACGTTGACTCCGGGTACGGATACCCTCCGTGTCGTCCTTTGGTAGAATCGGCATGGTTTAAATATCCCACTTCTGACACCAATTGTTACGAGCTTGAGGTTCGTGACAATAAAAACAGCCGATTAAATAACCAAAATGACACTTTAATTTAAAAACACTAATTACAACTTTAAACTCACTAATTATAACACACAACTTCACCACTGATCACTTTATTCGCACTTGAAGTTCGCTTTCGAAGTATTCGCTTGTATCGCTAATCCAATACTGACTCGGTCGCGGAATACGCGCTCCTTTTATAGGTCAGTTTATTCTAGAAACTTCCATTCTCGAAACATCTGGAAAGTACTCGTAACTACCGCTGCCGACTGACCAGATACCGAGAAGTGTAGAATGTTCTAGCAAAGAAATGTCTAGAAGGTACTTGACTCTACTAGTTCTGCTACTCGATACTAGATGGCGCTAGTAGTAACTTAATGTACCCGACATTAATTCTGGCGCGTAACAATACCCTAGAGTTTTAGGATTTATATACAGAAAGGGTTGTATTTAAAGATAAATTATTCAGTACTTATCTCCTCAAGGAGAGGTAGAGTATTAAGGGAAATCAATTACTCCGGCTGGAAGCCAGATTCAGATCTGAGTTTCATTAAGATAACACGAAGAGAGTTCAAATTTAGAGCACTGCACATTTCACAACACTTCATACAATCATACTACCTATGTGTAGTACGACTACTTCGGTTCGATATTCCTTGCAGCAGTGTAGCAAGGGTGGGGGCTGGGGCGGCGGGCGGTCCGCGCTGGGACACCCCTAAACGGGTATCAACCCGTTGACACTCGGAACAAAGGTCAGGAACTAAGAGAGCGCAGAGTACAAGAACGAGCGAAGCGAACTCGAAAATGTTGGCACCCCACCTCGGGACAGGTTTCATTGCGTCCGACTGAGACCAAAATTTAACAGTGAACGACAAGTCGTTCACCTTTTTTTGCCACGGTCGGGTGTGACCTCCCACCGGTGTTCTCTATTTGTGGGCTGACACCACATTACCCGCCCCGGGTAATGTGGTAATGTTACCCATGCTAGCTACGCTACTGATTCCACGCACCCGGTGGGATGCCAGCTAGGTAGGTATATGGACTAACGATCTTACACAGGCATATAGGACTGGATGTGGAAGTCGAAAAACCGTATTTGGTGGTAATTGGGTTGAGGCCTATGAAATAATTAAAGCTAGGGGACGCCGATAGGCTGAATTTATTGCTTGATGGGGATTAAGAAGAATATAGGCTGATCAATTGACTACATAGCAACACATTTGGTCACATTTGTATTAGGGAAAATTCTAGTTCAGATTCTGTGAGAAATAACTAGTTTACAGACCCGGACCAAAGACCAAAGCATGTATGTGTCACCGCAAAATTGCAAACGCCGTAAGATTGTAAAACATCGCGTGAAATTGTAAACTATTTTTTCTTAAGGAATTACACGAACATGCACGAATTAATCCTTTTTCAAAAAACTTATCCGAAAACTGACTCTTATCGCATAAATTACTATACGTGAATTAAAACATATCTTTTTTTCAGTTAATTTGATGAAATATTTGCATGATAAAAAATATAAAATCTCTCCAAAAATAAGTTTCCGATTGGAACAGGTATTGTTGAAGATTGACGTATTGCATGATTATTTCTACTATATGGTAAAGAAACATAAGGATGTGAAAGACAAAAAATACAAACAGGATATGAAAAGTAAGATAAATTCTAGATACAACCGTAATGGCTCCCACAAATACTGATAACATTTGAAATGCGGAAGAAACTCTGTGTCTGGTTTTTAGGGTTCCGTACCCAAAGGGTATAACGGGACCCTATTACTAAGACTCTGCTGTCCGTCCGTCTGTCTGTCTGTCCGTCTGTCACCGGGCTGTATCTCATGAACCGTTATAGTTAGACAGTTGAAATTTTCACAGATGATGTATTTCTGTTTCCGCTATAACAACAAATACTAAAAAACAGAATATAATACATATTTAAGGGGGCTCCCATTAAAAAGACATGACTTTTTTGCAGTTTTTATAGATAATGGTACGGAACCCTTCGTGCGCGAGTCCGCCTCGCGCTTGGCCTGTTTTTAACTTTTCCTTTTTGTCTTAACGGTGGAACAGATTGGTATGAAACTTGGAAAAATCTGGCCTAACGGATAGATCGTGTCCTGGATAAGTGACAAATTTACATTTTGTCCCGGGAGAATGTTCCGTTGGAATAGTTTCCGATTTTAATTTTCACGCAGATGAAACCGATAGTTAATATCCATGTTTGTTAGTCTATATTTAAATTAATTATTGCTGTTTATTTGATATTTAATTTTATTGTTTTGTTTGTCTAGTGCGAGACCCAAATAAAAAAAAAAATATCTTTCTTTCTTTCTATGGCTGAAACTAGTATAGAGTGGTACTGCGTTACTGGGTGACAGTAATGCGTTACTGTCGGGTGACAGTAACGCATTACACGTACACATGACTGGGTAGTCATGTGTAGAAACTTAACAAACCTCCAAAGATTGCCTCCTAACTTTACCTCTTTATAAAATTACCTCAGAAGTTAAGATTAAGATGGACACCATGCGAGAAAATGCCTGTTGAAAAACCTTTTGATTCTTTTCAGTCACTCGACTGTTCTACAACGTCACTACGTGGCCAAGGCCTCCCGATAAGTTTCATACAGATCTGCTGAAACGAACGCACATCTACAGTCCAGTAAAGTTGAAGAAAATCTATGGTGAATGGAAGGAATATTACAATAATGTGAATAACTTTGCAAAAAGTAAACCTTCGCCTACGGAATCGGGTAAAGTGCACTTTGTAATGGGTAACCAGTTACTGGGTTGTGCAGGACAAATGACTGGAATCCGACCCCAAATTGTGTAGATTGCTTGAATAACATTAGGAAGCTATAATACTAGGCATATATATAATAACACTAGGAAGCTATAACAGCTATAACACTAGGAAGTGGTGATGGGCGTTTTGGGGGACTGTCTTTATGTAGAACTTTGACGTTCAAAAAGTGCTGGCACTCAGCTTAATTTGAATAAATGACTTTAGATTTTGATTTGATTTTGAATGGGAATCACCAATAGACCCCCAAACGCGCGGTGTTTCCAACCCGTTGACTTTTGTTTGGTCGTCCGCTTATCAATCCTCCTGTACCAGTACTGAATAGGCAAAGTGTGAGCTATAAAGTGAAGAATATATATTTAAATATTTATCGGTTATGTAGCTCTTTAATTTTCGACTGTAGCAACCCTTTGCGAAGTTTTGAAGTTCTCATTTGACGTAACGTATCCCCGTTTGTCATTGTTACTTGTCTTATATGGCACAAAAGGAGTCTATTCTATTTAAAAAATATTGCATTTAAATATTGTTTTAATGGTTTTAAAAATTAATTTGAATTTTATTTTACTTAATAAATATCTTTAATTTATTATATTATATTTACATGAAAATTAATTAAGAATGGTTTATATTCAAAATTTTCTGATTTTATTATTAACCCATTTATTAATAAACTAGCTGCGCCCCGCGGTTTAAAAGTAGCCTATGTGTTAATCCAGCGTGTCAGCTTCCTGCATACCAAATTTTATCATAATTGGTTCAGCCGTTTGCGCGTGAAGAAGTAACAAACATACACACACTCACAAACTTTCGCCATAAAGGCGAAAGTTTGTGAGTAATTTAATCTCAATATCACACTAGTATTATAAAATACTATTTAATTAAATTAATGAGCTTGTTATAAGCATTTGTTTAATTAAATATTTTGTTTCTTTAATATTTCCTGTAGATGATTGCATAGAATTACTGGCCCAGACTCGACTATCAAGATCTACGACAGACTGCATTACCCCCCTTCGTTGCGAAAAGATGTTGCTACATGGCAGTGACTATGGCTATGGGTTATCGCACAGGTATGTCTACAAGTTGTTATTTTTTTTTTTATTATTTAGCTTCTACTATCCCTTACCATCTCGAAGCAGCGGTAAGCGTCTAGGTCGTCTCGCCACCACTTCTTACGTCTGCCTCGGCGGCGTCGTCTGTCCTCAGACACCCAATATGATGACTTTACATTCAATACGTTTACTGAATGAGTACTTTAGTCATAAAGTCATTTAGTCCAGGCAAGCCCCTCCGGTTACAATAATCGCCACGCTTGGCAGCCGGGTTGGCGATCGCAGTGTAGCTATTGCAATGCACAGAGAATACTGCTGCCTATACTCTGGCGAGTCCTTTAGTCGCCTCTTACGACACCCACGGGATGTGATGGGATGGTGCTATTCTTTTACGTCCGACACCATACAGAACACATAGTTAGCAAGGTTAATTTATGTCCTACAAAATAATTGTTTTTTTAGGCTTTTGTTTATGATAATCGCCCGTTTTTCTCGACAATGTGTCGTATTCTCCGAAGAAATGGACAAACTTAAAACGGATATATTTTGCACGAGGTGTTTCTATGAGGCGCAGTTCATTGCCTTGAACAACTTCAAACTGCCTGACTTGATGTATGAACACGGTAAGTGCACAAAGTAAATACAAAAGTAATCAACAGTTCAGAGTAAATTTTAGCTCAAGTACATTTAGATTTTTTTTTTCTATTTTGAGAGTGTTTTTGCATATAATCGCGTCTTTCAACCTGATGCCTGGAAAAGAAATCGGTTGATCATTTAAAAAATAACCCTGTAAGTGTTATTCAGATAGCAATTAGAAAGAAACAAAGAAAAAGAGTTTATTTTCGCCAAGCGTGACACAGCGGTACCATAAAAAACGAATAAAAAATTGATCAGGTTATGCAAGTTAGGAAGATATGCGTCACATCCGCGCAGAACGCCACCGCTCAGCATAATGTTCTATGGCTCTGTCTCGCATGCGAGTCCCATGACTCATATGAGATAGAGCTACAGCGCCGGTTTTCAGCGACAGCCGGCGATGACTGAGAGACGTCGCGGTCGCGGTAGCATAAAAGTAATCTATCTACATATTTCTTCTATGTATGTAATGAAAATGAATCGCTAAATGTGTTGCTAAGCGCAAAACTCGAGAACGGCTGGACCAATTTCGCTAATTCTTTTTTGTTGTGTTTGTTATTGTCAGGAGCTGGTTCTTATGAAAGAAAATTTTTAAAAAACATCTACATCCGGGCGAAGCCGGGATGTCCACTAGTTAAAACTAAAATAAATAAACAGCAACGAAAATGAATAAACAATTAGGAATTACGACAGTGACAACTGATTGGGACAAGGGAGGCTAATGCCCAATAGCAGTGGGACATTATACTGAGTCAAATTAGATGTGCTAGCGAAACTCCGTAGACGTTATGAATTTCGATATTAATAATTAATATTAATTACTTAATAATTTTATTTATTGCCACATACAAGTTATTACACATAAACAATTCACACAAATAAGAATAAAATAAAGTGAACTGTGAAAGTAACAGAAATGGTCATGGGCTCCAAAACTAGGCAGCCTGTATCTTGGTGGCCCAGGATTACTGAATAGGCAGATTGAATTTTATGTGTGACAGTACAATGTTACCTACTTTGTATTATTTACTTGCGTTTAAACAACACGTATTTCACTTATCCGAATCCCGAACAAGCAATAGTGAACCTTAATACAACCACCAGAAATGAAACCAAAAAAACCTTAACTCAGACTCTTACGGGGTAGTTTTAGTCAGTAAGAGTCTGACAGACCCCTCCACCCGCCCCAGGGCGGAGGACGTCAATGAGATTTTCCCCCGAAATCAAAAAAAAAAGGTATATGTAATATCAAGCAAATACACAAACAGTATGTAACTGTTCTTCTGATCCCCTAGTATGAGCTGCCAATGCCATTAAGATTGTGTTTTGAAAAAGGGATAGCGCTATTTGCCCCGCATAGTTCCGTCTCTCTCTCTTACATTGGAATGATGATTGTACCGTCACGTCATAGTAGGCTCCCGGTCGATTCTGTAAACGTGTCGAAATGAAGGCTTGGATGACGAGGTGAGCTGTCAATCCATATAATCAAGATGGAATGACAGCTCACTTCGTGATCTCGTGACATCTTGATTATGTGGATTGTGGCTGGTATGTCCTTTCATTTGACCTTGCATCACCAATAAAATAAATAAATAAAAAAACATTGTTTCAGTTGCTCTCTGCGGCCTATTAGGTCACGCTCAGTTTTTCCGGAACTCCTGGCTCCGAAATCTCCTTCAGTTTCAAACCCCAGAAGGTTGCTTCTCGGATAAGATAGCAACTGGAGAATTTGACAAGAATCAATTGAAGGAGGGTGAAAACGACGAGTGGAAGATCACGAACCCTGAGGATATCATGAATGGACAATGCAACGGACACTTCACGGCTGTGGCAGCTGCAACGCTCTCCAGTGCCCTCCGATATATAATAGAGAATTATTTCTGAAACTTATTACGTGTTACTCAATCAAGTCTACCTAGTCTTTTCTCAACAAAAATCATTCTTATCACTTTCCTTTGATAGTTCTAACAAAGAACTATCAAAGTCCTCAATTCCTCATTGCACTGGGTACTTACGTTTGTAACCCTGTCATTACTCTCCTCGTCAACGTAGCTGGACACATGGGTTGACTGTGGTGGTGCCACAGGCTGCGACGGAGGAGCAATGACATGGCTACATATTTCCATTTGGAAGCGATCAAGCACACTGTCATCCAACATCTAAGCAAGTAACAGCAGTCGCCGGTATTATGATAATCAAAACAAACATCTAGCCGCTAAACTTGCTGATTTGGGTTTCAGCTTCTGACAGGTGGTTGTAATGCTGAGCAACTTTATCCTCCACCTCCTTCATGTCTTTTCCGAAGGTAGCGTGAAGGTCCTTCATAAGGAGCATCTGTTCTTCCTAGCGGCGCGCCTGCTCCTCCTTGTCACGCTGCAGCTGTTCTTCCAACCGACGAGCGTAGCCGAATGTAGCTGAATACAAAATTTTACAAAGAGTGACTGCCTATCTGGCTTGCACATTACAACCCAGATGTTGAGTACCACGTTCCCTTTGGCAAGCCTGGGGTCAGATTTTCATAGATCTAGCTAGATCCACGACCATAAGATCCGGTGGAGGAGGTTCTCAATTCGGTTGTATTTTTTTTTATGTTTGTTACCTCATAACTCCGTCATTTATGAACCGATTTGAAAAATGCTTCTTTCATGTTCGTTCCGATTGGTCCCATAGATTATATAGACAATTTTATCAAAATCGGTTCAGTAGTTTGCTTTTTAAATCAAAATAGCTGGAGGAAATAGAAAATATATATATATTCTAAGTAAACGAAATTGCGTGTTTTGCTTTCCTCCGACTTTCTAGTGGTGTTGTTAGGTGTGTGAACCACAAAAAAGTGTAAAATAACAAAACTTAAAAAAAAAAATACAACCGAAATCCAAATAAAAAAAAAAAAAAAATCACTTTAAATTGTGTAGAACATTGGTCTACATTTTCCTTAACGGTGCTACACGGTGCATGTCAGTGCATGTAGCTACGCATGTTGAGGCATTTGCGCAGATTCTATGCTCTGTGGAAAGGTGGTGAGCGAGTCCAGCGACTCAAGCATAAAGCGATGCGAGATACCCGCGCGATTTTCTGCAATGAAGCTTTGTATTGACAGTAACACAATAAATCTAGGAATATTTGCAAATTACTTTTAAAATAAAATCTAACTCTATTTTTTCCCAATCTTGATATTTAGCATATATACCTACATACATATGCAAACGATACCGATTTTCCGAAAATCAACTCCTGAAGAGGTAAAAACGGGTGTTGAAGTTTTTGGGAAGAATATTACTGACTGCGTCAATTAAATTTCGTATTAAGAATTAAAAATCGTTATAAATAATCATAGAAGTGGAATAATAGAAACGGATCAAACGATTTTTTCTGATAGGAAATTAATAAAAATCTTTATGATAATTTTCCAAAACTAACCTCTAGCCTCCTATCCCCTGGTAGGGGGCGTTGAAGTTCGTGGAGTACCAACTAAATCCTCGCGTACGAGGATGATGCTAGGAGGCAATCAGTTTTGCTACGGACTGACACACAGGTACTTACGTCTATTCTTGATACATCTTGAACTTCTGCACATGTGTGAGCTTGGATTTGGAATTCGACTTCAGGAATACGCCACATCTAAAGAAGCCGATGATATGGTACAGTAATCATCATCATCTGCCTAGCCTTTTTCCAATTATATTGGGGTCGGCTTCCAGTCAAACCGGATTCGTCGGATTCGAATATGGTACAGTAATGTAGTCATTATATTACTATAATATCATCGGCCATGGAAAGTGTCAAATCAAATAATTTGAAAATATGATGGAAAACGTATTTTTCTGAATAACAGTAACTGTTTCAGTTTCTTTCTGCAGCCTTTTTGGGCACGTTCGGTTTATACGCAACTTCTGACTTAAAACTCTTCTTGAGTTCCAAACTTTGGAAGGTTGCTTCTCGGAGAAGATAGCAACTAGAGATCGCGATGTGAACCAAATGAGAGAGGAAGAAAATGAGGAGTTGGAAGAGAGCCCGTTTGATATTATGAATGGACAGTGCAATGGGCACTTCACTGCCGTAGCTGCAGCGACGCTCTCAAGTGCCCTCCGATATACAACGTGTAACAGAATAAACGCAATACCTCTCAAGGGATCATTGTTTTACTATGGCAACAAACCCGAAATCGCGAAAAAAAAAATCAGCTGTTCAATACATTTTGTCCAGTTTTGCGCGAAGAAATGTATGGGGCAGTCGATTTTTTATCGCGATTTCAGTGTTGGTCCCATAGTAAAAGTTCTTCATAATGATGAGTACAATGCCTCTTTTCAGGGATTTCGTTTATTCTGTTACACGTTGTATAATAGAGACATATTACTGAAATGTATTACGAGCTATTCTTACTCTCATCGCCTACTTCGTACTTACTCGTTAATATTTTAATAGGTTCTCATTCACTTGTCGATGACATGACGTGATAACTTTGTTTGAACGTCCAAACAATCTAAGACATTGAAAATTAGCAATTTATTCACACTTAAAAAAAAAAAAATCTGTAACCCCTAGACTCAGTTTAATTTTGTTTGAATATCACATTATAAAAGTCATAATCTTCTACCATTTTTTTTTTATCATACTCTTAATAACGTTGTGTCATCGGGTTCATTACAAAAACGTTTTGATATTTATCCAGACGAACGTTTTAGAATATTTGAAGAGTAATATAATGTTTAGGTTACCTATGATTAGTTACGGGAATCGAGCCTTTTACTACTTGTTCTAGCAAATAATTCCTAGATGGTATATGTTGCGCATAGTTCTTTAAAAATATTGTTCTTTTAAAAGAAAACGAGCTTGGAATGCACTGCCTACATTTCCCAGATACAAATTGTTATCAGCCGTATCACTAGATAAAACTATAGCAGTGGAGAAAGTGCGGTCAGTTTTCATTAGTATTCAGATGTAGAAACATCTTTGCGGTTTAACTGTGAAATCAAAAGTCCGCAATGGAACAGTTAAAGACGTTACTCCGGTGTAAAAGCGTCCTGATTTTGACATTTTTAATGACAGTTATCGTATATACGAGCGGCATTATCCCTAATGACGGAATTTCAAACCAATATATCATTGATGATTTACCAGTGGAAAAGGATTTTCCCCCTTATTTTATGGCATTGAAAAAGGCTATAGATTTTTTTGTAAGCCATAAACATTATGTGGATTTGAACTTGCAGTTCGGATTATTTTTGATAGACAGTAAGATTGTACAAGACTATTTACGATATTTTTAATTACTTTGTTCTTTATTGATTGCTAATGTGTAGTTAAGGCACTTCTACTAAAATATGTACGAACATTGTTTTTAAAGTAGTTTTAACTAAGGTTTTATGGCAAGTTTTGATTCATTCGATAGTTTGAGACACTCTAATCCAATACAGTAACCGTTCCGGTTGGATAAAAAAAAATACGGGGAATCTCATTCCAATACTTTGTCATAACTCAACAACAGATCAATGGAACGAATCAGCTAACCTACACGTTCGATTGAAGTTTTAATTAATTCGTTCACGGTAAAAATCTGATTAGTTGGATCAATTTCGTGTTGCTTTAACGGTAAACCACTTGTAATTTTTTAAATCTGCTGCCATTCAGTAAGAGCCAGGTGTCCTAGAGGATTTCTAAATCCAGATAGGAACGAAAAACACCCGAATCCAAGAAATATTCTAAATTCGGACGAATATAATTCAGATTTAGTTCGCAACCCGTCACAAACACGATGAATATTTAATAAAAAAAAAACAATTTTTAAATGATCAAAAATATATGATGAAGTTTTTGGTTTTTATCAACATCAAGAATCAACAATTGCATAATTGGATTTTTGAAAAACTAGAACAAGGAGAGAAACAGGTTTAGTGAGAAATCTTAAAAGTAATTTGTTCAAAATGAGCACTTTCCTTTATTTATTATAACTTCCCAGAATTTGATTCTTAGTAGCGACACTTTCGGGTGGTGTAATACAGGATGTGTTTTATTTTTCAAAATCAACCGGCTCGATTCCTGGCTAGGAAATACGAATTTTGAAACATCCAATAATGCAGTTTTAGTTTTCATCGAAATCGGGGTCGAGACTCCTTTCGGTGTTTTTCGTTATTCCTCATAGTTTCGGATTTGGCCATCCACGAAAACTTTAAAAATTCACCCTGTAAAGTACTAAGGGCACTTCGGAACTTTGTTCTCGGATTCAGATAGGATGCAGTGCGTTAGGATGAAATATAATTAAGTCGGTTGTCCTTTAAGGTGAAGGCACGTGAGCACATTCACAAGAAGTTGGTAGAATCATAACAGCGTTAATTCGTTGGATTCGTTTTTTCTTTATAACTTTGTTTATGTCTATGTTTTTTATTTTTTTTCTTCTCTCTATTTTTAGTTTTTCTTTAAGTTGCACCTGCCATGTTGTCTTTGCACCACCCTAAGGACGACTGGTAGAAAGTGCCTAAGGCATTAAGTCCGCCTTTGTACAGTGTTTTTACTAGTGCATAAAGTTTTATTAAATTGTATCATTTGTTTTGCAGTGAATTTGAGGCAATTTTTGCAACAACAACGACCTAAAATCCCTAATGGAACGCGTTCCCGTATGGAAAAACTATTCGTGCAGATTGACGTTCTGGCTGACTATTACCGCTTAATGGTACAAAATAATCGAAATGACACTAAAATTGGGCATAATATGAAATGTAAAATATTTTTTATTACGCACTTAGTAGGATTTAGACTTACCCAGCAATTGTCCTTAAAACGGGCCAAGAGCGCGTCGGGCCCCCATACATATGGTTGAATTAATTACAAACATATTGTTTTGTTCATGAGTAAAAGTGTATACCGACAATTTTGTGGTGATCCCATCAGAATTCATTTTATATTTTTAGGAACGAATCCCTAAAAAACCGTTTACCTATGCATATTTTTAAATGCCCTTAAAATTTTGTCCAAGTGGCCAAGATTCTGGACTTTTTTAATATTTAAATGTATAAGTAAATATATATTTTTAATAATTTGATATATATATTTTAACCACTAATCAATCAAATTTAATAATTGAAAATATATTTTTAATGACTAATCATTAAAAATATTTTTTTACTTATTAAATTTTCTGTTACCGTATAAAAATCGAAGAATCTAAAAATAATATTTACAGGACGGTCTTTGATTGTTTTTAGTGGCGCTAATATTTTACGATACGTGGCCAGAGCCTCCAGATGCGTTTAATACAGCAATGCTGAATCGAACCAGGATATTGAGTCTAGCTCAGTTGGCGACTATTTATGACACATGGGAGAATTATCACTATTATGTGTATAATGTGGAAGACAATAGACCTACGCCTGCTGAAGTAGGTAAAGTGTAACTACTTTTTATTATTATTGTAATTTTATTCAGTACATTTCAATTCAATCTGACTCTAGTCTTGCCAATTTTTCCAATTTCTGCGAAGTTTTTCCATTTTTAAACCTTTCACTGACTCAAAAATCAATCAAAATTAAAAGTCATTTATTCAAATTAGGCTGAGTGCCAGCACTTTTTGAACGTCAAAGTTCTACATAAAGACAGTCCCCCAAAACGCCCGCCCGTCACCACTTCCTATTGTTTTAGCTGGGAAGAAGAAGTGGCGCAAAAAACTCCCCAGCAAACTGGACTGTTACGAACATCTTTAAACAAAAATTAAAGAAATTGGTCCAACCGTTTTCAAGTGATGAGCTTACTAAAAAATAGCATTCCCTTTTTATTAAAGAATTTAGATATGTTATGTGATTACTTCAGATGAATGCATTGCACTATTGGTGCAGAATAATTTATTACATTTAAGTGGAAGATCTCAACCAACCTGTGTGATGAGCCCTCGCTGCAAACAGGTGATGCTAGGAGACAATGAATACGGCTATGGGCTGACACACAGGTATCTAAACTAATATAATTAAGCTGAAGAATTTGTTTGAACGCGCTAATATTTTTCATGTGTAACATCTTTCCTGCTTTCTTGCAATCTATGGGAGTGATTTCGTGAAATGGGACGGAAGTGTGTAACAGGAAGCCGAGGAAGCGCGCGCTATGTGATTTGACCAATGAGCGCGCCCTATTCGATTTGACCAATGAGAGGGCGAAGTGGACGAGTTGGCTGTCAGTTGGTACTTTTAATGTTAATTTTACTTTTTACCAAGATGAGACGTCAGATGTTACACATCCTATGCGACTACTGTAAGACGCGCTCGTTTTTTTTCAAAAACGTTTCCCCACTCTGTGTTTTTTTCCTGTATCGTGGGTGCGTTTACAAACATACAAAGTCACATACACAAACAGCCAGACCCGGAACAACTATCTGTACGCCATACAAATATTTGTTCCATGCGGAAATCAAATCCGCGACACCCAGCGCAGCAGTCAATCGTGCCGTCAAATCTTTGGAACTTTTCTCTGGCAAATTATTTTTTGTAAGGTAGAAGCTAATGTCTAATATAATACAAGTTCCATCTTGCTTGACCAGCAGGAGCAATCTTAGTTGTCATTGTCGATCTTGATAATTTGGGGTAGGAATCCTCAGGAACTATTAAAGCCCCTCGTCTAAGAAAGTTGATGATATCGGACTCCTATAACTATTGCCTTAGCAAAGAGTAAATTACACACACATTTGTGATAAAAATATAGAGCCTACATTAGTACCTACTGTTACGTATAATTGTTAAAGAATTCATAGACAAAAATATATTTTTTTAGGCTTTTATTAATGGTCATCGCTCGATTTTCCGAAAAATGTGTCGTGTTTTCCGCGAAAACGGACAAACTCAAGACGGATATATTTTGTAAGAAGTGTTTCAATGAGGCGGAGTACATTGCCTATAATGACTTTCACCTGCCAGACCTCATGTTTGAACAGAGTAAGTTAATTGGGAGATGCAGTCTTACGCCCACATGCACAAACCATGATTCATCTTTTGGCTCTGACTTAGTTGCTAATCCGGGGCCATTATATAAAGTGTAACATAATTAACCAATACCTGAAAAGGGGTAATTTTACTATGCGACCAGCACTGTGCGAGGTCAAAATGGTACAAAATCGTCAAATAAAAGAAATATACAAAAAAAAAAGAATAAATAAGGGTAAATATGCAACAATTATAAATATATTTATAAATAAATACCTAATAATAAAAAACAGATACATACATACAATAAATAAGCTGACACCCAATAGCTCAGCGCTCCAGTTTCAGTTACATCGTGTTAGCAACTAAGTTCAAATTACTCTGAGTTCTAAGATAACTCTAGTCGGAGCAAGTGGGCCTTGGTATTACTTCTCTTACCATTAAAAAAAAAAAACTTATTTAAACTGTTTCAGTTTCTCTCTGCGGCCTTTTCGGTCACGCTCAGTTTATTCGCAAGCAATGGCTCAAAACTCTTATTGGGTTCCAAACGTCAGTGGGTTGCTTCTCCGAGAAGCTGGCAACAGGAGATTTTCAAGAGGACAAATTGAAAGAGGACGCAAACCAGGAATGGAACATCGAGAGGCCGTCGGATATCATATATGGGCAATGCAACGGACACTTCTCGGCAGTGGCGATGGCGACGCTCTCGCATGCCCTCAGATACATCATTGAGACTTATTATTAAAACTTAATATTATTGACAATACCTTATTTGCCTTGCAGCTAGTAGGTACTTTTTTCTGGAACCGCTAATGAGAAAATATTTGTCTCGGCTGATTTGTCCATCCTCCTTTAAAAATAATTTTATTTTAAAAGGTAAAGTGGTATTTGAATTTGATTTGGAATGCAATGTTTAAGGTTTAAATCATTTATTCCCAAAAAGACAATAAAGCCACTTACATGAGAATACAAAATAACATTTAGTTTAATTATCCAATTAACCGCCACCGAGATAAGTAAGTAAAAAACTGTTTACGTAACACAATCGTAACATCATTAGAGACTTAATAAGTAATATCATTAGCCGGCAGGGTAGTTTAAAACAATAAAAGCGACAAAATGCGTAATGATAAATAGGTACCCGCTGAACATTTTTTTTTTTTTGCAATGTTTATATCTAATCATGAAAATCAATGATGTCAAAAATAATATGATCTAGAAGTCATATATTTCACTTACATTATGTAATTCAATTGTTCTTGTGTTGGCAATGCCTGGCTGGTCGATATTGGTGGTAGAGTCAGAACCTTGTTTGGGTTCTAATTTTGCCCATCGTCCTTTAAAAATATGTTCCATAAACTTGTGATGTCGACTTGAATTTGGCATGCACTGCATCCCTTTCAGCATCTTAGGCATTTGATGCTAGGGATATTATTATTTCAATTTATAGCTTTCCTGTAAAAACAATTCATTCTTTTCTACGTAATGATTATTTATAGTGGGATCGGGCGTGAATCATTGAAAGAACTTAAAATGGTAGCGCCCGCGGCGTAGCTTATCCCTGCTATAATTTACAGAAAGCCGCAATACATTTAAACTCTCTTTCATCGTAATTGAAAAACAGTACACGGATGCGGGCGTGGGTCATCCTGACCCGACACTTCGAAGATACTATATTTAATCTTTGTTGACTTATGGTTGACAATATAAGGGAAATTTAATTCGAAAATATTGAAATCGCGATGTAAAATCAAAACAAACATGATCAAAATTCAGTGCGTTGGATAGGTCAAATCTACCAGATTTCAACGTTACATTCTAATGATCCCGTTTCATTAACGCATAAACTCCAGCTGGATACAGAGAAAAACGAATACAACTTTTCGTGCATGATAACAAAATGGTCAGTGAACAAAAACGGGTCATCTGAATACAACCCGCATGTCTCAAGCGCCTGCTCGATTCTTATTGAGTCGATTTTTGATGCCTGAAACGGATTTGCTGCAAGTATTTTTTGGAAGAGTTAAAGTTAGAGAAACGACCACTGACACACAAACAGTATGTTATAGCATTATACAATTTCTATCAACAGGTACCTTATTATAGAATTTTGCGTAATTATCACATTGCACCTACGACATGCAATGTTACGATGTGTCAAGTTATACCTAAAGTAAATAATCCAAAAAAAAATTCGTGAATTATCAAAAGACAAGCACAAACGATATTTTAAAATGAAAATCGTGCCCTGAGCCCGAGAAAAACTGCAGGACCGTGGGAGAATTGTGTGAGAACAAAACAATTCGAGGAAAATAAGTGGTCGTCCGTCTTTATTTTCTCATCCTCATCTCTGGATAAAAACAATAGCGCTGAAGAAAATGCGGCCAGTTTTCATTCGAATTCAGATGCTGAAACATCTTGCGGTTACATGAGATAAAAAAAAATCGCCATGAAAGTGTTAAGGTCCATTAAGTCGTTTCGTCCGCGTAAATTCATTTCGATTTTGGCTTTTTCAATGACTCTTATTACTTGTACGAGTGGTGTTATTGCTAATGATGAACTTTCGTACGAACATGTCATTGATGATTTTCCTACGGTGAAGGATTTTGACCATTATTTAAGTGCATTGGAAAAAGCTGTAGATTTTTGTGTACAGCATAAACATTATGTGGATTTGAACATGCAGTTTGGACTGTTCTTGACGGACGGTAAGATTTTACAAAAATGAAACGCTACTTTGAATGAAGGGTTTTACTCTGTCAAATAAAACATCTATTTTTACACGACTGCCAAAAAGTTTTATGTTTTAGGAAGCCTGAACTCAAACTTTTTCAGGCTCGAGATATTCTACTCACGACAGTTTTGAATAATAAAACGAATTGGCAAAGTTATACGTTCTTGTGAAGATGAAATCAAACCCTTACAACTTTAATTAATTAGGTACCAACAATTTTTTTTAACAGTGAATTTGCGGCAAATTTTGCAACAGAAGCGAACGAGTGTTCCTGCAAAAACACTTTTACGTTTGGAAAATTTATTTGCGAAGAACGACGAATTGTCCAATTATTTTCATTACATGGTGCAGAAAAATCAAAATGTGACAAAAATGGGACAGGATATAAAATGTAAAGTATTTTCTTAGGATAATTTTTTGGTTATTTTCATGTTCAGTAAGTGTTAAGTATCCATACATATATGTGCCTAGAAGTGTGTTCTGTGTTGTGGTTTTTGTAAATTCAAGTTTCGTATTTCAAATGTTAAAATAACCTTCATTGTAGTTTTCGAAACTATTTCATCGTATCCGGCTATATATGCCGTGGCTAGCTTTTTCTTTGAGTTTCTTAGGCGCCCAATCTTACTGTTGTAATACTGATAAGTTTCAAGTGGTCGTGGTCATACTATTATGATTTATGTAAGTGTGCTTTTGTGTGTTGTGTTCTTTGTTCTTATGCCAAATAAATATTTTATCCATCTATCTATCTATCTAATTTATTTAAGAACCGAATATTTTAAAAGATACTACATTTCACTTCTGTGTTTTCTTCAATTGTTCAATAGATTGAGTTTGTTTTTACCTCTCTATTACTCAATTTTGTGTTCAAAATGTTTTGCTACCGATACGCTTTCATTTCAATATATTATACTGTTTTGTTTTGATAAACGCCTGCAAAACTTCTCTGAGCAAATAAACATGACAGCCACACATAGTCTGTTACTATTATTCTTACTGTACATGTACACTCTGAGTTACAAATCATTACAATTTGAATCTTACATTTTAAATAATTAATTTAAGTAGCAAGCCAATAGATAAATCTTCATTTGACTTTAATTTTTGGTAATCAGAATCACAGAAGCTTATCCTTATTGTTTTTAGTGACGCTGCTATTTTACAACGCATCCTCATGGCCGATACCTTCGAGTAAATTCAATAAAAATCTTTTAAAACAAACAAAGATGCACAGTCCGAGAGAGTTGAACAAAATCTATGGAAAATGGGAAGACTACTACAACAATGTTAATGACTTCGAAAAGAATTATCCCTCGCCAAAAGAATCAGGTAAAGTACTTAATTTTTTTTTGTATCAGTACCAATCTAAATTAATTATCATACATAAATACATACACTCGAAACATAGTTATGTTTCGAGTGTATGTATTTAAAAGAAAAGTTCTTCTTTTGGGGCAGTTGGTTAAAATGTGAAGTGCGTGTATTGTTATGTTACTTTGTGACCAGTAGGTAGTCCAGTGGTCTTTTCTTCAGAAACATTGCATTTTCCGAGATAAAAATCCCATGGTAATCAACGATAAGTATTGAAGCTTTTTATCAGTGTAAGAATTTTTTTAGTTGTATCAGTCCTTCTAAAGATAACTTAGATAAACTGACGCCTTTTACACATGAGTGTAGACAGAAGCTACGGAGTCCCATCTGCTACGTTTCGATATTTTACATACGTACTTATGTTGCTTTGAATACAGCGATTTCAATAATAATTAAATTAATAAATGGTATAATAATCAGTCTACTAAACCACCCAAACCCATAGCCTCTCGTTTTGTGCTTCCATATTCTGCAATAGTCCCTGCACCAACCGGGCATTGACCTGGGGTATACTTTAATAGTTAATACTGGTGGCAGTAGGTGGCTTCGGCCCCTCGTACGCCTACCAAAGGACCAGGACCCCATTTTCCAGAGATCGTCAAAGACATAAAATATAATAAAGAATTAATCGTACATACCTGTTTATTTATATTTGTAATTGTTTTAGATGCATGCTTATCATATTTGGTGCGGACTCCTCATGTACATTTGAACAGAAGATCTCAAACGAGCTGCCTGACGCCTCCCCACTGCGAACTCATGATTAAGGAAGGCAGTGACTTCGGCTATGCGCTGACGCATAGGTATGTCTAGTATACAGGGTGACTAAATCTGTTGGCAATATTTCTGGGGGTGAAAGAAAGAAAACACATTTATTTGACGACAGACCATCAGTTACATATAAAATAAAAAGTGAAAGTTCCTATTTAATATGAACTACTTTCATTATGGGATTGCGCTGATGCGCTGAAATCGTGAAAAAAAAAAAACAATGAACTGTTTATCCAACATCCTGAATATAGTCAAAAACTTAAAAGTCTCACTCCAGAATAAATCCCCGAGATATATGTACATAGGTAGTACAGGTGCAACTAAAATACCAATTCGCCAAACAAATCCTTCTTAAAATGTAGGAGAAAAACTATGAAAAAACTATTTGAAACTCAAGAATATACCTCTATTATGTCTGTCTATACACTTTATAGAAAAATTGTTATATTTCAGGCTCTTATTTCTAGTCATCGCCCGTTTCTCTCGAAGATGTGTGGTGTTCTCCGAAAGAGAGGACAAATTGAAGACGGACATGTTTTGCAAGAAATGTTTTTACGAGGCGGAATACATTGCTTCAAATAGCTTTCAAGTGCCTGACCTCATGTATGAGCAGAGTAAGTGATTAGGTATACAGAATGAGTTTTCATTTATTGGCTATATTTGTGGGGGTGGAAGTACTCGTGGGTTATAAAAACCCTTTTAGGTTAGGTTGGATAAATGTGGTAAAAAAAAACAGCGTTCAGTACATTTATAATAGCATAACTAGAAAAAATGGTGGAGCTCGTGGCTAAAGAATAATAGCCGCACGGGTCGATCAAGGTTAAGCAACGCTTGCCAAGGTTGGTCTGTGGATGGGTGACCATCTTAACATAAGTACAGAGTTTCCCCCGTGCCTCAGAAAGCACGTTAAGCCGTTGGTCCCGGCTGTCATTTGTAGATCTTTTGCACTCGTTATGGATTGTCAGAAGTCAGTAAATCTGACTCCAGTCTTGCCAAGAACTACCGTGTTATCCAGTTTATTGGTTTAGGAGGTCTGGTAGGCAGCCGCTCCACCTAAAATACTGGTATTGAGCTGAATCCGGTTTGACTGGAGCCCGACCTCAATATAGTTGGGAAAAGGCTAGGCCGATGATGATGAACTAGATCAAATGCAGAAAATAGCTGTCCCAAAGTATATTTATAATCGTGTGAACTTTCACCTCCAAATGTATTGCTATAGAATCAAAAGTCAACCTGTCTTAGATGTTATTAATATTTTCATAATAACAAATGGAAAAAAGAAAAGTTTATTGCATTAATCTTTATACTTTTCCAGTTGGACTCTGCGGCCTTTTCGGCCACGCACAGTTTATCCGCAATTCATGGCTCAAAACTCTTCTGGAGTTCCAAACTTCAGAAGGTTGCTTCTCGCCTAAGATAGTAACTGGAGATTACGATGAAAATCAAATGAGAGAGGATGAAAATGACGAGTGGAAAATTGACAGGATATTGGACATCATGAACGGGCAGTGTAACGCACACTTCTCATCAGTGGCGGTGGCGAGTCTCTCAAATGCCCTCAGATATATAATGGAGACTTATTATTGAAACTAATTACGTATTAATTGATCTCAGAGGTTATACTCATCGGCAATTAAAATCTTAAGTACCTGGATGACCTAGATGATTTTTTTGGTAAAACTTTTCTAGAAATGAAACCTTGCTCGATCGATTGATCGCCCCCGAAACCCCCTGCATATTAAATTTCATGAAAATCGTTGGAACCATTTCCGTTAAAGGTACCTTTACTCTGGGTGCATTGTCCTCACATAATATTAAATTATTTTTTGTATATCAAATATTGTAAAACCATTATTTGAAAAGAGTTCCTTGAGTTTCCTGGATTTTTTTGTCCGTTCTTCTTCATAAGAATCTACCTTTCCGAATGGACAGTAAAGTCACTTTATTAATTTTATACTATTATTTTAACTGTAAATGATGACGTTTAAAAGTGTCGTTTAATGGCTTAATTGAAATAAACGTTATTGCGACCTAACGCGTTTAATCTGTCTTCGGTGACTGGCCTACTGTTATAGTAAGGATTTTCGTATTTCAAGTAAATAAAAATGATTTGAAAGAACAGATTACGACAGGAACTAAATATGGCATGGTGAAAAAAATACATATAGACTGTATATATATACCATCGTATACGCCAACAATCGGTTTTACCCGCGGCTATAGATGTTTCACATCAAAGGCGCAGTCAAATTGTCACCATGGACGTGTGTACTCTGGTTGAACGACTTCCTTTAGTACTAAGGCCTCTTCTTGAAAGTGACAGCTGTTGTCGACCTCGTCTCATAGTAGGTAGTATAGGTACTATATATCTATAGTACCTATACTACCTACGATGAGGCGAGGCTATCGCCAAGCCAATGTCGACCGGACGTCGACTACCATGAACATAGGCTTTTCCGGTCACAGGAAGTGTCTAGTTAAAACAACCATGACAGGTTTACACACTTTGAATATGAGAAAAAGTAATTCATTAAATAAGATGACTGACAGAAATGATTTTGCTGGGTTATCCTTAAATAGTTTACCGAGCTTTCTGGCTTTGTCTAGGCCTTTAAAAAAGAGCAAGTCAAGAGACAAAGTAATTACAATGGCTACTATGAGATATGGGTCTTAATTTTCTTTCAAAGTCAGTTTCTGTTGGAACAGAACCCTATATGGTTACATTATCTGCTGTCGTTCAAAGGCTTCTCCTAAATTCTTCCAACACACGGTAACACGGTACTTCTTGGCAAGACTGGAGTCAGACTTACTGGCTTCTGACAATCCGTAACGACTGCCAAAGATCTACAAATGACAGCCGGGACCAACGGCCTAACGGGCTTTCCGAGGCACGGAGGAAACTCGATTATGTTAAGATGGTCACCCATCCATAGACCAACCTTGGTAAGCGTTGCTTAACCTTAAATATTGACTCGTGCGACTGTTATTATTTAGCTACCATTTCCTCTTCAACATTTTCCTATCAACTGTAAGTTTAATTATTAAAGAGCAGTTCCGACCCAACGGAAGTGCTGCTGTCCTAGTCGAATTAACTTCCGTATAGTTAAGAGAACCAGTATTCAATGGTGTTATTAATGCAACCTTCATGGGAACGCCTGTGTATGGGTGAGACCGAGAAATTAATTAGCTTATTGAGAGAAAACCAACTTTGAAGCGGCTACTACGTTATGTCATAGTTTGACTGTATGTTTTTGTTATTACCATTTTAGTTTAAATTAGCTGTTACCCGCGATTTCGTCGGCGACAAATTCATAAAATAGCATAATTATTTGACAATTTCAGAGTGTGTTTTTGCACGTAACCCTATTTTTTTTCTAATATAACAGTAGCCTGCGGCTTTGACGTCCAAAATGCTGATATTATAAGGAGTAGAAGTTATTAGAAGTCGGTGTCAAAGCCCGTTAAAAACTAAAAACACCGACTTCCGATATTAAAGTTATTTTAGATTTAGTAGTGTTTTTATTTGGAAGTCGGTAGTTTTAAAAAAAGAAAAGTTTTTTTAAATATTACTTACGTACTTTTCAAATTATTCGCATTATAATTTCTGAGTGTCAATTCTAAGAATTTTAAGAAACATTCGCAGTCGCATCTCATTTGTAATCTGACAAAACAGCCTCAATTTCCCTACATTTTTGGCTAATTGCGAATGAAATGAAATGGAAACAGGTACATAATGAAAAACTATATATTTTAATTGAGCTTGCTTAGGAAAAGATTATGTATTCCAGAAATTTTTGGTAATCACCTATTATTATGTACAGTCAACAAAGCTATTTGGTACACAGGCAAAAATATTAAATTTTCCACTGCACTACTAATAATTATTATGTGTGCATTATAACTTTTTAAGCTTAAGACATTATTACGAGTGTGATGTACAATAATTGTCCACTCAGCACGCTCAAAACAATGTTTAAAAGTAGTTGCAAGTTAGCTGCCTGCATACCAAATAGCTTTGTTGACTGTACACTGCATAATATACTTGTTTGATCGAAATCGGATAACGTTATTCTAATAATAGAGTGATCAGGAACATAATCACGCACTGATTAGTATGTGTGAACAGTTGCACCGTTTAGTTCACTTAACTTTTTATAAAAATATTCAAATGTTTTTTTTTTGGTTAACACCGACCTATTCCGTGTATTTTTTTTTAATAAAGTTTTTTTTGTTTTTAACGTCGGTATATAACATGCTTGATTATCCTTTCTAGCTTGTTTCTAGGATAAGTAAATCATGAACATTTTAAACTTAAAGAAATATTCAATATTTATAAAAAAAAACTTGCCAAGCAATTGGCTCAGCAGTTTTTATTTAATGAGCATTTTTGCTTACTTGTAGACAAAAAGCACCGACTTCCGAAAATAAAGTTATTTTAGAGTTTGTAGTGTTTTGATTTAGAAGTCGGTTGTATTTTTTTGTAAAATAAGAATTTTTTGTTCCGTTTTATTTTATGAGTCGTAGTCGTTTATCACTAATTAACTTGTTAAGCCAAGTTAGAGGTGATAGTTTTCCTTTTAACTTCGTTATAATAAAATACTGACATCGTGAATACTTTTAAAAAGGAACTTATCGTCTATGAACAACAGAAAGATTTACTAACACCATAAATCAAATCAACAAAATCGATATTCTCACAAACGATTGTCAGTCACGCTCACATCGTATTTCTCATAAATTATATCCTGTCAGTTCCCTTCATAAATTTCAAACCCAAAAGCGTCTGCCGATGAACTGTATCATAAATTATCATAACAGAATAGTGCCATACATGGTCTAATTAGGTGTCGAATTGAAATTCGGGCCGGGTTCCTCGGGGACACCGCACAAAGTGATCGGTAACGGTAACCATCACCCACTTGCATTCCAATACTCTAGTCTACTGTAAATGACCCTTTATTTGTTTATATATCACAGCTTTTGCCCGCGACTTCGTACGCGCATATCCCGTTTCTTCCAGTTCCCGTAGGAAATCCTCTCTTAGTGCTTACCTACGGAGTATAGGAAAGCTACATGCCAAATTTCAGCTTTCTACGACCAGTTTAGACTGTGCGTTGTCTGTCGGTCACTCAGTAACGGAAGGGTTTTATTTATATTGATTGATTGAATACCAATATAGTTGTAAATAACAATAGAAATTATTGTATTTTTAATTAAAAAAGAGGTTTGTTTCTTATGTATCTATGGTATGGCTGGTTTCTTTGCTTTCTAAGCTGCTATTGTAGTTTGTTATGGTGTACAATAAAGAATAATTCTATTCTATTCTGTGGGTGTCATGCATACCATAGCAGGCCTGTAATATTTAATTTCAAAGCCTGTTGATGTCATACGTACTTATGACATTACTGAACTACCTATCAATCGGATTGTGAGTACATGTACCAGAGTATCAATTCTACTCATTTTTAAGCAACGTTCGCATTCGTATGTACGTTTTTTTTTAGTGGCGCAGTTCAACCTATGAGGTTGTCGACTGCTTAACCGGGCTTGCCTGTGGTGGCCTTAATATAAATATTAAACCCTCCAGCCAGGGCTTATAAAAAACTTATAAACTAAGCGACTACACGCTAAGGGCATCCCCTTGGCCTTTGGGGTACGGATCTCGGCTTAGGGCGTCGCTGGAGGGAGGACAGCTTGGGACGGGCTGGATCGAACTACGATTATAATTTAGGGATGAATTTAGAACCACAGGCTTAGCGGCGCGAGCTGGATCGAGCAAGGGTTGGGGACGTCGCGTGGGCCTCAGCAGCGAGGGCGGAAGGACGGCGGTCGTGGTTTGCGTAGAGTACTGGTCTCTTTGCGACTGTCAAAAATGTATGGAAATTGAGGCTTTTGTCGACAGATTGCGACTGAGATACGAATGCGATTGTTGTTTTAAATTGATTGTTGTCTTGAATTAGGCATCTGGTACTAGCATGTTTGATATTTGTCACTTTTAACTAATTGACAATCTTTCAGGAGGTAGACAATATGACCAACTTTCACTACAGGGCCAACTTTGTTTTTGTTTTTATATGTCTGATTTGCCCGTTCTATCATCAGACTATAAAATTTACGGCTATGCGCCACCTGTACACCCCACCCATATGCACAAAACGTTTTGAGAATACTTTCATTGTGCGCTAGGAGTGGAATTCCCTGCCGGAGTCTGTGTTTTCTGATAACTACAACCTGGTGGTCTTTAAGTCAAGAATAGGTTACTTCTACTAAGTGAGCTCCATTGTCGACCCCATAATTGGTTTCCATCAGGTGAGACTGGGGTCAATCGCGAGCCTTCCAATAATAAAACAAAAACTTCATCTCCCTGTAAGATTGTCAAAGAGTTAAAATTCAGCCTGTAGATTACGTGAAAATTTACGTGATCTTAATTGTTTTCCAAATAAATCTATTTGAATGTATAATTTTATTACACTCACGAGAATTAATATTAATCTTTTAAATATGTATTATCTATACTTTCGGAGTCGGATTTGGAAAATTATTTTTGTGTATGATATGAAACACATACATTTATGAAAAATGTTATGGGCTATACGGGAACGGGAAATTCCTACGGGAACGGGAAAACACGGGATATGCGCGTACAAAGTCGCTGGCAAAAGCTAGTTTACTTATAAAAAAACCCGTGGCAACAGGTTGGATTAATAGCGATTTCTGATCAACACATTTTTAAATCCTAAACGTGCTTCACCCATTTATAACGGGTTTATACAAACTTGACATATTTAAATGATTTTCTGTCCGTTATCTCAAAGTTCAAGGCTCCAGAATCTAATATTAAATTTATTTTATATTCAAAAGGTTTTCGCAAAAGCAGTGTGCCAGCTTATTATTATGATAATGAAACGATTCGTTTGTTGAGTTCGCGTAGTGGTATCATAACTCGAATATTATAATTTTGTTACGTGAATGCAAATCGCCATCCGGGATCAAGAGAGCGAAGGATCGATGGCAGGAAGTGTTATGGCGAATATCGACGATTTGTAATCATTACTATCATATTTACTTGATGTATGTGTGATTTGAATGGTAAAGTGAATGATTGAAATAGGCCTAAGTATGTAGGCATACTGTAATTTACACTCAACAAAAGAGATTAGTATCAGGGGTGTATTGATGTAGCCTTTAAGGGTGCCGATATTTAAATGTTCAGTCAAGGAAATTATTTTTATCAGCTGAAGTTGGGATACCACTTGCTTGTCATATAAATGATAAGATCGTCAGTCAATTGACACCTTGTTTAGGGCCTCTGTTTATGTGACAGTTACATAGTTTCAACTTTAGTGAAGTGTCAACTTGCTGGATACACGTTTATATTTCGCACTGCATACTTAACTCTTTTGCTGACTGTACTAACTTGTATGGTGGTTGACAGTAATGGACTATTGTTACGTAAGTATTCGAACCACCTGAATATTTTATACTCATTTGGAATTCGTGGGCACCCCTTTTTTCCGTGAAAAAACATTCAATGAACCATTTCTTCGGAACGGTTGTTGTAAAACGCAGGGTCATCTTGTCGCATACAATAAAATTTAATAGTACTTATGTATTCTAAGAAAAGGCAACATTAATTCAATATTCAGTAAGGGTAGGCTGCTATTAAACAGAATATCTCTGAATTTTCTCTGCAATTGTACCAAAATTATGTTGCGTGTTCGGCACTGACAAAATGTACGAGTACCTTTTTTTTCGTTTTCGGGGGGAAACCTTCAAAAGTCCAGGCGCCTTTTGAAAAAGTTTGAAAAAGACTAGGGAGTGTGGGATTTTTACCTCACTAAAACCACCCCGGTGATCACCATCAACACATTGAAGGGGCCTCGGTACTTCTTAAAGGACCACTCCGGCCTCGCTGTATACGACAGCTCGTGATCACTGTACCACCGTCCTTCCCGGGAAAAGTACGAGTACCTACCGCTGTTTTCAAGAAACGTCGGATTCATATGTGCAAAATATAACAAGACTAAATTAATTTTGTAATGAATCGTATGCGTTATGTTCAGTACAGCCTTCCAAATATAAATAAGTAACTTATTACGAAACAATCATCAAATTAATTGTCTTTTGTTTTAAGGTCGCACCTACAGTTATTTTTACTGTGACTTTCTCGAATTCTCTTGATAATAAAATTTAAGTTATACAAAATATATGTGTTTGGTAAACACATATATTTTGTTTTTAGCTTTCCGCATAGATACCTTAATCCCATGTTACTTGGGATAAGGGCCGGAAGATGTTTGTTTGTAGTTAAGATGTTTGAACTTATCAATGTGTAATTTGTATTCTTTTCTGTACGTAATTTATGTGCGTAGTATGTAAAGCAACTGTACTGTAGATATTTAATAAAGGTGAAGAATCTATGAACGAGTTTCTAACTTACCTACCTGCATCTTTACATCAAGAGTCGACTGGCTGTTTGACACTGTCCCGACCCGAAACTCGATTTCCACTTCTGAGTGGTCATCGAGTTTTTCGGGACATGGCCCTATAAGCCTAATGTTTCAACTCCAATGGGCCATCCTGTATAATTTAGAGGTTTCTTAAAGTGGTATATTCCAAGAGCCCTTGATGATCAGACCTTATTTATTTTATAAAAGTTGAAAGTTTATCTGTTTATGTCCCCAGTACAGGTAAGATCAACTCCCGACTATGAAGTTTGGATCATGGTGGCTTTGGCTGGTAACAGGTAGCTAAGGTGTATAAAATTGTAGGTACTTCAAACCGTTAAAGTGTAATGGTCAGTTTTTATATATTATAAGTGCATTAACTAATTTGAGAAACTACCTCTTTTATACACCTTTGGTAAGTATCTGTTATTAGCAGTAATCGGATAATCGGGTGCTAATATACTTAACTTTACTTTTATCCCCACGAAAGTATAATACAGACATGCTTTTCAGAATCCCGGATCCCGGAATCGTTCGAAATTCCTGAGATTGCTAAAAATACAAAATATAGTTAGAACGCGTTGTGAACTCTCCTTGTTATTTTTTATAAGTATTCCATTTGTTTTGAATAAAATAAAGATAGTAAATCAAAATAACCACTGCTATAATTTCATTAAGTTTGTTATATAGTTGTTTTTACAAAATTGTTCCACCCCGGGAACCTGGGATTAATTTATTTATTCAGAAACGAATGTCTATATTATTCTTTCACGGGAAGAAGTTTAGGTATATAAGCGCCCGATTATCCGATCACTGGTTATTAGCCAAGCCACCGTGTTGCGGAATTTGTTTGAATGAGTCACCGCGGCCCTGGAACGCAAATAGGAGGAAGATGGATGGGTTCTAGTCAGTAAGAGTCTGACACTCCCTTCCGCTCCGCTCAGAGCGGAAGGAGTCATTTGATGATATAAAAGCGAAAAAAAAAGCAAAACCATCGTTATCCAAACTTCATAATCGGGGATCGATGGGGTCTATATTGGGGAAACTCTCAGCTTTTATAAAATAACGAAGGACTTATTGTCGCGGGCTCTTACTCTACTATAAACTTGCTTCACAGAAAAAAAAAGTTCCCATACCCGTAAGAAACCATATTTCCATAAAAAAATTATCAAATTCCTATAATGTAAACAAAACAACTGAAGACGTATCTGATCTCCGCATACTCAAGCGTAGCGGTCACTGACAAATAAGGAAGTGAAGATGCGTTTACCAATTATATCATCCGACTGTACGGTCTACATGCACTATGGGAAACCACTGGCATTTAGCGTGGTCGTAGAGAATGCATTGCTAAGGTCACCGAGTCTAACTTTGGCAGTGTTTAAACAATTTGTGAATGAAAAATAATTCTTGCATTGCAGCATCGTAGGAGTGTGAGTCGGACTCGCGGGCTAAGGGTTCCGAAAGAATCATATTTTTTAAACACGTTACGTACTTCAAAACCGCAGACTTCTTATCGAATTTCTAGTAATGTAAAAGCTGTTTTATTTTTTCCGTCGTATTTCATCTTGACATATTCTGTTTTATCCTCCAAATCCCAACTATACTGTTCTAAAAGTCGGAGGAAAATCAGAGTTGAAGGACTCACTCGCGCATGTTCCGCACCCTTGACACAATAGTTCACATCTATGTTCCAAATAATATTAATCAGTGAAGATTGTCAACACTTATCCATTTTATTTTTAATGCAGAACCTTCGTCACTAAAATCAATAATTTGACTGGGGACTGGGAAAAAGCCGCCACTCAAAATGAAAGTATGAATGTTCTAAAGATTTCACAGTACCAAGTCTGTCAGAATGCATTTTCCTTTTTTTTTGAGTGGCCTACGACGAGACCGTAGGAGGTTGTCGACTGCTTAACCGTATTTGCATGTGGCGGCCTTAATATTAAAGGTGATCTAGAGAGGACTTATTAAAAAACGTACAAACTAAGCGACTGCACGCTCAAGGCATCCATCTGCTGGGGAGAGGACAGCTAGAGACGAGCTGGACCGAACTAGGATTATTATTTAGGGGCGAATTTAAGACTACAGGCTCAGCGGCACGGTCTGGCTGGAGCATGGGTTGGGATGTCGCGACGGACCAATTCCCAATTCCCAATAGACTGTTCAATTTAACTATTTACATTTGCGAGTACGGAACTTTGTTTGTTTATAAAGCCAACATAACTTAACATGTATCTAACCGTTCGTCCGGTCGCAGCGTTTGACCATGTAAGACCTTAGAAAATTGATTGGTAGTTAAGTTTTAATTATTGAAATCGTAAATACAGTTAATAAGCAGTGTCTAAACATTCGGTGATTTGATGTCATTACCAAAGTTAGGCGAAGGTTGCATGACGGAATGTCGATCAATTTAATGTCATTGATTTTAAAGGAAGTTTAGAGAGGAAATCCGTCATTTCTGTGTCAATAATACGTGATATCTTGTGGTACACCTACCTGCAGGAAAACATTTACTGTATTGGCAAAATTGTGTCGCTTAAGCCCCGATATCTGAGGCGGTTTAATCTGGCAAGCGAGAGGTAATAGGCTCAACCTTTATCCGTTAGCTAGACTATTCAATAATATACATCAAAGCAAGAGTGAATCTTATCCATCGCTTACCATAGGCGAGCTCGAAATAAAAAGCAGGGCAAAATGAAATGAAAAAAGTGCTGGCAAAACAACGATGATTTTAAACCTCCATTGCAACCTGTTTGTAACATAAGATTGGTTTAGTACCATATGTGTATTACAATAAAGCACATCAGTTGTACCGTCAACAAAGCTATTTGGTATGCAGGCAGCTAACTTGCAATGTTTTGAGTGTGCTGAGTAGACAATTAGTGTACACCACACTCGTAAGTATGTCATAAGTTTAAAAGTTATAATGCACAAATTAGAAATAAAAATGTGCACTGCCAGCACTAGAAAAAATAATATTTTTGCCTGTGTACACAATAGCTGTGTAGAATGTACATAAAGTATTAACCCCACCCTTGCACTACAATCACGGATGGGTTTTAGTGAGTAAGAGTCTGACACTCCCAACCGCTCCACCCACAGCCGAACAAGCCATTTGATGATTTCCCATCCTTTAAAAAAAATAAGATGAGGACCGATCTCGGCACACGTTGTTAAACATCGAAGATAGATCCATGCGGCTACTATAATATAGCCACGATTTCCCCTCGCAACTATTTCAGTTAGTTATGTAGTTATACACTTCTCATCAGTAATAAATTAATCCCTATAAAAGATTTAGCGAGGTTTCTGTTATTCAATAGCTATGACTAATTAGGATAATCTCCATTCAATTGATAGGTAATTACCAGTACATCCTCATTAAAATGAATGGTTTCCGATCAATTAGTCTGACACAAGTCAGTATCGTGTCTATTTTCCTTGTAATGAGCATTTAAATCTGATATAAATAGTCATCGTGGAAATTGCCAACCAATCTAAAAAATATGTGTAGGTAAGTAATACTTATAGTTCAGGGTTCGTTTCAATTTAAGATTCAAAGCATTCATTTCAAATAAATCAATTTACAGGTACTACTTTTGATTTGTCAAGGCCAGTCAGTCAAAACATGAAGCTATTTGCTTGTTCCAAAACGTAAATCTCTGTGGAGAAGAACGTGCAAGAAACTCCCCAATTGTTGGAAACATAAATATGTTTTTCACATCATCATTAACATTCACTTGTTCTTATCCCAATAATTTGGGGTCGTCATAAAATGTTAAAACGTAAACCGTTTTAAATTTTGTACCCAAAGGAGGAAACGCTGTTGAAGTATATTTTTTATAATACGAAAACTGTGCTCTCCGGCGTATCCTGTATGCGACTCGCACATAACTGGTTTTTGCATATTAAAATCAAATCAGGACAGGGTTTTAATGATTGTGCCGGGAAAATTAAATAATGTAATTCCCCGTTCGGCAAGTTTAAGGGAAAAATAAACTTATTCGAAGTGGGGTGCCAAAATTCAAGGGCTAGCTAAAAAGGGTATTTTTACACCTGATACATAATAAAATTAATCACAAACGTGGAAGAGAGGGGGCGCCACTATCAAACCGTAGATCCGGGGTTGCTACTATTCACTTATATACGCTTCCTATCTCTTCAAGAGAAAGCCGTGAACAGTCATATAGTTTTAGACAGGACAATTCAGTTTCATAATGACTAAATGTAAATTAACAAGCTATTAATTATCATACAGTAATCTGTTGTAAATGTCACTGAATTTAATTAGCCGTGATCAATCTGTGTCATCATTTAGATCTGCATATTATCTAGAATAGACAAAATATATGAAACCACACGCTTTCACTTCTGAAAAGGAGTAACAAAAAGAGTTTATAGGTTTGAGTATTTATGGGCACAGTATTTTGCATCCACGGGCCTTGTTTATAAAAAAAAATCTTACTATGTGGTTTTAAAACTCATTAGCAGATTCATAATCAAAACTAAAGAGAAGTTGAATTCGAATGTTTTTGACTTATAGTAACGTGACGTAAAAGTTTACTATAATTATGATACTCGTTTCACACATCATATTAATTTTAATTGGATACTGGATTCATATTTTTGTATGATACGAATTGTGTATGTCGCATAAAATTAAACCAAATATATATGGGGTTGTAGTTTTTTACATTCAACATTCACTTACGTTAACGATACTGTAACGTTGCTATACGTCAAAATATTTATGCTTTTTTCTGTTTTTTTTTTAATGGATGGGAAATCCTCAAATGACTTCTGCCACTCTGGGTGGAGCGGAAGGGCGTGTCAGACTTTTACTGACTAAAACCCATCCGTGTTCCTTCTAAAGCCCTTTGCGTTCCAGAGCCGTGTTGGCACTTTCGAACAAATTCCGCAACCCTGGCAGACCCTGGCCCTAGCGGGCCTCGTCTTCTATGCTGACATCTCTTTCAGGCGCGCGTGGAACACGGCTGGCTCATGAGAATTTCCAGAACAAACCAATTCCACTTAGCTTAACAGTGAACTTTGTCACGGACATCATTCATGACCTCCAAACACTCAGTAAGCAAGGAGCTACTAGGCCAAACCGCCCTGGTAGGTAGCAGCCGTATTTTACTACCTACTTAAAAGTTCAGTATGTAGTGGTGAAAATGCAGGGTTGAAGTGTGGTTTCATGTATGCGGAGTTGTATGCTATTTATTTATGTCGCAGAATTTAATAATCTGTCATCATTCAGAATCTGCATATTATTTAAATTAATTTCGTATGTAAATGTGGAGATAGCACCACTAATGATACAACTTTAATTATATTTTTGGTCATTGATCTTGTTTCTAGTCGTAAATCTAGAATTATAAATTAATGATTTTTGTGACGAAATAAATTAAGGTATGTATTTCGAAACGCTCGAAAAATGGCTTTGTTCCGTAAAGCTAGATCACGTTATAGTTTTGTTGAGTCAAGGATATAACCTTAATCAAGTATTTTAGTATAGTATTAACTTGCTATTTTTACTGATCCTACTTTTAGTTACAATATTTTTGAAAAGCCAGCCTTAAATGCTGGCTTATAAAAACGTGGTATAATACCTGTGCCTACCTACATTAAGTTTGTAAATGATTCCTACATTTTTAACCGACTTAAAAAAGTATAATGTTTTATGTTTGTTACCTCATAACTCCGTCATTTATGAACCAATTTGAAAGAAAAAAATGTGAAAGGATATACTTTCTGATTGATCCCATAGAAATTTCATGAAAATCGGCTCAGTGGTTTGGTTTTTAAATCAAAATAGCTGGAAATAATATGTCATCCAAGTAAACGAAATTGCGAATTTTGCCTTGTTGTGATTTTCCAGTGGTCTTTACTTTCGGAAGTCGGTGTTAAAATACAAAGCAAGAACGAAAAACACCGACTTCTGAAATTTAAGTTATTTTACACTTTGTAGTATTTTTGTTTTGGAAGTCGGTTGTTATGTTTTTTGGTACGCTGCATTAAAATGAAACGCGAGTCAATTATGCTATTTGCCGCTTGACAAGTCACTAAACCGATCACAGCTGTTCACAGCTATTTCTTTTTCTTTTATTTTGATTCTAGAAACCAGACTAGACTAGATACACTGCGAGAAAAAAGGTATTATTTAGATGAGAACAGAACGCTAATTCTCGTACTTAAAAACAAAAAATGGATTTCGAGGCGCAGTACCATCTCACTGGCATACAATGTCAAAATATAGGGAAATTAGAGTTTTTGACAGATTACGACTGCGATGCTAAATATTATAGAAACCTCTTGGCAGATCAAAATTGATGTAATCTGTAGTGGTAGTATGAATACTAGATACCTACTGTTACTACGTTACTATAAATAACACCATTCAAACCTATTCATAAATACTTAGGCCAAATATTTATGCATATAAGATAGGATAATCTAATTCCTAAATAAAATAGTCACACAACATTCAAGGTCTGTTAGCCTGCTTATCACGTAAATAAAACGTGCGAGTTTTTATTAAAATAATAATCGTTTATCGGTATAAATCGCCTATTATCGTAAATCTTGTACCTTCACTATTTAGGGGAATATTAATAGAGAGGTGCTGTTAGGGTGGCCATTCAGTTGTTAAAAAAAATATTGTCATAGATGTTAGCTTTAGGCCTTTTGGCCCCTGTTGGCGCATCACATATGCGCGTGACTAACCGCGGGGACTGCGCGGGTGTCGGGGTACCGAACCCGGGACACGACGGCAGCTGCGCGCCCGCCACACCACTCAGCTCACAGACGCGCTACATTACGGGCATTTCTTTGTATCAAATCTATTTACGTTGCTCATGTAAATTATGGTATTAAACCTAATTTAATACAGTCCACTACTTATTGATCTTTCATTCCGATTGAGCCCAACCAAATGGTCCTTCGAGCCGTATAGATTTTCACAAAAAGATAACCTAACGTAAAGGTATTCAAACCGTCTCCAGGGTCCCATTTATTTCAGTACAAAATTTCATCAAAATCGGTTTAGCGATTGCAAAACGATGGGAATAACGTACCTAACGATGGGAACAGTTTAAAACTAACTTTTTGGGATTTATAGTATCAGTTTTCACTTTCAATTGAGATCCGTTCAGCTCTCCAGAAATTAAACCCATTATGATAAGTCTAAAACGCACCTATGCATACCTACATAATATATCGAGTTTTCCGTAAAAACTGAATACATAAGGATGAGTTGGTTTTTCCATTAAAAAAATCTCAGGAGAAATCCGGTGTCTGGATTTGGTGTCCGTCCGCCCGTCTGTCTGTCTGCGGGCTGTATCTCAAGAACCGTAATAAGAAGACAGATGATATTTTCACAGAGTATGTATTTCTATTGCCGCTATAGCAATTAACAACAAAAAAAAATGGATAATATTTTTGTGTTCAACAAAAATCTAAAGGTACATCTATGTATGCATTTCTAAAATATTGATCTTAAACCCGTTTATTTGTTTTACTATAATTAAACTACTCGGCCAACAAAATATGTTACATCAAACAAATTCCAAATTAACACCAAGATATAACACTTTTTTATTGTAGTGCGCTGCAAATATTCTATTGTAACAATAACTATTTTATTCTTCCCCGAAAAATACTGATCGTGCACCAAATATTCCTGAATGTTACACAAAATATTTAGTATGCATCCTAGTACGGTTAGGTTAGGTTAGTCGACGCGAGGTGGCCCGCAGAGGCGGGCCGGCACCAGCCGGGGATTGCGGAAGTCGCATACGTTCCCGCGATCCCCGGCGTAGGTGGAAGATGGAACACCGGGGTGGTTTTAGTCAGTAAGAGTCTGACAGACCCCTCCATGAGATGGATTTCCATGAGGATTTCCCCCCAAGATCAAAAAAAAAAAGGTTATTAATAAAGCTACATTGGACATTAATTGGTGTTTGATTCAAATACATTTTGCAGTGCATTATCTGAAGTAAAACTAAAAAAATAAATGCTTGTTTTTAAAATTAGGTGTATTACTATTTTTAAAAATTTGCAACAGTTGTTAAATAGATGCTCGTTATGACATATTTTAATGAACATATTTTGGTGCACATTCAGTATATTTGGTGGAACACAGGCAAAATTAGGTAAATGAAATGGGAATAAATTGAAGTACTTTTAAATACCATCCAAAAAAAATTAAATTAAAAACTTAAATGGTTTTTTTTCGGTTTATGGTACGGAACCCTTTGTGTGAGAGTCCGACCCGCACTTGGCCGGTTTTTTCTATAGGTTCAAACTAGTCATGATCCATTATGGCAAATGACAAAATATATGTTTATTTAATAGGGAAATCTAATTCTTTTTCTCACTAGAACCCGTATTCTTTCAAATGCGAAAACGGAACCTTTTCGAAAAATCCTGCAGCTCTGGCCAGCATGGTGGCCCTAGTGAATGCACGTATGTATGTGCCTTCCTACTCAATATTCACCGCGTGCGCAGGAGCGTTGACATCGGCATGACACAGATTTCTTTGCGATGTCTAGACGATACTTTAAGTGATTTAGTAACCGTATTCTATTAATATAACTGTAATTGTTTTTTTTTTTTGTGGCGGTGTTCTTTCATTTTGCTGTTTTTTTATGAGCCTATGCTGTACTACTGAAAAAAAATGCTGAAGTAGTAGTCTGCAGTAGGTTGGTGTTTTAATTAACAAAATAATATTAACGCAACAGTCACTTCAAGCCAACATCACAAGATTCAAAAAACTGTATAAGTTGGAGGAAAATATGCGTCCTCTTGTTGTTGCCAGCCAAACTGCTATTATCATCGCTCTATCTTGCTTGAGGGTGACCTGTGTTATCCAATTCATGGCTTCCACTCAAAAGCTTTCCCTTTGCTTATTCGGTCGACTATAACGATAACACGAGTTTTTGGGGTTTCGTACCCAAAGGACCCGTACTAAGCCACCGCTATCCATCTGTCTGGCAGCGGGGTGTACCTATCTCATGACGGTAATAGGTAGAAGTAAACATTTTGACCAAGCCTGAATTTCTATTGATAATTTCTATTCATAACAACAAATAATAAAAATTAATTAAATAGGTTGCATGAAACTTTTTTTTTTCGGTTAGTAAGAAACCCTTCGTGCGCGAGTCCGACTCGCACTTGGCCAGTTTTTCTCTCGGTTCAGCCTAGTCAAGATTATAGCAAACGAAAAATATGAATTTGTCCCCTAATACTTTTGCTAAAATGATGAAACCTGAGGCTTTTGCCACCACCGGTAAGTAATAAATTTTTCAGCATATTTTACGCAACATATACCTACCTAAGTGTCCGTTTTATCAGAGAGTAACAATGCAGTCAATTGCATGTATGCCTAACAGCTAGCCAAAATTGGTCAGCAGAGATCGGAATAGGTAGACTATATTTACCTAATGTTCGTGGAAGTAAGTAACATAGAGTTGATAATACCTCCTCTAAAATTCCGGAATTATAAACATGACGATTGTATCCCGGGATTTAAGAAATTGCAAATTACTTATTGCGCTTTGAATACATTTGAACAAAATTATTATATTGAAGAATCTCATTATATTTTTAGAGTTTCCGTACCTACTAAAACTGTTAAATAGTAGTTGTGCGAAAATAGCTTTGTTTTCGCATAACTACTATTACTTACTTCCACGAATATTAGGTAAATATAGTCTACCTATTCCGAACTCTGCTGACCAATATTGGCTAGCTGTTTGGCATACATGCAATTGACTGCATTGTTACTCTCTGTGAAGGCTGTCATTGGAAGAGGTCTAAAATGTTTTTCAAGCTGCTGTAGAGCGCTGGCAGTCCGATGTAACATGTTGCTCGCAGGTTTGCACGCTGTAGCAAGGTAGTCAAAATAACGGTTTTTAAAGCTTATTGCCAAGTCTTTTACACGTGCAGCCTGTGGATTAACTATACTCGGCGGGCTATCAGCGCCCTACGGGTCCAGTACTTCAATATAATTAAAAGCTGGAGTCGTGAACGCCCATCTAACACTGTCTTAAGGATAGGCCTCAAGCTCTAGGATAACGGGTTCAGGATGTTGATGGGGCTGCCCCGTTTCTGCAGTGCATCACATATGTTTGTACAAGCACACGTGGATGACTTCCACACCATCGTCAGACACAAATCTTCCTCTTTGCTCTGTAGAGTGCGGATCAGTTCCAACTCCATCCTGAAGGCCATTGTGGGGAGGTACGGTTCTCCTTTGTTAGATGATGTATGGCCTAGTCCCTAAATAGATTATAAGTTTACTAACAAGGGAATAAGTTATCTTTTTGTTTACTAAACCATATGGATGTTGCTCATCCGAATTAAAGTTTTTTTTTTTGGTCTGTGTGAATTATGTAGGTGTGATCAGGTACTTCACATAACACTTCCAGTTTCTCGCTTCTCGCCACTGTGTTTCTATCTTCTTTCTCTAAATAACTTTCGTTTATCATACGTCTTAAGAATTAGTAAGTAGTGTTCTTGTATTAGCTTTCTATCTTCCCTGAAAAGATTTATGAAACAGGCAGCAAACATTCTAATGCCATTGTGATTCTGCTTTGCATTTCTATCCACTCAGTTACGAGGAAACGCTCCCAGAAGTAATATGTATGAGGTGAACTTGAGATACATAAAAAGTACCTATGGTCAGAATCGACATCAAAATATTGAAATCACACAACTCCAGGAGATCGAGAAAAGACAACTGGAAAACTTAATATTTGTCTCTAAGGTCGTTACTATTTGTAACGTTGAAGGTCCAAGGGCATTGGGAGCAAGGTTGGGTTTTATTCAGTAAGAATCTGACACTCTCATCCGCTCAGAGCGGACGGAGTCATTTGATGATTTCCAATCCAAAAAAAAACGAGGTCCTATGGTCCTGTTCAGAAAATGAGCTACATTTTGGAGAGCCCCAGGAGTCCATTCACCTGTAATTTAGAGGATTTAATGTACGCCACCGATGCTGCAATTAACGTAGCCACCTATTGGGCTCAAACCAGGAAAATAGGAAGAAGGAAAACCCTTTTTCTTTTTTTTAAAAGATGTTAAATCATCAAATGACTTCTTCCGGAAAAGGGAGTGTCAGACTCTTACTGACTAAAACCCATCCGTGTTCCTTCTAAAGCCCTTTGCGTTCCAGGGCCGCGGTGACTCTTTCGAACCAATCCGCAACCCTGCCAGGTTCTGGCCCTAGCGCGCCCGTCTCCTATGCTGACATCTCTTTGAGGCGCGCGTGGAAAACGACGCTCCATCGACCTGGGCCTGGTGGTAATCGGTCAGCGAGCCACCCAACGCTCGCCGTCCACAGGCTCGCGCCCATGGTGACCGGGGTTCGCCCTGTGACTCCCAAGAGGGAGGTCCTACAGCTGGCTGAGTTAAACTCCGCATGTTAATTACTAACACTGTCATTCAACTACACAAGATTACGTAATAGATTGCTTAATACCTATCCTACACCTACCAAAACACCTTTATCGGCCGATGACTAACAGAGTCCTTGAGTATCGGATGCAACTCCTGCATACATTACACATTATCTGAGATGTTGCGCAGGCGCCGATGCCGCCATTGTTGTCGAACAATGCGAACACCCACAGGCACTTTCTGGCAGCACACGTGTAAGGGCGTTGAGGACTATTATCACATTGGGTAATTGAATAAAAGCTTATTTTTATAGAGGGACTTATTAATTATTATTTTTTATAAGGAAATTCTTTAAGAGGGATCTGTAGCGGTAGCCCGCGAATCCAAATTTTCTTGTGTTTTTTGCAATTTGCTGGTCAGTGTTAGGTTGTAACTTGACCAAAATATGGTCCGCGACAATTGCAAGCATGTATTTACATAATTATAACCCTAAGAAGAATATTCACAAATCATCAACTAAGATTTGATGCATATTTAATAGATTACGGAAATCTAACTATTATGCATCAAGTCTAAGTTAGCGCGATGCATTGAAGAAAGAAAAAGTATTTCATTGCCACAAAACGACATACCCACATACATAATTTTATTTTACTTAAACTAAACCCTAAACGATAGTGTTAGTAGTTTAAGGTATATTACTAAAGACACGTTAAAAACAATAAGAACAAAAATAGTAAAAGTATGAGTAGGTATAAATAAAGTAGATGCATGTCGTGTCATGTAAATATGTACTTGATATTTTGAATAAGTTGAAACCTGACAAGTGCGTTCGAATGAATTCTGAAAAACAAAACACCGACTTATTTACAAAGATTGTGACAGCAAAAAGATGATGCAAGAAGGATATCCGCAATCCTTCACCAAATTAAAATAAAAGTACTAAGGCTTCAAACCTAACCTTCAGAGTGATAATTAGTTTTTAAAATAACAAGAAGTTGACTAAGTACTTTGTGACTCACAGAAGCACTTCTTGAGAATTTGATAAGTCACGGGCTCAGTCCTGTCACAGCATAAAGCCAATGATAACTTTCAAAAGTTTCGACTAAACACCTAAAGATTGAAAATATTAAACAGCTCAGTTATGAGGTTTTCAATCTGGTGATGATTTTTTTTCAATGAATTAGGCCTGCTCAAGCTGATGGCAAGCGCTCAGAAGATGGCAGTTCAATCTTCCTTTGAAGGCCCATATAAACACGGTGTTCGAACACCGTTTATTTTTCGTCGATGCTCTAGTTAGAAAACAGGAAACATAGGATTAGCAAATGACGATCGCTCTTAACCTGAACTTTAAAGTTGTTAATACCTACTCACTCAAGAATGTCAGTCAACTCATAACTTGAATGCACTTAGTCCTTGCACGTTTCGTCTAGCATCCATCGGTATGCGCAGTATGGTAACACTGTAAAATTAATCTGCGCAATGTTGGCGGCCTTGACGGCTTGTGACGTCATCAGGAAGCCTGACCAGCGCCTATCACGAACTGGTTCAAGAATCTTGGAACAGTCAGGGAAACGAATCGCTTAGTACATTGACTATCAACTTAAATTGTCCACATGTTTAAGTTACAAATGTCTTTCTTTGATAGCACTACACTTCATTCAAATAGATTTTATTATTACTTTCTTTTATGTTATTATTTTTTCTTTTTTTCTTCCAACAAATTATTGTTTTAACATTAAAACTAAATTCTGCTAAACATTGTTTGTCTACCTTGCCTGTAGAGGGGAGTCCCTGGTGTCCTAAAATACAAGTCACGGCTCAGTTTAGGCACCAGTCTCCCACAAATGAACATTGTCGTAATCATATTTGTAATCGTTTCCTTATAATAATATGTTAGTTTATAAATGTTAGTTGTGAAGAAAATATATTTTTTTTTATAGTCGTATGTCACGACCGATTTAAGTAGTTGGTCAGTTATTTTTTTTTTCTGATTGTAGGTGTGGATTACAGCCATGTTTATACTATGGTAATTAGAAGGCATTGGATAGGATATGCATGCTTAATCAGTGTTATGACATATGTTAGTCATGTAGGCTTAGAATAAGCAAGTATCCTTGACACTGTGAGGTTTGAAAGACTGTACAGTAGCTTGTTTAAGTTATGTTTAACTTGTACTGTGATATTTAAAGTACGATTTTGAATTTAGCTAGGTTGAAGCGATAGGAATGTTGCCTGAGTAAAAAAAATGAATGATTATATTTAGTCGTAGATAGTTATTATCGGAAAATATTGGAATCGTATCAATACAAAATTACGAAGATAAAACGCATCAAAGATAGATTGAAAGAGAAGTGGGGGCTTGTAACGTCACTTTCCAGACCCAGTAAAAAGTGTACCAACCTACTGGTAAATGACGTCACGCGAGTTTTCAACGCACTGTATCGTCTTCATTTTTTGTCTACGTGACAAAAGAAAAATACGTGTCCAATATGTTTTGGAAATCTATCTGACGGACTAATAAATACTAATAATTTTTTTAGTCAAATTTTTAGGCACTTTTTATAGCTTACCAGCTTGGTTTTAGGTGAAATTGAGCTTTGGATTTTTCTTTGCTGCTGAAGTGATGATACCAACATACAGACAAGAGCAGCTGCTATTTGAGAGCTATCAAAATTTTCCAGGATAATCGTAAACTGTTAGTCAAGCTCCAAGCGTCGCCACATCAAGTGGTCCTGCGCTTCTCGCATCCAGCGGATTTCTGCGCCCTTCACAAAGTTACCAATCCCAATAACCTCACTGCTCCTGCTTCATGTACTGGTACATGGTTCGTAGAACGGAAGGCAGATAGGGTCGAAGAGGTTTCAGTACGACTACGTTACTGGAATGAAATAATTTTGCTATTATTTACTTTGTTTTCTTTTCCTCAGTCCATGACTTATGTCTGAAGGGTATACAAAGTAATATAAGCTATATGATATACATGCATTCTTTCTTTCTATATCTGAGCTGCATGACTGCTTTTAAAGAAGAGATTGAGCAGAGAACAAAACTTTATAAGGTGCGCATTGAAAAGCACGTCAACAGCCTGGCTTCTATACTGACCAATCCACTGGAACACCGTCGATTAAAAAGACAGCACACATGGGACATAGCTTGATATAGTCGAACAACAAGTAGAGGGTCGGCTCTCACTGGAGGGCTGGACTCGAAACGTCCACAATCACAGAACGCATCTACTAATGGCTTGAGAAGCCGATCGCAAGATAAGGGGAAAAAAAAAAGAAAATGATATACAATCAAGACTAATATCTAATCTAGTCTTATCAAATCGCATCTCATGAACTCCGGATCATTCCCTGCGCCAACGTGTTGATTCAGTAAAGCTGTTTCGGCAGCCTTCTTCGCCGTTTTAGCCCTCCTGGTACTCTCTGCACGGCAACAGTAGTAAAGCTAACAAATTCTAGATACTTGACTTAAACGTTTATGGCGCGTTTTGTTCCACGCGCGCCTCAAAGACAGACGTCAGCATGGAAGACGGGGCTCGCTAGGGCCAGAGCCTGCCAGCGTTGCGGAATTTGTTCGAAAGAGTCACCGCGGCCCTGGAATGCAAAGGGGTTAAGAAGGAACATGGATGGGTTTTAGTCAGTAAGAGTCTGAAACGCCAGTCATTTGATGATATCCCATACAAAAAAAAAAAATCGGTTGTCTGTAAAGTCGGTTTACTGACGATAGTTGAACGTGACAACCGGAACGCCTCAGAGCGAGGTAACGCCGCATGCGTCATGTTTTTTCGTGCGTGCAGCCGGCTCCATCGAATTATAAGACGTTGTCACGTCAGAAAAAACGTTTGCCTTGCCAATATAACGATCAATTGCAAAAGCCTGCAAGCTTTTGTGAATACAGATTAAAACTTTTACTTTTGACATTTACTTAGTATGTAGGTAAGTATTTTCTTACCGTAGGTACTAAGACAAATGAAATAAGTACCTGAGTGTTTATGAGTGATGAACAAATGATGTTTGTTAATATAGCCCTCCTGACCGATTTTAACCATAGCGGCCAATCTCAACCGAGATTAACCATCGGCGCGGGACATATTATAGTGCACAAGTGTGTGCGCAAACACAGGTGCACTCCCTCTTCCATCACTCTCATGTTCCAATAGGACGGCAACCCGACACGACTGGAGAGAGGTCTGACGCAGGACCAACGGTTTAACCTGCTTTCCGAGGCACGGGGGTGTCACACCACCAATTTCCAAGCTCCGGACTGTCACTGAAAAATTCCTATTGTAAAAACCCAATGACACTTTTTGCTCGACCTGGGAATCGAACCCAGGACTCCACGCTCGGTAGTTGCCCTTGCGACCGCGAGACCAACGGAGCAGTTAAAAGCAAGTTTATTAACAGTAAGCGGAAGAAGGTTAATTACAGCTTCAGAAACTCCATTACAAATGTCATGCTGAACCTAAATACCACGAAACAGAATCATCTCTGTTGTCAGCATCAAACTTGCTGTCAAAGATTAAATAGCACACTTATTTTGTCTTTGACAACAAGTAGTAGTAAAAAAGGTGATCTAAGATTTATCTTTAAGGACCAAGTTTTCAGTAGTCGTTTATAACTATTACCTGAAAAATGAAAATGGAGGCTTGGCCAAAAAATATCAAACAGCCACATTTTTGCTTTAGCTATGGGACTATTAAAAAATCAGCCCTAAAAAGATAAGAACCTTATGGGCGCCTCAAATACTCGTCACAACAAAATAACACAAAATATACGAAAATCAATCGCATGTCATATATTTTCTACCAAAATATTGTTCCAAAATGGTGGAAAGGTAATCTGTAACTAAAATACTGAAAACGCACTTACCTGCCTAAACTGACGATTAGTTTTACATGGGTAATTTTGCATTAATCGGACGCAACTAATCCGCTATCTTTCCTTCTCTATTTTCATACCTAAAACAGCATCATTCACTCAAATATTTGAGCACTAACAAACAAAACATTATGAGACGAACCTCAAAACAACGTCGGGTCTGTCTAGTGACATTAATCTGCGATGCTCCCCTCTTCAAATGACGCAACCGTCGGCACGGGTTCGCGTTGCGTAAAAGCCTTTTTAGCATGCCGTCTGCGAAGCTTTCTCGCCAAACATCGGATACGAAGAAGCACCCGAAGGCTTTGTTTCACTCCACGTAGAAAAGAACAAAATAGCCCATGGAAGGCGTGAAATTGACACAAAATCATTGTCTTATATTTGTAAGGGTGACGAATGTGAACGACGTAACCCAGTCGCTGGGATACCGTTTTGGCCTCTGGCTATTTGAAAATGGAACCTTTTTTTTCTTTAAGCACTTAGGTTATAAGCGGCCAGGAATATTTATCTAATGCTTTTTGAAACGATTTCTGGGTAGCCATTCCCGTATTTGATTTAAGAACGTTCGCATTTTAATCTCACTCTCTGTCAAAAACACTTCTATTTCGCTTTTCATGTTGATAGTGGACGAGATGAGACTGATTAAATTTAAAGATGTTACCTACGCATGTTACGTTACGAACGTCTTCTGAAATAATGAAATAACTAGGAATGGCTCCTTTTCTAACATTTTAAGGTATTTACTACCAAAAATAGTATAGAATTTTGTATTGCTCATGGTTGTGGAATGTATAAGCTTCATTAGATTGATTATAAGTGCACCTATTTAATATAAGTCAAGGTTCATTTATGCAATCAGGTCAACTTCGCTTGAGGCAAGTATGAATTGCTTGGTATTTCAAGAGCTGCTCTCAAAACGTCGATGTTTCGATAGAAAAATGATTTAAGGCTTGTTTTCCTATAAATATTTGAATGGAGTATAGCAACTGGTTTAAAATGTTTAATATGTACATATACCTACAACTTAAAATAATAGAAATTTAGATCGGTTAAAAATGTGTTTTTGATCATTTTTAGAAACACTTTGTATGATCCCGGATCATGTTGGGTTTGGAATCCCATTCCGATTAAATTGAGAACCAAGATTAGAAATATTTGCCTTGATATTTTATCGATTAAAAATGTGCATAAATCTAAAAATAAAGTCTCTTAATATCAATTTAAGGAACATCATCATCTTCTTGACCTTGCCCCAGTTGCCCCATGTTACTTTTAGTCGACGCACAAGGTAAAACAAAATTTTAAATTCCATCACCTAACAGTAACTTTTCAAAGTATCGCTGAATAACTTGACAACTATTCAAAGACTGTCTATCGTCTTTATCTATGGTCATTATTCTAACTTCAAACCGCAAGACATGAACTGTTAAAATACGGTACTGTTCGTATCAGTGCCTGATCGCCAATGTCGCCACGTCTCGCGTCTTAACATTGCATGTATTATGTAAAGGAAATGTTGAATTACGAGGACACAGCTCACGTTTGAGTTCAGTCAAACGGTCGGCGACCTTTTGTTAATTTTTCGTGATACTATTGTTTAGAAATTGCGAAGTTTTTTATTCTAGTTTTTTTTTTGCTCTATTTAGTCTATTTTCTATTACTCCTAGACAAAAGCTTTTTTTTTAAGGATGGGAACTCATCAAATGACTTCTTCACGGAAGGGCGTGTCAGACTCATACTGACTAAAACCCATCCGTGTTCCTTCCCTTAAAGCCTTTGCGTTCCAGGGCCGCGGTGACTCTTTCGAACAAATTCCGCAACCCTGGAGACAAAAGCTACTTACCTTATTTTGTTATATTTTCGCTTTTGCACTTCATTTTTATTTTGGGATTCCTAAAATCGCTTAATCTTGCAGCCAACTATAGTAGGCGCCAGATAAAAGTGGAATAAAGTACATTGACCTTTCCCTAATAACTGTTCATAGGTACCTGAACAATTAAATATGAATCGTTTTTCATTATTAGACAATGTTAAGGATCACGAGAGATAATGATTCGAGACAGCTTTGTGTCATTAATTCCGTTTTTCAAATTAAAAACGTCAACAATTGTAGGTGGGTCAATGACCGTTATTTCACGATTATCTGGCGCCTACTATAGTTATTTTTATTCTACTACAAAACATTTTTAGAATGACGTAGTTATTCTGCAACTCTGCGCATAAAGTAATAAAAAAAAACAATAAGACGTTTTTTATCATTGTTTATGTGATTATTCATAACCTGCGGCTATTTTAATCTCGTAATTTTAGCATTACGAGTACAAACGCATCGTATAATGCGGAACTGGTAATTACAAGACGTAAGAGAACAGACTACCTTGTCATGATAGCGCATGCGCATGTTGGTGTTAGCTTTGGTACCGACCCGTATTTATCTAAGATCGAAGCCTTGCTTAGTGTTTATTTATATGCGGCCTGCAGTGTGTAATTCTGTAGGAAGCCTGGGAAGCTTTCCTTTGTTTTTGGCCATATACTCAAGCAATAACTTTCAGACGTAAGAAATAATATTTTTGTGTAATTTTTAGCTTGTATCTGTCACTGGAAAATTGTAAAAAACGCTGTAAGATTGTAAAATATCGCGTAAACTATTTTTTCTTAAAAACGCACGGATATACTGGAAACGATTAAATTTGGATGGGATTTATTGTATACAAAACGATTTTTTCATGATATATCGTGAAATTTTAATCTAATATAGATTTATTACAATTTTATGGAGTCTGCAATTTTCCGGTGACGTATACATCACCATCAAATAGGTAGGTACGTCTGAGGTCCCAAGTAGTTATTCCTGCAGAGAATTAAGTGCGTTAGATTATTATTTTAGACTAGCGGATGTCACGCGGTTACACCCGTGTAGTTCCCGTGCCCGTGGGAGTACGGGGATAAAATGTAGCCTTTGTTATTCGCTGATAATGTAGCTATCCATTGCTGAAAGAATTTTTCAAATCGGTCCAGTAGTTTTTAAGTTTATTCGTTACATACAAAAATACAAATCTTTCCTCTTTATAATATTAATATTATAGACATAGACAACAACTGTGTTTTTTTAGATTTTCATAGAAGCTTCATAACTCTGGTGCAATATAATGATGGACCGCCCCGAATCGTCTCGTCCGCGTAACGTGAACTATAAAATAAAGCTACACTTTCGTCTCCAATACTTTCGTCGAGTTTCCGTGGGTGAGATACTATCGCTTGTCACCTCTACACGGAATACTAATGCTCATCTGTAGGTACAACTCCCAATACAATGGCCACCGTTGCATAACATATCTATCTTGTAACAACTTGTTGGAATTTGAAACGACACTCTGATTATTCAATTTGGAGGAAAATTACTGAATGTCCCCCTTTTGACGGGTTCATTGGCTTCTTGTACAGACGCTAGGACATCAAGTTACAACGATCTGTCAAATTTCTTTAATAGATTTTCAACTGTATCGCTGAAGTATTAGGTTCAAGGTTGATTGGGTTGAAAATTTGACAGTTTCGGGTAGCTTGATGTGCTGGCGTCTGTATCTCTGCCGTTGATTTCTTTGGAATACTTGTGTTTACGTCAAGAGTGCGTCATGTTGTTGGCAGTTAAAAATATACAAACGGATACAGTTATACTACCATGCAGTTTTTCATTCAGTATCATCTCCATACTGGCTTCGTTTAAAGCGATGGTTTCTGAAGCTACAATCTTCTACAAAGAAAGATTTTATAAAATAATTGTATTAAAGTCACCTATGTTTAATTCGTTAGAAATATTTTAGGGGGTGAAAACTAAAACCTCTTGTTAAGATAAACCCACTTTTTAAGACGTAAACACATTAGTCCACATTGAGATAAAAACAGGATGCCTAATCCAAGGTCGTCCCAGTCCGGCTTAGTTTAGACGATTAGTAGATAAATATACAAAATACATATCTTTGTCACTCGCACGTTTCTCAACACGTGAGGATGCGATATATATGTCACCGGATAATTGCTAACTACGTATGATTACTAAATATCTTGAGAGATTGTAAACTCTCGATAAATTGGCAAATTAACATTTGTTCTGCAACTGTTTTGTATCTGTTTTGGTGTGATAGTTAAATTGGAAACTTGGCCCCTCATTGGTCTTTGTTTCCTCTGATTAGACCAATAAGAATCTTGTTTCCAGGTTTATTATCACACGAAAACGGATAAATTGTACACTTGTTCTGTGATTGGTCGCCATTTTATGTCAATCCCCAATTTTTCGGAACGACGTAAAAAAGTATTCCAAATGTTTCATTGACAATTTATCGAGAGTTTACAATCACTCAAGATATTTTATAGTCTTTTACGGAGTTTGCAATTTTCCGGTGACATATATAACAAATACAAGTTTTCTATCATTAGACCTGATCCACTGAGTGACTAGAACACAATATAAATTCAAATATGTGGTCCAACAAGCCGACGAGCGTCGGATGATTACTGCCACCTGCGAACATCTGCAACATCAAAATCTTGATATTTATGCAACGCATCACAATTGCAAAATATTACAGAAACACTTTCATCATGTCAGTCGAAACATGTAGTTATTCGTATAAATTGATAAATGGCACAGTTCAGTGTTTGCATTAAATATTAATTATGAAACTGATGTTAAGAAGATGCTTCGTTTGTATTAGCTGTTTTATTATTTAATCTCTTATAACTACTGAAACCCTTTGTAATGATAACCAGTGATCGGATAATCAGGCGCTTATATACCTAAACTTCATCCCGTGAAAGAATAATATGGACATTCCTTTCTGAATAAATAAGTAATCCCGGGAACCCGGGATTGAACAATATTTGGAGCTACACATGAAATTACAATTGTTTCTTTTAAATTTAAAAATATAACAGTGAGAGTACACAACGAATTCTAATTTTTTTTTGTATACTGGCATAGTTAGCAATCTCGGGAATTTCGAACGATTCCCGGATCCGGGATTCTGAAAAGCATATCCGTATTATAATTTCGTGGGAATAAAAGTGAAGTTTAGGTATATATATTAGCGCCCGATTATTCGATCACTGGTGAAAACATAACCGTATTAATTTAGCTTTTACCAGATAATTATTCAACGGAAACGGGCTACCAGTAGGAATAACCATGTTAGAACGAAGGATATTATTCTTGATTAGAGTCTGGATCCTGTTCGATCAAGATACATTTAGCTATTAAGGCGTGATTGGTTAACAAACTTTTAAACATACTTATATATATATTTATTCATAAGTGCTTTAATATTCTCAAGGAGGATTATCTAGAAATATTTTGTGGTCCATTCGAATGAATTATCAATTAAATAACCTGTAATTATTACTTAGATCCCATTGCGGCATTTTATCCTCAATTACTCACTAAAGATAGAGCTAAAATATCAGTAACTTAATACCACATTCAATTACACAACAACTCATCAGATTAAAGCTCATCAAACAGAACACATAAAAGTCATAGAGCTCAGTAACATATAATTATAATAAATCATTCGATGCGCAACTTCTTACATGCACCATGAACCTAAGAGCGGACGGAACATTTATAGCAAACACACCTTTCCCCGCTCGAGTTGACTGACATTTCGCACATTCGCTCGAGAATCATCGTGCGAACCGAAACGCTCCGAGAATATTCACTAGCTCTTTATTCAAATCGAGACGAGAAAGTGATTTATCAACATACTTCAATGCATTTTACGTGAAATAATGTCACATATCCTGTTTTTTATTTATCTTCGAATAGGCTTTTGTTTCATCACCGATGATGTAACTTTGGCAGTTACGAGTATGTTATGTGTGTGCAAATTTCTTTTTATTAAGGTATGCAGCAGGTATTGCGATGGATTTCCGGTTTTTGGTATTTTTACTTTACCCAATGTTACCTTGATGAATGATATGAATGAAAAGAAACTGGTTGAACAAGTTGAGGGTTGACAGGGGAGAATGTGAGACGAAAAATGTACCAAATAAACATAGGTGACAACTATTTCAATATTAGCCCAGGTTGGGTTGGTCGCGCGAACTGTGAAACTGACGTGATCCGGGACAAAGAGTAGTAGAAGAGTAATAGTAGTAGGTAGAAGAGAGAATGAAATTAAAAAGTAAAAAGTCGCTAATTTCCAACTTCAGCGACGTTGTTTATTAAGCGACGCAATGCACCTCATGACATCAATTCAAAGAACATAATCTATAATAATATTATAAAGAGGAAAGATTTGTATTTTTGTATGTAACGAATAATCTTAAAAACTACTGGACCGATTTAAAAATTCTCTCAGCAATGGATAGCTACATTATCAGCGAGTAACATAGGCTATATTTTATCCCCGTACTCCCTCGGGAACGGGAACTACGCGGGTGAAACCGCGAAACGTCCGTAATAGATAATTTACTAGGCAAAATATTGACACTCAAATGAATGAGCTTTAAACCTACCAACATTAAACTGAAGTCAGTTGATAAAAGGCGCTGAATCATGTGATGAGTAAGAATAACTAATTTAGTGTACGAATTACACCTACATCTCCCTAAGGAATGTCATGCTGTAGTATTTGCCAACAGCCTACTGGATAGATTCCAAGCTGACATGAGATTGATGGCAGGTTTAAAGCAAACAGATTCGAAGCCACGAGCGCACGATTATTCAAGTTATTGTTGCTATTTAATTCACATTCGTAGGATGAATCTGGAATTTAAATGATGTTGGAATACGTAGATGGGGAGAAAAAGCTCTATTCGAAGTTATGTAACGGAAGAAAAAGCTGATGTTTTACATACAAATGCACATCAGGCATACATGTTTCAGTAACTTGTTTTCCAAGTCTTGTTCTAAAATTCTTCTGCTATAAACTTATTAAAGTCTAAGATGATATTACTAGAAAGAATGAGATCACTCAAATAAAGTCTATTAGATTCTGCATAATCCAATACTTATGCAGTTTCGACACCAAATAAATCGTGATAAGGACTGGGCGGTGACAAACTGTCTTATTACTGTCACTGTTGATATAATGTTCGAAATGGTCCTCCTAAGCCGCTGTATGGAGCTAATTGCATTGAAAGCAAAGCAACTGCATAGGTCCAATGGCATCCTGAAAACTTTAGTTAATAAATTTGAAAATCCAATTTTTTTGACATATACACATATACATATGTATATTTACATCATCATCTGCCTAGCCTTTTCCCAACTATATTGGGGTCGGCTTCCAGTCAAACCAGATTCAGCTGAATACCAGTATTTTACGTGGAGCGGCTGCCTACCTGACCTCCACAACCCATTAACTGGGTACCACGGTACTCCTTGGCAAGACTGGTGTCAGATTATCTGGCTTCTGACGTTCCGTAACGACTGCCAAAGATCTACAAATGACAGCCGGGACCAAAAGCTTAATGTGCTTTCCGAGGCACGGAGGAGTCTCGGTATGTTAGGATGGTCACCCATCCATAGACCAACCTTGGCAAGCGTTGCTTACCTTGAAGATCGAGCCGTGCAGCTGTTATTATTTAGCCACGAGCTCCACCATATATATACATACATATACACAGTATATTTACTCATGTCGATTCGGTGCCTAAAACCAACAAAGAGTGCAAAATAAAATGTACATATATCAACATATTTTTTAAGTTTTTTGTAACACTTTGGCTTACGAAATAAACACTAAATAAATAAATAGGTATTGGACATAAGCTTTATTGCCGACAACTTCGAATAGTGCATTTATAACCTGTGTAGTGTTGCAGTACTGCCTTTTTTTAAGGATGGGAAATCATCAAATGACTTCTTCCACTCTGGGTGGAGCGGAAGGGCGTGTCAGACTCTTACTGACTAAAACCCATCCGTGTTCCTTCCAAAGCCCTTTGCATTCCAGGGCCGCGGTGACTCTTTCGAACAAATTCCACAACCTTGGCCGTTGTAGTACTGCCTAACACTTCACTTTTGCTCTAAACACGACCAATTAAATAGTTTCTCACACAATAAAAAAAAACAAAACCAGCGAGCTATCCATAATTACCGTCAAACAAGTACTTGATACCTAATTAACTTATAGTGTTTTATAGTATTGTTTCATGCTATACGGAGCATACAACGTTTTGGCAGTAAACAGACGCTGTGTTCTTTAAAATTTCATTAGAAAGTCTCTATTAGTGTGGTCTTGTTAATTAAGATAATTATGATTTTTAACGTTGTTTTTGCAAAGGTTTGGAGTTCTTCAATGAAATCATTATTACAAAAGATGCGCGAGCTACTATCATGGATTGGCCTTGACACGCGCTGGTGGAATGGATTCTTCCAGTCCGACCCACTTAAGATGGCCTTTCTGCTTGTGTCTTTAAAGGTACCTCTCCAGATTTGCGCAATTTTTGACGATCGTCACCCACATAAAGAATTCCCACAGAGGGATTTTAAGAACTTGTTTGACGCCAGCGGAGCATTGTCTGATTTTTGAATGTATTGGATTTTAATCCAGCTTTTTTTTTTAAACCTAACTAAATAGGATACTGCAGTATCATACTATGCCGTCTGTAACCTTTATCTTTGAGAACCAAATAACAATTCTCGTTGAAAATTTAATTAGATCAAAACTAAAATACGTAGCTACCAAGTCCCGTTACTGGGGTCAAGTGCAACCCGATTATAAGGCTACACGCACACCGCTTCCGTTACACTATTCTGATATAACTATGACATTTTGCCCAATGGGAGTCTAAAGTGGGACGCACATTGTGTCGCTAACGCGGCCACGCTCTGTAAGGATACCGCACGACACTTGACACATATTACCGCTACTGACTATCTGTCACACTTTTGTATGGGTTTAGTGTGTTAATCTACGAATTGATTTGGGGGAAATGGATATGGAAGAGTAAATGTTGCACCGACCCCAAATACATTGGGAAAAAGCAGAGGAGAATGGTGTAATAGCCCGAGTATCATTAGTTTACGTTCAATAGCGCATATAGAAACAAAAGAAATAAATGTTCAGACTTTGAATTTTGAAGTGATAACTTCTTTAGCGGCGTTGTGCACTTTTTGGGATTGGTAAGAAATGTTAAACTCGCGTCAGGACACGTGACCTGATCGAAAATTCGTAAGACGGAGGGACAGTAGACCGCCGGCGCGGTGTAGGAGAGGAAGTAATATCCCCCTCTCTTTCTACCGCGCCGCGAAAATGTATGCCTCAATGCATGCATATGCAATTCGTGCGAAATTATTCCCTAACCATTCCAAAATATCAAAAATGCACAACGTTAATGTACAAGTTTTCACTTCTGCCGGCACTCCCGGAGTGCAATCTGTTGTTTTTTACTTTGGCATGACAGTGCCCCCGCCAAGTCAAGCAAAAACATTAAAGGCCAGTTTCAACGTCCTTTTCTCGAAGTCATTTAAGGCATTTTCAACCTGTAACTAACCTCTACCTTCGTTGTAAGAGCCTGAATTTAAGACATGTCCAAACAATGTAATTTCAGGCATAATTATAGGAATTGAGCCTGCCAGGGTTGCGGAATTTGTTCGAATGAGTCAGCGCGGCCCTGGAACGTAAAGGGCTTTAGGAGGAACACGGATGGGTTTTAGTCCGTGAGAGTCTGACACGCCCTTCCGCTCCACCCAGAGCGGAAGAAGTCATTTGATGATTTCCCATCCTTAAAAAAAAAGAGCATGATTTTAAGGTATGTCCAAACAAGGTAGCACAGTCATGTGTAATTTCAGGCATAGAAATATTAAAAATGTTCAAATGTTGTCTCTTATGTGGATCTTTAATTTGATCTCGCAGTGTTAATTATTTCACTAGAACACCGTTATTCACACTGACAATATCTGCCGTATAATTTTAAGTCAATTCCAAACATCTTTTGGTAACTGAGCGGGGTCGTAAATATGACGTCAATAGACCGATAATCTAATTCTGTTCAACGTACAGCTGAACTGCCATATTTTATCTGAACAACCATTTATCAATAGCTTTTAAACAGTAGCCAAAAACATCTCCATTTCTGTAACGTTGCATCACGTTTACTGTTAAAACTTGTGCTTTTAACAGTCTAAAGACGAACAAATCTAGGTGACCATTGTCCTTAAAACCATGGTCTATTTAAAAACTATATGCAGAACCAATCCTTTGAGCCACTAAACAAAGTGAACCGAAACACGTCCGTCCCATTCATTTGAAGTTCTAACGGTACCGCTCTTCGTAAATCGGGTGACATTATTGTCGGCCATATTTTTTCATATGTAAAGCAATTTATGGGACCTTGGACGGAACATAAATATTCAGAGACGTTCCGAATTTCACAGAGGTCCGTCGGTGAATTCTATATGTGTTGCCAGTCACCGTTAGCTAATCGAAAATATTCCGATGGCATTTAATGAGTTGCGTAGCTTTGGCAGTGTCTTCATGATGAATTTTTAAAGTTATTAATATCTATAAGGTTATAAATGCAAAGGTTAGTGTCTGTCTGTTTGATTCATTTTAAACTAAGCTGAAGAAACGATTTGATCACTTTTTGCAGAAGGACGTCAAAGCTAACGTGCTTGTGTGGCCGTGCCTGTAAAGCTTTACTATAAATAATAATAGTTTTATTTATTCCTTAAACAAAATTAAATTTCTATAAATTATTGGCTGTGCTAGTAGGTGCTTCATCTTTTTGATTGGTTTGTTACGAGGTTCCCTTATGACGCTTCTGGGATTTATTTCAACATTTAGTTATCCGTAAATTTTCCCAAAACTTTGGTTGTCACCTCTAAACTAGTTTGTTAGTATAACTTATTAATTAATTAGTGTGTGTTTGTTGTTAGGACCGCTCTGGTGGTGAAAGCCTCCTCCATTTTCTTTCGTTTCACTCTATCTCTTGCCAGTCTGTTTCAGGTAATTCCAGCCGTGGCAACTATGTCATCGCTCCATCTTTTGAATGACCTTCCTTTTCGTATATTCTTAAATATAGGGTACCAATTCGTGACAATTTTGGACCATTTGTTCCCTGGTGATCTTTGGACATGTCCAGCCCATTTCCAATTTTGGGTCATTATGGTTTTTGCGATGTCCTTTACTTTGAGAGCTTTACTATTAGGCATAATTAATAACGTGGTAGTTTTATTGACGCAAGAATCTCTTTTGGATATGGCGACGCTTTGGACGACCGTACCGCACCATTTTACCACGGACGGACGGCTTTAAGCTGAAATAATTAAGAACTATCAATTTTGATTTTATGATTTTGTTGGAAGGATTATTTATTATTGGTGACGGCTTCGTAATTATGAAATTTTTAGAAACCAGAGAATAGAACAATTATTATAATAATTTCATTTGTTTATCCTTCATTGGGGGTTGCCATGAAAAGAATTTTATCTTCATATTCAATCAAATTTGACACGCGTACACAACCTAACCTATAAATTAGTCCGTATGGGTATCCATCCACAAAAACTTAGCTACAATATTGTTACTATGGGCATACAATAAACCCGTACCTAATTGATATACTATAAAATGATTTCATATCGATCTTCAACAGAATGTAATATATATCTAAGTATCCATAAAAATAATTTCAGAATCAGATGCAATAGTTTGCGAACCGATTATCAAGTAGCGTTGGCCAATAAAATGCATATAACGATCGTGGTTGCACGTTGTGGTTCCAATGTACGTGAATATAGATCGTTATATACGATGACACTGCCATTTTTGAATAGTTATTTTTTTGCAGTAAATTAATCAGTGCTTACAATTGGAAATGGCTGTGAAGATGTTATAATTATGTTAGTTATGGTCGTTTAAGAAGAGATTCATGTTAGTGGGTTATTTGTTGCATGTTCAAGGTTGATGCGGTTCATATGATCAGTCAATAGCCTTGTTTTCCTGTTTTTTCCGCGATTTCTGTGTTGGTCCCGTAGTAAAAGCTGCTCATAATGATGAGTACAATGACCCATTAAGAGGTATTGCGTTTATTCTGTTACACGTTGTATAGGTCTTATCTTATGTTATGCTAAAATCCGTGTAAAACACATACGCATCATGTTCGTCCTCGTTTCCACGTACTGACTGCACGAATGCTTGCTTTGTAACATGTTACATTACGCCCAGTAACACCGGTCAGTACCCCCCTTTACACGTGCTTTGACGAGTTTGACTTCCATCAAAAAAACAGTAGGAAGACAATTTCTTCCGACCATTAATTATTAAGTAACACCAATTGAAAGTACTTTTAATTGTTTCACGCATGATACCATCACTCGAGAGAAATGTTAATGTTCAATTAAAATCGACCTAAACTTACGTAACAGTGAAAGCTCATCACGAACTGCAGAAGCATTAAATCTACTGTTCACGAAGCCTTTAGACGAACCTTTGATTATGGTTGAAAGAACAAGTGATGCATTAATGAGTGAAATATAGACTTAATTATTAGACTGGCCTGTTGGTCTAGTGGTTAGTGACCCTGACTGCTAAACCGGAGGTCGTTGTTTCGATTCCCACCCAGGACAAATCTTTGTGTGGTGAGCATGATCTTTTGTTCTGTGTCTGGGTGTAATTTTTCAATAATTAATTAATTAATTAATTATTTTTTCTATAAGTATGTTTATCAGTTGTCTGATTGTCATAGCACAGGCTCTGCCTAGTTTGGGATCGGCTGACCGTGTGTGAATTGTCCCAAGATATTATTGTTATTATAGAATTATATGGAACTTGGTGTTAAGTTGCGTATCCTCCATTGAAAAGGAAGAATCCTCCGACCATACGGGCAGTTCCGAGCACCCGGTTGATGTTGTATAGGTACCTATGTTCGAATCGCGCCGAGAACTCTGATTACGTCAGATCTTCAAGCACTTTTGTGACGAAATAGATGGCGCTACAAAATCACCCGTCATCTCCTTCCTTATGTTACTATCTCTTTACAAATGTTACTTGCTATCACTCCCTTTTCTTGAACCCCAGTGATGGTCTTAAAACAATATTGAATTGATAGTCTTTTGCTTCGTTTGTATTTTAATTTCAATTTCCGTTTGACCAAAATGAATATTGATTGGCGTTGGCTGACGCGGTGACGGGGGCTAGCGGCATTATATTTTACTTACTAGCTTTTGCCCGCGACTTCGTACGCAAATATCCCATTTTTTCCCGTTCCTGTAAGAATTTTCCGTTCCCGCATAGCCTGTAGCATTCCTCATAAATGTGGCATCATATACAAAAAGAATTTTCCAAATCCGACTGGTAGATTCAGAGATTAGCGCGTTCAAACAAACAAACTCTTCAGCTTTATTATTAGTATATGCCGACTGGTAGTTCCAGAGATTAGCGCGTTCAAACAAACAAACAAACTCTTTAGCTATATTATTAGTATATGCCGGCCGACTGGTAGTTCCAGAGATTAGCGCGTTCAAACAAACAAACAAACTCTTTAGCTATATTATTAGTATATGCCGGCCGACTGGTAGTTCCAGAGATTAGCGCGTTCAAACAAAAAAACAAACTCTTTAGCTTTATTAACTTTAATAAAGTCTGAAGTTGGACTTTTTAAAAAGAATAGAAGAAACGTTTATTGTCTCCGGTATAACAGCAAGTAGTAGTAGTACTTCATAAATACAAAACTATAGTAATAATAAAAGTTCCAAGCGTCAGCATAGGTAATGCTAACATAGTACATTGTAAGAATAGCGACGATCAATGCTTTAACAATCTGCATCTCACATTGTCCCGATCACATAATTTGCTATCACTATCAATTAAAAAAACGAAGAGATTCAAGTCGAGTGTCTTTTAAGGCAGGTAAGGGAAGGTACGTGAACATATTCGCAAGAAGTTGGTAGAGCCATCACAGCGTTAATTCGTTGGGTTAATTTTGTCATAATATCATTGTTAATGTTTGGCTATGTGTATTTATAATGTATTTATAAATGTATTTTTTCTCTCTGTTTGTCATTCCTTTACCTGCCGTGTTGTCTCTGCACCACCCTTAGGTCGACTGGTAGAAAATGCCTAAGGTATTAAGACCGCATTTGAACAACCAATCCGCATTTGTGAGACCGCGTGTTGGATTATGGCTAACTCTGTCTCAGAGAGTCTTGTGTCTCAGCAGTGAAAACTTTATAGGTTGATCGAGTACAGTAAAATATTCTCTAATGTACCAAAAAGTCGTAAAACTGTAAGTTTTGGGATAATGGGATAGTTTGGTAAAGAGGTCCAACATAGGATATTCGCAAGCCATTATGGTAATTGAGATGCATCGTTCAAGGTAGACAAGCGATCGAAGGCTGAGCTGACACCTGATATATAGCGAGGCGAGGTTCAAGACGAGTAGGTACTTTTTGTTTCAATGTACCAAATTAAGAACAGGTTTAACAGGTACAACTTTAGGCCACCTAGGATTAAGAGAATATCATCAAACAGTGTCAATCTATAAACGCTTTCATTGCCAAGAGACCACTCGCACTCTCAAAAAAAGTAAAAAGTATGAAAATATGAATGAGTTTGAAATGTTACGATCAAGGTTAACAACTTATCAAAAGAGTGACAGATTTTGAAATTGGTATAATCAGATTGCATTTGTTTTTCGTTCAATTTCACTCATCGTATCGCATGGTGTGAATAGTAGGAGTACCATGCCAAACTTTATGCTATCACTTACTTCTTAAACAAGGAACGTGTGGCGCCAACCCCAAGTAATATGGGACAGGAGCAGAATTATTTATTCAAAGAGTTTTATTTGGATATCTTACTACGCTCAACTTAAGGCGCTACCCGACCAAAACCTTGCGAGAGAGCGTTTATCTTTGTTATTCAGAGGCTATTAACTCATGAGATAAGATAAATAAACTACATTTAAATATACACTATTAATGTTTGATATCCTATCATCACATTCCTAGTTCTAATTTATTTTAAGAAAGTCTACTTTTAAAAAATAACTAAAATTATTGATTGCATGCATCTGTTGCTAAGGACGACCCTCGAATCATTTGAGGATTACACTAATGGATAGATAATTTAAAAATTTAAATTATTCACGTTTTATTTAATTTCAATAGATCGCTTTCCTTTTTACACGACTGCCCAAAAAAAGGACTGTTATGTTTTTTTTTTTATTAAAATAATTCCAAAAAGTGTGTGAATTCTATGACAAAATAAGGGTGCCAGCGGCAAAGAGGGAACGAATGCTCAAGGTTATTTGCTCAGGTCGGCCTTAATCACAGACAAACGTACGCCTTATTTCCAAAGCGGTAGGTACAGCATCCAGCTAATATCCTTACACATTCACTTACTACACATTCACTTAATACATCCATATTCATATTCATTTACTTGCTTCTAGTTCACTTTTGTATAACATACTTAATACTTATTTAATATTTAAGTTATTAACATATATAAATGTGATCAAGTTAAGGGAGAGCGGCCTTTCCTGGCACAGGTGTTTTCACACTTAAAAGGAGAGGTCAACCTCAAAATTGTTGAACGAACTTTGTTGTTATTGAATAAAACCTTTTTCATCTTCATTTTCATTTTTCACATTACTTTTACTTCGTTTACGCTCAAATTTCTTGTCATATTTGCGTTGTAATCCGGTTGTTATAAGTACCTACGACGCAACAGACCTTTCTGAAGAACACATCTTTTTTCATGTAAAAACGCCAGCACATCAAGCTACAACAATCTGTCAAATTTCTGTAATAGATATTCAACTTTATCGCTAAAGCATTAAGTACAAGTTTGATTGGGAAAATTTGACAGTTACGGGTAGCTTGATGTGCTATGTCTGTACCAATTTTTGTGTGAGTATCAGACGCGTTGTAGAAAAGAACATGGATCCAATATGCAATCTAGCCGTCAAATAAACAACTTTATGACCAGTTAAAGTAATTTCGATGTGGGTTCGTTCACGGGTAAGTGTGGAAATAAATTTATTTACAAAAAATAGTACCAGATTCCAAATAAAACCACCACAAAGTACGAAATAAATTTAATTTTGGAAGTCGGTGTCAAAAAACAAAGAAACACCGACTTCCAAAATTAAAGTTATTTTGTACTTTGCGGTGTAGTCTTATTTAGAATCCGGCTGTGTTTTTTTGTAAAAAAAAAACACTTCACTGTTCACTTTTTAGTGCTGTTACCCCCAAACATTCCAAACATTCCAACCAGTCCATATCAATTTAATTGTCTATCTCCAAAGTTCTTCATCAGATCTTTACGTTGTAGGTTTATTCCGAAATGATACCATTTCGTAATAAACCTCTTTCGAACAAAAAAATAATTTGGAAAATTCGTTTATACTACGTGTAACAGAATAAACGCAATACCTACCTCTTAAGGGGTCAATGTACCATCATTATGAACAACTTCTGCAATGGGAGCAACGCCGAAATCGCGAAATCAGCTGTTCAGTACATTTTGTCGAATTAAATGCACAGAAATGTATGGAGCAGTCGATTTTCCCCACACTAGGAATTTCTCCTGTATCGTGGGTGCGTTTACAGACATATAAACTCACATACACAAACAGCCAGACCGGGACAACTATCTGTAGGGCATACAAATATTTGTTCCGTGCGGGAATCGAACCCGCGACACGCAGCGCGGCAGTCAATCTCAACCACCGCGCCAACCGCCAACTGCCGTCGAATCTTGAAAGCTGGCAAAGAGATTTCCTTCATTATGTATACAATTAATAAGGGCTGGGTTGTGGAGATTAGATGGGCAGTCCATCTTCGACCCATTTTCTGGAATCTATTTCCCAACGTAGTATAGCCAAGACATATCCTTCCAATCCCAATGTTTTTACCCAACTGCCCAAAAAAGGAGTGTTGTGTTTTCAGGATTCATGTATGTATGTATGTTTGTGAGTTTTTTTTAAATTAAGTTCTACATCATATTGTAATCACCATAAGGATATTATTTAAATACCAAGGCATACAAATTAATTCGTTAACTATAGTCTTAACTTACCGCCTGAGAGATGACCTGCTATCCTTGATGTTTGCCGACAAAGAGCTGGTCGACCAACTTCAGGATTAATTATTACAACTCAGAAGGTATCCGTTTTTGATGCGGGTACCTTGACCAAGATAAGTTTTTTGAACTTCAGACCTTAAGGCTTAAAGGTGTGGCAGATATGTATCTTAAATTGCCTCGTTGATATTGTGGTCAGAAGTGTGACTGTACAGTGATCAGCTAGAGGACTGAATTCGATGCCTGGGTTGGGCAAAGAATTTGTGGGTTCCGTGCTCAGAATAAGGTTACATGAGACTTCGTAACAAGTGAATTGTTTACAATAATAATATAAACTAACAGCGGTCAAGAAAAAAAAATACATATTGAAATATGACACAACTAGTTGCCGCCCGCAGCTCCGCCCGCGTGATTATCGAAAATTATCCCAAGGGAACATACTCCCGGGACTCAAACAATCTCTATACCAAATTTCATCTAAATCGGTCCAGCCGTTTGCGCGCGAAGAAGTAACAAACATACACACACTCACAAACTTTCGCCATTATCATATTGGTGTGATTACGGTAAAAAAATACACATTAGGTTGTATCATTGCCATAAACAAGATATTCTGGAAGTAATTTTAAATGTTTATTTATGATAGATACACACTGTAATCTTAAGTAAGGTATATAAGTACATTCGTAATCGTCTATATAGCAGGAATAAAAATAAAACCACAGAAAACATAAACAAAACATTTATTTTTCGTTTGCTAATTCTAAATTGACTAGATTAGATTTGGTTCCAATGCATGAATTTTATTTTTGCACTTGACCTTGCTTGTATCATTGAAATACATAAAAAACTGCATTAATTACATTTTTAAGTACTTAGTGTTTATGAATAATATTAATTACTGATGCAATGACGTATCAAGATCACATGAACTCTTATTCATATCAAACTCGATCGATTGGATTGGAGGCCGTAAGTGTAAGAGTGGCCAAGACCAACTTCCCGTTTTCTAAAAATGAAACCTAGCTAGATCGATTTATCGCCCCCAAAACCCCCTTTTTTTTAAGGATGGGAAATCGTCAAATGACTTTTTCCGCTCTGGGTAGAGCGGAAGGGCGTGTACTCCTAACTAAAACCCATCCGTGTTCTCGAAACCCCCTGCATACTAAATTTCATGAAAATCGTTGGAGTCGAGATTCAGATTATATATATACATATATACAAGAATTGCTCGTTTAAAGATTTATTATAATAAGACTTCCCGTGGGTATCGTAAGAGGCGACTAAGTGACTCACTAGAGTAAGAGCAGCAGCATCTCCATCCATTGCAACAGCTACACTGCGATCGCCAACCCGCCTGCCAAGTGTGGCGATTATGGCAAACCTATGTCCAGCAGTGGACGTCTTTCGGCTGGTATGATGATGATGATGATAAGACTATTTTAATTAATGATAAAAATCGGACCCTTGTTTACTTCCCTGCATCTTCGACTGACCATTATAGATGGTGAGGAAATGACTTAAAATTAACCTTGATAAATTAGCATATCATTTGATTTTTTTGGAAAAGACGTGAATATAAAGATGGGTACTGAACGGTGTTACGGGGCGTAATTTTTCATGTTACAAAGCGAGCATTCGTGCAGTACGTGGAAACCAGCAGGAACATGTGCGAATGTGTTTTGTTTTACCCGGATTAAAAGACACGGCGTGACAAAACATGCTCGCTGCGATTGTTACATTATGGCCCTAACCAGCTTAAAAGTGTGGTCTCAATTCTAAAATATGAAAAACTAAATACCGACGCGTGTAAAACCAACCTTTATGAGTTAGAAAATAGGGCATAAAACTTGGCCTAATTTCGAGCAAATGGGCATTATTCCAGAGCTGACCTTATTTCAAAGTCTTACAAAAAAATTGCCACATTTACTATTTAAATGATAGCTGCGCCCGTATTTGCAAAATTAAGGGCAGGTTCATGTTTTGACCTCAATTTTTAAGATGATGTAAGATCATGTAATAAATGTTTGTTTAAAAATTTCTCCGAAACCAGTAGGCACAGTTCTGCCCACACTTGCCTATTGGAGAAATCCGGTCATAACAGTTTTAGATTACACACTTTGCCCGCAGCTTTATTTGCGTGAACTTGAATATTAAGTAATCTTATGACTTCTTTTAATTTTAGTTTAATAGTTTTAAGAATTGAGTTATAAATTTAATTATATATAGCTCGAAACGTAAGTAAAACAAAGCACTCGCGAAATTTACTTCTTTGTTAGTACCTAAGTTATTTTTGTAAATTTGCTGATTGAATATTGGCTTTTGAATTTATTTAAAATGATTGATTTTGTGTTGTTGTGAACTAACTAACGGTCTGAACCTATTAAACTGAATGCCAATTTGAAATTGATTGATTGATGCTATTTGATGAACGACCCTATCACAAAATGGCGTTTATTATTGTTTCACATTTACGGAATGCTGTCAGATTGGACCTAAGTGACACGTATAACTAAACCTACTTTCTGTATACCTCTACTGAAATTCCATAACCTGTAAAGACGAAAATTATATAACACTAGCTTTTGCCCGCGACTTCGTACGCTATTTTCCCGGTTCCCGTAGGAATTTTGAGACGAATTATACACCTAAACCTTCCTCGTGAATAACCTCATCCATTGGAGGAAACCGCATGAAAATCCGTTCAGTAGTTTTTGAGTTTATTGCGAACAGACAGACAGAGAGACGTGGCGAGGGACTTTGATAGTGATAGTGATGTAACAGAATGAACGTGAAGCCTGAAAACAAATTTTAGTGTTCATAATTTGAAAATTGTACTGAAGAGCTGTTTTTTTCGGAATTTCACGGTTGTTTCCATAGTTAAAGATGTTAATAGTTATGAGTACAATGAACCCTTTTCAGGTTTTGCGCTTATCCTGTCACACGTTGTATATTTCTTGTCTTCAATAATAACATAATAATACACTTGCTTTTTCTGTGATCTTGAATTATTAATTCAATGTCTCAATGCTTAAAATATGATTTAAATGCAGCATCAATTTCCGATCACATTTGCATAATTATGTTGAAATATTTTAACAACCATTACTTCCTGTTTTTAGGGAAGTATTTTGTCAGGCGATTCTATATATAAGTATACTTAGAACTGAAACTTTGAGGTGGAAATCATTCTTTTTTTTTTAAATATTTAGTCATTCAAGCGCATAACAAAAATATTACAGGAAAAATTTAATCTTTATACTTATTTAGATATTCAAAAATTTTCGTATGAACAAATTCAGGTGCGTTGCTGCCCCAAACGTGATTATGGTGGCTCCAGTATGGTTCTGGCACTATGTAGTTCTCCACCAAATGAGGCAACTTTGACACTAAAATATCAACGTCTTTCAGCGATGATAACGAATCACTTTGGGCACTTATCAACAAAATTGGAGAGGAAACTCGAGAAACATTGTACTGTGGAGGCTTCCGAGTTCCATATCGTTCCATATTCCCCTCAGTGCCTTCATCGTAGCGCTGAAAATTCTTGCTTAAAATCAACTGCGCGAAATGGGCTATATTCTTTATTGATGTCCCACTAAACACATGGGCCATGGCCACAGACAGATCTTTCAATGGAATGGTACCAGACTTGTAGCCTGTCGCAAATGTGAGCAATACCTCACATATCCTAGGTCCTAACTCGCACACGAACTCAACAATGAAATGTGCTATATGCTCTCTACCAAATATCTCATTTAATCCGGCATTGTCTATGAAAGCTTTGATCGCTTCGTAGTTTTGTGCAGCTATGAGCGCTATAGGATTGTTGAAATTTCTCATCCATGCCACAGGACCTAGCATTATGGCTAACCTCACCTTGTCGTTGTATTCCGGTCGCAATGAATTTGTAACAAAATAATCCGTGCTGCCTTGAGAGTGTCCCATGAAGAACACCTTCGACTGTCCAGTGGCGCGAAGAATGTAGTCAATAAAAGCAGGTATATCGAAGTAGCCATGTTCATCAAACGTGAAGTTCCAGTATTCTGGATCCTTATTGGGGTCAAGTTTGACGTGTCGTCGCGAATAAAAGTTTCCTCGGTGGTTGCCCGCCCACACGTCGTAACAATTACTGGCCAGTACATAGCCGAGCCCAGTCCGCGTTCCAGTAGCTATCCACATGTCTGACGTATCAAAGATTCCATGCAACAAAAACACTGGGTAGGTTTTAACTGTATCACTGCACTTTGGTAAAATTCTGAACACATTTAAAATGTATCCATCGTCCGTGGTCACTGTATGCACTTCTGTAGGATAATTGTACTTGTCGGTGAGTTCTGTGAAGTTCAAGTATACATCCTCGTTGAACCCCAAAGCCTTCTTGAACTGTCGTTTCTGTGGCAAGGAATACGATACGAGTCTAGTCGGGAGAAACGCAGGCCTTGACGAGTCAATATGTGGCATATACGGTGTCAGTATTAAAAAATATAGTGTAAATATGATTGAATATTGTTCCATCTTTATTCTTATGGCACGGAAAGTTTAACAGCGTATGTTTTCATTGTAAACCAGTATCCAGTTTTATAACATTCGATTGACCTTACAGGAAGGTCTTGAAGATAACTACGCAGGCGTGTAAAAAAAATTAAACTGTATTTATAGAGATGAGACTGGCGTTTTTACAGCGATGGATTAGAATACAATGTGATAGGCGCACGTGAACAGTAAAATTGTTCTCATGTATTTCCTACTGTAAAATGCTTGCTCGTTGAAACGTTTTGAGACAAATGACTGTTATCATTGAAAAAACTACGTGCTTTATATTAAGCTTCCTTTAAAAATGACCTTAAGAGTAACGAGATCTTTACAGGAAGTAAAGTTTGAGTAATGTGAAATATAGTCTTATCTTTTTGTAAATTCCTGGTGACTGGTGACAAGTCAATGTAGAAAGAAACAGCTTCGTGTATGAACGTATTACTTTTAAGATTTCTGACTTGATGAAAACTAAAATTGCATCATAGATTTTTGAAAATTTTGTCAGTTGTAAATTTTTCAATTGAAAATATTTTTTTGTTAAAAATGAGCACTTTCCTTTAGTTTGCCATATGATATTACTTTCCAGAATTTGATCTTTATTAGTGACACTTTCGGATGGTGTAATAATAGATGTGTTTTTTTTCAAAACCAACCGGTTCGATTCCTGACTAATTCACTATTGCAGTTTTAGTTCTCATCAAAATCGGACTCGAGACTCCTTTCAGTGTTTTTTCAATATTCCTCATAGTTTCGGATTTGGCCATCCACGCACACTTTAAAAAGTCATTATTGTACAGTTATTATACATATGTATATTATACAGATATTATATTGATATTATAAAGATAAAGATATATAAGATATATAAAGCAATGCGCGTGTTACTTTGTTTTTCAGTATTCAGTTTTACACATACGAGCAGACGTCCGAATAGTATTGGGTGAAAATAATATGGTGCTTTATGTCTCTTGAAGGCTAGCGCCAGCCATATGTTTTCATATATTTTTTTTGGGTAATATGGGCATCCCGAGCATATTGTTGCAGTTATGCCTGTCTGCGAGAGTCTCTAAAAGTGTTATCCACCATGTTACAACTTGCGCCCAGTGCAACCAGGATAGACAAATCTGCACTATTCTGGCGAATCTTTTAACCACGCTCTGTGTTTACCGGTAAAATGGGGTGAACAGAAACACAGGGGTAAATAGAAACAAAACTTTGAAGGGGATTTTCACTTTATTCTATTCTGCTTGCAGCATTTAAGGACTCCAATTTAAAGCAAAAATGTGGCATTCAAGTGAAAATACCATTCAAAGTTTTGTTTCTATTCACCCCGTTTTACGATACCTACTGTGATAGCGAAGTTTATTTTTCTCTAACTACTGGCTATAGAAGAAGTAATTTAGTTACCCATAAAAAGAGCCCTTAATAAATATGTAATAGAATTAGTATCTCATATTCAATACGCATATGTGCGAGTTAAAAGGACCATGGGAATCTAGATATCATTAATGACAAATAACTGTAGATACAAGGTGTTTTCTATTAACAGTTACTGATTGAGGAGTCGGTATGATAAAGATTCTTAATAAGAGAGATATAGAAGACTAGCTTCCGCCCGCGGCTTCGTGTTTTCTCTAGATCGGTTTTGATACCAGAATATTGTTTTGTCTGTGAACTCTTTCTTCTTGGTATTTTTTAAAACGTTCTGCTTGCGACTTCGTCTGCGTGAACTTTCGAACGGGCTCCAGAGGGAAATAATTAAATCAAAATGTGTTATCCTACTAACATCATAAATGAGAAAGTTAAAGTAGTTCTTAGCTGTTTCCTGCGGTTTCACCCGCCTGCATCGTTCCTTCTTTTTGGCTTTGCGTTCTTTCTGACCATTTTGCTTTTTGCTTCTGCCTGGCTCCTTAAGGTATTAAAGCTCCTATTCTGATCTCCTGGTAGTTTGTGAGTTTACCGCTCACAATTTTAGCCCGAGAAATGTTACCGGGATAAAAAGTAGCATACATGTGTTAATCCATTGTGAACCTTAAACGCAATTCTTCACACTCATTCTTCACAATTCTTGGCCGGAAATACTTCAAAATGTTACTACGACGACGCTTACCAGGATCAGGCATCAAAATAATAGGCTGATATTTATTTAAAGTTTTATTTGTCTTCCAGAGCGAGATGATCATGGGTGTTCATCATTTGATAAGGACGATGACGTAATACTTTGAGGAGATCTTGGAGCCACAACGCAGGCATGTCCTATCCAAGTGTTCTAGACGAAGTTAACATCGGCAATAGGGATTGTCGAAATGCCACGACACGATTCGTCAATCGACCAAAACGAAACGCTTTTCTATCCTGCATTTTCAAGAAACTGTGCGTGTTCACTGCCATTCTTTAAATCAAGATTAAACATGACATGAGGAGGAATAGGGTGTGGTACCTATCTAGGAGTCAATAATATTTGTGGGTACGTACGTGACTAGAGGAATCCGGAAGTTTCGGAAGCAATGATATATAAGAAGATATTAGTATAAAAAAAAACACAGATCAAGGAAAGGTCACACGTGAATTATAGAAAAAACATATAATTCGTAGAAATATTTTAAAGGCTTCGTGTAAACATCAATATGTATGAACATGTCTGGAGAAATAAAAAGTACACCCTGTGATCTACGAATCTTCTTTATCATTCACGATTATATGAACTGCAGGTTAAACAAACAGGTTAATTAAAATCAAAACAAATTTTCGAAAAGAGCTTGTTCACAACAGGCAATTGATCTATTTTTGTAGGTAAGGATAGCGTGACGGTTGACAGGAGAGAATGAATGAAGAAAACGTGGTGCAGCGACCCCAAGTAACATGGTAAAAAGCAGGAAAATTATGACAGATTGGTTACCTAGATACTTACTCCGGAGCCACCTTTCCGGAACATCAAATTTTTTTTTTTGCTGGTAGTGAAGTTTGTGTCTAAACAATAACAGTTGAAACGGGTCGATTTCCAAAGGTCGTTCCATCAATGGGTGACAATCTTAACATACAGAGATTCTTCCGTGACTAAAAGTCGTTAAGCACAGCTGTTGGTCTTGGCTGTCATTTGTAGATATTTGACAGTCATTACTGGTAATTGAATGGCAAGAAATCTGACATCATTCTTGCCAAGGGGTGTTGTGTAAGTAAGTTACTGGATTGTGGTGGTCAGATAGACCATCGCCTAAATTACTGGTACCCATATCCATCCAGTTAGACTGGAAGACGACCCACATATATATTTATTTATGAAAAGGCAAGATAGATTGTTTTTTTTTTCTGCTTTTGTTTAACTTGGGCAAGTGTGGACCAATCCTGCCGATAGGCGTCAAGCTCGTTCCGTGATCTTCATCTGGGTCTCCCGCGATATCGTCGGGATCCACATTTTGGTTGCTGTAGCCCATGAACCGTTCAAGAAAGGAATAATGTTTTTTAGAAGGAGTTATCTGATTCGTTGCAACTATTATATATTTCAGGGTGCAAAATGCGTTCGTCCACGTATATGGCGGCAATCGGTCTGTGGGACCGACGCCAGTATAGGATATTCTTTAGTTTCATAAAATGTTTTGACCATATTTTTTCTTTGAAAATAAAGTCCGTACCAATCTTTCGGTCTTTGAAACTGTTCGCGGATATGGTTGTCACAAAATTTGGTCTAGAAAGGTAACCTGTTAAGTATATAAAACCTGAACATACCTAAATATGTAGAGAAATTAACGATCCCACATACGGAAGTTAACAACCTATTCCAAACAATAAATCATAACTTCAACAGTAGTAAAGATAATAACACAACAGATAATAAATCTATTTTAACACTGTCAGTAGGACATAAACGTGTCTATGTGGTTTGCAAATGTCGTTCTTACTTGTAGTTGATAGCCTGACCGGCCTTGAGGTGTAGGGCCGTCCTAATCGGGGGCTATTTGAATGAGAATGATCGGAATTCCGTGGTTTAATTTATAGATATAACGTAAGTGTGATTGAGGTAAGGTGTTAGGTATTTGCGTTTTCTGCCAGGGTTGCGGAATTTGTTCGAAAGAACCACCGCGGCCCTGGAACGCAGAGGGCTTTAGAAGGAACACGGGTGGGTTTTAGTCAGTAAGAGTCTGACACGCCTTTCTGCTCTACCCAGAGCGGAAGAAGTCATTTGATGATTTCACATCCTTAAAAAAAAAAGGTATTTGTGTCTGTCTGTCGCGTGTTTATTTATTTATTGTCTGTAGTTCATGGATGCAATCGAGGCCCCGCTATCCAAAGAGTTAATTTTCAAAATAAGCACCTGGTTAGAGTGCAAGGCAGTAGCCTGGAGATTCCTTGGGGACTCTGCACCATAGACAACTAGACGCTGACTTACTAGGTAGGAGGAGGCGACAATCAAATGGGTCTCACAATTCCGCTACGCAAAAAAGCTTGAGACAATGTCATAATGTTGGAAAGACTTGCTGGAGTGTCTTTAGCACTTTTGAGAGTTAACCATATTCCCGAGGTTTATTGAAAGTCTGTGACATCGCATTTACGTGGTCCCCCACGTAATGTAATTCTTGAAGTAAACAATCTAGTCTGCTGTAGGTACCTTATACGTTGATAGTCCTAACATATGTACATCATCATATCAGACGAAATACGTCCACTGCTGGACATAGGCCTCCTCAAAAAGGGGGGGGGGGGGGGTTGCCAGAATCTGGTGATTATGGCGGGCAGGTTGGTGATCGCAGTGTAGCTGTAGTAGTGCACAGAAAATGCAGCTGCCCATTCTCTTGTGAGTCCCTTAGTCGCCTCTTACGACACCCACGGGAAGTGATGGGATGGTACTATTCTTTTATGTCCGACACCGTACAGAACCCTGACGCCACACAGAACAACATACAATACATAGTAATCAGTCACAACAAATTAGTCTCTAATCATCACTGTTGTAAAAACATTACCAGTGTGAAAAAAAAACTTCTACCTTATTATGTCAACCTTGTCACATTATATAACAAACAGCGAGCAAAGGACACACCATTATACAAACAGACACAGAAACTATATAAAATGCATTCATTATACAAATAAGTGGATTTTACGTTCTTCGTGTAGTAGGTACTAATTGTGTTACCATGACCGTGGTGAACTTTACGATTGAGCCTTATCCTTAAGGGGAAGGTATCCGTTATGCTGCCCGGCATAGAAGTATTGTTATTTTGAATCACACTAATATTATAAAGGCGAAAGTTTGAGAGTGTGTGAGTGTGTGTGAGTGAGTGTGTGTGTGTGTGTATGTTTGTTACTTCTTCACGCGCAAACGACTGGACCAATTTTGATCAAATTTGGTCTGCAGGAAGCTGACACCCTCCAGGGTTGCGGAATTTGTTCAAAAGAGTCACCGTGGCCCTGGAACGCAAAGGGCTTTAGAAAGAACACGGATGGGTTTTAGTCAGTAAGAGTCTGACACGCCCTTCCGCTCCACCCAGAGCGAACTAAGTCATTTGATGATTTCCCATCCTTAAAAAATAATAATAACGTAAGCTGACACCCTGGATTAACACATAGGCTACTTTTTATTCCGGGAGTGTGTTCTCTTCGGATAATTTTCGACATTCACGCGGAATATCTGATAAAACGCGGGTAACACCGCGGGGCGCAGCTAGTTAAATCATAAATTGTTGAAGGGAGGTATAGAGGGTTTCTGTAGAGGTATTATGTATTGGTGATGTTATTCAGAGGCTCTTGTCAAGTGACATTCTGACAGCGGTAGCGTGGCGAAGGCGATAGTCAGTACGTCAGAAATTGATGGGTTTGATAAACGCTGTCAAAATATGTCTTATTATTTTGGCATTTCGACAATCGCATTTGATAACAAAATTGCACTTTGTTTCGAATCGTCGTCGTGAATGACCAGATGTATGAACGTAAATGAACCAGAAGTATATAAGGGACCAGGAGGCATTCAGTAGTGTCTGCCAAGCTCCATGGAATTGTATGTATATATGATTGTATCGAGCTGTTTTGCATGTCTTGCACTAAATTAGTTTTTCTATTCGGAAAATTCACAATCAATCGATACAGGGGAATTACTCCAAACAGATGCACTAAAATAATATTCGGAAAAAATATTATCCGTGAATTGAACAAATCTACATATATAAATAAAAATGAATCCCTATTTCCCTTGGTTAAGGCATCATGCGTGAACGGCTGGACCAATTTCTCTAATTCCTTTACTGTTGTGTTTGTTTTTGTCAGGAGAAGGTTTTTACGAAAAAAAAGAAAATATATATCCGGGCGAAGCCGGGCAGGCCACTAGTCGTGTTATAAAAATGATTAATGTTAAAAATATTCTAGTTGATTTTACCTTTTCACTCATCAGGGCGACAATACTTTAGAAAGTCCCAAATATTAAGGTAATTACCATTAAAAGTGGATATTAAATAGAATACTCTTAATGTTACACCATCAAAAATTAAAAAAAAAAATTGTTATGGTACAAAAGTATCTTTGCTCTTTTGATTGTAGGCATCGCCTTAACTAATATAATTTTTCCAATGACCGTGATATGAACTCTGCCTTCCAACCTTCGTGATAATCAGGCAATTAATTGTATCATTTCCGCGTTATTTGTTATATAAAACGATGTGGAATCCACCTGTGTTCATCATTATCATAACGCCTCTTTGGTGTCATTTGGTTTTGGAACCGTCATCATCACGCTCTTTTCCTGAAAAAAGGTTAATCGTCTTGGCCCGCAGTCCCCAAAAAGGTATATAACACCTAAGCTTCACCTGCTTCACTAGGGCTCATTTATTGGAAGGCGAGCCTATTTCCACTTTCTGGGTTCCATTCGAGACACTTGGTTGACAGAAAAACCCAATAACATTTTAGCGGAACCTAGTCATTGAATAGATCCAACCTACAGCCAACTAAAATGCAGGGTATGACATATGCCAGGGTTGTGGAATTTATTCGAAAGAGTCACCGTGACCCTGGAACGCATTAGGAGGAAGACGGATGGGTTTTAGTGAGCACTCCCTTCCGCTCCGCCCAGAGCGGAAGAAGTCATTTGATGACAGGACAATGCCATCTTGATTGTGAAAAAGGGATAATGCCGTACCGGAATCATGACGGTTTTAAAACGTCACAGTATAACCAGGAGCCCTAGTATCAAAACATTTAATTGCTTAGGAATCCTTAGTTAAAAATTAAGAAAATAAATTAGTCCGGGGCCCACAATAACAATATAGTTGGACCTCAATTACATAATGGTCACCTAAGTGACACCTGTTTGTTGATATAGATTGAGCCATGACTTTAGGACGGCACATTACGTACGCACCACGTAATCTTGACTTCAAATTCGCAATACTCGCTGACGCATAAGTAGATTGAGCAATTGGTTTCCCTAAGGCGACACTTTCGACTTGGGAGGTGAAATATACAGACATGGCCTCATTTTTCTCATTGGTCGTTAAAACTAGTCTACTGTTTTTATTCTTGAGGCGAGCCTTTAGGAAGCCGGCTTTCGGGTATAATACTATAGAGACATAAAGAAATCAAATACGTTTTCAGGATTACCAAACGAAAAAATATTGTTAACAATAATAACTTTTCGATTAATACACATAAAATTAAAAAAATCGTGTCTGAGGACTGCGCCAAATAGTTCCAGTTCGATTAGATCTCGATGACCAACAAATCCAAATTCAAAATACATGAACTCATGAAAGGTCAAAAGTCGGTGTATGCTTCGAATTGGTCGTCATCAATCAGATGGAACGTCGGATCCAATTTGAAAATATCACTTGAGAACGCCTTTTAGAACAGGGATGACCCTGTCGTCAAAATAGGGGTAAAACTAAAAGAAACTCAGATCCAAATAGACAAGTCTCAGGAACCGGAACGATTGGCTTTTCCTTAAAGTTCATACAAGAGGTTATTATATTTTAAGAGATTTATTGATAATCTAAATGGAGTGGGTGGACAGCATACGTAATGTTGCACCCAGTTTCCTTGAAGATTGCATGAATCAGATGGTCAGATGGGTCTTGACCCCTGATATAATCTTTAAGTCATCTGTTTGAAGCGTTTGCAAAGTGAGGGTATCGACCTAATCGTTGTTTTTTTTTTATTATTTAGAGGAGTTCCCTTATCCTTAACGTTGAGGAAATACCTACTTAGTGACCAATGCTTTTAAATTATATCATTGTCATAATATTTTGATAAATAGCCGTTTAAGAAATTGGGTATAGAAACTGTCAATTTCACAATAAGGTATTGACTCTTAAATAAAGTTTATTGTTAGTCATAACATTGCAATGTCCCTTTTCAAGTCAGAAAATTAAGTACTTACTATAATAATATGAAGAAACAAAAAAAAACAGGAAATTTAAAACGAGGGAGCGGGTATCGTTTGAAAATTCGCACCTTTAAGGTAAAACCGTTACGAAATGAAAATTTTCATGAATTGAGGTATCAATGCCATCTATCTAAAAACAGTGACTATTTTCTAATATTGGCTCCCCTATAAAATTTCATAATTTCGTTTAGTAACGGTTTTACTTTAAAGGTGCGAATTGTTATGAATATAGCATAACATCTCGCCTGTAGCCCCGAAGATAAGGCAGGGGCATTAATTACGTTTAAGAAAAAAAATGTTTATAAGTAACATAGGATGCAAGACGACCAGTTAACACGACGAACCGCTAAGTTGTGAAGACTTGCCGGCTATGGGATTAATATAGAAGCAATGAGAATGTGTAGCCAGAGCGATACTTATACAATATCTAACTCAAGTACATTTAAAATACAATGGTTGACCCTTATAATGGCTACCTACTGTTGCTAAGCGCGTAATCGAGCTAACACTTGCATAATATTTATTGTTGAATGTGATTTGTGTCTGTCCATGAGTGTTTTCTTGTTCTGTTCTTCTTTTTTTTTTTTTTTATTTATAAAAACAATTTGTTGTCCTTAAGATTACAAAAAGCACACCATTAGACCCCTAGGGTCTGTCTTAGCATGCCATGGTCTGGAAATTTAATCAACGCGCTAATTAGAAAATGACATAAGCTAAGGTGAAATCAGATCGATGTAATGTTGTTTGAGCTTGTGCTTGACATTTTTACTGTTCATTGAGTCTCTAATGTGTAAGGGTATTTTAGTTTCAAGAAGCATTTTAATGTTATGTCATCAGCAATGAACTACTCTATTTAGTATTTTAATTTTTGTTTAAATATTATTAGTAAATTTTGAGATAGTGATGTTTTTTTTGTCTTTTATTTTTAAATAATTCGGTTCTTTTTTAATTTTTTAAGTATTTAACTTTTTTTTTTTGTAACACATTCAGACAATGTAAATTGTTATTGAATTGAATAAATGAAATGAAATTCAGAATAACATTTTTTTTCATCTCGATTCACCTCATTTTCATATTTTCTCAAGTGGGTACTTATTTGCGCGATAAAGGGTCCTCATTTAAATAAAATAAATAAACGAATAATTGACAGTTCATCCTTTCATACTTATCCGTATATAAATAACTTCGGAACTTATGGGTCATTAACCTACTCAGTACTCGAACCGACGACCTTTACTGCCTCATTGCCGATAGTGGTCGAAAGTGATACTGCTGAGCTTTAGGTCTTGGGATTGATTCAAGAGTCTTAAAAGAATGAAAGAAAGAAAGAAAAGAAGTGTCCTGATATCTGTAACGAATAAAGAATAATATAGAATTAACAAGTTTTTCCTAGGCATGTGTATTGTGTATCTTCGACTACATCAGCGCTTACCATCAGGTGAGATATTGGTCAAATGCGAGCCCAATAATAATAAATAATAAACTGTTAAAATAATAGTTGATGGCAATAGGTCTGTCTCTATTACATGGGATTTAATTTTTTTTTTAAACCGGCCAATTGCGACTTGGACTCGCGTGCAAGGGTTCCGTATGAATCATATTTTTGTAACATGTTACTTTAAAACTATAGAATTTTTATAGGGTTAATGTTAAGGCAAAGACAAAAACTATTAGCTGTATTTTTTTCAAAATTTTAGACTCAATAGTTTCAGAGATAAGGGGGGAATGGTCATTTTTCATCAAATTTTTAATAACTTCCTACAATATTTTACCTTCTTAAAATATTTTATTTTTATTTTTCTAATTTGTCCCCCAAAAGTACACTAAAAACACAAAAACAAAGTACTCAACATTTATTTATTTACGTGACGCGTCCATTTTTGGGTCACAGCAGTTCATATGTCTTCCAAATTTCGACAGAAGCGGTCCAGTAGAGTCAGAGAAAATTGGCTGTAACAGACGGACAGACAGACAGTCAGACACACGAGTAACCTTGTAAGGATACCGTTTTTTATAAGGATACTCAGAACCCTACTAAATAAATAACTGGCGCAATAGGGCTGTTCTATAGGCATATCTCTGTCCAACCCTTCGGAAATAGAGGTGTGATGTATATTATATAAATAACTCCGAAACTTGTGGGTCAGTAACCGACTAAGTACTGAACCGACGACCTTTGCTTGCGCGTGCGCTTCTTCAAATGCCAGTCGATTGAGTAATTACTGGCACCGTGTCTGAGGAGCCTTCATGTAATAGTTTACGTATTACTTCTTGTACATAAGCCTACATTGGATTTTTTATGTACTTTGACACATAGGTAAAAGCCTTTTTTGACAAACATCACCATCATAACCTCATCCCTGTTCGTGTTGGTACTCACACACAATAAATAAATAAATAATAATAATCACAACGCACATAATATACTCCCTGAAAGATAAGGTTCTGCTTAATCCTTCCAAGTGTGCATGTCACCGAAAAATTGCAGACTCCGTGAGATTGTAATAAATCTTTTTTAGATTATAATTTCTCGATATGTTATGAAAGAATCGTATACAATTAATTCCATCCAAATTCAATAGTTCCAGTATATCAGTGTCTTATTAAGAAAAAATAGTTTACAGTTTCACGCGAAATTTTACAATATTACGGCGCTTGCAATTTTCCGGGGACATGCACAAACATCGTCATCTCGCTTGTTAAGTTTAATTCTGCTTGAGCTTAATGCCATAGGACTGGGCACATATCCTGACTTCGGGCCACCACTGAAGACCGCAAAACTTTCAAATGGAAAACCCCATAAAACTATGCTTGACCTGGGAATCAAACTCAAGACATCATGTTTAGCAGTAGCGCTCGAAATAATTCGTCGATACGGAACCAGCAATGTATGCTAAACTTGAATTGTCGTGGTTTACTTTGTTCAAGTTATGTCTATGGGGTCATCGTTACGTGTTTAGCTCTGTTTGAGTAGAAGTTGATTATTGGCAGTTGTTTGAAAATATTGTTTACCTAGACTACTTAAAGGTTTAAAAATCCATCATTCATGAGGGTCTGCGTAACTCAGCAGCCATACAGCACTTATATCATGACAGACCGCAAACCTACAATAAAATAAAACTCCAAATTTAGTAGTATCTACATGAAAACGATTTAAAATTTGTTACAAGTGGACAGGTTTCGATAAAATTGCTACATGCTCTGGCACGGCCCAACTTTTCGTTTAAAAAGCAAGTGACTAGTGTCAGTATATCGTCAAGGAATGAACCAGTGAGCTGAGATAAACGAGATAATGAGAATAGTATAGAAAAATAATCGTTGTTAAGTACTCAATAAAACAGCTACTGGGGCACTGAGTAAAAAAACTATGATGGATGCCATCGATCGATGGTAGAATGGATTAGTCGACTTCGATAGATAGTTTCTATATTAAACCGTCGCCTTTGTTAACCTATATTTCATAATTCACATTATCTGTCGAGACTGGATCCAGTGACACACCTAAATATTTTAACATTTTTTATGACCCAATAAACTATTATTATTATTATTAATACACATCGCATTCGCTTCATCGCTAGCCAGGGGGCCTAGCAAGAATGTTTTGACGTATTGTAACTTTACAGTATCGTTAATTTAAGTGAATTTTGAATATAACAAACTACAACCCCATAGTATTTTGGTTAAATTTTATGCGACATACAAAGTTTGTATCATACAGAAATATGAATATAGTATCCAATTCAAATAAACATTATGTGCGAAACGAGTATAATAGTTTACGTTACTATACATCAAGAACATTCGTGCTAGGCCCTCTGTAATATGGATAGAGTTTGCCATGTAGGTACTGTTAAGGCTGGTCTTGTGACATTACCAAGAATCTGCGAGTACTAAGAACGGCTAACCGGAATTCTTGGATATAAATACGCTATCTCGATAAAAAATCCATTATCACATTACCGTAAACACTCCCAGAATCAATAAAAACTAAAATATTTAGGTAAACGACTTCTTACATCATTTATATATTTAGTCACCCGCCAGTTGTCAATATTATTATCTAATTTGTGATCAAGGCTAGGAAAATGAGGTAATTCTTAATGATACATTTCTACATTAAATACTTAGTTAAATTCCTTATTGGTAATTACAAAATTTAATAGTTTATTAACAGGATATGATGTCACTTTATTTGATGTATCAAGTTCTGTAAGTTCATAAAAGTTAATTAATAAAGTAGGTAGATATACTAACAATATGTTACAAATGGTATGCTCCAGAAGTTAATATAATTTATATAATATGTAGAACAAATAAAATACCGGCTCGCTTATACGCACCAGTTCTTTACTAAAATAAATAAAATAAAGCCTAGGGAAGTAAACCTAGTAAAATGGCACTATATCTCTAAGGTATATACCGAAATTCGACTGAATTGTATGATATTTAATAGCCCCAAGACGACCGTCTGGCCAATCTTAACCTTTTGAACGCCACTGTCACGTATAAATGACAAGCATGCGCGTGCCCTGTACGCCAAACGTCACAAATATGTGAAAAAAAGTACGGCGAATTTGTAGCTTGGTGTCGGGAGCACGCCGATGCGTTTATGCTCTGGCGTTCAAAAGGTTAAATTAAATAACTAAGGTCAACGGCTGATAAAAATCTAAACTAATATTGTGAAGAGAGAGTAAAATTGATAGAAATACAATAAAGCTCGGTTTCCACCGCGAGCAGAGCGGACCCATTAATCACTTCTTTTACCTCGCAAGAGAAAACTGCTAACATGCGTTTCCACCAAAAATGCGTCGAATGGAAATGACTCAGCGGGCAAAAAGAGTAAAAATGAGCTCGTGCTGGGAATCAGACGACCAAACTGACTAAACTTTCTCTTGATGGAAACGCAAACCTATTTCATGAAAACAAAGTCCACTCCGCTTAGCAATCTCCGAAACCGACCTCAGCTGAACGGGTCGATCTTGTTTAGACAACGCTTGCCCTAGTAATTCCAGCTGTAATTTGTAGATCTTTGATAGTCTTTACGAGACGTCAAAAGCCATTAAATCTAACACATTTTTAAAAGTTCTGACCGTCTCACAGACACAGTTAATGAAATACTTTTACAGCGAGTCATTTCCCGATTCCAAAACATGTCCCTGATTTAATATAGTCTACCCGTATGCCGTTGTATATGATACACAATCAGAAGGAAGTGCGCGTACGACGCGGCTCTGCACAATTTCGTGCGCACAGCCTTCGTGCATATTAAGTATCGAGTACCGTTTTACACCAACTTATTGGGATCGCATTGAGTTATTGCCATTGACTATGGTTTCTTGGGAAGTATGGTATCGTATTACAATATGGAGGTTGATTTGAATAATTGTATTCATTGGTATTGATTGTCATGGTTTAGGGGTGTTCACTCAGGTTATATTGAAGATCGAGGAGCCTTTCAGGGTTGCTGAATTGTTCAAAACAGTTTCCGTGGTCCTGGAACGCAAAGGGCATTTGAAGGGTCACGGGTGGGTTTTAGTCAGTCAAGAGTCTGACATAGGAATGTCAGACTCTTGCTCTCTTGCTCTCTCGCTCTCTCGCTGCACCCAGAGCGGGAGAAGTCTTTGATGATATTCAATCAACAAAAAAACGAGCCTCCCTTCTTAATGATTTGAAGATCTTGATTCTGATCAGCAGTCTAACGCCAAACAGTCTTCTCCATTGCATGGAGGACATATACATGCTGAGAGTGCATTTTTTTTCTTCATATTATTTTTCTTCGGGAAATTACCATCAAAACAGAAATCAGATTGTTGTACCTACTCATATTTTCCTAGTCTCCAAGAAGCTCATGGTTTTTCAAGAGTAGTCGAATAAGCAAATATCTCGCTATCATTAGGGTGCCTCTAGATTTTGCATGAGTTTTTTCTTTGGTTCTTGAAGCAACAGAGTTCATTAACCTGTCACGCAGCCATTTAAATGAAAAATGCAATGTTACCAAGGCACGATTTACAAAATACCTGAGGTTATTTCATTTCTTTTGTCAGTGCACTGAGATGAAACAGTACCCTATTCTTAAAACGTTTCACAAAATTCATTTATTTATCATCAAGTCTTGAATACTATAATTTTAGAGGTGATTGTAAGTTTAGGCATTTCGTCGTCACCCGGCATTGCCTTCCGCATACTGCACATAGCTGCGCCGGCGCAATGAGGCAAACATCGCGGTGACAATGGCAAAGACTATGCTATTAGTCATATTTTGTAACGTTGAGTAGGTAGAATATATCGTTTGTTAATTGGAAATAGTTTAAAACGAAAGTTGTTAATTGGGACATGTGTTCTTAATTGGCATAATTAATTAGCTATTGAGGAAATTAAATATTAGGTAATTGACGTAACTAATAAGCGTAATAAGTTTAACTATCTACATTATTAAAAAAAATGGGATGTAGAAATGTGTTTCTATTTTTTTTATATGAATTTAATTTTTTCGGAAGTGTAAGATTGAAAATAAATTGCCGACATCAGGTAGGTGTCTTGGCTCGACTCAGGGACGTGAATCTATTTTCTTATATAGGAAGGAAGATGAAAACTCACAAGTGACATATGAATGACATATTTTGTTGCAACAAATCTCAAGAAAATTTCATGACAGTTATATAGGATTCAACTAAAAACATATGTGTGTACTGTTATCATTTAACACCACTCAACCAATTTTATTCTATCCGCAAAACCCAATACAAAAAATTAACCACGTCAACATCAAAAAACTTCCACATCTACACTAACATAATCCTTGCGCCTGCGCCGTGAAACCAGCAGGCCTTCGCGCCGGGCGCGGACGGTCGACGACTTGCTACTTACATCCTTGTCCTAAATGTACGCACTTATCGCATGCTAGATCTTATCGAGCAGTTACCATAATACTAGCTCTGTAAGGGTGCGGAGGAGATCTAGATAGAAATGGGTATGGTATAAGGAACGGGAGCTGTACAACCTATGGAAACTTTACATAATGTACTGTATATTATTTTAACGAAGAGTACATGACTAGCGGTTAGCTAATGCTCTAAATGTACGCACTTACGCATGAGAGATCTTATCGAGCAGTTACCATAATACGGGCCCTGTGAGGGTGCGAAGATCTAGATAGGAATGGGTTTGGTAGGTGGGTCTTGGGAGCTGAATAATGAAATTATAATCTATACTATATATCTATATACTAATAGTAAAGCTGAAGAGTTTGCTTGTTTGTTTGAAAGCAGTAAAGTCGGATTTGGAAAATTCCTTTTGTATATGATATATATGTATACATTCATGAGGAATACTATAGGGATTAGGAAATTCTTACAAGAACGGGAAAAAACGGGATATGCACACACGAAGTCGCGGGCAAACGCTATAGTAGGCGCCAGATAAATGTGGAATAAAGTATATTGACCTTTCCCTAATAACTGCTCATAGGTACCTGAACAATTAAATATGAATCGTTTTTCATTGTTCGGGACAGTTTTGTGTCATTAATTCCGTTTTTCAAATTAACAATGTCAATAAATGTAGGTGGGTCAATGACCGATATTTCACGATTATCTGGCGCCTACTATAGTGTTGAATACACATTATGGAGACCAAAAGAGTCAAGAGTGAATAGGTTACTACTATACCAAAATCTACAGTTTATGACGCTCGAAGTGGAAAATAGGTTCCTCCGCTGTTCTCTTGCGTTTCCGATTTATTTCATTGCGGGATCTAAGATAGTAAAATCTCTTCTCAGGGACTCGTTGCGCTTCATCGAAATAGCCTGCATATCTACATTTTTTGGGATTAATTAGCGTGTGTAATTTTTGATTTTTTGACAATCATTAACGCCGATAGAACACTATCACTTTGTCTTAACTTTCTGGATTTCATACGACATGCATCGTGTTTTGTTTACCGTTACTTACTAATTTCAATATTTACATAATTATTTGAAATTTCCCTAGCGTAACACTGAAAAAAACAATATTGTTTTCCTGCAATTTTGTAGCTATATCGTTTACAGACATTACGCACTGATTACTATCTTAATCTTTTATTCTCACTTCTTAAATCTTTACGAATTCCGCTTAACATTTTAACAATTTCCCGTTTAGCTATATTATTTTGAAAACAAGATTACACTGCTTGAGATACAAAAATAATAATATACATATTTTTTTTAATTTAAATATCATATAAGTGAACTGTATATGTTCTTATGAGAAATAAAGATTCTTTGAACCAATTTTCAGGTTAAAAATACCTAGGTATACATATAATAAAAAAATTGTTAGTCAATCAAACTTAAAACTATGTTAGTATAACTTAGTTGCTTTTTTGTTCTAAGAAACGATACACGAGTACTGAATGAAAAATATTATGACTCGACCATTTTATACATCCGTAGTTCCGCAGTTTCCGCACAGAGAGATCAATGAGAGATGTAGTCTCCGAACCTTGCGACCTAACCTTCGTTATCAGTCGAGTGTAAAACAAAAACTATTGTCTCACAAAACTATGAATGAGAATATCAAAAACTAGCTTATGGTTGTGACTTCGTTCGTGCATTTAAAGTAAAACCCTGCTAGGTTTATTAGGGACATTAAAAGCCGTTTTGATGAGAGATCTCCAGCAGTGAACATCGTTCGTCTAAAATTTTCATTTATTATAATAAATATTACATTTTGGAGTCGTTCTGCCAAATTACCGGAAGAAAACCATTTTTTGATCGAATGACCACCTCAAAGCTGATTTTCGAAAAATCTTTTTTTTAAATGTGCTGTTTAACCACTTTTTAAAACTCTATGATTTACGGCCCTTTTCAATAACGTATCTACCTTTAACCAACTGTCAAATTAGCTAGCAACAGTAGCTGAAACGTCATTATTGCTAACTCTTTGTAACATGACGTTTCAGCTACTGTTGGTTGCTACGCATCTAGCGTTATTGAGACCGGCCGTTAAGCAGCGGCGCATCTGACACTCAGACAGGGAACTATTTTATATGTATATAGCATAAGATAGAAGATAACAAAACAACAGCTACACCTAATGCTCATTTTATTAACCTCCTATTATGGTATGAACATTTCCTTTTATGAATGCGATGTTTAATTTAAGGCTGGTTCAGCAATCGACCAGGGGGGCTACTCTCTAACCCCGAAGTCCGTAGTTTAGGGCTTAGTTGCGGGCGCATTCTAAAGACAACACTCATTCATGTCATTCATTCTTAGTGGTTAGTTGATTGATACGGACTAGAATACGCCCGCAACTAAGCCCGAAACTACGGACTTCGGGCTTAGAGAGTAGCCCCCCCAGATTAGTCGTGATTCATCTCGGAAAACACTTTCGCTGTCTGTTGTCAGGTGGACCGTGGGCCACTTGCTTTGAAGATCGGTTGTGTTTACTGCTTAAGCGAGCTTGAGATGTTTTGCATTTTACGGGTTTAGTGAGCGAAATGCTGCGTATATCAATTTGAAGTTAGAAAGAGCGATCAAGAAATCGCAAAGGGGATAGAAATGAGCTCTAAAAAATCAGAGTTCTCGTTTGTGCTGGTAACACTTTCGCTGTCTGTTGCCCGGTGGACGCTGTACCCACAGAGTACATTGAATATCGTTGATCACTTGTTCTGAAGATCTCTTGTGTTTACTGCTTGAGTGAACTCGAGATGTTTTGATTTGATAGGCTTGGAGGACGTCCATTATGTTTATCTGCGGTTTTGATGAGAAATGAGAGTTAGGTTACGTTGGGAAGCAATTCCCGTATATTCGCTTAAAAATAGTAGGATTGGCACTCTGGTTTTTCAAAATTAAGAATTTGAAATAAAAAAAACAAAAAGATACAAGTTAAGAACTTGTCAAAAATTTCTGATTTTTTTCAAGTTCTCATGTAAGGTTTGATATGTTCGTAACTTTGAAAGCTCAACTCAAAATTTGGTTGTTAATCTGCCAAAAATTTTGAAGTTTTTAAAATATTTTAATGTTGCTTGCTGATAAGAGATTGCGATAAGATTTTGAACTTTTAAATCATTGGTATTGGCTTTCTGATTTGACTAGTTTGAATTGTCTTCAAGAAAGATCAATCAAGAGATGCCAAATACAGGATTGAATAGAGACGCCAAATATAAATATATATTTATATTATTTATTTTTAAAATTAAGCTATTAAAAATAAAACCAAGTAGACATGCTACAAGTTAGGCTGTCTAAACTAAACTGTAAATCAAAATTAATTCAACATAAATAAAAGATGTTTTAGCTAACGTTAACGCCTTGATCAAGACAAGTATTCACCAAATAGATTTAGCAATATGGTTACAGAAATACATAATCGTGTCCTAATACTTTTAGAATATAAAAATAATAAAACACACAAGCAACGATTACCTAACATATACGACGATGTGTACAATGCATCAATTGTGTAGCTTCAACAATAAACGGATATTGATTACATATATTCATAATACAATCAAAGGAATGATTAAGTATATCATTAATCTTTACAGTAGAAAATTGAAGCACCTAGCAAGTATTTTGCTCCGATAGAGCAACATACACTGCGTCAGTGCGACCGCCTAAATGATTTTTCTCAACACCATGATTTGAGTGAGCGATGATGATGTACGAATGTTGACAGTCGTGGGGGTGCCGCACGCACCCCGCGGGGTGAAGCTGGCACCGAGCGGGGGTGAGGCAAGCGCGCGCGGGGTCTGCGCGGGCGCCGGCGTCGCTTTTCACCGTCGCTGCGCCGCGTACGCCTACCCGATATAAAAGCCTCAACCGCCCATTCACCCGCTCGCAGTGTGTGCTTGAACGTTACAGTGTCCACTTCACTCGTGCAAGGACTTACAGTTTAATCATGAATTCACGGTGTTTAATAGTGCTAGCAGCCGCCCTCGGCGTGGGTACGTAATATTTGAAATATTTAAGGTGCGCCCGCGACGTGATCGACGGATACCGCAATCCAGTGACGACGGAACTATCTAGATGTGTGGCTCACCTGCTCTCTTATGACGATAAAAATGTAATTGGCCGAGCAACGCGAAAGCAGTTGAAGTGTTATCGATACAGTTTCCACACTGTATCGTTGCAACTGCGCGCGCGCAACTCGTGTTGAGAACAGATTGCGACCAGCGATGTGGTGTAACGACAATGGCTTGCCCCAGTGACACATGATCATATCAGTACTGGATATTTATTGTCAAAATCGTGTTATGGAGCGTTTAAAGTATCAGTGTACACAACGCTGAAAACAACCCAGTCACTACCGTGCCTAAAAAGTATGAAATATCATCGAATGGATCTAGCAATATGACATTCTGACATCTTTATAGAACAATAGAGTCTGTAACACATTGATGTAATTAATCACATAATGCTTCACGAGTGTGTGAACTAGGTCTTATTGCGATGTCTGTCAACCCCATTTCTACTGGCACTATTCTTTTTTCACGCATGTCAATGACCTCCTACCGCCGTAGTACAGAAAGCTTGAGTAGTTTAATGTTAGCTGGAGCTGGAATTTGTTCTAAAGTAAGAACATGCAGCTATCGACTTCATAGCACTAGAAAGCGGTTTCTCGAGTTTTCATAATAATTGTTTATTATGTCAAAACTATTGCTGGCAGCTTAATGTTTATTGATATTATTTTAATGTCTTATTGAAAGTTTCGATCGTGAGCTTCGAATAAAAAAGCTTTCACTTATAAATGATAATAATCGTTTAATGCAGAATTAAATACTAAAACTGCATTATTTCTATCGCTGCATCAAATATGATGGACAAAAAAGATTGCATCATAATTTCTATGCAAAGAAATGCTGTGACCTTAGAGAAATGTTGTAATCCTTTTAACTGTATATTTATTCTATACATAGAGGGTGTTGCGTAATCAAAATTGTCTGATTAGCATTTTTCGCAACTCACGCACCCACTTGTGTCAAGTTATGACACAGATAATGCATTTGTGTTACTTCAAGCCTCTGGAATGGGATCAATAGTTCCCACGTGCCACTACATAATTATTATCGAAAGTTGGTACTTGAGTAAACTTTAGTTTACATAACGAGCGAGTTCCGAAGTCGTTTAGTTATGTTTGTTAACAGATATATCTTATTTGATAAGTCGTTCTTTCATCATCTTCTATCGCACCTGACTTTATGAAGGCTTTCTTATTTAAGAAACATTATTAGTCTCGACTTCCAACTGATAAGTTGCCCCAGAAAGAGACTAAATTAAAAGCATTTTGCTACCATCTTGAGTTGTCAAGTAAACAGACAACTTCTGTCTAAAAATAAAGCATGAAACAAGTAAGGATCTGTTCAAGGCTAACCTTTCATATATGATACCGAGTATCCATGCTCAATCAATTATTAATAAATAAAATATTCAGCAAATTACCGGTGACCATAGTAACCGAACATCCTCCGCTTTATGGACTTCCTCATTCACTTCTATAGCACTCACTTCCGTTCACGGAATGAAGGAAGTCGAGGGTAATGACAATATCATTTCACATTGACTTGAAGAATAATCATTGTCTTTTATAACTGTCTAGCCCATGAACATTAAGAAGAATCTCTATTTTTTAGTGACTGTCAAATCTGTCCGTCTTTTAGGTCACGTTTGTAGCTTTTACTCGCGACTGCATACGCGCATTTTCCGGTTTTTCCCGCTCCCATAGGAATTTCTGGGAATCCTCTCTTAGTGCTCCCCTACACTCCCCAAGGAACCTAAATGCTAAATTTCAGCTATCTACAACCAGTGGTTTCGGCTATGCGTTGTCTGTCAGTCAGTCAGTAAATTTATATACAAGGATTGATGATTGATTGCGGGCCACTATCGAGTGTTTGATACCTCGGTAGCCTGCAATGCAATTCTAAGTCATAATTTTCGTCCCTTATCATTTTTTTTGAGGTCATCGCAGCACGTTTTCTTCCATTGATCCATCTCTATTAGCCATCATCTCAGTAGAAGTAGGGTCAGTAGTAGTAGGGTCCTTTCCAGGCATATCATCTACTTAATCCGCACAAATATTTCCTTTCTTCACCTTGTCCATACCTTCAGTACCATCTTAGTAAATATTTTATCTAACAACTGCAGAAGAATTCCCTTCCTCCTCCTTGACTTTTTCATTGCCATTTAACCTCTGGCTTATAAGTTAACGTAACTCAGACTTGTCCTTTCACATTCCTGTGAGAAGACACAGACAGCCTTAAGTGTTCTACCTAAGTTAGTTCATCACTATTTCTCATCATTGGCAGCTTGGTTCTACCCACTCATTATTATTTCATGCGGCTTGTCTTTATCTTCCATGCTTTCTTCTCTATTCGTCGTCATTTCAGTATTTAACTTTTTTCTAGTCATATCCTCTTTTTCACTGTTTTTTTTTTGGTTTTCTGCTATTTTATAGCCATCCTTTTTTCTGATAAATATTTAATCCTCCTCTCTTCTGACCGTGCTTGCTTCTGATCATGCATTTTTTGCGTTACAAATCAAATCTTGTTCACCTCTGGCATCTCCAGTTTCCAAGGTGTGTTACAACTTGCCCCGAGGCAGGTTTTAAGTGATATCATTAATATAAAACTCGTGTTCTTGTACAGGATGTTCAGTTTTCACTCTGAGGTTAGTTATGAGCCGCTTGAGGAATTCACCATTGTTAGGATTTCTAACACGTACCCAGTTCTCACGGACAACGCGATCAATTGCGCAAGCGCCGATATTTTCTGTTACTTTTTCTTTAATAGAACAATCTTGAACGATGTGTGCTTGTTTTCTAATTGCTCACAAATGATTTCGACAGCAAAAAGTATAAAGTTTAAGTGCTTCGTGTGACTCATTGTAATTGTTTGCGATTTAATCTATGGTTTAATTAAAGCCAATAAACATTTGCAATGGTCAAGTTACCTTAACACTCTAACTAAAAGTAACTTTAACGGCAGTCAGCCACGCTATCAAATATTCATAATGTGATTATAGCAAGCGTGAAGGTATTTGATTATCGAGTCTCGTAGTGCGTGCGTGAATTTCACGAGAGCAATGAAAACACGGAGAAAATGTATCAGTTGCTTGAGTGCGCATATGACTGTGCGTCAGATACTATCTGATGTTGATGTAGCTTCTGATCGTGACTTTATTCGAGAATAAACTTCTACTGGGTTTACGCTCAACAGAATGAAGCGCTATAGATGTTATTTCCTTATTAAATAACTGGCCATCATACCATCAAGATGCTGTAACAGGCAGGATAAAAAAAAACAAAATCTGTCGTTTGGGCTTCTTTATATGAAATTAAATAGTCTCGTCCTAACTTCGACTATAAGAAGGTGGTATACCTTAAGGTGGCACAGGCTGCAAATTAGATGAAGATTATCTTCAATGACAGACTTCAAATTTATTAAAGACACGCCGCCGGCAAAGCTTAAGTAGAAAACGTAATGAACAGACAGCAATCTCAACGACTTTCCTTTGTAATCTTTTGTTAGTATTACCTTGAGGACTTGACTTGAGGATTTCAGACAACAAATTAAATAAATAATCTGAAAAAGTTATTCTCAATGACAATGGAAGTTAAGAAGCTTTACTTCATTGGTGTTTTCGTAACAGAAGTAAACAAACGGATTCCTTAAAGAGAAAATATACGTCTATTATAGTTTTTACAACGTTTTGCAGTTGAAATTGCTATCGATAGTTATAAAAGTGACCGTCAATATGATCGTGCATTGCGTGTTTAAAAGAAAATCCACATTCAAGTTAATTGGACAATTAGGTTACTCTCTTTGATAAAATGCGATAATTGAGGTATAATTGAGTAATCTATTACGGTAAGAATATCGTTATTATTTTGATCGATAAATTGCTTAATGTCTTGAGTAATTGTAAGCCATTGAACTGACTTTCAAACTGATATGTTGAGGAACTAATTATTTGGACGTCGATGCTGAAATTTCAAACTGCAAAGCTGTTGATAAAACACGGAATGATAGTAAAATATTTTAGATTAAAAACAGAAAGGCTTATTCCTGAAAATAATTAAAAGATAGTTTTCAAAGATACTATGCCAACCCTAACATACTTCTTGTATGACCTCAGGGATGTACCCTAACGGGTATTGCACGGAAGGGGTGTCTTAGAGGTAACAGGGCTGATAATGCTGATAGTGATTAGGGGTGGTTTTAAAACAACTCATAACGTTCCTTAAGTATTAACTCGACACATAGCTAATTCATCAGAGAAAACCCATAACGTACCCATGAACAGCATCACAGCAGCCATTGTCTTGACATTTGTTTACCTAAGATAACGGTCCACACTTGTCACGATAACTCTAAGGTTAGATCTCAAAATAAATTCAAAGTTACCGGAAATCCACGAAATAATTAACGATCTTGCACCTAAACAATGCACCGGAAACTGTTGTTCTTTAGCAGAAATACACCGTCGACAATGATATCTCATGGCTGAACGTTTTATTGAACAATGCCTGCATCCTGTGTGTTCCCATCCTAAGATACAATGACTGGCGATTCTTATAAAAAAACGACAAGATTTTTTGCATTATTATTGGTCATTGACAGAAATACGAACAGGGATTGTACAATAATAATATTTCAATTAAATAATACTTCCTTGTTCTAAAGCCGAGTTTGAATAAATCTGTTAAATTTCAACTTAAAGTTGCAATCTCTGCCTGCTGGCTTAAACATATTTTCAGTCACTATCGATGCCAACTCAATCTAAATCGATTTAAAGCCCTTTTTCACATCGATATTCTATTAAATCCTATGTGATTTAATAAATAAAATCACACTTCGCCTACAAGTCTTATAGCCTACGCCGAGTATGTACAAGCTAGTGTAGCTACTCGAACAATCCAGTGATTGTCTGTCCTTCGAACTAAGATATAAATAACCTCTTGTTAGCCCTCCATCTTGTGCTGTTGCTTACTTTTTTGCACATCCATTGGCATCAATATGCCTTGTTTTTTACGATTATTTTTGGTCAAAACATGCCACGAAATTTATAGAGGATTTTTATTAAATATATGTAGGTGTCATTTTGATCACATTGCATCTGCATTGCATGTTTGCCTTTTAATTTTAGTGGAAATTTTATTGTTTTTAATTACACTGAAGACTTTGCATACATTGTATAATGTTAAACAGAAAATATAGTAATATCATCTCTCTATGTTTTAAGCTGCGAAATATTTCAATCGGATTCACAGCTTGACATATTGCAGTTAATTAGTCTGTCCCATTCATAATAAAATATTACTTTAACAACTCTACCCTTTAGAAGCGCAAGAGTGGCTCGAAATATAATTAGTGGTTACGTAAGGATTACGCGATGACACCTGCACGCCCAGCCTCTTGGGTAGATACGACGTGAATTTGTATGGCTCATTAATTTGCTTTAGGGTCGGTGGCTTCATTCCAGGCATTGTAATGTGTCAATTAAAAAAACTATTAAGATCAAATAATTATCTATTAGCTGTAGGCAAGTGAAATTTTGTAAGATCTAAGAATTATCTATAAGCTGTTACAAAGTAAAATTCTGAGTGTATAGGAATCCATCAAATCAAAACATCAAATAGTTTCTAAACAATCGTTTCCAAAACATTAAAAAATATACAATAACATCATCAACACAATAAGCCATTGAAATTAACAATAACACTACCAAAATAAAACTGTTCTAACCACGAATTAAAAACGATACTCTCTATTACCTTGTATAATATAATTGCCTCTCTTATTAAAATGATCTTATTAAAACTATTATTCAGTCTTAAAGCTGTTATTATTATAGTCGTAGTGAGCTTACGAACTTTCACCATCCGACAATAGTCGTTATCTAATGGTGTATTACGATATTACGTCAGATTAGACCAGTCATGTAGTAATGATTTCTTTTTAAACATTATCAGCACAAGCGTGAACTCTTTTAATAGTGGAAGAACGTTGCGTTTGGATCGGTTGGTGAACTGATATTTTTAGGCTGTGGCTGTTTTGTGTGGAGCTTTTTAAATAGGTAACTGGACTGGTATCTGTAGCCCTAGTATGACGTGGTAATGCAACCCAATCTGATGATGTAAACGGGATAGTGCTATTCACTATGTATAGATCCGTCTCCCTCTTAGAGCGGAATCATGATTGTTTTAAGACTTCATAGTAGGGCCTCTGATATGTTTGTGTGGCGGAGTTGTTTTCGATTATTTTGAAAAGTTAGATATAGAAGGTTATAATCTTAACTTTTTAGAGTGCTCAGCATTACCTAATTATGCAAATTTTATGTAAAATATTGAAAAAATAATAACCTTGGTTTTCAATTCGAGATTAAATTAGTACTTTTCGACATCCTAAATGAAAATGAGACATTTACAAACATGCAAAATAGACGTGAGCTAATTTATGTGATACATTCAACGACCCATACGGTAAAGGTCAGGCGTGAGTGAGATTACTCAACTGTATAAACGCGGGCGCATCGTCTTAACGAAATCGAAAGTTCCGCCTACTTCTCGTGTCGGTAGGTCAATTTTTGTGGCTTTCACTGTATTACTTAATGTATTACACGACCTTTGTCATAATAATGTATTATGTTTATGTAATGTACACATGGGGCCATTTAAATTACACAATAGGCGTAATCTACAGGTATTCATTTCTCTTGGCTAGTGACTAGCTGTTTTTTGTGTGTCTCGTTTTATGGCCGTAACTGCACATTGTTTTTAAAACAATGCGTGGTTCATGAATATCGTAAAAATAATAATTATCTGAGGGAAAGCTTGGCTCGTTAATTGTGGGTTTGAGAACATGGTCAGACAAGTGTGTAATTAGTTTTTCAAATGCAAAAGTACATCTTTTATAACCTTCCATAAAAAGGTGTTTAATCATCAATCTTACGGCGTGATAATTTTTTGTTATAGCCTTTGCACCGTTAAGTTTCACTAATATTTTAATTTCGTATATTAACTACCACGTAGTAAACAGTTATAAAAACCAAGTAAAATCATGGCATTACAAAACAAATCCCCAGTAGTCAGTAGTACTGTTATATAATACGTTATGACAAGGCAGCATCGGGCAGATCAATAATTATGTCATGTGCACACGAGGGCTCCGGTGTCGCCGGGCATTGCGCAACCTGCCCGGTTCACTGGGCACGTGGCCCGGTTACTGTTAACACTAATACGTCACTGTTCATCAGGCATTTTGTATAACAGCTGAGATATGTCTTGCCAGCCAGAATGTGCTTTTGAATTATGAATATGGACGCTGTTGCATATTTTTTGCTCTTATGTGTACGAATGAAAAGGAATATTTTCTAGAACCACCTATGTTCTTGATTTCTATTGATAGTTGTTATGAAAAACAAAATATTGTTCTAGAACTCGATCGCGGATCTATGACACACAGTTTAATTTAATTTCTGCCCTCAAATACTCTGTGAAATCCACTTAGTTCCAACACAATAAGTAAAATAATGTTTGACATGTGTAATCAGCACCTCATTTCTGCTCATGTTCGCTCGCTCCACAAACTTAATGAGCGATTAAAACCCCACTCATCTGCCAATTAGCAGATGTAATTGGCGTAAAACAAGCATAACGCGAACCGAAGAGCGGTGATCCGAATTTTCAATGATATCGAAATCGTTCTACATAGGACAGTGCTTATTAGCCTGGTGGCCGAGGTATGTCTGGCATGCGACACTGGTTCACCTCGCAATCGACGTTTGATTTTAATAAGAAAAGTTGTTTGCGTACACTTATGCAGATGAGTATAACCTACAGCTTTTTAGAACGATTTAATTCAAGGTTAGACAATAAAACCAGATTTTACCGATACTTTTAGTGGCTTCAACGATTATTTTAAAACACTATTATATTGGCAGTCGATATAAATGGTAGCTTTGATATAGGTTTACCGATAAAGACTTGGTTGTTTTTCTATAATAAGGAACTGAAGTGTGGTCACTATTTGCAGGCTAGGGCATAGCAAACTAAAAATCGATGCATGGTTAACAGTTTGGTAATGATGTTCAAAACAATTGAGTAACCAGAGGTGTCGATTCTTCGGAAGAGTGTGAAGAATCGTTTACCTACTTACTTGCTTCAGCACTAAAAGAATAAGTTCCACATCCCGTTTCATTTCTCTACTTAATGCTAAATATGAAACTGGTCTCGAAAGTTGTTAAGCCATTTCCAAGTTTACCACTCGATTCAATTGCAGCGGCCCCTTTAGAATTTATCACGCTAATGCACTTGCAAATCGTCGAACAGTCGAGAGAGAGAAATGTGTTGTAAGACTGTACGATGGGAGCTTTCTTCTCGCAAATGTCAACCGGTATAGGTGACACAGTTGTTGTGACATACTGTGACATAATGTGACATAACTCCCGTACGGGGAAGCAGCACGTACGCAAACAAGGTGTTAACGCGGTAAACACAAATTACGTATACCAATGCTCTAAAGGCAATTTAAACCGCATTCAGACATAAAGAAACATTGATGACTTAGATTTCACACATGACGTACAATTAGCATCGTAATTTATATTTCCGCGTGCCGAAAACTTGAACCATAATGTTTGTGCAAGACGTCTATTTGGTAAGAGAGTTGCCAAAACGGGATTACCTCATGACGTATCAACGAACAAAGAATATACACGTGTTAAATAGTCGATGTAGGCTGTGTAGTTTGTTGTCGTTGCCTCATTAGGGCCTATTGCGTTCCTTGGAGAAAGAACGAGCCTGCCCGGTGAGTTTCAACACTGCTAGCGCACTATAATCGTTATTTAGCATTAGCAAACCCCCTGACGGTATATTTTATAATTTCATTAAAATTCAAACATTGTGATGTGTCGTTACACCACCGCTTGCCAATATTGGCATTTTGTCAAACAGTTATACATATTTTAAAGAGTCCAAGGTGTTTCTAGATTATGCAAAGGCAATTGGTATTCGGAACTGGTTCTGCAGACGATAACGGTCACATTGTTCAACGACCGCTTTCAACAGCAAACTATCTATGCAACTTAAACTTCCAACTTTGTGTCTCCAACTATTCCTAACCTAATTTTCTCTTTGCAGCGGTCGGCCAGGAGACCTTCAAATGTCCCGATGACTTCGGGTTCTACCCCCACCACATCTCCTGCGACAAGTACTGGAAGTGTGACAATGGCGCCGCTGAGCTCAAGACTTGCGGCAACGGTCTTGCCTTCGACGCCACGGATTCCAAATACCTAACTGAGAACTGCGACTACCTTCACAACGTTGAGTGCGGAGACAGGACACAGCTTGGTAAGTCATGACCCTAAGACGACCCACTGAAAATCTATATCTATACAACCTTATTTATAAAAACGTTATCACCATAATATAGCTTGAATACTGATAAACAGATTCTTTATTCAAAATTTTCTATGGAGAATTTAAATTTAGAATCTCTTAAACAGTATTTTAAATAGGGTAATGTTTAATAAGTTTTTATGATTAAAAAGTAGTCTTTATCTTCGAAAGTAGCTATTATAAAATTAACAGACTCTAATTTAAAAAGTATACACAATAAAACGAAAACTATCATCAGTTTTTCCTCGTCACGTCTCTGTCCATCAACAATTCAGTCATCTGTCTCATAAAAATCGAAAGGAATGCTTAGCAACAACACTTTTTGCTATCTCAAACAGTGAAGGCCGAAGGTTTTACATAATCACACATGTGTCATGAGGATAATAATATTGAAAATACCAATCTCCACCAGGATGTCGTAAAGGTCACTAGGCCAATTGACACCATAGAGATACCTATACATTATGTATACATCTTTAGATCGCTAGATGCGCAAATATCTATTTTATGTTAATATATCGATATAAATATCCATATCACTGCTCACCTTGAACTAGAGCCACTTCGTACATTTAATTTTATCGCTGCCAATCTCAGTAGGTAGATTTTTTGCCGAGCTCTTTGATGGACTTTTTTATGGAAATGAAGATTGAAAGCTTTTTGTTGCTTTTGATTGATAGCCAATTATCCACAAAATGGAGTGACATTTCGGAGAACCACGAATGTTTTGACGCAGGGTTTTTTGTAGTTTGGCTATTATTTACGAGTCCTTGTTTTACACGTTAGCGAAACAAAGAGTCTTTTGACTTATTCTGCATCAATTTTAGTGACTGTTTTTTTAATGTTTTCTTGTCCGATGTCGTCAATGTTTCCTTTTGTTCCACAGAGCCTCCGATCACAACCCCCCACTGTGAGAGGCTGTACGGTATCTTCCCCGACGTGAACAAATGCGACGTCTTCTGGAACTGCTGGAACGGAGAAGCCTCCCGGTACCAGTGCAGCCCCGGACTTGCCTACGACAGGGAATCCCGTGTGTGCATGTGGGCTGACCAGGTCCCCGAGTGCAGGAACGAGGGTACGTAACATTTAAATTTTAAACCAGTAACTTGACCTATACCAGCACCCTCATCGATTTGCAGTTGAACTGTTGCCAATCTGTGGTTTACGCAAATGACAGAGACCGCAGATCTTCAATACTTGAAAATGTAATTCTAGTTCAAGTTATAATCAATAATATTACAATGATTGTTGAAGATATAACTCTGTAATATTGTTTGACCACAGACAGTCAGTCTATTTTGTTTATGGTCAAAACGTGAACATGAATACAAAGTATCTAAAGCACATGTAACCTCTGTGCACGTCTATTCCAGTGAACTTACTTCATCTTCATCACCGCTGTCGCCACTGAATTTCAGTTTCGCCTTCCGCACTCTCGCTCACGTAACCTCTTTGGTGTTTCCCAGAAGTAGCGAACGGTTTCTCTTGCCCTGCTCCCGGTGAGGTGTCAAACGCCGGCTCCTTCAGCCGTCACGCCCACCCCGAGGACTGCCGCAAGTACTACATCTGTCTGGAGGGAGTCGCCCGCGAGTACGGATGCCCCATCGGCACCGTGTTCAAGATCGGAGACGCTGACGGCACTGGCAACTGCGAGGACCCCGAAGATGTTCCCGGATGGTGAGTTACCTTTCCTAAACCTCGTGTACATATTGTATACACACCACATCATAGGACATGCGCATTTTAACATTCAGTTCAACTTCTCATGACTCATGGAACTTTTCATATTGTTATATTATGATCATAACTGCACGATCGAATGCGGATGTCCTATCACACCGTTCAAGAAACGCAAGTACTACAGGCAGCTTGAACGCACTCTAGGACTCTTCTACTCACTGGTTGAATACTGGTTCTGTGGTGTTACCAGCGTCTCGTGTGGTACATTAACATCTAGTACCTTACCTAATCATGGACACCAAGAAAGTATCCTATTGATCATGAAATTCTTGACCAAAATAACAAATATTGAGTGGGTTCCCAAATATTAATCTGGTTTTACGATATTCTTGGTGTCCCAAACCCTAAGACCCTGTCCACAAAACCAATGTCGTCCCTGTGACTAACAACTCTTCTTGCACATAAATAATAAAACATAATACGAACACAGATCGGTTGCACTTTGTGTTGCCTAGCTTTATGATACACGAATCGATCAGCATTGTACAGAAGTCGTTGTGTAGGTAGACATAGGTGGAACGTAGTAAAGCTCGCCCACCTGAATAGCTGGCCGCAAGTATGCGGTCCGGAGCCTTGCACGCTTGCGACATTTAGGACACTCTGAAATTAACATGACTTAGAGCAAAATAGTGCGCTCGGCGTCGTGTCATGCGCGGACGACCGTGGTCAATGCCGACCGGTACATAACGGACTGTGTATGGTAATGACCGTTGTTTCACTCAGACATATCGTATCGACCGTAACTGTTCGAGTATGACACAAAGGTTGAATTATCAATGCCTTTCATAAAAAGTGGAAATGTTCAAAAGAATGTCGGTGACTGGCGTAGACATGCAATCATGAAATAGCTATGAGGATTTTTTTACTCTTAGCCCTCGAACACACTTGTCGTTTATGAAAGTAGTGTTCGTTTGTTATTTCAACAACGTCTCACTTCTGGGCGTAATTTCTACAAACAATCTATTAATTTTATCAGAACCATACTATTCCTCTATTGAAACAATGAGAAAACTTTCAAAATGTTAACCTCCATATCCGGTTCACGGTCTATGCACGTCGAACAATTGCAAGGAGATCGATACTGAGATGCGCCTGCGCCGGTCACGATGTAACCACGTTAACTGAAGGTCGTAGAACCAGTCGTTTTCAAAAGTTTTTGCGAGAGCTCTGGACCACATAATTGTCAGCCAAGAAAAACAAACGTTAGATAACGGTAGTTGGAAAAGCGAGCGGATATCATTCTTGTTGCCGTTTCAAGGCGGTTCACTCTTTAACGCCGACTGTGTACAAGATTACATTACACAATATTCTCGCAGCCAGTTACCACTTGCGTAGTAAAAGTTGCTAGAAATTGAGACAGCCATTTATGTTAAACTCACTCGTCGTCGGTAGGCATAAGACATAGAGTTAAGGCTAGCTAGTAGACGAGGCAGGTAGTAAGGTTCGCGTACATTTTCAGCGAGGACTACTACGGGGATCTGGATCTGAAGACGATCCGCAAGAGCGAGCTGCTCGCCGGCCTCCAGCAAGACGGCCAGACCCGCAACACGCCCAAGCAGCTCAAACCCCGCCCCCAAAAGGAGAACTAAATACAATTCCCCACCCCCATAACCTTTTAATACTCACATAGTTAACTATAAACCAATACTCTTCGCGCACTACGAGCAACCTCTACAATCTGACATTTCTGGCTGAACGCAGATCAGTAGCTGTGTTAAAAAAAAAAGAAAAACGGTTGCTCATGGTGTGTGGAGATCGTGTTCCAGGTTCAAAAATATTCGATTGTTTAGTGAGTGAGCTACAGTTGATATGTATCACTTCTAGTTGCCAAATACTTCTCGTTGTAGCTTCTTCGAACAGTTTCTTTGAGGCACGTTAGGAAATTAGTAAAACCATACAGCGATAGATATATTTATTATTTTTACATTGTATCTAAGTATTTATAGAGTCCTTTAAACATTATTATATTGAAACCAGTTATCCCTGCCTGTATAAAGTTTGCACGATAAACAACTCGAGCGTTAAATGAAGTTGTTTTGCATTTATGACAACGTAATTCTGTTTCAATTCATGAGGACATCGATATACCTTTGTATCCGTTTAAATACCATGACCTTGTAAATATATTATTGTACTGAATTATTTCGCTTCGACTGAGTGTTGTTGTTTGATAGAAACTGTAATACTTAAGTTTTATTTTTAGTGATAAAATAAACAAAAATTTATAAAAATTAACCTCTGTTGTATTAATTTCCTCTGTGTGTCGTGATGCACTGTAGCACCGTTTCCTAACATTTTCCACCACACTGTTTTCTGTTTCATTAATGCATTCACTTTCTAATATATTAATATTTTCTTGGTTCTTTTAGTAATTCTCTTCTCTCTAATCATTTATATTACTGACTGTAACAGCCAACCGTCATCCTTGGGAACCCAGGTACGTTAAATCTTCTTTAACGTTGACACCAATGCAATATAAGGTGTAGTCTTGTGTAAGTAAAATCTTTATCCATTCTAAACTATTTTTGTAAGAGCAAGCATGAGATTTCAAGCATTCCATCGATGAACGTCGATTTACATTTATATATATGGCGTTAGACCTCCTTAGTGAATAATATCATCTATCTGAACAAGTATCTCAAAATCTTTTTTGCTTTGTATGTAGATAATGTAGATAGGCAAAATGTATGAAACATACATATCTGCTGTAAATTGACTTCCAGCTCCATGCCTCACATATTGTAAAGATTAGAAATGCATACTGCTCTAAGGATAGGTACATTTATTCGAGTATTAATTCCCCAGGTTCCATAAAAGGTGTCATAAGGATACCTATTAAAGTGATGAAAAAGTAAATTTATAAACCATTAAGAAGTAAACAATAGTACTTTATTTTGATTTTGCTCAAATAATGTTAGTTTCAATAGTTATTTCACTTGTGACTGAAAAAATAAATATTCCAACCAATAGAACGAATTGTGCGTTTAATCAGTAATGCACAAAAGTTCTGGTTAACACTAGTAACAATATCAATAAATGAATTATACATAAAGAAGAAAAAGAAAAGGTTCTCACCCAATATATACAACAAAACAAAACTATAGCAGTTGATTCATAAAATGATAATATTACAGCGAGGATTACTACGGTGACGTCGACCTGAAAGCTTTGAAGAAGTTGGGATTCTGAATGTCAAGGAGCGGCTCGAAGGACAGACTGAAGCTAAACCCGTACCATTTACTATAGCGTACGAACGGCCTCTTCAGAGTCATATGGTAGTGTTAGGGTCATAAGTGCTGTAGTGACGAGTGACGTCACATCGACTGTGAACCATCCAACATGATGATTGACATTCGATAAATTATTATCTCTATCTCTCTCTTTGTCTTTTGTGTGAAGATGATCTGTTTTAGTCTTTACAATTGCGTCTAGTGATTCATGAAAGGTTGTTTTGTCTGTCTGAAGAGGCGCTCGAGTATCCCTAAGCCTTGGACTTCGAAAGTGAATCGAAACCCACAATATTTTTGGTCTGTTTTTGTTTAAAACAATTGTTGCCAAATTTGGAAATCTTCAAAAACCTTGACATGGCACCAACACAATGTGCTGGTGCTGTGTCGAAATATATGTTGTTCTTAGTCATAAACCTTATGTAAGTTAAGTTTAGGAAACTTATATTTTTAATATTTTTGTAAATAAATAATATTTTATACAATTTCTTTTTTATTTCAATCAGATACTTAATCTCCTTGTAATTACCAATAACAAAATATATTAATGAGAAGTTGACCTTAGAGTGACAAAAACTAAACGAATAATTAGGTAAGTACATAGTTTATTAAATAAATCATTTCAATAAACAAAAATGCAATTTACCGATGCAGTGTTAGACTTAATTAAGACATTCATATTTATCTAGGCGTAATCTAGCAGCCAAACTAGATTTACGACCAATTAATAGCTCAATTCAACTTATTGATATGTATTTGAACAAGGTTTGTTAGCATAACAACATTTAAGTTACAAGAGTGTTTAAAGTACACGCCTTGTTTGATCTCACTCTAGCCAGACTATATTAACCTAAATTCAAAGAGCTTTTTATCAGTAGAGGTAGCAGAAGCCTTATGATATAGAATTCCAAAAGGATGGAGTTTAGACATCGACTTCGGCGATGTTACCAAGCTGCAGCTGACGGATGGCATCCTGACGAGACATGGCTATGTGTGTTGAGGTCCAACCTGAAAAATCAGATGATATAGGTTAAGTATCTGATAAAGATGTCAAAGAAGAAGGAAATATCGAGAATATTATATTTCTTGTAACCCCACAGAGTCACTGGCTTAATCAGCTGTAATACATTCCCAAAACAATCATAATTACACCGCTGCTGCATTTGCTACATTGTCTTTTCTAAATTGAGCATGAAGTGACACATACGCAACATTCATATATTCTAAAACTCGAATTACTCAATGTAACTCTCTTATGAAATCTAAGTTATGAGCATTTTAATTAATCATTTAGGCAACGTTTGAGCATTCGTTAATTAGCTTGTATCCATTCGCATCGTAATAAACTTATAATTGGCAAATACCTGCTAAATTGTATTGATGTTGAAAAATACAGAGCATTTATTTACTTTGATGTACGAAATGAAGCATAAATATCTTGCAACATTGTTTGTCTGGGAGGAAAAGTTGCCTAAGATATTATAAAGACTTCAACAAAAATAATAGACTACAATTCAAAAGTATACCACTTACTTTGAGTATTAACTATAGAGTTCTCAGAGAACACAGTCTTGATTTCATCAGGCTTCAATAAAGTCGGTGCGGCTACTATTATGGGAGACGCCGGTGGGGAGAATGTTGCCGTAGGTGCTGCAGGTGCTGATGGAATGATAGGTGCTATTGGGGTGATCGACGCTGACGAAGCGCCAGAGCTTGATGGAGCAATAGGAGCTGGCGATGCATTTGGCGCTGGAGTGGGTGCTGCTGGTTGAACTGAAGTTGATTGTGGAGAAAAAATGTCGGTGTTGATGGCTGTCGATGAGCAGTCCACACGAGTAGGGTAGTCGCAGACACCGAGTTGCTTAAATCATAAAATGATAAATGAAAATATAGCATGCGTTAGCAACTTTCATGGTCACTCAGACGAAGTGTCGTTAGAAAGTTAGATATTGAATGTGTTATTGACAACAAATAAACATAGAATAAACGCTTCGGTAATAAAACAGAACCTTTTTATGTTGTTGAAAAAGTAAATACTTTAAGAAGTGGCTACGGCATTGCGTAGGCACTTTATAAAAGAAGCATAAAACCATGTTTAACAGGTCGTATTGCAAATAAGGATTTCCATATTGAAATGCCTGCATTTAATGTGTGAAATGAGTCACTGTTTCCAGCGTGCGTACAAAATTATTAAGAAAACAAATAAGGGAGGTGGTAGGTACTAAAACTGTGACAATGGCAAGAAGGTAAGTAGAGCATATGCTCTACTTACCTTCTTGCCATTGTCAAAGAGACATGCTGTATATACAGCATGTCTCTTGGAGGTGATGGTCGTAGTCATGCCGTATCTCTTATTAACGAGACAAAGCAGAAATCATCTTATATATAAGAATAAGTTATTTCTGAGATGCAGGGTATAAGCACTTAATGCGAGTCCCAGTTACAACAGTAAAAATATATTTGCAAACTTCCCGTATGCCTTACTTTAAATTCAAAAAAATATTTTGGCACTCTTACGGCCGATTCTGAATTGATAATATGGACTTATGGAATATGTCAAACCTTACTTTTATGCCAAAGTTTTACAGGTTGAAGTAGCTAACTCTACTCCTCTAGACCCTCCTAAACCCTCGAAACCTGAAACTCTTAATTAAAAATTCAGGAGCTAGATACTTCAATTCATTGGTTTGAGAATATGCCTACAATAACTTGGTATGGTTTACTACTACTTCTCCATAATAGGATAATTAATAATACTTTCCAATAATTAAAAAAAATAAAGGTCGTTCAGCGATGAAATATTCGGTACGCCTTAATTGTTATTACTCTCTGAAATGCAATCAGGAAGATACATGACGTATAAGAGATGGTATCTTAAGATATGAAGTATTTATGGAGTACCTGGTTGTATGAAAGGTCAGCAGGGCACTTGAATTTGACGGGCTGTCGTCCAACGCAGACGAAGAACTCCTTACAGTCTAGTGTACTTCTGAACGCGTCGAAGTCTTTTTTGCATTCTGGCTGAGTTGGTGGCTGTTCTCCTGGCGAAGAAAAGTTTAATTAATAAACTTATCAATTTAAATGTTCTAAAAAAAGTTATTTGCTGTAAAGAAAGGGAAAAACGTCAGTTGCTTAAATAACTTTCTTTGTAATTGGATAAGTTTTCCGACCATTTTTAGCAATAGTTTCAATAGACATGTAGTTGACGGTATTTTACAAGTTATTATGGTTTTTTAGTATTGATAGTTCATGAATGTACTTTTTTTTAAATGTACTTTTTTATAAGAAGATATGAAAACATTTTTAGACAAAAGTGTTGTTTTACCAAAAATGAGTCAAAGTCAAAAGTCACTTATTCAAATTAGGCTGAGTGCCAAACGCTTTTTATATGAGGAACTACTTCTTTCTAGACCTTAGTTCAAAGTTAGCATCACAAAAACATTCAGGGGTTATAGACGTGACCAATATACCAGGTCAGAGGCACACCGTCTTTCGTAATGCGACGACCCGGCTGCGGATTTTATATAACGTGACATTTTCACGTCTGACGACATCTCCTAGTGATAATATTATTTACATTTCCGTCGGTATGTACTTAAGAATATTCACATCACTTATGGAAGGTTTTAGTTAGGTTAGTGTGATTTTTCTTAAGTAAAGTGTTGGTTACGGTGTCTGGGGGGCTACTCTCTAAGCCCAAAGTAGTTTCGGGCTTAGTTGCGGCCTGCGGACTTACGATTAGTTCCGAAGCCGAAGTAAGAATGAATGACAACACGATTTGACAGTAACTGTCAAATCGTGTTGTTATAAATTCTTAGTGGTTAGGTGATACGGAATAGAATACGCCCGCAACTAAGCCCGAAACTACGGACTTCGGGCTTAGGGAGTAGCCCCCCGGGTTTGAGATAAAGGACGTCCGAGTAATTTTTAATTAATATATTAAATGCTTTTATTGCAGTATTAGTTATTCTTATCCTTATAAATCTGTAATAGCATGGTCCTTGAAGATAAATCAGGATTATGATTACTAGTACTTATTGGGGCTGATTTTTCAGCAGTCAGTTAATTTTTAGTTGTGTATTATTTTATTGTGTAATTTACGGGTGTATAGCCGTTTGACATTTTTTGTATAGAAAATATGTCAATCTGTCATTTTTATTCTTTCAGTAAAACTTATCTGTTTATCGAAAAATCAGCCTTCAGTGAAAATATTCATGAAAAATTTCTGTTAATTATACTCCAGACATGTACATAAAATAAGTTCTTCTCGCTGATAAATATGAAGGTACTAAAAAAAGCAAGAAACATAAATTCGATTGCGTTAACTTTGAAAGCATCTCCGGTCATGTTGTAACGCTATCTTAGTGACATGCACATGTGTAATTATGTTAAATGAGCTTTTAGATTTTACGATCTAAATGGTGATAAAATACTTTAATTAAATTGCAGTTTCGTATTAGTTTTTCTGAAAATAAACCGAAATTGAGAAGGAAACTAGACCAACAGAACAAGTTACTTATAAACCAGCGGAGATCAGGAGATGGCATTGAAGAAAGAAAAAGAATTACCTTTCTTATCCTCTTGATTTGGCACCATTTTATATGATCCACTTCTATGATCATCCCTTATAGTTAATTGTAGTGAGAGGGCTAATATTAACAGGGATGATGCCTGGGTTAAAACAATTTTGATTCTATTTAGTCCGTCAGTTAGATTATCGAAAAATATTAGATACGAAAAAATCCGGAGATAAATCGCATCAAAGATAAGGAGTTGGGCCTTGTATCGTCACTTTGCAGTAAAAAGTTACACTTTTTACTGCAAAGTGACGATAGTAAGTGACGTCACACGAGTTTTCAAAGCACTGTATCTTCTTCAGTTTTGTTTACGTGACAAAAAAAAATACGTTTACCAATATTTTTTGGAAATCGATCTGACGGACTAATTATTTTTTTTCAGTCAAATCTTTCAATAGGGTTATTGAAAGAAACATCTAACTTAATGATGAAAAGGGGTCAAATTAGTTGACAAGAGGTCAAGGAGGTAGGAAGTACGGGTCCAATAACGATTCATTTGAAAGAAAAAAAAGGCACTGCTACCCTAGGACCACTGGAACGGAACCCCTTTTACAAGCTAGTGTTACAAACGGATACTCACTTAATTTCCTACTCTCACAATTCACATTATCCGAATAGTCGCAGTATCCCCGACTGCTAAACAGCAGTCCAGTCGGACACTCCTGCTCCACTGCCCACCCATCCCAGCAGTTCAGGTAGTTGTTGCACAGCTTTGGCGAAGGGATCTGTGACCTCTTTCCTTCGCAGAGAGGGTTCGGCTCAATCAGAGGGTCTGGGGTATGAGTCAGCACCAATTGGTTGTAATATGCTGGGTCTCTATGGATTTGTTGGATGACGGCGTTGGATACTGGGATCGTGCATAATCTGTTGCTGAAGTCCTGTTGGAGAAAAATTAAAATTACAGGGTTATTTTTTTCTGCACGTTAATCCGTTGGTCCCGGCTGTCATTTGTAGATCTTTGGCAGTCGTTACGGATAGTCAGAAGCCAGAAAATCTGACACCAGTCTTACCAATGAGTACCGTGTTACCCAGTTAATGGGTTGTGGAGGTCTGGTAGGCAGCCGCTTCACGTAAAATACTGGTATTCAACTGAATCCGGTTTGACCGGAAGCCGACCCCAATATAATTGGGAAAAGGCTAGGCAGATGATGATGATTTTTTTCTGCCCTGGAAAGGAGGTTTATTTTGTGCTTTCTAGGTTAGAGAGCACAAAATTATTGCACTGATATTTTGACCTGAATTATATAAAATTAGTTCTGGATGCCAAAATCGCCACGTTTGGCAGGCGGGTTGGCGATCGCAGTGTAGCTGTCGCAATGCACAGAGAATGCTGCTGCCCATTATCTGGTGAGTCCCTAGTCGTCTTTAGAAGAGATGAGATGGTGCTACGCTTTTACGTCCGACACCGTGTAGAACGGACGGAACAGAGGAGTTTTGATATTTTTTATTTAACACTTTACGCACCCAAATGTACAGAGGCGGACTTATGCCATAGGCATTCTCTAGCAGTCAACGTTTGGGTGATGCAGAGACAACTGTTTGTAGGTAGGTGCAATATGGAGAATAAAATATATTTAATAAATAAAATATGTAGATAGATAAATATATATTTATTTATTTCGCTTGGTATGAAGGTAATGAGTGGACGGACACTGATCCTTGAACTGACCTCAACAAGCGTTGCTTAAGCCGTGCTGTTTTGCTTAGCCACGAGCTTTCCCTGGTCTGTGCTAATCTTTTTTAAATAGAAATATCAGTGACATTCGTAGGTTGATTTTGTTAGTAAAAACTTATGAAGACACAAAAAATTATATATTGTATTTGACTAAAAAATTCTAGTCCGTCAGATAGATTTCCAAAAAATATTGGCCACGTATTTTTTCTTTTGCCACGTAAACAAAAATGAAGACGATACAGGTCGATGAAAACTCGTGTGACGTCACTTACTAGTACACTTTTTATTGGAAAGTAAAGTTACTAGCCCCCACTCTTTATCTTTGATGCGGTTTATCTTCGTATTTTTTTATTGATTTGATAAAATAAAAAATACGTATTCAATATTTTTCGATAATCTAACTGACGGACTAAATATAATCATATTTTTTAACCCAGGCAACATCCTTGTTGTTATAAGTCAATCTTGATACAATTGCATATTTATTACCTTTACGAAATAAAAGAATGGGTTCAAGTAGCTTCTATAAGAAGGCAGATATCCAGCGCTGAGCCCCAGGTTCTGCAGAAACGGGTTGTTTGGGTAAGGGTTGGAGTAAGTCTTGACCAAGTTTCCATTTTCATCGTAAACTGAAAAAATAAGGATAATAATTAATACTACTTTAAAGAAACAAAATGTAGGGAGAAATGATGGCTGTTTTGCGCGGAAGTTATGTATATGTTCCCAAATTGTGTAGGTTATTTATTTTGTTTATTTTTTATAGTATACGTCACGCTGCCTGCTAACTTCAAAACCCATTCCTTTCAATCTTAATCCACAAAAATTGCATCTTCTTTCCCAGTACAGTTCAGCGCAATTTAGATAGTGTCCAATCGACGCTCGACTTGATAGTTCGTCGTTGTGTGAGTCCCAAATAAACAATTTTCTTTCTTTCTTTCATTCAATCACAAATAAAAGAGGCAATGCGACAACGCGCTTTTTCAAGCAACATTTTCAATTACTATAAAATGTTTTGTCACAACGTTGTCGGGGCATACCTGTCTGCCAGCCTTAAACTCGAATTACGGACCTCTGCGTGTGGCAAGCAATTGAATCAAATCATTTCCTGGTACATTGTACCGTCAAGTTCATATTTCATTCTGAAAATGTGAATCGTAACAGATTTGTCTCCATAACATTATTCAAAAAGGGTTTGTCTGTGTACGTACACTAACAGCTGAATTAAATGGAAATAATATATTCATTTTAGTTGAGTGTCAGACTAAAACCAAAAATATTTAGAGGACAGTTCACACATGAACATTTCTCCTTCCCGTATTTGTGCTTAAACAAAAGCCAGCTCAGAGAAAAAACAAAACACTGTGACAATATTTACACCATTACAGGTTAAAAAAAAAAAAATGATAATTTATTTAAAACTTACACTTCTACACGTCAATATTGTTGTCAATTAAAACTAGTAGATAAAGCCAGTGACCTAGCTGACTACTCTGAGATGAAACACCGTCCATACAGTTAATGGAATGGTTAAATCGTCTGAGAATCATATAAGGCTGAGATGATATTTTAAGGAAGATCACTTGTCAGACATCGTATAGCTCAACTCAGAACTTAAAGGAGCTCAACGATTCGAGAAAAATATTTATCTTACGTTTTGTTAGGACTGCTACCATTGATCGACATTTTGAGTGACATACAATGACATGTAAAACGCTACTACAAAATGTAAATCCATACCTACTTATATTCTGCCACCAAACAAACATGACAAATATCGACAGCATTAAAGGCACATTTAAACACAAAGGCGCCGCGAAGCAACGCGATACAGCTCAGCGCTGTCAGTTACCGCGCGGCGACGTATGAATCGCCCTTAACGTCCAACACACGAACGAAATAAAGGACCTCAAGACGTATGTATAGCTCTTCTCAACGGTTTGAACACGGCTATAAATTCAGTGAGAGATCGCACGCACTAATAAATAAGGAAGAAATTGTTCAGTTCGGTGCTCGAGATTTTATGGGTTAAAAATAAGATTGTGAAGTTTCCTGGGAATTAAAGGGATATGGTACTATATTCTCCTAGGTGGATAGATAGAGGAGTGTGAATATAAATCTTACATTTTGTGAAATGGAGTTTTTAAGTACCATGTCCGCTCCACCCAGAGCGGAAGAAGTCCATTCGATGATTTCCCATCCGTAAAAAAAAAGTGCGAAGTCATAAGAACCAGCCATTTGCCATTAATTGGGATTAATTTCAGATTCCAAGAGAATTTTAATTAAATCGCATTTCGATAAAACGCATTTCATACACTTTTTGCTTAATTCACCTCTCCTATTGCTCTTAAGAAATCCATAATGGGAACACTAATAAAATATTCACAATTGACCCGACCTGGGGATCGAATCTGAAACCCCATACTCAACACAAGGCTACCAACGAGACGTTACGATCACCTTCCTTTTAGTAACATTTTTTTTATTATTTTCCTAAAATGTTCCTGGTTCACGGTCAGTAGCCCATCAAGCTACCCGAAACTGTCTAATTTTCCCAATCAACCTTGATCCTAATCCTCTAGCGATAAAGTTGAAAATCTAATGAAGAAATTTGACAGATTTTTGTAGCTTGATGTGTTGGCATCTGCACCCACTAACCTTTTGACGACAAACTGATTTATTATACTGCTTAAAAAGTTTAAAAAGTTATGTCATAAGTTTCTATCTACTTAAATTTTTTTTTTTCTTTTAGTGTATAATAAATAATTTTATGGAATAGCAAAGTTTTTTTTGAACGATTTTACCGTATTTTAAATTTATTTTGTGTATATATATTATTTATTATTCTGTATGTGCATGCTGTGGTCTCCTATAACTCAAGGAGCACACGAAAATGAACTAATTGTTTAGTTTAGTAGTAACTGTGGTTTTGTTGTAGATCCAAATTAATAAACAGAAGGCAACATAATAAAGCTAAAGGTTATCGCCCGAGATCGTTGACCGAGAGCGAACGCCGCATAAATACGAGATATCCTTACTGGCTGTCATGTTACCAGTAATTGAAAGATGAAAGGATAGCACGCCCGCTTGGATTCTGTATTAAAATGAAGGTAGATCTGCTGCATCTCGTAATAGATCATTTCTAATGCCTGTGAAAGGAATTTCATTTTATAAGTGTCATGATAATGTATTATGGGCTATGGCGGTCTTATGGAACCGTTTAGTTGTTTATTGTAGTTTGAAGAGGTTTATAGGAGAAAGAAAGAAGAAAGAAAGAAAAATGTTTATTTGGGACTCGCACAAGAGAAACAAAACAGTAAAATAAAATTAATAATTAAACAGTATAATAAAATAATTATCTGTGCGAGGCCAAAATGGTCCCTATCTCAGCTTATGCTGCGATATCTAAAAAATAAATAACGCAGCGCTGGTATTTTGATAGGGCCAGTCAGTGGTGCCACGGATACACTCACGGAGCATATATAAAAGAAATATACAAATAAAATAGGAGGAAGGAATAGGAAGGAGAGGTTATTTTCAGAAAAAAGATAGACGTTTAAAAGGAGAAATATTACAAAAGTGGTTTTTAAAAGGACAGTAGCGTTGCAGTATGGTAAAACACGATTCTTTAAAAAGTAGGTACTTATAATAAATCAAAATCAGCATCTCATAGGGAAGTATTCTTATTCACAAAGACATAATCAAGATCGAAAATATTATGACGAATCGTCAATTCATAATAATATATTGACTACTCACTGTAGACATAACACACGATTAGTTTAAATAGGTACCTACCTACTGATTAGCAGATTCTAATCGTAAATTCAAAATATTTATAGTTTGAATAAAGTCAAAGTCAATTAATTTATTTCAACTAGACCATTTAAAGGCAATTTTGAACACAAAATTACAGTTTAAAAATAAAATATTAAAGTTACTCTAGTTGTACATTCGCAAAAAGTAGATTCTTATGGAGAAGAATGGACAAGAAGCTCCATAGTTACTCTTTTCAAGTATAAGTTTTACAATATTTTGTAAACATTAATCCATTAATTATGTATATTATGTAAGGACAATGCACCCAAAATAAAACTCATATACTACTAATAGGTACAACAAAGCAATACCAGCAGAGGTAAAATTAATAAGTTTTCTAGTAAGGGACATAGTACTCACATATAATATTTACATACAAATTTTGCAACTATTGATTTATAATTAACGACAATGGACCAGTGTTTGAGATAAATTACAAATAAAAAATCAGTAAGTACACCAGTATATATAGTAAATAAATCAACACATACGTATCAATAAGTTTAACTTTGTCTACTACACCCTAGATTTAATTGTCCTATGGTGCAGGACCACCATGTTTCCAAGCACCCTTTTCTTGTATAGGTACCTAATTATATATAATAAAGCCTCCGAATCAGTATTTAAACTACAAGTTTCATGAATAGGGCTGAAAATGTAATGTTTTGTGAACTCCATTTAAACAACGAGTGTTTTATTTAATACGATTCTCACAGGGTCTCATAAAAACAGAACTATTTTGTATTTCTTTAGATCAGTAAAGATAACCATCTCGTGGGCGAAGGTTGCTTCTCCTTGAACATGTAATGCAAATAAGCCAGGGCTAATATTCTCAATACCTACAAATACCATTTTACTTTTTACTTTTTTATTTATTTATAACGATCCGGATTGCTATTTCTATTTGAATCGATGCAATTTATCGGGCGATATTATTGTCATTTATCAATTCATCGTTACGTCTTAATTGGCTTCGCGTGATCATTTATAAGTATATATAGGGATCCCTGGTAGTGTTAGAAATAGGTTTAAGTGTGCAAAATGCTGGGTTATTACCGTGAATATGGTCCTTTATTTTTCTTAAATCTATATTCTAAAGAATGGATTTTTTATTTATCCCTTTAGTGGTTAATGTAGAAATTCATGACAGTTTGTATAACAGTTCGTCGTTATTTGTAGAAGGAACATTCCTATTATCCCTAAATTCATATAAATTGTTTTAATATAATTTTTTATTATCAGTTCATTCACACAAAACATCTTTTGCTTACTAGTCAGACTTTTATGAAAATACAATCAAGTTTTTTTCCAGTTAAGATGCGGTCACGCAATTTAATTATGATTTCGTACAAGATTTTGTAAAAACACCATATTTCATTTTGGATCAAACATACACAAAATGTTTCGCACTCAATTTTCCACTAACAATTGCCAAGTGAAACACATGGATAAATAAATCAAAACAAACTTCAAATCTTACGCAATATCCTTTCAATTTCTGTGATTTACGATCAACTACTATTGACTGTTTTATAATAATTTTGGTTCATATTTAAGACTTTATTCGCTTCCTGAAAAAAAACACTAATCGAAGTTATTTTAAAGGTTGAGAGAACTTACGTATTTAATAAGCGATATGCCAGCTCTTGACCTTCAATCTCGCTTGATGGACAGCGATCAAAATCAAACTCATTTATTCTCTCTCCTCTCCTCCTACGCCGAATCAACGATAGAACGAGGAAACCCAGGATATGCCTGTCCAAGTGTTAACTGCCTTGAATTCTAATGGGTGGTAAGGAACACAGATGGTAAATGTGGAGAAAAAACACTTATGTACGTAGTACCTACGACTATTCGGGATTTCAACCAAGTGCAGATAGGGGTACCATCCGCACTTGGTTGGCTTTACGTCCCGGTAGTGAAAGGGAGATAGTGATAAATAACAATTCAAGGAGATTAAGAAACACTTTTGGAAATACAACTATCCCAATTTATTTTCGTACAAAAACAATACATTATTATTTGTTGTTCGCGTGAATTAAGAAAACAAACTGGAACGTCATTCGCTCACTTTATTGCACTTAATTCGTTTGCAAGTCTTTTTATTATATCCTGAGTTGTTTTATGTACATAAATATTTTATTAAAAACGTTTCTGAGTAATTTAATTGAAATAAACAGGTGGCAATATGTTTAAAATGTCAAGCGCATGCGCGTACGCAAGATCGGTGGCGATCAAAAGATCGCAAGTTCCGGGTCGTGTCCCTCACTCTGTAGGTAGCTAACCCTTTTCAACTATGTGACATCGATACCCTTACAGTGGGTCTGGACAAAACTGGCCGTCTGCCGTTTTGTTTTAAGCTACTTTGAACTACGATAACTTCGGTTAGTCTTTGAATTTTATATTAGCATTAGCGGTCCCGACAGACGTTGTCCTGTCCGAACGTTTGATTTGTGTATGACGCAAAATTATAGAAATGGATTGCAGCGCCACCTACCTGGTCTAATTGTGAATCTAAACCATTCTCAAATCCCCTTGAACACACACAAAAAATCAATAAAAAATAATTACATCAACATTGGTCCAGCCATTTAGGAGGAGTTCAGTGACATACACACGTACACAAGAAATACATATGTGAAGATATCATTCCTTTTTCAAAATGATTTAAGTTAATAAACGTTTCTTTAGGTTTTGATTGTCTGTTATGTGTGAAATCTAAGAAAATTGTGTTATTTTTTTAATAAGTACTACATAAGTCCCAAGGCGGTAACTATGTTTTACAAACGGCATGCTTAAGCAAGACAAATTATTCCTGTTGAAATGTTATATTTTTATACATTTACTCTACGTAAAATGACTAATTTTTTTAAGAAACCCAAGTTTTCTAATTTTTTTATTCTTAAGAAAACGTTACACGTTAGACTTCTGACTCAGAGATGGGCAAAATGTAATCGACTAACGAATAACGATTTATAATAACCTATTTAATCACGAATGACTATTAAAAAGCCGATTAATTATTCTTAGTCGTGCAAGTTCCGAATAATTTAATAATCGGCGACTAAATTTTAAGCGATAAAATTATTATTCGAATGATCAATTAGATTAATTTTCTCGAATAATTTTAAGTCTACTTAAAATCTAAGCGTCGCATCATAGTTTTTTTCTTTCATCGTAGTTTTTCACTTTTTATACAACGCTCAAAGTCAGGGCTCCACACTTTTTGGCCCGATAGTAGATTTGGATTACCTCTACCCGACAGTTTTCATCCTCTGAGTCCAAGTGGAATCTGTCAATGAAGTCGATTGATAAACCAAATTCTTTAAACGCAGTGACAAGGATCAAAGCTGGGGTTTAGGATTGTAGCCCAGCTAGAAAATTTGAAAGATGTGTTTGCATGAAATAGCGAGAAAATCACTTTACTCATTCGCCTTATCATATTTTGTCATTGAAAAAAAATACTAGAACAATGATAATAGGCATCATTTGTTTATAAAACGAATATAAATCGGTAGAAATTTAAAAAAATATCTACAAGTGGACAAGACATATTGTATTTTTGTTACGGGTAAAAATGAGTGTGTTCCAACTTTTAGTCAAGCTTTACTCGTGACATTATTAGACTTAAATGACGATTAAATCAATCTTCATTCGAAAACGTCATCAATTAAATTAGTCGCGATTAATTTTGTGACGATCCATTTTTTTTTCGAATATTTAGTTCATTAAAAAAATCGAATAATGCCCATTTCTCTGACTTAGTTGCGTTGCGTTTGAAAACTCCCCATTTCAGTCCCATTTGGGTCGAGACCTTGTTTCAATAACAAAAATATTGATTAATTATTACATTTGTCCGGCATAAAAATTACTAGTAACAGTACTTACATAACAATCTCTTCTGACGGCTAGCACTCGCGTCGCCCTTAACACACACCACGCAAATAAAAATGGCGAGAGTTACAATTTTCATCATGATCCTTGTGGCCAGTGAACGGGCAGGACAATGTCAGGGTTATAAGCAAAACCTAGCTTATATACCGTCGGAGAACGAAAACAAGTACTTGACTATACATACGTGGGATCTAGTTTTAGTCAGGGTACTAAAGGAAAGCCTAAAAGGGTGCGCTCGTTCTATAATAAGCAAAGTTTTTTTAAAGATCGCGATGGAAATAAATTGAGTCATTGATTTTATTATTGTCCTGTTTTGGTGTTTTCTTCTTGACTGATCAGATGGGGAAGTTATGGAATAAGGGCTGATTGTCTTTTGTTTTAATTCGCGTGTCGGTTAAGTTTCGGAGTTGTTATTTGGTTTAAAAATAAAATAAACACGTAAAGGAATGCCTATGATATTGAATTAGACAGTTATCATTTGTATTAATATTGACATCCTTTGATGGAAATATATTTATGAAATTAAAGTGATCATCATCAGATTAATTCCAAGTTGTAGACCAAAATCAATATATTCATATCAAAAAGCCTATGACTTAAAACGATTAACCATTTCTTTTTTTCTATTGCGCTGCCGCATTACATTTTTTGACTAACATCAATTTATGTATATTTGGGTCGTTGCAATAGTCGTTATCTCAGTAGTTCCTTCTAGACATATCACTTTTCACACAGACTATCTATCGTATCTTGAATTATAAAAATACCAACCCACTATTACAATAACTACGCGTACCATTATTATTTAACAAGCCACAACAACCATCCAACTGAACCTTACCGATCCCTGTCTAAGCCAGGCATCTAACCATCCCAGTTGCACCATTAAATCATGGTTGCCGATCCGATAGAACATTCCCGAAGTCCCATTAATCAAACCTGCCTGGTGCATCTCTGTTTTGAAGCTTTATTACATGTCCTGAGATATAAATTACAAATAACTTGTTAAGAGATGAGTATAGTTATCAATTCATTGACGATGTGAAGCGTGACAGTTAATTTTGATACGATTTTTGTGATGAGAATATATTTGTGAGAGGGTGTTATGAATCTTAGTAACTTGTAACGAAGTGTTGATATGGACAACGCCTGCTAAAATATAAGGCAAAGGGAATGTAGGTTTGGTCAAAACAGATTAGTGATGGCAGTTTGTTGAAAGCAAGAGGATGCAACTGCAGTTCCTCATAATTTGATCTCTTAGAACCCAATTCTGGTAAAAACTTACTTAGAGTTAGTTGTTATAATGAGGTTAAATAACAAATACACCATACTAGTACATAATTGGCCCGTATTAGTAAATAACTCGGAGTAATGCGGTAACTCTGGCTGGTATATGCGGGCCTTAGTCTCTTTTTACTGAAACCACGTATATGATAACCGATAAGTAGGATGTATGGTGTCGGACGTAAAAGAATAGCACTTCCCGTGGGTGTCGTAAGAGGCGAGCGACTACGGGACTCACCAGAGAATGGGCAGCAGCATTCTTTGTGCATTGCAACAACTACACTGCGATCGCCAACCCGCCTGCCAAGCGTGGCGGTTATGGCACACTTGGGGGAGGCTTATGTCCAGCAGAGGACGTCTTTCGGCTGATATCACGATGATAATTTTCTTTATAGGTTACCAAAAAGAGGCCACCCTTTGGCATGATGTGTTTTGTGACATTCGTACTGTATCACCGTGTGTCTTCAGTATATACCTCAGATACGTATATCTACTTTGCCCTTTGGTACATAAATTAAGTAAAAAGAAATACTTAAAAACATGGTATTTTCATACACTGCCGTAATAAAATTTTCCTTTGCAGTTCAAGAACACGATTTAACGACCACTGTAGCGATCCTTGCGTAGGATTTCTATGAATGTGTGCTTTTATTGTATTTCGTTTAGTTAATTACGGCAGAACACGCGCCAACGCCTTCCGCTAGCCTTAACGAATCTCTTAATAAGAAGAATTATGTCGATAAGGAATTTGATTATTATCAGTTTAATTGTATGTTATCTTATTGAACAATATTACTCACATTACACAAACAGCAACACACACACACACCATAGTTTACGGACCAGGGGATTCATATTTCATGTTAAATCTTTGTGACAATAAAACTATACTATCTATCTATTGACGGGCATTCTGGAGGTCTGTCTTTGTGGTAACCTCCTCTTCCTCTCTTGTCTTTGTCTTAACATTGACTCTCAAAAATTGAGAGCACTCAGCCCAATTTGAATTTGATTAAATGGGTCTGAATTTTGATTTATTGTTTGCAATCTCTACAAGCCAATTCATACTACGATTACAATTCGCAATACCTTCTATGTTTTCTTTTGTTTTTATATGTGTAAATGTGAAATTATTTAATTTTCCAACATTTGGATGTTTGTCAATCAATTAAACCTCAACGGCTGAACGAATTTTGATAAAATTTGAGACTGTGGCCCAGATTAAAGTTTAGGTTTGTTTTATGTGTTGTATCTTCAAGAGACTTTTCCGACAAGAAATTACAAAGGTGAAGGCGATGGAAAACCTAAATCGTATTTAGAATAATTCTGTACTTCAGTGTCGAGAACGATTATAAAAGTTGACACTTCTTTTTTGTAGCACCGCTTAGTCCAGGACTAACACAATACTCTAGAGCTAATGACTGTCATAAAATCCACAGGTACCAGCGAAAACTTTCTTTGAGACATAATGAGCCTTTTTCCACTTGGCCTTACAATGTCGTCTGATAGATGAACTACTTTAGCTTTGTAGCCTAACATGCTGTTTGCTAATGCGGGCGACATGCCATGGTCAACTGCTGAACTGTATTCTGTTTTGTCTGTGGTGTGACCAGCGACTTGTCTTAATTAATGTCCGGTCCTGACACGGGCTGATGGTGATGTAAGTTTAAGTAAGTTTTTTTTTTATTTAGTTTTGTTATAATTATAGTTGATAAGTTATTTATCTTGTGCTCATGCAAGTATTTCTGTGCGTCGTTTCTGGCAGAATAAACGGATTTTCTTTCTTTCTAATATCGAGACATATACCAAGTTTTGTAATAGGTATGTGCTTGCGTCGTTGCTGTTTTGACCCACCTGGTGGGACACACCTTATTTGGGGCCGTTGCTAATACTACCTTATTTAAGGTTAAAAATAAATTTGGAATTAATTTTCTTGTTATTAGAAAAATATAGTCAAGATACCAAGAACACTGAGATAGTAGTGACTTTACTTTCGCGCACATTTGGCACACATCATCAGCCCTTTATACTTTTGCCTAAACCCTAGGTCTAGGTCGATGAGGACAGCGCTTAGAGTAAAAGGTTGAGAACCACTGGTCTAGACAATCAACCTTTTTTTTGGAACCGCATGTATAATTAATTACTGACACTTAAAAAAGCAATTCCTTTTTATCTGAGGATTCCTAGATAGCAAGCCGACCCACAAAAGAATACCTTCACGCGATCTCGATATTCCGCAGGCCACAGGGTAGTCAAAGTGCTTTTTAATGTAGATCGTGCGAGGATCGCATGAGATGTATACTTGTATAGCCACTGGCTGCATTGGTCATTATAATTTATTGTTTCTCATGAGAATAACCTTCTTTTGTTTTTAGATAAAAATAGTTAAAAAATTATGGGGAGAAATCGGGTATTATTTGTGTTTTGCTGTGTCGTTTGATTGAAATAAAAAAGAAAGAAACATGTTTATTTGGGACTCGCACAAGACAAACAAAACAGTAAAATTAAATTAATATCTAAACAGTAATATAATGTAACAAACATGGTTAATTATATAATAAAATAACTATCTGTGCGAGGCCAAAATGGTCCCTATCTCATCTGATTCGTGGTCTGACACGTCCAGGCACGGTCGAAACAAGGACGTGTATGAACGAGTACATATAAAATGTACGCAGGGAATTGTTTTCAGTTCTGGACGAACCACGGCCCGGTCACGATCTGGGCACGTCCCGGATATGTGTAGATCAGCTTTAAAGTGACAATAGTTTGTTGTCTCGAGTTTGATTCCCATTCACTCAGGGTATACGCACTTCTAACGCTGGCATATTTAGCTTAGTCGTTAGTAGCAGACTTTTTCATAATACCAGTTATTGTTAGAGTTTTCATATAAGCTAATCTACATCTACACCAATACCTGTAAACGAGCAATTCTTGTTTATGTCACCGGAAAATTGCAGACTCTGTAAGATTGTAATAAATCTCGACTAGATTATAAATCCTCGATACATTATGAAAAATTGTTTTGTTTACAATAAATTCCATCCAAATTCAATAGTTTCCAATATATCCGTGGCTTATTAAGAAAAAATTAGTTTACAATTTCACGCGATATTTACAATCTTACGGCATTTGCAATTTTCCGGTGACATATATGTATATATAATCTGAATCTCGGAAACGGCTCCAACGATTTTCATGAAATTTAGTATGCAGGGGGTTTCGGGGGCGATAAATCGATCTAGCTAGTTTTCATTTTTAGAAAACGTATCAAAAATAAAAAACGAGCAAAGCTCGCGCATCCAGGTACTATTTAATAAAGAAAAAAGATTTGTATTTTAGTATGTGTGTTTGTAATGAACATACTCTTAGACTACTGGACCAATTTAAAAAAATATCTTTCACCAATAGCAAGCTTCGTTATCACCAAATTACATAGACAATATTTTATTTTCAGAAAGCGGACGTAGTTGTGGGAGAAGTGCTAGTTTAAATAATAAAATAATGATACGACATCTTAGAAGTAATATTTACAGTCTTACACGTGATTGTCATCCTTTCTAACTTCACATTGCTGTCACGATGACTCAGTTTGCATGAAAATATAAATTTCCAACTTTTTAGTTGCGTAATTTATAGACCCGTTGGATACACAATGTGAGTCCGGTGCTCCTGTTCAAAAAATGAGCCACTCGTTGGAGTGCCCCATGTACCCATGCACCTGTACTTTGGAAGATTTAATGACATGCCAACGACGCTGCAATTGACGTGGCCACCTACTGGGCCAAAAAAATGTAAGGAATTAACCATCGAAGCGAAAAGAAGAAGAAGTTGCGTAATTCACTATTGTAGTAATTATATGAAATCTAAATTTTTTTTTTTTTTTTTTGACAACTCACACACGGTCATCCGATCCCAAACTAGGCAGAGCCTGTGCTATGGCATCCAGACAACTGATAAACATACTTATATATTTCTAAATACATACATATTATAGACTAATTACACCCAGACACAGAACAAATAATCATGCTCATCACACAAAGATTTGTCCTGGGTGGGAATCGAACCCACGACCTCCGGTTTAGCATTCAGCGTCACTAACCACTCGACCAACAGGCCAGTCAAATTGAAACACTTGAGCTACTATCTACTTCATAATTTCTGAATTTTGGTAAATTCAGCAATCATAATTATGTATTAGTCTGAAAGAAGACGTAACGATGAAAGTTTTATACAATCATTACATTACCAAAATAAAAATAAATAACAATAAAATTCTGTTTGTTGGTAAGTACATCATTTGGCAATGGTTGGACCGATTTGGGTAATTTATTATTGCTTGAAAATGTGCGTAGTGTTCTGTAAAAAAAAATCTAATAAGTAAGAGAAATGACTAAAACTTTGGAATATTCGGGAAAAACTGGAAGGGAAGTGACATTAGAAGGATAAAACATTAATCTAAGCTCAAGCCATGAAGAAAGGCGCCTGTTCACCGCGAGCGGTGCGCGTCGCGTCATATTGTACTGAATTTCATTATAACCCCGGGCAATAATATGATTTGAATTTGGAACTTCATTTCGACCGCACGACCTGCCAGGCTATTATGACGTACTTTAGGCTAAGTTTGCATAGTTTAGTCATAGTAATTTGACGTTTTCGGGCAGGTAGTGTGATAAAATTATTTTAAGATCACCTAAGTGGTTCCCAAAAAAATAATCCATAACTCATTCCGACATGCACCTGAACACGATTAACTCCCAACATTCAAGAATTAAGAGGTAATCGTAAAATTAAAATCATCTTCAGAACAACCAATCAAAAACGCACTTTAAATCTATCCAATTAAAGTAATTTTTTCCCTAAATTATCTGAAACAATGTCATAAAATCTGTGATAAAGTGAAACTCTATTGCTTCAGAGGAGATCACTTTCTACTGCGCGTGCGCCGATGAAAGCGATATTATTAGCAAGATGCGCACGAAATCAACAATTATGTTATATTTACGCTCATTATATGCGTAAATCGTTAGAGAGTGGATTTATTCATCGCTGTAACGATATGTAGATTATAGAACATGTAAATAGTGACTGTGTCTGTAAAGATATATAAGTGTCGACTCTTTGTCTTGCTAGCTGCATTATTTTACTGCAAATATTTTATTGATTAAGGAGCACTATCTCAGTTTTTATTGTTTTATTCCTTGATACATTAGAATGTGTGTTTATCAAGTCAGCATCATTCTAACGGTAACTGTTCTTGTGTTCTTAGTTCTCTCCTCTTCTGTACTCTACCTTGACTCAGCCCCATTCAAATGTACATTTTGTTGTGTGGTAGTTAACGTTTTCGATGAACAAAATGTCAACATGACATTTTTAGGGTTCCGAATCTCAACAGGAAAAAACAGAAACCTTAGGTATAGGATCATTTTGTTGTCTGTCATGACCCTTTTTCTCAGGAACGCATAAAGGTATTAACAGTATCAAGTTGAAGTTGATATCAATTCAAGCTCGATACTTCGCAAACTAATCAAAACCTATAAGATACTTCCCGTTGAGCTAGAATCTTGAAATTTGGTAAGAAGCAAGGTTTCACAGCATAAATTATGGAAAAAGTCCGAAAACCGTTAATTTGTAGTATAAATACATTTAATAAAATATATCTCGGTTACAAACCACATTTGCAGTAAGAAAATTTACCGTAACGCATATCGATGCACAAGTATTTATAAAATAAATTCAACTGCAAAGTTAAGTTCGTCATTTAAAAAATACTTTCTTTTCGTCCGAATACTGTTCAGGGCTTTCATACTTTATTAACTTCAGAAGTTATTGTTAGTTTTCGGGATCGTTTATAACGAAACTGGGCTCGAAATTAATTATTGTATAGTTTCGGGACAGAAAATTACGAAGCCATACTATACGTGCAGATTTTTATTTTAAGTAATAACATTTTATTTTATTAAACGTTTTAGAAGATATTATAGAAGTTGAGTAATCAATAAAAAATATAAATTGTCTCTTGTGACAATGATTGACAAAAACTATGTTTGTCTCCGCTCAGGAACAACCCCATTGTTAACAAAGAATATCCCTAGCTATAATTGTTTTCTGAAATCTTTTCACCAATTTTATTAATTAACCATCCATCATTCATGGCTACTACAAATAATTCTTGAAACATAAAAAAAAAACCCAATGAAGATAAAAGATTTTCTCATAATGACGATGATGGTCAGGGTTAATGCCCGCAGACCCCTAAACTAAAACCTATACAATACAGCGTTATCAATAACAGATGTTGAAACTTAAAAACTCTGAAGCCTAATAATGACGTATGAGTAATATTATTCCTAAACAATATTCCATTCCATCCATATTATATACAATTGAATATAAATGTGGATGGATGGACAGGGAGAGGGAGGCTAAAGAAAAGATGGATGGATTGTATTAGGAGTGATATGAAAGAAAAGGGAGTAAGTGATAGCGTGACGGTTGACAGGACAGAATGGAAAAAAAAACGTGTTGCGCCGACCACAAGTAACATGGGATAAGGGCAGGAAGATGATGATGAATATTCCATGTAATCTTTAAATATTGTGGTGAGAAAATAAATACATTTTATGACGTTTGTGCCTGAATACAGCGCTCTATGTCTAGCAGTAGATAATGGAGTTAGACCGTTTTTTTTACGCCAACTAATTGCACACTTTTCCAATAGGGGGCGTCACTACGTCGTGTGAAAGGATGATACATTCCGAGTTAGATTGGCTTTCTTGCGGTAGATGGCATTGGCAGTGGCGTTATTTACTGTTTACTATGTCACATGTATGTTTGTGTGGACATTAGCGCAAAAGTTAAAATAACTTATTTTTATTCGAAATTTGCTTTGCTTATTAGAGAATAGGCACGCCGGTTGTAAAAACGTTTTGCGCTGACCCCTATAGCAAATCACAAGTTTAGGAAGATGATGATGGGAAATACATGTTTTATGGGAACTAATTGCTAGTTTTCAAGGATGAACAAGTAAAAGTTTTCCATTGAAGATCACCCTTCAGAATAATTTACCATTCACACAATTTTATATTTGGTAATAAACATCATTTATTGTTTGTTAAACACGTTAAAGGATAAAATAACATGTGCAAAGGTGCCCACGCTGAAGCTTTTAATTATCAATAATTATTACTTTTCCGGGTTCAGGCGTCATTTCTTAATTATTCTTGTGTTAACTTTGTCAGTTCGGGCAGGTATTATTACATACTATCAGAAATAAAGTAGTAAATAATAATTCAATATTCACGCGAAAGATTGACATTTAACGATTTATTTTTATCTTTTGATACGTATCAGTGTATTTTTGTCAGGGGTATTTTGATCTTGTGATATTATTGATTTTTTACGATTTTTGTGAAAGGGAAAAGTTGTGATGCCAACAATTTACTTAATTGTATATTTAACTAACATGTAACTGAATATATGTTCAAAGACGTCACGTTATTTCTCTAGCAAAATTATTGTTAAATCTTAATTTATAACCAATCACTAATGTATTATTTTATAAAAGAGAATTTTTTTATTAATATCATAGTTATAATTTAGGCTTGCAAAAACAAAACAAATTATTTTGTTGATTATTTTCAACTTCATCATTATTCATTATTGCTTCAGGGCCCAATTATAGTTGAAAATATCAATAAATATCAATTCTTTTAAACCAGTAACAAGATTTTGCATGTGAAATCAACGTAAAATAACTCTACCTATAATAGGCTATTATTTATAACATGTTTATTAAGTTCACGAACAATGGACACAATAATAACGAAGTGCGAATATCGTCGGACATGTCCGGGACACTTAATCACTATGTACGGTAAAGTGGAGTATAAAAAAACATGAGTAATTTCGTCCGTTTGTTCTCGACCATCTCGGGAAAAGGTGAAGGATTTCTATCCGGTATAAGAATGTTGTGGATGCGATTGTAAATTGCGATCTTTAATTATTTTTGCTTTGCCCTTTATATTTTTTTAATTGAGGTATTTACCTGACATTGTGAGTCACGCTTAATTTAATTTACAAATCAGATGAGGTTAATACGCTGGGAAATCCCGTTGGTAATCTTTTAAAGGCAGAAAATATATTTAAGTGTCTTCTTTTTGCAATATTTACATTGTCACCGAACCCTTCTTGAATTATTATTTTTAATACAGCATAAGTTAAGATATAAAAAATAAGATCTGATTTAATACCAGGCGAAAGACGCCCACTGCTGGACATAGGTCTAAATGTCACCACATCGACTGGTCCTGTGCGTCTCAGATCCAGCAGATTCCCACGGCCTTCACCAGGTCATCGGTCCACCTAGTGGGAGGCCTTCCCTCGTTTCATCTTCCGGTACTCATCAACATCATCATTATATCAGCCGAAAGACGTCCACTATTGGACATAGGCTTTCCCCAAGGGCGGGCTTGCCATAATCGCCACGCTTGGCAGGCGGGTTGGCGATCACAGTGCTTGGTGCCTGATGGAGTGCCTGGTGCCTGATGGACTATTTGCGGGCATTTATCATGCCCACTGCTACTTAATTTTGTTGAGTTTAGGGCTATGTCGGTAATCTTGGTTCTATGTTATGTTGCAGATATCTATCAGAAAAGGAAACTCCAGGCATAACTCTCTCCATTCACCTTTGGCTGAATTTAAGCCTTCTGATTAGGCCTATCGTCAGTTACCATGTTTCAGTTCTATATGTCATCTGACTGTTGGGCATGAATCCGAAAACTTTAAGTTCGCAGACCAGGGAATCGCCACACCGGCGCCAGACGCCACTACATGTATTATTCACACGAATAATACGGGCATGTAAAAGAATAGCACCATCCTATCACTTCCCGTGGGTGTTGTAAGAGGCGACTAAGGGACTCACCAGAGTATGGGCAGCAGCATTCTCAGTGCATTGTAACAGCTACACTGCGATCGCCAACCCGCCTGTCAAGCGTGGCAACCCCCCCCCCCCCTTTGTGGGAGGCTGGAGGATGATGATGATGAATGGCGTTTCTCGCCTCGGTGACACTCACTGACATGCTATTTTTGTACGGAAAGTGTAAATAATGCTATCTCCAGCAGCGGGCGCCGAGGTGTTTTCATGCATGTCTTTGAGGTGCTTAACCACCAAATATGTTCCAGGTAGAGAGGCCGTGCAAGGATGCGTTGCACATCTGTTAAAGGTGATTGGTGCAAGGATAAGTAAAGGACTATTTACTCAAAACTCAACACGATTTCTGTCTCCGTCAAAAGCACATATCCCAAATTCCTCGCTCGAATATCTTACCCATCTCGCTTTTTTGTGCATACAAATACTTAGTTCCTCTAATCCTTTACCACCAGAGCTGGGCTAAGTCGTTGGAAAATAAAGCAATCCCATATATTTATTTGGACGGAAGAAAAATACACATTTATTTGTAAAATGGCATAAAAAGGCACACAACACGTTAGCCGGTCAAAAAAACAATTTATATCATATCTATTTGAAAAGGTCAAAGAGAGAGTTGCCTTACGGCTGTGCTAAATAGGTCCGAACTATCATAAAAGCCAAACAGATGGTGCCTAACGCTGGTTTCCAACTGAAAACACATCGCACTTCTCTGGTGGGAAGCACCAGGAGGTAAAAGGAGACGATTCACACTTTCTAAAAAAATAAATCAGCTCCCGGCGTGAACGTTTTATATCTCACTAGATTCTGCCCGCGACTTCGTACGCGCATATCCCGTTTTACCCGTTCCCGTAGGAATTTCGGAAAATCTTCTCGTAGGGCTCCCAGAAATGACGAGGAGTCTCGGTATGTTTTGATGGTCACTCTTCCACAGACTGACCTAGGCAAGCGTTGCTTAACTTGCTTAACCTTGATGATCGACTCATGTGGCTGTTATTATATAGCCACTAGCTCTTCTTTAAATTGTGTTTCACTTAATGGCTAAGCGACAAGATTGTAAGTATTCAGTTAACATAAATAATTACGAATATTTTGAACCAAAATGAGTTTTTGTGAAGAACGTCTAAGCTTCTCTAACCAATTAAATGGTTGATTGGAGTTGGCCACTCCGATCAACATGGATTTTCCACCGAGAGAAGCTGGCAGGGCGATGGTTATTTGCCAGGGTTGCGGAATTTGTTCGATAGAGTCACCGCGGCCCTGGAACGCAAAGGGCTTTAGAAGGAACACGGATGGGTTTTAGTCAGTAAGAGTCTGACAAGCCCATCTGCTCCACCCAGAGCGGCAGAAGTCATTTGATGATTTCCCATCCATAAAAAAAGAGCGATGGTAATGGTACATTCAATTATGACTTTTTCTACTCTTACAATCTGAGATACAATTCATAAACCATACCATGATTATGAACCATATCTATTTCCTATTTAATATTTTACTATCTGTAGATAATATACTAACAGAAGGTTGGAAAAGTACTACATCAGTTTATTTATTACTTAGATATCTCAAGAGGTTTACAGAATACCTCTTAACCGGTAATCGAGATATATTCAAATTGCGCCAGACGTTGATAGAATACCTTACAACTCCAGCCAGCAAGAGCAAGATTTTTATGTTAATTTTTGTGAACTGGGAGTGATTTGAATTTTCAAACACGTTATAATTTCCTTAATACTGGTTCTTTGACATTTCTTTAAGGATTCCATTAAAATTAAAATGAAGAATTACCATGCTAATGATACATCTTCAAGAATAAAAAATCGTGAAGTAGATCTTGCCTATTCTTGTGAGGAAACCTTGAAAAGTTCAATGGTAAAATGGACTGTTTTAAATATATAACGAGGCATCACGACCCGGGCTTTCGAAGCGTGGAAACGATTACAGGTTTAAATTATGTACAGTTAAACAAAACCCATTTGATGTTTTTTCTTTTCATTCCCTCACACACAATGGCAAAATATTATAATTATTCGTGTGCATAAACTTCTTTGACAAATCTTTCACTATTCAAGCTCGTTTTTTTTTCTACTCCTTTCTCGATTATATATTTGATATTTATTATTATAATAAATTATATTGTAACTAATAAATTTTATTTATGATGTTTGTATACTGAGTGCCCTAAATTTATGTTCTTTCATTCAGTCTATCCAAAGGTTGCCTGTAAGAGATTTCCCTGTGCGATATACCCGCCAATTGTACACTTGTTTATTTATGAATGTTTTTCCTGTGCTTGTTATGAGGTGTACAATAAAGTATATTATAATAAGTAAACAATTCTTAAAGAATGAAAGAAATAAATACCGACCTACGATTTAAGATCGATTCATCGAACATCAGTAAAAAAATACGATGGCAATGCTTTTAATTATGTTTTTTTGTATTGTGCATTAAGAGCGATTTTTATAATACACGTATGGCAGTGCTTTACTGTTTTCTTAGTCAGGCTTAGGGCAGCTCTTGTGGATAAGAGTTTCTGCTAGGTCGTATCCGATAAGGAATTTTTACATTTTATTAGGCGCTACATCGCACGTCTCTAATGGAAAAGTATCCTTACGCTGATGTGCAGTTGACTTGACGCATATTGCCGAATGCATGCCAATTATTTCTTCCAATAACACTATCTACAGGTATTTTGGACTCGGTCACTAAGTCAGAAAGTTAGTTCTAGAAAAGAAAGTTCAATTTTCTTCAGACTGTTTTAATCTATTTTTATACGAATATAATTCATCTTTTTACGGCTGCCATCCATTTTTCCGCGCACCGAGCCGTGTCCCCCACACGCAACATTTTATAGACGTTCTTACATATAAAGGTGACACTTGTATTATAAGGAGCCAGTGCTACGATGTGCAGAACATGTTATACTGCTTATAAGGACTTTATGTCGATTCAGGTTATTTTATGTTCATGTATAAAACTAAAATAAACTGAACTATGAATAAAACTATCATGTGTGGGCTTTAGGTGTTAGGTCCAGGAACCGTAGAGTTATTCTGTAACAATTTTACTGTAGAATCTTAGGTGAAGTGTACTTGAAGTGAGCTGTCATTTCATTCAATCAAGGTTGAACGACTAGTTCGCTTCAAATTCACTGCCCCAAAATGTTCACAGTGAGATGTTTGTAAACAAACCGGCAGTAGATCAGTTTCACAATTAACGCCATTGAATTATTCCATTTCATTTTTGTACGTATTAAATTAAATTTGCGTGGACATATTTTATTTCCTTTTGTTGTTATTTTTTCTTAATTTAATGTAATTGTATATGCTGGTGTCTCATATGGGTTAAATACCTGTTTTATTTATTATTTTATTTTATTTTATAGAAAGGAGTACAGGAATATACGAGACTGTTTTAAAAAATAATGCACGGTAACTCGCCAAAATTATGCCTATTCTGGTACCCTAATAAGTTTGAACGTCTTTGAGAAAAAAATGCCCTTATTGTCGCACAATTTTATTAATATTAAAAATAACCACATTCCTGATTAGTAAATTACCCTGCCCTACTCATGGTCATTAATAACGACCATTCAACACCCACAAAGTATGAGCCGCTTTCCTAATTTCAGCAACAAATTCCATTCAGTACGCAATCACTTGCAACGAACGTTCAATTAATTACTAATTTTCTAACATCACTTAACTAAAACTTCATTTTAAACCGGATAACTGCATTTCGGCATTTGTAAATATTCTTGCAGAACACGTAGAACAATAACAGGATCCAAAGAGTTTACTGAGGGAAAGGGAGGGAGATATGAGAATGTTTTAAGGGGGAGAGAGATGGAGAATTAGCGTAACCTTTCGCTGAGCTGTGGCGAAGCTAAGAATGGATGACAAAAAGTGAATAAGTCAGTGCGGCTTAGAGTGCGGTGCGGACGTCAGTCGGACATTAATAAAGTCACTATTAAGTGACATTTAAGTTTAGTAAGTGATAGGTGTATTATCACGAGATGGCGTTCCGATCGTGCGTGGGAGTCGTTTTCTTGGGCTGTTTAGTTGGTAAGTTTTTTACCTTTATTTTATTTAAAAAAAAAACAATTACAATTATTTGACCAAAATATGTAAATAAAGTGAAAGTTTGGGCAGCTGTGGCAACATAGGCTAATAATAATGAGAACAGCTTATATTTATCCCACTGCTGGGCAAAGAGCTTCTACTCACAAAAGATTAATTTGAAAAAGTAGCAAACAAAGGAAACACTACTATCTATTTAAATAAATCTACTATACATATATTTTAATTTTTTCACAGTGAATCTTCAATTATAAAAACATCAAATTTGAATCGCATACTTTCATTACTTTACACTTAGGTAGCGACCTATTTCGGTAACCTTTAGTGAATCAATATTCAGTGAAGCAGTAAGTATTACAATATGTCAGGGTACACGTTAGCCTTGACGCCTAGACGCAATTCCTGTCTAATTTGAATGCTAGAATGGTTATAATATTATAATTGATTATAAATCTAGATCCATGATTGGTAGACAAGTGTAGGGATAACCTCGTACCTCTACAGACCATACCATAAGGTAATAGAATCAGTTTCTACTATTACTTAATCCATTCTTACAGATTATAGATAATAGAGCACAGTTCAAGGTTGACTAGAAGACAAAGGAAAGCCCAAACAGCTGAAGAAAGAGACAAACCATTTCATAAATAATTTTGTCCCTTTGGCGATGTGAAATGCTTAAAGGATTTTTCCATCAATTAGCAATATTCTGAAGGAGGTTGATCTTTGAATACAAACGAAGCCACAGGCAACAGCTAGTGTATATTGCAATGTTTTCACAATCAAATAACCATTAAAAGCTTACAAATTCTAGTTTGATTTGCCTCAACAAGTCATCTGTTACGTCTAGGAAGAAAAGACATCAACGCGCGCGCACCTTTTTATGAGAGAAAGTATGATATTTTCTGAAACAACATCAGTCAATGTTTGATGGATTTCAATTGTTTTGCATAACCGTAAACTGAAAGTTAGTAATCATTATTATGACTATTAGAAACGATATGTTGAAAGTTTATAAGTATCTACGAATAACATCAGAGGAGCGATGATATTGTTTGAATTCAAGTTGCAATCAAAATCCACTCAGCTATTTTTTAGATTGAGAAGCAGCCCATTCTATTTAAAAAAAAATAGGTTCAGTTTTAGATGTTACCGATAATACAGACCCATCAAATGGTTACCCAGCGATTACCTTAGTTCAAGTAACAGTTAAGACAACGATTCTAAGTAAAGTAACGGAGAAATGGCGTACTTATTCTAGGCACGCAGCGCCGCTGAATGCCATTAAAGTTCAAATGAGTACAATATGGATACTCCTTACACATGTATGTACTTCATATAGGGGAATTTATAATAAGAACGACAAAAAGAATCCTTATATATAAGGTGTACCTTTCTGTTTGCTTTATTTTCTTTTCCTTCATTTTCTTTTGTCTTCTTTCAACTATCTACTACTTAAATTAGTGTAAATGTTAATACTATTTTCCTAATAGTATTCCTAAAAAATAACGATCAATGCTCATCTATAAAAATAACATTCAATCAATATACAATGTACGAGCATAAATAGGTAGAGCTCATAATCACAAATGCCAAAACAATTTTATTTTAGTGATGTCTGGTTAGACTGGACTAACTTGCTTAGAAAAAGGTTAAGGTAATAATAGATGCTTCAATAGTTCAAGTATTTCGTATTTAAATTGTAAAGGTCAATCGTATTAAAATCCTTTTAACGATTTTCTTAACTCGAATTGACAGCTATAACTGTCAACATCATCATCTGCCTAGCCTTTTTACCAACTATATTGGGTTCGGCTCCCAGTCAAACCAGATTCAGTTGAATACCAGTAATTTACGTGGAGCAGCTACCTACCGGACCTCCACAACCCATTAACTGGGTACACGGTAGTTCTTGGCAAGACTGGAGTGGCGACCGCGTAACGGAAGACGCAGTGTTGGAAAGCCTCCCACAAGGTGGACCAATGACTTGGTGAGGATCGCGGGCAGCCGATGGATGCGAGACGCACAGGACCGGTTGACACGAGTCCTATGTCCAGCAGTAGACGTCTTTCGGCTGATGTGATGATGATGATCACTTCCTATAAAATCTTTAATTTTTAGAAATCTATTTTGATACTCCTATAACCTTCCTTCATTTTTGAAGTGCAGCTTGAATTTCATTAGTCTTATTGTATCACTACCTAGGTATATTCAGCCAGTTATAACTGCTTACAGTGAAGGCTATCGATTGAAACATTAACACAGCACTTATATTTGGCCATACCACCTCATACAACGCTACGCGTGTTAGGTAACAGAGAAATCAGCTCTTACACCACTCAGTTTTTGGTAATCTTTCATCTGTTTAAATATTGGCAGTTGCAAAAATGTGTTTCTATTTAAAAATTCGTGGACTGAAAGTGAAAAGGACCGTGATATCTGTTTTGAGGGTTCCGTACTCAAAGAGTAAAACGGGACCCTATTACTAAGACTCCGCTGTCCGTCCGTCTGTCTGTCTGTCTGTCCGTCGGTCACCAGGCTGTATCTCATGAACCGTGATAGTTAGACAGTTGATATTTTTACAGATGATGTATTTCTGTTGCCGCTATAACAACAAATACTAAAAAATAGAATAAAATAAAAATTTAAGGGGCTCTCATACGACAGACATGATTTTTATGCCATTTTTATAGATAATGGTACCCTTCGTGCGCGAGTCCGACTCGCACTTGGCCGGTTTTTTACATCCAGAAGGATAAGATTTAAAAAATCACAATGTAGACTTCATGCGATATCAGAGTTCCTAGATACATTGTAGTTGTTTCTGAAAGTTATCCTTTGTTTCTGGCCTTCATGATTTCAGCAAACATACACAAAATCCTTGAAGATATGGAAATTTCTAAGAAATCTTTTTAGTTAATCAAAAAACGAAGCGAGGATCATATTATGTACCACACTCTCGCTCACTGTTTTGAAAAATGCTTTTAAAATCCAAGGTAACGTCTTAATTTTGTTTTTAATAACCAACTTGTGTAGGTACGCATAGCAACGCGAATATAAATTAAAATATTAACTGTCAAGGATAACTGTTTCTGTAATAGCTAGTCAATTTAGAATAAATTTTTTTTGAATTCAACGGCATCGGTGCAAACTCAATAATAAAAAATACATTGAGAACCTCCTCGGTTTTTTGAAATCGGTTAAAAAACATCTCGTAAAATATGACTAATTCAATTTTTTTTTAAGTCCAGCGATCATATCTTTAACATTTTCCCAGCCCATTTTCAAGGTTTGTTTTGTTATGGAAAAAATATGTAGGCATGCACTTATACTAACGAACAACCATGACCTGACCAGGGGTCATGGATTTTGTATGGAGAGTTTTAACAGACAAATATCAACAAACAAAAGACTGAATTCCATGAAGTGTACATTAAGTGCCCATATTTTGCCAACTATGTTGAAATTGCATTTCATAGGCCCCCTTTATTTTTTTAAGGATGGGAAATCATCAAATGACTTCTTCCGCTCTGGGTGAGCGGTAGAGCGTGTCAGACTCTTACTGACTAAAACCTATCCGTGTTCCTTCTAAAGCCCTTTACGTTCCACCAATTTTCATCAACAGGGAACAAATCCACAATCTCTTTGGGCGATCCGAGAATCTAGCTCACAAGTTCTACACAATCATCAAAACATCTTTAACACCTTCATAATTATGTAGGATAGTAAGACTTCATGCTTCATGACAAAATACAACTGCTAAATGCATACTTAGACTCACCTACTTTCTGAACAGGAAGTACATAATACTTTTCCGGATTGCTGTATTTCATTGCCTGAAATCAGTTTAATATCAGCTTGCAGAGAAATTCGACCCAGCCAGATTACATTTACCATTTCCATATTTGAAACAGTAAAATATTTAAGTTGCACAGCTTTGCAATTAACCAAATTCCATTTTCTTAATGTCCATTTAATGATTTAGAAAGTACATTGCTGTGCAGACTAATTTAGTTTTACTGCAACTAATTGCAGCATTGAACTTAAGGAAGTGGCCGCACTCAATGTGAACTACTTTTGTCAACGGACTCAGGAAATGTAGCGCGCGTGTCTTTGATCATTTATCACTGATGTGTATAAAAAGTATTGTTTAATCTAATGTGTTAACGTATAAATAGAACCTGGTTTTGAGTGTATTTCGGTAGCTGTTCTATTCCTGATCTTTTATCGCCGTTTTCATTACAGACGCCATAATAATTATTTTATTTTCTGCTTTCACTCATATTGGATTTAATCCCATGGTAGACCACGGTATGGATATCAAAGGAACCAACCAATGAATTTTTGGGTTTGGTGAATTGAGATTTCTATCAAAGAATTTTCTTTATCGGATCAGTTCTTCGGTGTTTTGACCTCCAACAAACTTACATTTTAATCTCTACTCTAACTCTTACATTAAATTAGTTATCACCATCACATCCATCCCATCATTCATCATTCCGATCACTTCCCGTGGGTGTCATAAGAGGCGACTAAGGGATTCACCAGAGAATGGGCATTCTCTGTGCATTGCAACAGCCACAATGCCAACCCGCCTGCCAAGCGTGGCCCGGATTGAGGTCTATGATGTCTTTCGGCTGATATGATGATGATGACCTACCATGACTTTCCCATTGCTGAAACTTAGGGCATCCTCTATGAGAGGAAATGGGCCGAAATCCACCGCGCGGACCCAATGCAGATTGGTGGATGATACCTTCGAATGATATCTTCCAAGAAAAGGCATATTAAATATCGCCCCTCCAGGTGGCTATATTTATACACAACCTAGCCCTGTTTATGAGACAAGAAATAAAATATTCACAAAATGTAAACTTACTATCTTCGTTTTAAATAACACTAACATATTTACATAAATTAGCAATGTATATCAATATTACATAAGAGCAAAGTTTAGCGAGTTTTGTTATCAATTGAGGCCACATTAGGTAACTTAAGAAGTAAAGTTATGATGCTAATTTGTGTGGCCCACAAAAGTTGTTTAAAATAACTAGTCGGGCGTATATCCAAGATTGAGGATGCAATTTGTTTTTATACACACAATTTTTTTCTTGATTATTATATATATATATAGATTAGATTAGATTAGATTATATATAGATTCCATCTTGTTCCTAGATTTGATTGAATATTAGCATCTGCAAATGTCTTTGCCCTCGTGAAATTCGAATGTCATCCCAATGGTAAATACTCCCGGGATTAAAGTATCCTATGTTATGTTCCAGGAAATGATTTACTTGTGTGCCAAGTTTGATCCAAATATGTTCAGCCGTTAAGACGTGAAGTTATTACTTCTGTTTGTCTCTCGGTCTGTCTGTTCGATAATACTTGTAATCGGGTAGTACTAAAAACATGTCCACCCATTGTGATTTATATCTAACCAGCTTTTGCCCGCGACTTCGTACGCGTATATCCCGTTTTTTCCTGTTTCCGTAGGAATTTCGGGAAATCCTCTCTTAGTGCTCCCCTAAGGAGTGTAGGGAAGCTACATGCCAAATTTCAGCTTCCTACGACCAATAGTTTCGGCTGTGCACTGTCTGTTGCACTCAGTCAGTCACTCAGTCACACAGTCATCACAACTCAGTACCATAAGATACAGGTTCTATCTTGTTATATATATAAAAAATATACATTCGGGCGAACCCGGATGTATATTTTTTTTTTTAAACTTTCTTTTATAAAAACCTTCTCCTGAAAATAACAAACACTACAAAAAATAATCACGAAATTGGTCCAGCCGTTGACCGTGACGCGTGACGCCGTGATCAAGGCAAACAGGGAGTCATTTTAATATATACATATAATATATGTATTTATAAGATTATTTTTATATTTTTTATATTTTCTTGATTAAACTCAAGTCCTTTCCAAAGCACCTGTATATCATGATTACCATCTAACTAGCAATCACTAAGATTGTTTGTTATTTTATTAACCTAATTCCATCCTCAGCACTATTTACCATCCAAATGGTTTTTATCAGCGTTTAAATTATATTCATGTCTTTTCTCTCTCCAGTGCTCGCATCATCAGCAGTACCAAAGGCGAAGGGTAGGAAGCCAGTGAACCCCCCCATCAGGACCATCAATGACAACGAGAGGAAGGCCGAAGCTGAGGCGGAGATCACCAATGACTGCCCCGAGGATGGCTTCTTTGCTGATGCTGAGCAGTGCGACAAATATTATGAGTGCAGGTAAGATTATACTTATTTCGACTTCAAAAAAAGGAGGAGGTTCTAAATTCGGTGGTTTTTTTTTTGTTTGTTACCTCATTACTCCGTCATTTATGAACCGATTTGAAAAATTATTTTTTCATGTGAAAGGATATACGTTCCGATTGGTCCCACAGAAATTTTATAAAAATCGGTTCAGAAGTTTGGTTTTTGAATGAAAATATTTGGAGGAAATAGAAAATTTATCATGCAAGTAAACGAAATTGCGTGTTTTGTTTTCCTGCGTGTGACTTTTCAGTGGTGTAGTGTGGGGCCACTAAAAATTGTTAAATAAAAAAACTTAAAAAAAATATAAACGACTTCCATAAAAAACACTACAAAGCGTAAATGTTATTTTATACTTTGTTGTTTTTTATTATTTGGAAGTCGGTTGTATTTTAAGACAAAATGTCCATGCGGATGAATGATTTGCGTATATTGTTGACATTTCTGGGACTCAGTCATCCTCTTCGAATGAGGAATTTTAATTGGCTGACTAAATGTACTGAACAAGTGTTGGTCGTCCGGTGGCGAAAAGGCAACGGCATTGTTGCCATTAGGGGTAGATCCTAGGTTTGGGAGATGAGTTTGGCATACGAGCTTGGGTGCATAGCATAACAGTGGTCTACGGTCAGTAATGACCGAAGTTAGACAGTGAATGACTTTGCATTACTTTGTATTAAAAAAAAGTATTGGTTGGATTCATAAATAAAGAATACCATAAATAATGCTGACAAAGCAGAAAAGGAAAACCAATCCAATTTCTAAACATTTATTTCTTAAAATCACAATTCATAACGCATTTGCTTACTCATTCCACGGGTTCGTAAAAACGAATTTAAAATTCAGAAAGCTCTTGTTGGACAGTACCTACTTTTTCAAGTTTAAATAAATGACTTCAAATTCGAATAATTTATTGCAAACCCAAGCTTACATGCATTTATTTATCCTCGTTAGGTCATTGACCTTGTTTGATTTAAAAAAATACAGAAATACGTCACTTACAAAGTATTTCTTCAAACGGAGAAAGGATATTGACTCGAGGCTTAAACTCAGGGATATTTGAAGTAGTGTGCACAAAGAATGGCTTAAGTGGTTTGAAGGGGAGAATATTTGCTTGCACTTTAAATGTATTTTGGAGGATGGAAAGGATGTGTTAGTTTAAGATATGCATCTGCAGGCTCTCTTCAAAATAAGTACCGTGTACAAAGAATATTAGAACGACAAGCTAATGGTACATAAACACAAAGCCATTTTGATGTCTGAATAAAATAATCCAACAGTAACTATGAACAAACGCGTATAAAAACAAAATAAATCATTGGGCATATAAAAATTCACTCACATCTTTGTCAATGGCAAAAGTGCCCAGAACACTGGCAGCAATACCGCGTTGAATGGCAATGCTGATTCTTTGGCCTCTGGTCACGTCAACAATCGACAAGTTGTTTGCTGATGTCCCGAAAGACTCGATGCGCACTCGGACCCCATGGGCTTAATGTTTCAATCCCAAACGGCTCAAATATATAACTCCCATTAGGTCAAATAAAAAATATAAATCAACTTAGTTCTTATTAACAACCTTCTATTTGTAGATACTGAACACTTACAATTTCTAGACTATTTCACATACATTTATGTATGTCATACAAACGTTTAATTAATCGTAGTCAAGTTTGAAAGAAGATTTCAAGATTTTTTTAAATAAAATTTTTTAAGTAAGTTTTTTTAAAGTTACACCTGCCATGTTGTCTTTGCACCGCCCTACCGCGACTGGTAGTGCCTAAGGCATTAAGTCTGCCCGTATACAGCGTTTTTTACTAGTGCATAAACGTTTAATAAATGAATTAACTTTTCAGAGCCGGCAACATAATCGAGAAGCTGTGTCCTGACGGCATGGTGTTCAACGACTACAGCTCGCAGGAAGAGAAGTGCGACCTGCCCTTCAATCTAGACTGCTCAGCTAGACCTAAGCTCCGTAAGTTCTTATACCATAATCGTCTACAGCTCTCCAAGATTTATGTTTCTCATAGTCTGAATCTTCACAAAGCCTTCATATTTACAAAATTATGTGAAAAATTGGAACGCCTACTCTTGACAGTAGGGCTCACCGCTGCCAGGGTTGTGGAATTTGTTCGAAAGAGTCACCGCGGCCCTGGATCGCAAAGGGCTTTAGAAGGAACACGGATGGGTTTTAGTCAGTAAGAGTCTGACACGCCCTTTCGCTCCACCCAGAGCGGAAGAAGTCATTTGATGATTTCCCATCCTTAAAAATAAAAAAGGGTTCACCAAAAAGGAAAGAAAAATTAGAATGGAAATATCATGATTATTCACGATAGCCTAAGATCAAAGAACAAGCGATTTTTTCCTGCTGAATCTGCTATCTATTAGCACTCTAGGGCATTTTGAATACAAATGTTGAGTATCACTTGACACCTTGCCAAAGATAGTGGATCTAGAATATCTACTAGCTGAGAAACATAACATGCTGACTGATTGAATGACTTCAAACTGCCGATGCTCTCTGAAATAATCCGGTTTTTTATGACAATGTTCGAGTACCTTTTTATTTCATTAAATATCCAGGTAAACTTCTGTCTATATTAATAACCAGCGGACGTCACGCGGTTTCACCCACGTAGTTCCCGTTCCCGTGGGAGTACGGGAATAAAATATAGCCTATGTTACTCGCTGATAATGTAGCTATCCATTGCTGAAAGAATTTTTCAAATCAAATCGGTCCAGTAGTTTTTAAGATTATTCGTTATATAAAAAAATACAAATCTTTCCTCTTTATAATATTAGTATAGATAACAGCAAGCTTTGAAGTCGGTAGGCATTATAGGATTTATGACAAGAGTTGAATAGTTAAGTAGTTGTAATTTCCGAGAAACACGTGCACTGCTTACGCACGTGTTTGATGTTATGTAAATGAATAGGGCTGTCACACTTATCAGTTTATGCTCCAACTGACTACCGCAGAAGTTATGGTTAGATACTAAACTTGGCTAACTGGCTGGCTGGTTAGTGCAACAATATCCATTGATTCATACGTTCCTGTCTCAGTTTTCGATTACTCAGACGGTTCTTATAGGCCTTAGTCAAACAATCCTAAATAATGGAAGCTATCGTTTTACTTTTGTGGTAGCAATAGAAAATCTTCTGGAGTGGAAAAAAATATATTTATTAAATTTATTGACCAATTATTCCATGGACTTTTCATATGGTCATCAGTAAAGCAAAGAACTTTCGTTTGTTAGTCATCATCATATCAGCCGAAAGACGTCCACTGCTGGACATAGGCCTCCCCCAAGTTTCGCCACAACAACCGGTACTGTGCGTCTCGCATACGTCGGCTACCCGTGACCCTCACCAGGTCATCGGTCCACCTGGAACGCTGCGTCTTCCGGTACACGGTCGCCACTCCAGAACTTTTCGGCCCAATCGACCATCTGTCCTGCGAGCAATGTGCCCTGCCCACTGCCACTTCATTTTGGCAATCCTTCGGGCTATTTTGGTAAACTTGGTTCTCTTGCGGTCCTAGCCTTGGTTCGTTTGTTAGTAATAAAGAAAAATGGATAAAACTTCAAAGCAAGAGTGTATAGGCATCTTCTGGGCACGCTCACTCCATCATAGACCTTATCCATCACTTTCCATCAGGCTTGATTTTGGCCAAGAGCAAGCTAATTCCTCAATAAAAAAACAGGTTGCACTCCGGGAGTGCCGGCAGAAGTGAAAACTTGAAACATTTACGTTGTGCATTTTGGAATGGTTAGGGAATAATTTCGCTCGAATTGTATATGCATGCATTGAGGCATACATTTTCGCCGCGCGGTAGAAAGAGAGGGGAATTTTCGATCAGGTCACGTGTCCTGACGCGATTTTAACATTTTTTACCCATCCCAAAAAGTGCACAACGTCGCTAAAGAAGTTTTCACTTAAAAAAATAATAAAAACTGTCAACCCTAGAATAAGGCACAGAGAGACTGGTTAGTGACATCAGTAGAATACAGATTACACATAAATGCCGTAGGTCACAGAGCTGGAACAACTTTCACATCTCAAAGGAAGCGTGGCCTTGTGTCGACGCGTAAATTATTGTCCGTCCAAATATACGGATCTTTATAGTCGTATGATACTATGAATAGCTATTGACACTGGATACATTTTGGGTGGCAAAAATATTTCCTTTCGGGAAAACAGATTTCGCCAATATTTTGAAAAAAATTGCAGTTGACAAAGCGGTTGCGAAATTGAGTTAGAATAGAGCAATAATTGTAATATGAAAAAGAAAAACTGAGGTTATTTATACTTTCTTATAGAGAATTTTAATATATAATCTGACTATTTTTTGCTTGCGACTTCGCACGCGCATGTCCCGTTTTTCCCGTTCCCGTAGGAATTTCCTGCTCTCGTATAGCCTATTAAAAATATTCCAAATCCGACTGGTAGTTCCAGAGATTAACGCGTTCAAACAAACAAATTCTTCAGCTTTATTATATTAGTATATTGATATTAGTTGCTTGTTGCTTACAGTTCAGAGATTTTCATTAATTAAGGCGAGTGAGATGTCTGACAGATAACTTGGGTCTAACGATAGTTCCTTTAACAATAAAAGATATCGTTTTGATACAATGTGCATTCGGATGGTGATGTAACTCCACCCCTAAGAGGACCCATTGACCGTAGTATCCAACAGACCTGCCGACCTACTATGACGTGCTAATGATTGAAACTGACACTTTCCGATGATGTAAAAGGGATAGTGCTATTCGCTTTTTATAGCTCCATCTCTCTCTTAGAGCGGAATCATAATCGTTTTAAGACTTCATAGTGCAATATATTATAATATACGAAAGGGCTGATACAAAAGGATGACGTCATAACAATTTTTCCACTTCAGTTAAAAAAGCATAAATAATGTATTTCCGTTTTCAATAGTATTTGCAACAACTTTCCAATTTCAAGGGAAGCCCGACCTTGCCAATGACGCAAGTTTTATTGTTATTTCAAATAAATACACTTTTATAGTTAAGTGCTATTAACGCATGATGTAAAATACACTCAGACAATTTTATAACATAGGAAACTGTTACATATAATAAAAATGTAACGGATCGCTGTCGATACATGGAAGATATATGAGTTAAAATATTATAGGGACCTTTTTCAACGCAAATAGCACCCAAATACAATGATTGTTAGAATTTTTGTCTGTTTGTCTGTGCGTTTGCGCACGCTAATCTCAGAAACGGTTATCCGATTTAGATGTGTTCACTAACATTATGGTAAGCTTCACTTAACTTAGTGTTTGTCAATCGGTTCATAAATAAAAAAGTTATGCCAATTTAAAGAATCACGTCGAACATTTGTTAAACTATCTATATCCATCTATTCTTTCTCTGTTCAGTAGCATTGACTGAAACTTTACAAAACTTCATAATCTTAAAATAAAAATGTCTGCCCCAAGTAACTATTCCACGCTATATCGTCTGTTCGGTTTCAGATAGTACTCCTGCCAAAACAAAAATGTAATTTAAAAAATGTAACGTTGTTTAGGTACGTAGGTGTAATATTACAGAAGATTTGGTTGACATTATAAACTTTCGTAGGGCCTATTTAATGAAGCCGACGCCGGTGCTAGGTGACATGTGACAATCTGACAATTTAGTACGTTTCCTTCATCTATTTGCTGCTTAGTAAACTGCACAAAAATAAGTCTTCTTAATTTTGTGACAAATATGTCACAGGCCCTACTAAAAACCGGCCAAGTGCGATTCGGACACGCGCACGAAGGGTTCCGTACCATTACCTATAAAAGCGGCGAAAAATCACGTTTGTTGTATGGGAGCCCGAATATTTATTTTATTCTGTTTTATAGTATTTTTTATCGTAGCGGCAACAGAAATACATCATCTGTGAAAATTTCAACTGTCTAACGATCACGGTTCATGAGATACAGCCTGGTGACAGACGGACAGCGAAGTCTTAGTAATAGGGTCCCGTTTTACCCTTTGGGTTCGGAACCCTAAAAACCATACTTAACCTAACTAAAATACCATTTTAATCAACAGAAACCCCCATTCCCCAACTGCACTGTCCCCGTCTGAACGGCTACTTCTCGCACGAGGACCCTAAGGAATGCGGCAAGTTCTACTACTGCGTCGACGGCAAGTTCAACATGATCACCTGTCCCGATGGCCTGGTGTACAATGACAAAACTGGCATCTGCACCTGGCCTGATGAGGCCAAGAAGAAGGGTTGTGGCGCAGCTGGTGAGTAACTGGCCTTACATGTTTTTACTGATAATATGAAAAACACAAGTACGTCATAGCCATTATGCTCTGCGATGCCACTGACTGCACCGTAGAAGTAGCGAAAATTTAGGTAAATAAAATCTGTAACACTTTTGAGCCGTGGTCACGAGGAAAAAAGAAGTAAATATTCAAAGCTTGGGGACGAGGTAACATAACTCGATGCAAAACAGTCAGATATAGTTCTGAGAAAAGTATTTTTTGTTTTCTTTCCGTTAATTTGTAATTTTTATTTACTTCAATTACAACACTCCAAGTAGAGCTATACGTTAGATTGCGTGGAAAAACGACGATTGATTTACTCGAGAATAAAATCGTGGAATTGATAATTCCTTGTATAAGTTATTCGTGTATAAATTCGGGTTTGGTCGAATCCGGCCTTAGTACATTTCTAAGAAGCAGTTTAATTTTTTTTTTTTCATTTCACTATTGTCCTTTCACAGAGGTATTCGACTTCGACTGCCCCCCCGTAAACGAAACCTTCGGCCTCACCCACCCCCGGTACGCAGACCCCGAGGACTGTCAGTTCTTCTACGTGTGCATCAACGGCAACACCCCTCGCCGCTCCGGCTGCAAGCTCGGACAGGCCTTCGATGATGTCCACAAGAAGTGCGAGTGGGCAAGGAAGGTGCCTGAATGGTAAGCTATAAGGATGGAATAGTTAAATATGCATTACTGTTGTTAACATTTTCATTGGTAAGTCTTCGTCGAACTCTCTGCCTGCGTCTGTGTTTCCGAACGCATACAACCCTAATCTCTTCAAAATGAGAGAGAACAGGCTTCTGCTGGGTAGGCTAGCTCCATCGTCGACTTTGTCTCTGTCCTAGCCTAGAGTCAAGAGCAAACTCATCTCAAATAAAAAAATATACACTCTCAGCTTATCCGAAAATGAATGGCCCCATACGACGTAAGTAGAAATCATGTGCTTAATTTTCACTGACTCCATTTGAACTTGCTGAGTCGCAGTTAGTGCATTTGGATCAATTTTCGTATATCTCCTCTTTTCAAAGTTATATCAAAGTTCTTCAGAAGCAAAAGTATAAAATGGATTTGAGTTTTTCGTTTCTTATTTTAAATTCTTTGGATCACTACAGTAAATCAATTTTCCCCTCACATATACATAGGGCTCTTTACAAGATATTTCAGAAATGCGGGATCATATTTAATATAGGTACATTAGTTATCTGTCAGGTAAATGGTAAAGGGCCGAAGACTACGTACTTCTTGAAACATCCTGTAAGTCCAGCATTAGTAGCAAGCAATATACAATATACAATATACAAGCAATATACAATATACAAGCAATATACAATGACATTACGTTTTCAGCGCCGACTGGTACAAGGGCCAGCTGACTGATGCGGAGCTGGAAGCGCTAGAGAACCCCCCCGCCGCCAAGCCCGCAGGCAGCGGATCCCGCCGCAAGCCCAACAGGCCCCACAAAGGCAGCAAGACGGTCGAATTCGACGATTAGCGCATTTAATGTAGGCTAGATTAATAAAGTATTTTTTTGTAAGGATATTCTTTGGTTTGATTTTTTAATCGACTTCAAAAAAAGGAGGAGGTTGGTGTGCCGTCATTTATAAACCGATTTGAAAAATTATTTGTTTATATGAAGGGATATACTTACTTTCCGATTAGCCACATAGAAATTTCATCAAAATCGGTTCAGTAGTTTGGTTTTTAAATCAAATTATCTGGAAAAAATATGTCATCCAAGTAAACGAAATTGCGTATTTTGATTTCCTCTGACTTTCCAGTGGTATATTTAGGTGTGAGGTACCACTAAACATCGAAAAAAAAACGTTTTTCTCAAACAACCAACTTCCAAAAACAAAAAAAAAATCCTAATAATAAAATAACTTTAATTTCCGAAGTCGGTGTCAAAAAACAAGAAGAAGAAACAACCAAAAACACCGACTGCCGAAATTAAAGTTATTTTTATTTGGAAGTCGGTTGTATTTTTTTGTAAAAAGTTTTTTTTATACTAATTTTTTTTTTTTGAAGTCGTTTGTTTTAACATCACATGCATCAGCATCGCCTTTTTCTTCAAAGGTTTAAGGAAAAGTGTACCTCTACATATAGTAGGTACAACCGTATTTCGCAAGGCTTAGTCTAAGCGCCGTGGACTTACATGTTGTAGGGTATAGTTTATTATGGCCATCATTTGGTCACAAATCTAGACTACTACGGACTACGGACCTAAGAAATTACTGAAGAAAAATCTCACATCCAAAAAGTTTTAGTGGTATAACTCACTTTAAAACTGACTTTAAATCCGTCGAGCACCGCAATAAACAGTAGACTATGAGGGTTCAGTAAGCTTCGCGGTATCTACTCGTCTCTCGTACCACTTCAGTCTCAAGAAAAAAAAAAAAATGATTTGCTCAAGGTGAAAATGTTTGTTGCGGAATTTGTTCGAAAGATTCGCCGCGGCCCTGGAACGCAAAGGGCTTATGAGAGAACACGGATGGGTTTTAGTCAATAAGAGTCTGACATGCCCTTCCGCTCCACCCAGAGCGGAAGAAGTCATTTGTTGATCTCCCATCATAAAAAAAATAAAAGAAGGTGAAAGTCTTAGCCTAGTGCCTGTTGACAGTGATGAAATATGGAACTGAATAATGGTCGCTCATAATAGGCCTCGTCAGAAGAAGTCTTAAAACGATCATGATTCTGCTCTAAGAGGGAGACGGAGCTATACATAGCAAATAGCACTATCCCGTTTACATAATCGGAATAAAATGGCATTGGCACGTCATAGTAGGGCAACTCTTCTGCATTATCCGTTTGATTTATTCAGAAGATTTACTTCTTAGTCAGCAAAAAAGATGATATCTTAGTTTTCAATCGCCAAATCCACTCACTGCTGATTATAAGATTCGTCCCTGTTAGGCCCAATTAGACGGTCCTGTGCTTTACCTAAAAAACTGTATGCATATGTCACCGCAAAATTGCAGACTCCGTAAGATTGTATTAAATCTTTATTAGATTATCATTTCTCGATATATTATGAAAAAATCGTTTGGTACGCAAAACATCCCATCCAAATTCATTAAAAAAAAATGTCTGCAATTTCACGCAATATTTTACAATCTTTCGGCATTCACTATTTACCGTTTTTCTGTAATTGTAGGCATATAAAATTAAACTACCAAAACTTTAATTAATTAAATATATTTCTCTTCTCGCATAACTTTCTATTTACATTTCCACTATTTCAGCAGCAATATTTACAGAAAAAATACATACATATGACAATTCTACTGGTTAACGATACATATGTCTATGGTAACTAATATCACTCACGAATCAAGTGTATTTGGCAAATCATTCGTTTTAGTGTGTGTTCGAGAAATTACAGGGATCACACAGAGTTATTAGGTTTAAGGAATAAATAGGACTCGGTAGAAATATATTCCAATCTTTCAGTGAAATTAAATTAATGTAAAAATAGTGTATCACAAAACGAAAACGGTTGTTTATAAATTAGGGATTTTTTATGATTAATACGTCTTTTTTACTGTGCCTGATACCATCGATAGTCTGCAAAAACAAGTATTCGATGTTAAAAAAAGCATTCTGCTAGTTTTGTTTTGCTCTGGCAAAAAATAAGGAGCTTAGAAGTAATTTGGCACTAAATATTACTCTTGGGCGATGTCTCTGGAAAGAAAATGTTCGAATACTTTTGAAGTCAAAAATCAAAGGTGTTTAAGTTGATGAAAAAAAATTTCAACAATTTAATTTCTTTTGTATCGATCATTTCTTTTCTGAAACTGGTTTTAATTATCTTCTTTTCCTCATATTTCAGTTTTATATTTGATCAATTTCGTTTTCGTCTTATGATACCAAACTCCATCGCTCAATCACGCATGTCCACAGTGAGGAACCAGCTCAGGGTCCTCGCAGGTCAGGTTCTGGTCATCGAACACCTTTCCTTCGCCACAGCTGATGAGGCGAGGGTGTCCTTCTACGCAGGTGATGAGTCTGTGGCAGTCACCGGGCACAGGGAAGCGGGGGAAAGGCCAGAACTTCGCGGCTTGGGAGCCAGATGGCACTTTGGCTGGGCATTTGAAGCCGACGACAGCTGTGGGACAAAGAGTAGAAATAGTTTATGAGTAGTGGTCATCTTTTAGTAGCGCCATCTATCTGGCTACTTACAAGTTAAGAAGTCTGAAGCAGAATTTAGTCAATTATGTCCAATACTGTCACTAGGTGGCATTAAAATGGTACAATAATTTGATACTGATTCATTTTCATAATGGTCAAAAAATCTTTGAATCAATAAAGCTAGACAAATAGTGATTAACGTTACTAAGGGCGTATTATAAGGTATCATTGAATTATTAAAAAACAGCCACGTAATCACCCACAAATCTTTTAAGATACATATCGCGATAGCGATTTTATCTGCCCTTTACTAAAAAAAAATCTACATCATATAGAGAACCTCTTTAGGTGTAAGAGGAGATTTGGTTTGGACATTAATGAGTTAATCAGGACTTCCATTTAGTATAGAATGCTTTACTCACCTTCAGGGTTACAGAAGGGCTGGAGTAGATCGGGCCAGTTGCAGCCATGGATGCGTTCATCGTAAACCAGGCCGGGAGTGCAGGGCTCCTGTTCGGGGATACCGTATGCGCACTTGATGTAGCTTGTGGAGCACTCGTCGCTGTCTGGGTAGATGCCGAACTGGTACTCGCAGCCGGGGGTTGATAGAGGTACCACTGCAAAGGGAAGAATATTTTTTGTTAACATAATGCATATTTTTATCACGCAAGGTACGGATTTTTTTGGACTTCAGTGACTTTGAATGACTTGCAGACAGAAATGAGCGCTGGACATACTCCTCCCCCAATTTATTTCAGCCAAAGTGTTTTCCGTTGTTTCGCCCCAGTGGCCAGTCCCACAGAAACCGTAAGTTCTTTCCGGGATAAAAAATAGTATTTCGCACTGGTTTCGATCAGAATATTTCGAAATTGGATCTGTACAAGGTCGCAGAATTCAGCCTCATCTGGCACATTATTATATCTGTAGTAATTATATTCTCACATTTCTTGAGACAAGCCCATTGGTTGTTTCCAGCGTTTTTACTCCTATTTTCTTCTTCTTTCAATTTCTTAAGGTAGTTGATACTTACAGTCCGCTTTCCTGGTACCACAGTCGACGGCCCAGTGGTAGTTGCAGTGATTGTGTATGGCGCCTTTGCCGTCGAACAGGAGACCATTTTCACATGTTTCCACAGTCAAGGATCCGTTGGTGCAGAGGAAGAACTGGTCGCAGAGCTCGGGGTGGGCGTATGCCTGGAAATTGAGAAGAAGATTGTTAGTAACGCAGCAATAAGAGTTTGGCCCTAGATTATTATTGTACGCACTTGAGACATTATTTTTATTCGAGAATCCATTATGTCAGGAGTATCTATGAAAGAGCGTCTTAAAGCATGGTGGTTAAAATTAATGTGTAGTTTTATTAAGAGGGATTATAGTGTCAATTTTAACTTGATTATGTATTATATATTACTTCTCGATAACATGACACTATGCCTGGGCATTATCCACCAAGGTTATTAATGGCGAGGTGGCCCAGGTGAAGAATACCTGGTAGAGCCTGGGATACCCAGTAGTGGGACTGTCTCGGTAACCTCTAAACATAAACAATAATGAATATGTTATGTACCTGGACTCCATGCTGCTCAGGACATGCAGGTGCGTGCTCCAACAGGATACCAGCGCTTGCTGAAACAAAAAGAAAAATCGATATCAATACGTTATTCAAATATCACAGTTTCTTCTGGCAACAGTCGCTAGATGGCGTTGCTGCACAATAAATCTATATCAACATAAGTGAGTTATTAATTGCAGCTCTCAGTACTGATTACTACTGATTGATTGATAGAAGTCGTTCTCGTATATTTAATTACTCGAGGTCTTCTGGTAGATTACTGTAATAATACTGTAGTTATCGCTACAGTAAGTACTTTGTATTTATGGCTATACGACCATGAATCCTTTGAAGTTTTTTTTTATCTTTTCAGAGTTTAATGACTTACTAAGAAATGATAAAAAATAGTTTATTATGTTGCTTTTATTATGCTAGCTTCTGCTCGGGGCTTCACCATCAGCCGAATGACGTCCACTGCTGAACTTAGGCCTCCCTCAAAAGGGGGGTTCGCCACGCTTGGCAGGTGGGTTGGCGATCGCAGTGTAGCTGTTGAAATGCACAGAGAATACTTCGCCCACTTAAAAAGTTACAATGTTATATTATCCCAAGGGATAAAAAGTACCTATATCGTTCCTTCTCCTAGATCCAATCAATTACAACATATATATTTATGTATCTCTTCTTATGTATTTCTTCCAAGTCACATGTAAAAATTATAAGTTACTAGCTTTTGCCCGCGACTTCGTACGCGCATATCCCGTTTTTTCCCGTTACCGTAGGAATTTCGGGAAATTCTCTCTTAGTGCTCTCCAAGTACACTCCCCAAGGAACCTACATGCCAAATTTCAGCTTTCTATAATCAGCAGTTTAGTTAATTTAGGCTGTGCGTTGTCTATCAGTCGCTCAGTCACTCAGAAACGGAAGAAATTTATATAATCAATATTAATACATCATTTAAACAAAAGGTTTATTTAATTAAAATAGCCGTAACGACTTCAACATGCATTAACCAATCAGCGAGTCAACGATCAAGGGTTGGCAAGAGCTAATTCGAGGTTACACTTTCGATGTAATATCATGCGTGAAACATGCGTTCAAGCGAGACGTGTTGCAACCCTATCGTCAGTGAGGTCGCCGGCAATTTGCCGCAAATGAAACATTTGGTCGGACCTAGTACTTTAACTAATTGTTTCACACTCCAGCAGAATGATTAATTAGGTAAATGAAATCTGTTTTAATAAGCTGAGGTCATGTAGGCTTTGTCTTGGGTTTTACCCAGCAATCAATTATTTATTTATGGTATGATGTCTTGTCTAATGTCATTCACTAGAGTTGTAGTTATCAGAGAGCTCACGATCGATCGGAGAATTAGCCTAGGCTGCTCGGTCGGTCAATAGATACGGTGAACAGAACTTTAGTATGATACAACTTAAACTTACAAATTAAATAAGATTTTTTTTAAATTTGAAACTAGACGTGCTGAATTTCTTTAATTTCTGAATTAACTACATTTCTTTTTTTTACTTTTGTTTACAATTACGAACTTCATGTTGACACACATCACTTTTAAGACAAAACAAAGGATTAGAAATGAAAACGAAAATGGCTGCCCCACGAACTTGTAAATGAAAACTGTGAGCTAGCTCCGAATATCACCCCTCAAACAAATTGAAAAAACAGTGAAAATGGTACAAAAGTAATGCTATTTACAACGTGTATTTACGTCGTCATAATATGCACGTTGTGCTAATTAACTGCCTAAGTAATTTTCCTATGCACTCACAACTAATTTCCAAACATAAGCTTGTGCAAACTTCATGAACACACGCAATCCTTTTAATTCTTCACTTAACAACTTACAAGAAATTTCGACAGCTTAATTATTTGTTCCTTAATTTTATATAGTCATGTTTTATTAAGAGCCAAATTGTTTGCCTGTAATCAATAAAGAATTACCTTCTTGATAGCCTAGCTTCTTGGATTTCTTACAAGAATCGGTTGAGTGTTATAAATGGCAAGTCAAAGTATTATAGCAGCTTAATAAATATTACCACATCAAGGTCTTTAAATGCTTTAATATTAATAATAGGAAATGTTCCCATAAACGCAAGAAACAACAAAACCCGAGTACAGAACATGAAAGAAAAAATATTTATTGTCACAGCTTAAAAATCTTAACACATGCATACTATTTTAACCTTAACTAAAATTGACCTTAACTAATCTTTGGACAAGGCAATCCAAGTCTATTAAAGTATTGATTCTCATGGGACAGATAAAATGACAGGTCAATATACAACGTGTAACAGAATGAACGCAATACCTCTCAAGGGGTCATTGTATTCATCATTCTGTACAAGTATTACTATGGGATCAACCCCAAAATCGCGAGAAAAAATCAGCTCTTCAGTACATTTTCTTGGGTTATGCGCACATAAATGTATGGGGCAATCGATTTTTTTTTCGCGCTTTCAGCGAATGCTAGTTGTTCATAATGATGAGTACAATGACCCCTTCAGAGGTATTGCGTTTATTCTGTTACAGGTTGTATATTAAATCAAACTTGGTAAACAAAAAGCTAGTAACTTAAACAGAGTTGCCAGAAAATTAATTACAAAAAGCGCAAGAGTAACATTTACTCTATTTAGGATAACCCAAAAACGTGATACTACGTTTCCTATAATCCATTAACAACCTGCTTAAGCCACTGCAGTTTAATCGTGAAAGGTCAGCTTTACTCCACGACCTATGGCAACACTTTCCCTTCGAACATTGTTAACTAATGAAGGTAGAATCTTTCACTTATACCATTTCTAGCGGTACAGTTCCTATTCTTACTTCCGATCAGGAAATGAACAAAATCATACAATTATATGCTGCATATTACATGCAAGTTATATCGATCTTCATAATTTTATAACTATGGTAGTTGAATATCACGTCTAAGGGTTATGAAACGATAAATGAAGTATGTAAAAGATAATGTGATTAGAAGGAAAATTACTACTGAAATGAGGACTCATTGAGATTAAGTACTTATGAAAGAAGGAGATATGCAGGGCCATAACCAAATGAATTGAGATAAAGACAGGAGAACCGTCAAGAAAAAATAAATAAATAAGGAATTTAAGCGTTTTTGTCAATAAGCTTTAGGTGAAATTAAATACAGCTGAAAATGCAAAACCTTACAGCTCCAAGTGACCGCGTTAAATGAAGGAAGTCATTCCACAATAACATAGGAATATTGTTTACAATCGTTATAGGATTACATTTATCTCGAAATAGCTGACGCTGGAAACGATAACATCTAGGAATATTCCTAACATTGGGCTTAAAGCAAAAAAGAAGAACGGATAAAAACGAATGAGAGATGGCATTGAAGACTGACATACCTAATACTGAAAGAGACGAAAATACAAATTATGTAGGTACATAGAATTGGAAAACCAAGGACAGTTTGAAACAATAGTAACGATGGAGATGAAACTTGAGAGTTTTAGAATGCCAATAATGTTAATGTAATACAACGCCACTATTTCAAGCAAATGTTTAGATTTTACGGTTTCTGATGAAGATGGATTAGCAGATGAGGCAAATACAAGAACATGTCTTATAATTTCAAACAAAGCAACAATTTTCCCACAAAAACCTGTACAAAACAATAGCACACCGATTGCGTTCATCTCGTTCCAGATGAATAGCGTCATGAATGAAGCAACCAGTACTGTAGACTTAGAAACAGAATCAACTAGGAGTCTTGTTATGTTTAGGACTTTTTATTCAATATAACAAGGCTGAGATAAAATATAAAATTTGTATTGTATTCTCTTTTTAGAAATACATCTTCTGTGAAAATGTCAACTGTCTAACCATCACAGTTCATGAGATACAGCCTGGTGACAGACGGACAGACGGACGGACAGCGGAATCTTAGTAATAGGGTCCCATTTTACCCTTTGGGTACGGAACCCTAAAAAGAAGACGACACTATTGTTATTGAACAAATTGGAAAACAAGAAGAACAAATGAGACGAACACCAACTGATGGGATCATAAATGATGACAAGTTCGAAGATTTAGAACATTATAGCACAATTCCTTTTGTACCGAAGATCATTTTACTTTAGTTTATGTCTGATGAAGATTAATAAGTAGATCATGTTGAATTATTAAAGAATCAAATCCCTAATTCTCACACAAGAACTTCAAAACAAGTACAAAACAATAGCCCACAGATTGCGTTCATCTCGCTCCAGATGAATAGCGTCGTGAGTGAAGCAACGTCATCGCAGATGTCGGCCAACGAAGCAATAACCTCGGGAACTTTTACTTTTACAACGAGAACGTACTAGGGGAGCATCTTCTTATATTGTTAGTGGTTTAATGTATTGTACTTGTACTTGTAGGTCATTATTTAAGTTAGTATAGTGCATTTTTGGGAGTTAGATGAATAGATAGATATATGATTATACAACAAAAATAGTTCATCATCATATCAGCCGAAAGACGTCCACTGCTGGACATAGGCCTCCCCAAGTGTCGCCACAACAACCGATCCTGTGCGTCTGGCATCCATCGGCTACCCGCGACCCTCACCAGGTCATCGGTCCACCTTGTGGGAGGCCTTCCAACGCTGCGAAAATAGTTACACAAACTTAATTCTATAGGTACAGCGGCGGTCTTAGCGCTGGCAGCCATATTTACCAGACAACCTTTGGAGTTGTATAATTAATTAATTACATTGAGTCGGGACAAAATTAGAGACAGTTTAAATGGTAATTTAATTCTTTTGATCTTTAATTGGTTGTGATCTCGGGTTAGAATCCTACTTAGGGTCAGGGGTAAGGGGGTTTCTGACAGTTAAATTGAAGCTAGTGGTGTTTTATAACTTTTCCGAGTACCTATAATAAAGGGTTATTTTCCAACAGGATTTTTGTAAATACTAAGGGTGGATTCAAGGAGAACACACGAATACGTTTGTAAACAGATCTGTAACGTCAAATTATTACATAATCGATCACGAATAAAAAATAATTCTTGCAGATTTTTCTAGTCAACTAAATTGATATTTAAATAACACTGACACTAAATCGAATTACAAGTCAATGTCGCCTGGCATTGTAATGTCAATTACATATCAACAAAATAAAAAAATAAATGTTTCAGTGACATATGCAACCAGTTATTAAGAATACTAATTATACTAAACGTTATATAAAAGAACTTACCGCTGTTATACTTTCCGTGACCTTGCGATACATAGCAAATGGTATTACCGACCGATAATGTGTGTTGGGCCGCTAAAATGAACGTACAAGTTTTTTTTTTTCATTTGAAAAAAGGACCATTAAATTGTATTTTATTTTAATAGTGGTTAATTATCCTCGATCTGATAAATGAAACAATCATACATTAGGCCCCTAAAATGGAATAACAAATATATATTTTTGTTTGAAAATAAAAATTTAGGTACATAAATTTGTTTTTTTTTTAAGAATGGTTTTAATTATTCTCGATCTGGTAAGTAAGACCATTATACCGACATCCTTTATTATGGTTTATACACGTACAAACGTTGTTTATCAGAAAAACAGGATATGCTCTGTTAAACATAAAACGACTTAATTTTATGCTTATCTTATCTATCGTATCATCTAATGCGGGATTTCCCTCAATTGAAACTCATAGAGATTTTTTCCCACGGATATAACTATTAAACGTAATTTACCCACTAGGTGTTAGTTAGGCAAACGTGTTATTAAATTACGTTTGATAATTATGATGAGATTGTGATGAAACTTTAGGCCAAGATGTTCAAGTAATTAGTTTGTATGATAGAAATTTTATTGATTTCATCAACTTTTGACTGTCTAGAAATTGTTCAGTTAATATTAAATTTGTTTGGCAGTAGATGGCGTAACATGTAAGTTTGAAATTCTTTAATAAGACCTTAAATGTACCATGTTTGATGCAAATAAAACCATTCTTATCTTTTATTATGGACATAACATTATCAGATCTTGGATATTCAACGATACCTAAGCTATTAATCTATATTATAAATCCGATAGATTAGTATGGTGCTTTAACCACTTACTTACTTAAATTACTTTCAAATTTAAATGCACAAAAGCAGTAAAAGTTTTTTATGCCTTTGTCAATAAATAAAGTTGGAAATGTTACTTTTCAATCTTCAACAGTCACTTAAAATTAATTGTTATAACAATTAAAATTGTCAAGAAGTGAAAGTGTTTCTTGAGATATTAATTTTGTACTCAAATTAAGTGACAAAAGTTAGTTATAACACGTAGTTATATTTAAAAAAAAAAAAAACAAAAATATGGTCTGTTTCTACTGCACTCAATCATTTTAGTAGTTTTCAGTAGAACTCTGATGAAAAACGTCGACTTAAAAGGTAACATTGTATATTCATTGAACCTTGTTCCGCTCATCGCTTCTTTTATGCACCAACATTCTAACGCGTCCGAGCATTACTCGTTGAAATATGAATAATTCATGCTTTGAGCTCTGGTTCGATGTAATCTCAGCTGCAGTGTCGCGTACGCATGTCGTGGCAGGGAACCAACGCCTCTTGAATTTATGATACCATGATTGATTTATGAATATGATTTGTTTCTTTGTAAAGCCACGTGCATGCAAATATAAACACTGTTTTCTTATCTTGAACACGCTTTGTCGCGCGGTTTTGTTTCCGTGACCCATGTCACAGAAACCGTATATTTTTTCGAAATAAAAACATCTTATGACAGACAGCGAAAGTGTAGCTTTCTATCAGTGAAAGAACTTTTGGAATTTGATTGAGACTAAACATATTAATAAACATTTTTACCTCTTCTGACATTAGTTTAGATTTGTTTAAGTTAGTATCAGTACCTAATTATTAATTCAGAAAGCCGGAAACCGTCGTTTCTAGACGCACTTGGTAAGATATAAATCACACTACAACTGGTTTTAGTGAACCAATAAATGATAATAATAATTAGCGCACCGTGCAACCATAACTTGTTTCACGATTGCAAGAAATCCATACATTTTGCAACATTTAGGAAGTATATAAATACCCTTTGCAAACTGTAAAATACTACATTTTACTTGTCATAAAATATCCTTACAGAAAATCTTTATCGTAAAGTGTATGTGCAACATTTTAGCGGCCCGAGTGGCTAAAAGGCGAAAGTGGTTGCTTGTGAGTGGCTAGCCTTGGTGGTCATGCGCAGTCGCCGTCGACGCTAACTGCTTCGGATTAGATCGTACATACTCGTATGCTGCATTAAACAATGGTTTAACAGACAATCTGATGTAATTATTGTAATTAAGATTGTTTACCGGGGGTTATCTTGATGGATAGTTTTGTGGTGCAACAGTTTTATAGAGTCGTTGCAGGCTATTCTTTCACATTTAATATGTCTGAGTTTAGTCAGGTTAACCCTTTTGAACGCCATTGTCACGTATACATGACAAACAAGCGCATGCCCTGAACGCCAAACGTCACAACTATGTGACAAAAAGTACGGTGAATTTATGGCTTGACGTCGAGGGCACGCCGATGCGTTTATGCTCTGGCGTTCAAAAGGTTTAATAGAAATTAGATAAATAAGTTAGAAGTTTGCTTTGATATGTTATTTGATATGTTATACTGTTATTTGATTAGCGAAATACTAATTTAAGCGTTAGTAAAGGGAATTGATCTTAATTGAATCTGTATGCTCGAAGTAATTATTGACCACCTACATATTTTGATTTACATTGATGCAACGCGGCCACCAAGTAGCAATAAAATCGATTAACATTGATTACAATTTGAAAGCAAGTTCCAATTTGAGTAGCCAATCTAGTACTTATATTTATCTCAATTTCATTGCCCAACTATTCTAGATTCAATAGCCAAAACAAATGCACAAAGAATGTTTTAATGCCATTATTCAAGTCATAAAAATTCTTTAGTTGTTTGATCTTGAGGAATTTACGTTTTTGTTCTCAGACATTGGTAGTTCAAATATTTGTAAATGAGATTATTATTTTTAACAATAGGTATAAATAGACTAGCCATTGTATATACCACAGAAGATACTTTGATTTAATGAGAATAGTCTACATTTTATGAAGGTACAATTTTTTTTAAAGATTCTTTGTTTTGCCTTTATTATATTAAAGGCGAAACAAGAATTATATTTTTAGAGTATTTGTGATTAAATTAACTTTACCTATACACAGACAATAAGTGAAAACACTGGCAATACTGCTTCATATTTAGAAACTATTATTAATCCTGTCACCGAAGTTAAAAATAAACTTTCCAATTACGTTAAGTGTCAAAAAATGACAATCTAGTCAAGGATAGTGACTACTATTCTGACAAAATATCCCAAGCAGTCTGTTGCAGTTAGTGACATCAAATTTGTGATAAAAGACAACATATTCATATGAACTAGTATTGCCAGTGTTTTGATTTATTGCCGTATCGTCGTTTCCACCTTGTATAACAATAAACTTTAATTTTAAGATCAGTTAAAATAATCAACATTTTTCACACTTATTAAGTTTATTCATAAAAATACTTCCTATTTTTATATTTATTAAATGGTCTTGCAATGTTAATTGCATCAAAGCATGATATTTTAATTTAGCTTAAAACATGACAGGAACTTGGTAATAGTCGAGCAGCAGTTGTAATCGAGTTTCAAATGATTGTAATGCTCGACCTTGCTTATGTAATGTAATTGGAGAATTCATAAATTGTAATCATTCTAATTTCAATTAATTGGCTCATTATATTAATAAATTGTACTATTTTCCTTTAGTTATTTGTCTCACTAACTCATTTAGTCTTCCGTGGCAGTTAAAATAACAGTTTGATTTTTTTCTCACTTAATTATAGAAAATATGTCTTCTACATATGTACCAAGTAATAAAAGCACCAAATGTTATTAATTTGGAGAGGAAATGATAAATATTATAGAGAGAACAATTTAGATTATTAACATCAGAAGTCAAGTGGTGAAAATACCATAAAAACACAGTACATTAAAATAATTAACAATAAACTAAGTTACACATACCTTCATATTAGAATTAAATATATAAGTTAAAATATTACCAGAAGGTCTTTCGTACTAAAAATCGTTCAAATTTAGAGAATAATTAATCAATGTCAAAAACCTCTTATTTTGCTTATGAGGTTTATTTGATAGTTTGCGGTGCGAATGTAAATGCTCCTAAAAATACGAGAATTATCCCTTTGGACTACCACATTCTTTTCTTGCTCAGAAACCACTGTGAGTGGACTTTTACGTTTTTTTTTACTATTGATAGGCACGCGTTCGACCACTATCTCACTAGATGGTAAGCGATGATGTGGTCGAAGATGGAGCACGCTTATCAAGAAGTAACCTATTCACTCTTGATTTAAAGACTCCCAGGTTTTAGCAATCAGGAAACACAGACTCTGGCAGGGCAATCCACTCCTTAGCTGAACGCACAATGAATGTGTTACCAAAACATTTTGTGAGTGGAATGTCTACTATGTACCGGTGGCGCATCAAGCATCTAAGGAGGTTTCCAACACTTTAATGTCCTTTATATCTGAACAAGTGGTTATATTTTACTACTTCCATTATAACATCATCCTTGATCACAATCTCATTGCCAATGCCGCAATTTCCTCATAAATTCAATGCGAATGAGCTGACAATAGCATGAGGTGCGATTGTATGAATATTAACAATGCTGACACTTGTTCTAGACGTAATTATGACATTAACTTATGGTTGTTATGATTATGAAAATAAGCTTTGTGTAGTCGAAGGTGTGGTTTGATTTCTTTTGGTAAAGTACCTGAGGTGATAAACTTTTGATATCATTTTTTTAATATAATTTTCTTTAAAAAGGAAAAGTTTGCCTTTTGAACTTGCTTGAAATTGTAATGTATATGTCACCGGAAAATTGCAGACTCCGTAAGAGTGAACAAATCTTTATTAGATTTAATTTCTCAATATATTACGAAAAAATTGTGTTATATACAATAAATCTCATCCAAATTTAATAGTTTCCAATATATCCGTGTTCAGAAAAAAATAGTTTACAATTTCACGCGATATTTTACAATCTTACGGCGTTTGCAATTTTCCGGAGACATATATAGATACATAAATATATATATATATAGTGTTCCTGACCTATTTCGGCCATAGCGGCTAATCTCAACGGAGACAAGCCATCGGCGCGGGACATATTATAGTGCACAAGTATTTGCGCAAACACAACCTGTGTTTGCGCAAATACTTGTATATATTATATACACTCCCTCTAATTGTAATGTACGCTCATAATGTAAGCTAATGAGTAAAATTTTGCATGGTAAATGTTAATGAGTCATCTTGGAAAATCTAGTGTTTTCCGAAGAAAATAAATCCTTTTTGAGTAAAAGATTTTTTTTTTTCTAAATAATATTTAATATCTTCGGACAACTCACACACGGTCATCCGATCCCAAACTAGGCAGAGCCTGTGCTATGGCAACCAGATAACTGATAACAAACTTATACATTTCTAAATACATACATATTATAGACAAATGACACCCAGACACAGAACAAATGATCATGCTTATCACTCAAAGATTTGTCCTGGGTTCCTCCGGTTTAGCAGTCAGGGTCACTAACCACTCGACTGTTGGTCGAGTGGTTAGTGACCCTGACTGCCAGTCAAAATATGAAAATGTTGCATTTATTATTAACTAGTATTGAGCTCTTTAAATAATTGTTTCGTATTTCAACACCAAGAAGCAAGGAAGAAAACGTTTTACATTATCAAATACTTAATCTTTATTCCCGTCTCAGCGAAAGTATCGTATTTAACTTTAAGATTACAACAGCTCTAACTACATCGATGCTGTGGGAAACTACTTATTTGCTATTAACCAACAGTTAACTGTGCTTCATTGTTACCGACGTTTAGCAATCCTTGGTTTGTTGGAACTATAGTACTAAACTTTACTACTAGCTGCTAATCTTATAAGTGAGGCAATAAGTAGGGCAATTGGACTAACTAGGTCCTTAAATTGGGTTCGATGCGTGTGGTCCCAAGCAGACAAGGGGCCACCTAGGTGGTTTCGTCTAAAATTACTATGATATTTCACAAACACGTAACTTCAAGCTGTCTATATAATTTTCTCATTGATTGACCATTATATCGGTCATTGACTACCAATATTAAAATGTGGTATAGGTACCTTATAAATTATTATATGGTACAATGGGGGTCATATTGATTTGGTAAAGTGAACCATACAAATAACGTTAACATCTTATATTGACAATAATTTAGAAATAGGGCTTTAGAAGTCAAAGTCAAAGCGTTTATTTCAGTTAGGCCATTAAACGGCACTTTTGAACGTCATCATTTACAGTTCAGTAAAATAATAGTAAGTGTCTTTACTGTCCATTCGGAAAGGTAGATTCTTATGGAGAAGAACGGATAAGAAACTCCATAGTTACTCTTTTCAAATAATGGTTTTACAATATTTGGTATACATAATAGATGATACTGAGTATGATGATAACGACTAACTAATGATTCTAATAGTGGTAAGTAAAGGACTCAATCAGTAGGTTTTCAACTATAAGTTATGATATTACACAGTAAATCAGACAGACATATATAGCGGTGATGTTAGGTGCAGGGTACCACTAAAAAGTAAAAAATAAAAAACGTTATTTTTCAAAAAAATACAACCGACTTCCAAATAAAAAAACACTACGAAGTATTAAATAACTTGAATTTTGGAAGTCGGTGTTTCTGGTTATTTCTTCGTATTTTAACACCTACTTTTAAAATTAAAGTTATTTTGAATTCGGTTGAATTACTTATGTAATTTGATGAATAAATGATAAATGTTATTTATTTTGTAAGAAGGTTAAACATAACACTTTTCCACGTCAATTATTTTTGGTCATTTTTAAACTAGATGAGGCCGGCCATTTAAATTACGAGGTACAGTAAAAATAGTCTTTTAAAACGAGCCACACAGAATATGTCAAACGCTTCCTCGGTGACGCAAGCTGAGATGGCTCGCAGCCGGTTTCTCCAAGCCTTCCGCGGTTTCGCAATCCTATTATCGAATAGATAGGAAATCGACATCTTATCAACATTCGTAGCTTCACGACTTCGCTTAAACAAATGGCAGAGGTCTCATTTTCACTAGCTAGAACTCTAGACTAGAAAGCGGCTTTCATCTGTGTTTAGACGATTTCGGCTATAGAAATATGTAGAATACGGATTCTGGTTTTATTTTTGGATGTGGAAGGTTCACGTTGGTACAATCTAAATCTTGTGGTGTAGCTTTTATGATACGATTTTTTTTTAAGTTTAGAGGTGTGGCTGCATTTGGTCTACTAAAATACTTTCGTCTTTTAAGCCAGCAACATTTTATTTCCAAATTTCCAATATTAAGCACCTAGATTTCGGTTTAGAAATGGTTTTTATTGATTTTTTATTACGGTATAATCCTGACTAAGAATGTTGTTAATTTTAAGCTTTTAAATATTTTAGACATGAATTTTTGAACATATCATAAATAAAATATATTTACATACAATAGCATAACAGGTTTTTTTTTAAATATTTATGAAGGCACCTTTGGTTTCTAGGATGTTACGTAACTGTGGTCGTGAAAGGACAAACAATTATGACAACTAAGTAATTTCCCGCCACAGCCATTCATGGCCGCCCATTTAGTAAAAGTTCATTCATTTCGTCAACCAGTTCGAAAAAGGCAGACTTGTTAAATCCGGTTTAATTAACATATTAAGGCAATTTCTAGAATTCTTAAGCAGATAAACTACTTTCGGATCATATTTTTGAAATTATTGTCTATTTTATTTTAGCTACCAACTGTCATCGCAAAATGCTCATATTTAACGATTTGATTGGTTTTGTGGGGTCGTCGTCAATATTAAATAATAGAAAAACAGACATTTATTTGACGACAGCTAATAAGGTACACAAAAATACTAAAAAGGTCAATCAGTAAAAAAAATAAAATTCTGTTCACACATGGCTGCGAACAAAATATAAAAATGTCTACTTATCTGTATAACTCATAATTATCACCAGTCTAGTACAAATACATTATAACAATAAAAATAAACTCCACCTAATGCCAGAATCCTATTACTTAGAAAGACACATACTTCCGTAAATGCATAACTTGCTACAAACCACTAACAGTCGTGATCTTGTAAAATGCGTATTAAATAATATTAATACTTACCTAACCTAATATACGGCGATGCTACAATATAATAAAATTTGAAATTCCACGGTTCGCTAGCGATCCATTCATCAGGCGAGTCTTTTATATTATTGATATTCTAGTCATTCAAGTTATTGCTGATGTCACGGAAGACGTCATTAAACTCTTTTTATGAAATAAATACATTTTCGAGTAATGCTACTGAGAAAGTAAGATTTGTACGAGTTGACGTAACTTGAAGTTGTACCTGAGTTGTGAGAAGTGCCGTAAATAGGGTTTTATAGTCCCATGATTGGTTTCTAATGTTACTACGGTCAGAGGACCCGTATATGCTGGAGGACCCGTGTACCTGTACAATGTCCGAATACCTGCACTTTTTGGACATTATGAACGCCACTGATGCTGCTATTAACGAGTCTCCGGGCCCTTTCATCTAAATATCAAAAGTATCTTTTGATTTAATAGAGGAGTAAAGTTTGAATTTAAAGGAAAAGGCGATGTAATGTTCATCATCGTCCACTGCTGGACATAGGCCTCCCCCAAGTGTCGCCACAACAACCGGTCCTGTGCGTCTCGCATCCATCGGTTACCCACGACCCTCACCAAGTCATCGGTCTACCTTGTGGGAGGCCTTCCAACGCTATGTCTCCCGGTACGCGGTCGCCACTCCAAAACTTTTCGGCCCCATCAACCATCTGTTCTGCGAGCAAGGGCACATTGCTCGCAGAACAGATGGTTGATGCCCACTGCCACTTCAGTTTGGCGATCCTTCGGGCTTTGTCGGTAACCTTGGTTCTGTTGTGGATATCGTCTATAATGTTATGTATGCAATGTTAGTTCTAGCTTATATTGAAAAGTAGATAAGTAGTATAAAATGCTCCTGAAAACCGCAAATTGATAAGAAAACTGAGATTTATAAGATACTAGCGTTTGCCCGCGACTTCGTACGCGCATATCCCATTTTTCTCGTTCCCGTAGGAATTTCGGGACGAATTACAAATCATCCTCTTGAATCACTTTATCAAATGATAAAAACAGCATTAAAATCCGGTTCGTAGTTTAAAAGATATAAGCGTATAAACAGCGAAAGCGACTTTGTTTAATACTGTGTAAAGAAGATGCAAAATTCTAGCTATTTCCATTCTATGTGGAACAATATTCCAAACTAAAGATCAAAAAGTTTTATCCACTACGAACACAGTTATTTTTAAATTTATTCAACTTTTTAAATTGATATTGCATCCGAAAATGTATTTATAATGGCATGGCTATAAAATTCTAAACGGAAACTTGAGGAAGTGTCTAAAAAAACTGGGTTGCGATAATTTGACTCGGCTGGCTATTAACCCATTAGTGTTAAATGAGGCATCAACAGTATTATGATTACTCACTCTATGAAGAATGAAAACGAACAGCACACGATTTTAATATGCGATATTTTAAACTAGCTGCCGCCCGCGGCTCCGCCCGCGTTAATGTCAAAAATTATAGCAAAGGAACATACTCCTGGGATAAAAAGAATCCTATGTGTTATTCCAGACTATAATCTACCTCTGTGCCAAATGTCATCAAGATCCGTTCAGTCGTTCTGACGTGATTGAGTAACCAACATTCATCCAAAGATCCAAACTTTCGCATTTACAATATTAATAATATATGTACGTGAATAGGTTTTAGAATGATCTCTTAGCTATTGAACTTGTGAGCCGGGAAATAGATACATTTGTTGGCAACGCATCCAGAGCTTTTTAAGCATTTGACGACTGCACTCAGAATCGCAAGTTTAACCACCCCAATGTGGCGTTACCGTAAATTTAAATTTTGCAAAAACCTCTTCTCGGGCTGTAGACAATGTTACTTTCATTTGACTAGGACTTTTGACAGTCGTTATGGCTAGGATTGTCAAAATTCGAAAATGTTTGGGTTTTCCAATCGGGGCATATCAATCCCATTTTGGATTTTTCGACAGTCAGTATGGAACAGGAGGAAGCTAGGGGTCCTCCTATTTAGGGTTCCGATCATCCATAAGAAACGGAGCCCTTATAGGATCACTCGTCGTAGGTCTGTCTGTCTTTCTGGCTGTCTGTCCGTCTGTCACAGCCAATTTTCTCCGAATCTACTGAACCGATTCTGTTCAAATTTCATACACGTATGAAACTTCTGTGACCCTTGGCCAGTTTTTTAACTAAACAAGACGTCCTCAAACGGCTTCCTCTTCCTTTACCCATTTACAAAATGCTCATTTGACTATAAACACATGTACATAATATATTTTTCTTCATTTCCCTAAACTCCGCATACGACATTGCAGGCATACGGCAATGCAACAAAATGACGCATGATATAAAAGAAAGCTCATTAAAGTGCGTACGCGCATCGTAACAGATGTTAATTTATAGCCAATAAGATGAGCGAACTGTTGCGTAATAGAGGCGACTGATGCGTAGCGTTACAAGCGAAACCGATTCGCAAGGTTTTTATTGATGACTTGACTTTTATTGCGGTTCTTAAATGTTATTGGCTTTAATACTCCTGTGTAATCGTACAATCACGTTACGCATAAGGTCTCCGAAAGTGTTATTATACAAATATAATTTATTGTTTTTTGTACAGGCTTATACAACTGTGTGTTCGAATACTAGGATACTGTCAAGCCTTATTTCCGGAATTAGCAACTAGAAGTGATTAGAAGGTAATCCACGATTCCATAGGTTTGATATACCATCATAGTGATTTCTGTCGAACGACGAAACTGCCGCCACAAGAAAAAGTAGAGAAGCGAAATTTGTACGGCAACAAAAAGAACTGCAACGCCATTTACGACGAACTACTAACGAAATCCTGCATCGCGCAAGCAAAGTTCTCCACGCGATCAACTATCGGGGCAGTTACCCACCAGACACAACAACCGTCTGGTCGGAGGATCCTCCCATTTTCAGTGGAGGTTTGCGGAACTTTACTCTCTGTACCGCATACCTCTATACCCAAGTGTCACCGCTTTGACTGGTCCTGTTCGTATCGCTTGCAGTGGATCCTCGCGGCCTTCACCGGGCCATCGGTTCAACAAGTGGAAGGTCGTCCAACGCTGTGTCATCCGGTACGCGATCGTCTTCCAAAACCTTTCAGCCCCGTTTTGTTTAAATCCAACTTACTACGCGAAATGAGTCAGTTCATTGCCATGCCAAGAAAATGAAACATTTCCCGATCTTGGGATCGGATAAGACTTTGGAGGGCCAAGGAGTTCCCCAAATTTTCACTTCAAGTTTTTCACTTCTGCCAGCACTCCCGGAGTGCAACCCGTTGTTTTTTTTAAACGTTGCCCCACACTAGGAATTTCTCATATATCGTGGGTGCAAATTCACATACACACAAACAGCCAGACCCGGAACAACTACATACGGTACGACACGGCTACGGTAGGCCATACAAATATTTGTTCCCAACAAGACAGTGCTTACTGTCTTCTATTTTCTTTCTTTTCCAAAGTATAATTGTTTTGATCAGATTCTAGTTCAACTTGACTTGGCAGTATATTTGACCTCTATCTCGACAACTCGAACAATAAGTGAACTGGTGTCACCGGTTTCTAAATTCCTAATAGGTACTTCATTTCTAGAGAGCCCATCTAAGCAGCAACCTTTAATTATCAAGAAAATGAAAGACAAAGTAGACACACCAGAGCAAGAAATTTTTTCACTTGATTTCTATCAACTTTGGATTTGAGACTGTTCGTTGTATTCATGCTCTTTGATCATAATCTCTCCTCTTTTGATCATAGTCTTATTTATTTAAACTTCATGTACAATAGCGGTACATGGATGGATATAGTGCAACAAGGCATTCCTTACTAGACAACTTTTGGGTCAAAAAAAAAATACAACCGACTTCATAATAATAAAAACACCACAAAGTATAAAATAACCTTATTTTTAATTCGGTTGTATTTTTTTGTAAAAAGTTTTTTAACACAGGTTGTCTGGTAAATAATGCCTTGTTGGAGCAATCGGAGTATATCCTTTATCATAAAGAAGATTTTTACTAGTCGGTTCATAAATGACGGACTTATGAGGCAACAAACATGAGGCCAAAAAATACAACCGAATTGAGAAACTCCCCCTTTTTTTGAAGTCGGTTAAAAAGACTACACTGTGGTAGGTGTACATCAAATAAATAAAATTTAAATAGAATTTGGTTTCGGAAATGACTTTCCGAAACCAAATTCTGTTTAAATTTTATTTCCGAGAATAATTGTTAAGTTACGTACCGTACATAAAACATAGTGATTATCGTTATACTACATTTTCGTATACAAACATAAAACAGTGGTTTTATTTTCTGTATGTTTTTCTTACATGAGCAATTCGACACAAGTTAGACGGTAATTTATTTTTATTTTGACATTCCTGTGGCTTTACGATTAAGGTCATCGCTTTTATGAGCTCAGTCACACATAAATATGTTATTTACTACTTTAAAAAAAGTAAAATACTGTTAGTGATATTTTCTTTTGTATTGATAAGTAAATTAGCGTGCTTACAAAATACTTAAAAGGAAAAGTTGACACTTTATGAAATTTACATGTGATTTGGAAAATCTGAAGAGGCTCCGATTCATATTATTGAAATATTATAACAACTCAAGATTTTTTTCTGATTTCAGAAGTAAAACTTTCAAGTGTTTGGTCCTCAAGCTATGACATTATATTGTTGGTTGTGGTTTTATTTTTTAATCACCAACCTCTCACTCAAAGGTTCATAATTAGCTAAGATAGTCAGAAATTCATGAAGTTTACGAAAAATTGTAAAAACATGCATCATATTACAATAATAGGCGTACGAGGGTCCGAAGCTAACTCGAAGAGGTCTCGTTAGACATTTCGATTTGAATGGGGCACTAGCCAACGATTTTCCCTGTTTGCACTATGAAAGTATACCCAAGGTTCTTCTGGGTGTTGCGGAATTTGTTTGAAAGAGTCACCGCGGCCCTGAAACGCAAAGGGCTTTAGAAGGAACACGGATGGGTTTTAGTCAGTAAGAGTCTGACACGCCCTTCCGCTCAACCCAGAGCGGAAGAAGTCATTTGATGATTTACCATCCTTAAAAAAAAGGTTCTTCTGGGTAAGCTCACTCCATCGTCGACTTTGTCTCTGTCAACTCAGACCTAGACTAGAGTCAAGGGTAAACCAAACTCAAACCAGAGACCATATTTTGTAACCCACAATAAACAACAGATACTATATGTTGAGAAACGAAATAACTAGACAGTACCATATTAAAACATAATATCGTAACGAACAAACAGACACTTTGACCGCGTAATTGTTAATTAGGCACATAAAGTGGCTGTCGCAAGGCTAACCTCGTTCACATATCACGGTACAATCTGTACATGGACAGACAAACATACTGACTGAATAAATATGCACTTAAGCCTTAAGTGTCAGACTACGAATTATTATTGTGAATTTATAAATTTGCTTTAGTCGCGACGTATATCAAAAATTATTTTTGTGTTTATTTTAATACTATTCAAAAGTAATATCAATGCAACAAAAATACACTCATAATCTTAATTCTTTTCCTCACTTTCAAATACATACATAATTTTCTACGTAGATGGAATATTTTGACTTTTGCTATCAACGATTTTCACAAAGACATAATATCACACATAATTGGATATTAAAGGGGAATAGAAGAACAGTGAAAAACATTACATCCTATTTCACAATCGGGTAAAAAAATAATCTTAAAAAAACGACTGTGTTATACCAATATCGACTCTGACAAAATAAATAATTTGTTCGATATTGCCATGTCCCAAGCAAAAAGTTGTAAATACTATATGTTGTAACAGCTTGAACACAATAATTAGCTTGCCACGTGTTCTTTGATTTGTTAGTACCTAAGTACTAATTGTGTTTGAATATATCTGTGTGCGAATATATTTTTTGTAAACTTAGTCACTTTTGCTTACCATTGTGCATTGTAACTGAACCTGATTTTAGCTGCTTCACTGACTACAATTGGTAGCCTTGATTGTACAGAAGCCAGCACATAAAGCTACTCGAAACTGTAATATTTTCCCAAACAACCTTGAACCTAATGCTTTAGGGATAAAGTTGAAAACCAATTCAAGAAATTTGACAGATTGTTAAAGCTGGATGTGCTGGCGTAAAAAAGTGTGTCATAAACTTAAACACTTATGTACAGCATAAGTGTTTAAGTTTATGACACACCTTTTGATTTTAGTTTTATAATTGTATATTCAAGGATATTTATATTTGTTATTATTTCTAAACGCGTTTAAGTATCATGAAGGCTTACGGATACGAAAATGAACATAATAATCTTTTCTATTGAAAAGCACGTACAAAACGAACAATACTTGTTTAACAAAGGTTCATTGGGGTACTCACGAGTAAGTTATTTATTTTAAAAAAAATATTTACCTCACGTAAACTTACATGACTCATACCACAAATATTAAAAAAAAAAAATACTGCATCCATAACATACTTCACGGAATTCAAATTAGTATAAAAGTCTGCATTTATTAGTTTTACGAACAAAAGCAAGTGCTTACGAGAGATAAAATCACTATCATACAATGGATTGTGTAAGTAGCGCGTTGAACTCTTTTGTACGAGCGGTTTCAGTGTACGAGTCTTATACAATTTATACCCGACAATTACGGATTATAACCGTGCGATTATTTAATCTTTATCTCACGATTAACGTTGTTATTTTACTTTGTAGTGCACGTTGGGAATTATACAACTAGGGTCGTTTTTTATGTTTATTTGCTCTATGAGTATTTCCACATGGTGCCGGTTGTCATTTGGAGATTTTTGGCAACTGTCATGTGTGATGAAATCCTCTCTTTTTGCTCCCCTACACTCCCTAAGGAACCTACACGCCAAATACCAGTTTTCTATGACCAGCAGTCACTCAGTCAGTCAGTCAGTAACGGAAGAGTTTTATATATTTTGATTTATTGACAGAAAATAATATTTGTTGCTGATTTTATCGACACAACGACATCAAAACTTTAAACTTATGTCAAAACGGTCGTTAAATCAAGTCAAACCAGAAGCAATCGTCATAAACCCACTTTGTCATAACATCAGACATTTCAATACCCATTAACATTTCACAACGGCACATAAATCACCCACTGGTCGGCCCAAATATTTATTTTTTAAATGTCGTTCAGAAGCAGGTGTGGACCTTGAGTTTCGTACAAACGGTCTCGATTCCGGCTCCCTTTCCAATTGGTTGGGTAACGACTGCAGGAAATAGCTCTATTTTATACTTGATACAATTATACGCCAACTAGGTATTAATTGATATTTTGTTTCGTATACAGGGCGCTAATTGAAATACTGTCCTTAGTTTTTAGATTTTATTTGGCGATAATTAAAAATAGCTATATTTTTTTTAATTATCGGTAAGGCACTATGGCTTTTTGCCGAAGTTATAAACTTGATATTTATGTAATTAAAATTCGGGTTAATGTTTTTGTGCGTGCAGTTCAGTATATCGGTATTCGTGTCAAGAATTTGAACAAAAACTGACAAGAATGCTAACACAACATGTCGCGGCAAGCACTTGCGTAACACAACGGTTTTAAGTTAGGTAAACCAACTTTTGAACGAGTACTAACAAATGAAAGAAGATCGTATAGTAGATACTTTAATAATTGTGATTCCCTGGGCAGTTGTTTAATTCTTCATATTTGTGGACCAAGATGAAAGTGGACGGATGAACTAGACTCCATTCGAAAAAAAATATCCTCACGAACATTTTCCATAGAACAGGCTTAGGTATATCAAAATGGAAGAAAACTTTTCATGTAGGCCTTTGCCCAAAACTAGGAAATGATAAGCTACTTCAATAAGATAAGAATTTGCAGAACCTATTAAGTACTAAAAAATCGAATGACTAATTCCATCTTAGACGTGTAGCTTATTAATTAGCTGGATATAAATAAAGTTTATTTATATGAATATATAAACAGTTTCTCTTTCATCACGAAACCATTATATTGAAGACATATTGTGAGTGTATTAAGTAATTTTATGTTTTTGGATATGAAAACCAAAACCTCTGACATTTCGTGACGAAATCAAAATATTTACGAGTGAGGGATTTACAAAAGCATACATAATGCGTTATCAATTGACATTTGACATATTACATCTGCAATAACAATCGTTTGTAGAGAAAGAAACGATTGTTAAAAACAAACAAAAATATATATGGGTCCCTTTGGGTTAAATCCGTTGCAGCATTATCCCAAGTGACATAGGTAGGCTGCTGCAAATACAACTTGGAGAAATGGGGTTATAGATTATAGAGACCCAGTGTCACTGTGGTGTCTTATTTCAGAATATGAGCATTGAAGTGCTCCAAGTCACCGTAAACCTGCACTTTAGGGAATTTAATGAATGCCATCGATGCAGCAATTACCGCAGCCAACTTCAGGATCCAACCGATCTAAGGAGTTCACCATCGACTCAAAAAAAGAATGTGACATTTGATGTTTGGATAGTCAATGTCATTCATTTTTTAAGTTTTTGGCAATCATTGTCAAGTCTTATTTTTCTCTTTTCAATGGTACATTTGCTTGGCTATACTATTTGGGCCATCCCATCACTTCCCGTGGGTGTCGTAAGAAGCGACTAAGGGACTCACCGGAGAGTGGGAGAATGCTGCTAGAATTTCCTATGGTTCTGTGCATTGCAACAGCAACACTGCGATCACCAACCCATAGCCCTAAAATCACCAAACTTAAGTAGCAGTGAGCATGACACCTTGCCCGCAAATAGTCCATCAGGCACCAGGCACTGTGATCGCCAACCCGCCTGCCAAGCATGATGATTATGGGAACCCCCCCCCCCCCCTCCTTGGGGCGAGGCCTGTGTCCAGCAGTGGACGTCTTTCGGGTGACTATTTGGGTACAGTTGACTACGATTAAAACTATGATTGTATCATTGTCGTTGATAGAATGTCGCTACGTCAAGAGCCTCTGGACATTTTGTCTAGTTGTTACATATAACATTTGGTTATGAAGTCAAAACAAGTTTGGCCAGTTTACTAAAATGAGACTATTCACTCGTGAAAAGCTAATCGTTGGATCTAAATATATTCTGGTTGTATATAAGTACTCGTTTATGCATATTTAGACATTTGCGTCTGTTTGTATACCTACTTATTGGGATAAGTTTGTATTTTTGTAGTAGCAAAGGACGATTCTAACAAAGGCGAGACACACATTTTTTTTTATTTTATGTCATTGAATTTGATGCAATGAGAGATAATTAAGTATCTTTGTAAATATACCACACGTATGTTTAACATTTATTTACATACGAGTTAGAAACGGCTGTAATGTAGAATTCTAGAATCAATCAATAGCTCTCACCTTTGATTTTGTAAAGGACAAATTGACAAAATCAAGGACGACTCAATAATCAAATTTGTATATAAAAAATAAAGAATTCCCGCTAAAAACCCCAAAGGGTCAAGCACCGATTCTATCACTACCCTCCTCCAGTGTTCAGTGGACTAAAAAAAGTTTAAAAAATTACATATTTCTATATAAAACTTACCGTAAGCCACGCAGGCGAACAAAACTACTAACTGTGCACTACTCCTCATGTCTGCTTGTTTGTGTATGTGTTTGTATGTAGTCGCGACGTGTGCGCGTCTTACTTGGCCCGGTAGCACTGGCGGCGCGCGCGCAGACCACCGACCGCCCGCCGAACGCAGGTCGGTGGTGGTATCTATAGTGACGATGAAATTTTCTTTTCGTTCGTCCGATGATTGGCGAAAAGCGTAGGTTCTATTACTTTAACTGAAAGAATTAAAGCAAAATTATTTTTTGTAACTTAATTTTTTTTATTGATTTCATTACGTGCTTTTCTCATTAAGGGTGTTTTATCATTTAATCTTTAATGATTTATACGTTTATCTTTGACATTACAATGATGTCAAGTAGCAATTCCATCATTAGGGAAAACCTAGTTTTGTGACACCCGTGTCTACATGAGTTGATTAAAATCAGTTTCTACCACTAGTGGTGTTCAGAGCTTGGCCACTACACCCGGTCCACCGCCTCCTTTCTCCTAAACTTTTTATGTATGTAATAAATTAATTTGTAGCCTCAAAGATACGCGTATAAAACATTAAAGTCTTAGTTTAATATGAGAATGCAACAACTCTTTAATAATTCCTTCTTTCCCACGAACTAACAATAACATATTTAAAAAGTCATTTTGAAAAGTGTCTAAAGATGTCAAAATTAGCAGGCAATGCTTTGCATCTGACAAAAATATTTTTTAACATTTCAAAATGTTACTATTATTAATTAAGATTGCCAAATGGTTTATGTTGTCGTCAACATCTTCGTCTAGAGAATCTATCTACTATGTTACAAATAAACATCATTTTTAACAAGACTATGAATAAAAAAAAATCATTGTGAAAAGTGTCTAAAGACGTCAAAATTAGCAGGCAACATGCTTTACATCTGACAAAAATATTTTTTTACCATTTCAAAATGTTATTAGTATTAATTCATATTGACAAATGGTTTACGTTGTCGTCAACATTTTCGTCTAGATAATCTATCTCATCACATCAGCTATTAGACGTCCACTACTGGACATAGGCCTCCCCCAAGTGTCGCCACAACAACCAATCCTGTCTCGCATCTATCGGCTACCAGCGACCCTCACCAGGTCATCGGACCACCTTGTGAGAGACCTTCCAACGCTGCGTCATCCGGTACGCCGTCGCCACTCCAGAACTTTTCGGCCCCATAGACCTGCTCGGGGTTTACTTGCGTGATCGAATCAAGAATGATGGTATCCGCAAGAGAACCAAGGTAACCGACATAGCCAGAAGGATCGCCAAACTGAAGTGGCAGTAGGAAGGGCACATTGCTCGTAGAACAGACAATCTATCTACTATGTTACACATCCTTTTAAACAAGACTATGAATACAACACCAATCGCTATCGGTCTCAAGTCGCCTCTTACGAAAACGGCCATATACCTCACGCGGCGTGCTTTGATTGACAATACCACAGACACACAGACATACACGCCTGGAAGTGATAGCAATTAATCGAAATTAAACTTTAATCTGTTGCGTAGTCGTGAGAGAAACTCGCTGTCACTGACAGGAATATCTAACAACGTACGTAATTTAGATGACAGTCAGATTAATTGTGTACATACAGGATTAATATTATTTTGTAACGACATTGTATGACAAAGATTATGTCACGTCTATTATTTCTTGTCCCGGTCTACTGAGCCAATTAAAGTAAAAAACTGTTTTTTTTTTTCAAGTTTAAATAACAGCTGACTCAATTTTTCGGTGGTGATATCTCACGGTGGATAAACTACCTGCAAACACGCTATTCAAGCTCATGAAATTTTCAAGTTCATGAAAACATTTTCTTGCTCAGGCAATTTGATGTTTAATTATTGTATACTAGCTGCCACCCGAGTCAATGTCGAAAATTATCCCAAGGGAACATACTCCCGGTATGAAAAGTATTTTAAGTCCTTCCCCGGGACTCAAACAATATCTACCAAATTTCATCTAAATCGGTTCAGCCGTTTGCGCGTGAAGAAGTAACAAACATACACACACACTCACAAACTTTTGCCTTTAGAATATTAGTGTGATAAAATGCAATTTTCATCATATATGTACATAGATACAGTCGTTTGATTGCGTGTGCATTCTATATTTCCAATATAATTCAAGCCATCCTTTTTAAATGTTTAGTTTATTGACAGTTTTTTAAGAATAGTTTTATGAAATGTGGTAAGTATATACTGGTCAGAAGCCAACAAATCTGACACCTAGTCATTTCAAGCATTATCGTGTTAGGGGGTTGTAGGCAGTCGCCCACTGCTGCTGTATCCGGCAAAAGGTTACATAAATTGATTGGTCATCGTGAAATATAAGGCTGGACTGCATAACTAGACTTCCCAAAAATAGTGATCGTAATTTCGGTGAAGTTTGGCTACATCACCGTTTCCTTTTTTCATACAACAACTGACCGAAAAACTCGGCATGAAAAATAAACAAATGAATAAACATACAACAAGATGCAACTTGTTATGTGATAGAACAGTAGTACTTATTATTGAGTAATTCAACTTGTTTTTTATACTACTGGTTATAAGGTTTAACCGCTAAAATTGTAATGTGATGATTGTTTTAAATAGTTTGACCAATCAAATGAACAAGCTTCACAAATTTGATCTTTAAGGCATGACAATAAAATAATGTTTACTTAATAGAATTTTTTACAATTTAATTTCAGCTTTATAACATCTTGCATTTATTGTGTCCGGATATGCCAAAATTTTGTGAAGTTTATCCAATTTATACCCTCCTCACCGATTTCGGAGGCCAATCATCTCAACGGAGACTAGCCATAATCGCGGGAGTTTATGATAATCCACAAATATATGCGCAAACACAGATGCACTCCCTCTTCGCTAACTCTCATAGGTAATCTGATAGTAACGCAACCCGGTACTATACTACCAGAAAGAGTTCAGGTGCAAGATCCTCGGCCCCACATGGCACATTTCCGAGGCGTTGTTATACCATTAACTTCCAAACTCCAATCTAGGAACTACCAATATGTTCCTAACAGAAAGACCCAAAAATCAGTTATACTCAGTATTTGCTCTCGCGACCACGACACCAACGAATATTGTTATGTACATATTGTCAGGAGGATATCCTTGGCTTAAGGTCTCTGGCAGACAAGGTAGCCCTTTGGAAGCGTCTGGCGAAAAGTAAAAGAGAATTTGAAATAGGAATATAAAAATTTGATTTGTTTTTATACGGGACTCCGGTGCCAGAGTTCGTTGAAGGCTGACGTAAAATATATTATGAAAGTTTAAATCTAAAATATTGTTTTATTTTATAAATAATATCAATAAGTAGCACTAGTGTGAGTCCGCTGGTGTTACAATATATAGGTAGTATCTACATATACAGGTAGATATATATCTGTTTGTCTCCTTTTGCTTTGCTCAGTGGAACGTGTTCGGCAGATAAAAGGTGATCGTTTTGCAAGTCCGAGCTTGGTAGGTTGTCAACTTGTCATGTTTCACAATCACTTTTCTTTATGCTAATCCTGCGCTCAGCGTGTATTTTTAACAACGGATGTTTGTTTGTGTTATTTGAATAGATTCTAGGAAATGTTACAAAGGATGAGTTATGTTAGGAATTGCTAGTTAGATACCAGGAAAACTTTAATATTAGATGCTAATATCTGTTTATTCTCGTATTTCACAATCCTATATGTATTAGTTTTTCTATAAAGTTTCCGTTTTTTTGTGCCACTTTGTACTATGATAACTTCGATTGGACTTGGAATTTTAAATTCAAATAAACTTTATATATATGCGGCATGTTATTCCTTTTCCGAAATCAGATATTTATCTATTTACCAGTTACTGGCAGCCTGTATTATCTCACGGCTGATCACAAGCCTGTGGCGTCATCCACATAAGAACTTCAAAAAGGAATGTTTTTCTTTAGTTTAAGGTTTTCTTGATGTATTTTTTAATTTGAAGTACGATAAAGTATATATAGGTAAATAAATAAGCCCTACGTCGCACTTTCAATATACAACAGCTCGACGATTACAATCGGGCATTCACGGCACAACACCCGTCTAGTCGGAGGATCCTTTCTTTTCAAGGAAGTTGCGTGACTTTACACGCTTTTCAGCAATCTATATAAGCCTTCCCCCATGATTTTCAGCTCTTAATCGCTAAAGTTAATGTGGACCAATGATAGTTTATTTTGACCAGGTCATCTTCTTCGGGGTTCCCTGTGGCGCTTTCTGACCGTATCAGGGATCCACATAGTGGCAATTTCGATCAATAGCTCTTTGGCGCTAGCAGTACGTTATTGCAAGGTTTTCGCTTTTTCAACTCAGGTTTCACATAGAACTATACCTCTACAGTAAAGTACGTTCTAATTTCGCCAGCCCATTTATTCGTAGGCTTTACAAACTGCCGGAACTAAGCGGCAATACACACAATTTATACAGAATTGCTCTCATTTCGAAAACGTCTAAATTAATACGCTCACTATTTCGGAATACTGGACCTGCTAGCCAAAGTAAATGGCTAAACTATCGACATATTGGGAGCGATGCATTATGTTGGGAAAGGGCTTTGACAGAAGTACCTAAGTGCTTTGTGCACGATAAAAGGTAACAACTTTCAATATTGGTTCTGTACTAAAATCATATATAAATATTGATTACGAGTTAATAACTGATCTCTAACACGTGCGAATTTCTACTTTCTGTCTATGGGTATATAGTTTAGATACTTAACTAACTATATACACTAGAAATAAAAATAAAAACTCCTAACTAAATTAACCCTAAAATATGGTGTCAAAAAATTCATCCGCATCGCTGTCGACTGAAAGTGTACCCAAAAGAACATTAGATTTTTTTTTTGTTATCATCACATAGACATGTAATTAATTAGTGTATTACCAAACATTTGTTTTATTGCAAAGAGTAACTATGGAGTTCCTTGTACGTTTATTAATGATTTGACTTTAAATTTGTTACAAACTAATTTTTCATAAGCCTTTTTTCTTAAGCTTCAGGACATTGAATCTTAAGAATCTGGATCTGGTCGTCACCCTCTTGACAACTGAACCCAATCATTGTACAATCGGTGAAATCGGTCATTAACACTCAATTTACCACTACCATAATACACGAAAAAAGCCAGATCGATAAAACAAACGCGTATTATTACAAGTTGCGTACGCGCACAAATCGGTCACGATTCGCGTCGCTCGACAAAAAGTCGACGTTATCTGTTATCAGTCGCTCCACTAGTTATGTTGTAAAGACACTTGACGTGGCCACGAGTTTGGAAATACATGGAGAAGGTAATTTCAAAAGAGGTTTGTTCAAATTGGTTGGTTGGTTGGTTTGTTGGTATTGGTTGGTTGTGTTGTTTTTTTTTTTAGTATATTGTTAAACACAGATTCAAAGTGTTAGTCCCTGTTAAAAACAATGAAGTGCCTGGAAGCAGAAAAATATTTGCTACAATAAGGATATCCTGGTTTTCCTGAAAGATTGAGTCTGGCTGAGACACATCGTAACTTGCCAGCACTTAGAACGATTTTTGAATACGAGAATTGGCTCTGTTTCTTTTACAAGTCTCTTAAAGTTTACCAGTTCTTTTGTAAAATCGTATAAAATATCTACTTTCAAGTCTACATATTTTAATTATTTGTTCCTTCCTAGTGACTACTATTCAAATATACCTGTTTTTATATAGGAAATCATAAAATTGCTCTATCCACTCTGGGCGGAGCGGAAAGGAGTGTCAGACTCTTACTGACTAAAACCCTTCCGTGTTCCTCCTAATGTCCTTTGCGTTCCAGGGACGCGGTGACTCTTTCAAACAAATTCCACGACCCTGGCAGGCACTGGCCCTAGTGGGACACGTCTCCTAATTCAAATATACCTACCAACTTCGTTTATAGTTTAGCACAATGAAAACTACCCACAATTCTAGAATCATACATACAAACACTTTCTCCGCATAATGCAAAATAAACATAGCACTATTATATAATATTCGAATAGGAGTGTAAAAAATCGCAAGTCGTGATCCAGCTAAAAGAAACACATCATATATCTGACAAGAATATAAAACTTACATATGTGTTACGTGTGTCTATAGACATAAAAAAATATTGATGATTGATTGACGGTTCTATTATGATATCTTTTTGAGTGAACAATCAATACTTTTAGGATTCAATTGGCTAATGAAATCGACGGTACTCACACATAAAGCGATAGGTACACCTTCTTTTTATAATTTGAAATTACCTTTTTTTTTTTTGATGTCGGAGAGCTGTCAGACTCTAACTGACTAAAACCACCCCGGTGTTCCATCTTCCACCTACGCCGGGGATCGCGGGAACGTATGCGACTTCCGCCAACTACCTTTTTTTTTTTTTTTTTTTAATCTCGGGATAAATCCTCATGGAAATCCGTCAGACTCTTACTGACTAAAACCACCCCGGTGTTCCATCTCCCACCTACGCCGGGGATCGCGGGAACGTATGCGACTTCCGCAATCCCCGGCTGGTGCCGGCCCGCCTCTGCGGGCCACCTCGCGTCGGCGGGGGGAGTGAGGTGTTTGACTCCCCCCGCTACGTCAAAGAGGGGCGCACGGGAACACCACGCGCCGCCACCTCGGATCCGGATGAGTGGGGGGCGACGGACATCCCCAAGTCCGCCGCCCCTGGACCCAGTTAGGGGGGCCGGAAGAGGGCAGCGTATGCCCTCCTCCAACGCCCGATGCGCCTGCTGCGGGCAGGGAGAGCGGTCGAGATCTCCCTCTCCCTTTCCGCAGCCTCCTTCTGCGCGATAACTGTCTCGCAGAAGGAGACCACCGCGTCCCAGGACTCCTCACTGCCGACCATAGCATGAACTACGGCCGGCAGCGAGAGGTCTCTGCCTACAACAGAGATGAGGGCACGGCGCGGCTCCTCCCAAGCTGCACACTCTGCCAGCGTATGCCGCGCCGTGTCCTCCCGACAGTCGACGCAGTGGTGACATCGAGCGTCCGGCTCCCTTCCTATGCGACACAGGAACCTCCCGAAGCTGCCATGCCCCGAGAGGACCTGCGTCGCACGAAACGACAGGGAGCCGTGCCTTCTCCCGAGCCAGAGGTCGAGCACTGGCCGGATGGCCTCGATGGTGATGAGGCCGGCGAAAGGGCTCGAGAGCCTGTCCCGCCATTCCGCCACCAGGACCTCGCGCAGCTGCGACCGACGCAACTCCAAGTGTCGCTGCGTCAGTCACTCGCCGCGCGCCCGGCGTCCTCGCGCCACCTGTGTAGTGACGCGAGCACTTTCGCCTCCAGGTCCCACGGCGGAGATCCGACCAGTGCGCAAGCCGCCTCGTAGGAGATCGTGCGATATCCCCTGATAACTCTGACGGCCATCACCCTCTGCGGCTTCCGCAGAACAGTGATGGTGCTGGCCGTCAGGTCAGCCGCCCAGATCGGGGCCCCATACAGGGCCATCGATCGCACGACCCCCACGTACAACCGCCTACAGGCGGTGCTCGGGTCCCCCAGATTGGGAAGCAGCGTTGACAGAGCCCCCGCCGCGCCCAACAACTTGGGCGCCAGCCGCCGGAAGTGGGGGCCGAAATCCCACCGGCTGTCGAGCACCAATCCCAAATACTTCATGGTGGACTCGACAGCGATACGGGCCCCCCCGACCACGATATGCGATCCCGGCGGCGGCGCTCGCCGGGAGCCATGAAAAACAATAGCCTCCGACTTGTTGAGGGCCACCTCCAGGCCGAGGCGCCGTATGCGGCTCACCACCTGTGAGACCGCAGCCGTCGCCAGCAACGCTGCCTCCCTGTGCGAGCTCCCCCGGGCAGTGACCAGTGTGTCGTCAGCGTAACACACCAGCTGCACTCCCGGCTGGAGCTCGCCCCTCAGCACCCAGTCGTACCCGATGTTCCACAGGAGCGGGCCCAAGACCGACCTCTGCGGAACACCGCACGACATGGGGCGCTGGTATCTGCCATCGCGTCCCAGATAGGTGACACACCTTTCCGCCAAATAAGCCCCGACGACGCGGTGGAGGTAGGAAGGCACTCGATGATATCGTAGTGCCTCCCGAATACAACTCCAGGGCAGGGTGTTGAAGGCGTTGGAGATGTCCAAGGACACCGCCAACAACACACCGCCCCGCGACACCGCTTCCTCCGCCAGGACTCTCACTCGGGATATCACCGTGATAGTGGAGCGCCCTTGCCGAAAGCCGTACTGGCGTTCGGCCAGGTCCGGTCCCTCTCCGCACAAGTGGCTGACGAGGCGGGCTGAGACTATCCGCTCAAACAGCTTCCGCCAACTACCTAACCTAACCAGAAATGCCAATATCACGTGCTTTTTAAGCTCTCATCGCTACACAATATCTATAACATCATCAATTCAGTTGAGAGACGTCCACTCTGGATATATAATGTAACTATAGTGCAATGTGATAATAATCGAGTGTGCGGTATTAAAGTGGTGATAGGGCAAAAGTCATTCTTAGTGTTCAGTGTGTACATGCCGACAGATAACACAGTGAATCTAGTTGAATTTACAGATTGTTTGGCAACGCTGAGCGCAGTTGTGAGCAGTGAACATGTTGAGTGTGTATACATGCTCGGTGACTTCAACGCCCACCCGGGTGAGCAATTCTTTTATGAACTTTTAAATTTTTGTAATGATTTGGATTGGCAATGCGCCGATATAATACATTTAGGTTTATTGTCTAATACATATAGTTTTAAAGTGACGCTAATGGGGCCCTAAGATGGTTAGACCACTGTGTTGTAACTGAGTCGGCTTCTCAAACCATAGTCGATACACACATTAAGTATGATCCGGTGTGGTCTGATCACTTGCCACTCATTATTAAATGTAATATAAATAATGTAAAACCAAAGGTACTGCAAGAAAATTTTGAAATTAACAAGATAAATTGGGGGGAGAGAAACCTCGAACAAATAGATTTGTATAGTAAATTAAGTAATGACTGTTTAAAAGACATTGATTTTCCGCCTGAACTCAGTGACTGTAGTGATAAACGTTGTGACAACCGAGATCACATGCATATAATTGACGGTATGTATAGTAAGATTGTTAATGCATTATGTAAAGCCGCCTCTGACAGTCATACTGTTGTTAAACTGAGAAGAAAACAACCGGTGATCGGGTGGAACAAACATGTGCGTGACGCTCACGGGGTAGCTCGGTGTAAATTTAAAGAATGGGTACTTTGGGGTAAACCGAGTGAAGGACGCATTTGGGAGGAGATGCGGCAGAGCCGCAAAATCTTTAAATCACGCCTAAAGTGGTGTCAAAATAATAGAGATCAGATAAAGATGGATATACTCGCTTCTCACCATTCGAAGCATGACTTTCGTAACTTCTGGAAAACTACTAGTAGGCTGAATAATAAGCCGGGCTTGCCGGTGAGCGTCAATGGTGTGAGTGACCCGAAATGTATTGCTGATATATTTAAGGATCAGTTTCTGGGGAAATCGCCGTTGGGACCATCACGGTCTTTCAGTGTAGAAGGGTCACATGGACAGAAGATATACACCAAAGTCACAGCGAAGGATGTTAAGGGAGTAATAAAGTCAATGTCGCGGGGAAAGTCTCCTGGACATGACAGTCTGAGCATTGAACATCTAAAGCATGCCGGCGTCCACCTGCCCAGAGTTCTTGCCATGTTATATTCATTCTGCTTGGGTCATGCGTACTTACCAGCAGAGATGATGAGGACCGTGGTGGTACCAATTGTGAAGAGTAAAACCGGTGACCTAAGTGACACGAGCAACTACAGGCCAATCTCACTGGCTACAGTAATTGCTAAGGTTCTTGACAGTTTGCTTAATACACAGCTGGACCGGTATGTAAACACTCATGAATTTCGGGAAATCCTCTCTTAGTACTTCCCTATGGTGTGTAAGGAAGCTACATGCCAAATTCAGCTTTCTACGCCAGTAGTTTCGGCCTTGCGTTGTCTGTCAGACACTCAGTCACTCAGTAACAGAAGAATTTTCATATATTAAGATTCCGTCTCTGCAAATTTGTAAGCGTTAAGTATAAAATACATAATTCATAAACTACTATATAATTGATAATAATTATTGTTTGTTCAACTACACTACAAATATCATGATGGATATCGCCTTGATATCGAATAGACTTCAATTTGATTATGAACTGATTGAAAGTAGCAGGCCACTGGTTATGACAAGTATGTAATTTAATACGTAATCTGAGGCTCTGTTAACCAAAATTATAATTGTAATTCGATAACTTGAACGTGACGTAATGTTGAAGCTAATTGTTACAAATTGTTGGTTCAGAGTTACTAAATGTATCTAAAGTAATTTTTCCGAAATTCTTTATTTTTTCTTTTATCTTTTTTGTTTTGTTTTGTTTTGTTTCAATGTCTTGATGAAAACGGTCTTCTAGATCAATTAATACACGGAAACGGATTTGTATGCAGTTGTTTTTACTCACAAAACAGTCCCATACACCGCAAAACACTGTTTACTTTTTCAAGTTTTTATTATTCTGCATATGCTCGGCGTTTGTAAGTCACGATACTGGGATCCAGCAAAATACCTGCAACAGGTATATTTTCCTGGCATAGGTATGCTGAGGTGGACTCCTACCTCAGCATATGCCAGGAATTATGGTGCAACATAGTTTTCCGTTTCTAAACTAGCGATATTCTAAATACTTAAATATAAACTATTTTAAAGTACAATTACACTCTAGGCTTGGGTCCAATACACTTCCCCGCTATGTGGCAACCATTTTGTTTTTTTTGTTGAAATATGCTCTATGCGAGTACAAAAAAAATCATAAATCTCGAAGTTTTAGTCATACTGAGATAAAAATAGGCTTATTCGAAAGGTAATAATATTGTCGACCATCTGCAATACAAAGCAATGTGTTCACAATTCCATAACTTTTGAAAAAAAAAGTGAAAGTCGAAAAAAAAAAACAAAAATTATGCAATTCAACCAATAACTGTTAATTACTACAAAAACATACCAGACAACTTTTTTATTTTTTTTACTAGATCGACAGATTTTGAGCTAAGCTACAATAAAACATAAAATTCACAACTGTATGTCTAATAATTTAAGAGTTATTGTTGTTTGAACATAGCGTATGCGCAAGCACAAAAGGCCTTTGTCGGAACCCTAAACAGGATATCATTAAAAACACATAACATTCATATTTAATTTTATTTAAAGTTTTTTTCAACATTAAACTATGATTAAAATATCTAAAGCAGTTGCTCAAAGTGGCCACCTCCAGCTTGTAGACACACTACGGCTCTCTGTGCCACCTGGGCTGATGAGCGCCTAATTAAATCCAAATCGGATCTAATTTCTTCGGCGACTGCCATAATTCGTCTACGCCAGTAGTTTCGGCCTTGCGTTGTCTGTCAGTCACTCAGTCACTCAGTAACAGAAGAATTTTCATATATTAAGATTCCGTCTCTGCAAATTTGTAAGCGTTAAGTATAAAATACATAATTCATAAACTACTATATAATTGATAATAATTATTGTTTGTTCAACTACACTACAAATATCATGATGGATATCGCCTTGATATCGAATAGACTTCAATTTGATTATGAACTGATTGAAAGTAGCAGGCCACTGGTTATGACAAGTATGTAATTTAATACGTAATCTGAGGCTCTGTTAACCAAAATTATAATTGTAATTCGATAACTTGAACGTGACGTAATGTTGAAGCTAATTGTTACAAATTGTTGGTTCAGAGTTACGAAATGTATCTAAAGTCATTTTTCCGAAATTCTTTATTTTTTCTTTTATCTTTTTTGTTTTGTTTTGTTTTGTTTCAATGTCTTGATAAAAACGGTCTTCTAGATCAATTAATACACGGAAACGGATTTGTATGCAGTTGTTTTTACTCACAAAACAGTCCCATACACCGCAAAACACTGTTTACTTTTTCAAGTTTTTATTATTCTGCATATGCTCGGCGTTTGTAAGTCACGATACTGGGATCCAGCAAAATACCTGCAACAGGTATATTTTCCTGGCATAGGTATGCTGAGGTGGACTCCCACCTCAGCATATGCCAGGAATTATGGTGCAACATAGTTTTCCGTTTCTAAATTAATATACAGGGTGTCCCAAAACTCAACGTCAAGCCGAAACGGGGTGACAGGATTGATCATAACCATCACGAGAAAAATCTGAAAAAAAATCTATCCCATGCAGTTTGAAAATTATGGGCATTTTAAGAAAAACCTAGAAATTTGATCAAACTGTACCATTTTTCGGTTATTGTGGTTATTATTTTTTATTTTTGTTCATTTGAACTTTAGAAACGTAATCCTAAATAACATTTCTAGAATCCCAATAAAAAATAATGACACAATTGCCTCAAGTTCCCGAGAATTGAGACTATTTGTTAAACTACGAATTTAAAATTTTCAAGATTCGTCGACTTTGACAGGCCCTCCTATAAAAAAAATGTACTAGAGTGCCTTGGCAAGTAGCATTAAAAGTTGGCGCATTTAATCAGAATTCTAAAATGGTACAATACTTGTTAGTTCCATACAATAGAAAAGAGTAAAAAAATTAAAACCTCAAGTAACCCGATTTTTGCTATCAGATTTTACTCAGTTAAAATGTTTTTAATTCGCACAAGCTCTAGGTAGGTTCTTAATTTTAAGGCAAAATGATGAGAGAGATGGATAATGGGTATGTTTGCCATGAGTGAGCGAGACAGATAGTGACGCCACGCATTGAGACGGAGATGCGTCGTTTAAACGAGTGCGAATGAAACAGATAGATGCTATGGCATCTATCTGTTTCATTCGCACTAGTTTCAGCCAAGCAAATGGCTACGCTACCAGTCCGACACCAACCAGTTAGTACGTTTCGCTCATTCGTCTACTGCGCACGTTCGTATTCATATTAATTATTTTACTAATTTTACTAACTTTTTTTCACTTTGGTAAAAGTGGCGTCACTATCTGTCTCGCTCACTCATGGCGAACATACCCATTATCCATCTCTCTCATCATTTTGTCTTAAAATTAAGAACCTACCTAGAGCTTGTGTGAATTAAAAACATTTTAACTGAGTAAAATGAGATAGCAAAAATCGGGTTACTTGAGGTTTTAATTTTTTTACTCTTTTCTATTGTATGGAACTAACAAGTATTGTACCATTTTAGAATTCTGATTAAATGCGCCAACTTTTAATGCCACTTGCCAAGGCACTCTAGTACATTTTTTTTATAGGAGGGCCTGTCAAAGTCGACGAATCTTGAAAATTTTAAATTCGTAGTTTAACAAATAGTCTCAATTCTCGGAAACTTGAGGCAATTGTGTCATTATTTTTTATTGGGATTCTAGAAATGTTATTTAGGATTACGTTTCCAAAGTTCAAATGAACAAAAATAAAAAAGAATAACCACAATAACCGAAAAATGGTACAGTTTGATCAAATTTCTAGGTTTTTCTTAAAATGCCCATAATTTTTAAACTGCATGGGATAGATTTTTTTTCAGATTTTTCTCGTGATGGTTATGATCAATCCTGTCACCCCGTTTCGGCTTGACGTTGAGTTTTGGGACACCCTGTATATATATATTTTTTAAATATTAATATAAATACATATTTTTTTAATGATTGTGAAATTTCGTTTCTAAATGTAGGCAGTTTTGGCACTTGTTCCATGGACTGCACATTTGTGTCTTATGCATAGCGTAAAAGTTTTCCTTTAATTTTTTTTTAAACCGTATTTCCATTTTTTTTTTCTTATTTTTCGTATGTTGTTTATCTTTTATTGCTGTACCAAATAAATGCTCAATTATCTACAACTTAGTAATTAGGGACCAAATTACAAAAAATAAACTAATATGCAAGTGCCGTATAATGTGATTTCAGAATGCAAAAAACTAAATCTACGTACTTTAGATTAGTGCCAATTTTAAAGTTGACGAGTTGAAGAGTGAACAAAAGACCAAAATGCTTCTAGAAAAGTCTGGTGTGCTGTGTAATAAAAACTATGATCAATACGATATGAGGCGCCATCTGTCCGTGATCAACATGAACTACTAACAAAATGGTGGTTATTAACTGTATTCACTACACAGTTCACCGCAATGCCGACAGGCGTCAATCAAAAGTTTTGCTATAATGTTTGTTTATCGGATAAGACTTGGAGTTTAACCATTTCTAATTTCAATAACATTTTTAATTGTTATTTTGTTTCATTTTTATTTCAGAAAAGAGACTCTTTAACAAAGAGTCTTTGTTCTTTAAGTATCACAATTTCCATAAGGCTTTTTTTTTTTTTTTTTTTTTTAAGGATTGGAAATCATCAAAATGACTTCTTCCGCTCTGGGTGGAGCGGAAGGGCGTGTCAGACTCTTACTGACTAAAACCCATCCGTGTTCCTTCTAAAGCCCTTTGCGTTCCAGGGCCGCGGTGACTCTTTCGAACAAATTCCGCAACCCTGGCAGAATTTCCATAAGGCTAAGCCCTCGTTTCTGGAAAAAATCTATGACCTAGACTAGAGTCAAGAGCAAACACATCTCAAACAAAAAAAAAACAATCCGTCATAAAATAAACACACACTAAGTGATGCGATTTACTGTTGAAAACTCATTCAACCAATCACAGCTAGCTTTTTGTCACTAGGTATAATTTTGTGATAATTATTTTACATTTGTGTAACTGGGCCTTCTGCCCTACTATGCCGTGCTAATGCCATCCAATTCCGATGATGTAAAAGGGATAGTGCTATTCGCTATATATAAGCTCCGTCTCTCTCTAAGAGCGGAATCATGATCGTTTTAAGTCTTCATTGTAGGGCCCCTTATGTCTGTACAATTATAAAGTTAGTTACATTTTGTTCGTTTGATTTCGAAGTGAACCCCTTCAAAATTTGGATACCTACTCTACTTTCCTTACATCGACGTATCGAGTCCGGGCGACGGCACTTGCGCAACTGCTACAATTATTATCTGTAATTGGTTTGCAATACTGCTTGCAACGACCTCAGGCTTTACTTGTTCAAATAAAATTAGCAAGATAATTTTCAGGTATGGGATATTATAATGATTGGATATTTTTAATTTGGTGATCAAAGGGATAACTATTTTAACGCAATTGAGTTACCTCTCAACTTTAAATTATACGAATTAATAACGAAAAATAATTGTAAATTAGTCAGACACGAGGCCATAGGTAATCTTAGTCTCAATCGATCAACGTCGATCGATGTCTAGCGATGGCATCGATCGACGATCGAGGGATTGGTGTAGTAACACCCTTACGTATTGTGGTAGGTACTGTCACTTTTACCATATGGTTTCTTTCATAACCTTTTCATATTTATGTTTCTTTTCAAGTAAAACTTTACACAACGAGGCATACAGCAGGACTTGATATGATGGTCAATGAATGGTCACGAGATACTCATTGAATGCCACATAAAGGAGCTTCCTAAGAGAAGTAGTAAAAAAGACAGAACCTATTTAAGTTCTTATAGAACTTTTTGCAAAGACACTAATTGCCTGCATAGTTTGTTTTGGTAACTTAGGTGGCTTTATACTTTGCTTCGTCTCAAACAGGGAGTACTGCCTTTTGAACGCCAGAACATAAACGCATCGGGCGTGCCCCCGACGCCGAGACACAAATTCGTCGTGATATTTCTGTCATTTGGCGTACAGGGCACGCGCTTGCTCGTCATGCATACGTGACAATGGCGTTCAAAAGGTAACTTTTAACAACTGATTTCTGTCTTCGAATAAATCATTTAAAAAAAATCATTGAATTTCGTTAAAATCAGTGGAATAACTACAACTTCTCCTTACAAGTAGTACATTTCAAGTCAAAATTAAGTTTTCTTGCATTCCCAGCGTACCAACGTGTACCGGTAAGTACCTACTTAAAAGGGTAAATAAAAATCATAATGAATTATTAAATATTTATTAATATATAACTAATATCTTAATAAGTATGACACACTTCACGCCTTCTTAGGTTTGCTCTTCTCAAACGTCTGGCCTTCATAGAAGTTTTCACTGGAACACACAAAAATCAGATTAATAAACCGCGGACTGTCACATGAAGGGTTCCGTACCATAAACCGAAAAAAACACTTTTCTTGTATGAGCCCCCTTTGATTTTTTATTTATATTATTTGTTGTTATAGCGGCAATAGAAACACACACTGAAAATTTCAAACGTATGCTTATTACGGTTCTTGAGATATAGCCCGCTGACAAATAGACGGACGGACGGACTGATAGACATCGGAGGCTCAGTAATAAAGCTCCGTTTACCCTTCGGGTACGGAACCCTAAAATGTGTATATTAATAAATACATAACCTAACTAACATCTGTCTTCCGCGAAAAAGTAGGTAGTATATTCTATTTCCCTGACCGTGGGTACGCACCCCGTGTTATTTTTCTTAACTAATTACAAACCCTTTATATTATATCAGTTTCTAGAGTTACTAGAGATAAACTAAAACACATTTACCCTTAATAGTATTCATAATCAAGATATAATGTATGGGGCCAAACAAATAGAATAAGTATCTAGCCATATTCTTACCATCCTTGAACCTTCTCTGGGTCATCGCACATGAACGTATCTTCGTTGTAGACCTTGCCAAGAGGGCAGAGTCCCTTCTGGGGCTGGACTCCGTTGCGACAGATGTAGAACTTCTGGCAGTCTTCAGGGTGAGGGAAGGTGGGGTGGGGCAGGGCGCGGCCATTAGGTCCCATCACTTCACCGTCGGGACAGGAGAATCCGTCGTCAAGCAGGTCTGGAAATTAAAGGTGTTTATTTTGTTAATAAAGTAAAATCTTGAAAAGATGTGTAATACAACCCTAATCTCTTCAAAATTAGAGTGAATAGGCTTCTTCTGGGTAAGCTCGCTCCATAGTCGACTTTGTCTCTGTCATCTATGACCTAGACTAGAGTCAAGAGCAAACCCATATTATTATTTTTTTTTAAAGTTGAAACTAGCTATTCTATTTGATAAAGATAGCTCGTCATTTATAGAATGAGCATCGAAAGCTCTCTTATTGAGGTAAACACGGTCCCAGATTTTTTTAAATACCACCTGCCACTTAATAAAACGCTTATTAGTTCCAAAAAAATTTAACTAAACGATCAGCCTGATTATTAACTATGAAATTCGTTTTCATTGGTAGATAGGCTTTTTTTTCTAAGGATGGGAATTCATCAAATGACTGCTCCCATCTGGGGAAGGGCATGTCACACTCTTACTGACTAAAACCCATCCGTGTTACTTCTAAAGCCCTTTGCGTTCCAGGGCCGCGGTGACTCTTACGAACAAATGCCGCAACCCTGGCAGGATATAACTTACCCTTGGTGAGTTGATCACACTGCCTCTTGACGGACTCCTTCCAGTCACAGTTGGAGGTCTCCTCGTCGAAGTACAGGCCGGGAGGGCAGGGCATCTCGTTGGGGGTGCCGTCGGAGCAGTAGTGGAACTTGTCGCAAGCCTGGAAACATTACCGTTTTTTTAAGTAGGTATCCTGAATTAGAAAATTTTCGATGTTGGTAAGACCTTAAGGAAAATGTAATTGAGAGCCCATAAAGGTACACATACACACACACACACACACACATTCACACATATTCGGGCACTGCACGGGACGTGGACCGACCGTGCTCCGTCAGAAGAGCAAAATATAGAGGTGCGTATATTTAATATGAACTTGTTCATACACGTCCGTAACCAGGCGTGCCCGGGATGCGGAACACGGCCCGGCCACGACCCGGATACGGCGGATATATGTGGATCAACCTTAAGTGTGCGTGTTTTATAGATATTATTTAGTGTATTCAAATAACATACACGTAACCCCTCAGTTTTCGAGACATTTTCAAAATGACCTTGTTGATATCCGAAGCGAAAACGTTCTACTACGCACCTATAAGTAATAGCTGTACTGTACTCATGTGAATTCATAAAGATTTGGTGGAATTAAAACAAACTGAAGCCAAAGAGTTTTATTGCACCCTTAAAGCTCATCCACCTTGAGTTCGCTCTTCGAAAAATTTGTTTGAATATAATTTTTGTGCTTCATCGTTTGTTCGTAAGTTTGCATCCTACATTCTCCTCTTTACTAGACTGTCCCAGAATAAGGGTAATGTTTATTAATCTATTCAATATGCAACATCTCTAAACCGCGTCATTGCCCTTTGCTCACATCGCACACAAATGCCATATAGTTACAATACTGGTTGGTTACACAACGTACCTGAGGATCGGGATGTTTGAAATATCCGTTCTGTCTGGGGCAGCCTTTAGACGGCTTGGGCTCCTCTGTGAAAAAATAATCGAGTCAGTATAGGTACATATTTTTATTAAACAAGTAATCCCCGGTTTTTGGAAGAAAAATATCGACCCGACTCAAGTCAAAAGATATGATTGGCTGTTGAAAACACATTCAACGAAAACATCTAGATGACGCGCGTTTTACAAATTAATGGCAATAATTTCGTGATTATTTTCGTTCAAGAAACTGGGCCGAAGTAAATCATGACAATTTGGTTTAGCTGACCACCGTAAGGACTTATTATACCAACTTTCGTTATACCAGTTTTAGGAGGTAATCATTGATATACAAATCAAACTCTTAAATGTCGAGCTTGCATAAGACATAGGAGTATAATAGGAATTTATTTATTTGTAGAAACATGAGTATACGTTCAGGGAATGCAGACTGTTCATAAACAAAACAGATTCGTCACAAAGGCCGAACATGCGGCCTTTGTGGTATACAAATATATATGTAGGTAAGAACAGTTTTTAATTCAGAAAACAATGTTTTATCAAAGCTTTAATACTTGTTAGCTGGCTAGGATAGATGTTGGAAGCTGTCTGAACAGCTTCCAGCAGTTCCAGCATCTTGAGAGCTAACCTTCCCTTACCTGGCTCTTCAAAAAATATCTACAAATATAGCTATCCGACCAATAACTTCAAAATAATAATACGTTATCAAATAAAGTGAGCTATTTCACAACAATGTAGGTATTGCTTCAGTTAGAACAATGTAGATTTATTTGACTTGGGAACTTTTGGGCTACCAAAGTTCTACAGAATCAACGAAAAAAATTGGTTGTCTGTAAAGTCGGTTTACGGACGATAGTTACGAGTACGAATACGGATACGTAGTACGGATGAAATGTACATGTATGAACGTAACGTTACAATGAGTCATTTTTTTCGAGCGTGCAACCGGCGTTCATCGATTTATTAGACGTTGTCACGTCAAAATCCAAATAAAGGTCATTGAACAATCTTACCTATGAGTCCAACCCAAAAATCGCGTACCTCGTATGCTAAAATGGATTGAACAGCTGATGTTTTTTTTTCAATTTCAGCGTTGGTCCCATAGGATAAGTTTCCAGTTTTGGCCAGTGCATAGAAGACAGTTGTCCAACCGAATTTCTATACTAATATTATTAATGCGTAAGTTTAGCTGTTCGGAAGGATGTTTGTTACTCAATCACGTCAGAACGGCTGAACGGATCTTGATGAAATTTGGCACAGAGGTAGATGATAGTCTGTAATAAGTTAATAAAATATAGGATGCTTTATATCCCGGCAGTATGTTCCCTTGTGATAATTTTCGACATTCACGCGGGCGGCATCTAATAGTTTATATTACTTACGTAGTTCTTTCCTGTCTCCACAGTCTACATTCGAAGGGATGTCGCATTTCTCCTTGTTGGAGTTCTCGTCTGAGAATACCAGACCGTCTGGACACAGCTTCGCTTCCGATACACCTGTGTAAAACAAAAAATTTAATCGACATTAATAAGAAAAAGAGGTCGTCAGGCTGAATCTTGTAGTGGATTTGCCTTGACCGAGACCTTGTTTTGTAGATATGTATGTATAACATGAACAAATTACTTGTGTACTTTCATTTGATTGAATTTCAATATCCGTGCCGTGCCCGGGACATGACGTCCCGGACGCGTAAGTATGTGAACGAGTTCATATAAAATGTGCGCACCGATCTTTTATTAGATTTATTGGATTGACTTAATCCTTCATAATCCTCAAAAAATATCCTTTAGTAACCAATACGCAAAAATCACTGGTTTTAACTCAGCAAATTGACGGGCATACCATCAAAAGGTTGGTAGCGACAGTCAAATTGAATGTATCTAGCACATCAAACGCTAGAATTCATTGTCTTACTGACGACACTTTGTCCCTCAAATAAGCTTATAAACCTATACATTATCTACTACAATATTTACCCATACATAGACACAACATAGTCATTGCAAAACCACAAAATACCGCTCACTTGTATGACTGACGGAAACACAAGAATGCATGAATATGTTAGTACATTACAAAATATAGGTGACTGTGAAACCATACTGTATGCACGTATATGAAGGCTAGCTATTATTGCTACTGTATCTGAGGTATACTAGAGGTTACGAGGGTGATCTTAATTTTTATGGCTGTATTTTGGACAGCTCTAGTTAGTGTAATGGTTTTTTTAGTTGGTTGTTATCACGCTATGGTTCTATTAGTAATATGGTTTTGTAATTGTTGAGTAATGGTTACTTAAAAATATTGGGCATAAAGTAAGGAACCTTCAAATCAAGAAACATGCTAATTACCTTAATACAAGACAGTGTTACTTAGTTTGGAAGTAAAGAGTTCATTTCCACGTACGTTATTTTAATGTGCAATAAACCTTTTCTTTGTGTTTTCTTTTTTTTTACCTATTTTTGTTACACTGTACTTAGGTTGTGGGTCGAGGGTTCAAACCCAGACAGGCACAGTACTTTGTGTTATGTATATCAACACCACTTATATGATCGCTTTAAGTGAGAAGATCACCACTTCTATTTTAAGCTCCTAATGTAATTTTTGTAGGGTTGTATACCCTACAAAAATTACATTCTATTCTATTTTATTCTGCTCTTTCAATGGTAAAGGAAGACATCGTGAAAAATCGTCTTTTCAGAGGTTTTTATTTGGAAGTCGGTTGTATTTAAGGTTAATTTTTTTTTAATTTTTCACCTTTCAGTGCTACCCCCCAAAAATTCCAACCAGTCCATATCTATTTAGCTGTCTATCTCCAAAGTTCTTCATCAGATCTTTACGAAATTTAATTGGGACCACTTCGAAATAAACTTCTTTTGATATATACAATAATTTGCAAATCCGTCTGTATATGATGGAGTTATGCCCGAACATGCCCGGCATGTCCTCGAACCAAAAATTCGAAATCATGTGACACGCACCAACCCGCACTGGACCCACGTGCTAGATTACGGCCCATTCCTTCTCGAAGAATGATGACCTGTGTCCCAATAGTGAAAACGTTATAGTCTGATTATACCTAGTATTATATTATACCTATAGTTCTTGTGTTACTATGATTCTACTATGATATAAATTAACCGAAGAATGCTGATCACTAGCTTTGACAAATAAGCTGAAATCATTAAATAAATTCCAGATAAGTTCCTACGATCAAGATTCATGACCTATCACGTTGTGTTACAATGTTTGGGATCACGAATCGAATCCGCAAGTTCGACGTGCATAAAGGCAAATGATGAGCGATTTAAGATCTAAAATTTTGTTTGCTAAATAGGTTTCTAAAACTTTTTGGATGACTCTTGCAATAAAAGAAATTTATAAAAGTCATGTCATCAACTTTTTTTGGGCACTTACAAAAATAACAATTATAAAAGTATAGCTATCATAAACAACAATTATATAATTCATTATTTAAAGACAGCAAACTATTAGGCTCCAAGCTTTCTCTATGTCCAATACTTTTTACTTGCAAGCGTGTATAATTCGAATTTAAATTCTCCATGAAAAGTTTAAATAATAGAAATCTTGTTAACATTCCAGCTGCATCTGCCTCACATTCTCTTCTGTAAGTTTCCATTGAAACGGAGACAAATGGTGTTTTGTATAAATTAGAAAATTAAATTACCTAATAGGTGACAGATTTGTAGCAACCTACTTGAATAGGTTGACTTTTTGTTGAATCATCTTGAAACAAAACACGTCCTACGAAGACTAACTTTTAAAAACCAAAATTAAAAAAAAAAAATAATGAGTTGCACTCCGGGAGTGCCGGCAGAAGTGAAAACTTAAACATTAACGTTGTGCATTTTTGATATTTTGGAATGGTTAGGGAATAATTTCGCACGAATTGCGTTAATTATCAGTATAAAAGTACTATCATTTATGTGGTAAAATACAATATTCATTTATTGTGGTATCGTACACAAATATGACAATTTATATTACATTAAAAATTTAACACTTTAGAACTTTCACTTCGTCTTACGAATTTTCGATCAGGTCACGTGTCCTGACGCGCATCCCAAAAAGTGCACAAAGCCGCTTAAGAAGTTTTCACTTTAAAAAAACGCAAAAAACCATTTTGGAAGAGATCTTAGCTCTCTCATCTCAAAGAAAATTCTTTGTGCGTGCTAAGATGTAGATTTCCCGGCGGAATTCTGTGTTTCCTGATAGCTACCTAGAGGTTTTTAAGTCAAGAGTGAATAAGTTACTTCTAGGCAAGCGTGCTCTATCGCTGACCACATCGTCGCTTGCTATCAGGTGAGATTGTGGTCAAACGCGACCGTATTGATAGCAATGATGAAAAAGCTGTTAACCATCCCAGCTGAGTTGGTTTAGTTCCATAACACATGTTGCAACATTTAAAGGTCCTTTCTATAAATAGTAACATTTCCTCATTGCCAAATTTATGATATCACTAGCAGACGTCACGCGGTTTCACGCGCGTAGTTCCCGTTCCCGTGGGAGTACGGGGATAAAATATAGCCTTTGTTACTCGCTGATAATTTAGCTATCCATTGCTGTCAGAATTTTTCAAATCGGTCCAGTATTTTTAAGTTAATTCGTTAAGTACATACAAAAATACAAATCTTCCTTCTTTTTTATATTAGTATATGTAGAAGTATAGATTATGTAATAAGAGGTCATCAATTTGCAGCCAAAAGTTTCCGCTGACAGTCCGTATATCCTCTTTTAAAACATGAAATATAAGATTTATTAGCTACTTCAAATTAAAACAGATTGGTGATAATTGAATGCACGACGATATTTTAAGACTTATTTACTAATAACATTCTTCACAGATAATATTCGTTTCACGATAGCTAAACATGTAATGTTACTCATAAAAACTCATTTTTTGCTTGCACACATGATTGCCTATCAACATATTTTGGGTAATACCGTGCAAGCGCGTTATTACCCCGTTATGGTCGCCTTCGTAACATTTCGCTATTTAATAATGAGGAAATATTAGGAATTTTTACACTCTACTTACTATAGTAACGAGAGTGGCCGAATGTCGGCAAAAAATACGAGTAGTCACGACAATTTGTGTAGCAATGACACATTTACAATGGGCCTACTCAAATTTTTTTTTTGATAAGCAAATTTGAGATTTATTCGATAACATATACAAGCTAGTTAAAATTATGTACAAATTGTCATTTAACATGCCACTGCGCCAGTGTTCTGGTCACTTATCCCGTTGACAGCGATGTGGACGATTTTTTCCATGCCCTATGACTTTTCCCCCCTCGCCTTTTTTTCTAATGAGTGGGATCACTCATTAATTGAATTCGTAGTGAGCGCAGTGGCGGGAAATACCAAATGCCACATTGTACCTATTCATTAATTGAATGACCTATTGGTAAATAGGACATTTCGATGTTCGAGATGTATTTTATGGTGCTAGAAAGTTTACGACTGTGTAAGTGAGAAAATTATCTGTAGTCAAACGTGTTTGAACATCCTATTGCACAAACTGCAATAAATTAAGAGCTAAGACGCCTTTAAAGCAAATTCAAAGTAACATTGCTTATTAAAAATCTTATTACTATTAAAATGCAATGCTTAATAAGAAGTACCACTTTTATTTTAAAAGATAATAAAAAATAATTATGTGAACACACCACTTTTGAGAGCATTTTACGAGTGAAAACATCATGGTTAACAGTAGCAATTAAATGAAATACCAGCATGCATTCCCACATTAAACTCAAAATGAATTGTTTACTTCACATAATTTAATATTAAAAAAAAAACTACATAATAAGTGAAACCCGGAATTCGAGAAACAACAATCGGCATGCAATCATCTTCGTGCATACACATGTGACGTCATGAGAGGTTACCCATGCACTGCACGGTTGACCTTTGTCGTTTCATACTGACCTTTGCTGCATTTATAATAAAGGTCACACTGGTAGGGATCCGGGTAGAAACCACTCTTCTCTGGGCAGTCGAACTCCTGTGCTGAAACTGAAACGTAATTAGTTTTAGATTAAAGTTAAGTTATATGTGATGTCATCTTAATGGAGTAATAATGTATCATGTAAATAAGATTGGTAAAAAAATAACTAATTTCTATTGATAATTGGGTGATTTAAATAAAGTCTACTAGTTAACTAAACTAATTGAGATGCGAGAGATAAACGATACGTGTCTCGTGATTCTCTCTTTAGAGATCTATAAATGATATTGACGGAAAAAAAATTGTTAGGGTTCCGCTCCAAAATGGTGAAGAAGGAACTCATTGCTTTTCTGTCCGTCCACCTGTCACAGCAAGTTGATTATTTTTCTTTTTATCTAACGAAAGCCCAAACATGAATCGATGGTGACTTACTTAACCATTCGTATCGGATGTACGCGTACGTAACTACTTTATCTACATCAATATTAAAAACAACAAAAAATATGTACCCATCGTAAATTCCTAACGGTATCAACATTAAAATATTAAACATAGCTGAAGTTAACAACAGTAAAAACCAGTGGCACTTAATAAACAAGAAAGTAACTTAACTCCTAAACCAAGGCCGCTAAGTCTTTGAACTAATTCCAGTCAGTAACCGTGTGTGTTATAATCACTAATATTAACTATTGTTTGAATAGTGTGTTTACACGTGTTTTCTTATTTAATAGTGAATTGTATGTATCGAGAGATGAAGTACTGTTAACATCATTACTCCTGCGTTTTTGAAGTTGGTACTAATATATTAACAAGAGCATCTTTCTTAACAATATTTTATTCTAAAGCGATCTTTAATAAATGGCATTCAATTACACGAGCATTCATTACATTATTCTAATAGATATTGCACGAAATAATCGAATGGAAATCGTATTCATAACAATGAATAAATATAACAGCAATTGAACTTCACAAAGTCAAGGAATTATTTTGAATTAAATAGGAAGCAAGGACGGAGAATGTATTGGATTATTTAAAAAATTAAGCATGTTTTGTGCGTATGAGTGGTGGCACAAAGGACTTTCAGCGGAGAGCTAAGGGGTGGGATTCCCTGTCGGAGTCTATGTTACCTCATAGCTACAACCTGAGGGTCTTAGGGCGAGGCCACAACACTACGTTGCGGCGTCGCATCGCAAAAATATAATTGTAATTGAATTGTAATCGTTTTACTGTGCGACGTTATTTTTGCGATGCGACGCCGCATCGCAGCATTGTGGCCTCGTCCTTAGTCCCTATAAACTAAAAAACAAAAACAAACGGAACTCAACCTCCAAATTCTACATTCAAACCGACCAATAAACGTAGCCAAGAACCATCTCAGGCTATACAGGCAGTTCTGAAAAGGCCTGAGGTAATCTATAAAATTAAAAAAGAAAAAAAAACGAATCAACTTCCAAAGTCTAAATACAAACCGACCTATAGATGTAAGCCAAGAATGATCTCAGGCTATGCAGGCAGTTCGGAAACAAAGCACAATGCACCTAGGACATTGCCCAACGTTGCTGTGTACCTATTGTTACCGCTCACTTAGTTCTATTATATTATAATACAGTTTGATACAAAAATCACTAGCTAGCTTTCGGCGGTGACTCCGCTTGTGTAGGAGTTGTATTGTTTCCTCTTGCTCAATACCATTCGTGAATCATTTGTTGATTATATTATAATATTTATTATTTTGTAAGCCAATAAATATTACTCAAGAAATTGTACTTCGTCATCGGATGACATGAATAGCAATATGAAATATAGATAAGACAACCAAACAATTTCATCGAAGTAGGAAGCACTGAGTTATAAAACCTTCAAATCATCTACATATTTGAGATGCAAATGACTAAAAATAAACATTATTTACTAGACTAGCAAAAGGTGGAATGCATTACCAAAACCAATTTAATGGACAACCTTAGATAATAACCTGATCTGTTTTAATTATCTACATACACAACAGCACTTTAAATTACCCAAATAAGAGACTTGGGACATTAAAATTCTGACCTATAAGTTACTTAGAATTTTAATGTTCAAGACCAACCTTGAACAAAATTACTAGTCTAATGAGAAAACTGTACCGTCGACTAAGGATTTTGGTATGCAGGCTACACACAGTCAAAGTCAAAGTTAATTTGTCACATCAAGTGTCATCCGAAAGATCGTCTGCTGGGCATATTATAAGTCTGCTGAAGCATTGTAAACCCGACTCATTGCAGTATCCACGTTCAGAAACTTTTAATTGAAGACCTCGCAGAAATCCTCACCAAAATTCACTAATCAGACATAAAGTAGGATGTAAGGAGAGGTTCCTAAGTTGTCTGCATTCTAATCTATTTCGTCAACTATACCTACATACAAGATCTAAATTACCTCCATTGCATTCTAGACTAAGTTGTTGACCCCGACAATTGTCAATCGGAACCTTAACTTGATTCGAAGTGACAGCTACTCAAGTTCGCCTTGGATTTGGCAATCAAACTACTTGTTACATCAGGAGTGCGTGATCAGTATCTCAGTGAGAGTAGAAAGTGTTAAAATATAAACAAAGTGTGACTTATAACTGAATAAAGTAACTGACAGTTGACTGATGGTTTTGGAGTTGACTAGAGCAAACAGTAAAGAATGATGCGTGTTTAAAAGACGATAGTGAAATTGTGTTTGGGAGTCACCAAAGTTTGCTAAGCTTTATAATCCCCCACCCAAAAGGAGAGTATTATAGTAGAGTATGTGAGAGTACTTCCTAGGACAATTATGGTCCATACTATCTAAACAATTGACTATTACTAGATTCGAAGCCGTCACTGTGACAACATTAAAATTTTATTATCTCAATAGTTTACGGAAACGTCAAAACAAACAGACGAACCTACATTCGTAAATATAAAGAGTCTCAACAGAACATCTACCTACCAACTGACGACGAATAATGACAAGGAGGTACGTAGATCATTCGAGGCGAAAAAGAAAGATATATCAACACATACTGGCCTCACATTCCTTCTAGAACATCGGCAAGATAACAGGTTTCCCATTTAAGTTCGTAATAAAAATATTGATGCAATTTTGCACATTTTTACCTCATGTAAAGCTGTGACATCATACTTTAAATGAATTTACTAGATCGACATTGACCATCTTACATATAAGTTCAAGTAGGCACTTACACCATACACGAGTGAAGTCAAGAAATATTTGCTCTAATTTTCACTGACTCAACGTTGAAAGTATGAAACCTATCAATGAACTCACGACACAGGGTATCCTTGTGTACCCACACAAGGATACCCTATGTCGTGAGGATACCGTATCGTTTAGGGCTTACCTTACCTTATTGCACTAATTCCATTGTAAATACAATGATATTATTAAGTGCAATAATGTGTGGTTCGAGGTGGCGCAAGAAAAGAATGTCTGGAAGGATAAGGGGGAGGCCTTTGCCCAGCAGTGGGACACAATAGTCTAAATAAAAAAAGGTGTGTTAAAATTGCAAACAGAAAAAAATCTGTTTACAATTCGTTATTGATTGAACTTAACATGTCTTCAAAAATGTGTCTTAATATTTTATTCCGTTAACTTTTAATCAAACGCTCGCAAACCTCGTTCATAGTTGATTCATACTACACAATATTAGGAATAGACGTATTTATTGTGCAAATAAAATATCGGACAATTTATTACTATACCGTTGTCACTATTACCAAACCGAAAAAAAAACGTTTCGAAATGAGTTCAGATACATTTTAGGTCGTAACAAGCTGACATGTCATTATTTTAAAAATATAATTACTTACTAAGTTACCAAACCTAAAGTGGGCAGTATTTATTGGTTAAGTCTGGATGAAGAAATCAATAGTACAGTAAATCATTTGTATTTGCTTTTAAAAACAAACGACTACACTTTCAATTTGATTTTTTTTCTTAATCATGATTTCGTTGAGTTACGACCTTTCGTAACGTATCATTAGTCAAAGTTCAAACCATTTCTCAAATATAATATGTTTGGGTCGACTTCTAGTCTAATTAAAATCCAAATGCAGCTACACTTTGACATTTGCAGCGAAAAATCCTGGGAATGGGGAATAGGTACCGGATATTTAAACTAGCTGTGTCAAAATAGGCTTTCATTCCTATTAGCAACCGTGACCACTAGATTAAGCTTTCGAGGTCTGACCACGCCTTAATCAACTAATTTGCAGCGGCCGACCCTTGGGCTGTGCTAAATAACAGCCTTGAGCCTGCATATTTTCTGATACCTACAAGTCAACAGTGAAAAGGTTACTTCTAGGCAACCGTGATCCATCGTCGACCACATAATCGCTATCCTTCAGGTGATATTGTATTCAAAGGTGAGCCGATTAAAATAAAATGTAAAAGACAACATTCAATAGTGATTGTTTAACTGTTACTTTTAATCATTCTAAATCATCTTTCATCCCTCCAACTTAGCCTGCGTTTTCACCTGCAAACTACTAGCTTTATACAGTAGATTTGGAGAAAATTGGCTGTGACAGACGGACGTACAGTCACACAAGTGATCCTATTAGGGTTCCGTTTTGTCACAAGGACGATCAGAGCCCTAAAAATTAAATTGCACGGTAAAGCGATTGATGATGATTACACCTCGCAAATTAATGCTAGCATGCGAGCAGCTTGCAGATAGAAACGTGGCCAAAGACCACTTAACAAAATTACCTATGAGCCTCATTCGTGACTTATGTTTCGTAAACTCTCCGGGTTTCCATGCCCTTGCAACATGTGTGTTAGGCAAATTAACTGGAGCATCGAACATTGAGGTGAAAGGAAGACGGAGCCGCAATCGATAACATAGGAACTGAATAGAACTTTAGGTACATGTTCATCAGACTCAATGTCGGATCCGAGTACTTCTCGAGTCACTGCGCAGTAGCACATTCATGTGTCAGCGGGGGTGAGGGGTGGGATACTGCGCAGCGAAAAGCGAACTTCGTAGAGGTAGTTATGTTTCAATCGAAATATATAAGGAGAGAGATTGATAGATAGAGAAGTATGATAGATAGACAGTAAGTAAAAAAGTATATAGAAACTAACAGGGCTGAACAAGTGAATGATCTAAAAATGATCACCAAATTACTGTGACAAATTTTCAAACACGCGTTTTCCAACTGTAATTCTTTGAATGAGTTTTAAACAGCCAATCGCATCACTTGACTTGCATTTATGTAATTGATGATAGGTAGATGCTGTAGATCTTACTTTCTATGCCAACCTAGTGCTCCGAAGCTCACCGAAGAATAGTCATATAAAGTAATTACTGACTCTAATGATAAGAAAACCTAAGAATACTCAATCTACGGAACTCAAATCAGAATATACAATAGCAATCAACATAATGTCTATTAACAGACCAATTATCAGTTATAATGAGTATCGGAATTCAATACATAAGCCTTTTAATAACACTAATTAAAACCAGGAATGTTAATACGTAAATGATGTTAACACAATCTGTAATTGTTTTCAATTATGTAATTTGGAAGGGCGAACGAAAATAAGGATATCCGAGTCTTAACTCATAACTTGTCTTATGTTATTAGATGTATGAATGTTCACATAACCTCTAGCTTTTAAATGAGAATTGTTAAGAATCATTCAGAGTCAAATGCTGTATTTTCTAGCAGAAAAAATATCCATGAGAAGTATTGTGGCAATATTCACTTTGACCTTTCATTGTTAAGGTCATTTGAAGGCATTTGAACAGTAATGGACGATTTAAATAATATCATTTTTAAAAATTATACACAGAAGATTTACCCCCAGTTTCTGGATAAAATATCGGCGATTGTCTGTTGAATATTATTCAACCAATTAGAGCTAGATAACACGCGTTTGACAATTTGTCACATTCATTTTGTGATAATTTTCGATCGAGATACTGAGACTATGAATATTATCAGGTAATTAAGTCACTAAAGATATTAACAAATTGCCAGATTCGGATGATTTGATGACTGATTTCACAAAATTGAAATAAGTTTCCGACATCAACGCCAAAAAACTAATTTGTAAATTGGATTCATGTTATATTTATTGTTATTCATTGCAATTGAATGTAAAACCAGTCGAACGTAAGAAACCTAAAGAACTAAATACGTAACAAGTGACTAATAAACAAGACAAGAGTTCCAGTTTCACACAAAACTATTGCAAGACTGTGTGACAAACCTCTGACGTCATGATAGAATATAATGCAATAATCCCTTCCTGTATTCCCAGTAGATACTTGAACCAAGTAGGTATTTTATACAATTCCTAAATAAGAATTGCTCTACACAGGCCAGACGGCACTATTTAATCCATTGTCTCCGAAAGATACGATTCCCAAAGTCGGTCCAGTCTGAGATTTGGAAAAGCCTACACCTCCTAAGTCAAGATCTAAATCTCAAGCCTATTTATAAAAGCGCAAATATCATCGTCATCATATCAGCCTAAAGACGTCCACTGCTGGACATAGGCATAATCGCAAGTATCAAGTACAATTTAACTTGCAAAGACATATTCTAGAAGTTCCGCAAATTGCAAAATTTAAACCTTACGTCGAAATTGTTGCAATCACTAAAAGCTCGTTCTAATATCAACGCTATATTGGTACAAGGAATTATAACAAAAGTTAACTGATCATAAATCATTCACAATTTCCCAAACAATAAGTTTATATAATAAAAAAATATAATTTTACACATAATTAAACCTTAATATGGGCAATGACCGCTACAATCAACGGTAACTACAGTGTGACAGAAATATTCGATTCATTTACAAAAATGGTTACTTAACCCAACCCCATTACGCACACTGCATACAATGTCAAATTGGCCATATATGGTACATGCTACACAAAGCATACTCAATTGAATGATTACAGAAATGGCCACAAATGGGCCACGTAAAAATGGTAACTTAACCCAACCCAACTATGCATACTGCATAAAATGTTAAATTAGCTAAATATGGCACATTACACACGAAAACTACTCAATTGAATTATAACAGAAATGGCCACAAATGGGCCAGGTAATAAAGTGTGAACTGTCACTAAAGGTTTAATAAGTGTAACTGATTGATTATTCACCTTTGTCGGCGTTGTTCCGATTGAGTCATAGGACTTGCTCTTGCGCAACCAAAAGTGTAAGTCAATTGTACGACTATCGACTGTTTGTACGATTGAAAGGGTTAGATTCAACCTAATACCTACAAATGTTACGTAAAATAAACACCGAGGACAGACATGTAAATATTATGAGAGACTAATGGTTAACGAGTTTATTAAACTCTAGAAGGAAATGGAAGGTGTCATTTATGTAAACGATGACGGAAAAAAGCTTTTACGAAGTCACATAACTGAAGTATATGCGAGAACTTTTCCATTGGGACATTATGACCACTTGAATAAATTACTTAACAATGCACCTGTAGATGTATAACGATGACAGAACGTTACGATTTGAAAACACAAATATAGACAAGATAGTTTATCAAATATTTTAAAATCACATTTAAAATATAAAACGAGTACTTATTCTATCTGACCAAACTCTCAAGTAAAGCTAAATCACCCAATTTCTCAATCGAATTCCCGACAGCAACACACCTCGTTAACAATATCAAGTTAATGTACACTAACTTAATTTAAACTTCAACAAAAACAGTAAAAAAAATTAACACTTACCCAACCCGCACACAAACCCGGCGACAAGAAGTAAACTTTTCATTTTTATTTTTTATTAAATTTATTTGAGGTAGAAAAATATAAATAGAATTAAACTGTTCGTACGTGCGTTTCCTTTCGAAGGTTGCTCTGTATTGCGAGCGGGGACTATTGTGGCCTGCGCAGGCGCAAGCTTACTACACCTCGCACGACCGAAATGAACGCGATGAAAGTGAATGAAAGTTTTAATAAAAAAAGACAGTGACTGATGATGCTTGCACATGAGGTTTAATTTTAGAATCTACGAGTGTGTTTACTTTTGTCTATGTATGTATATTTTGGTGTATAATTAATCTTTCATGTTGATTGCTTGTCGTTACATTATTAGTTTTGTTATTGAATATAGGAAATCAATTACTTTGTCTGTTTTGACAGGTTATTAGAAGAGGAGCGTAATTTATTTATCAACTAATTTTGAGTATGAGGAAATGATTGATATGGATATGTGCATTTTGGTATCAACGCCTCGTCAACGATATTGGAAATTGCGAGTGAACCAGTGAATTGACATGATCTTAATTAAAGTATACAATTTCCAATAACATTCTCAATTTTCAAAATTGCTGCTTTTAGAATGCTTCGATGCGTCTGCGCATAAATGATGTTCAGTGTTTCATAAATTCGTGTTTGGTTACAAACAACTGTGTCTTGCAATAGGATAGTTTAATGCAGTAAAATTATTATTTCAGCTCTCAAAAGCACTTTGAAAAACTGCATTTGTAAATAGTGAATGGACCTGTTCAGTGCCATTGCGGGAGATTGAAAGCTTGACCTAAGCAAAACGGAAAAGTTAAAAGGGAACCGCTTATCTTGGTATGGTCATGTGAAGAGGAGGGATGAAATGCACGTAACTAAAAGAGTTATGAATATAAATGTGGATGGATGTACAGGGAGAGGGAGGCCAAAGAAAAGATGGATGGATTGTGTTAGGAGTGATATGAAAGAAAAGGGAGTTAGTGATAGCGTGACGTTTGACAGGACAGAATGGAAGAAAAAAACGTGTTGCGCCGACCCCAAGTAACATGAAATAGGGGGCAGGAAGATGATGATGTGTCTGAAGAAAAAGTAATTCTTTGACGTAACTACCATTTCATGCTCGCACCCAAAGAGTACAATAAGTAATAAACTCGCACCCTATTCTAGTGCACGCCCTTTCATAACAGTGAGTGTATCAAGTCACCAAGAAAAGTCACGACGCTTACCTTTACATACATATATACATATTGTACCTCTATACATGAATGTATGTACGTATAGCCGCATTGTCGAGGTCCAAAGACGATAGCCTCCAAAATGGCCACCGCATGGCCAATTTCATGGAATTAAACGCCGTTTGGTTCAATCAATAGGTACCTTATTATTATTATGCATTTGTATGAGGGTCGACGTATCCTGCTTTTTGGAATGGGTACTTAATTTTTATAGGGAAAATCGCTTCACGTAGGCTTGCATTTTAATGAAAATTAAGTTGTTTATAATAATAATTTTCTTCATTAAACTGTACAATAGTAGTTTAGTGATCGATCAATCAATTGAAGGAAGAGCTATAATGAGAATGAGGTACTATAAGAAGGAATATTTTCCATGTTATATTACAGGTATTGCTTACTAAGGAATCAAAACAATTCATACGAATTGTAAGCGGAATTCCGTTACTATTTTTTATCTGAAATCTGAACAGGTACCTACCAATACTTAATAACAGGGCAAAAAAGGAATGTTAATTTTTATTATTAACTTGTAGGCATGAAGGTTGTGCAGATCATTTAAATACTTGGATACTTCGATTTTATGGCTTATTGGCAGTTTTAAACAATACCATTTATGTCTTCCGATGCATTAAATACTACTTACAAAATTAACGTGCTTAAATTTGTTTACACTAAGGGACATGCTTAACTTTGTTTACTCTTTTACACTTAAAATGAAACGGTATCTTTATTTTAGTTTTTAAGTAATTGACAAAAACCTTCACTAAGTAATAATTTTAATTTCGCGGTCACAACAACCTGTACCCTTCAAATAGAAAAAAAAAACTAAACTTTACCCAGGTACCCAGGTACCCAGGGCGTTTATGCACTGCATGCGATCCGAATCCGAATTTGTGTACCAAGTTTTATCCTGATTGGAATTCGGAAGAACGGAGTTCGGATCTATTGCGTAACGCCTCCTAGAAGTACTACGGCTACTTGGGACCGACAAATCTCGGATTCGGACCGGATTCAGTGCGGAACCGCTTCTAGTAGAATTAGTTGAAACATGATGTATCTATGTAACTTTGTAATAATTTATTATTTCTGGGAATTGATTGCCACGCATTTATCAAGATACCTTAAGTAGTAGTAATATTGTAATTATTGTTATTCTGTGTACACTTATTCATAATTTGTAACGTATCGTAAATCGCATAGGAATCCTAAAAGCTTCCTGTGGGACAGGCCTAGCCTAGTGCAGGAAGTCTTTGAAAATTCTTTTATGCTTAATTTTTAAAGAAACTAAACAATCGTGTATAACACACAATTGTAACCTATATTTTCTTATTAATAAATTTATTCTTATTCTTACCTACTTGCTGCTGTTCCAAATAAGCTCACAATAGCGTTATTATGATTTTCATACACAATTTGTCGATAATGAAACGATATAGGCTAGTGAAGGGGTGGAGCGAGGTACCATTAAATAATAGACTTATTTGCGAGTAGACATAAAATATTTTCCTATGAAATGAATTACTTTTTACATCCTACTATATCCTACTTTTCCTACTAATATTATAAACGCGAAAGTTAGTAAGTATGGATGGATGGATGGATGTTTGTTACACTTTCACGTCAGAACGGCTGAACGAATCTTGATGAAATTTGGCACAGAGGTAGATTATAGTCTGGAATAACACATAGGTTACTTATTATCCCGGGAATATGTTCCCTTCGGATAATTTTCGATATTCAAGCGGGTGGAGCCACGGGTAACATCTAGTCATCTATAAAACATCCTATGGCAAGTATGACAGCCGCCTACTTCGGTCTCTCATAATATTCAATGTAGTGTTTATGTCTTTTTATTCATCACGTGCCATTATGTATCCAAACTTCTAAAAAGGTCTTATTGAAGAGGTTGGATTTACACTACTAATGCTTTTTGCCTTAATTATTTTAGAGTTCCATTATATGTAACACAGCCACCATAAGGCTCAGATTACCTTGAATTTCCAGTTCCGCTTTCCACCTTATGAAAAACCTCGTTCAATATTTCCATTGCTACCTGCTCTTCTGCTTACCCTGTAGGGACGTAACGTTGGTGATAGTAAACTTTCATCTAAGACATTATCATAGTACTCTAGTTAAATTAACATAATAGACTACTTTCAAATACTTTCCTTTTGTAAGTCAACTGTAGTTTACTACTATGCGGAGACCTTGTTGGCTGTAGCAAAAAAATGCTTAGTTTTTCAAGGATGTAAGGCATAGAAGCAACAAGGTTAATGTAACCAGGATTTTTGTAAACATAAAATGATTTAAAAGAGTGTCCGTGGAATTTCTTGCACGTTCTTCTCCATAGAGATTTACACTTTTGAACGTGGACATAGCTTCATTTTTTTGACGGACTGACTTTGACAATTCAAAAGTACCTGATAATGGTTTATTTGAAATAAATGCTTTGATTTTGACTTTGAATTCTTTTGCTGTCCATTCACTGGTGTTAACTGGTGAATTAGGAAGGTTTTGTTCCTTGAAACGTCCGGGTCAGATAAAGTCTAAAGTGTGACTCGAAAAGAGTTATGGAAAAACATGACACTATGCTACTACTGTCTGGCAGTTTGAGTACACTATGCGGCTTACCCAATTGTCCTTACTTTGATATTGTTCGTGGGTTCGTTGAGCTCCTGAAAGTTCTGAGTTGAGCTGCAAAATAACTTTGACGTCACGGTTGGCGGAGTGGTTGAACGATTGGCTGCCGCGCTGTGTGTCGCAGGTACGATTCCCGCTGGGAACAAATATTTGTATGGCCTACAGATAGTTGTTTCGGGTCTGGCCGTTTGTGTATGTGAGATTGAATGTTTGTCCAGTCAAATCTGTGTGGCACTTTCCTCAAAAGACCACCTATATCCACATGGATCTCTTATGGCTTTACATTTGCAATGTTAAAATTCAATCTCTTTAGTATTATTTACATGATTTTATGAAATTTCAACATCAATGTAACCATTATTTATAACTATTTACTGATTTAAAAGCGTGTCCATGGAGTTTCTTGCACGTTCTTCTCCATTGGAACGTGCAACTAGCTTTATGTTTGTGACTGGCCGACCTCGACAGTTCAAAACTGCCTTTAAATGGTTTACTTCAAATAACGTTTTGACTTTGACTACTCCTGACGCAGTTGGGAATGCCAGAGAAGTGTATCATCCAGTCTAACTACACTAATTTGACCCATTACTGGGTCTTGGAGGTCAGATTGGAAATCACTGCATGTAAAGTACTGGCACTCAGCTGCTTCCTGATATACTGGAAACCGACTTCCAACATAGGCGAAAATGGCTAAGTATACTGCCTTTTTTTAAGGATGGGAAATCATCAAATGACTTCTTCCGCTTTGGGTCGAACGGAAGGGCGTGTCAGACTCTTACTGACTAAAAGCCATCCGTGTTTCTTCTTAAGCCCTTTGCGTTCCAGGGCCGCGGTGACTCTTTCGAACAAATTCCGCAACAAGTATACTGCCTTGTAGCGTGTCGGACATAAAATAATAGCACCATCCCATCACTTCCCGTGGGTGTCGTAAGAGGCGACTAAGGGACTCACCAGGGTACTGCGATCGCTAACCCGCCTGCCAAGCGATTATGGCAAACCCCTTTGGGGGAGGCCTATGTCCAGCAGTGGACTACTTTCGGCTGAAACGATGACGATGAAGTATGCTGTAGCTACTTTTATACTGACGGTGAAACAAAGTTACAAGGTTGCTAAAATGTCAACTAAGATTCCTCTTGCTTAGCTCTAAAGTTAACGGCAATTAAGTCATGAACTGTCTTTGTAATTTAATTTATCGCATAAATTGATCAGTGAAAGTGAATGCTTGAATAACGAATCTATTACTCGATGCCATAATATGCCCTAAGGATTAGAAATAGCTACTATTGTTGCAAGTCCAGTTACTGATAATATTGATATGCAAGAATAGAAATCACCATTAGGTAGGAACTTATTTGAGTCTTGAGTGTGATCACTAATCAAAGCCCAACCGAATTCGCCCAAAATGTAACGTTTACTTTAGTTAAATATCGCATTTTTTGGTCCATCTCATCATCATCATCATTAGCCGAAAGACGTCCACTGCTGGACATAGGCCTCCTCCAAAGAGGGTTGCCATAATCGCCACGCTTGGCAGGCAGGTTGGCGATCGCAGTGTAGCTGTTGCAACGCACAGAGAATGCTGCATCCATCTATTCTCACCTTTTTTCCTCCTTAGTCAAGAAGTTGAATGGTGAATAAGCTACAAGTATAAAGAATTCATTTGTAATAAGCGATGATCAATTTGCCTAGCCTTTTACTATGTTGTGTAAGATATGTAATGGGTCTTTGTTACCTGAATTAAATGATATATTATTATTAAATACTCTTTGGCAAGACTGGTGTAAAATTTTCTGGCTTCTGACTACCCGTTACGACTACCAAAGATGTAAAAATGACAGTGACAGCCGGGACCACCGGTTTACCGAGCTTTCCGAGGCAGGGAGGAGATTTGGTAAGTAAAAGATGGTCACCCATCCATGAATCGACCTCGGCAAGCATTGCTTAACCTGAAATATGACCGTGCGGCAGTTGTCAAGCAATGATACAATAGCCTATAATCCTTCGACTCGTGACATGACATCCACTAAATACTGTCAAACACATTTCAAAACGGTCCCGTGCCAATATCGATACAATTAATCTGATAAAACGATATTAGGCAATATTAGCACATTTATAGTTGGGTAACAGCCTAACAGCATGCCTAACAAACTGGTCTGGGCTTTGTGAACTAGAGACAGGGTCCTGGCGTTGCGTGTGCATATTCACGATCGCGACTAAGGCACTGTTCACACTGCGATGAACATTTTGAGATCACAGTTTCATATTGATCTTCTTGTTTTCAACTTGTCCCTAATGAAAAAAAATACATTAAAATACAACTAACTTCTAAATAAAAAAGAAACACTACAAAGTTAAAGTTATTTTGTAATGTTTTTAAAAAAACATAAAAAAAATTATTTATAAAAACTAAACTACTAAACCGATTTTGATAAAACTATGGGGCAAATGAGAATCCTTTCACATAACAAAATACTATTACTTTTCTTTTATAAATGATGGAGTTATGAGATTACAAATATACAAGCTAATTGAGAACCTCCCCTTTTTTTTGAAGTCGGTTAAAAACGTAGTGCCTAGAGCACAGAAAGTCCACGGAGCGTCTAGAAACACGAGAGTTTGGAAAATTCTGATTTGCGTTAAACGCATATCTTCTGTCACTGGCGCCTTTTGTGGCCATGGGCATATTGAAACGTAGTGCAAATAGTGACATGCTTCGTTTGTATTGAAAGAATTACAGTTTCAGGAACGAAAATTATCGCAAAATTTTGTCCAGTTTTGGTAGCTTTGATTGGTTTGGTGAATTTTCAACAGACAATCGTAGTTCCTTTCCAGAAACCGGGGCTCATATACAACGTGTAAATGAAAAAATACAATAACTCTTAAGGGGTCATTGTATCATTAAAATCGCGAAAAAAAATCGACTCCCCCATACATTTATGTGCGCATAACTCGACAAAATATACTGAACAGCTGATATTTTTTCCGCGATTTCAGTGTTGGTCCCATAGTAAAAGTTGTTCATAATGATGAGTACAATGACCCCTTAAGAGGTATTGCGTTTATTCTGTTACACGTTGTTTATGAGTGTTTAGGTCACTCATATGTATGAGTGGTTTGTCGTGACCACGACTGGATATGGCGACACGGTTTATGCATAGAAGCACCTTTGATAGGAAGGATGTTGCAGATTACACTGTAACTCTACAAAGAAATTATGAAACGTTGAATATTTTATTGAATAGGTGAAGACTCCAGAAGACAAACCACGACTATGTATTTACGACTATTTTCCTTCTAAAGTGGTCGTAAATATGAGACCTATCAAAATGAATCGTTCAAATGTTACTGACGTGCGGTTGACCGTACCTGTACTTACTCCGTCGCCACCAACTCAAATCTCGATTTTAGCTTCATGAATTTTGAGTTGATTTTCAAATAACGATTTGTATAATAAAGCCTCTATGAACTGTAATGAATTTTGAACTTTGTTTTGTATATCATTGAGTTGGTTGTTCCAAAATTTTATCATATTATCTCGAACTTTGAATTCAAACTTAACTACTAATTTGTGTGGTTAACAACCTTTCGCTCAAAGCGAAAGCTTACACAAAGATGCTGAAGGCCTATTCGATGTCATCAGTTGTCTAGCCTCATGTAATTAACTATTTTTGTCGTTCAATTGATCACTGCAACCACTTTGATTTGACGTTCAAGAACATGATTTTTTATAAAGGCTAGGCTTAGAACACATATAATAAGTGGACTGATATCTTCTTTCTTCTTTTTGTTTCTTTGTCTTCTTCTTATAATAATTATGTCCAGCGCCGATGGCTAGTCTCGGTTGAGTTTGGCCGCCATGGCCGAAATCGGTCAGGGGGACTATACTCGTATCTATCTTTGATTTAAATTTATTAATGATTAAATCTGTGTGAGAATCTGTGTTTCCTGTTAACTTGTAGCTTGGCTCGGCGCTTTATGTCAATAGTAAAAGGTTACTACAACGCAAGCGTACTCCATCTTCGACCACATCATCGCTTTCAGTGTAGACGTGAAGGCTTGGGTGAAGTGATCACGAGGTGAGCTGTCCATCCATATAATCAAGTTGTCACGTGATCACGAAGTGACACATTCCATCTTGATTATACGGATTGACAGATGGAAGTGAGCTCACATGTTGTTGTGTTCGACATGTTTACAGAATCGACGGCGGGTTAGATTGTGGTCAAACGTGAGGTAATAACAAAAAAAGGTAAAAAAATCAAGGATAAAAAGCATGCGTTCCAATATTAATTAATTTTAGATATAATCTGATAGCTATTGTCTCGGGATCCAAGGACCAGTGCCGTTGGACTCATGTTCCCCGAACATTCTACTTTTTCTTACTCTTCTCTTATTTTTATTTTTCCTTGTTTATTTCCAAGGTGGTTTTGTATTACTGGAATATCTAATAAAATAACATGTTGATGTTGCATTATTTTGGGGGAAAATTAACATATTTAAGGGGTAAAAGAATGAAGGTTTTTGATGACATTAAGGCAATCGTTATAATAATTAATATCATCTCTTAAAACAATTTGTGTTCCCTTCCATTATTATAGTGGTTGTAAAATGAGCAGGAAATTATATAAATCTTCAAAATCTTTCGTCAAGTTTCCGCAAACTTTTTTATTACAGTCAATCTTACTGAGAACTTGTCTCATATTATTATAGGAAAACTTGATCAAAACAATAGTTTGTTTTCTATACAATATTGCGTGTCTACTTGGTCTTGGTGTATGGAACAGGCCTTACCGGCGCCAACAAGCACGATGGCTGGCTGTCAAGAGCCTTGCATCACACGCATAGGTGAGATAATTTAACTATGTTGTACCTAATCTAAAAGATTGAAGAAATAATAGTAATAAGCATTAACTGAACACACATTACCTTCCGTATTATAAGTCCATTAAGATTATTCAATTCTATTGTTTTCGTCGTTCTAGAAGAAAATTTATCGCGAAAAGAGACCAGATTTTTTGCCACCTCATCTTTAGGATAAAAACTGTAGGTACATATGGCAGTTTTGTCCAATGTATGACTTACATTTATCTCCGCTTTTTCTGTTACTATTTTAATATCTATTTTAATATCTATATAATTTCTAAACTCTTAATTTTTGTATAGAAAAAAAAGATGCATGTCTTCAAAATATTGTATTTCATTCTAATGAAATACCATATTTTGAAGACATACATCGTTTTTTAGCTAGAACACAGCTAAAAAAAACTGTTTAGTTACTCTTTTAAATAACGATTGTTTATAAATAATACAGTATTCATAGGTATGAGAAGACCAGCCGAGTGTAGACCAGCCAGCACAGTGCCAAGCAAGTAAACATAACGATAACATGAATCGAAATAGAAAAGAATCAATGAGTCTACGGTGTTCTCACATTCATTTTATAAAAAAGCTATGTAAAAACCTATAAATGTAAGTACACAAATGACATGATTATATTACTAAATTAATCTGAATCCGGGCGTCGGGAGTCGCAGGGCGATCCCCGGCCACCGTAGGCACAGGCCTGCTGACGGCGAGCGTTGGATGGCTCGCTGTCCGATCACCACCAGGCCCGGGTCGATGGCGTGTTGTGTTTCACGCGTGCCTCAAAGAGATGTCAGTATAGAAGACGGCGCCTGCTAGGGCCAGAGCCTGCCAGGGTTGCGGAATTTGTTCGAAAGAGTCCCCGCTGCCCTGGAACGCAATGGGCTTTAGAAGGAACACGGATGGGTTTAATTCAGTAAGAGTCTGACACGCCCTTCCGCTCCACCCAGAGCGGAAGAAGTCATTTGATGATTTCCCATCCTTAAAAAAATCTGAATGGAAATTCTCTTCAGCCTTCTGTGCAAGTCCTAACATAGATGTAAATCGTCAAACTAGTCGAGTACATGAAATCATTTTAGTACCTGCTATTTATAATTAGCCTCAATTACCTAGTTTTGTGCATTTTCACAGTCGACAGCCATTGAACTGATTTCTAAATTGTGTTTCATAATTGGAAAGTTTGACCTTTGAAGGTGCTGTTGATACAATGGATTATTGTAGGATTGGTCTGAGTTTATGGGGCTTTGACACGCTCTAAATATTACTGGTTATGTTTAAGTAAGTAACATAAATAATCGAACCTTAAATAAGAACCTCAAATATGTCTTCCTCCTTCCTCTAATTCTACAGCATCAATGTCAATCAGATTTTAAAAGACACCCCGTTGATGAAATTATTCCTCCCGCTCTGGACAGTGGGGGAGGGAGTGGAGGAACACGAATGGGTTTTAGTCAGTAAGAGTCTGAAGTCTTACTAACTAAACCGATTCGTATTCCTTCAACTGCCCTTTGCGTTCCAGTGCCGCGGTAACTCTTTCGAACAATAACCCAACTTGCTGCTAATCACAAACAAAATATCGATTTTATCGAGTGACCTTCGGGCTAGCAAACTACGCCCGAAAATCGGTCAAATACAACTTAAGAAGTTACCCCAGGGTTTCGGAATGGCAAGCAACCTTTTCTTTTGGCAGATAAACCAACAAGACGAGCAATAAAATGACATAATTATAGCAATATCTTAATGTTACATATGCGTGTTGAAACACTGAACATCAATCATGTTCACGATGAGTCTGATCCGAATACTTCCGACGTCCTTTCACTAAACTGTTTTGATTGATCCGACCGTCCGACGTATAAACTCAAAGATTGTATTATTTAAAGACACTTAATACCTCATAAGCGTACCCTAAAAAAAAGCGATAATCGCGCGGATACGCGATCATCGCTTCCATTTTTTGTTCGGCTAAACCGGAATGCGTCCTCTATCGCGACGATCCCGTGATGCTCTCTTTGTATCTTTATCCCTTAGGCTTTGTATTAGATAATATCACCTTTGCACATTATTGCATAAAGCATGTTCAGCGGTTATTTTTTTCATCAAATCAGACGTCCAAGACTCTTTCTCCGAATTTCATTCGCTTTTTTCTGGAATTATTTCCCTTGACGCATATAGTAAACATTACTATTTCTATATTGGATGTAATAAGGGAACCTTTTTATAATTATTTAATTAGAATTAGTGCATTTCAAAGCACCAACTTTCAACGAATGTTTTTACAAATTAAACACTGTTTCTTCTTTGCCATCAGTGCCGAAATAGTATTAAACATTTTTTTTTTTTTTGCGAAAATCGTAGATGGCAACATTGGATATTCTGATTACAAGAAGTCTAACCTAACATTTTTACATCGCTCGACAGCTACCATAATTGTATTAGACAACTAATTGATAGACATTTTGTAAGCCCAAGTCCGCGCTAGGTCATAAGCGCAACGCAAAAATATCCAGCACATGTACTTGCTCAACAAATGTACTGCCTGTTGCGGCAAACCATTTGCCACACTGCACGATAAATATATAAATAACTAATAGGTGTTATAAAAACAAAAAGTTCACTTTTAATGTTACGGCATGAGAGAATTTCAAAAGTATTGAATTTTGATTTGGCACGCGAATTTGTTTTTCTCTCTCTTGTAATTGCATTTCAGCGGTGTTACGGTTGGTTAATAGTCTATTGTAATTCAGTATTTTTGTTTCATCTTCTGGTAAATTACACAATAAAAAAATACCGTGAACACACCTTTCATTTAAAAATTGGATTGAGGGCTGATAAAATTACTCATCACTTAATAAAATACGATTATCTGATTTTCCCCGAATTTCTCGCAGACTGATCGAAACTTGACCTTTGACCTTTCGACTTACAGGCTCGTTCTTGGTCTTAAGAATTAGAACATCATTGCCACGTTTTATGGAAATGCTGAAAGCGACATGAAGGAGTTCGTAGTTACATCAATAATTAGTTAATAATTAAGCTACTTTTATAATAATAAATAAATAGCATGAATAGTTAATCATGTAGCTTTTGTGGTTCTCTTTTCTTAAAAGACTCAAAAGAAGCTTCACAATCTGATCTTAATGAGCTCATTAACAACAAAACGGTTGCCAAGGAGATAAAATAAATCGTAATTAAGGGCCCTTCTCCACGTACTTATAATAAGTCTACCGATACAGTGGCATGCCAAAAAGTATAACTTAAGTTAGTACCCACGTAGACAGGTACAGTCAACCACACATCTTGCAACAATCGTTCAACGTAAATCAACCTTACATCTGCAACACAATGCCGCTTTGAAATTGTTACCACTGTAAACAGTTGACTGTACTGTCGGGGAAAAATACCAACCAATATTTTATTCATTGGATCTCCACAATAAAAATAAAATTGAGTTGTTATTTTTAAGTGAAACTGGAACTCCCATATTTAGTAGTATGGGATTGTATCCTGTGGCAATACGTGTAGTTGAATGGTAATCAGATTCATGAGGTAATTAAATTGATAATTTTAGTCTTAATAGGTGTAATTGTCTAATGAATATTTTTATGCATCATGTTACTCTTCGTTTTATGATTAAGGTGAAAGGCGTATAAGACAATAAAACGGATTAATTAAGTACAATAATAAAGATTGATGTTTTATGTTAAGTAAGTCACGGTAGGTAACAAAATGATTTTATTACTTACAGAAATCTGTCCAAAATAATTAGAAAATTAACTTTATCCAACGATTTCTTTTATTTACAAAAATATATATTAAGTCATTACGGGCTGTTAATTAATCATATATTCCACGTCGTAACTCGTATTTGAATATAACATTCATAAGACGGTAAAGTAAATACCTTATAATTTGATTTACAAGACTAGCAAGAGATCTTGAACAAAATCTTTCAAAATTCAATTCAGGGCATCAAAGATTTCGGCACTGCTGATCTGTATTACAAATAAATAAATAGACCAATTCAAACACCTAAATAATATCTACCTTATTGTACTCGTTAGTTTCAAAACCTAGATATCTATCTAAATTACATTACGCTTTAATTACTGTTTAGATACGGCAAGTTTAAATAAAGCCGAATCGTGATTTTATCATTAAAATCTCATCATGATTGTACATACTCCTTTCTCAAAACAATAAAAAAGAACGATTTTGTGTTTGTGTATAATAATTACAGTATTACGAATGATTGGGTTCCGTTTATCCTTCAAAATTATTGTTTTACCAAAACCGATGTTGAATGTAGAATCAGAAAGTGGGACATTAAATTAAGAATAGCTAAAATCAGAGTTACAGCTGCCTACCAGACCTCCACGACCCATTAACTGGGTAACACGGTACTCCTTGGTAAGACCGGTGTCAGATTTTTTGGCTTCTGACTATCCGTAACGGCTGCCAAAGTTCTACAAATGACAGCCGGGACTAACGGCTTAACGTGCTTTCCGAGGCACGGAGGAGTCTCAGTATGTTAAGATGGTCACCTATCCACAGACCAATCTCGGCAAGCGTTGCTTGCGTTGTTGGTACTCTTTATTGTAAACCACAAAAAATACAGTATGGGCTTAAAATAATGAGAATTGCTGGTCTTATCGCTAAAAGCGATCTTTCACAAACAACCTTTGGATGGAACTATTTTATCTCCACGGATCCCTAACTGCAATCCGCAGTAACCAGAGGTCTTCCAGTTTGCAAGGTGAGCGCTTTTGGAGGCCACTAAAAATAAAAAAAAATACCTGCGTTTAGATTGGAACATATTACTGAGGTTGTCGACCTTTACAAACCGCTTCATGTAGGTACTTAAGGATTTGAAAGGGATTATTATTTTTTTATCTTATGATCGTAATGAAAAATGGTTTACTTAGTTTCTGAGGTCATCAGATAATTTACGACTTAAAATGCCAATGCATTCCACAACTTTCTTGGATAAATCCTATACCGTCCAGGTTGCTCATTTGTGGAATGCATTGCCAGTCCCAGTAAGACGCGCTCAATCGTTATCTGTGTGTTCGAAAGGCTCGTGAAGGAACATTACCTGTCGCTGTGATATCGATGTTCGTCATTTATTTATTGCCAATTTATTTATATCTATTGTTAAGTATATGTATATATCCATATATATATTATAATTAAAGTAATGTCGCACCGATGACGATGACTATCCATTCCAGATTGCCTGGAAGAGATCGCGGAATGCGATAAGGCCGCCCATGGTACGTGTGTTTTAGTACGGTGTACATTTACGAATATAGTAAATAAATAAGTAAGTAAGGTCTTATTATTGCACTCTCAGAAGATTTCTCTTTCATATATCCTATTTTGTCCCACAGCTGGGCAAAGGCCTTCCCCTCCCTTTTCCACACAAATCTTTCCTTTGCTATGTCAGGCCAGTCCTTTTGGTAGGAGTCGAGCTCGTCCCGCCATCTTCGCCTCGGTCTGCCACGATGTCTAATTTAATCTTATTTAATTGAAGGTAATTTACTCTAATAATTTTATTCTAATTCTAATTTTAATTTAATTTTGTGATTATTTTATTTTTATTTTGTAGGTATGTAAACCTAGTTATATGTGCATGCTGTGGTCTCCTATAACTGAAGGAGCACACTTGAGTGAACCACTGTATCACTGTCTTATTTAGATGTGTGTATCTTTTGTTGGGGATCCAAATAAATAAATAAATGTCTTTTAGCATTTAATGGGAGCCACCGAATTTTCTTCTTTGAGAAGAGTTATTTCGCGGAAAATATTACGATTTCATGGTTGATCTATTAAGCAGGAAACTAATATCTACATATAAACCATAGAATGTGACGAGCATAGCGGGTGTTAGGTGTATTTTGATTGTAAATCTGCAATTGGAATAATACTTAATTAAAATTGCTGAAACTTTGCATTAAAAATGTCATAGCTACTATAAGAATTAGTTCTCTCTATCTTGGCAATTATAAACAGTTTGTTGTTGAGATTATAAAATTGTGGTCTGTATGCTTTTCTTTCCTATTTTTTATCATCTCTGGAATCTGGTATAAATAAACAGTACGTTATACTAATTTATAAAAAAAAAAGATCGCGTATGCGGAAATAAGGACCATTTTACCCTGAAGGTACCAATGTCTTTACGATAGAAACCAAACTACCTTAACACATAACAGCCTTTACATAAACGCATTCACATTGATGATAGATAAAGGTCATGTAAATGTCAAATGAGAGTCAAATGCTAGGCACAGATGCACGCATGTCAAATGCCAACAGCACTGTCTTCCTAGCTTGTAGAAATAACGAGAATCATGTTCTCATTTTAATACCAATTATGGAAAATTTAAGCACTAGAGTGTCTTGAATTTATCTGAAATGTTGTGGTTTGACAGCTGACAGTCTTCAATTTTGTAAAATAACGTGGGAGCGGGTCTCATTCCTTTAGTGACACGACTGAGGTACTTTTCAGTTGCTAAGATTTTTTTGGTAGGGAATGGTATCGTAAAAGCCATAGTTTCTTTAGACCCCAGAGACAGTCCACCACGCAATTCCCTAGCTTGAGTAGAAGATACATTACACCTATTGCAAGTTGTCAAGGTGCCGACTATTCCTCCGTCACTTCATTCACCTACAAGTAGGGTGGCCAGTTCTCAGTACTCCTCCACGTTCAACGTGTTCACATGCACATTGTCTCCTACACTATTACATTATATTTCCTACGTGCAGTGAGAACTAATTTTTGAAAGCTCATTGTGTTTGACATAGTTACAAGTTAAACAGCACAAATCGTTGGTGAGAGGATGTGACTAATTTTATAATTGTCTGACAGTATGTTAGATGATGCATTACAATGAGACATTTTGTTGTGTTTCTGAGTGCATGGATTTTGTTCTGTCTTTTAAGGGGTCCGTGCCCAAAGGGCAAAAACGGGACCTTATTACTAAAACTCCACTGTCCGTCTGTCTGTCACTAGGCTGAACCGTGATAGCTAGACAGTTAAAATTTTCACAGATGATTTATTTCTGTTGCCGCTTTAACAACAAATAATAAAAAATAACTTAAAAATTAGGGCTCAAAGAAGAAAAATGTTTTTTTTTTGCTTAGTCCCACTCGCACTTGGCCGGTTTTTTGATAATTATGGGTGAGATTGTGTAATATAGAACTCCTCCGACGCCCGATGCGCCTGCTGCGAGCCGGGAGAGCGGTCGTGATCTCCCTCTCCCTTTCCGCATCTTCTTTTATATCAGCACTCAAGCATACGTTTTTTATAGAGTAGCCCTAGCCATGCATGGCCATATTTTGCACTTCATTAATATTATCGTGTAACATTGAGCGTTTCGTAAAGCATTATTCTTTGGCCATCATTACATATCCTCCCGATCTTTCGCGTTTAAGTGATAGTGATAGGCTAGGAAAAAAATTATAGGTCGGATTGCAAGCATGATTGGATTAGGACAATCTCAATAATAGCATAATTTGATCAATCGTCATCCATCATACATAACGTAACACAAACACACTCATATTTCCACACCCACGGCACTCACTATCTCATAAACAAAAAAAGAATCACCCTTGCACGTCGTGAATGTGGCACACTCATACTTTTGTATTTTAGTACCTAATTTTAGTTGAATTCCCTATAGATACACAGGCATGCCTATATTTGGGAATCCAGTAACTTAATATTTTTTTGACTACGGACGGTTAAGTACCTAATGTTTTCTAGTAGTGAGGTGATGATTATCTGGAGAGTTTGTTGCGCGACTTCTTCTTCCCAGCTACAACACTAAGTGTGGTGACGGGCGGGCGTTTTGGGGGACTGTCTTTATGTAGAACTTTGACGTTCAAAAAGTGCTGGCACTCAGCCTAATTTGAATACATGACTTTTTATTTTGATTTTGATGGAGCGATCCCTAGTGTCCGTAACACAGGTTAATTCCTAGCGCGGAACTGGGTTCTGCTCCGCCAACCACTGTGATATTGTTATCTGTCACTTATGCTGTAGTATTTAAGTTAACATATACTCAAAGTTTTTCGAAAAATAAAGATTATTTTTATTACATTATTATTATTAATCTCTTCTACAGAATGCTTCAATAAAATGCTAACCCAAATCCCAAATGGACACTGGCTGATGACTGGAAGCATATCAATACAATTACAAACCATTCGCTTATAGGTATAAAATAAAAGGCAGTAATTTAACTTAAAATGTATTTAGCTTATTAAGTCTTAACATACAACTATTTTAGGATATCACTAGGTCTTAAGATCTCGCTTTGGGTGCGGGGGCAGATTCCTCGGCGTCTTTGTACCAGTCCTCACTGTAAATAAAGATATAAACATTTAAAAAAGAACATTTAAACATAAACATGTTTGTAAAAGGGGACTTTCTAAAATTCAGTCACTGGTAAAGTCTGATTTTGGATGATGAATCAAATTATTAAATGTTTTGTTTTGTATTCCTCTGCCAACAATTTCATCTGATTTGATTTCATTGCTTCCCAGAATCTTAAGACAAAATCCAATTGACTCAATTATATTCTAAGACTACAAGCCCTTAAAAATCGATCCAAAAATTGCTGAACTTAATGACTATATCCAACTAGTTGCGTGTCTACTTCCACAAAATGATGAAGATTTTTCAACTTACCATCCGCGCACGTTCTCAGGTGCATCACACCTCTCGGTCTCCTCATTGTAGACCTCTCCGGCTTGGCAGCCAAGGTCACGGGGCTCTACGCCGTTCAGGCACACGTAGAACCTCTGGCAGTCGTTGGGGTGGGGGAACTTGGGGTGGGCAACGATCTGACCTTGGGAGTCGAGCTTGGGTGACTCGGGGCACTCGAAACCGTCTTTGAGTTTCTCTGTAATTGGAAAGGTGTAGGTTAGAAGTTGTGTTGGAGACCTGATTGATGGAATGTCTTTAGAAGTTAAAGTTGGTGATCTTGATTTGTGTTGGTAACATTTTATACGAGAATCAAGCATAGGTACTAGGCCTATGACTCAACATAGTCAGTCAACTGCATTACCATATTTACAGATTTGCAATCTTTTTATTATGGCATGGTATATTTTCTTTTAGATCTGACTCAAGATAGATATGGCAGGAAATCAGCTTGGTATTCAGATGCATGTACTCAACAAGCATTGAAGTAGGTTCTAGCAACAAAATACTCACTCTCTTGGGCATTGCATCCCTGTCTGCCAGCAGAGTCGGGCCACACGCAAGTTCCGGAGTACTCGTCGAAGTGGAGACCAGCGGTACACTTAACTTCAGTGGAATCGCCTTCAATGCAGTTGTAAAAGACGTTGCAGACTGAGGGGTCGGGGTGAGCGAAGAAACCGTTGCGGCGGGGGCACTTTTCGCTAGGCTTGGCGGGTTCTGTAAGAAAGAAATAGGGGTGAGAATTTTAAATGCTGATAAAGTAGTAGCCTAAGAAACAAGGATAGCAGAGGTGCCTACTTCGAGTATGTATAATGTCAAACAAAAAGTGCAAGCAGAAATTGCAATACTCGAGTTGTTAGACAAGAGTGAAAAAAATCTTTCCAAACACATTTGCAACGGTAATTAAATATCAATCCAAAGCTTATGCAAAGATCATAAGAAATGCAGCATAAAAAACAATTTTGCAAACTTCGTAAATAAACAATCTAAAAATAATACCAAAACTTTCGCGTGACCTATTGCATTTTAATAACATTGGTCCATAAATCGTAGTTGCACATCAAACACATTAATTAAGACAGATGCAGACTTGCATAAACACCAATGTAAACTACTTTTTGAAATTCGAATATTTTAAAAACTTGATTCTGTCTCTTCGGCTAGGAATGCAAGGAGTCTGATTGGTCTGGCATTGAGCATTGTTGGCGACACGGCCTTGATTATAGATGGCCAGTCATTTAACCTAGGAAATGACAGTTGCATTGCGCATTGAGGAAGTCAATTCGGTTTGGTCTCTTTCACTCAGTTATGTCAAGAGCTCTACCGTTTGCAGTTATTTTTAATTATATACGCCTGTTATGCGCCTTAGTTCCGGATGTTTGTAATTGTTTAGGTTTTTGTCTTTAACTTTTTCATCGACTACACTAATATTTTCATCAAGATATCTTAGATAACAGAACTATATAAAAAAAAATCTTATAATAGTGCCTTTACCTACTAAAATCTATCTCTTGCCTTGCTAATTTGGTTAAGCAAAACATCGATTTTTCGTTCATATTTATCGACAGCCATGTCAGCAAGCTGACGTTGTCAAAGTTACTCAACTTCCAAGTCACGAACTTTAAGTTGTTGCATTCCACACATAATTTGAATGAACTCCGTAGGTTTACAACACATTCCGATGTAAATGTTAATACTTAGAATATGCGGTAAAATACGTTTTCTATATATTTGAGAAAAGTTACGGTAAAGTAACATGTGAATTCATAGGCACTTGAGTATTTGATGATGACATACGATAAGAGAAGTTTTCTTTATTACGACGGGCTTCAATATAACTATAGCAATGCTTATGCATTGATCTATAGGTGAACCCTGCCCAATCCGTAAAGAAATACAGGCATCATGTTATGAAATCTACGGAAACTTTTAGATCTTACTGCACAAGCTAATAATAGATAATGCCATACCCGGACCTACTACTACTACACATTTCAACTTCGCACATATGAATGTCTAGAATTGTCTACTGGTTGGCCTAGAAAATCAGCCGCGTGTCGCCACGACCTAGCCGGTCAAAGGTAGACAGGATACCTTCACTTCATGAGAACTGTCGCAAGTGACCTCATACTGACATTTGATCTAACTTGCAGTTGGACAACGCACTTAGTTGATAATTTTTCCTCCTGTGGCTTTTGCAACTCGTTTCTGAGAATGCCAAGTGTTTCATTGGTACCAGAAGTGCCATTGTGGTAAGAATTCTACGTACACCAAGAAGAAATTTCACGTTTTATATTGCCTTTAGTAGCGTTAAGTTAGATTTTTTTGGATACTTTAACTGTTAATTTAAAACAAAAATCTTGAAAACATTTTTTTTAAGTAATAAATTTACTTAAAAAAAAGTTTCCAAGATTTCCAATATGTCGGTTTTTCCCGAAGATCTTTTACTTTTCAAATGAATTATTTTTTCGACCGATTCACATTCTAGCGCATTTCAGTAGTAACTGCTCCATACAGTTAAAAGGGTGTTCCAGTCAGCTCCGGCCTGGTGGAGCCTACCAGCCCGGGAGTGGTCAACCGAGACACTTGGGTCATTGTCAAGGGCACACGACAATGTTAACCCTGCGCCAAGTGATAACCACTGCCAAATGTCTTTAATGACATCCCACCATCAGCAAAATCATCTATAGTAATATAATAAAGCTGCAGAGTTTGTTTGTTTGAACGCGCTAATCTCTGGAACAGCCAGTCAGATTTGGAAAATTCTTCTAATTTTGTATATGATAGCCACATTCATAAGGAAGGCTATAAGCTACGCGCGGATTTGCGCGTACGAAGTCGCGGATAAAAGATAGTAATAATATTATAAAGCTGAAGAGTTTGTTTGTTTGGTTGAACGCGCTAATCTCAGGAACTACTGGTTCGAATTAAAAGAAATACATTTTAGTGTTGGATAGCTCATTTATCGAGAAAGGCTATATAAAATCACGCTACGACCAATAGGAGCGGAGCATCAGGTGACGCAGTCGAAGTTGCGCGGGTCAGCTAGTATTATTATAAATAAGGTACTTACGCAGCTCAGTCCTGTCACCACAGTCTACGTTGAAGGGCTGGTCGCACTTGTTGATCTTCCTGATGGTGGGGTCGAACACCAGGCCGTCGGGGCAAAGTTTGGTGGTGGACACGCCATCCACGCACTCGTAGAACTTGTCACATTGGATCGAGTCTTCGTACTGACCGTCCTTGTTTGGACATTTGAATTGTGCACCTGTGGAAGGAAGGTTAGGTTAGTAATTGAGATCTACCTCTAGAAGTATTTGTGAAAGGTTGTGTTCTTTGTGGATTAAGAACATGAGTCTAAAATTTTCCTTAAGTTTTCTCAAGCGCTCTGTGGCGAAAGCTAGTTTTTTTATGTTGTTATCATGTAGACCCTGGTTTTTGGAATAGACCCGTCACAAATTATACGCAATTTAAAGGATGTGATTAACTGTTCAAAACCAATTCAACTAATCACATCAAAAGAACGGGCGATTGATATTTTGTCAAAATAATTTTGCGATAATTCTCGTTTGAAAAGCTGGGCCTAAAGGTGTCAAATGCGCCAATTACAAAGTATCTATAAATATACTATCTATATTGTAATAGATTTGATCTATCTCAACGTTCAATAGGTAATAAATGTTCAAAATGTAGCAAAACACTTTCGTCAACATATTAAAAACGAAAATATCACAACGTGCCTTAATTAACACTAAACGCGAACATTACAGCAACATCTAACTAAAAATCGTTGATCCAAAACAATTAAAAGGTTCATCCATCATTATTTTAAAATGTTATAACCTTGCAGCGAAAAATATTAACTCATTATCCACCTTATTACTAATTAAATTAGTTACAGAATCGTTCGTCCGCATCGGTTCCGGTAGAACAGGTTTACCCAAAAATCGGACCGGTCAGTGAAAGCCGATTTAGGTAAAAAGCAAGTTTTTCTTTTGAGAGATACAGATCAAGTTTCTGTTACATAAGTATGTACTGTTATGTAAGGGGTGACACACATTCGACTGTTCTCGGCTGCTCGATATGTTACGAATAGTGTTGTGACTTGTGATCGGTTTTTTTGCTTGAGTTTTGCTAATGTTCTTTTTTGCGGTTACTTCAATGTTGCTTTTTGTCCACTTTCATTGTTGCAATGATACTAAAACCAAGTTGGTTGTGTAGCGATGAAGCTTGTGGTGATTCTATTTTAAGATTATATTATACGTTTTAAATTATGTTTCTTCAGGATAACATAGCTTTTCCAGTAATTTAAACTGTTCACTGCCAGTTTAGGGCAAAAGCCTCCTTTTCTTTTTCGATTACAAGTTACACCTATATTATGAGAATATTTTATTATCTATTCAAAAAAATCGAATTGATACTAAGCTTAAATTTAATGCTCAACAACATTTAAGGATGCGCGCTTGCGGCACATTACTAGCTGAATATTTAGAATTTCAGATTGACATTTTCGGATTGGTTGTTTTTTTGCAATTTAAATCAAGTCTAAATGTCAAGGCTCTATTATATTAACATAAGTTGTAGTTTTACATAGTATTATTGATTCTATTGTATTTTAAATCCAAATAGAGATCGAAATTAATGCTTTACAATATTAAATAATGTAACCTTATACTATTAAATTAATTAATCATTCAGAAAAATGTCACTAGGTTATCAAAATATTTATGAATTTATGCTAGCAAAGCTAAAATTATAATCTGACCTTATTAATTTTAAGTTCATGACATTTCTATAAATCTAAATGATCCCATCTTGACCTATGTATACCATGTGTAGGAAAAGTCACCTAATTATCAGAGATCACTGATTTATCGATGAAAATTGGTCATTTTCTAGGGCATGGCATGACAATTCATATGAAAAGGTTTACTACCAACATATTATAATGGTAAACGAAAAGCTGCAGTTATTACGAGACAATTCCTACATTTTGCTTAACTGATCAATACAGAAATTCGTGAAAAAAATATCTATTTTATTGACACGTGGTTTCAAACTGTAATAACATGTGAGAATAAATGCTGCACCTAGAAAAGTGTGTCACCAAGTGACCCAAGAAGGAGATATTATAAAACAGCCTCACACGACCCGGAGATCATGTAACATGTACGCAATGTAGGTAATTGCATTCAAATAACCCGTGTGGGCTGTATCTACATCAGAAGTGGGATCGACACTTCGGATGTTGACGGTGTAGAGACAATTGATAGATGTTTTGTAGGTACAAATAAGACAGACATCTAATGGAAGAATATCTTAGCATTAATTTGTATCTATAGTTACCTATCGAGAAAATGTGAAGCTGCCCAGAATTTTTATTCTGTCCACTTCAACAATAAATTGTTTTGTAAAACAATGCTCATATTCAAATCTTTAACATTTTTCGTTTCTCTTCAGTATGGAGCACTTTAACAGCTATTCTCATTCTAACTTTTTTACCTACTCTAACAGCCAATTTATTACCTACAAAATTTTGACGTTTAAAACCCAACCTTTAACCAAACAGTCTAACACAAATCTTCACCTGTCGATCAATACCTCAAACAAAAGCTCGCAGTATAATGTAACACATGATTATCGAGACATAACCGAATGAACGCGCGCATGACGCAAGAAGTGAAAGTCACTCGGGACTTACGACACCAGTGCATCGCGCTGATGCAGCAAGGGTCGAGATCACACTGACCTATGATGATACTGTTCTCTAGAATGTGTTAGGTGATGGAGAATATAGTTTTATTGATCTATCTGATGCTGTAATCTATTTACATCAGCTTGCGTAAGAAGACGATGAAGCGTGCTCCGTCGTCCATCACAACATAAACGCGAGCTTACCAATGTATGAATCTTTTTTCAATAAATTTATAAGAAATAGGAAGGGAAAAAAACGTGTGCCTCTCGGGACGCCCGACAAAAGTGATAACTTAAACTAATATAAGTTGAACTATTTAATATGGGAAGCGTCTGTCCGAAATACGACTAGCGCTGAGAGTGAGAGAGGAAGAGCCTGCCTACCGCTGCCGTATGCATGAGAGAAAGGGAAGCCAGACAGACTGGCGCCGTAACGCGTTACGTTACGAAGCGGTTTACCCTTCCATAAGAAGTTATCACTTCAAAAATGAAGTTGCTTATCGTAATAGACTTTCAGTTTAAGCAGAAGAATTGTAACCTTATTAAACCATATACCCCTGTAATAAGCAGAACAAGTAATTGACTGATTCAGTGCGTGGAACCTTGAAATAAAATATGAAGAACAAAGGCCAAGACAGAAGAAGAAGTAAAACAATCTCTTTGGAATGAAGATCGAAATAGACAAGAACAATAAACTGTTGGCGAGATCAATATCGATGTACAACAGACATTTTAATCGGAGAATTATTATAATTACGGCCGCTCAATATGCACTTGCCTCCAATGATTCAGTATTATTATGATAGACGCTGTTGCTATGTCCAGTTCATTAACTTCATTAACATATTTAATATCAAAACAAGTAATGTTCAATACATGGCAAGAATGTGCATCCAAAGAAGAAGTTATCGTGAATACTTAAAAACAGATGATCAAAGATAAGCGAAAGTTTCTTAAGGAAAAATAAACATCAGGAACAGGTACAGGCACAATATATTCTGAGACCTAACCATGAATATAAATCATTTGTTATCCAATAAAAAAGCGAAATACATTTCAAACATGAACGTGTTTAAGAATCACGTTTTTGTCAGGTAGTGACAAGCATACGAAAATAACTCAAGACTTATAACTCGGATAAAGACATTCCGGTAAACGGGTTTGACTTTTATTTGCTCACTGGCTTTGCAAACCACTCCATTAATTATGTATCTTTCCGAGTAAATGCGAAATATTTTGAACCTACGTACAATCTTTGAAAAGGTTACTAAGACTTAATTTTCCATGTTAAGTAATTAATAATTTGTCTTCTTCCTTATAAACGTGTAGGATTAGGATTTCCTTATCAGAATCCGGATTTGCATGTTTTGGCATTTGAAGTTTCGCAAAATCCTTACTGGAAATGATCATTACAACTGTATGTATTAAGTAATTTTGTGCATTACCACATATACCATTTATTGTTATTTTATAATTAATCTGTCATTTATGATTGTTCTAATAAATAGTGCTTAGCAATTACGATTACCCACATAAACCTTCACGACTATCATACACTAATAACTTTTATTATTATTAACAAATATTAAAGCAGTAGGTCGATAAGCTAGTGCAATAATAAAATATACACAAATAGTTGATTTATGGTAATAAATCAAAATGACGATACAATGTTAACTTTTAAAGATGATGTCAAATATGTAAAACTTTTGCGACTGTAGACTATCAAGTTCAACATTTTACTAAAACTTCGATAAATGAAATGTTACAGTGTCTATTATTCCGTTACCACAGCACAAGTTTACTACTAAACAGACAGTCAATAAACTTCCAATATCGCTAAAATTTCAGCAAAACATTATATTACAGTAACATAAATCCATATACTCTCTCCGCAACAATTTATTACAAAACCAACGATATTTGCGTAAATTTTAATATCACTATGTCAACACAGTTTCACGCAATAGTTTGTGGAAACGCGTGAACTTATTTTTATTTTATTTTACGACTAAAAAATATTCAAAGCAAGTGAATGTCAATGTCGGATTACTGCGAAATCACTCGATTGTAAATGTGAACGCAATTTTTTGTTTATTTTCATTAAATTTTGTTATTATTTTATGGCTTTCTAAATGAAACTTGCTTGAATGTTGCTTTAGTGATTTGGACCGTTTGGTTTTGAAGTTACTGGAATTATTGCTACCTTTACAGTTCTAGCCTTCAAAATGTTCACTAATTGTATCTACAATCTATAGGTATGTTTGTACGAGGTAATCTCTGGAAGTACAGAACCGATTAAATTCTCTGACTTATAGAAAGATACACTGTCTCCGAGTGCCTTCGCCATAGTTTCTATCGCGTGGATCTTGAAATGAGCCACTAGAGCTACGTGGAAAAGCTGGAGTAATAACTTCAGACGTACTATAAATTCCATAATTTCTAAGCCTAAACATTAAAATTCCAACTCTAATTTAAATATTAATGACAAACATTAACATGAGGTAACTTTAAAGGGCGTGTCTCAAATGCCCCCCACATTTCAAGGTCTACGAAAACTGCCCTCATTTAGAAAAGGAGAAATAACGATTAATACTGACATATAAACCTGATTGCAGGCAGCCATTACACGCGGCTGCTTTGCTAATTGATTGCACATATTTTATGAATGCAAGCGAGGCAAGCTAACGGGCTATTACTAGGCAGTTGAACCCGAAAGTACGTGATGGGAATTTATTGTGACATTTATTTATAGGAGTATATTCTTAGTGCGCAGTTTTGGAGGCATCTTTTGAGGGTTTAGAAAATCGAAGATTATTATGTTTTCCGTTTTGTTTCAGTTTGTGGAGGGAAAGATTTAATCTTATTAAATTGATTCAATTAAATTGATTTATTTTAATTGATCGAGCCCAATATTTTGTATGTGTTCTTCTAGTACATAGGTCCCTTCTTAGTCATAAGCATGCTCTGTACGATAATACACATCCTGTCTTATCAGCTCTTTTTTATCCAAAGTAAAAATATTTACTGTAGGTATGTATATTGTTTAAGAATCAATTTATCGGTCAATAAACATTTTAATATATTTGACACACATAAATATCAGGTACAATTACACAATTATTTAGAAATAACTTTCGACACCCAGCTTTGATCGAAATTGATTGCTTTGTCATAAAAACATGTGAAATGGATGGTCTTTGTTGAAAGGCTAAATTACTTTTAGTTCGAAGTGAAACGAAGTTAGTGCTTAATTAAATATTTCTACATTGACAAATACCGGTGCCAGTGTCTTGGCGTGTCTGGGATATTGCTATAACTACAGGCGATTATCTTCTAAAACAATGTTCTATGGAATCAAAACCTTTGTGCATCGGATCCAGGTTGCATTGACTTATAAAGAAAGGAGAATATTGCTCTACAGCTTTTTCCATTCTATTCTGTTTGTCAAATAAAGTGATCGTGTGAACAGTTACATTATATGCGTACAATTAGCCGGGTCAACAGCTGGTTGTATAATATTTTCGCAATAGTTATGTAGCCTTACTAGGTATTGTTGCGTGGTATATAACAAGGGACCTTAATTGCGCTGTCAAATAAGTAACTACTATTTCTATGATAGTAATAATATAATATATGGGTAGTACGTTTACTGAACTGTACTGAAAGTATGGTTACTTAAAGGCTGATTATTATTTTAAAATACAGAATACAACAATTACCTAAAGCTAATTTATAAAATAAAATTTAAAAAAAAGGAAGGCAATTTAATAACATTGATTAAGAAAGTGCTCTCGTTGAAGTCTTTTGTACTGACCGGAATCGAAATATTTGAAATGAACTTTTTAAACCAAATATCATCTACGTGGCTGGATTTGGTTGTGCAACCTGTCAAAGCATATGCTTATAGGTCACACACTTTGACATTATATTTTCACATAACACTGGAATTATTAATAACAGAATCTAAAAAATATAACCATACGAGCTGCACCTTCTTTATCGATTTAAATGAAAATAAGTTCTAGAAAAGCTTTTTTTCTCAACAGTTAACAATTTTCTTATTCCACAAAGAATATTGTAACTGATAACATATTGTCACAAATATATAAAACTTATATCAAGGATACTTACTCGCTAGCGCGGTGACTGCTGTTAGTACGATGAACACTTTCATGATGGCCTTTTGATAACAAAATTATAAAAATTACAATTATAAAAAAAGTTTTTAATGACTAGATTGTGGTCCGACCCTTGTGGCGACCCTGGCGAGACTGACGAACTCGGGCGTCGCGCGCGCCTTTTCTTCGCCTGCGCACACGCTCGAACCGGTAAGACTTAGGCGTGATTAAACAAATTCTTCTATTAGTGAAACAATAATAATTTGTTATAACATTACGCGGTTGCATGGCCCCATCACCAGCTGATTATTTTAACTAGAATTCCGTAGAAACCCTAGGAATCCGAGGAATTACGAACTGATGGTGCAACAGCCTCGAGATTCACTTCAATTGAAAAGTCTTCTGGCTCTCGCAGACTGAAGTGTCCTTGAAAATGTAAAATTCTCTTTTCGCACCGTTCAAAATTAAATTCCAAAGAAGTCTCCGAAATAACACCTATGTGCATAATATCGGAAAAGGACTGTATGCATGTCTAATTTCAAGGTCTCGACCAGGATATTTAATAAATTAACCAGACATCATTATTTAGTATTCATGAAACGGCTTTTAGTTGTACGATGATGAATTAAATTAATTGGCTGATTTTATAGCAGAATCACATCACATATATGTATTTTAAAAACGTTGCTTTTTAATAACTATTTACGAGAAAATGTGTACTAACTTGGGACGGGTATTACTTAAGTGAATATTGTTTGTTTGTTTAAAAGAGGTAATCTGTGGAAGCGGGTTCTGCAGTACCCAATTACAAAAATTTTTCAATTGATAAAAACCTATAACAGAGTTTCATAAGCTACGGTTTCTAAAAAATTTGGCACTGGAGGGAGGCCACGAGAAAAAGCTAGATTCAGATATTTTTAGGGTTCCGAACATCCGTAAGAAACGAAACCATTATAGGATCACTCGGTTGTCTGTCGGTTCGTCTGTCACAGCAAATTTTCTCCGAATCTACTGGACCGATTCTATTGAAATTTGGTACACACATGAATTTGTGTGACCCAAAAACGGACACGTTACGTAAATAAATAAATTTTGAGTATGGAGGTCACTTTTAAGGGACAAACTTTAAAATAAAAAATCAAACTTTACCGTACGACATATCAAATAAAAGGGTTTTAATCTTATTTTTTTCATAATTTTAAAATAAATCATTTTGAAGTTATTTAAGAAATTACTATTCCGAGAAATGACGATTCTCATCTCCGACACAACTGAGCAATTTTGAAAAAAATGCAGATACTAGTTCTTTAACTATAGATTACAGAAAAACCTATTAGAAGTCTATAGTATTAAAATAACATGTAAACAAAGTGAAATTCGCTCGAACCCTTTGCACGCGAGTCCGATTCGCACTTGGCCAGTTTTTTTTCCCTATTTTCTAAATACCACTCTCACAACAAAGCTATGTGTAATCTATACTAATATTATAAAGAGGAACGATTTGTATTTTTGTATGTAACGAATAAACTTAAAAACTACTGGACAAATTTGAAAAATTCTCTCAGCAATGGATAGCTACATCATCAGCGAGTAACATAGGCTATATTAATTTATCCCCATACTCCCACGGGAACGAGAACTACGCGGGTGAAATCGCGTGACGTACGCTAGTTAATTATAAATTCGCATGTTCGATTCCATCACATGCAGTTTTCAACTTCTCGAAATCACTTCTCGAGTCAAGAATGTTGCAAGTTCTCTGAATGATTTGGCAAAATTTTAAGAAGTTCGTTTTCCTTATGTTGTCCCTCGTGTCACCTTCACCGTCGTAAATTTTCAGACGCAACTACGTCATTCATAAGATTTAAATTGAGCTTGTATTGTGAATGACTTGGGTCACTGATCTTTGGATTTGACTGAGTAGTCTCGATTAATTGGAGTCATTGGACACTTCCAATGACTCCAATTAATCGAGACTCGTAAACTCGTACGAATTTCCTGAAGGAGAAGCCAGAGATGTAGGTATGCCCCTAGTCAAGCTTGAGATCCCAAAAACTAAGAAAAACATAATTTGCTCTTCCCTCCTTATCAAGCAGAGTAGATGGTAGCTGACAAGCAAAGATCGTTCCAATAAAACTGGCTTTAGTTACATATTCTTCAAGTAACAGCTTTTTTTTTTAATTTACATAATATGTTTGCTCTTGACTCTAGTCCATGTCATAGATGACAGATACAAAGTCGACGATGGAGCGAGCTTACCCAGAAAAAGCCTGAAGCCTGAAGCTAGTACACTTTTCAGCTACATAGCCATGATACATGAAGTAGTCATGTAAGTTTAATGTTCAAAACTTGCTGGAGGTCAGAGGCGAACAACCTCTCACTAATTGAGTAATTATGAACAAGCAATAATTAAGATTATTTTTAATTGCAAAAGTTTGTGTCCTAATATTACCTACTGAATATAAGGTCAGGTATGCTTAGATATGCATATGAGTTTTGTATCTCCTTTTTTATATATTGACCAGTCAATTTTCGGTTTGTTCTTTGTCCAGATAACTTCAGTCAGGCTGGGAACTAGAGGGACTTGACCGAGGCGAGGGCTTATGAAACAGGCCATAATACTAACATGACGAGAACCTTCGAAGGCTGAGAAAGAGAAGCAAATCAAGTATTTCGACTTAGTACTTGAGGTTGTCGACATGTGGAATGTAGACTCGGCTGTCATTGTGTCGAGTGTCGTCGTTACGGCTAATGACCGAAAGCTTCGACGACCATCTTTCGAAGTTGGCGTTGCGCGGTTGGATATTGGCAGTACTCCTCGATACGGCTCGTATTATGGCGAAGTTCCTTTCTCTGGAGCCCTAACTACTACCCTAACTGGCGGACTACTGCTTTTTTATATTAATATTATGTTTTTTTTATGTGGTTTTTCTTTAATAAATATAAATCTGTATGTATGATAAAATGAATTAAGAGATAATATTAATATACCATTTATTTTCAGGTAACAAAGATCCATAGATAGGACACTAGTACCTAGGCTAGGTGGTTAGTAACTAGTAGGTTTGTTATATCTCTAAACAGTAAGTAGTGTTCGTTTTTCCGCTTATTTCTTGTTATCCACGCAACGAATTTAGATACGATTTTCGCACTTTTCACCAATAAAAAGAACGAAAACCGGCCAAGTGTGACTCAGACTCTCACACGAAGGGTCCCGTACCATAAACCAAAAAAAATATCACGTTTCTTCTATGAGAGCCCTCTTTAATTTTGAAAGTTAATTAATTTTTTGTTGTTATAGCGGCAACAGAAATATATCATCTGTGAAAATTTCAACTGTCTAGCAATCACGGTTCATGAGATACAGCCTGGTGATAGACAGACAAACGGACAGTGGAGTCTTAGTAATAGGGTCCCGTTTTTACTCTTTGGGTACGGAACCCTAAAAAATGGAGAGGATTTGTGTATATAATATAAATTGTAAACATATTATACACAAAATGACTGAATTATGACGGTACCTATTATTTATTGCACTTGTCGCTAGTTAGGTATTTTATCTGCTATACTTTTTACGTCAGGTAAGCATAGCCATATTGCCCCGGGCGTCAGGAGTTGCAGGGCGATCCCCGGCCACCGTAGGCGCGGGCCTGCGGACGGCGAGCATTGGGTGGCTCGCCGTCCGATCACCACCAGGCCCGGGTCGATGGCGCGTTGTGTTTCACGCGCGCCTCAAAGAGATGTCAGCATAAAAGACGGGGCCCGCTAGAGTCAGAGCCTGCCAGGGTTGCGGAATTTGTTCGAAAGAGTCACCGCGGCCCTGGAACGCAAAGGGCTTTAGAAGAAACACGGATGGGTTTTAGTCAGTAAGAGTCTGACACGCCCTTCCGCTCCGCCCAGAGCGGAAGAAGTCATTTGATGATTTTCCATCCTTAACTTAAAAAAAAAAAAAAAAAAAAGCTTAGCCATATTGATTACAGCAAAATAAACTTTAATTTACAATCTGTCAGATAAGTTAACCGACATTTGTCAGGAGGTAGTGAAATCACATTCAGAGTACAAGACAGTAGGCCTATAAATACCTACATGTAAAGATCAGAAATATTGACACTTCAATACCAACTTTCATTTATTATATCAGTTAGATAAGCCTGTCTTTATGTAAATATGTCTGTACATAAGTTGGAGGAATGAGTCAGTCTTTGTTCAATTTGTTCAATGCTTTATTGTTTGCAATGCGTAATCGTAGGTTACAAAACAAGCTATCGAACCTTTGTATATTCTAGGATTAACCTCGTAATGTAAATTACGGGTCAACACGCGAAAATTTAATATTGATTTCGAACATTCAGAAGCTGCACAAGCACAGGTAGACCATATGAAGCTTAATCTGGCTACTTAATAGGATCTTCCTACATAGGTACGTGGATGGTTATAATTACTTATAACTCAAACTTTGCTCTCGAAAGGAACCCATGTTCTGGGGAGCAGCCATTTTACTGCATGGCTCCTTGATGTGGAAATACTTTCGACTTCTTATTTGCTGATTTTAGTTTATTTATTTATTTATCATATACTTTATCGTAAACCTCATAATAAGAACAGGACAATCAAACATAAAATAAGTGTACAATGGAAGGTCTTATCGCATAAGGGAATCTCTTCCAGACAACCTTTGGATGCATTAGTTTAAGTACCTACCTATAATAAAGCCTTAAAATTTCTAGTCTTTCAGTTACAAAAACTTGATCACATACGTTCCAGAAGTTCACGAAACTGAGTCCATTTTTTCACCTTAATATTTGTAGACTAGAATCTTAGTCACAAAAATTTGGATGACATAGGTACGTTACAACCAATTCACGAAAATGCACAATGCCTAACCTAACCACCCAAAACATTGTTCAATGCCGACTGAGTACCTAAAGTAACTACCATATAACATTATTATTCAGCTTGTTAACCATGTTTTAGTACCCTGACATTGTTTAAACATAGTGTAATTATTAAAATATACACGACGGTGACTGCCACCTGTGACTTCTAATATGATTGATTTGGTTAACTGTAGTTAGGTACTTAGATCGCTACCTTTGCTATTCATCGGGGAGGTCTAACACGGAGGTCCATTATGTTTATCAATATTTATAAGATTCTTCCATTACTGACTGACTGAGTGTGTGACTGACAGACAACGCACAGCCGAAACTACTGGTCGTAGAAAGCTCAAATTTGGCATGTGGCTTCCCTACACTCTGTAGAACTGTAAAGCTTAGAACTCACGAAGCGGAATTTACCCGTAGTGGAACAGCCGTTTCATTTCCGTCGCGGCTGCGATTAATTTTTAGCATACATATATAGGTATAATATCTGCATTCTACAGAAGCTGCGGGCCCACAACCGTGGGAGAAAACCGCTTCGTGAGTTCTTAGCCTAAGAAATTTTCAAAGTCCAAAAAACGTCATTGGCTTCGTATCAATACCTAACCATTTTTGTTTTCATATTTTATAAGCGGGAGCGCAAACGAACTTGTATGCGGATCGCTTGATGTTAAGCAATCTGTGACGCCCATGCACATCTGCAATGTAACACCAGAGGAGCCGATACGTTACGACCTTTTAAGGAGACATCACTGTCTCTTCTTGAAAGCTCTCATGTTTTACGTAAAGGAGACAATGCTGACAATTTGTCATAGTTGTCAAAACACCAAATTGAAATTTTGGTAGCGTTCGTCAATGGTCATACTGTTCTAACTATACGTGGCATTTAGAATTTTATAATAATCGTATACCGCTGATAGAATACCAATTCGTTTAGGCTATGTCCAGACACTAAGATCCGAGTCCGTTAGCTGCCAATACGTGGCATTAAATGTCATAAATATACCTACATAAAAAGTAAATCAATACAACATTATTCCTCGCAATACCTCGTACTACTTACGCCATACAGGAACATAATTAAAAATATTAAGTAAAACAAAAGAACTGGAGCACGTTTCGGCAAGTTAACTGTCCAACGGCCATTCCAAAAATCATTGACTATGCTGATACGATACGCATTTCAATACGTACCCTAATTTATTATAGTCGTGTCGAGTGCGTGTGGCGAATAGTTTGTATAAAGGTGAATGTGTTCGGACATGTTAAAAGAGAAAATCTGATGATAGAAGTAAAGTTGTGTAAGGAATCTTAAGAGATTTGTGGGGAGAAAATGTTGTTTTATCATGCATTTGTGCATTTGTGATCAGGAACAATAGAACTAGGTAGCTGTGCTCGCGGTTCTGCTGATGTGAACTTCAATTTCCAAATATTTATCTATATACATAAAAATGAATCGACAAATGTGTTGCTAAGCGCAAAACTCAAAAACGGCTTGACCAATTTCGCTAATTCTTTTTTTGTTGTGTTTGTTATTGCCAGGAGAATTTGTTATGAAATAAATTTTTGAAAAAATATATACATCCTGGCGAAGCCGGGTCGGGCCACTAGATTTCCATAAAAACGAAATAAATACACTTACCCTAAGATACATTAAACACATAATAATAACTACATTTTTATGAGTTTAACAGTCCAAAGTTTGTAATAGGTTGCTTAATTAAAATCGATCACAACATAAGCTTAACATTCAACCATACGGAAACAATGTGATTAACGCAATTTATTAAGAACCTATAAATTTGATATTTTCTTTTGGCTGATGTGGACTAACTCATCTCTGGTTCTCTAATCGTAGGCATTTTAACAGACAGACCGGATAAGGATGCCGACTGTTAATAGCTACAGAATCTACTGATCACTTGCCGAATAATAAACGATTTACACGCATAGGTACCTACATAAACACGCCTTTTTCTCATGGGAATAGGCAGAAACCGTAGTTTACCGTAGGTATGTGTTACAAAATCGATGAATAATTTTGTAACAGACCTATACTTAGGTACCTATGTAACAGAATATTTTCCTTATTTTCGCCGAAGGGTAGGGCAGACGCAGAGATGTGCCTTTAGCACACTCACTTTTGCCCAGTCATATTTATATTAATACTAGTGGCCCGCCCCGGCTTCGCCCGGATTTTTTAGATTAAAAAGATTTAGCGAAATGAGTCCAGCCGTTCATGCGTGATACCGTGACCAAGGGAAATAGGGATTCATTTTTAATACAAGCGGGTTTTTATTATATTGACGAGAGGTGACGGTCATACCGTCACCTCCGTCACCTCCCGTCAACCGTTGCCTACCCTACCCTATCTTCCTACCCTACTTTACTTTACGGGTAGTAAAGTAGGGTAGGTAGATAGGGTACCTACGTACCTACCCTACCTAACTACCTACGTACATACCTAAAATAGGTAGGTAGGTAGGGTAAGGTAGGTACCTTACCCTACCTACCTACCTATTTTATTTTGCTTGTTACTTCCCTGTAATCTAGCGAACAAAATAAAAAAAAGAATTAGCCAAATCGGTCAAGCCTTTCTCAAGTTATAGCGTGACCAGGAGAAAATAGGGGTTCATTTTTATATATATAGATAGATAGATTTTGTACCTAATATATAGCAACCCTATTGCGAACATCATCTGTTTAGCCTTTCCTCAACGATGTTGAGGTCGGCTTCCAAACAAGCTGGATGCAGCTGCGTGCCCCAATAAACCTTAGATCATACCTAGGGTGAGGGGCCAAAGATAGATACAATCCACAAGGCAGTTTTGAGGCGAACTGTTGGACAGTAGCGACCCCACGGACCTGATCTCCCGGAAGAAGTCTTGTTCCTCATCTGCGGCTTGCCTTTATTGGCTGGCCAAGGTGAATACTGACGTTCGAGCTCCCACCTCTTTCTTGCCTTAATCGGCCGATCTGAGAGGAGATTCGCAAGAGCAAACGTGCTCGGGAGAAGGATGTATAATCCAGTAAGATGCTGGTAGGATCTTAACCGCACTTCCGGAATTGTCCTGATAGCCGTGGTATACCTCTCCACTCCTCTAGCACCTCAGGATATGTTGCCCCCTTGGCGCTACGTCACTTTGTGCAAACGACCGTTTTCGGGGGCCCATTTATTGAGTGTGCAAGTCACCCTCTGCCATTTAACCTTTTGAAAGCCATTATCACATTTACATGACAAGCAAGCGCGTGCCCTGTACGCCAAACGTCACAAATGTGTGACAAAAAGTACGGCGAAATTGTGGCTTGGCGTCGGTGGTACGCCGATGCGTTTATGCTCTGGCGTTCAAAAGGTTAAAGCCTTGTTAATTGTCAGTGGTCAGGCAGGGCAATAGTTCTTACATAGTTTACGACTACCAGTCCACTAAACCACCCAAACCCATAGCGTTTCATCTTTTGTTTCCATATTCTGCAATAGAACTGCACCAACCGGGGATTGTCCTTGGGTATACTTTCATAGTACCTACATACAGGGAATCGTCGGTTGGTGCCCTATTCCATTTGAAATGTCTAATGGGGCCTCAGCAAGTTGGTTTCGGACCCTCGTAGGTACGCCTACTACAAACGACCGGGATCTCAGGGTCCCGAGATTGTAAAACACATTAATATTAAATGTACTACTAAAAAAATGTTGTCGTAAAGTAGTCTCCACTTTTTCTCTGTTCTTTGAAGTTTAGGTAAATTAGCTCACATTTTTCCGATCACTGTTTTTAAGTAGGTAAGTACTTATCTAATAGCAGATTAAAGTAATCGACATAATGATAATTACCTATAATATCCTGTACAAAACGATGTGTCAATATATTGATTGCAAAATCGTTCAGTGTAATACCTACAAGGCGGAAGTAAAAAATATTTGCCTAATGTAATACCTAACTAAAAGACATTACATAATGGGCTCTGACTGTAGGTAGGTAGGTTTTGTACAATGCAAGCTCATGTCCAAAAATGTGTGCTGTGCATTGCATTACGAGTTTATCCAGTGAGACCCGAAAAAGAAGATAAAAAAGCTGTCTTTCCCAATTATTTTTAGCCATAGCCATTTGAAACTTGGGAGCTCCTTTGTAGGTAATTTAACATTAAAAAGTAAAGCGGCCTACAGCTAAATATCCAATATTTAAAATTGAACACAACACGTTCTTCTCGGTTGTTTGTAGTCAATATCTATACTTTGACGTGTTTACATCACCCTTCACTTAAATATCTATGCCCTCACTATCTCGTCTGAATCCGTTCATCGGTACTTGATAGCTGTTACCGGCGAACCTTAATTAGAAACTTAAACCCAGACACCATTGTCTGTAACTCTATACTTTCCGGGAACGAAGGCATTCAACAACTCTTACGCCCCACAAAAACAGACAGCGGATACACAATCAGCTACATAATGAAAATAGCCCGCGTTACGCGCAAACTTGCGCACAAAAACAGCTGCTGTGCGCGTGCGCACTTTCGCACAATCTCCTTCGACACGCTCCTAGAAGATCGCGTGACCTCGCCTGTCAGATTGTCGCTATCAGCTTGTTCCGATCTGACGGAGATAATATGTTATCAGAGAATTGCGCTTGGGACTACTAGATTATGAGATTATGATAGGTTTAATTACCTTATGGGCAATTCGGTCTAAGAGAAAATTTTAACTCTCTCTTTAGCTTTTTTTACTGACAGGCTCGCGATTGACCACTATCTCATCTGATGCTACAAAAGAATACCTACCCATGTATTGCAGTGTGATATTAATCAAGCGACGCGACGGTTGGTAAAAAGCGAAGGAGGCTGACCTAGTACTTAGATAGTACTTAGATAGACTTCGGATACAATTTCTCGCAAGGCGAAACAATTCATTCATTTAGGTAGCGACGTTATACAATGATGACAATTTTATTCGCTTTATGGGATTAAGACCATGCTGTGTATTTAAATTACTGATTTATTGAAGCGTTAATAGTCTTGGCTGCTTCTCTAGTACCTACCTAGGTTCTAGACACTATTTCAAAGCCATTCTAACAGCTTCCTAATACCATTATTAATATTTTAATGACAACCATTAATCTCTACGCCACATAGCTAGAAGTCTAACAATTACTACGGTATTTCTCTTAACAATTTACCTAACCGACACTTACCAGTTAACTTCGAACCGTCGCACACTGGTCCCAAATTAAAAAAAAGTGGACATTGATAATAGACCGCTGATATTTTTTTTTATTGTTGATACAATGATAACAGATAAGGCAAAAAAATATTATTGTCCTACTTCAAATACTTTTCTATAAAAAAAATATTTCTTTTTTTTTTGTATGGGAGCGATTACATTTTACTCAATTTCTCAAAAACTTTAAGCGATGTCGAGATGGCAATCACATATGTTAGAAAACTAATAATTCTGAGTATTTGGCTCGAAGAAACTTATTGCTTATCTCTGCGTACTTTCGAGATAATAGTGACAGAAAATAACAATTTTTTTTAATGTTAATTGTTTGCTTTTTTTTAATCATAGCCTTACTCATATCACAATAGGTCCGCTGGCCAGCAAAATGGAGCTTCGACGCGAGTTTGCCGGGATAACAAGATGGCCGCCTCTCATGACGTAACGTAATACGGTCACGAATCGCGCGCGTACACCTCAGTGTACAACTAAATGTGGTTGCGATAAGACGTGTCCTTATTTTTTCTGTGCGCTTGAAGAAATGCTTGTTGTTTGTTCGTTTTGTTATTGTTGTATTTTGAATCTTTGGATTTTAAAATCAAATAATTTTTGTTTGTCTTTCTTTCGTCGAATTTGTTTTCGTAATTTTTTTTGTTAAAATCAAAGTCACTTTGTCTTTGATATCTTTGATTCTAATTTGTTTTCAATTTTCCTTAAAATTATAATATGTCCGCATTTGTCACCAACTTAGACTTATACGTTGTTCTTAAATTAGGAGGTGGTTTTAAAAATGTCGAATTTTTATTTAATGCCCTTATTGAACGTATTGGTGTTGAATTGTCTTCCGAAGATTTGAGTAATATTAAATTATTTTGTCGTAATTTTTCAAGTAATATCTCAAAAAGATGGTCTGCTTCCAGTAGAGCTCAAAAGACCTTTCTTAACAAAAATTCAGACTGGTTACAATCCCAAATAGTTTGGCCAAAATGTCAAAATATCGATTTAAGCAGCATTTTTAAAGTTGCCGAGGAAGTAATTCCAAATTTCGAAACGCAAGTGGATACTCATCAATTAAGTTGTGGTACAAGTAAAAAACCATTTGTTGATATATCTGATAAACAGAAGAAAAGGCGTTCTCTAACACTTCTAGATCACACAGAGGAGGAATTAGTTTATGCTTTATGTGCCAAATTAAAAGAGTCTAAAAAAACAAAATTAGCAGCTATATTAAACGAACTCAGCCAAAACAAGGAAAAATGTGAGATGGTACATGATGTACTATTCGCTAAAAAGACTGACAAACCGTGTTTACCAGATGATAAAACGTTAGCGCTTTACACCTCAACAAATTTGTCAAAATGGCAATATCGAAATTTAAGAACTATTCTTGCTTCAGAGAAAATGTATGGTCTTCCATCCTATCAAAAGCTCCTGGAAGCTAAAAAAACTTGTTATCCTCCAGAGTCAGACATAACTGTAACTGAATCTGATGCTAAGATAAGACTTCAATCGCTTCTAGATTTGACAACCAATAGGATATTAAAAACAATTCAGCACAACTCTGCCGACAAAAAATCGCTAAAACTAATAAGCAAATGGGGTTTTGACGGGGCATCTTCTCAAAGTAATTATAAACAAAAGTCACACTCCGACGACACTAAAATTGACGATTCTTCAGTTTTCATGATTAGTTTGGTTCCGCTTCGTTTGGAAGAAGAGAGTGGTACTATCTTGTGGCAAAATCCTGCTCCCTCTTCAACAAACTATTGTCGTCCAATTGGCTTTATATTTGCAAAACAAACAAATGAATTGATAAAGAAGGAAAGTGCATCCTTAGAGGAAGAAATTCGTAATCTTGATCCCACAATTGTAGATAATTTTGATATTAAACATGCTTTGTACATGACTATGATTGATGGGAAAATTTCTACTGTGATTTCCAATACTTCTTCTGCAGCTGTTTGTAATATTTGCAATACCCTACCTAGCAAAATGAATGACTTGGACTTTGTATCCAAAAGACTCATCAGAGAAGATATGTATAAATATGGTCTGTCTTCGCTTCATATGTGGATAAGATGTATGGAATGTATTTTACACATTTCGTACAACTTAGACTTCAAAAAGTGGGCTGCACGAAAAGAAGATAAATTGTTAAAAGAAATTAAAAAGAATTTGACACAAGAAGAATTCCGGGAAAGAACTGGTTTGTTAATTGACATAGTAAAACAGGGATATGGTACAACCAATGACGGTAACACGGCAAGAAGGTTTTTTGAAAATTATGAAGTATCTGCTGAAATAACGGGAATCCACCCTGATTTAATCAAGAGATTTGCAGTCATTTTACAAACAATTTCATCTGGTCAACTTATTAATACCAACTTGTTTAGGGAATATTGTAAAGAAACAGCAATGCTGTATGTAAACTTATATCCATGGTATTACATGCCTTCAAGTGTCCATAAATTGTTGATACACGGTGCTGATATTTGTGAAAATTTCTCCTTTATTCCGATAGGCATGCTTTCCGAAGAAGCTTCCGAAGCGAGGAATAAAGATTTCCGGAATGTTAGAATGGCACATACAAGAAAAATCGGTAGAGTTCAGACTAATTTAGACATTATCCACAGCTTTCTAATTAGCTCAGATCCTTACATCAGCCATATCAAACCAAAGTTTGCTCGTTTACATAAACAGTTGTTTCCAGAGGCTAGTGCTTTGATCTTGAACAATGAATTGCTTTCGTTGGAAAACGAGGAAATAGAGATTTCTCAAGAGAATATAGACCCAAATATTAGTCTTTCACCATAATATTTTTTCAGAATCGTTTGTGAACATATTCAACTTTATGTTTGCAGCTTTATTTGTCTTCATTTTGAAAATTTTTTAGAACTGATGAAAGTACTCCATCAGAAAGGTCATAGCTTTTCAGTCATTAGTGAGCCCCCATAACCTCTTTTACAGAGAAGTCTCTTTTTATTTATTTGACATTACGCATACATTATAATTATGTGCTAAAGTAAGGCTATGATTAAAAAAAATTGTTATTTTCTGTCACTATTATCTCGAAAGTACGCAGAGATAAGCAATAAGTTTCTTCGAGTCAAATACTCAGAATTATTAGTTTTCTAACATATGTGATTGCCATCTCGACATCGCTTAAAGTTTTTGAGAAATTGGGTAAAATGTAATCGCTCCCATACAAAAAAAAAAGAAATATTTTTTTTACAGAAAAGTATTTGAAGTAGGACAATAATATTTTTTTGCCTTATCTGTTATCATTGTATCAACAATAAAAAAAAATATCAGCGGTCTACTATCAATGTCCACTTTTTTTAATTTGGGACCAGTGTGCGTCGGCGTCGTTCGATATCATTGACACATTCTCGGCATACGGAACAAGCACTTCCAACAATCCAGATCGATAATTTCATCAGAACTCAGTACCTACAGCTTATTTGCATAAACGAAACCGGTTGGGCGACAAGATCGCAAGATAGATCACAGACAATGAGCATGACAGACAATAGTTTTAAACTTTCACATTTTGTCTTTGATGCAGTCAGCCGGGTATCGCTCATAAACTTATTGCAATCGTAAAATTAATTATACCTATGTTAGTATTCGCGTAGGTGTGGGTGTAGGTAGTGAGTGTGCCCATCATAAGATTCCTGAGGTGAGATTATGAATAGGTTTTGCTTAAGTTAAGGTGTGGAACATAATTGAGTCGGTGTTGATGCAAAGTTGCTACTTACATAAAATGTTACAGGATAGGCTTATGCTAAGCATGCAAAGAATAGCGAATAGTTTGACAAATCTTTTAGATGGAATACTGTCGCGGTATTTGAATAGTCAACATTACAACAGCATGGATAGCATGATTTTCAACCCCTTCAGGAGGGATCATGAGAGGATTTCAAGATGATGTTCAATTCTAGTTTTAAGAGAATATCAGCTTGAATGTCACGACAGCTTTTTTGAGTTCAAGACTGGCACTGATTAAAGCACGGAATGAGCAAACAGAGATGAGTCTAAAGGCAGCGTTGCATAACCACGCAAGCATAGCGACGGAGTCAATTACCTAAAGGTCACAAAACTATATAAGCGCAGGAGTGTCGATAAAATTAAACAAACAGAGGCTTTAACATTCTCTACTATTTTTTTTATTGTGTAGGTTTAAAAAGTTCGGTGTGCAGCTGAAACTATTGTGAAACACCGCGGAGCTGAGAGCCTAAGATAGCACATAATCTGGTGTTGTTTCTTCAAAATCTCTCTGTAAGAAGTTCATCGACAATTTCATGATAATAGTGACCGACTTTAAAGTCATTAGCAATGCTAATGTTCTTAAACGATTTCCTGAGTCAGTGGAGATAAGTTAATCGAAAATCTGTTTCAATGAAGAACAAAGATAAGACTAGAACAACTGGTTTTTTGGCACCATTCGCGACTTGACACCTCAGGAGTGAGAAACAAGGTTGTTGTCGTTATGCCGACTTCATGCGTAACGTTAATAATCGCTTCTAAAACAAATGTTAGATATAATAATAAGAAAACAAGAAAAGTCAAAGCAATTAATAAGATAACTCAGTGTGAATGGGAATGTTGCGAAGATTTTTCTAAAGCCTTCGATTGCATTTGACATCAATCATGACCTTTTTTAACGAGCTATTGTAATTATGGTGTCAGATTGCAGCATTATAATTATTTATCTGCATTACCCGTTAATTTAATTACTTACTTCAATGGCTATGAAACGAGTATAGCTAAAATGCCTGCCTGTTCAATGAAGCCTACCCCAGGGTTCAATGCTTGGTCCAGTAGTATTGATATCCATAATCCAATAAGAAAATCGACTCGAAAATAGAGAAAGCCCGGAAACAAGCAAGAAACTACGTATTATTTTGTGCGTGTACCCACTCTAACTTTATTCCGCTTTCTAAAATACATAAACAAAGAACTTATTCCATTCTATTAAAAAAAAACTCATGAACAATATTTAAAGTGAATAAGTGGGCTTTTGATCAGGTAAAAGCATGACGGTTTTGAGTTTGTTTTTGTTTTTTTCTACTAATAAACACAAGATAACAGAATCATAACCTTTTTTATTAATCTCTTACAGAAGAAATTATAATACATATATAGTTACGCCTCTTCTGTCATCTCCACAAGCTTTAGCGCGACTTCTTCTAATTGCTTATTCTTTATCAATAATTCACTATTCTTTTTCTTCATATATCTTAGTTTTTCCTTCAAAATGAATATGCTTTGCAGGTTTTGTCCCAACTTTTCTCTGTGAGTTTCATCTTTGCTGCGCTTCTTTGTTCGATGACTATCTTTGATGTACCATATTCTAGTGTTTCCCTCTTTCCCTGTTTGCGTCGTAGTAATTTTGAACATGGCTTTTTCGTTGTATATATTCGTGAACATTTGCAGGACGTCCATATACGTTTCCTTAGCAAGAGTTTCAACATATTTGGGGAAGTGGGGTTGCGTCATATATTTGTCTATATTGTATTTATGTACGTATTCATGTTTTGTGAATGTGTCACCAGATTTTTTACTAGAGATGTGTTGAATTATCTCTCCATCGAAATCTTCGTTTCCTATATCTTGAGTATCACTGTAACAGAAGTAAGTACATTTATAGAGATTATATGTGTTGCGAAGATGATATTCTTCGGAATATAATAAGAATTTCGATTTAAAAACTTATTCGCAATGAATAAGAAAAAACGTTAATTAAATGTATAATTCTCACCTGGGTATTGCATATTCACTTGTTTGAATTTCTTTATCTACACCATCTTTTAGCCCAGTTATCAAGTTGTCATTCACAACAAAACCGGTAACATTTCCGTCTTTCATATACACATCGAAAACTGGCAATAATGAATGTGCAGTACTAGCATTGTCACTTGCACTGTCTGCTGTTTGAACCGCAACATCTTGTGCAGTTTCTTCATTTAAATCATCATCTAAATATTCTACTTCCTGATTGTCTTCTCCGACATCTTCGGTTGTATGTTCTACATGATTTTCTTCTTCAACTGTATCCTGACTATTGTCAAAATCAGTTAAAATTTCACTTTGTTCATTCACATCTTGTGAAACAATTTGGTATTCAACACCTTCTTCCATAGTTTCATCATGATCTAAATATTCTTCAACTAAGTTCTGGGTTTCGTCGATTTCATCAGTAACGACCGTTTCGTAAGCAATATTATCAATGTTATTTTCTTCGATGTTGCTTTCTTCAATTTCGTTAGCTTGGCCATCATTAATGATTTCGACGAGTTCATTACTAATTTCATGACTATCATCGACGCAGTATTCTATTGTATAATTCATGTGTCCGATTTCATTTTGTGCCAATAGTATTTCGTCTAAATGTTCGACTGTCTGTACCTGTACAGATTCTTCACCAGTTTCAGATTTTATTGCAGTTCTAAAAATTGATAATTTATTATACTTATGGAAGAAAACACAACATTTAATAGTTATAAGTTTAAAATAAAATAAAGTAAATCAATTCAATGATCTACCTATTAGGCAATACCGGAACACACTGATCGGCAACCCATGGATTTCTTTGTATTTCACATTTGACGGATTCTTGTAAATGCTTCACACTCTCCAAAGTTTCATTATTGTAACTATTTCCTGAAGGTTCTTTTTTAATTTTTATTCTTTTGGGGTCTTCAGAAAACGACAATTCTTCATTTGGTTTTGATCCTGTGAGTATTAAAACAAGTTTTATTGTAATATGCCGTTTAGTTTATTTTAATAGTTTGGTAAGTACTTGCTTACTTGATATTGCGATGTTACTTACGTCTTTTCATTGGCGGAGTTGTGTTTGGTCTTACTCTTTCCTCGGTTTGAATTGCTCGCCGATACTTTTTCTTAGTTGCTTCTACAATATCATCATCAGCATCTAAAATAAATAACCATCTTTATGCTCAGCGAAGACAGAGAGAACCGTCGAGCCGATGTTCTAATGCCATTGAATGTAAAACTGTGTTTTCAGTAACATAAAGTGCAAATTTGCAACAACATCGACGACACAGACATCAATCTTCTATAGTAGGCGCCAGATAATCGTGGAATAACGGTCATTGACCCACCTACATTTATTGACATTGTTAATTTGAAAAACGGAATTAATGACACAAAACTGTCCCGAATCATCATCTCTCGTGATCCTTAACATGGTCTAATAATGAAAAACGATTCATATTTAATTGTTCAGGTACCTATGAGCAGTTATTAGGGAAAGGTCAATATACTTTATTCCACATTTATCTGGCGCCTACTATAGATCTAGTGCATATTTCTGACTCTGATAATAAGTATATGTTCTGATGTTGCTGAGCTATTTATGTATTTCAATGAGAGTAGAAAATTCCTCTGCTCTGTCCGCACTAACTTTATTTATTTATTTAACAGTTTATGTACACACATTTAACAAATAAATAAGAAGAAGGGAACAGAAAAATAGGTACAAAGGTGATGCTTATTTCTAAAGAAATCTCTTCCAGCATACCTGCGAAAGGAGAGTCGAATAAAAGATATGTAGACATCGTGTGTAAAAGTTATGTTAACATAAAAAGACAAAAAAACTTTAAATATAACATACTATAATAAATATGACTAAAATTAATATCATACTAATACATACTACTTAAATAATACTATAAGAATAATAATAATAATATATACTTTAAATATGCAACTATGATGGTACCGAAAGGTAGTGTTCTTTCTTTATATGTGAAGCGTTACATTTTTTTTACTGATGTTAAATTTTTCATCTCACACTTTTCAAGGTATTCAATACTTACGATCTTGCATCTGCTCGGCCTGCTCATCTCCATTTTCATCATCATTGTTGCCATACATTTCATTAACAGCTGCAAATGACACAATAGTTCAAAATATTATTAGAAACTTGGTTATTACAGTATTTTTAAAAGTTTTGCTCAAAATAAAGCTCAAATTATGAGACTTTTTGTGCGTCTACAGTATGCGTATCATATGGAGATAGAAGTGTTTTGAGAAAAAAAAGGATGCAAGAAGATGCGAAGCTAGCTTGAATATTAAAATAGGCTTTTTTGATACTTTTTTGTACTTTCGAATGATTTGCATATTATATAGCCCACCCCCCGGGGTGCAAGTGCTCCCCTTACACGCCCCCTAGCACGCCTATGAATTTGCCTTTACCCAACTACTTTGGGGTTGACTCTAGCTGGATGTATCTGAAGACCATTATTTTAGAGTTTATTTTGTAACTGTTTATTAAACTGTAAAGTATGTATTATGTAGTAGGTATGTAATAAAAAATATATATTTAATTTTAGTTTATTTTGTACTGTTTCTTGTATTAGGTATCTATCATCATCTGCCTAGCCTTTTCCCAATTATATTGGGGTCGGCTTCCAGTCAAACCGGATTCAGCTGAATACCAGTATTTTACGTTGAGCGGCTGCCTACCAGACCTCCACAACCCATTAACTGGGTAACACGGTACTCCTTGGCAAGACTGGTGTCAGATTATCTGGCTTCTAACTATCCGTAACGACTGCCAAAGATCTACAAATGACAGCCGCGACCAACGGCTTAACGTGCTTTCCGAGGCACGGAGGAGTCTCGGTATGTTAAGATGGTCACCCATCCACAGACCAACCTCGGCAAGCGTTGCTTAACCTTAAAGAACGACCAATGCGGCTGTTATTATTTAGCCACGAGCTCCCCTTCCTCCTCCTCCTCCTAGTTTATTTTGTACTGTTTCTTGTGTTAGGTGTCTTTTACCAGTTAAAAAAATAAATGGGCAGTTATTTAACTGTCTGATGGTTGGTAAATTACTACAGCAATAAGACATGAACAGTAATAAAAAGAAAATTATTTCATCATAAAATTCAGGCTCAAAAATTATTCAAGCAGTGTAATAAATGAAGGAATTGGGAGTTAAATCATGAATGGGCAGTTTAATGACTTGCCTAGCCAAGTAGCGGAACATAGACAACTATTAGCTTACGGCACTCCGACACGGATGGTTAGGTTAGAAGGGGATGGAGGGGTCTAAAGGCCCCGCCATCCTCATCGTGCTATCTTTTTTTAAACCACCTAGAAATAGGAGTTCCGCGAAGCGAAGCTCTGTCGACCGGGCCCGAATGAAAAGTTTATTGGACATTTTAAGCTTAGGTATAACAATTTTCGATACAATCAAGTAACAATTATTTATCTACCGTCATAATAAACATGCATTTTGTAATTAATTTACCAATTTTACAATATAAAATTGCCGCTTTAAATCAGTGCCATTATTTTATTATTATCAGTTACAAATTAGTTGCCTACCTGCAATTTTTTGTTTTAACAACATCAATCTCTGCTCACTGATATGTCTTTCTACCTCTCTGCTCTTCAAGTTCTTTTCTAAAGCATAGAAAAAGGGACGGCTCATAGTGAATCCTGTTTCCATTTCAACATATGCTCTTATTTTCATTATATCGACCTTGAGTTGCAGAAAGTCCTTTATCTATAACAGAAATTAGTCATAATTTTCATAAGCATGCTTCCCAAAACTAAAAACATTTCATTGACATAAACTGTTTTTGAACACGGCTATGTCTGACCACATTGTGATGTCAGTCTGTCGACCTCACGATCACGGACCTGATATTTGTGGATCAACTTGAAATTTACCTTGTAAAATAATAATATTAATGATTGTAATGTTTCATTACCTCTTCTTTGACATACGGTGGTAATCGCCGGCCATGTTGCAGCTTATAAAACTCTTGTAAGGATAATTCATGATCGTGATGATTACAAACATAGACAACTGTGAGGTCACTCTCATTGGGTAGATGCCTTAATTTGATTTTGCATGGGCAATCAGTCTTCATGTTATTGTTTCTGTAAAATATTATTAATTTAGTTGTTTAGTATTGGTGGTAAGCTAAGTTGGACTTTTCCTTGTCTAAAGAAGTGGATAACGAGTTCAAAGTAGTTTGATAAGGTAACTTGCAGCAAATACTAACTCTGTATTTCTGAACTTACAATTTAAAGTTGAAATTTGGTAAAAAGCAAGCATTTTTGAATTGTCAAGGTCGGTCAGTCAAAGAGAGGCAGCTAGTTACATGTTGATCTCTATGGAGAAGATGCAAGGAAATCCACTTGAGCTTGAAAACCTGTCAAATTTTAGCCACCAAATGCTCATTTCAGAAATGTGGCTCCTGAATTAATGTTCAAAAGTTTTGTTTTAAACAATGGGTACTACAAACCTCTTTCGCAATCCCTTCTTCTTATACTTCTCTTTATTTCTCAAATAAACACAATTGTATGTATAAGTTTCATGACCTGTATTAGGTTTACGTGAATCAGAACATCTGTAGTAAAAGCACCATCTTTTTGCATTCTCATTCAAGTATTGTACAAAGTCATCATGGGAAGCGAATTTGTCACCAGGTTTCACAAGTTTCTCATCTTTGTGCAAGAACAGTCCTTTGTGGTCCGAACAATATTCACTGTATGGAAGGTACACAAGAGCTGTAAAAAAAAATTGTAGGTGTGATTATATAATATTTAAAAATTTTAACCCGTTTTGATAAAAATTAAGTACTTCCTGTGGGAAGTAAAATTAATTAGGTGGGCACAGGAATGCTCAAGACAAAGTTTCACAATGTAGTTGGGCTGTGTTTAATAATAAAATTGTGGAATAAAAAAACATTTTTTTGTTATATTCTTTATTGCACACCACAACACACAAGACAAACATAAAAGTGTGTATTATGACAAGACTAAAAATATATTTAATAAAATTTTGCTGTTACCTTTTTTAGGAACTTTATTAGAATCTTCACTTCTAACAATCATTCCGCTGTTAGAACTCCCTGATAAATCCAAATACCTGAAAATAACAAAAACATTATAAGACCACTATACACAAGTACCTAGGGACAGTCAGAGTCAATAATATCAGGACAAACTGACTGTTCAAAAGGTTCAATACCATAAGGAATGTTTCAGAATGAAGATGGTACATGAAAACTTTCATTCTGATAAGAACCTAATCCAATTGAGATAAACTTTAATTTTCTTAGTTGTTGAGATCAATTTGATCAGTCTGTTTGTCCTGATATTTTTGACGACGCTGACTGTACTATTGTAAATTTGTATGTTATTTAGTATTCAATTTATACGACCAATATAACCAAGCATTGCAACCAAGGTTGTCTTTATCTGTTATGCAACTTTTAGCAAAGCCATATGTTAAACAAAATTTCTAGTCTGTAATATATTTAATCAAATAAATATTCATAGGTCAAAGCTCCAAGAACCACAGGGTAGGCCCAGGGACCAGATGGGGTCTGGACCAGTATTTGTAGAACTTTACTTTCCGCAACGGAAAGTAAAATGAAAAATCCAAGCAAAAGGAGAAATTATACAATAGAAAACATTTATTCAACACAGACACAACAGCAACAAACACATGGTAAAAAAAGAGCAACATAACAAACAGAATATAACATTACAATGATAAGTTCAAAGTTGTGCTGAGCATGGCCATCCCAAAAGGGTTACCATCTCTAAGTTAGGGTATGGATCACAGCAGATAGCATTCTGTACACTTTGTCTGCCCCCAAAATAAAAGACGCGAATTTATAAACCTCAATACTATAAGAAAGACCTATTTGAATCAAAGTTTTCAGGATATAATTACCTAATAACAGGTTTTTCAAGGATAACATTATTCTGAGGAACTTGATAATTCTCTTCCATTATTTCAACATTCATTGCCACACTGTCAGCGGAATCATCCAAATAACAATGGTCTTGATTGAAATGTTTATCAAATCCCATAATTCTGAAAAACATAAATACTGGTTCAATAATGTACTCAAATAGGTTGTTTCATGTCAGTCTTTAGAAAAAAAGGTCGCACGTTTATATTAAAAAAAAACAGTTCGATTTAATACTTGTTCGTTAAAATATAATTTCTTACTACTTGGAAAAATATTAGAACAAAATAAATAACAAGTCAAAACTTGTGGTCACGTTTGGAAGGTTACATTTCGACTTGCTTCAGAGATAAAAACTTAGTGCTGTTTCGAACAAAAGACTTTACCTAAATGCAAAAAATTCATGAACCTAAGTTTTCTACATTTAGAAATACACGCAAAACTAAAAACAACAGTGTAAGATTATTATTAGTACACAATGTTTTCTTTCACGCACTTTTCCTTTTCTTTCATCAAAGCATCGATATTTTTTTTTGACATAACCCACTTTTTGACATTTGCGTGACACTAGTGACACAAAATGGTACAGATAAAAAAAAAATGAGCTAGCGATCTCAGCGATTTATAAATCGAACCATTCATCAAATGCCCTGCCCACGGTTGAGAGGAAAGGACAGGAGATATTGATATATTTTTCAATAAATTGCCTTAATGTAGCAAGTACTTGTTTATGCAATTTATTTTTGAAGTTATACTTCTTATGGCGCGATGGAGAAAACTGATGAGAGTGAATTTTTACGATGCGCGCGCACACCGATATCTGAATTCTACATCGTGAAGTTAGTTCTAGGTGGCATGAAAATCGATAACTATGTTCAAGTTGTATATTCTAGTATTTTTTGATTGTCTTTTGTTTCTTTTATGTTTGAATTTCGAAGAAGAATGTGGTTTTAATTTCGAAATAAAGCGCCAAAATATTTTGATAAAAGTAATTGATTAGGCACAAATTTTTCCCGCGGCTCAGCTCCTTTTATTCTATCCTAGAAGATTTTATTGGAATATGATGTTTTATCGAAGACAAAAAACAGCCTCTTCATGAGTTTTCTTAATCGGATTTGTATCTACAGTAGAACGGAACAAAGAATTTTACCGTTTATAATAATTATTAGTAAGTATTGACTATTTTGAAAAAAGGAGTCTCGTACTTAACTTATATGTCATTGTAAGTAGGTACCCATAAACTTCTCAGGTACCTACACACCATCCAGAATAGAAAGTTGGTATTAATTTCAAATACTAGGTAAGTACCGTCAGAGAATATTCTCTGTCTACGGTAAGTACTAACAAAACATTAGAATCAAAAAAAAAAATTGCATGATATTATCTGCCCTATTTTATGAACAAACAGTTTTAAAACTATGAAACGTATTTATTAGTTATTTAGCGTAATAGACTTAATTGGCGATCGTTCGAACGCAACAAATTGAAGCTGAAAACAATACAAATATTTTAAAACTTTTATATTTTTTTAGTTGTGAATGTTTTTTTTTAGTTTTTTTTTCCACACGCCAAAGAAGTATAACTTCTAACGCGTGTACATAAGTACACACACTCTTTTTTTATTTTTTAAAGTATATATATTCAGTACAAAAGGTATTCTCATAAAACTACAAAAGATTTCTATTACTATAGATAGGTGCTTTTTCGAAACAATAGTTATTTCATCGCTATCCTTACGTCTCATTAACTAATACGTCACTTTGTATACCTATTTAGTCGCTTTTCCAACTCGACTCATTCCCAACTCGTCCGACGCTTATGAACAGACTTTTCAATTTTTCGCTAAAGCATTATTTTGTTCAAGGTTAACTGGGAATATTTGTCAGTTTCGGGTACGGAAATTTGACAGTTTCGGGGTCTGTGTACGTACGTCAAACTCCATGAAGTGAATTTATATACTGTAAATGTATATAACAACATTCGGCAAGTACTCATATCAATAGGAATTGATATGAGTACTCGCCGAATGTTGTTATGTAGGTCTGTTGCTGTATTATGTCCATGTGAATTGAGGAGCCACTTCTGATTTTACAAGGAAACTTACCCCCTTATTAATTAGTAGGAAAGCAAATCATTTTGTATGCAAAATTCTGAAATTTGTAGTAAAGTATATCCGAAGTTGAATCAATGTAAAACTGGCTCCTCAATCTAAACATCTGAATTGAGGAGCCACCGAACACGGTTTTTTTTAACATTTTGTAGTAATTTTGTATCGTGCGTGCGACGTGCCTATTTAAAATCTTAGTTCAATACCTACTGTTGATATTTCAAGAATATACAATACTTTTAATGTGGCTCCTCAATCTATACCTACCTAAAACCGTGAATTTCTATGAAAGTAATTGGTCAATTTATATTCCACTCCAAAAACATTAAGTAAGTATTACGTACGGACGCTAGCATATCAAGCTACCCGAAACTGTCAAATTTTCTCGATCAACCTTGAACCTAATGCTTTAACGATAAAGTTGAAAATTTATAAAGAAATTTGAGTTTGTTATACATACTAAAACTTTGTTATACATACAAATACTTATTACATAGTTTAATTTTATGTATTTTTCTGTAGAATAGTAGGTAGTAATTTAATAATTCATTATTAAGTACATCCCAAACCAAAGAGTTAAATGCAAAACATTTAACTCTTTTTGGGGTGGTTTGGGATCTACCTCCTACCGCTCCACCCCGGGCAACGGAAGGAAGTTGTCAGTTGCGCTGTTCAGAACCGGTCTTGGTCTCTGGGCAACACTTGCCGGGTACCTCATTTTGGAGGGTAGCGGGATCCGAAGCACGGTGCCAGCTGTTGGCCGACCGCAGTCAGTAGGGGGCCCAAGTAGCACGCCAGCCACGTACCAAAGGCTGCCCCACCAACTCGCGAAAAATCCCGGTATGGTCCACTGTGCCAGCGGCGACTGGATAGGAGGGCCCGGTGGCCATATCCAGGGGGATTCGGACGTCCCCGCAGCCTCCAAATGCGTTCCCCATACGTTGGTGGTCCAGCGGTAGTCACGGACATAGTAAAATTACGTGTGTGGCGAGTCGAGCATTTCTTTAGAGCCTGTGATATTACGTTGTCGGCGATTAAAGAGTTAAAATATTGTCACTATAATTGTAAAATATCAAAATAACCTAAACGAGAGGACAAATCGGGTAACTTTATTTGTATGCCATTTTCACCCGGTAATGTAGGTTTTTGAATTTAAATATTAGTTGAAAATGAACGAGAACAAAGTAGTTTATCGATTTCTAACCATACTTACCTTATGTTTCATAGAAAAAATATCAACCTCTCAAGGGTCATAAATGTATGGAATTCTAACATTCCGTCGGGTGGGGACCAACACTACAATGTCGATAAGTTTGACTGAGTTCAGTTAGGAAAATAAAAAAACAATTTAGATTGACATACTACTTTTCTTTACTACAGTATGATAAAAAAAAAAAAATATTAAAGTCACAAGTCAATTCATTTATTTCGACTAGACCATTAAAAGGCACATTTGAACGTCAAATTTACAGCTTGAAATTAAAATATTAGTGATAAGAATCTACTTTTTGCGAATGGACACCATTCGCAAAAAGTAGATTCTTATGGAGAAGAACGGACAAGAAAGTCCATACTTACTCTTTAAATATAAGTTTTACAATATTTTGTATACCTACATATTATCATATCACATTGATCAATGATTATATTATGTGAGCACAATGCACCCAACGTAACTCTAATATACAACACACACTTATATACTAATAGGTACAACAAAGCAATACCAGCAGAGGTAAAATTAAGTTTGCCAGCAAGGGACATGGTACTCACATATTTACAAATTTTGCAACTGTTGATTTATATAATTAGCAACAATGGATCAGTGTGTGAGTTAAATTACATATTAAAAAAACAGAAAGTACACCAGTATATAATGGTAAATAAATCAACATATACAAATCAACAAGTTTGACTTTATCTACTACACCCTATATCGTCGTATGGAGCAGGACCTGCATGTTTCCAAGCATTCTGATCTTTTATATAATCATCTAGTTTGTAATTATGCTTGTTTACAAAGTGTGGTTTTAAAATTTCTTTCATTTAATTCTAATATGTCACAAAGTAATTTGTTGTAACATTTAAAACAGTACCCCATGAAAGATGTTCGTACTTTGGCTAATCTATAAAATGTTTGATCTAATTTATTTCTATTTCTAGTATTAAAATGATGTCTATCACTAATTTTGCTAAAGTGATGTCGATTTTTTCTTACATGAATAAATTGAGAAGAACTGTCATAATATTAACCTTTTTAATAAGTTCCCTAAGAGAATCGCGGCGACGAAGATTATAAATGGCTCTGACAGCACGGTTTTGCAAAATAAATACAGATTAAATGTCAGCAGCCCGATCCCACAGTAAAATACCATACGACATAATGCTGTGAGTAACTAAAATAGACCAAGCGCGCGGTTTCTACATCTGTTTGGTGTCTTATCTTTATAACAGCTTAAGCGGCTGAGCTTAGCCACCCCGCAAGAGATGTTATGTGAGGTGCCCATTGCAATTTCTCGTCTAGTGATTCCTAGGAAAACCGTCTGATCAATCTGTCCATTCAATACGATGTCACATTCGTTACTTCCAACATTTGGTAAATTAAATTTAATAAATTTGTTTATTTTTTCATTTAGTACCAAGTTGTTTGCCGTAAACCAAATTTGGACCCTGATAAATAGAGTTATTGACGTCATCAAGATTTTGTGACCGTCGGTCTATCCTAAATATCAATGATGTGTTATCAGCAAATAACACCATCTTTGGTTGATTTTGAAGCAATTGGGGCATACCGTTTATGTAGGTATACAATATTAATAAAATGTATTTACATGATACGCGCATCGACGAGGAACTGCAGAAACTCGCACGCTTTGTGTGTTCCTATTTGTATAATAATAGTTACTGAACAAATCTGATAAGTCTGTCACATAGATTTCGATTACTTACGTGAAAAAAGAAAAATACTTGTCCAATATTTTTTCGAAATCTATCTGACGGGGTAATCAGATTTTTATCAGTAAAATACCCTTTTGTACTTTACTACATTGACACAGGTATGACAGTTAAATTTATAAATACAGCAAACATATATATTCAAGATTCATAGCATTTATTTCAAATAAACCATTTACAGGTACTTTTGAGTTGTCAAGGTCAGTCAGCCCCAGGGTTGTGGAATTTTGATGACTTTCCATCCAAATAAATGTAAATAAACTATTTTCCTTTCAAAAAAATTGTGTGCCGTCACGGGACGCCTGGCAGATGTGAAACATCGAAATTATTTTGTACAAGTAATATGTATAAAATAACAGATTACGACAGGAACTAAGTATGGCATAATGAAAAAAAGACATAGACTGTATATTTATACCATCGTATAGCGTGGCGACGCGTCGCCGCGCCAACAATCGGTTTTACCCGTGGCTATAGTTTTCACATCAAAATTGAGATCAGACAGTCAAAAACATGATGCTATTTGCACGTTCCAAAGAATAGATTTCGATGGAGAAGAATCTGCAAGAAACCCCACGGAGACGATTTTAAATCCTTTTATGTATTACAAAAATCCTGGTTACATTATCCTTGTTGCTTCTTTATTTGTAAAACAATGTAAAGAAAGAAATAAACCCAAAACAACCAAAATTGAGCCCCAGTGCACACACACCCAATCCATACATACTCGGCGTTTAGACAAGAAGGATGGTATGACCGAGAAGAGGAGTGTCTCTACTGTTTGTCTGTCTGTCTGTTAGTATGACTTTGCGGAAATAACAAAAGGTATATTCTTGTGTCAGTCTGTATGTCACAAACCATTTAAAGGCACTATAGAACGTTAAATTTACAGTTTAAAAATAATAATATAGTGATTCTAGTTGTCCATTCGCAAAGGAGAAGAATGGAAAAGAATAAAAAAAAAAGTCTGTCAAGTGAAGTTTGTCAAGCTGGAAATAAAAAATACTCAAAATGGAGAAGAGCTAGGAATTGCTATGGTATAGCTTGAAACAGGGCTCTAAACAAAGAGGTACGACGTACGTCGTTGCGTTTTGTCCTGTTTGGAGCACTGAATGCACTGACGTCGAACGCGACGGCCACTTTTAATGACGCCGGTTATTTGTTTGGGCCAGTGTGACTCACCCAAACCAATCGGACCAGGACGAGGTGGTGGAAAAGGTACTTTCGGCGTGTGTTCGTGATGGATGATGTTTGTGTAGCTGTTCAACTAACTCCAATCGAAAAACTAAGTGATTTTTGGGTGTAGAAGTCGAAGCCTCCAGATGAATTCGAGTATTTAAAACTGAGCAATTGAGAAGGCGTTTGAAGACCTTCACAGTCCATTTAGAGCATCTTTTTCGTTCCAGCAAGTATGGTTCCAGCATTTGATCTTTACAATCAACGTCTCCCATACCCTTGTTGTAGTCCAAAATTACTTGAGGTTTGAACTCAGCCACGCGATAAAGTTTCGGCTCGATACGGTCTTGTTGAATGCCATGGTAGGTAGAGATGGTGCTGATCTTCCGTTTCTTGTCCTGGTATGCCATGACAACGACATCGCCGGAATGACGGGCTGTAAACTGGCCATCTTTCAGCTTACACAACGGTATGAGCGAAGGAACATTGCGGCGATTGGTACGCAATGTCCCTACACAATCCGTTTTTCATGTCTTCAGAAATCTGGCCAGTAGGGGGCTATTGAACCAACTATCCATAAAAAGAGTGGAGGTCAAGGAGAGGATGGACGAGTTTTAGGACGGTGGACGTGCTTTTCAACAGTGTGTACGGGAAAGTGGGTTCGTAGGTGGTGCTTTTGCCGAGGTTTATAAAGAAAGACCAAAGGCAGCCAGTCGAAGACTCGCAGAGTTCGAAGGTCTTCACCCCGAACTTGGCTGCTTTGGTCTTTATATACTGGTGGAAGGATAGGTTACCTTTCCACAAAGTCAGGGATTCCTCAATGCAAATATTTAGGGATGGGACATAGGCTTCCTTGAAGCGTGAATTTATGTGATCTAAAACGGGGCCAAAAGAAAATAAACGGTCGGAATTGTCAGTCGGTCTGTTGCTGTTGTCATTGAAATTGAGAGCGCGGCAAAGAGAGAGTGCTCTCAATTCCTCAGGCACGTCATTGTCATTAACATGCACCTCAATCAGCCTATCTCCTTTCTTCCACTGGGGCTCACCTGCCTGACGTCCCCAGCTACCTTGGCCGCGTGCTCCACGTCCTCTACACGGGCGCCCCCTTCCTCGCCCACGCTGCACACGCTCGAGCCGCTCTGCCTCAAGTGAAAAAGCAAGACGCTCATCCGCCAGATGGTATTGTTCGCCCTGAGGATCGTGGTCGTTGCTACGAGCTGGATGGTAGCCGCCTTCGTCCATGGTTATGAAAACATGCCTAAGAAGAATAAACAGTTATCATAAATCTACTAATTACGAAGAAAAGGTGAAAGTACAAAAATGAAAATAGTTTTATAATATTACTCTGGGCGAACTTCAAAGGCAGGCGAAGGCAAGAGCAGAGAGCGCAGCGGGCTTGACCTATCATATCAAAGTTATCGTTATTACAGATGTTATAAATCAAAAACAATAATTTTGAGGAAAACATGTTTTATTACTTACGGCTTCACCACACGCGGCGAACTTGTGAATGGGTATGGCGGACGCTCGGACGGGTGCGGCGGACTCGTGGACGGGTGCGGCGGACTCGTGGACGGGTGCGGCGGACTTGGCCTATCAAAAATAGTTTTCGTTTACAATTACTCAAAAACAAATATTTAGATGGAAAATATTTACTTACAAAAAGGCAGGTGAAGGTGGAGCACGCGACGACGGAGTTGGCGACAGGCCCAAGGGGATTTCATCTCCATCCTGGGTATTTATTTATATATACTTTATTTTACACCAAATAAAACATACATACAGGAAATCTACGAGTATATAACCCGAGGATGGTCGGTGGCGGCCCAACCCAACGTAGGTACTGAGAAAATCAAAGAAATAAAATGAAACTATACTTCTGGACACATCTATTGGCCCACCTTGTATTTTCAGTTTCGTTTAGTCCTAGCTAAAATTTTATATTAGGTCGAGCAAAAAGTTTTTATGCAGTTTTGAACCTGGCACATTCACAATTTCATTCAATAGTCTTTTTTTGAATTTCGAACACAGAATTTAAAGAAACAAATGACAATTTGGAGCCTGTTTGTTGATATCAAACAATCGAATACTAAGAAAACTTGGTTTTATTGGTTTACTTGGATTTTATTCTTGAAAAAGTGATTGATATCTTTGGTTTTGCAACAAACATTACTTATTCTTAACATTAAGGTGAGGTTCTATCAATAATCTGTGGATACTTCACCTGAAGTCGCCGCCCAAGCTGCGGCACTTATTCAGGCCGGACACAGCCAAAGAAACGTGAGTGCTCAACTTAATTTATGTCGATCTGCGGTCCGAAATGTTTATCGGAGGTACCTAGAGACTGGCGGCTTTGTTCGTCGCCAAGGAAGGCCACGATCTCGGGTCACAACTGAAAGGCAGGATCGATTCATCGTGACGACCAGCTTGAGAAATCGTCACCTTACCTCCATTGAGATACAAAACCAACTTCGCGACTTCCACGGAGTATCTGTGAGCGCTCGAACTGTTCGGAGAAGGTTAAAAGAACGCGATATGGTACCACACAAGCCAGCTAATGGGCCCAAACTAACGCGAGCCCACCGAACAGCGCGCCTTCATTTCGCACGCAGTCATTTAAATTGGACACAGCAAGATTGGAGCCGTGTACTCTTTTCTGATGAGTCTAAAATTGTGTTACATGGCAATGATGGAAGGAAGAAGATCTACCGACGTAAGGGAGAGCGTTTCGCACAATGCTGCTTTGAAGAGAGGGTTGCTTATGGCGGTGGCTCATGGACTGTCTGGGGCGGTATATCCGCGAGCGGCAAAACTCAACTTGAGGTTGTTACAGGACCACGGCTGCCAACATTAAATGCTGAAAGGTACATTCGTGAGTGCTTAGAACCTCACGTGATACCATACGCGGACTATGTGGGCCCAAATTTCCTTTTTATGCATGATAATGCAAGAGCCCATGCGGCCGGCATCGTCAGGGAATATCTTCGGGATGTGAACATCACAGTTATGGACTGGCCAGCCAGAAGCCCAGACATGAACCCCATTGAGCACATGTGGGACGAGCTAAAAAGACGTGTTAGGGCTCGTCAGCCAGTTGCCCAGACGATGCAGGAGTTCAAAACTGCCATAGAAGAGGAATGGGAGATGATCCCTCAAAATTGCATAGAGCGGTTGATAAACTCTATGGCTAATCGTATGAGAGCTGTGGTAGATGCCCATGGAGGCAACACGCGTTATTAAATTAAACCTTTATTTGATAAAACATGTTTTTTATTCAAAAATCAATTGCCTTTAACAAGGCGCATATCCGACTTGTTAGGCGTAGCTCCATGTCGTATGGTATTCTGAATTCAAATTTAAAACAATACGATCGAAAAAGATGGTAAAATGTATCAGGTTTAAAACTGCATCAACAGTTTTTGTTCAATCTAGCAATCATATTTCGGTAGGGGCCATCGAAACCTAAACTCTAAGGTGGGCCAATAGATGTGTCCAGAAGTGTATAAAACCTAACGCCTCAATCAGATTGTTACATGCGATTCCACACCATCACCCTTCCCAATATAAAATGTGTAGACTAAGTACCCATGAGGACACGGTGGAGCATACGGTGGAGGTCTGCCCTGCTTGGGCTGAGCACCGCCGTGTCCTCGTCGAGGCGATCGGAGGCGGCAACCTCTCGCGTCCGGCCCTGGTTGAATCCATGGTCCGGAGCGAGGAGGCTTGGGAAGCGGTCACCTCCTTCTGCGAAGCAGTAATGCTAGCGAAGGAGGAGGCGGGCCGCGCGAGGGAAAGGCAAGGCCTTCGTCCCAACCGCCGCTACAGGAGAAGACGCCCCGGGCGTCGGGAGTCGCAGGGCGATCCCCGGCCACCGTAGGCGCGGGCCTGCGGACGGCGAGCGTTGGGTGGCTCGCTGTCCGATCACCACCAGGCCCGGGTCGATGGCGCGTTGTGTTTCACGCGCGCCTCAAAGAGATGTCAGCAAAGAGGACGGGGCCCGCTAGGGCCAGAGCCTGCCAGGGTTGCGGAATTTGTTCGAAAGAGTCACCGCGGCCCTGGAAAGCAAAGGGCTTTAGAAGGAACACGGATGGGTTTTAGTCAGTAAGAGTCTGACACGCCCTTCCGCTCCACCCAGAGCGGAAGAAGTCATTTGATGATTTCCCATCCTTAAAAAAAAAAAAAAAAAAAAAAGACTAAGTACCCACACCAAATTGAACCACATATAGGTACTACCTATCTTTATCTATGAATAAAATGTCATTCATTTAGGTTGCTAGAAGAAAAATAATATATTACAACTGACAAAATATTTACCATTCATCTAGCGTGCCAATAGAAACTATGTCTTTTTCAAGTTTTAGCCTGGCTATGTGCGAAGCCTCATCACAACAAGGGGAGTAATATTTTCTTGAAAGAGAATCACAAAAAGGTGAGTAATACATTCATGAAAGAGAAAAATAAGGATTTACCTCACGATCGGGCTCTAAATATTCTGGGTCGAGGTTCTTCGGCTCGTACAGGTCTGTCTCTTGCTCCTCACGTTCGACTACCTTGAGGTATTCGCATTCATCGTCCTCCCGAGTCGCTGTCCTGGAGGAGCTCATCAAAGTCGTCCTCGCGTCCGCCATTTTTCATCTCCCGACTTGAAGCCATCAGAACAGTTATTCATATATGAATAGCATACATGTACAAAAAATAACCAAATAAACCTAAAGTAAGTAAACTTACAAAATAAGACACGAAAAGATACTTTTATTTTATATATTCGAACAATTTTACAAAAACAATCGATGTTTTCGATAACTTTTATCGACATGACCCACGCTCTAGGAACCATTTCGACGTTTGACAGTTCAAGTCAAGATTCAAATACGATTTCGTTACCTACAGCTCAGAGTCTACAGCTACACCATGACCTACACATACAATTTTCTTCATATTATGAATAAGTTATTGAAATATGCCTAGAATACGTGAAACTATGAATATTAATCGATTTTACGTTACCTTAGCAAAGGTAAAATTCATTGAAAAATGGCCAAAAATCATACATTAAATCATACGTTTGCAAGAATCATCCGTCTCGGTGGTCTCCGAGAAAGCGAGACGGACGACACACTCAAACGTTATTCGATTCATAATATGTTTGTCCGAGACAGTTCTAATATTGTAAATTTAACGGCAACACACCATGCCCATGTTTTATTTATATAGTCCACCTTTATTTATCTCCAACGAGCTAGTCTAACATTGCTAGTTATACTTCGACTCACGGAAAAAATACCTATTTTCCTGAAGAAAGCCCAGCGAAGAATCTTGTCATGTGACCCAAGCGTTCATACTCTTGCATAAATTCAACGTACAACCTGGTACCTGGCTTTTACTGGCTGGGTCTCTAAGAAACCTAGTGACATGAACCGACACTTATAAGTACCTACTTCTTATTCATATATACTACGTCTACGAACTAAGTAGGTATGTAAGTTTTGTTGGCTCAACAAAACAAGTTTTGTGTTATTATTTCATGCAAAATACTATCTACAAAGTTGCGAGAAACACTTATAAACGAATATTCATCCACTTACCGTAGAATTTCGACGGAAACAAAAAACAAATCAAACACGCGCAACGTAGGTATAGTAGGCGCCAGATAATCGTGGAATAACGGTCATTGACCCACCTACAATTATTGACATTTTTAATTTGAAAAACGGAATTAATGACACAAAGCTGTCCCGAATCATCATCTCTCGTGATCCTTAACATTGTCTAATAATGAAAAACGATTCATATTTAATTGTTCAGGTACCTATGAACAGTTATTAGGGAAAGGTCAATATACTTTATTCCACATTTATCTGGCGCCTACTTCCTTAGCAGTCTATTACCTGTTATACTTACAGTACTCTTTGGTCTATTTTTCGAATTTTCGTGACTTCGTTGCATTAGATTTTTGTAATGTTGCCTACAATATTTATTCGCCGTAGAGTACATTCGTTCAGAAACGATTTTAACCCCCAACATACATAAAAAGCAGTTGCGGTTTGCTGGTACCAACTGGTACCCGGCTGGTGCATACTAGCCGGGCTCAACGGCATTACGTACCTATTTACTGGTACCATTTGGCACCGATCGGCCGATAGAGAAGCACAATATATTCTTTTATTTTATTTTTTTCTCTAAGCACGTCATGCTAATTCTGGCCTCCTAAAATATAATTATTTTATTATATAAGAGGAGACCAGAATTAGCCTGACGTTGGTGCCGAAGCAGGCCTCTTGACTTTTTTTTATGGATGAGAATTCGTTCAATGACTCCTTCCACTCTGGGTGGAGCGGAAGGAAGTGTCAGACTCTTACTGACTAAAACCCATCCGTGTCCTTAAAAAAGCCTTTTACGTTCTAGGGCCGCGGTAACACATTCGAACAAATTCCGCAACCCTGGCAGTTACTGGCCCTAGCGCCCCTCGTCAAAGAGGCGTGCGTGGAACACAAGGCGTCGGACCCAGGGGTCCTTATCGGATGGCGATCCACCCATCGCTCTATGTCCGCAGGTGGTGCCTACGGTGGCTGGGAACCACCCTGAGACTCTCGACGCCCTAGGCGTCTTCTTCTGCTGCGGCGACTGAGGTGTGAGGTTTGCCTCTCCCTCACGTGTCCCACCCCCTCCTTCGTTTACATTAATACTTCACAGAAGGAGGTGACTGCTTCTCGTGCCCCCTCACCCCAACCAATCGCCTCTACGAGGATCTCCACCGTATGCACAGCCGTGTCCACCGGGCGCTCCACACAGTGGTGATACCCCGGCGTCTCCTCCCGCCGAATCCAAACAGGAACCTCCCGAAAACAACCGTGTCCGGTGAGTATCTACCTGCGTCAGGCAGAAGATCAGGTCGCCATGGTGCCTCTCTAAACACTCCTCAATGAGGGGACTTATCGACACAATAGTAGCGTGCCTCTACTCGACTCGCGCCTTTTCATGTTTCATGTACAGACGCCAACACATCAAGCTACCCGGAACTGTCAAATTTTCCCAATCAACCTTGAACCTAATACAATAGCGGTAAAGTTGAAAATCTATGACAGAAATTTGACAGATTTTGTAGAGTTGTAGCTTGATGTGCTGGCGTCTGTACAATTAGTGTGCACTGTCACTGCAGCTGCTCTTGCCCTCAAGTGACGCAAATATTCTAACCTTTTTAACAATTACAGTACCGTTTGGGGTCGAAAAGCTTGATTGCTACTACCTTTTCCCAACTACATTGGGGTCAGTTTCTCGTCAAACTGATTTCAGCTTCCTTCACGTGGAATGATTGCTTATCTGAGCTCCACATTCCAGTAACTGGATACCCCGTGGGAAGATCTGGCAATCCGTAACGACTGCCAAAGATTTACAACAATTGACAGTTGAGACCAACGACTTAACATGCTTTCGCACCGAAGAGAGACGGGTATGTTAAGATGGTCACCCATCCACATACTAACCTCGGCAAGCTTTGGTTAACTTTGAAGATCGACCCGTGCAGCTTTTATTATTTAGCCACGAGCTCTTCTGAATTCGGGAACCAATGCCCTTTATAATTTTGTACCCAATTTTACGCGTCGGACGAGTTGGGAATTAGTTGAAATAAAGCATGAGACAAGTTAAGATAGCTAAATAGACATACAAAGTAGTGGCTCGTATCCCCGCTACACACCACCGCTGCCTGCTAGCAAGGCATTCGCGTCCCTTTTGTTTCGTTGTTATGAGTTTATGAGACATCTCCTTTCTCATCCAACCTTATACACTGAAGGTGAGCTGAGACGACATATTATTATGTAAAACGCTTTTAGCTTCGCACGTCTCCGCTTTGGTGGAGTGAACCCAACGGTTTGACTCAAACCATTTGAAGTCATATTTTACGCGACAAGTTTAGGAAGTCTCTAAAGAAAGACACACGGATGGAGTAATAGGACAAAGGATATTTCTTATCCCGAGACTCAATTTTTACCAGAGTGCGGCCATCTATTTCTATTTTATAATAATTAGTATGGTAGGAATCAATACTTTTTTCGTACTTTCACTATTCTTAACGAACGGACTAGGTTCGATTCTATTAACATGAAAATTACTTAATCAATGAGCAGACAAATTAACTCACTTGTTTGAAAACATTCAAAATCTACTCGCACTTGACGGTATATACATTTTGATGATTAACAATGTCAAAAACTTGCTAAATTGAAGCTTTTAAGCGACAATTCTTAAAAGTACAGGAATAATGTAAGGGTTACGTTTTTGCCTTTTGGCTGCGGAACCCAAAAATAGTACTGCTCTTAATGTCAATGCATGCATTCCTCTACCGACGAAATGTCACTGTCAAATCCAAGTCAATCAAAACAAGAAAAAGAAATAAACATGTGAACATCTTGGCAGTGTTGGCTACTTTCCACAATTTCGTTGGGAGATAAATAAAGATCCACAATATTTTTGAAATCTCATGTTCAATCCGTGAACCATGATCGTTACTCTTCAGAATTTGGTTTTTTTCCGTGAATCGTTGTTTACTGCAATAGACCGTTTCGTGCGGCCTTACTATAAGCAATTGACTTTTGGTTTTTTTGCTGGAAGTGGGACCGACTTGGAGGATGACGAGGCCGATGACCAGGTGTTCTCGGAGTTTGACGATGAGAAAGGGGTTACGTTCTATCCGCCGATGTACGCGCAACGCTACGCGGCCGTCAGCGACTGCCTCTTGGATGACCGCTGGTGTGGAGAAATTGAGAAGGTGTTACTTATTATTTATTACTAGCTTTTGCCCGCGGCTTCGCTCACGTTAAAGTAGACTTTAAAAATCTCCAGGGTCCCATTTTTCTCTGTACCAAAATATATCAAAAGCGGTTCGGCGTTTTAGGCGTGGAACCGTAACAAACAAACAAACTCACGTTCCCATTTATTACATTAGTTATACTTGCGTGTGATCAAAATCTCACATGATGGAATTTTATGACGTGATTGACGATAGAGTACCTAAGAATGTATTCACTCCTGACTTAGAGCCTTTCATAATCATCCCACTCCTTAGCTTTATGCACAATGAATTTTCTAACTGCTAAAGATTTACTGAAATGTAACTGCTGGCATAGGATTCAGATAGCAGGAACACATAAGATTTTCTACCACTACAAATCTACAATGGTTAATTTTAGATTTCTAATCACAAAATCACAAGTTACATGCATTGATTCTTCAACTTTCATTTCACAGGTAGTGGATTTCGGCCACCATGATATGAGCTTCATCAAGTACCTGAAGGATGTACCTGGAATTCATAGCATTCTTGGTGTGGATATTGAAACCATTCCTCTCCGATGTTCCTCTGACCTGCTGGGTGGTGATGAATACTCTCCCAAGAGGGAGAGTCCCTTAAAAGTCACTGTAAGAAAACTTACTATTTTGTATTGTATTTTTGTTTTGGACTGTTGCTTCACAATTAAAATACAGTGCAAAATGTAGCATTATCCATTATGTGGCAAGCATTGCTGCAGACCATGTGGAAGATGGTGATGAACTAGACATGATTAACTCTACACCAGCCCTGAACTCATGCAGTTGACAGTCATAGATGGGAAACCTTTGGCCAGCAGAGGGATGTTAAAGACTGACTAACAAGTAAAAGTTTGTTGTCTAAAAATGTAGGATTGAACATACAGTCATATATTTTATTACTTACCCCCATAAGACCTGATGAGACAGCTGACATACCATATAACGGATTTATGTGGATTCACCACTTGTCACATAACAATCAATTATTCTACCTAGCCATTTTACAACTATGTTAGGGTACTAGTTATTGACCAGTATTTTACATAGAGCAAGTGCCTTTCTGGCCTTCACAACCCAGTTACTGGGTAACAAGAAACCTGTGTGCGAAAGCCAAGCATGGCTAAATTCTATCATAATCAGTGATCGGCGTAAGTGGTGCTATTTTGGGTCATTGAACCTGGATGATACTGTTAATATGGACATGCTCCGGGATTCCCGGGAATACTTTCCGAAAATCAATGTATTAAATGTTAAACTGTTTCAAGATATCATGAGTGCACAACGACATATCAAACTACTCATTTCTGGTATAAGCTGGTCAGAAGGATTATCCATCTTAAGATAACTGTCACTATATCCCGGGAATAGCACTACCTATGCCGATCACTGATTGTAACACAACAGATGCTGAATGTTAATAAATAAAGCTTGCTCCATAAAAAAAAAAATAATAGTAAAAAAATTGTTTAATTTCCAGTTGTTCCAAGGCAATGCGGCTGATCCAGACTTCCGTCTCATCGGCTGTGATGCGGTGATCGCCATCGAGATGATAGAACACATGCTTCCTCATGACCTGGAAAGATTTGTTCACACTGTCTTCGGCTTCATAAAACCTAGGATTGTCATTTTCACTACGCCCAACAGTGATTTCAACGTCCTGTTCAAGGCTTTAGAGAAGAATGGACTCCGACGTCTGGATCATCTGTTTGAGTGGACCAGGGAGCAGTTTCATGATTGGTAATGATTTTTCAAGATAATTTGTTTGTATTTGCAAATTAAACTTTTAAGTACGTAAAGTTCAGAAGGCTTTACAAGTTAACGACATTTTAAACAACATCTAAACTGTACATAAAAAAGTAAGTGTCATAAGAATTCCATAGGAAATTACTACAAATAGGCTTACAATCTAATACACAATTAAATCCAAGATGGCGCTAACGAATTTGCAATTATTTTATCATGGGTGACATTTTAATGGTTTTCGGGTTTGAAATAACGAAAATGGACTCAAAATCAAATTCCAAGTTGGCGCCAGTGATGCTCAAAATGATGACATGGTATGGGTGGTAATTTATGGTGGTTTTTGGATTTGCATCCAATAAGAGAACCGTAAAGAGGGCCCGACACACAGTTGGCCCGTTTTTTTCTCATGCACCGGCTCGCTAACTCGGTCATTTTAAGTGTGCATCCATACGAATGATAAAACTTATGAAAGAACCAGAATATTTTTATTATTTGGTAAGACACTAGCAGCTATTAACTGATGCGTCTGTTTCAAATAGCTTGGAGATACCTTTTTTTTTTTTTTTATTTATGCTTGGGAAATCATCAAATGACTTCTTCCGCTCTGGGTGGAGCGGAAGGGCGTGTCAGACTCTTACTGAATTAAACCCATCCGTGTTCCTTCTAAAGCCCTTTGCGTTCCAGGGCCGCGATGACTCTTTCGAACAAATTCCATAACCCTGGCACTCCTGGCAGGAACGAGCTTGGAGATACCTGGTCTGTACAATCGGTTCTTGAAGCAGTTCAGTGTGGGATCTGTCACAACATTTTCAGGCAACCTGTTCCATGCAGTAACGACTCGGTTAGGAAAAGTTGCTTCAAAGGCTCCTTCCTTGATGAATTTTCCCATTAGTAGTGAAAACGCTTAAAAATAAAATTGATATTTACAGGTGTAGCAACATAGTAACGAGGTATCCAAAATACACGGTGACTTGCAAGGGTATTGGTCCCGGCCCTCCTGGGACCCTTCACCATGGCTGCTGCAGTCAATTAGCGCTGTTCACCGCAAAGGAATACAACAAGCAGTCTGACCTTAACCTCAATAGCCTGGCCTCTCAGTTGGTTTCAAGTAAGTATTAGCTTCTAGTTTTTGGAGTGGCGACCGCGTACCGGAAAACGAAGCGTTGGAATGCCTTTCACCAGGACAATTGTCCACCTTGTATGAGGCCGCGGAAATCCGCTAGCTAGATGCAAGACGCACAGGATCGGCCGATGATGGCGACTCTTGGAGAAGATTTATGTTCCAAGAAAGAAAGAAAGTAAAAGAGTTTATTTGCGACATAGACAAGAGTCGCCATCATCCAGCCTGTCTAGCACTGGACTTCGGCTGAAATAATGATGATGAAGTATAATTATGTTGAAGTCAAGGCTTGGGTGAAGTGATCACGAAGTGAGCTGTCAATCCATGTAATCAGAAGGAATGACAGCTCGCTTCGTCCAAGCCTTCACTCGAGATGTTTACAGAATCGAGTTATGATATTATCACTCAAACTGCCGAGCATGAAGTCCTAGGTTCTCCCGGAAATGCTACGGAAAAAAAAGGTTTTTTTCAGTACCAGCTCGAAGTTTGCGAGTAGATGGTGTGTCACCACCATGCCTCGGAAAGCACGTAAAGCCGTTGGTCCTGCGCCTGATCTCTACCCGGTCGTTTCGGATTGCCGTCCAATCGGATTATGAGAGTAAACGTACAGAGAGTGCGCTTGTGTTTGCGCACACTCATTTCCACTATAAAATCTCCTGCGTGGCCAATATCCGTTTAGGTTGGTCACCGTGACAGAAATTCGGGTGGGAGTATTTTTTTATATCAGCGAAAAAGTTCTATGCACTGTGTTTTTACAAACAATGAGCACAGAACAGACATCTACGTGGTTTAACCTTCTGAACGAAAGCTTACATTGTACGCCAAAAGTCACAAATATCTGACAAAAAATACGGCTAATTTGTGGCTTGGATTCGGAGGTACACCGATGCGTTTATGCTCTGGCGTTCAAAAGGTTAAATACATATCCAAGGAGTGGTCGCCCTGCCGGAATCTATGAGCGAATAATAAAATACTGTTTTTCAGGTGGCCAGCGCAATCACATCAGCGAAATCTTTGAAGGTTGCTGGGAGAGCTCGGCGTCGCCAACATCGCCAACATCGCCCAATGGATTAAATTGTTCGTCACCACGACCAAATGAGTAAGTTTAAATACGCAGTTTTAAATCTAGATATTAAAAAAAACCTGAACTATGCAAATTTTTCAAGAAATTCCAATTCTGAAATTTTCTTTTCAACCAAAATTGATCAGAAAACTGAGTAACAATAAATCGAGAGTGAACCCTTAAACGTTAATACGGATTTTTTTAATGTTGATACTGAATGTCGAGGCGTTAAGGACAGCTTTTTTTTGTCTGAATGCCCGGAAATATAGAGTCCTGGATCGTGCTCGCCTCTCCAATGCGTTCGAACAACTTAGTTGGGCGATCGTATCAGTGTTAGCTGTAATAATATTCAGACGGAATTTCTGTCACAGCAGCTAATCTCAACAGCGACAAGCCAATCCGTTTAAAAAAAAAAAAAAATCACTCAATGACTCGGGAGGTATTAAGGTCACAAGTGTGTGTGCAGAAACAACACCCTGCAGGCGCATCACCAACGGATTTGGCTGATGTGCTCTCTCAGATACATCACATAATCAGCCACAGTCATCGAATATACATATGAAGATGAATGTTGAAGGCCGGCCGGCTATGCCAGTCGGATTTCAGTAGTGCTAAGAATGTGGTACGAAGAAAACGTGTTGTTATTTAATGGACTACCCGATCGGCACTACTCGAATAAAATACAACATGTGTTGTAATTGATTCGGGCCGGCCTTTTCGTTAAACAAATACTGCCGAATCGATTGTGCTCGCTGAAAGGTCATAGCACACATATCAACTCTGAAATTGATCGTCACCATATCAACTCGAGCTGTACAGTATTCTTTGTATGCAAAATCCCACGGTGAGGTTCGTGGTCAACTTGCAGTTCCCGGCCTTACGGTTCGTCGTCCCCGCGCTTACGTCTTTCCGTGCCCTCTCAGTCTCACCCCTCCCGCGGCCTGTGCAGCACACTACTGTTGCCTTTTTTTGTTTTTGTCACTTGCGTCTCGTAGTTCAACCTATGAGATTGTCGACTGCTTAACCGGGTTTGCCTGTGGTGGCTTTAATATAATATTAAAGCCTCCAGGCAGGGCTTATAAAAACTTACAAACTAGGCGACTACACGCTAAGGGCATCCCCTGTGGGGTACGGGCCTCGGCTTAGGGCGTTGTCGCTGGGGGGAGGACAGCTAGGGGCGGGCTGGATCGAACTTGACACTACTGTTGCCGAACGTATTCGCGTATATAAACGTTTCTCGCGTATTGAACCGGGACATAACCGTGTGATACACTTTACGTTCGGATTCAAACTGATCTGGTGTCAGCCAGGTCACCAGCAGTCGGCGAGCCGTAAGCACGGCATCGCCTAGCCGTAGCTGAGTTGACGTACCAGAGCTGCTGAGCCGCTTTGGTTACGTGCTTACGTTAGGTTGACGCCTGGGATGTGCCATAACAGGCATTGCACAGAGGGGGTTCCGAAGTGGTCTTTTAAGAGGTACCGGGGCCCCTTCAATGTGCTGATGGTGATCACCGGGGTCGTTTTAGTGAGGTGAAAATTCCACACTCCCTGGTCTTTTTCCCCAAAAGTCCAGGCGCCTTTTGAAGGTTCCCCCAAAAAAAAAAAAAGAAGGTTGACGCCTGTTTGACGGCGAGGAGAAAGGCGATACGGTGACGATCGCATTCAGAGTTGATATGTTTGCTATGACCTTACGTCTGTAGCGCTCCTCACATTATTAACATCCATAGATAGGTAGCCGTTGCCCCACATTCCAATAACTCCTTCCAACCTTTCCAGCGAATCCCTGACCGAGATCCTTTACCCTGAAAAACAGTCACACATGACTCTAGTCTTCTCCTCTACTCTATGCAACACCAACACCGTACCTTTAACGGAGAAGACGTTTACCATGGAGAGCTTCTCGTATCAAGACCTGTCTCTCCAGTGCAACCTTGACGTGGAAGTAGGGAAAAGTTTCATGATGTTTGACTGTCTGGATTACTATAACGTGCTGGCGCCCCGAAGGAGGGTCACTCATAAGGTTTATGATATTGAGGACGTTTATAGCAGGTTCTGGATGACTTTTTTAATGTGTAGGCTTCGTAGTGTAAATTAAAATATTTGTAGTCTAGTAAGTCCGCTGTAGCATGTCTAATCATCAGTGACCGGAGTAGGCAGAGGTATTTTTGGTACTTGCGACATGTTTTCATGCAACATAAACATATTTCGAATTCACTGGGATTTCAAAAATAGTGTGTGTGTGTCTGTCTGTGGCATCGTAGCTTTCGAACGAATCAACCAATTTTGATTTTGTTTTTCTTTATCGATACATTTAAAAAACCCGGGATCTCGGTGTCATGTCAACATTAATATATACATTTGAGGTAATTGCTCCAAAATAGCTCTACCTACTCCGATCACTGCTAATCATTGAGACGAGTTTTGAATAGGTAAATTAAATCATTTTAAAAAGGAGAGTACCTTAGGCGTCATCCTAACGCGAAGATCACGTATTCGCGCGATGCTCGTTTTGTATTAGGACGACGACCACTTGAATAGTTATATTCATCATGTTACAACCCTAATTGTGTTTCATACGAAAATGAATCTTATTACTATGAGGTTAATGTACAGTCAACAAAGCTATTTGGTATACGGGCAAAAATATATTTTTTACACTACACTGCCAATATTTATTTCTAATGTGCGCATTATAACTTTTTAAGCCTATGACATACTTACGAGTGTGGTTTACAATAATTGTCTACTCAGCACACTCAAAACATTGTTTAAAAGTAGTTACAAGTTAGCTGCCTGCATACCAAATAGCTTTGTTGACTGTACATATTCTTACAAATGCCTATGTTAAAGCGTTTCATTCAATTAAGAGCATTAACGTGACATGTATAAGGTTTATTTCCATATGAAACGCTCGTGTACGGAGTCAAGGCTTGGTTCGCTCTCCAATCTCAGCCTAAAATAAAATCAGTTTGTAACTTTGTATTCTACATTTCAGGTTGAACTGCACGACGTTACAAGTGACAAAATTTTCAAAAACAACACAAAATTTGATGTCAAAAAACAGAATCGACTCCATAGTACACACCAGAGAGGTCGTGAATGAAATCCGTCACCTAACTAAGGCGTTGAATTTTAATAATTTCAGTCAGGCAGAAAACGGGGGACATGTGTGGTGTAACATCAACTGGGGGGATAATGCACCGTACTGGAACCAGTACTATAAGATCGTGAGGGAGTACGCCTATCCTTTTGAGGTGAGACATTTGTGTTTATTTATTTACTAGTGGCCCGCCCCGGCTTCGCCCTGATGTAGATGTTTTTTCAAAATTTTCTTTCATAAGAACCTTCTGACAATAACAAACACAACAAAAAAAATATTTGCGTAATTGGTCCAGCCGTTCTCGAGCTGTGCGCAACTAATTCATTTTCTTAATAACGGAAATCGGTTAAGTACTTCGTTTTGTGTAGATACGTCCTTTTTCTTATGACGGCAGTATATCTGATCTGATTCCCAATAAAGTTCTGTTTTCCTACGTTTTCAGACCAAATCAGAAGAGGCCCGCATCCTAGACCTGGTGTCTGAGGAGATCAACCGCCTGATCGACATGCAGTACGACGAAGAGTTCTCCGTGGACGTCAACCGCATGGAGATCCCGCTGACGCATCTCATGAACGTGTTACAGCATATAACTCACGATATTGACAGGGTTCGGTTAGTACCTATACGCTTTTTTTTTAATTCGTTATAGAGATATTCGCGTGAATAAAATAATAGATTGCCTGTTGGTCGAGTAGTTAGTGACCCTGACTGCTAAACCGGAGGTCGTGGGTTCGACTCCCACCAGGACAAATGTTTGTGTGATGAGTATGATCATTTGTTCTGTGTCTGGGTGTAATATGTATGTATTTAGATATATTATTATATAAGTATGTTTATCAGTTTTCTGGTTGCCATAGCACAGGCTCTGCCTAGTTTGGGATCGGATGACCGTTGGAGTTTGTCCCAAGATATTATTATATTATATCATTATTATCTCCTTTATTCATTTTATATACATACATATTACATTTTGAAATATTAAAATACAATGAAATAAAAATATTTAAAATAGTAGCCCACCGGTATCGGGAACAGGGTCCAAGCTACCGGTGGTCAGAGCCCCTGAGAGAGGAACCTCCTAACTACTAAGAGTACTGCTTTCTGGATCAAGCCCTTGATCCAGCTGCCCAACGAGAGCCTCTTTAGATGTTGGTCGAGGCTCTTGGCAATTATGCCATTGGCCGTCACGACTATCGGCACAATGACTGCTGTGTTCACATCCCACATGTGGTCAACCTCGCGAGCCAAGTCAAGAACTTCGGTTGTTTATCTTTCTCAGTCTTCACAAGGTTCGCGTCATGAGGGACTTATTATTATTATTATAAGATGTCCTGCCATCTCCACGATACAAGTAACGCTGTTGTTCCATTAAATTCAATGAATATTTGCTGTCATGGCCAGACTTACGTTGCGATTTACTTATTTATTTTGTCTTGAGCGATTCCCGTTCAGTTCTAGTCTACACGCAAAGTGGGTTGGCACTAAATAATAAACTTTACCGTCATTGTTATAAAGTGCAAAGTCGTACAGACATCGTCGTAATCGGCGAACGGCCTTGTGTCCGTTTGCAGGTGGAATTGAGTTTGGAATCTTCTATTTATACTCAAAGACTTAAAGCATTTATTTCAATTAGACCATTTTTTTAATGAAGCTATTTGCACGTTCCAAAGCGTAGATCTCTATGGTGAAGAACGTGCAAGTAACTCCACGGACACTTTTTTTTAATTTTTATTTTTAAAAGGTAATGGTTACATCATTCATGTTGAAATTATGTGTGAAAAATGTTTATTTTATGTGCCATAAAGGAATCCGTACAAGAAAAAATAATGAAATCGTTCTACTTTGCATGTGTTGTCTCCTGTTTTCTTAAAAGAAATAAATAGCTTTTTTTATATTATTGTTTGGCAGGCGTTAGACCTCTTTCTCACCTGATAGTAACCGATGATGTGGTCGCCTTAAAACTGTTCTGGGTCATGCATGTGGCAGAATGTCAATCTTACTTATGAAAATGACTAAAACTCCCGCCACTTTTTTAGAAGGAAAGAAGTAGCGCAATAAACTCTGCTTTTGTCTCCCTATTTTTTTTTGGGTGGGAAATCATCAATTAATGACTCTTGCTCTGGCCGAAGCGGAAGGGAGTGTCAGACTCTTACTAATTAAAACCCAACCGTGTTCCTCCAAATGTCTTTTGCTTTCCAAGGCCGCGGTAACTCTTTTGAACAATTGCCCAACCCTGGCCGGCACTGTCCATTGCCCACTACCTCTGCCCACTGTCCACTGTCCACTGCCCACTTTCCACTGTCCACTGCACACTGTCCACTGCCCACTGCCCACTGTCCACTGCCCACTGTCCACTGCCCACTGCCCACTGTCCACTGCCCACTGTCCACTGCCCTCTGTCCACTGCCTACTATCTACTGCCTACTATCCACTGCCCACTGTCCACTGTCCACTGTCCACTGTCCACTGTCCACTGCCCACTGGCCCCGTTATATGTCCCCCACCTACTTCTGCTTCTAATTTATTATTTTTGCTACAGGGATCTCTTGGAATGGAACGGCTACGAGATGGTAGACGACGTGGTGATCCATTCTCGCTTGGTAGTGGACACCTCATCAGTAGCTACACACGAGGATGATTGGCAAGAGAACTTCTCAGATGTAAATGTACCAGATTGAACTATGTCATGTCGTGTAGATCGTTTGTTGGAGAGTATTGATAGACGGCCCGATTTGGTTGGACTGACGGCGGTCTGTCCTAAGATATCAGGTCGTCTCAATGAGGTGTCGTTTTGTTAATGCTTTTTCACACTTTCTGGCTGCCTAGAGTGAGTTTAGAGTATCCGTTAAAAAGTGTACGGGTATGAACGGAAGCATTTTCCTATTACACGAGGGTGAATTTTATATAATTAATTGAAAATATTTATCTGTGTATGTCGTAGCCATATAGTAAAATTGGCCATTTCATGAAGTGGACACCTCAAACCTAACCGAATAATCGAACCTCAACGACGAAGCCTCGCTTTTTGTTTAAAGGAACCTAACATGAATGGTATGATGGGAGCTTAGTTCGCTCGCTCACTCTAGCTCCCGTCATCCCATTCGAACCTAACCTATCCGTGTCCGAGTGGTCTAAGTTCCCTCAAATCTAAGTCAACCTAACCTTGGCCAGGTCATGAATAGCCAATTCCATGTAATGGTTATGACATATACATTATTATACATCTATGAAGGCCTACGTGGACAGTTGGCCTTCATAGACGCTTTGTATGGAAGTACCAAGCGTATAAGTATGAAGCTACACCTCCGTGAAAAAAAATAGACCTTACCCGTACATTTATTTTCCTTCGGGGTCATCTGATTAACTGTTAGGCAGCCAGAGCTTGCGAAAAGAGACCTGTTTTCACTAACACTGAGTGAACTAATATTTATTTTGTTGGTGCCTAGTGTTAGCGAAATTGGTAATTACTGTAGTTATTTTATTTTCTGTTGATGAAATTTCAGAATATTTTGTTAGTCATTGGTATATCGTAGTGATTTTTAATTTTAAGTCTGGTAAAGACTGATATTACAATATATGTAATAGTGATGTCTCACCCTCGAGGCCATTTTTAGTTTATTACGTCACTATGTTATTTCATTCCACTATATCTCATGATTAGTAGAAATAAGCAACCTATTTAGGAATATATAAAACTGTATACTGTAAGCCAGTTTAACTTGTTTTGGTGTTAACGTACAGTCAATGGCAAAAATAGTAATACCTTAAAATAGAAAAAAACAAATGCAAGTTACTCGAATGAAGAGTATCAATTTGAGATTGATCTACACCATTGATCCGGGCCGTACTTGGGACGAGGAATGAATGTTGCCCGCACCGATATTCTTTTTAACTTTTTGAACGCCATTGTCACGTATACATGACAAGCAAGCGCGTGCCCTGTACGCCAAACGTCACAAATATGTGACAAAAAGTACGGCGAATATGTGGCTTGGCGTCGGGGGGACGCCGATGCGTTGGGGCTCTAGCGTTCAAAAGGTTAAGCTCCTGACAGCTTAAAAAAATATTGGTGGGTATATTTTATATGATTACGTTCACGCAAGTCCGTGTCTGTTCATGAGATGGACGACCTTGATAAGTGTGGATCCAACTTTGATTGTTGAAATTTTCATTTATTTATCTTCAATTTAGACATATTTTTGTCCTTGACTGTATCATTATTCTAGTGTAGTAAGATATGGTTTTAATTAATTAATGTTGGTCTCCATTTTATTCATGTCACACTAACGAATATTGCTCATATTTAGTGTAGTGTGCCTTATTGATATTCAAGTTTTTGTTTTTTGAATGGAATGATTTTGAATGAAACGGTTTTCCATGTTGCATTTAATTAAGAAGGTTTAGTAAATAAGCAATCACACATGTAATGTGAGTCAAAAATATTTAATTAAATTGTAAAAAAAGTTTCGGTGGTTTTATTACATTGCATTGATTATTTTCCTATGCTGGATTTGTTATATTTTAAACTAAAGGCTCACAGTTTAAATTGAGTCGTATGAGAGGTCGCTTCGAACTTAATGCCGTCTGTGAAGTTCGATTTTCACCCACTTGTCACATAAATTTGTTACTACGCAGCGACTCGCGGAGTATTTTGAGCCACCACTAGTTTTGATTCTATCTGTAGCTGCGCGGTGAGAGTGACAAAATGACGTCATCACAATCTTGTGGTGATGGCTGGAATGTAGTGGTTGGACGGGAAATCATCAAATGACTTCTCCCGCTCTGCGCAAAGCGAAAGGGTCACTTACCGACTAAAACCTACCCGTGGTCCTTCGAATGCCCTTTGCGTTCTCGATCCAGCCCGTCCCTAGCTGTCCTCCCCCCAGCGACGCCCTAAGCCGAGGTCCGTACACCACAGGGGGTGTACGGACCTCGGCTTAGGGCCGAGCTTAGCGTGTAGTCGCTTAGTTTGTATGTTTTTTTATAAGCTCTGGCTGGAGGCTATATTTATATAAAGGCCACCACAGGCAAGCCCGGTTAAACAGTCGACAACCTCATAGGTCGAACTACGATTCGCCACCCACAAAAAAAGAGCTGCTTACTCTGCTTAATTTGCATGACGTCATCTTGTTTTTTGTTTGCAGTGGGACACCGCAGAACTTCGAACACCATCGATATCAGATCGCAGCACAATCGTACCGGACTTACCTGGTTTGAATACTTTATTAGTGTTTTTCGGAGTACTTGGAGGTATTTAAAAAGAAATACGAGGTTTAGCTTCATATTTTTATCTAAATGCGGCGAATCCCAAAAGGAGAGTTACGTGTTAGGGTTGCACTTGCACGAGTCGGAAGCCATTTATTATATTGAAAGGGACCTTAAATCCTGGTCAAGTATTAACCTTTTGAACGCCAGAGCATAAACGCATCGGCGCCCTCTGACGCCAAACCACAAATTCGCCGTATGTTTTGAGACATATTTGTGACGTTTGGCGTACAGGGCACGCGGTTGCTAGTCACGTATACGTGACAAAAGCGTTCAAAAGACTAACTAGACCAATTCTTCATGACCGAACCTGTTATTTAAGTTACACTCTACGAGTATTTGTTGCCATATTAAAATTTTTTGCGTATTGCGTACCAGTGGCAGGACACAGATATTAATTATGAATTGCACCTGTGCGCACAAATAAACATATTATCTGATTTAGTATATTTGTGCCCAATAGTTGCTCAGAACAAGGGCAGGCCTATTTGTAATTTTTCACAAATGTTATTTATTTTTATTGTAAATTGAGATATTTTAATTATTTTCATACCCATAGGGCGTTGTCTGCGCCGCGCTTTGGACCAGAAAGTGCGAAATCTACGAAAGATGATATCGGTCGATGAAGACATAACCACAGAGTTAGACAAGGTGGTATGTCGGCTCATGAAGCTGGCCTTACACTCCAGCATGGGACGCGAGACTCCGCCGCCGTCGAGGTGGATGCAGTGCAAACTGCTAGACCTGCTCACCCTCACTGAAAAGGCTATAAGCAGACGCAAGTTGTCTTTTATCCACAGCATCCCTTTGAAACATGGTATGTTCACAACTATAGTTCTATTTTTAACCGACTTCAAAAAAGGAGGAGGTTCTTAATTCAACTGTTTTTTTGTTTTGTTTGTTTGTTTCGCAATATTTATGCCATTTGTCAACTGATTTGGAGGATTTTTTTTTTGTTTGGAAGATTATTTTCCCATTTCAATTTGGTGAAGATCTGATGAAGAAATTCGGAAATAGGCAACGGAACTCTTCAATAAATGATAGCAAATCTCCTGGGATTACTGAAATCGCATGTCTGTTTATTGTTTACAACATTCATAAAATAACATCACGCCGCGCCGGTACGCTGTGAAGGGGTACGCAGATGTCTACAAGTCAACTGTTTCTTTTGGAGTTACCTATCTGTTCGGGCATAACTTTATTGTTTATTTATTTATTATATACTTTATTGTACAACTCATTACAAACATAGTAAAAACGTTTAAAAAAAAACAAGTGTACAATGGGCGGTCTTATCGCACAGGGCAATCTCTTACAGACAACCTTTGGATGGACTGAACGAAAGAAGTTAGATTTAGGGCGGTCAGTGTACAAACATCATAAACAATATAAATTAGACATAATAATATAAAATACACACAATACTAAATAATATACTAATAAATATCAAATATGTAAATGGGAAAGGAGAAGAAAAATTATAGTGAGAGGTAATGCTCCTTCACCAATTTTTTAAACATTGGTAGCGTTTGTGCACGCCTCACATCTATGGGTAATGCATTCCACAAACGAGCAGCTTGAATAGTGAAAGATTTGTTAAAGAAGGATGTGGAATGCATACGAATACTTAATTGAAGATTTTCCGATGATCTCAAGGACCTAGAGTGTGTGTCACAGAGAAACTGAAACCGGTCTTTAAGATAAAAAGGAGTAGAAGGATTAAAAAGTACATTATAAAGAAGAGAAAGTATGTGGGCATTCCGGCGAAGGCGAATAGGAAGCCATTTGAGCTTAGTACGAAATTCGGAAACGTGGTCATACTTGCGTAAGCCAAATATGAACCTGATACACAGATTTTGGAGTCGCTCAAGCTTGTCGAATTGGTCTTGGGTGAGATCAAGATAGCTGGCGTCAGCATAGTCCAAGAGTGGAAGAAGAAGAGATTGTGCCATGGCAATTTTAGTGGTGATTGGAAGAAAATTCCGAAGGCGTCTCAAGGAGCCCGCCGAAGCGAACAGTTTACGACTGACCTCCTGCAGTTGTTTAGTCCAGGAAAGAGTTCTGTCGATATAAATCCCCAAGTTCTTCACAGTGTGAGTTATAGGAATTAAAATGTTATTGAAAGAAACCTGGGGAAGTGTCGACCAATCAATCTTTGAGATGGTCCGTGAACTACCAACAACAATCAGTTGCGTCTTTACTGGATTGATCTTCAGCCCAAACTCAGTGCTCCATTGAACATGAACCGATCTTGATAATTCCTTTTGCGTCGGGTTTCGTTATAACTATATTGAATTTGCATTGGCAATGAACTTCAAAGATAAACGTCCTTAACTTAAAATCAATAAAAACTAGTAAAGTGTCATATCGTTAGGTTTACGTCAATCCCAAAGCAAAGTAGATATTTAACTATGAGCTGGTCTGGAATGGGACTGCGAAGGCACACAAAGTATCTCCTTAGTGGCAAATAACGCCATTAAAAATGAAAAAAAAAGAATACAATAAACAAAACCGACTTCCAAATAAAAAAAACACTAAAGTAAAAATTACTTTAATTTCGGAAGTCGGTATTTTTGGTTGTTTCTTCGTTTTTTTGACACCGGCTTCCTTAAAAGTAAAAAGTTTTTATGTAAGGCAATACTAGTCATCGCCCTGAATACTCTTTGTAGGAACCCGAACGGCTTTTCTTCATAAAAATTCTATCCATAAGATTAGTAACTTTAAATGCTGATTAGCAGATTCTTTTTTTAAATTCTAAAAATGAATAAGGCATGGCTGATTATGCAGCATTTTTAGGGTAGGTACCGACCCTATCTAATGCCGGTATAATAACAACAAAAAGTTGTAAATCAGTTTCATATAAGAAACGTGATTACGTTTTATGGTACAGAACCTTTCGTGCGTAAGTTCGACTCACACTTAGAGTGGTTACGCACAGCATCCGGTTCGAATCCGTAAAAATACGGATCTAGAATCTAAAAAACTCGGACCAATTTCGGATAATGCTTACGCACTAATCCGACCTCTAATCCAAATCCTTGGCACATCTACATCGTTCCTACGCAAAGCTTAGAAGAGCGTTTACACCTTTGAATATGTGTCCTTTCAATCGGCGGCAACAATAGCAGTGCCAGAAGCACTGCTATTGTACGTACGAAGGCGGACGTTCATACAAATAGTACGGCTACGGCTACTTCGATCCGTCAATATTTCTGCCGAATTGGAGACTCACGAATGACGGAGAGAAATCGGATGACGGAAGTCGGATCTAGTGCGTAAAATACCATACAAACAAATAGTTCTATGACTACTTCGGAACGTATTTTCACGAATTCGGATCGGATGCAGTGCGTAACCGCTTTTAGTCACTTTTTTATTACAAAAAATGTGTTTTGCATTTACGAGTATATTATGAATGGCTTGTCATTTTGATCACAATGTCTTTTTTTTTTCAGAAAAACATCTAGATGCTGTGCTTGAGCAAGATACTAGAGTGTGAGTTTTATTTTCAGAAAAATAGAAAACACTAGATAGAAGTCAACACTTATTGCTAGGACCTTTGAAAGTTATAGTAAAACGCACGCTTTATAAATACTCATAATTATATTAAGTATTTATTATCTAAAAAGCCTTTAAATTTAATTTTTTTTACTTTTAATTGAAAATAATAGAGTTCAAAATTCTCTATATTTTTGTCCAAGAAACATTTTTGTAACATAAATAGTTCCGGATAAATAAAAATCTTTGTAGGCCGTTAAGTGACTGATTTTTTTGATTAAACGCGACTAACCAAGAATCATAGTTTTTTAGACAACGAAACGCGTGTTTTTTGCCATTTGTTCTCGGAAACAACTTTTTGGGCTCAACAATCTTTTAGACATTTATTTTTAAAGGACGGCAGAAAGACTTCGCCTGCGTACAAACGTACAAACGCAAATTATACAAAGGGAACGTACTCCCGGGATAAAAAGTACCTACCTATCTTTCATATTGTTAATTCTATAGTGAAACGCGCACGACGTTGACTATGCCATCTAGTGAAGCATATCCGAAACTTTAACGTTAAGAATACTTGACATTGTCGCTTCTGTGCTGCCACCTATAGTTCCTGCGCGCTCCGTTTAGGGGAACGTGCATGAAGTAGACTGTGCCATCTAGCGTTACCTATACGAAACTTATCAATTAAAATATACTTGACAATGACACTTCTGTGTTGCCACCTATAGTTTGTGCACGGTCTCTATACGTATGCCAAATTTATACAAATTGGTTTAGCGGTTTAGGCGGCAAAATTGAATAAACAAACTGACACAGAGGACGTACGCATACCTGCTAGCTTGGGCCGACGGCCTTATATACAGTTAGTTCTGTACATTTTTCATGTAAGTAGGTACAAATCAAGTATTTTGGACTTTGAGATTCTATACAAGGGGAAGTTACAATTTTAGACAAATTATAAACTTCTGTATATGGCGTGTCTGTGGGACTATCCAAATGGTTAACCCGGACTAACGAAATAACGCTGTGCAAAACAAGTCTGACAATTAATAAGTATTTACCTACGCAGTTAGTCTAGCCTAACTAGATAATTTGTTTATTTTTTGCGCAAGTGGTTTTTTAATATTACGTCGCGTTTCCACCTGCAAACAGCTCACATGCAAGTTGTAAGAATTACATTGCAGACTACCTTAATACGGTTACCGCGACCCTGGAACGCAAAGGACTTTAGAAGAAACACGGATGGGTTTTAGTCGGTATGAGTCTGACAAGCGCATCCGCTCCACCCAGAGAGGAAGAAGTCATTTGATGATTTCCCATCCTTAAAAAAAAGGATACCTCAATATAATGTGATTAATCGCTCGATCGTGACAAAAAGCCGCTGCTGATAAATGAGAATATTTTTTATTTTCAGGAAGGAACTCGTGGACAAGTACCGTTATCTTATTCAGCCAATAGGTAAGTTGCATACTAAGTTCAAGTTACCTACGTTCGGCCAACATGATTTGGATAAAACATTTCTTTTGGCAGAGAAAATAACGAAAACTGATGACAACAACGATCATACTACTGACGTGGATATTGAAGATGAATTCCTTAGTACTACAAGTAACGAGTTTTCGAAAGGCATGCTCATTGCAATTTACGTATACAATATTAACTACTTTTTTAAAATTATTATGGTAGTTTAATCTGGCGATATAATATTTTCAGAAAACGATTACACTGTGGGAATGTCCCCTAGTCTAGTAATAGCTCAGCCTGTATTTAGTACGGAGGCCTTCGAAACTCCAGAATCAGCTCCAGATCCAAACCCTCTAGAAAGAACTAAAAAATGGCTAGCGGAGGACTTGGAAGTGGAAGTTTATCCCGAACATGAAATAAACTATGAAGATGAAAACTCTGACGATAGTGATACTGGCGTTGTTAATGTCAGACATAAAAACAAGAAATCTATCAAAAAACAAAAATCAAGTAACAAGAGCATTAGAGAGACCGCAGACCCATGCAAAACAACTTCAAGCAAAACTTCGTGCAAGTTTAAAATTAAACGTGATTTTAAAAAGCATAGTAAAACTCAGATTACTAAGAAAGTGGCAAGAAATAAGTCTAATAGCACGAATGTGGTTGAGAATCCTGCCGTTGAATATTCGTCAGATGTGTACGATTACGTGCTTGGGCCTAAAATCAGTGATCAGGGACATCAAACATTGAATGTGGCGGCCGCTAAACCGGTAAGTTACATAATAACCAAGTTAGGTTTCCACATTTTTATTTTAGCCATTAGAATTTTCCTTTCATGAGCAAGGTCTTATCGTTTCAGATTCCAGGAAGTTTGATAGCACTCTGTAACCCAAGTTTAAAAGGAGAAAAGGGTGCCGAGCTGCTAAGAGTAACAGATGATACTGATAGGACCAACGTTGTTAGCGTCCCTAGTTGCATATCTGCTACCGAAGAAAGTCTCCGTATTGATATTATCATGCAAGATTGTGAGGAAACTATAGCTTTGCGAAGGAATATAAGAACTGACTCAACACTAGAGCCAGAAATTAAAAGACATTGTGATGTTGTAAATTCAAGTACTGATTTTGACACAAAAATATGTACTAAGCACGAAGTCAGCACAGAAAATGTGCAGTCGCAAACAATTTTTCTTAATGGTACCTGAAATTTGTATCGTATAATATACCTACTTAATACCTAAATGGGTGCTGGAACGAATTAAAATGAAAATTTTGTCCTTTAGATATAAACGAACCCAGTACATCAAAAGGAATTCGTCACAATATCAGCACGGACGTACAATGTGGCCCCGACAGTCTCGCTTGTCCGCTGCTAGCTCCAGCTACATCGGTAGTCAAGATGCCACAGGTATTTTCCACGGGTATTAAAATTAATGATGTAGGTGTCGACAGTGAAGTAAAAGGAACAGATTTTGGCACATCTACACAAGACATTGGTGAATTAAAAACGATAACACCAAGGTGGAGACCAGTTGGAATCACAATAAAAGATTCTAATGTTAATTTATGCAGTAAAGCTGAAAGTTCAACTATGACCATCCCTGAGTCCGTGCCTCCAACGTTTACAACAAATCAAAGCTCAGCAGTGAATAGTGCTATGTCGTTCATAGGAACAAAACTTCTTAAGCCTATATCGAGCACTTTAAAAATAGAGGATTCTGGATCAGAATTATGCACTCCTAGTATCGCTAGCACGTCAAGGACGTGCAATAATTCTATGACTGAATCTAAACCCACAAGTAATACTTTCGTGAAGTCTGTTGAGAGCAAAGAAGGAGAATCGAGCATGGAATCGCCTTCTAAAATGTTAAAACTGACCTGTGGAGCTGTACATGTTCACAGCTATAGAGACAAACAAGTTTCAGAGGATGTTGTCTTCCAAGGTGAGTGGCAGCAATATAATCCGAAAGTTAATAATGCACGAAAAAAGACTTTAAATTATTCGTTGTTGAGAAGAGGTAACGAGGCTGTTACGAGGAAAACTAAAGACAATTTAAAGGAGAAGAAAGTTAATTCCAAGGAAAAAATATACAGAAAAAGACAAGAAAAAAAACAAACACAGGCAGAACCTAATAAACCTGTAAATATGCGAACAGAAACTGCGAACAGAAACATGCGAAATGTCAAGCTTCGTAGAGTAAGTCAGCAAGATAAGATTTCCGAGGATAAGAAGCTTCGTGTTTCTAAAAGTGTGGTTAAAATTACAAATAGAACTAAGAGCATCCCTCGGCCCATCAAAACTACTACTAAGGTAATCATGAAGCCAATATTGAGATAAAAAAAATATAGTCCTCCCCATTTAAAAAAAGTTTAACTATTACAGGTGCCACCAAAACACGCAATAAGGTAATATTTATTTATGTTTATTTTTGTGCGATATAGAAATTAACCAATATTGCAAATTTTTCATTATTTTTTAGTGCAAACACTTCAAAAAATGCTAAATCTACGTTTACTATTAAAAAGTCGGCAATTTTAGCTACTGTTCCTGATAAAGACAACGATAAACCGCAAAAGCTTAAGAAAAGTTACATACCTTTATATTTGAAGAAAACTTTACAGAAGGATACACTAAACAAAAGTTTAGATTCTGCTTCTGACGCCATGAGAAGCAGTATTGAATTAGCCAACGAAATTGCTCCCCTAGTGAGATCGAACACAGAGGAGCTCAGAAAAGATTTACTCGCTTTCAGTGATGACTTGCATTTGAATATTAGTTACGTCGTCTGTCGTAACGACATAGAGGAAAAGATAATAGCATCTGACGAGCAGACAAGCGAAAATAGTAAAGACAAAGTTACCTCAAAGCAGAAAGACATGCTTAAGCGTACACACAGTCCAAATTCTTTAAACAGTTCTACTTGTTCTTCTCCGAACAGTGTTGCTACAGTTAGAGCGGCTTCCACTCGAAATAAAAGTACGACCAAAAGACATTCCGCTCAATGTTATAAGAGTAATGTGACTAACAGCGAATCAGATAATTCTTCGCCACCAAAGAAAAAAGTAGTCAAAAGGCCGAAAACTGCAAAAAAGGCTGATATCAAAGATATTGGCAATAAAGAAAACATCCCGGAGTCCACAAAGAACTTTGCTAATAAAGAAAAAGAAAAACCAATTAAGTCACCGTTTAGACCCAAAAGTGCAAGTGCCTTCATAGCACACGTAGAAACGGAGTGTTCGTCATCGCTTCTAGCCCGGCAAAAGACACAAATATCGAATAAATCTAACGTCAAAATACCTTCCCGAAGAGAAAGTGACGAGAAACGAAGAACAAATACTCCATCAGTTTCGAAGAAGAGGTCACTAAAATCTGACACTTCTTCATGTGACAACTTTATCAAAAGGGAACCCGAATCTTTAAAGATTTTAGATCCTGCGAATATGGTTCTTGTGCTGGAACCACAACCGAATTATGTCGATCTTTCAATGACACGAAATGTTTCGCGAAATCTTTCAGAGCTTGCTATTAAAAGCAACCACAATCTGATGGATGAGTTGGTACACGAGTCAAGCTTACACAGTAACGCCAACGACATTCTGGATGCCATGAAACAGATATTAGAAGAAACTCTTGATCGAATTTTTGTTTCACACGGAAATAAACGTAATTTAAGCTCTCATACAGTTATTTTAACTAATGATGATATTAAAAAAGCTAACGTTGAAAGAGTTACGGCACCGGAAAACAAAACAAACGTTGGTTTAGTCAAAACCAGCCAGAGCGACATAAAAAATACTTTGAATCGAACCTTTGATAATGTACTAGGTGATGAGTCCATTCTCAATTTTAATGACACCGGGTTAACAATTGCTGATTTGGATTTACTTTCATTCAAATCAGTCACGTCAGACTCAAAATATTCGGAGTATTATTCGGCTGATAACGAATTTAATACATCTCAAGAAATTGATCAGGGACCAACGCAAAACACAACGTCAGTCCAGGATATATTTGAGCGAAAAGAACCGCATTTAAATCAGGTACTTTTGGGAATACTTAAAAAAATAGTGATTTTTTATTACAAAAAAGGAACTTTTTGAAATATAAATATTTAGTTTAAATTGCAGACTACACCAGGTGCTCTTGCGGTTCAAGCGTTCAGTGGGTTCTCTCTCGACGCTGAGCCAGTGGCTGGTGATCAACTAGACCCTCTTGCTCTCATGGACTCGGAGACCAACAGTTTGGCTGTTGAAATTAACAGACTAGCTGTAAGTATGCGCTCACTTTAGTCTCGAATCGAACGAAGGCAAGCGATAATCTAAAAATTCAAATATCATGTTGCACTTCCCTCCGCGCGTTCGGCGTGTCGGTCTAATCCTAATACCGCTACTGTTTATAAATTCGAAAATCGCATTCCTTGTTTATTTTAAGGCTAGTAAATGGTTGTTAGATGTGCCCTAGTGTATTAAGTGTGCGTTTTGTAAGTTTTTAAAGTTGCCTGTTTACTTATTTACTGGTAATTAGTTCATTTCTCCAGCTTTCGGTAAGTAAATTTATTTTCTTTGTGGTGTGGGTATCGCGATATTATTTAATCGCTCGTTATTTTTACTGGTTTTTTTACTGCCACTAAAAATGAAAGCCCACGGTCGCTCGCTACCAAAACGCTATTTTTTTAATTCGTACTATATAAAATAATGGTTCCGCGAATCTATTTTACATGTCTTGTGCTTGATAAGGAGGCAATTGGAAATTATATTATTCTTACTCCTTCGTTGTTGAGATTCGTCGAGCTTCATTACCTCGGCATTTTCTGATGGTCGCCACTGTTGATTCTGGCTTTCTGAAGTTGCAATGGTCGGGAATATAGTGAGACGGCCTTGTCCCAAATAAAATTTCAAAGTGACGCCTACCTCCTCAACATAATGCACACATTTCTATCAAGATAAAAACCGGTCAATTGCGTGTCGGACCACGCACAGTGTAGGGTTCCGTAGTTATCCGTCTCCTAACCAAGCCATGCAAGTAAAATGTAGGAACTTAACTATTGTTAGATGCACTTGAAGTTACTAATGCACTTGGTGTTAAGTAATTTTTTTAACTCGTTTAGCCTAGGTAGCGGTGATAGTTTTCCTTCTAAATTCGTTATATATGCTACTACCATATTAAGTTACCTATCCAACGACACTCCAAACCATGCGATAGACGATAAAAGAAAAATCATCGCCACTTTACGTGTAGAGTTACCCTAAAAAAGTATCTCTGAGCTAAACCATGGACAGACAGACAGACATATAAGACAGATATACTACAAAGACGCATTTGGTCGAATGCACGTGTCTTTATTTATTTCATTTCTTTATATCTACATGCCTTGCCCCTTAGAGTTATTCCTGTCTTTACCATTAAAAATATTTTATACAATGTTAAAGTGTTTTTGTAGACATCAGAAGAATTGTTCATATCGGGCAGATCATCAGAAAGTTACGCGTCCTGTGTGTTAGATGAAGATGCGGTTGTGCCCAATTGGTTGTTTCATCTGATCAGTCAGCAACACGCTGTAAGTTCTTCACGTCAACCCTCTTTTTTATTCGGAATTTTAATTGTGTAATTTTAACTATGTTTCTAAAAAAAAAATGACAAGTGCCAAACTCCTCTTCATTTAAATAATATTATGCTGAATAGAGCGCCTAGAAAGTTTCCGTTTTATTTCAGGTACTCCATTCGGCATAATGAAATGTATGGGATTATATCAGTCACGTCCCTATACTTCTAGCTGATAATATACAACGTGTAACAGAGTGGTCGCAATAGCTGAAAATGGTCATTGGACTCATCATTATGATCAACTTTTATGATGGGACCAACTTCGAAATCGGAGTTTTTTTTTCGCGTTTGGGGCTTCGCCTTTCTGCCAGTGTTGATTTCGGGGTTGGTCCAGTAGTAAAAGTGCGAGCTCTGCACGCTTAATTTTTAAGCTTTAACTAGGTGGAAGAACCCCGCGAGCAAATTATTGGTCCCGTAGCTCCGCCTCACGATGAACCGATGTACGATGCCAATGGGAACGTCGTAGAACCTTCCATGCTGGGTTTCGGCGCAGGCGCAGGTGATGGACGAGGCATGCACAGTGACCACTCGCAGGATAGTTCAGGTAGAGGCACATCACTAAGTTCCAGTGACACCTCCTCTGGACTACAGAGCGACGTCAGCGTAAGTGTTTTTGCCGTTATTATTAGTTGCTTTCAGGTTATTCAGCAGTAAAATAGACTTATATTGAGACTTTTCCTCTAGAGTGAGTGTGCAGCGACCTCGGCGTTGCAAGGGGATATATGATATGCACAAACATTCCTTGTTCATCGCTCTTTGTATAAGTTATAACTTTATCAAAATCGGTTACGTGGTATAGAAAAACTAAGCGGGCAAACAGCGCATAGACATTCACTTTGTTTTGTATTATTTAGAGAAGAGATGGGATAAAAGAGCTTCAATGACAGTTTTGTGCTGTGGCGGCATTGATGCCGCCAAAACCAACGTAGCGAAATTTGTTCGACAACAAAAATAACCGTAACGCCATCTATCCTGCCAGCGACGAACTAACAACAAAATCCTGCATCGAGCAAACAAAGTTCTCCAAGCGATTTGAACATATAATAATAATATAATAATAACAATAGCCTTTAATTAACAATCTTACAAATAAGTTTTTCTAAATATTTAATTTTATTACTAGACACCAGTTTCGCGAAGATTGTCTTGCTTCCCAGCATAGGCCTCCCCTAAAGCTTGCCACATAGTGCGATCATGTGTTTTCCTTCTCCACATAATGCCTGCTGTTCTTTTAATATCATCCTCCCACCTACGACGTTGCCTCCCTTTTTTCCTTTTGTACTGTCTTGGATACCACTCAGTTACTTCCTTAGCCCATTTCTCTTTTTTGTTTCTCATCATGTGACCTGTCCATCGCCATTTAAGTTTCTTAATACAATATGTCACACCTGTAACGCCGCGCCCGCCGGTCTGTTTACGAATTGTTTCTATTTTTATTTTATTTCGTAGTTTAATATTGAGCATGCTTCTTTCCATGCTATGTTGGCAGGTCTCTAGTTTATGTATATTGTGTTCTGTTAAACTCCAAGTTTGGCATCCGTAAGTCATAATGGGCAGAATACATGAATAGAAATTTAAAAAACAAAAAATAAATAATTGGATTTGAACATATACAACAGTCCGAATATCAACTATGGGGCAGTTGCCTACCAGACACTATAACTGGTCTGGACGGAGGATCCTCCCTTTTCGATGGAGGTTTGCGGGACTTTTCTCTCCGTTCCGCATACCCTCAATAGTGCTACAGACTAGCGCAGCGTTTATTAATCTCAGGTTGCGGGTGGTATTGGGATGGGTCGCGGGATTACAAGATGAATTGCTTGAATTGCAGGGTACGAAAAGAAATATTTGCCAGAATGTGTCTTACGAAATTTCGGGCAGAATTATCTGGGAAACCTATTCCTAGCAATGAAGCTGGAAAGGTCCTGCTAGCATTTCCAACCACTTATTTGTGTGAAGTAGGATTTTCGTGCCTTGTTGTCTTAAAAAAGTCGTTTTATTATTCATATAGTACAATTGCATCAATTTTGGCAAACTACGAGCTTATTGTTAATACTATCATTATATAATCACTGGAAGATAAATAAAACATAAAGGCTTTAGATATATTTATACTTTGGGTCGCCAGCCAAAAAGGTTAAGAGCCGCTGGACTAGAGCAATAAAGTTACTCTTACGGATTTCAGATATTTACGTCTGTATAGAAAACATACCTCCAAACAAACATGTCTTCTTACTTCTACTTTCTGTTATAGACTGTCCTAATCGATCCTTCGGCCCAGTTTGAACTGCTCCAGGATCCTATGACCAGTTCTTCCGTGATGCCTATGATAGACTTCCACCATTCGAATTCGACTCGCACTTACGGAATTGACGGTAAAACTTTTATTCGTATTTATGTTTGAGATTTTCGTGTTCGTGATTTTATTAATTTAGATGCTAAGCGGCCGCACGGCGCTGTCATTTACGATAAGTTTTCAGAGGAAAATTAAGGATCACCATCACGCGTCAACATCACTTTACTACGGTACTAATATTATAAATGTGAATGTGTGTCTGTCTGTCTGTTTGTTACCTCTTCAAGCATAAACCGCTGAACTGATTTAGATGAAATTTGGTATGGAGATAGTTTGAGTCTCGGGAACGGACATAGGATAGTTTTTATCCCGGGAGTATGTTCCCTTGGGATAATTTTAGACATTCACGCGGGCAGAGCCGCGGGCGGCAGCTAGTATAGAATAAAAATGCCATGTGATCCCAGAATTATACAGTAACATGAAGCTTACTAATCAAGTAAAGTGAACGGGCCTTGATGTCACCTTTGTAGGTGCTAAGCCACTTTATGTGCGTAGTTTGGTTGTGTGGTTCTGTGATAGTGTAAAAGGTGTGAAGGAACAATATGCCTTTTTACTGTTTACATTCGTTGCGACAAGACAGTTGAATCTTTTCTGCGGGGGAGCTTTATTGTCTCGGCACTTTTCTGGTGGTCGCCACTATTGATTCTGGCTTTCGGGAGGTGCCGTGGTCGGTAATAGTGTGGAGGTATTGTTAAAAAAAGTCTACAAGTTCAAAATAACTTGATCCGTCGACATTTAAAAGCATTCTTCTATTACAGATGACACCGAAATGCTTAGCTCTCGGACGCGAACAATTACCACGGCCAGTGACATCGACGCAGACATTAGCTCCATCGATACGGACGCCCCGGATCTTTCTGACAACTGAACATAAATACCACACACTGTATCAAGACGTAGTGTCCTATACTGCTGATAAATATTTGAGTGGCCTGGCTTTGGGGGTGTTCGGACAGCATTGACCGTTTTTGGGGGTTTTGACCTGCCTGTCAGGAGATGTTTTCTCAAAATTTATTCGACTGATCTATAGAATAAAACGATTTTGGATCGGTATTCTCGTATAAGCTGATGGTATTGGCTGTTTTTGGGACAAAAATTGCGTTTTAGATTTTTCCTGAAAATGTTTATTTGACTGATCTTTTCAGTATTTTTTTTTGAATCAGTCTTTTCAGCTACGGGCCTACGACTAAGGTATAGTGTATTAAGAGTGGAAAAGGTTCTTTTTGAGGCAACGGGCAAAATTCTAGGTACATCAATTCATTATGGTTGTTATTTACGAGTATGTGCGCCAATTTGGCGCATTGTGGATACGACGTTCTATTAAATTATTTGTGATCTCGGTTCTGAGTGGTTTTATTTTGTTTGACGTCATAAGGTTTATCAAACATAAACTGCTTGCTTACCAAAAGCTGAGCTACATAAGTTGTGCTTATTCACAATCTAAAGCTAAGTTTTACTTTTCATTATTGTGTGCGGATCGTGTGTCGAAACTGCTTAACTGGTTATACATGCTTCATCTTGCCTCGTAGCAAAGCGTCTACGACGTAGTCAAGCAAAACGTAGCTGTTTTGCTATCTACGTGTGAACTGAGGGACACGCTGGTATTTCGCAAAATAATCGTAGGATTTAGTAGTATTCTTAAAAAAATTGTAGAAAAAATCTGGGAATTCGAAAACAAATTTATTAGAAACTACAGCCCTTAAAGTGTGGTCCCTCAGTCCTCACAGACCATTAGCCAGATCTCGGAAGAATCTGAAAAATTAAGATATTTTGACTACTATATTTAGTAAAGAATTTGTAAAGATAATTACTAAATAACGACAAAACTGTGGTCTCTCATTCCACATAACAAAGAAAGATATTAAAAAAATACTATTATTTATTTAGTGAATATTACCGAATCAAAGAAATAAAATCTTTCTTTTTCTACACAAAGTTTTAGTTCTTACTAAAACTTTGTGTAGAAAAAGAAAAAAAATATCGACGCCATTTGAAGATTTATAAAACTGGTCCCTCAATCCTCACCTCCACTGGCGAGCTACTGCCGAGCACGACCGAACGATGCGAGTGATGTCCAAGCTGCTGCCATGTGCGAGTTACTGTCAGATGAGCGTGCGAGTGAAAATAAAGCATGTATTAACTTGGATGCGAGCTACTATCCAACTCGCACATGTCAGTAACTCGTAAGATACGTCCATACGATGCGAGTTACTGCACTGCAGCTACTCGACAGGCTGATTCGCACGCTAGCTCGCACTGTATACTAGCCATTATTATGTTTGTTAATTAATTTAGCTTGCATTGCTACGACGTAGCAATACTTCTACGACAGTTGCTACGCGGTCTTAGCAGACAACTAATTTGCTACGCTCGCGCTGCGTAGCAAAAGGGGTATGTTGATTTGGCATTGGCATTGGTATTGGTATTTGGTTTAGTTTTGACGTCCGACAAGTTTGTAAATTATATTTTTATTTCTTTTGCACCTGTGAATGTCACTGAACATCTAAACGGTTAAACCGATTTTAAAGAAATGTACTATTTATTTTTACTCTTTTCAGTTGATTGTGCAAAAAAAAACATGCGGGCAGTCTTTGGGGACTGCCGATAACTAAGCGAAAGCTAAAGCGTTCAGTGACGATGACGCGAGTTTCATGATTTTTGTTCACCCAAAAAGTACACATATATATGTACACAGTATACATATAGCTCATGGAAAGCGTTCGGTGACGATGACGCGAGTTCCATGATTTTTGTTCACCCAACGCGCCTAAAGAAGTTTTCACTTCAAAAACTATAATTTTGTAACGCCAGTCAGCATGCAGCCGCCAATGCATTGCCCGCTAACGTGACACTTTCCTGTAGCCATGCAAAGAGGTAAGCCAAAAAGTGCGGGAAAGTGTTCACTAAGCCTTTCGTCAGCCAGCCATTTATTGTTTAGAAACTGCCTGATTTTATTTACTTCGTTTCATTTTTTATCTTACGAAAAGCCAACGTTCGGGCAAGACAACGCGGCGTCTTTCGCAACCAATTCGGTCAGTCGGTCAGTCTTTGGTTAGGAAAATTTTGTTTGAGAACTTGTCAAACATTAAAAATACCAAGTCCTCCTTATCTTAGTAATCGAACTAAATTGCTCGGCCGAAGTCGGTTCATGGAAAATATAGTTATTTATCCTTTGGTTTATCTTCTTGAAGGTAAACAACAATATTAATTACCGGTATTTTAAGCAGCTTCAAGTTGTAAGAGGGAGATAATGAGATTGATTTTAGAATAAATAAAGGTTTAGGTAGATTAATAAACAGTTTTTTTCTAAAATCAAACTAATAAAAACACAACATTATCGAGGAAATGTCTTTTTTGCATTTATTCATATTGTACAATCTTATAATATGATTCATTCTGCAAAATTTTACAGGCGAGCAAGAATTCATATATAAAACAGTAGCTCTTTCGTATTGTACATAACCATTTTACCAGTATAGTGAAAACATGCGTATAGTTTTAGGATAATAAATTACTTAAATACTAATTTAAGTTTGGTTCTTTATTAATACAATATCAATAGGATTGCACTATCCTGTTAAGTTATTGGAACGTACCAAAAAACATTCTATGGTGCTTCTCTCGACGCCGATGAACTTTCTATGCTAAATATACAATTATAATTATAACTTTTAATATAAAACATGATCGTCGTGAAGCGATTACACAGATACAAGGCAGGCATGACATCTTGGCTCAGACTTTCTCATCTCACTTCAGTAGTTCAATTTATTCGATAATTTATAGGCAACGAGCACACGAGCTTATTTATATCGAAGGACTATTATAATATGAAGGTTCGGGCTCAACGTTGAATATCGCAAATGAACGGCTCGTCTGCAGTGACCTAGTGAAGGAAGTGAGCTAAGAGAGTGTTTATTAGTTACGATTTATTTATTAACAATTTTATTACACCTTGTTTACTAGCTGCTGCTTTCATACCAGTGTTCGTACTGAATTATTTGTCTCTATCCATCATTAAACTATTTACTTTGAACGCAAACCGCAGTGCCGTTTGTATGTGTGTATAGTGTCTTGAACACGGAACAATGTAGCGCATTAGAACAATTGAAATGCCACTTATTTGTAGTAGTTTAGTAACTATTACATCGAATTTATTATTTTAAGGCAGTGAAACACCCAACTTAAATTCAAGGGCAGTTGGGGACGAGATTACCTAGCTAACATTAACTTGTAACATATCACTAGACATTTTCACATACGACCTCTACACAACGGTCGCTTTATATTTTACAATATTTACACATCTTATACACGTATGCTAGTGAAACATCGTCGTATTAATACGAGGGAGTCACAAACACTGAAGCACGATGCACTCGGTTCTCTATATCACTCAGTCATCGAAAGTCCATCGGCTTATTGTAGATATCATCCTAACATCCCAATTACAAATGACGAAACGAAAATACCCATACGTCTATACAATAACAATATAAATATTTCTCATGAGTCAATCTTGTCAAATAATAAAACTACATAGAAGAATTCTAACTCTCTGAAATCGAGGACAACAAGTTTATATTTTGTGAGACACGCATTCCTTCGCGAACACTTTTAAAAAACAATTTTTATTTATTTCTTTTATTACGACTAGATTAGCATTGTAATTATAACATTAATAATATCAATTTCTTCAAAACGATCGATCACATATATATGTATGTGTGTAATTTAAACGGAATTATGAAAACAGGCGTATTTATTAACAAAGTACAGGTATTATAATAATGGACAATACTGCACAAAAATTACACGATTCGCGTACCAGCGTAGACACTTTGTACTAGTAACTATAACAGAGGTAAAATATAAAAGCTATCTTATAACCCGTTCCTGCCCTTCGCAACAAACAACAACGATCAAAATATTGAGGGAGTAATATCCGATTTGACTAAAGGTATCTACTGTTCGACGACGCGTGTTTGGAATCAACACTATTCCATCTCAAGTAAACCATCGCCTCTTCCGAACCATTTTAACTGCTAATACTGCTATCCTTTATATAGAAAACTGAGAGGCAACTGGAGGTACCTTTTTAGTGCGCATGTACTATCTCTATCATAAATGAACAATATATGAAATATATTTTTTTATCAACGATTTTATTTTTATATTTCATTTATTCTGCATAACATTTTATCATTACATAATTATACAACGTGTAACAGAACGCAATACCTGAAAAGGGGTCATTGTACTCATCATTATGAACAATTTTTACTAGGATAGGTACCAAAACTGAAAACGCGGAAAAAATATTCGACTGCCCATACATTTGTGTGCGCATTACTCGACAAAATGTACCGAACAGCTGATCATATTCTCGCGATTTCAGGGTTGGTCCCATTGTAAACATTGTTCATTACAATGAATGACCTTTTTTAGGTATTCCGTTTGTTCTGTTACACGTTGTCTATGACACTCTTTATCCTTCTATTTAAAACATTTCTCGGTTAAGGCCAAACACGTGTCGTCCCTTAGAGAAATGAACAACACCCCTATGCAATCACACAGTTCTAATAATAATCCTCATTTTTTCATCATGTTTATCACAGAAAATTATGTATTTACAATTTTGTCGTACTAAAGTAACCTACAACATGCTTTGCAACAAATGTGTTGATGGTGTTGAACAATTCATCTCTGCTCCGACTGATGCGTTGATCATCAGTGACATGTGACGTCATAAGACGTGAAGTAAATTTGAATAAAAGTGAACCGTATTGAAAGATTTACCGAATTATATTTCTAATATTTGACAATACACTTGGGTTGTGTATTTGCATAATAATTGATGTTTTCAGTACAATAGTCGCAGCAAAGATGACAGCTAATAAGTGACTAGTATGACAATGGCATGAAGTAGTATCAAGTGGGATTAGGACGAATATCGGATTTATAATATAATATGGTACATTCGTTCGCAGAATTGGTTTCACCGCTTTTGCATAGGTGTTGATCCAAATGAAGGTGATTCTTAGCAAGATTTATCATTTACTTATTATTAACTGTTTATTTAATATGCTTAATACTAAAGTTGTAAACCAATTCTGATGTAGAGTGTACAAACAATAGTTCGATTTTGTGCCTGGCGACACATGGTTGTTTTGTTTCGCTTGAAATAATCGGCCATCGACAAAAGATTCCTTATACGTAAAGGTGATGCCGTGTGTCATTTCAATGAATATATTAATCTATGAATTACCTACTTTAACATTTTAATTGAAAGTCACTCATATTTGAACTGTTGGGACTTATAAGTAGTTATAACTCATAATCTATCATTAATATCGCTAACGTTAAAGGCGAATAATCAAAATGTCGATGACTGTATCATTCTTCAGTGGGAGTATCCTGTTTTTCCTTAGTATAATAATAATTATAGTCAACAAAACTTTGGCTCGTCTTTAATTTACATCTAAATGTTACTTTGAGGTATATTTTAGAGTTAACTCACAAAGCAATAAGATACTCCCACTCGGTACAAAAGTGCGCGTCGTAACATTACAAGTAGCTTTAGTCAAGTAACACTTTACAGACCAGGCGACAAAATCTTTAAACAATTCTCAGTACACGATTTAACAACTTGGGTAATCATTTAATGCAGAAATATATTTCAAAGTTTACACACAATTCATTTTTATTTAGTTTAATCGTATTTAAATTTAAATAACGTAGGTATAAAGCACTTGGGGGAAGGACAGCAAATTCAATAAAAAATGTTTAATTATTTATTTAGTATATATTAACTAAGTAAAAATTATTCGCTATGTAAATATTTTATACAATACTAGTATTAATTTGTCTGACGATGAATCGCTAGTGTTCTCCCAACGTGTCAGTAGAATACGAAACGGCGTCGGGCGGGTGGCGCGGGGGGGCGGGCGGCCCGCGCCCTTGCCGCGCGACCACGCGATGTAACGTAGACTTTACGTAGTGCAAATTTAATATAGAAAGTTTACTTTTACAATACAGACTAGTAATTTCATTTTATGTAAAAATCCTAGCGCAAACGAGTCGTCCGGCACCGTCTCATACCTCGATCGCCTAACCGTAATACAAATCAAGGAGTAAAATTTTAGCGAATTAAAAATTAAATTTTTCAAAACTTCGTAAATACTAGAATTCGGAGGCGGGCCGCGGCGGGCCGGGAGCGACGTCCGAACCGCTGAGCAACGGGAGTCGTCTATGTACACACGGTCGCCGAGTATAAAACGAGATCGTCCGGGGCGCGGTGCGCTCGCGGGCGCAGGCGCGGGTCAGAGGGAGTGCGGCGCGCGGGCCGGGCGCGCGCGGCGGCGCCGCTAGCACCAGTCGTCCTCGTCGGAGTCGGAGTGGCGCGCGCGCGGCTTGTACCCGTTGGGCAGGCGCGGCGCGGGCGCGGGCGAGGGCAGCGCGCGCGCGCCGCCGCCCCGGCCCAGCGCCAGCGCCGCCTCGTAGCTCAGCGGCGCCTCGTACGCGCGCGCCGAGCCCCACTCCGCGTCGTAGCCCCGGCCGCGTCTGCACACGCCCAGCGATTAAGCCATCCTCACACAGCACTTGTTTCGATGCTATATTGCATGCGGGGACGCCACAATACAGTAAAAACAAAAGAGCTACAATTTACTGAAAGGAGGTTAGCGAAAGCGGAAAGCTCTAATTACCCAATTATCTGCATCTACGTCAGTATGATCTGCCCGGTGCACACATGTCATATGCAGTGACGAGCGACTGAAGACCGATTGCTGCTAGAAACACGATTCTAGCTTTTGCAGGTTCAAAGTTAACAATTTTTATTTTAAAAAATTACGAGGCTCAAGTCCAGCAATAGATTTTAGTAGACAATCAAATTGCGCCGTTTAGCATAAGTAGCAGAACTAACTAGTGTATTACAATAATTCAACAAATAAAACAATCTAGCAGAGAAACAAGTCTTGTGTTTGGCGCTTTAAATTACTGTTAATAAATAATCTAATATCTGGTTGAAATATCGGTGGACCTCGTTATCCACATTAACTCCGGCGGGCTTACGCAGATTGATAGGTCCACTGGTATTACCACAAGTTAGTTATTTTTCGTAGTACGTACCTCTCTCTAGATCTATAATCTCGGTGTATCAGTCTTTCAACTTCTCGGCCGTACTCATACTCATCGTGTTGAGGCTCCACCGGTTCTCTGACGGTGTGCCTCAGCGATAACTGTAACAATCATTGGAAAATTTGTAGTTTTCAGTCCTGCAATGTTGCTAGAAGACTAAAACAGGGTGGATAAGGGCGAAAGTTTCCCTGATACTTACGTGTGATGGGCTGTGGCTGATTCTGGTGAAGGGTGGTTGCTGCTTGACCTGTAGCGTGGACGGCTTGGTGGGCGTGGGGGGCAGCTGCCGGCCGCGGCCGCGCCGGGCGCCCTCGCGCTCCCACGACCGGTCGCGCCACTCCCGCCACTCGCGGTCCCGCTCCCGATCCCGCTCACCTATCGGGGCCCAAACTGCGCTCTGAATGATTTGATGTTCTACACCCCAACCACAAACTCCAGCTATGCGGTAATGATACATATGATATAATAATCCATAAATAACAGGACGTTCGAATCAAATCAAGGAAAATAACAGGGGTCATAATCAAAGTATAAGTATACCTATCCAGATGATAAACAGATGTGCAAACAATTTTCTCGTGGATATCCACCATGCTCTCCGTCTACAGTCGCGCCGCTTTCATACATCTACAGTCGTGCAAAGCCGGATCGCATCAACATCGATTTTCTAATAATTTTGACACATTGCTATTCCAGCAAAGGGTCTTGTGGGTCTAACAATTTTGAATGTAGATGCCAATTGGAATTTTAATTCAGACCCTTTGCTTTACAATCAATGACACTGAATACAAATAACGCCCGACTCAAAATTTTGAAAACAGTTTTAAGAATATGTTGATGTTTCTCAGGGCTGCTTTTCATTTTCGAATTCGGGTTGAGGATGTATTCCCTAGTTATGTTCAATGTTATATGTGACGTTAACAAGATTTCATCGATTTTTGACCTAATTATAATTATATTATAACATTAGAATTGGTTACCGTAACGTGCCTGTTCTTATACCTAGGTACTGAATGTTGGTAGTCGCAAAGCGCTTATCGTGATGATAGTCAGTGTGGTATGTGAGGTCCAGAGTGTGTGGCGAGTGGATCTCACCGTAGGTGTGGTGTGGCGGGCTGGGCGACCGCGAGGGCTGGCTCAGGCTGGTCGTGGGGTGCGGCGCCCTCCACTCCTTCCCTGCTGTCAGGAATACCTTCATGTACCTTCCACCACGGTTTACCCTAAGCCCGTCGGACTACCGACCTTATTTCCTTACTCACAAAGGTGACTCTAAAAGTTTTGGGTGTCTGTCCTACGTGGTTCCAAATGTAAAGGTTCATGGACACGGATTCGGATTGATAGGGATGGGTTTCTTGGTTGATTAGCTGTGTGTCCAAAGTTGTAACTACAGTTGTAGGAGAACCGAGAGCATAATACTTTGATACAATAAGTAAAAGTTGTTCATTACAATATGAGATAAACTTCTTGATGTGAATATAGCAGACTACTGCAGAGAATATAAAAATAAATACAAAACCATTATTAAGCTTTTGCATGCTGCATGATTTATGTGATATCTTTGAAGTGCATGCGTCCCAGGCACCTCTGTAGCGAGGCACCCATGATTAAGCAGTTAAATATGTGCAAATAGGAGCAGATATGTTTGGTTGGGCACCAATGTTTTAGCATGCAGCAGGCAAATTAAATTCATTTGTTATATAATACAGGCCAATTTATATAAACTTTACATTATATAATGCTTCATTAGAGTATGTTGCGGCTCAATCTATTGCCAATCTGTAATGTACTTACATCTAATATTATGAGTGGCCTGGTGAATAAAATATTGATGATAGGTACCGCTAACAATATAAGTCACGAGCATAATAAAGGAGCAGTTATCAAATCATAGCTAATTAGCTACAAATATAATGTTACAAGACTAGCCTTGTGAGAATGTTTAATTTATAGCTAGATATTACAATCTAATTATCTAAGTTCATGATTCATCATTTACAGCAGCAGTAACAACTGCTTCGCTCGCTGACATCTTATAACTACAACTACGGAAAACATGAATATCTACAACTACTGTTAAGCTAGACTTCCCATCTTCTCACAAAACTTTCAGAGTACCTTCATGAGAAGAAAAATGTTTGCAAAACTGTTCTTTCTTAATTGAAGCTAAATAAATTATATTTGGTATGTTAACGGTTAATGTTTTTATATGAATAAATAATACTACAGGAATAACATAAGAATAAATAGTTAATAGCATGTAGCTCATTTAAAGGCTATATAATTTTATTAACATGATAATTATATATTTTAAAACGCCGAAATTTTTTCATCAAAATTGCAATAGCGTTAAGCCATAAATACTTGGCGAAATGGCAAATCTGTTGATATGCTATTAAACAAAATAGAAACACACGGTATGATCTAGAATGAATATCTAAGAATCTAGATTATCTATTTGGATTCAACCAAGGTTTATCACCAGATTTGCCTGTAACACATAATTTTACATTTCTGTCGTTAGTAGGGTTACGTAATGGTTAGGTCTGGCTTGTTTAGCGGAGTAATGAAATAATCGCTTACCATGTGGGTGGTAGTAGTGGGGGGCTCTATGCGTTCGCCCGTGTCTTTGATGTTCGTGCTTGACTATCTCGACGACGTTGCTGACGGTGTCGGAGAACCCGATATCGTGATGATAACCTCCGTAATGGCCTCGTCTTCTCGGACTTGGTGTTCGTCTGTAAATGAACCACGTTTAACAAAGAAATAGTTAATGGCAATTTTCATTTTACCATGCATGTTACCAATCATGCAACACCGAGAAATCGGGGAGTGAAATTGGTTAGTCCTGAAGAAAGTACATTCGGTTAGTAGAAGATGTGTATCATGGCACATACCATTGTTCACTACGATAACTGTGAGATCAATGGACTCTTCTTCGATGACACTATAAACATAAAAGGAAATAACGAACTGAATAATAAAACAAACAAAAAGTGGTATTGATTTGTGATTGAAGAGTATTTACCTTAAACTGGAAGATCTTCCGTGGTGGTGGTGGTGACCATTCTGGTATGTGTGTGGTGCTTGTAACCGCCCTTCGTCCAATGACTCCATTGAGGCGTGGTGCGATCCTTGCAGTTCCAATACCTACAAAATTCGTTGTATTAAAAACCCATACAAGTATTAAAGACAAAGCGGTCATCTGCAAGCTAGTTAAATTTACGATTCATTAGACTTACTGTCCCATATTTACAAAATTTTAGACTGCCATAAAATATTAAATCATGCTCACGAAAGTGTCAAACTTTGCATTCCATGCAACAGTCCGTGCTTGTGCAATATTATACTTTACACTACTTACCCATTCTGTTTAGGAAATATATATTTGAATATCTAAAAACATGCTAGGTTCAGTTAAGTTGCATGCAAAATATATTCCGGCAAGAAAAACGACATGTCCTGGTGTCATGTTAGATATTATGACTGTATGTTAGTATGTTTATGTATTGATAGTGAAAGTGCTATGTCTAAGAAAACTTTCAAATAGTCATCCCTAATGACAGAAGAGTCGTTTAAAAAACCATTCCCTATCGAAGAAAAAGAAAAGACAAAAGTTCTACAAGATTGACATAAAAAACAATCATCTATTACTGAAATTCTTTACCTAAACATCAACAACCATCTGTAAACTTTCAATTGTACGATTAATAGATACTTTCGAATGTACATCACATAAATTGATTTACTATGAGCCTAAGGCCCTAAGTTACTGTGTTTACGACAATAATACCTAGAAAAATGGTTAATATTAAGGACTAGTTGTAACAACAAACATAAGTTACCCTATTATCATGTTAGTAAACACCCAAAACAAAGCTCTTAACATAAAATTACAACATCGACTATCTATGACATAAGAAATGCATCGATGTATAGGTTATGCTAAAAGGGGGACACCCATTTAGCGGATACACATATAACATCACATTTTCGACCAACATCACGTATGTATGGGGTAAATTTGTCCAATTGTCACTTTACTCATAAAATTTGTTACAAAAAATTTTGGTTGTGATTATGATATTGGTGGGAACATCGATTGCACTAGACAATGGCTATCATGGCTCTGGCTGATCAGGATTACAACAGTAATGATCGAGTCAATATAATCACCGTTTCGCTTAAGGTTTCACACACCTTTTTATTGTTCCTGTAACAAAAGAGAATCGTGATGAAGGGAAAATTGCATATTTTTACCATTATAGTTTTGCCTATTCATCTATATCTCTCTGCCACGGTTAATAATAAATCAATCAGAGTGTTTGTCAAAGCACAGCGTACACTCTGGGCAGAATTAGATATTGATTAATTATACTGCGATCACATAAGTGTCTGCCATGCGACTGGACCGTTACGAGCTGATATTTAATTTGATCGATTCATTGAAACCTGTTTAACAGGTCTTTGTTTAAATCCGAAAAGGTTTTTTTGTGAAAGAAAACTTACATCTTTAAACGTTAACACTATTTTCACTTCAATGTATTCAGATCTAGCTCTAGTTGATATTTATACTAATAGTTCAAAATTAAACAACACAACTCACTTGAGCGATTGTCTGCCGCGTCTGGCGAGGTTGGCAAGCAGATGCGGGTCGTCCGGATGTCCATCAGCGGTGACGGGCCCTTCGTGGCTGAGCGAGCCTGCCCGCGAGCCGGGGCCCAGCCCCGCCGCCACGTCCATCAAGCAGTTAAAGAGCGACGCCTTCTACACACGCACCCCACATCACGCATCCCCCCCACACACGCACACTTGCGCATGCTCATGTCACACAGCGTCCAAGCGCATAGGACTCAATAGTCACTAACCGCTAAAGCCTACATGAGTTTGCGCAAACATCCCATACATCATGTCCATGCTGGAGTTCTCTTTAATTGTGTCATGTGTGTATAGTGTAAGAGATCCAACTAATGGACAATTGGACATACAACCGAATTGTAAATGTATATTCTGTAGTGTAAGTGAGGAATTCGGCTACAGGTATCTGAGAAAACAACTAACACACTTTAGTTGTATTATGTTAAGAGTAAATGTTCAGTCCATGTCGGTAAAACCGTGAAAGAGCTGAAATTACAAAGCATCTTGTTTCGAAAAATCGGGTGCTATAGGTATTATAAAATCATGTGCGACAAAGTTGAAGCCAGAGGCAGCGGTTGCGAGTTCACGATTGCATTTTATATTTGAGAATATGATACGGTAGTCAAGTGACTAAGTAGTATTGTTCTCCAGCATGCGCAGACTTGAGAATATAATGATTTTTATTTTAATAAATTCTTATGCTATAGTATAAAAATAACAGGAGGCAAATAAGAGCGTAGGTAGCAAGAAAGCGTAATATTTTAACGTTTCTTATATCACCAGGCTTCTAAAATGATAAATATCGATTGAGCCAAAATGTAATTGAAAGTAAATTGTACGATATAAAAGCGAAAGAATGAAATAAATATCTGTTAATTTTTTAACATTTCACCATGCAGGCTACCCAAAACTTGTATAAAATAAATGGATCACTTTTATCTAAAAATGCAAAGTGAATACTTATATTTAATATTTTTTAGGAAACAGCAAGAGGCAAAGGGGACGATATGACACACATTGGTAAGACAAACAAATCTACGCACAGTAGGACTTCTATCTACGAGACACGATTTCAAACATTGTAACACACACATTCTTTTAAACTACTACATTATTTTGCAACTATAGGACAGGTATTTATGTTGTGGTTTACAAAGCCCTGACGGACACTTGACAGACAAACGTGCCAGAATTGCACAAGTTTGCCAAACTAATGTGTTATCAAGTGCGTCACTAGTTCTAGTTCTAAATTCTTTAATTTATTAAATCTCTAAACTACGGTTTTTATTTGTTTGTTTTATTTCTTGACCATCCATTTAGTCTATAGGCCATCGTATATTATTTAATGTTTCTTTTTTAAAATAAATTTATTTAAACACAATGCGAGAAGAAATTTATGATAAAGAAAAATATCTAGAATAGTGCAAGAAAAAAGTATTCAAAGTTTCGTTCCGTAAAATATTTTAATACTACCGGCTGAATGGCCGTAGGGCTATTCTCGTTGAATGCCTGAAAAGTAAACCACCAATGTAGTCGACTCGTTAAGAGTCGATTTCAACTAAAGTGATTCTGTATTGTTGTACTCTCTGTTATACAGACATTTGTTTGTAGGGAGCCAATCACAAGTAATCTGAACACAGGAACAAATGGTTTTCGATAGATTTGAAAGGTTTTTTTTTAATATGGTTCTGTAAATGTACACAACAATACAACCACAGGTAAACAACACAACCAACTCTATAGAACTAACTATAATGTTCCAAATTGTAATCTAATGTGGGGAATTATAGGGGGCCATCAACAAACACTACTTGTAAACGTGTAGTATTACCTACCCACGTAATAGTTACATTTGGCTCAAAGTGTACATATATACATACTGGCGTAAGCCACACGAATTTACTCTGGCTTCATTTGGATCTACTGAAGTTTCTAAATTTATATATGTTCATCAAAATTTTCCATTATTATACATAAATACAGTGTTGAAAACAAATTTACTCAGAAGTGCTTTAAAAGGGCAGTACTTACCGGAACACCGTTCTGCTTGAACCTTGTCGATCTCCAACTCTCGAGGATCAATAGTCCAGCGTATATCTTCCCAACCGTCAGTTTCCCAGCGTTGAGTACATCGTTTCGAGGCACCAGCAAGTCGAGCATCTTCTTCGCTTGTAATGGCCATATATGGGTTATCGTTTCTCTTAATTCCTCATCTGCTTGGTCCATTTCCTCGGCTATAATTAAATTGATATAATTATATTTTACATTAACTTATTTGATTCCTGATGTGCTCTCTCAGAAGCAATACATATGTATATTTGCAAAAGCACCAAAGTTACCAAAAATAAAAAAGGATAATACTTACGAGATCTCATTTTGATGTTTAAGTTTTCTCGTATTAAGGCAAATAGTGTTGTTGTAAAATTAACTTTCCCCTCATCGTCTAGCGGCATATTCATTCTAATAAGCTTCTTATATGCTAGTCTATTTGGACATTTGTTACCAAACCCCAGAGGAGGATCCATATTCTTCAACATATCATACATTTCTGTATAATGGATCTTACCCCTGAAATTATAAAATATTATAGTATGAATCCAGTACAATTTCACAAGAACTGTGGAGCATTCGTGTGACTCTAAAGCAATATTTAAAAAAAATACTGACGTGGCGTTAGGGTCGTATTCTGCCCATATTCTAACAAATTCATCAAGATGATGTGCGCCGAGGATGGACGAGTCCCTCGTTAGGTAGTCAAAGTTATCCATAATAACGGCAACGAACAAATTCAACATCTGAAAGTAAATCACCAGTTCAAAGATGTATCAAAATTAAAAGGCGGAATGATTAAATTAATAAATGGTATACTCACAAGAAACGAACAGAAGAATATAAAAGATACGAAGTAGGCATAGGCGAGCGTACTTCCACATTCTTCGTTGGAGGCCTTTCCTGCTGCCATGTCACACTTGGCGGGCTTGCGGCAAGCCAACATTATGTTGGGCCACGACTCGCCCGTCGCGCATCTAAACATACAGTGGCTCACAGAAACCGGTCCATATTCAAAGACCAATAAAAAGAAATCTTATAAAATGCAATGAAGATAACTATAAAAAGGGCATTTCCAGAATTAGTATTGATTGATTTTGTATTTATCAATTATGGGAAAATACACATTCGGTTTGCACAAAACAGACTGTTCTACACGTTTCACAACTAAGTAACAGTGAGTGATGAAGTAACTCTCGATAGTTGAAGTGCATGCATGAACGTGCGCGATGATACACAAATGAAATCATTCTAAAGTACTCCCATAACTCCATTGAGAAGCTAACTTGTTACTCTACGGGTTCTCACATTTCAACTAGATTGCTTCTGAATTTAATTGATTAGAGCAGTCTAAATGGTGTTTTGATAAATGTTTGTATTTTCCTATGTTTACAAAAGTTTACAGTGTATCCTCAAGCTTGAGTAGCTTGTATTCAATGTTCCTTACCTGAACAGTAGCATGAGTGCTTGAATGAAGCTTCGAAAATTGTTGTGTCTGTTCATGTCAGACTCTGGTGTTAATTCTATATTGCCAAACACCTGTGTCCAAGCAGATACAACACAGAAGGTCAGCTTTGTATGCAAATAATAACATGTAGCCCGACTCCTATGCTTCATCCCACAAAAATAAACACTCTACCTAATGACGTATCTATCTATAGCTAGCACTAGGGATACGACAAACGATATCAAACAAGGGTACCAAACTATCTAGATATACAAACAAGAAGCAATCTCAAAGTTAAGGACACCAATCAGGATATTGTCACCACTAAGGATCTTCTAAATCTACGTTCTGATTATATGAATATATATATTGATGATAGTAGTATTGCCAATGATAATGATAGTAAGTACATATGTAACACTGATAGTAGAGACAGATTTTCGGCAGTGGCCGCAAGACTGAGTAACAGCTACGTCTTTTGTACTCTCACCGAAATAGCAGCAAGAGTGCCGCCACGAAAGATTGGAAGTTGTTATGCCTGTTGATGGCATCATCTGGATCATATTGTATGTTTCCGAAAACCTGTCATTAGAAACTTATCAATACTGTTTTGTATTTTCTTAATCCAATCTTATAATGTACTCACTACTCATAAAAATTATGAGTCTGTCTAAGATGAATTCCGTTCATTCATCTTAGACTGGCTTATTATATTTTTGAATTTTAGAAAATTTGTTCTACATAACTAAATACGATTACATTTTGGAACAAAATTTGGATTAAGGTTGACAATACTTGGATTATCTAGGAATGTTATTTTTGGTCTATTATTTAAAACTAGGATTAGTAAATGGACTAATTTACACTAAACTTAACTATGTTTTTCTAAGCATATGATAAGAGGAATACTAACGAGTACCTGATGCTAAACTGAGATATTTACTAGCCCCTCAAAAGTATTCTATAGTACCAGGGGTGGAAGATTACGAGATCATCACAAAAGGATTAGAACTCACGATATTTCTACCGAAAGTCCTTCTCCTAGCATTACTCTAATTTTACTAAGACCTATGGTTATCGACCCTAACGCTACCAACTATTATAGTAAAATGAACTAGGAAACTTTATTATAATCAAAACTAGTTTCACTAGTAAACAATTAATTACGTATTCAAAAATCTATAAACAAACTATTCTCAAGTAAAATACAAAAATATCCCCCAAAAAAGTACCTATCTATAAATATTTCCTGTCTTAAATTAAGTATTAGAATTATTATTAAATTTAAAAATTGTTAGTAACATGATAAATATTATTCAAGTTAGAAAATTAATTAAGAATTTCATGTGACAAGGAACAGGAGGAATTCCAACAGACCTGCATCCCGATGATGGCATAGATGAAGAATAGCATCGCGATGAGAAGGCACACGTAGGGTAAGGCTTTGAAACTCTGCACGAATGTCCAGAGTAGTATCCGAATAGTGTATCCCTGTCGGAGCAGCTTGATCAGTCGCGCGGCTCGGAACAGGCGAAGGAAACCGACGTTGAATGTGTTTTCCTGCGAATGATATACACATTTACATACCCATCCCTTCACTAGAACCATCATATACTTCATCAAGAAAAAACACACGTTTAAAATCAACAAATATCTTGGATAACATATGTCTGGTAGTCAAACAAGCTGATGTTTCAGCCAGGCATACTCCAATATCTAGTATATTATTATTATGTAAAACTAACGACAACGTTAAAATAAAACTAGTCAATGAGATAAGATGTACTAGATAAAATCACGAAATTAAGGAAAATAAAATATAGGTACTCAGATTACGTAATGAAGAATACGAAAATATAAATGTAATGAATATAGTAATTGTATCAGCTACTTCTTTGTATAGTATTGAACGACATTCAATACTTTCACACAATGTAAAATATATGAAAAATCTAGCAATATTTACGTAAAAAAATTCAAATATTCTAGGGTTTTATGGAAATTAACACACCAATGTATAATTGTCATAATATCTAAAACAACCCCAAAAACAATTGGTCCCTAGCGAACAACCGTACATATGTTATAAACTACAAAACTTCTATACATCCTAATATTCTAAAAATATTCTCTAGCACTACTCATATTAGACCACTGTCCAATAATATGTACACACTCTGTCTAAACCATTGACCAATCCGTTACAAAAATCTAAGAATCCTAGCAATCAAATAGTTGTCTTGTTACCTGCTGACAGGATATGTCAGCACAGTTTTCAGCAAGGTCGCTCTGTAATCAGGATAGATCCTTTATCTTCAGTTTCATCAAAATCAAAAAATAATTATAAAAATTGCCAGCAGCAAAGAAGGATCGAATAGGCAAAAATGAAATTAGTATAAATGTAGGTTTAGAAGCTGAGAAAGATAAATATTTATCAGTTTATTTTGATACTTACGCCAAACTCCATAATGAGGGCGTCAATAATACTTCCAATGACCGTTATGAAATCGAATGTATTCCAAGGGTCTTTGAAAAAATTCTGGAAAAAGACCAATATGTTAGCAAAGATTCTGGAAAAATAATAATTAATTTAAAAAGAATTTCAGAAAATGAGTACAGTTACATTTCAAGGAAAACTGTATACAAATGTACACTTTCCATTCATAGACTGTTTTAAGATCAAAGGACTTTATGAATAAGGAAAGGAATGAGGAAATCTCTCTTTTTTTAATCTATGCAAATACATAAAAATATGTTATTCATAAATCTAAGAAAATTTAATGCATTTAAAACCTATGTCAATTAAAAGCGTAATCTCGTAAATTCTCTATAAAATGAGTTCTAAATTGAAATATATTCAAGTCAATATTGAATATTAATAGCTAGGCTAAAATATTTATAAAATAATGATAGTGTATTGTGTTAGGCGCACACGATTATTTTGCACATTCCATTATGCATTCGTATTATTTAAATTACATTTGCAGCACAAAGTCATACAGTAACCTCAAAGATTCGATACATTAGTTCATCTCATTTTCACACCTACTTATTGATTTTTGTCTTTACATACCCGTGGCTTCTTGCAAATTTTATAAAATAAAGCTATCATGTTCTTGTTAAATGATAAAATAAGATTTTAGATTAATTAGGTAATATAAAAATTGAAAGTGTGTCAAATTCTTACCGTACACCCGAAGGCGATCAGCTTCAAAACGGTCTCGAGAAGGAAGAAGATCGTAAAGACGAGGTTCATGAATGTTAACATGTCCATGAGTAGTGGTGGAGCCTCGTGAAACTACCACAAAATCAATACCAGTTTTTTAAACCTTAACTCAAAACATTATCAAATTAATGGAAGTTAAATGCAAGATCAGTAACAGCTGTCTTTTTAAATTAAATATTCAAAATATTCCATTTTTTGTCAATGGACATAATTTGTTCTAGCATTTAACTTTGTATGATTAAAAATATTTTTATCTAGCCGATATTATTATCTAATAAAATAATGTTTTGTTATGTAAACATTTTTCATGTAGAAGTGAGTGTGTTAGTATTTGTGTTATGTTCCTTCATTGTCCATGAGTATCATGTTATTGAGATGTATTTGCGAGACTTGTGGCATAGGGGTGCACGTGCAACATGCTGTTTCGAATGTACAAACATGCGATTAGGTGTTATGACGGACAACATTTATTACAGGAAATTTATGGAATTATACTGACCTTAGAAACCGCAGATCTCCGCCAGATTTTAAAAGATCACAGTACTTACCTCATAAAAAACGCTCGGCAAGTATGGATTAGTAAAATCGGGAGAAAGACAACATTATAACGCGTGTATTCACATACAATAGTGCCACATGCAGCAGGAGAAGAAGCCATGCTTTACAATTATTGCAAATAAACCTTTACAAACATCATCGTCGTCAGAGAGAAACTAGTACTGGATACTTGGGAAGGGATAATAATTACACGGCTGGAAATAATCCCATACAGTCATGTAAATAGATAAAACAATCACGTTAATAGCAGAAAGAGTACATTTGTACCTATATCGTATTTATTTATATTTCATTATGTACTTGTACTATGTGTCGGTCGATACTTTGTGTTTGTGTACTTACTTTGACACCATAAGCGATGATTTTCAACACGGTTTCCACAGAAAACATTCCAGTAAACCCCATATTCGAATACTTGAGGACATCCGCGTAGATGTCATTTTGATTATAGTACTGCCATTTTGTGATGAAGTGCCGGACGTTATGGATAAACCCATGGCAATGAAAATACATAATTGTTACTTTATAAATTACCTCATCCACAAGAATTAGTATTTTAATGTCATGTACAAAATTGAAATTTGTATGGAATCAATGTAAGTAAGTAATTAGTTATGTTACGTTTCATGTAACGGTTACAGTAATACATAGTATATAGTAGAAGGATAAATATATCAAGGGGATAAGTGACAGAGAGTTTCGTGAGGATATGTGCGAAGATCTTATTAAATAAGATTAACATAAAATTAGACAGGGTCACAGTGAAATTAAAGCTAAACAGTTTTATAATACTATAGGTAGGAATATATAGGAAAATAAATATATATAACTTAAAAATAATAAAAACATAAAATGAAAACAAAAAATGGGTAGAACAGAAAAAATAGTGTATATAATTTTGACCACGTAATATAACTTTAGTTCCTTTTAAATGTTTGTCCCAATTAGAAAAATGATCAATTTTGTCAATTTTCCAATAAATATACAAAGCAGCCCATAGCCACCACAGATCACGCCTGGCAGTAGGCCATTCCACCAAGCATGCATAATATCCACATAAAGACAATTAGGAATAGGTCTTAAATAAGATCATGCAACACGAACAACATATATGGCCCATGCCACGTCCTATCTGTACCCAGAGATTGTTGTGCATTCACAAGCACGAATAACCGAATAAAATGTTTGTGTATCTTGTGCCATAAATGTGCTGGAAGGACAGGTATATCGTGCAGTAAACACCGATACATACATATTTAATAAATAGCAAGCGAGGAATAACAAAAGGATTATCCAACGAAACACAGGAGAAAATAAAATGATATTTGGCGGTAGGTACATTTGAAGGGATAGGCTCGGTAATAATTTTAAATACGGCGCATTCCAATGCAGTGTATACTGACGCCGAACAAGTACAGTGATATCGTAAACACTTTGTATGTTGTGTGTATGTGTGTGTTGTGATTTTTGATAAACCTAAACTAGTAGGCAGTACTAATGTCGTGCCAATGATGTTGTTGTATCATGACGTCATCCAGGTATAGTTTGATTGTTCAACATATAAAACAGAGACGTTACACAACTAACAAATTAATTCCACTAAAAGGATCTATCAGGTGCGAACATATATTAGACGCATATACGACAAAGGTTGTCTTAGTATAGTTTTGCCAAACTAGAGAGCTTATAACTTACATTTGATGAGCTCTCTAGAATGGTACAGTGCAGGCTTCAAGGATTGGTTGCTAATCTAGATCGTCACTTTCAGTGCCTTGTGAGACAGGCTAGGTTCTTCAGCAACTACCTTAAATAAGTGATCATTTTCTACTTTTCACATTTAGTGCTTCTCTTGTTACGTATGTATTTTGTATGATCACTTTTTTGAAAAGTGTTTGTACTTAAAGTTAACAGATTTTTACTATAATAAAATTAAGATTAGTAGTAGATCTTAAATTAATTATTCTAGAACAGTCAAAAGCGTTGGTGATACATACCTTCATCATGAGCAATAATGTGTTGAGAACGATGAGGGTCATGATGAAGTACTCGAAGGGCGTAGAGACGACTATTCTCCACACTTTGTATTTAAAACTCGCCCTTTTGCTTGGCATATACCTCTCAAGAGGCCGCGCTTCTATCGTGAAGTCTATACACGATTTCTGTAATCAAAATTGTAGTATCATGTCTTCATTGGGAGATGCCATATCATCGGCAACTAATAAGTCTAGATTTAGTATTTGGACTCACCTGATTCTTATCAATTTCACCATCCTGCAGTTCAGCTTCGCCCTGCTCTTGAAATGTGATAATTATCAGAGCTACGAATATGTTAACAAAGAAGAAAGGAAAGACCACGAAGTAAACGATATAAAATATGGACATTTCTATTCGAAAATTTTGTATGGGTCCCCTGTCTTCGTAGGTGGCGGCCATCGAATTTTGTAATACTCTGTAAACAAAGAATCGTGTTAATGTTATTTTTTCTAACAAGGCAACTACATATTTCAGACGACTGTCGGATCTAGTTGGAGTACTAATGTTAGGTAGAATGCCGAAAATTCTTATTGGTATGTCAATGAGAATTTGTGATAGCATTCCAGTGGGATTACAATAATTAGTCAAATACGAAAAATGAGATCGAGCCGTCCAACCTACAGCTTTTAAAGAAAAAGTATTCTTGAAAAGACAGAGTTAGATAGAATTTAAGTTCTTAAATTTTACTTTTACATTATCTATAGACGAAACAGAAATTTCATTTTAGAGATAAAATTTCAGTTTGGATTTCATGGACAGATTAAGACGTCCTTTTACTTTTACATTCTCTATAGACGAAACAAAAAACATAATATGTATTTTATTAGTAGCTTTACGACAATAATTTCTATTATTTACAGTTATTAGTTACAGTTACACTTTTTAACCGAAAGGTTGACTGGTAAGAATGTTTTGTTGAATTAAGTCCCTCTGTGTACCATCACCTATGTTCCACCTATGTTCTGTATGGTGTCAGTCGTAAAAGAATATTACCATCAACCAGAGGCGACTAAGGGACTCACCAGAGAATGGGCAGCAGCATTCTCTGTACATTGCAACAGTTACACTGCGATCGCCAATCCGCTTGCCAAGCGTGGCGATTATGCCCCCCTTGGGAAAGGCCCATGTCCAGCAGTCGACGTCTTTCGGCTGGTATGATAATGTACCACCACTGGACATAAAGTTTAAATAAATAAGTTCCAGGCTTGATACTCACTGTGGCCACCCCTCTCCGGTCTGCACCGCAAACAACGTAAGCATCGCCACTGCTACGTTGTCGTAATGGAAGGATTGCGTCGTCCACGTGCGCTGGTTGACTTTCGGCAGTAAGCTGTTTGACTCGTAGATGAAATACGACCCTCTGTCACACACGATAAGGTTTGTATTAGCATGTGTCCTTGAGCAGTATCGAAAAGCTTGTCATGAGGTATGAATATAGTATTTATTTAAATCTATAAGCTGTAGTGTGATTAGAAATTGTATTGCTAAGTAATTAGTTTTAGTAAAATTTCATCACAAGAGCATAAAGAGATTAAAAGCACATTAACTTTTTTCCAAATGAAAACACAGGAGGAATACATGAACAAATACACGAGTTAAAACTAATTAAGTTAATAAAACAAACTCAATACTCACTGGCAGTCTTCAAAAGTATTCTTACTGATATCGTTGCAGTGAAAAAATTTACCATTAAAAAGTTGAACTGCAATTACAGCGAATATGAATTGAAACAATATGTACACAATGAGAATGTTTATGACGTTTTTCAAAGAGTTCACAACACAGTCAAACACTGCTTTTAACTTTGGAACTCGTTTTATAGTTTTCAAAGGTCTGAGCACTCGTAACACTCTTAACGATTTTATTGTGGACAGATTCTGCCCCGCGCCCTTTTTCACGCCTCTGTAACAAGAAAATTTTAGTTAGTCAAATTACCTTCATAAAGACAGAATAAAAATAAAAAAAAAACAACCAAATCCTGAAAATTCCAGTATCCTATATTGATTCACGGTCGGGATATAATCAAATGGGAGTTGGCGGTCTTATTAAACATTTTATCAATGTATTTTTTTAAACACATTCACAAATCAATTCAAGTTACGAAAGCTCATTTAGACTATTGGCATTCTGCCTTAAACAGGTAGGTACGTGCCCATGAAACATATGATGTATCATCAAGGTAAACAATATTGATCCAATCGCAGCCGAAACTGCAAGACGTCATGTGACAACAGCTACATAATGATTTACAAAAGGTTGCAATACACTTACAGCCGATATATTCCGTAAATATCTCATGGAGAAAATAGAGGTGAAGTGAGCTGTTATTCACGATGCACGATACTTAAATAAGCTAAGTTTCCACGGTGAGATCTTTACAAAACAGCATTACTGTTCTATTGATAAACATGACATTGAAGATAGAAATGCTGATAACGACGTACCCGATCTCAAATCCGAAGCTGACAAGGGCGCATATGACGACGGCGGCATCCATGATGTTCCACAAGTCGCGTAAGTACGCGCCCGGGTGGAACAGGATGCCGAGGTCCACTATCTTCAACAGCATCTCCACGGTAAACACGCCCGTGAACGCGTAGTCGAAGTAGTTCAGGATTTTGTTCCTATTGTGGATGAGAGAGTTTGATTAGCAGGAGTGAGAAAATCATATTAATATAAGAAAATTTGACTGGCCTGTTGGTCGAGTGGTTAGTGACCCTGACTGCTAAACCGGAGGTCGTGGGTTCGATTCCCACCCAGGACAAATCTTTGTGTGATGAGCATGATCATTTGTTCTGTGTCTGGGTGTAATTTATCTATAATATGTATGTATTTAGAAATATATAAGTATGTTTATCAGTTGTCTGGTTGCCATAGCACAGGCTCTGCCTAGTTTGGGATCGGATGACCGTGTGTGATTTGTCCCAAGATATTATTAAAAAAAAAAAAAAAAAAAAATAGCTAGAACTATCAATACGTCTACTAAAGTTGTTATCGTTGATTCAGTGGATAGGGTAGACATGGGCTAAGAAGAATGTTTATTGTATTCGAAACAAAGTTATAATGTCACACAGAAAACAACTTTGGTAATTGGCAATGAGAATGAGTATTTACACTGTCAGAAGAGACGATATTGGTTGATGCTCCAAGGAATATGAAGAAGTATGTACAGTTAAAATTGTCCTTATTGTCATTGGTACATTTGATATTGAATGACGCAGGACTTACCTGTCACTCTCTTCCACTACGGGGTCTTCAGCCGCTAAAGCCGCAGAACTCATACATATAACTACCATGATAAAAAAATCAAAATATCTTAAATTTACAACCCAGTGTGCGCCTCGCCTAATTCTGTAACAGAAAGATTTTTATATCATAACAATATAATAGGTTTTATGAAATTACGTGTTTGTTAAATGAAGAAATTAATCAGTGACAAGATCAACTTACGGATTAGTAGGTGACAAAATAAACATGGACGAATATGGCAGCATTGGTTTTGGTCCATCTGGTACCTCATCTTCATCTTCTTTTTTGGCCTCTTCTTTCTTTTTGTTCTGAAATATCACAAATCAATATTAATAAACGTTCCCTGTACTGCTTTCATCTACATTGTTTCCACTACGTTCTAATGTTTTTACTCTGGCTCTATGAGAGTTCCTCAAAAATTTCGAAGAAAACTACACTAGATTCGATAATAGTTGTATGATAAATTACATGATGATGTTTTTTAGCAAGTGATCACTATTATGACTTATTCAATTAATAAGTTCAGAAATGAAATTATAAAAACTTATTTACTAGAAGTTTAACATTTAGATTTAAAAGGAAAGACTATTACACAAGCCATTACTGATGAATGTCGTGGTAAAACATGCGGTTCAAATCAATGTCGTAAATAAAAATAAAACGTCTAATAAGTGAAAGAAAAGAATGATCCTCAAGCTAGAAAGAAATCATGTACTGAAATTAATGAACCAGTATGTGTATTTATGAATTAAGTAGCCACCTAGTTGAAGTTAACGTAAAAAGTCAAGTTGATGTTGACATCCATTAGCCATCTAGAGATAAAGATCATAAAGATTTGATAAAAACACCTATCATGACATTCTGCTCACATAAGCGACATCGACCCGTCTAGCGTACTTAAAATGTTGTTGATATCGAAGTCATGAACGAACACACAGGAAATAACAACACATCAGACAGCGTGCAATGTCATGCAGTGTTAAGAGAAGCTGCAGAATGAGATCTTAGAAGAATTCAATGAAAATAGTGGAAGTTTATAATATCAACAATATTTTAAGTCGTCGACACCAATACATTTTGAAGCATAGCTTTGCCAATGCCGAGCTCTTTTTACCTTCCTACTCGTCGGCGAAGAGGGACTTAGGTCTACTCCGGTTGGAGAGCCGTCCACCGCGTGTAATGCACCCATCTCTTTCTCCAATTCCTAATTATCCGGAATAATGTATGAAATATGTACAAATTTCGTTCCAATCAACAGCTTAAACCAATTAGTACAACCGCTTGAAAGTAAATGCTTGTGGAAGAGTGGTTGAACATGCTATGGCTTTGAAATTGTGATACTATCAACTAACTCCAAAGCATCAGAGGATGAATTTCTAGGTACTTTAAACAAAGAGAAGCTCGAGACTTACTTGGAGCTGTTTCTCCTTGTCTTCCTCGACTTGTTCCTCTTCTGCCGCTGTCAATTCCTGTAAATACAGATTTGCAACATTTACACGAAAAGCGGCGTCAGATTTACAAGAGCGCGATGACGTCAACAACTCAACATACATCAAATTGGCAAACGTCTTGTTTGTGAACACAAATTTAATAGGTTTTGCGTTAGTTGATCTTAATATGAAAACAACACATAGCAAGCTATGAGATGATGATACATTTAATTTCTCACATTCTATCTCTTTTGGAGATGATCAAGATAAAGTAAGACCAAGTAACGCAAAACAAAGCACAGACAAAGAAACATACCTGGGCATTAGCCAAGTTGTCGACAGCGATGGCAAGGAACACGTTTAGCAGCGTGTAGTTGCCAAACAAGACGAGGATGACGAAGTACAGCGAGTAGATCATGCCCCTCTGGATGCCACCCTGAGACTGGATGCCATCATACATCACTTCGTTCCAATCTTCACCTGTTAAAATCTGGAATGAAAAGGTCAAATTGTTGGTTAACTTCAAACAATGGATTTGTTTTACGTTAGTTCATCCGACACAATAAATCGAGATCTTATTTTGGTCAGATTCCGCTGTTTTTGTGGTATGCTTAATTTTTGCAATCATGACAGTTACAACCGTAGAACGGTTCCGAAAAACATGAATAAAGAAATTACGATTCATCCATGTGTGAATTTTTCCATCGAAAATTCTGATTAATAAATTATGATGATGACAGCCTACATCAGAGGATAAAATGGGTCGTAAAGGTAGGTAAATTTAATAATTACCTGGAAGACAGTTAGCAACGCGATAGGAAAGGTGTTGAAGTTGGTCGGCGGCGTGCCATCCTCGAAGTTGAATTGTCCTCCGAACAGTTGCATGCCGAGCAGTGCGAAGATGAGAATGAACAGGAAGAGCAGGAACAGCAGCGAGATGATGGATCTCATTGAGTTGAGGAGAGATATCACCAGGTTCCGAAGTGATGACCAGTACTTGGTGACCTGGAAAACACAAGTGAATTCGTGAGTATACATGTATGTCGTTTCAAAATCAAATTATATGAGATATTTAGTCATTTTTTTTTTTTTTAAGGATGAGAAATCATCAAATGACTTCTTCCGCTCTGGGTGGAGCGGAAGGGGGTGTGAGACTCTTACTGACTAAAACCCATCCGTGTTCCTTCTAAAGCCCTTTGCTTTCCAGGGCCGCGGTGACTCTTTCGAACAAATTCCGCAACCCTGGCAGGAAGATATTTAGCCATGGAGTTTTCATGTTGGACAGACGACATAGGATTTCCAGAAAGTATTTGAAAACCACATACTTAATTCGTTTAAAAAAAACATGAGACATTTTTATTTTATTTATATGTGTATTTCTAAGTTTATTCCACAAAAAAATATAACATACACAAAATTAGGTACGAATGTACCTAATTTTGAATTGATAAAGAGATTAGAAATGTTTCAACAAGTCGCTAGTCATTACCAATTCTAATTGCTCGATTCCCTTTGCTCACTAAAATATTTGTTTTACTGTTCTAGGTTTCAATTACGAACATAAAAAAAAACTTGTTATATGATTATTTACCTTGAATATCCTCAGCAGTCTTAGAGCTCTCAGGACAGATAGACCGAAGGAGCCACCCTTGACCTCGGACCAGACGACCTCGAAGATGGAGCCGGAGATAACCACGCAGTCGAACCGGTTGAACGACGACTCGAAGTAGATCCGCGGCCCCAGCGCATACATCTTCACCCACATCTCCATCATGAACAACCCCAGGAACACAAATTCGGCATAGTCTGTCGAGATAAATGTTGGATAAGTACTTGAGCATACTAAGATAAACAGTTAAAATTCAGACATTCTCGCACAAGTAAATATTGAAACGGTGTAAGCTTAGAGCAAGGGTAGTGAGTCTGAGATCAATAGGTAGAACGGTTAATATTGCATTTTGAAAAGACGACTAACATCACACAACATTAATCAGAACAATCCATTGGCAATGTTGTCGCTATAAGCCATGTTGCTGTTTTAGATTTGTAACATAAATTACATACCAAGATCAGAGTAATAATATTAGCTCTTATGAAACTTACATAAAAACGAAGTCAGCCACTTGGGTTGTCTGTAATGCTCCACAGCCACGCATATCGTGTTGAAGAGCACCAAAACAATGACGAACCAGTAGAACCACTGGGTCTTCACCGTGTGTCTAATCCAGAACCGAAACCTCTTTTCGGCTCTCCAGAAGTCAGCAAACTTCCCGGCTGACCGTGCTTTACTTTTGAGAAAACCTGTTGTAATAAAACATTCATTAATAAAAGTCTTGATGTTAAAGTTGCCGATGATCTTGCAATTGATTGATGAAATTCTAAATTGCATGTACATTCATTAGTTAAAATTTTAATTTCATCTACTTTTATTAATGTTACCTTGAAATTAAGGTCCAGAATTGTATGCTTTAAATAGTTAAACTTAAGTCGCGTGTAAATAGTTGTGTTCGTTACCGAATATCGGCAATTTAGAGGGTCTAATGTTTATTGCATGATCAACGGCATTTGCATTTAACTAAAGGATTTGGGTTTAACATTCAGCTAATTGTTTATTAACTCTAGCGTACGCACGTCACGATTAGCAGTCCTACTACGTTCATAGTTTTGCGACACAAATGCTCTTGTGCTTTTTAAGCTGTTTTTTTTCGTTAAGTTTTATAACACGAAGTAATTGGACGGTATCGAAATTCAATCGGGGTCGCAATCCGATACTTCGCTCGCATAAATCACTAACAGCCCTCTTCTGAGATACCGTCATGTTATCCCCAGAAAAATATGTTACGTTTTATGGTAACTTTTCAGTGAAGCTCACGCTGTACAAGCTTTGGGTGAGGGTGGTGGAAATAGCAGACCTAGAGGCAGAAGTGTAGCAAAGGACAATAACAGAGGGTATTCTGACGTCTGTACGGTTAAATGACCAATCCGAATAACACAAGTCAAATATACACTGCTCCATTGAAATAATTTTGGAAAACACGTACAAACGTTTTCATCATTTGGATATGGGTAGGGTAACTATTCCTAAATCTAAGACTATTCTAGTTTGACTACTGTAGAAGATGAAAAGGAATATTCTACCAGCATCACGTTTGATCCCATACCTTGCTTTTTCTTTGGAACTGTAAACAACCAACACACAAATAGAGTACGAATACGCAATGAAAATGGATGAAAATGAAATAAAAGAGTTAGTTATTGACAAAATATCATGCAACATTCATGAATTTACAATAATATATTACGTGAAAAGTAAAGGATAATATTTGAATGATTATAAAATGTGACTAATGTATCGGAGAGTTTAAAGATACCTAACCTGACTATTAATAATAGAATCAATGTCGAAAAAGTAAACAAATGTTAAGAAAATGAAAACATGCTTCTATAATTTGGTTCCAGCTTGAGTAATAATAACGAATCTGTGGTTTGTATTGAAATTTTGAATATATCTTGATCTGTAGTAGGTATACACACAACACGACACTCAGATTACGAAATATGAAACGTTCATGGGACAGGAAGATGATACTGACCGTCATCACCGCAGTCTTCATCCTGTTCTTCCTCTTCTGTGTCTGTGCTTTTACTTTTACCAAGATTTTTTAACTTCTTTTTGGCCGCGGCTCTTTTCCGCGCTAAGAAGCAAAATAAGATTTATTAAGTATAGAAATTATCTTCTATTCCATCGAGCGAACTAAATTTCTGTGTTTTCTAGTTGAACATTGTTTTGTTATGTAAAAATCAATGAGTTGCTGCTTACCATCTATTATGTGCGCCTTTTCTTCTTCTGTTGTTCTTTCTTCTGCTAATATTACTTCCTCTGCAACCAAGGTTAACTCATTAGTAACAGTTCCTACTTATTACATAACTCTTTCTTGTTTTACTTGTTCTCCATCTATTTACTAGTGTGATGTTATGTTGTGCTGTGTATATTCTTCACTTACCTGCTTTACAAATCCACTCAACGTAACCATTGAGTTCTCTCTCGAGTTGCTGCTGTCTTCTTAATTTAAGAAATTCTTGTCTATTTTCTACTTTCTCTCTTTCTTTAGCGAACTCACTGAAATCACAGTTACGCGTATTGAACTACTCTAGCACTAATTATACGTAATGGGACAAACATATTTAATATGACAACTGAATCAGCATATGTTTTGGTTAGCATAAATTACAACTAGCAATTTCATTGATACGTGTAAATTTGAGCATTGTATGACTGAATTATCAACACTAAAAACTCTTCAACATATCCTACTAAATCTTTACTTTCACCTCTAGCTTCGATCTCTAGCATTAGTTTAGCATATTCCATCGGTATTTAAAAGACCTGCTTCAGTAATCCAGTTGAGATACGCATTGAAGTCAGCGTTGAACATCGCACGGGCTCGTTCTTTTACAAACTGAGCCCTTCTTTCAACGCGCCCTCTTTCATTAGAGAACTCTCTGGATATCAATGATAATGAAGAATATATAAAAGAAAACATGAATCAAATAAAAAGTCTGCAAGTAGTGTAAATATACCTAAGTGTTTTGACTTACCCGCTAAGAACACCGAGAACTAAGTTGAGCATAAAGAATGAACCCAATACTATGAGAGGCACAAAGTAAATCCAGTTGAACGCACTACCTAGCGCGTCATTCGTCTGCAACAAGCAATCATTATTAGATACAAATCAGATGGCACAAAACTTACAAGAAACTACTTCAAAGAGCTTCTGATACAAGATCTTAGCTACGAAAGTCACAGTTACTAACGTGTTTCAACTATTCTCAATTAAGTTGTTAATTTTAATATTTCTGTGAATGACATGATAGTCAAATTTTTTTAAATATACTATGACAAATTTAAACAAATAACTATACTGCCTCAACTGTCCGCAGATGGAGTGGAGCATATCTATATATTAAAAGATAACTAAAAACTTGTAACGGAACGCATAGTAACTAAAGTTAACATACCCAATAGAGAATGGCAGTCCAGCCCTCCATGGTGATGCACTGGAAGACGGTGAGCATAGCGAAACCTATGTTATCAAAGGACGTGATGCCTCTGTTCGGTCCTTCCCACTTCTCTAGGCACGTGCTTTTGTCGTACTCACACACATTCGCGCCAAATGGCGCCAGGCTAGCGTTATCCGCATTGCACGGCGTCGCACTATCGCCTTCATTTACTATTTCACCTGGAGGATTAGAAAAGGTTTTAGTGGCAGCTATAGCATATTTGTTTCTATTGAGAACTATGGCATATGTGTCACTACACCTAAGACATGCATTACTCGGAAAATACTTCTTGAGAACTTGGTAAAATTGATAGCAGTGGCAGTGTGAAATCAGAAGAGGGAAATTTAAATTCATGTGTCATGCTGAAGTACGTATAGTAGCAAAATCCTAACTATAGACATTTTGTTTGGGCAAGTCTGAAGATAACTTATTTTATAGACAGTTGTGTCATAATTTGATTCAAGCTAGTGTAACAGATGAAACTAATATTTGTATTTTTATGGGACAATCATCATTCTGAATAATGTGTTTTCGTATACCTTAGTAAAATAAAAAATGTAGACTATAAACTTCATAAAATTTCTGATAAAATCAACCAACGCCCACATTCTTAAAATGCAACATAAAGACTAGTTTCCAAAGTAATTAACTTTTATAGCCAATAATTAAAACGTTGAAAAGTTTCGAACTTCTACTTATTACATTTTGAAGTTTAGCCGTTAATTTAAATTTCCACATGCAATGGTGTCGCACGTTCGCGAGTTTGTGACTGCATGTTAGTTTTGTACTCGTGAAACTTTAACTGGGTTACAGTTATTTACAGTGGGTCTATGTTTACCGATAGGTAAGTATGAAGTTTAATGAGAATCGATGTAGTCTGCTTTTGTTTGCGTTGCTTGGAAATAGAGTGTATTGTTTTATATGTACAATAGTTGCGGAAATTTACGCTTAAGAGTCGCAAATTGGCGTCATCATTTTCAAGCAACACATTGCTTTGATTGTAGTAGTGTTAGTTGTAATTTGCTTTAGTATGTATTTAAACTACTACTACTTTTCCACGAAGGATTCAAGCTTTTTGGGACAATTTTTGATCTAGTATTTATATGGCCTCCTCGTTCCGAAAACTCTCTCTAAATTTACGCGATGAGAGTATCAGACAGTTTTGAGTGGCTAAGCACAGACAAGGTACAACAATACATAAGGTTTTTTTTTAACATATCCTATACATATTTTACCCAAGTTGGTGGATAAAATATGTATACGATATGTTACTGTTTGTAGTGTGGTGAGAGTCAATATTCTATGGGGCAAAATTAACAGGTAAAGTAGCACATGTGTGTTTAGAGGGAATAATATAATATATACTTACTAATATCTTCTAAATTATAACAAGTCTTATGCAGCGCCCCTGAGTAGAACTCGAGGCCGATGATAGCGAAGATGACTATCGCGAAAAGCACCAAGAGGCCGATCTGCAGCAACGGCGCCATCGCCTTTATAATGGACTTCAGTACGACTTGCAGACCTATACGGAAATAGTATTTGTTTGTATTAGGACATAAGGTTTAATATTGCGTAGCGTGCCCTGTAATTTATAACCTTTTAATTGCATATCTTATTTTGATTAGCCATTTTCATGCATGAATAATTAAAAAATCGAGGAATTAGGAATATCAATTTCCCATGTCACATTAATAGATGTGGAGGAACAGAATTTTCTTAAAACAAAAGAAGCTTGAACATTATTTTTGAAATAACAGATTTTTTTAGTACAGCAACATTTTAGCCAGTTTAGTCACCAATGTTAACTCTATTGGAAGAAATCCAGCATAATTAAAAGATCAAATAAATAAAAAGATGAGAAGCAAACATAATTGTATTAATTGCTTATAAATTACAGGGCATGAATATTAAACGTTCGTAAGATGAAATTTTGAAGAAGAGATTTCGATAGTATTTTTGAAATTGTTATGTCATCTTTAAGATCGTATTATTAAATTAGATAAAACAAGAGATAATTACCAAATATGTCGTTTATTTCTCGACGTTAGTTGCTAATTAATCGATGATAATATTTAAAGAAATTTTAATAAAGATACAGACAACAAGAAACAGATTTTCTGACTAAATGCCATATATCTAGAGATGAAAATCATTAACTATTATTTATTGAAAAAGACATCAGAACAATGGAAACACAATATAAAATCAAAAAGTTTTTCGTGCACAATGATTTTCACTATTGCATAATTTTAATTAAAAATGGCGCCAAATCTTTTTTTTTCCCCGCACACAATTATTTATGACCAGTGTTTTTTTTTTGCGTAAAAACTTTTTCGGCAGAATTGCCAGTGCATTTAAAGTAGATTTTTTTTTTTCTATCCGGCCAGTGTTTTCCAAGTAATAAAATTATGCAACAGTGTAACTAGTGGAACTACAATACGATTAACTAATCTATGAATGTTCTAGAACTCACTAGGAACGCCCGATACTAATTTAAGGGGCCTCAGCACCCTAATGGCACGCAAGGTCCTGAAGTCGACGTCGGCTGGCGCGATCGGCAGCTGCGTGATGATACTGCCAAACACATATCACTCGATACTATAGCTTGAACTAGCAACTAGCTGAGTAATAAATTACTACTGAAGACTGTGCTTTTCTTTTGGTAACAAAATTAAAATCTTTAAAACAAAATAAGTTGGTCTTGATGTTCAATCCGCTCAAAATCGAAATTGATCCCAGTGTGAATTTTCTGAGGGGCAATATTGTCTCTGCCAATGCATTATTTCCATAGACACAGGATTGTAAAAGGCCAGTGTTGAAGACAAATGCTTGGCGGAAAGATATTTATTATACTCGAAAAAATTACAGTCGCTTTTCTTCCGATTGTGAGCCTGTTACATGATTAATCTGCTGGTATCCATGAGGCCTCGACGAAAATAAGACAAAATAATTTATGACTTCTATGAATGTTAAAGAAAATGTAAATAATTAAACAAAACGTAGATGACAAAGCACAGCCTTAATTTTATGTAAAAAATAACTACAATCTAAATATCGTGTATCTAATTAGTTAGATTGTTATATGCTAAGTAATCATGTTAACTTTACGCATTTTAATCTAAATACACCATATTTATTCACACCTAAAACCATTTCTTTATCTAATTTCTTACGTATTAGCTTTTATATTTGATGTAAACCTACACAATACACAAAATGTATAGCAAATCTTTACTATTATGCAACACGTAGCTTTAAAACATTAAACATTTTCAATAAATCACATTAATTAATTAAAATTCACACATTTTCTAATCTATGTTAAGTATGTCAATAAACATGTCGAGAATACGATGCTACGTATTTTTACTAATAATTATAAAAATTCTATTTTCCATAACTAGCTGTAGTTCTACATTCAAAAAAGTTTCAAAATTCGAAAACATCTAGCGAGTAACGTCTATAACAAATAAGGTAGAGGTATTATGTGAACTTTTCGCCAATTACTGTGAATTACTTGGTATCCGCGAGACGAGCTTGAGCGGTCGGAGCACTCTGAACGAGCGCAGCATCCGGAGGTCAACGTCCACGTTGTATTCGGCGAATATCGTCATCGACCTAGTTTTTGTTATCGAATATTCAATAATGTCAACTCTCCTTTGTGTTTGACAAAACCTAGTGTCCTACGTTTTAGTGTCAACCAATTGTGTGGCCTAATAGTTTGTAAATGGTAATTTGTATAATTTAGATTACAAATATTCAGTTCACAGAAACCAGCCTCGGTGCTATGAACTTTCCAAGAATGACATGGTTATTCCAGCAAACGAGGAAGCTTTTTGTTGTGAACAATAGTGTTGTGAAATAAAAGTTATGTGAAGAATAATACTTTATTTTTATTTCACCTGGTAACTGACAATCTGATCTTGTCGATAACCAGTAGATGAATCTGCTGTCAAATCTTTCATGTGTAATGATTGATTGATCCAGTTGGCGACTTGTAATTTGACTACAGATTCAATGTTCTTATAGGAATTTCTTTACATAACTCAATCAATACCTCTTAACGAGTAAATTAACACTAAAATGAATTTAAATATGAAAAACAACTCACCCGGTTACTACTACGAAAAAATCCATGATGTTCCAAACGTTTCTAAGATACGATCCCCTGTGTAAAACAAAACCTAAGGCTAAAATTTTTAACGAGGCTTCTACACAAAATATTCCTAAAAAGTACGCCTCGGTCTTTTCCTGTAACAATAGAAACAGTGTTCAGTATAAATGTTAACAGACATTAAATAAAAGTTTATAATCCTTGTCAGTATTTGTGCAGAAACCATTAGTTTTAATGTACTCAAGTATCATTATAATGATGGCGTATTAAACACCACTTCAGCTGCGTATAAGCTAGAGCAGGGTCCCCAACCGATGAGGCGCCCCTCACTTGAAAATTGAAAATGGGAATTGGGTTTGAAAATGTCTTGATGTTATTAATTCAGAAGTAGCAGTGACCCGAATGTAACCAATTCAAGTAACTTGACATCACTCCTATCCGGCTCTCATCATCAATTTCTCATACGTGGTTTTCCATTACAGGCCCCCCTGTTAATAGTATGCCCCCGTAATAAGCCCCTAGTGATGTTAGAAGAATATTGGTGGGGTTTTGCAGTATACAAGGTTAGGATCCACTACGCTATTTAGAGATATGAGCTCCGTGAACGGTAGCTTAGAATTTTAGTTGTTTTTACTGACAAATCATCGTCAATCTTAACTGTATAAGACAAAACACGGTATAGGTGCACGAGTATCTACGTGTACTGTCTGCTTTACGAGCCTTCGCACATAGAAACAATGCACTTGGCAACAATTAAGACCGACGACGCTTGGTGAACGTTTAGGCAAACAACAGAATCCTTTTATCTCGACTTATAACATTTCAAAGACAACTTACAGACTGAAATCAGTGGTTTTAGACCTTGTCTTGTAGGGGTCATGCTAGGAAACAAAAGGTGGTAATGAAAGGCAGTCTCATGTAGTTGAGATGTAATTCCCATGAAGCATTATTATGTTACCACACACCTCTATTTGTATTCTCATCTGGATCAAGATAAGATAATTAGGTTGAATTAGTAAAGCGAATGTGTAAGTTAAAGGAAGCATAAAGTTTGACGGAACAGGCACAAAATTGGCTCGAGTTGAGGCGTCGTGTGTAGCGGTAGGTGCATGCCAATGAATATAAAAGGGGGTCAGAATTAGACAAAAAAGCGACGAAGTGAAAGCTAGACCACCATTTATCATGGCGTCAATTCTGTTCGGACATGACCGCTCTGGGCTCGGAGTTGTTCGGCCAAAGTCGGACATGACACATAACAGAGCAACGAATCTGAGCTAGAATCCACCACGAGGAGCCAATGAAACTGTGCTGTGGGCCAAATTGGTTTGTTGGCATCTTCATCAGTTGTATGGATATTGGTTGTCATGTTGTTGAATTGGTTGAGGTCATGTGATGCGGTGGAGAGTTTTGAGTACAATAATGGGAAGAACAAAGTAGGGGACTATTCAGATTTGGCTTATGTGTAGAGATGTCGGTCTGGAAGACAAAATGTAGTACTTAACACGGAATGCCCGTACTAAAAAAAAACTTTCAAATTTGAGTTGCCACCGGTACGTGGTGGACATCCCACCCACACGCACAAAACGTTTTGGGAACACATGCATCGTGCGGACAGCTAAGGAGTGGAATACCCTGCCAGGGTTTGTGTTTCCTGATAGCTACAACCCGGGAGTCTTTAAGTCAAGAGTGAATAGGTTACTTCTAGGCAAGCGTGCTCCATCTTCGACTACGTCATCGCTTACCATCAGGTGAGATAGTGGTTAAACGAGTGCCTATCAATAATAAAAAATAAAAAAAAATATCGCAATATCAACTCAGCAACAATCATTATCGAAAACTTGTCAAAATGTAGGGGAGCTAGAGCTGTTCTGACAGATTGGGACTGCAATGCAAACGCTCCTTTGAAATGATTGCAGGGTCAGGTAGATGACAATGACCGTTTATGTCATAAGTATATGTTTTTAAAGCTTAAAGTTCAACTAATCAAAGTAACACAGAAATTCGCACAGCTGTTATCATTACAAATGTTGAACATGAAATTATGAAACAAATAAATAATAATGAAAGGTAATTTGGGTTTAAACCATTTGTATGTTAACGTTGTTGGCATTTAAAGGAAAAGTTAAAAAAATATTTGATATTGGGCAAGATTGGTCACCGTTAGTAACTACGAATAATACTGAAAAGGACTAGGCTATCATAATGTGTGGGCTGAATTGCTTCTTAACAGTACGAACATAAGATTGAAATTACCAGATTCTGTGCTAAGATGGTCTTATCGCCGTTGGGCAAATGCTCCTCCAGCGCCAGCACCACGCAGTTGGCGATGATGGTAAGCAGCACCGCGTACTCGAAGGGCGGCCACTCGATGATGAACTTTGTGTACCTGGAAATAGAATGTATATTTAATTAAAAACTGAAAATGTGGGGAAAAAAATCTTGTTCAATGATGAGAAGGGATGATTTTTAATGCTTTTTAAAATCTAAAGCTATCACCAATCTTAGGTTGGAAATCAATCAATTCAAACGAAGTGATTAAACAACAACGTTACGATAACATACTAACGATAACTGAGTGGAATTAAGTACAAAAGTACGTAAACAAGCTTTACCTATCTTTCACATCTTACACACAATACTTTAGAGCCACAATATTTTTTCAGGCATCCGGTTTCAACTTAAAACCCGATTTATTCCAACACTCCAAAAAAATCAGCGGTTCCCTACATTTTGCCGAGTTATGCGAGCAAATGTACTGCGTAGCTGATTTAAGCAAGGAAAATATTGTCTGGTCATTGAAAAATAACCCTTATAGTATTATCACATGCAAAATTTTATCTTTATAAAGTTTAAAGAATACCTTTCCACATTAACCTCGCATAAAATTCTCAATTACCCAAGACACTACGACACGGTATCAATTTCCTCCAGGAGCTAGCTTCATTATAGAAAATATTATCGTATTACCGTCCGATTAAGCACGATAATGCAACAACAGTGTCGCGTTCCGACTAGTGAGCTATCATTATATAATGCAGTTAGCTTTGAACGCTCACATGAATGTAATTATGGCTGTGGAACAGAAAATTGTTCATAAATATGGGGATGCTTTCTTGTGTTAAATTGTGTAGATAACGAGGATTACCGTCATTTCATTACCACAGGTTTTAAAAAAGTTCCTCCGCGGCCCGTGTTCTTACGTTGTCTGTTTATACGCGATAAACTTTAAAAACTACCAAATGGATTAACAAACGGTCTTCAACAATGGACGTAGTGATTCATAAGAAAGATTTGGGTGTATAATTAATTAAGTTTTCTGTAAATTGGCTAAAATATGAAGATTATTCGTTTACGATTATTGCAGAAGTTGCCAAAATCATGGCGACTGGGAGCTTATATATATCCTCATATCAGCCAAAAGATGTCCACTGCTAGACATATGCCTCCCGCAAGTGTGGCCAATAGAACCAGCTATGTCCGCGACCATCACCTGGTCATCTGTCCACCATGTGGGAGGCCTTCCAATGCTGCGTCTTCCGGAACGCGGTTGCCACTACAGAACTTTTCAGCCCCATCGACCATCTTAGATATACTCCGCTACAAATAAGTCTGTCTAGTCTTGCTCAAACTACCTTGTAGTCGGCTTCTGGTCTAAACGGCTGTTGCTGAATACCAGTATTTTACATAAAGCGTTTGCCTATCTGATTTTTACAACCCAGTTAATGGGTAACACGACACCATTCATAAGTGGAGTTAGCACATTCATTTTCTGTACACATTTGTGATTGACTAGAACTGCTTATTATTAGGTACCAGTAGGTAAAGTCATTTAATTTTACCAGTAAAAACATGATAGGCTAGAAGTAAATTTATTGCATTTAGCCTTTATGAAATCTTTTTGTTTATACATAAACCATTCAATAGAGATGATTACAACAGATAGGGTCGAGGAAATCTCATCGCACTTGAGATAAGAGTTGATATTACGTACGTATTTTTAAAGCGATTAGGATTAATAGTATCGAAGCACTTTGATTATTTTTTATTGGTTAGTAAATTACTGGTAGGCATTACCTGTAAATAGTTGGACCACACAGATATTTTAGATTCAGTACTATAAAATAATCTAACATATTTTATTTTAAAGCTTCTCATCAAAAATGAAATCGCTGGTATTGTTTTCGTTTTTTCTTCCAAATTCCAAATAAACAGAAGACTATCTCAAAATTCAAACTTCGAATACCATATATATATATGTCTTTTGCCCACTTTCTGAGGAACTTTATCGATCGTTTATCTGTCCGTTAACCACTAACCGACCAATGAGGTTATGACAAATAACGTTAACGGACAAATAAACAACCGATAAAAACCTCAGAAGCCGGGTATTAATCCCATGTCAATGCGTAGTGCATAGAGGTACATTAAGGTACAGCAAAATGTTGACTATGAATCTCCAACGTCAGACGATGTGTACCTCTTACAACGAAACTTAGCCAGGCGTGAAAAGTTTCAAACCTTTAAAAGGTTTTCTTGCAACATTTTGTAGAATGGACAGGTAAGGCGCAGTCTGTATTTTACGTTCTGTTTCATACTTTAAAGATTTAAGACTTTTAGTCTTTGTTTTCTATTTCTTTTTTAAATATATATATATATATGAGGATATTTTTTTTTTCTGAATTTGGAGGTTCATCAAAAGAGTCTTCTACCTTTCGAGAATAACTTCTGTAGACAAGGGCGTAGACTAGACAAAGTCATATTCTATCGGCGATAATAATATAACTATGTCAAATTTGCGCTACCGAAACATCACAAAATAATCCCAATAATATTATGTCACTTTGTGTAGAGCCCAAGTTGTAGGAAGGTACTATTTTCTAATAGACCTTACCAGAGAGCAGAAATCATTATCTCCTGGCTAGAATAACCCTACAAAGCTGCAATTAAAAAAAAAAGAAAATCGTCCGATACAACTTTGAACCTTCAACTGTTTTATCTTACAAAAATAAAATTGATCGTCAATTTTAATTTTACCCGAATAAAGTCTTGCCAAAGATATTTTATAATGTTAAATAGCTAATATACCAACTATATTGGGGTCAGATTCCAGTCAAACCGGATTCAGCAGAATACCAGTATTTAACGTGGAGCGGCTGCCTACCAGATCTCCACAACCCACTTACTGGATAGCACAATTAATAAATCCTATTAGTAAAATTAAATTCAAAATAGAAAACAAGGATCATTTCTTCAACTAATCAAGAATATATTCCTTTTGCTGCGTCCTACATACATAATTTAAAGTTACCATCATGAATTTCGTGCCGGCACGGAAATATTTAAAACGACAACGTTTCAAAATTAAATGACGGATGTATTCGGGGTTCGGGGTGCCTTCAATGGAGTTCAATCGATTCGTTTCTGTTTACGTTTTGTTTTTTAGTTTGGTTGTTATTTTTCTTTACAATATTTTATTTTGTTGGCTATTTTGTGGTAGTGAAAAAGCTAGTTAATTGGTTTGATTGACAAATTATTTTAGGTCAAGTGTATAATTACCACTGTCGTTCACAATAATATAATAGTTCAGAAAAGAATTTACGTTTGTGACCTATTGTCTAGCTAGTTGACAGATGATCATCTATTTCATGTTTGAAGGAAAGGAAAAAGAGGTTCCATTTAAAAATTAAAGAAAAAATTTTGTTTGGCATATTATGTTCTCTGCCATCGAAAGTATTGAATGATGGTAGTATACATCGAATTCTTGTCCAATATAGAAAAACCACACTTCTACAACAATCTAAACAGAAGCATACGAAGAAAAACCCACAGAAACTGTCTCGTTCCGCAATACAATCTCTTTTTGTTATCAAATTACGAATACCTAGTGTAAGAACGTTCTTGTTTACAAAATGCATAAGGGGGCAAATACGGTGTGCGTTTAATATGTATAAGTGAGGGCAATACCGTTCCGCCTCCGCAGTGCCATGCTAAGTTCTGGCCAGATGTTACGAGGGTTAGGTTAGGATATGAAGGAGTCGCAATATGAAGACGATGGTGGACGCTTTTGGGGGTTGATTTAAGTTGCCTCCACGGTATAGAATGTTAAAGGTAGTTTGAGGCCGCTATAATTGGGATTTTGTGCAGATTTTGAATTTTATCTGATACAGATCGAATGGTCTATGAGACGGTTTTGAATAGGACACGATTTTTAATTTGTAGAAGTCGTTTTTCTTAGATATTTTCTTGTAGTAGATATGACTTTTTCAGTACGAAGCAAGCATAATTATCAACTTTTTAAAGACGTCCTCATCTGAATAATGGCGTTCAGTCAGAAAGCTTTTGCCAAAGTGCATTTATTATGTTCTACTTTGTAAGAACCTACTCGTGTATGCTGGCAAATTTATCATCAACTATGTATTTCACAGTAAACAAAAGCGAAAACAAAATTACGGTTCATGTCACTGTAAAGTTTCCAATTTGTATTTATTTTCGTTCCGCATGGCTAGCCGGCACCGCGCATATCGGATGCCAAACTATGCCCCGTTGAATGACATCCAATTATCTACGCCTACCTTTTAAAAATATAAACCTTTCATTTTCCCGCTTGTTTCTCGTTCCATAGCCATTAATCCTGATGTTTTATTTAAAAAATTGACTTGCGTGAAAATAGCAGTCGATTTTTTCTTATTTTAAATTGTATTCATGGTTTATGCGGAAATATTTTCAATTTTAACGTAATCCTCTTGAATATTTGTGTTGCAGTTTTTGACTACACCTTACACACACAGTACCTTCATATTATTGACAGATTAACGTTAGGCCACTGTCTCACTAGTTACGTTTTCAGTTATTTTTTATATTAATTATAAATCTACCATACTTTTGAAACGGCAAATAGCGAGCTTCAAGCTTGTGCGTAACGACTGCCAAAGTTCTACAAATAACAGCCGGGACCAACGGTTTAACGTGCTTTCCGAGACACGGAGGAGTCTCGGTATGCTAAGATGGCCACCCATCCACAGACTAACCTTGGCAACCGTTGCTTAACCGTGAAGATCGACCCGTGTGGCTGTTATTATTTAGCTCATTATGTGCTCATTAGCCAGCGCTTAACTAATTTCCACTTCCCTACTTGGGCGAGATTATGTACAGTCCCTTAGTTTGACACAGTTACCGACTGGCTTGTGTAATTTAGTGATGTGAAGTTGCAATTTTACCCCATAAGTGAGAGGAAAGGTCATTGAACTTTGCTTGGTAACCTACTATCATCATCATCTTAGCCTTACCCCACTTAGGGTCGGTGCAACACGTTTTTTCTTCCATTCTGTCCTGTCACCGACACGCTATCACTAACTCCTTTTTCTTTCATATCACTCCTAACATAATCTATCTATCTTTTCTTTGGCCTCCCTCTCCCTCTCCATCCATTTACTTTTAGTAACATGCATTTCATCCCCCCTCTCCACATGACCTAGTATCCTGATGAATATTATTGCTCATGCAGGTTCAGATCAAAAAATGAAAAAAAACCTCGCGCACTAGGCAGCCACGATCACTCTTGGCCGCAAAAGCGCTAACAAAGAATAAAAGATTTACCGTATTCGATCGCACGATCGACCATGCTACCAGCTGCATATTTGTTAACATCTTGTCGTGAAAACTTACGTGGCTTGAGATGAATTGTCGTTCCATCTTGATTGGATGGACAGAAAGCTCATTTCACGTTAACTTCATTTTAGTTTTCAAAGTGAGAGTATTTTTTTTATTTTTCATTTTTATGGGTTTGCTCTTGACTCTAGTCTAGGTCATAGATGACAGAGACAAAGTCGACGATGGAGCGAGCTTACCCAGAAGAAGCCTGTTCACTCTAATTTTGAAGAGATTAGGGTTGTATGCGTTCGGAAACACAGACGAAGGCAGAGAGTTCCACTCCTTTGCTGTGCGCATTATAAAAGACGTTTGGAAACGTTTAGTGCGAATTGGTAGTTTTACAGAATAGTACTATAGTTGTGGTCGTGGTAGTCTGCGAGGTCTCAAATAGGAAAAACCAACATGAACGTGTTCGATAAGGATGTTGCCTGGGTTAAAAAAATATGATTCTATTTAATCCGTCATTAGATTATCGAAAAATATTGAATTCGTATTTTTTTATTTCATCATATCAACAAAAAAATTCGAAGATATAACGCATTAAAGATAAGTAGTGGGGGCTTCTAACGTCACTTTACAGTAAAAAGTGTATTGGTAAGTGACGTCACACGAGTTTCCAATGCACTATATCGTCTTAATTTTATGTTTACGTGAAAAAAAAACGTGTCTTTATTTTTTGGAAATCTATCTGACAGACTAATTAGATTTTTTTAGTCAAATACTCCATTTCATGCTGACATCATCTGCCTAGCCTTTTCCAAACTATATTGGGGTCGGCTTCCAGTCAAACCGGATTCAGCTGGATACTAGTATTTTACGTGGAGCGGCTGCCTAACAGACCTTCACAACCCATAAACTGGGTAACACGGTACTCCTTGGCAAGACTGGTGTCAGATTATCTGGCTTCTGATTATCCGTAACGAATACCAAAGATCTACAAATGACAGCCCGGACCAACGGCTTAACGTCCTTTCCGAGCACGGAGGAGTCTCGGTATTTTAAGCTGGTCACCCATCCACAGACCAACCTCGGCAAGCGTTGCTTAACCTTGAAGATCGACCCGTGCGGCTGTTATTATTTAGCCACGAGCTCATTTCATGCTGACAAGCGCTTGAAATTAAACACGTTGTTGTCTATCAGTATGTTATACGTAGGTCTCCCACAAGGTAAGCCGATGACCTGCGGAATAACGCGGGAATCCACTGAAGGCGATACAGGGTCCGGTCGATTTGATGACACTTGTGGGAGGCATGCAGTGGACGTCTTTCGAATGAAATGATGATGATGTAGTCACGACATGTTAAAGCAGATGATACTGACCTCCGAATAGGATTTTCGTCGGCAAATATAAAGAGTGAGCTGGGCCCTGGAGTAGCGGGCTGGTGCGCGCCGCCCATGGTATCAGCTGGCGCCGCGCGAGCCTGCGCCCCCGCCGCCTCCTGCGCTGCCGCCAACCTGAAACGTGACATTGTGAAATTAGTAAAGGTGAACCTCCATTGGTGGTACACGGGAGCTGAGTTTTTGTGTTACTTTCGTCTTATCTTGTTTGCTCAGGTAGAACTGCTTTTTAACTGCCACCAGAAACTATGACACATTAATCCACCCCCACACAAAACGTGTTCAGTTTCGAATCCCGTGAAGGTCGTACTCTTGCGAGTAAGGAAATTGCCCTACCCAATTTTTTTCACATTCGTATCTCAGTTGCAGTCTGTCAAAAACACCACTAATTTTCCTACATTTTTCAAAATGAGAAGAATTGGTCCTGTCATAAAAAGCGTTAACAATTTTTGTTATATTTTAGGTACAAGAATTATCCCCAATTTCTGAATTCAGTATTTTTCAAATTCTGCTAACCTGAAAACTTCAAATGAAAAAGAAAATCATTCAAGTAGTTTTTGATACATTTTTAACTTAAAATTAAAAATATTAAATTCATAAACCCGCCCTTAGGCTTCAGATAAATTTGAGTCCGGCTAAGAATAGGCGATTCGTGCTATTTCGACCAAAAACATCGAAATTATTTACGTTTAACCTTTTGAACGCCATTGTCACATATACGTGACAAGCAAACGCGTGCCCTGTACGCCAAACGTCACAAATATGCGACAAAAAGTACGGCGAATTTATGGCTTGGCGTCGGGGGTACGCCGATGCGTTTATGCTCTGACGTTCAAAAGGATAAATAATGAGGTTCACTTCCTTTTCCTATAACTAAGGTAAAACACAACATAAACTTCGATCGACCACACATCGAAGAAGTTCTAGGAAACCAAATTATTTAATCAAGAAGTAAGATGTACCAGGGCAGCATAAACTATAGTAGGCGCCAGATAAATGTGGAATAAAGTACATTGACCTTTCCCTAATAACTGTTCATAGGTACCTGAACAATTAAATATGAATCGTTTTTCATTATTAGACAATGTTAAGGATCACGAGAGATGATGATTCGGGACAGCTTTGTGTCATTAATTCCGTTTTTCAAATTAAAAATGTCAATAATTGTAGGTGGGTCAATGAACGTTATTCCACGATTATCTGGCGCCTACTATAGTAGCAGATATTATTAATTCGTTGCGCCGTAGCGTGTTACAACATCATTAAACAGTTCTGTGCATGACTGGGAAGGCTCGACCGGTTAATGATAACATTATCAATTAAACTCCAATGTCCCGCTAAATACGAAACTATGTTGAATTATAAAATATTAATAGTCTCACTTAGCGACTGTTTAGATATTTAGCTTATAATTTTCAGTTTTATATTGATGAGGAATGCGTGGGTTATTTTCTAGTCTAAGTTTAATTTTTGAACAAGATTTACTTCCTTTTACTTGCTTATCTATTTTTGTATTAATTGTACGGATTTTGGCGAATCGAAAACCAGAAACATTACTTATTTTTTTGATGACTTCTTCCGCTCAAGGTGGAGTGGAAGGGAGTATCAGGCTCTTACTGACTAAAATCCATCCGTGTTCCTCCTAATGCCCTTTGTGTTCCAGGACCGCAGTGACTCTTTCGAGCAAATTCGGCAACCCTGTCAGGGGTAAATATTACCTACATACTTTATTTAGTCAGGGAGTGTTTCAGTTTGTACGAAATCACCAACAGGGTATTTGACTACTATGAAAAATACATATGAGTGAAAACTGGATATTATTTGATAGATGTTAATAAAACAAGATTTGTGAACAGGGAAGTAACACGCTTTTCAAGTTATTCTTCTATCCTTTTCACGAAAATTTTTGTTCGTACAAGTTGGTGCAAATTTTATATGTAGATGCTTGTGAGTGACGTCACAGGCAAGGAGTACTGTCTTTGTTTATCATAGATATGGAAACGCTCACAACTCCGTCATTTTTTGAGATGTTTAAACATTTCTTTTTACTACATCTTATCTGTTCTTTAGATTTTGAGAAATGCAAAAAAAACAGTCAAATAACCAATTTATTAAGAAGTTAATATCTTGGCTGTCATCTCCTGATATTAAAGAAGTGAAGGTAAACTTATAAACTTTCCGATTAAATGCTCCAAAGCACCATAATCGGAAAATCACGGACATCGAAATGTTTTCTTGACAATGGTAATTGTATTACGACTTGTACTGACACACAATATATTACGTGTGGGGCAAAATTGAATAGACAACATGCAAAATCTAGGTCAGTATCGTAGAATACTATAGAAGGTTGGCTCCAATAAACGAACAAAAAAACATAACCCTCCTTCTGAAGCAGGCGGGTAAATATGTACACGCACACACGTCCTTGTGATAAGACCAGGCATCTTAGCGGCTGTTGAATAGACATCGACGTAGACACATAGAAATGGCCAGTGGAGTAAAGTTTTGACTGGTCGGTGACCAAAGTTAATCCTATGAAAATTAGCTCATACAATATCGCTTAGGGCTTACGATACTGTCAAAGTCACTTAAAACACCTGACGAAGTGACGACCAATGGCCGGTTTCAATTACGTCTCTACATTAACCGACTGTCAAATTATTTATTTATTTATTTAAACTTTATGTACAAAAGTGGTACATGGGCGGACTTAATGCATCAAGGCATTCTCTACCAGTCAACCTTTGGGTTATAAAGACCAACAGTAGCTGTAATGTCATGTTTGTAAGGCAAACTGCATGACGTTTAAGCTACTGTTGGTAGCTAATTTGACAGTTGGTCAAAGGTAAATACGTTTTTGATGTTGTTTTTCGCAATACATCCGATTCAAATTCGTAAAAATACGGATCTAGAGTCTAAAAAACTCGGACCGAATTCGGATATTGCTTACGCACTAATCCGATCTCTGATCCAAATCCAAGCTATTCAGGGGCCACCTTTGGATATAACCGATTTTAATTCGAGGTAATGCAAAATAATTCAAATAAACAGTACTACGATTACTTCCGTCCGTCAATATTTATTCCGAATCGAAGACTCACGGATGACAGAGAAATCGAATGACGGAAGTCGGATCTAGTGCGTAACCACTCTTAGAGTAATGGGATTGTCATACGTTACGTGATAAAACTCTTACACTTTGACAATGGAAGTTGCGGATACAATGTTACTTTGTCTAGGACCTCTAGACAGTCTAGACGAGGGATGCAGATGTATAGCAAAGAAAAGGATGCTACTTATATACTCAGTAGTATATAAGTAGATTTCGGATTGAAATTATTGTGACACCTCCAGGTGTACGCACGCCTGTTCTCGCTCGTTGTATGGAGTCGACCTTTTGCACTATTTTGTGTCAGTACGTGTATCTATTTGTACACGTGACGGCAGAAAGGGAAGCCACGGTTTCAGTACATTAGATTAATTAATACGCCAGTTTTCGACGGTTATCAGGGTTGCCATCTGAAGGGGAGCTTTCGGATAATAAACAATGGTACATTGCACACAATTAATTTATAGCAATACTGGTAGGGAGTCTGTTCTTTAATTAGATTATAATAGTGGATGGTTTTTATTTTGACGAATTATATAGACATGAAAATTATTTTTGTCATCTCTGGGACTCTGGATATAATTATGATTTCAAAATTACATCACTTACACAACGCTATACTTTCGCTTAGTGCCGACTTAAAAAAAGAGGAGGTTCTCAATTCGATCGAAAGTTTTTTTATCTGTATGTTATGTTTATTCAGCGTTATATTCGCTAATTGTTAACCGTTTTGACGATAATTTGTTTTTTCGGGAAATATTTAACGTCCTTGCGGGATAGAACAGTGGGGCAAAGCCGCCCAAACAATCGAATTATTTGTTAAAAGAACAAACTCAACCACTCAGTGTTGACCAAACGGGGTCAAAGTCTCGGACCCCATGACCCTCCATTTAGATCAAACGACTCAAAACGATCATTATACGATTGATTCAATAAAATCAAGGGGAGCCCGATTCTCTTAATTCATGATACGTTACAATCGGGAGCGTCCCATGCCCAGCTAATGTGGCTGACCCCTTGGCTTATCCGGATCTAGGTCAATAGAACAACTAAATAAAGAAATAAACTAATAAAGGTTGACATCCGTTTTATATTCGGCATCGTATGACAAGCGTCATTCTGTTTTTTATATAATGTATATTGGCCAAAGTTTAGTTTTTTACAGAAAATGTTTTGCATGTATATTTATAATACACTAGGCAGATTATATTGTGGCTGTGGGCACTGAGGTTATAAAAAAAGATAGATTCGTCATTGTCCTGTATGAGCGGTAATTGAAAATGAGGTTGAGGGTGTTATTTCCATGTTAATAAAGTTTTTTAATACTATATAAAAAAATACCATAAGTAGAACAAATCTTTAGAATTTGAATAAATCACAACCATGTAGATTATGAATTATTTAAATTCTAAAGATTCCGATAACAACGCAAGCATATATTATTCAAAAACTAAAACTACATTTAAAATATATTTTTTTTAAGTCAGTCAAATAGTAGCCATCAAGATATACTCGTACAAACACGAAGTTACGTATAAAACTAATCACAAGTAAAAGAGAAATCACTGGAATCATTCGAACCTAATGTTATGAAAACTCAACACAATTTTGACGAAAGAACAGGCCCCCCGAAAACCTCATGAACACAATAGAGGGGCACGGGTCGCGGGTAGCGGGCGGGTGGGTAAAACTGGGAGTGAAAAGCGGGGTAGGGGGAAAGGGAGGTCGAGTGATCGGCCACGACTAAGGACATCGGCGCATCTTGCCCTTCGGTCGCCTCATTAGCTGGCACACTCGAGTCATTGTCGTCTGGTTATGAGAACAGGGGGAAATGTCGGTCTTATGTTACTAGGCCGAGCGTGTTGGCACAGCGGTAGAGTGTGTGCTCGCCTTTTTGCTGGCGATAGTTGCGTCAATGGATGGTATAGGTAGGTATAATGCTGACTTACAAACATAGCCTTCAGGTACACATCGTTGCATGAATTTGTTTCTTATCGTCTTGCGAATATGTCTGGTTTTACAAAAGCAAGGAGTTGTCATGTGGTTGCTATCAAATTCTCCTCATTCTTCTCCTCATTGTCTAAGTTCACCATAAGCTGAACTTAGCCAATGAGGAATACTTGTGATGTCGTAACAACAGCCAGAAGGAAAGAGAAGCAAACAAACAAGGCAATGGAGAAATAGATAAGACAACAAATGGACAGTCCATTCAACTTCTTCCAGGGATGTTTTTGGCCAAGAAAACACCCCGAAAACAAATATCAGCGTGGAAATTAGTTCATTTCACGTTCATAGTCCAACTAACTTTAAAAAATAACCATTAAGTTAGGGGTTTTACACAACCTAAACTTAGTGAAGATAAATGGAAAAAAGGCACGATTGTTGCAAAAAAACAATTGTTAAAAAATGCTGAAATGCTGTTCCCCTGTACTATCAAAAAGGGGAAAACTCAGCACAATGCATATTGATTCTGATCAGTGTTAAACAATATTTGCTATACATAGACTTACATGAACTGTTATTGAGTGCCAATTGACTTTGTAGAAAAGCAAAGGCAGATTTGAATATACGCACAACATTGTTTTAAAATGAACTGAATAAGCTGTTTGTGTTTGTTTACTATCTTAAATGTTGCCGTACGCTATGGACATCATCAATATATATATTACTCTCACGTTACTGACTGAGTGACTGATTGACTGAGTAGGTGACTGACAGACAACGCACAGCCAAAACTATTGGTCGTAGAAAGCTGAAGATTGGCATGTAGGTTCCTTGGGGATTGTAATGGAGTACTAAGAGAGGATTTCCCAAAACGGGAAATAACGGGAACGGTAAGCTATTAACGTATAATATAATAACATAAACATAATGTTCTGAAACCCAAAGAAATGAAATACTTAGTTGCTAAAAAATTGGGTGCCAACCAAGTGAACGAAAGCAGGGATTTCAAAACGCAGGGCTTTTGATGATACTGCCAGGGTTGCGGAATTTGTTCGAAAGAGTCACCGCGGCCCTGGAACGCAAAGGGCTTTAGAAAGAAAACGGATGGGTTTTAATCAGTAAGAGTCTGACACGCTCTTCCGCTCCACCCAGGGCGGAAGAAGTCATGTGATGATTTCCCACCCTTAAAAAAAAGGACTTTTGCAGATATGTTTAAGTAGTTGAAAGATCGAACGTTATCTACGTCGAGACAGACGGAAAAAACTCTAAACAGATATTATAAACAACAGGTGAAATTGTTTAGATGTTTGTAAGGAAAATTGAAATAATTTTATATAGGTTGTTAAACAGATCGGCGCACAAATGGATACTACTCTTATACACAGGATTCAATAGGTGCATGATTCTGGACCGTTCCATTTTTTTTAATCTGCACTTATTTTCTTTAAACTGTATCAATTAAAGTTATTCCTTTCTATTACAATGACAAATTTAATAAAAAAATAAAAAAAACCCGCCAAGTGCGAGTCGAGCTCGCGCACGAAGGGTTCCGTACCATTATCAATAAAAACGGCAAAAAATCATGTCTGTTGTATGGGAGCCCTCTTAAATATTTATTTGTTGATAGCGGCAACAGAAATACATTATCTGTGAAAATTTCAACTATCTATCACGGTTCATGAGATACAGCCTAGAAACAGACGGAATGAATTATTAACTAAATCCATGGAATTCGTTTGACATACTGCGTAAAACTCGTACGATAACTTTAAACGGTCGACTTTCTGTGTGCACCGAAAACAAAAAGTTTCACTATTATCTGTCCAAAAATAGGATCCTAATTCCAGTTCAGGCTAAAAATGATTTGAATGCCAGAGCAGCACAATTTTAATAATTACCATTCACTCAACATTTGCACACATGATTTCAGTATTGTCAATCACAAAAAAATTTACTCACGACATGTTGTCTGCACCTTCATTTGACAACTAACGCTTGTTCAAATAACACTTTGCTTGTTTACTTCATTACTTAATCTATATTTAGGAATGGTTAAATGCTTCTTATCACTAAACATATTCCTGTTGTTTGTCGATAGTCTGACATGAGTTTAACAAATATTTTTAAATACCTTTATCTGTCTTAGTAGCAAACGGAATCGGAAATATTATAAACTACCTCCGTTTTATATCATATTTAGTTGTTGTGTTGCCAGCATGATTAATTCTTATATTCTGATAAATATTTATTATGAGAGAAAAAAACACAGATTTTGGCTGATGAACTTTCTACTTGATATATTCATTTACCTACTTTTGTCAAGTATTTTTTAATGTTTTGTTTTTGGTTGTGTATTTTGTAATAGCAATCAATATTTATGTAAGTAATCATAACATGGAAATACGAGTATCGCCCTGCCAGGGTTGCGGAATTTGTTCTAAAGCCCTTTGCGTCCCTGGAACGAACACATCTTTAGAAGGAACACGGATGGGTTTTAGTCAGTAAGAGTCTGACACGCCCTTCCGCTCCCACCTAGAGCGGAAGAAGTCATTTGATGATTTCCAATCCATAAAAAAAAAACGAGTATCGCTATAATGATATGCTCATAGACATGGTAAAATAAACGTATAACTGTAATATTGTTGAACAATACAATATTATGACATGCTTTAACGAACTTATACAGCAATGCGTAAGTAATATATCATCGTAATAAAAATAATTACAATAATTCCTCCGTAAACCGAGGTCAGCAGTGTATCCCAGATAACTAAATAACATTCTCATGAGATTTTGTGCCAAGTTGTTCGCAGTATTAAAGATAATACGTGGTTATGGCATAAAGCAGCCATGGTACCGCCAAGTTTTGTTTATTCGAGGATTTACAATGAAATACATTTGGCCACTTTCCATTTTGTCCGATTTTCACGAGGCAACGTTACATTTTGGCAACTCGGTCACTTCATGTAATTGAATAATTTATGGTGTGACCGCATTGGGGTATGCTGGGTATCGGTAAATGTGTCTATGTTTATAGGGAGTTGTGGACTTTTGTATGTATGGCGTTTAATTGAACAAAAGGACAGTTCGGTGGCGTTGAAAGCATTTTGGCTTCAGGTGCTTAAAGTTTTGTGAATGCAAACTTTTTTTTAAATACATTTTGACGTGCAATGTCTAATAAATCGATGAACGCCGACCGCTCATTGTAACGTTACGCTCATTCTAACGTTTCGATCATTTCATCAATGTTTTGTTATGACGTTGTCACGTTAAATTATCGTCCGTAAACCGACTTTACAGACAACCATTTTTTTTAAATTAATGTACTATACACATCTGTGGTAAATAAATTACCTCCTCTCTCCTACCCATAAATTGGCCTCCCTCCTCTCAATTAGAGAAACTAGGTCCAAATCTTCTACGCGGGCCCGGAGCGGATGAGTGGATACTAATAATAATATTTTGGAACAACTCACACACGGTCTAATTTCTTCGATTGTTTTGGTCCTAGAACATTGATGTTAACGTGTATGTGCCAGCTTCGTTTGCCAAACAAAAAGTTTTGTTTAATCCCATCAAACAATTTTAGTTTTGGTTTATCCACCATACCTATTTGTTTAGACTGTACAATGTACATTTACCCGCTACGGCTGACATTCAAAAGAGCCCTTGTCTGTGCCCTTCATGCTCAAAAACATCGTAGACATATACCTAATACGTCATTGTAGACACACATACATTAAAAAAAATCGGTGAAAAAGACATGACAATAAATAAGATTGCAATTATAGCCGGTTTAGGATTTAAGTGTGCTAGAGATACAAGTATATGCCTAAAAGGTGATTAACATTTAGAAAAATGTCCACTAATCGAACCATAGCATGGCATTAATAAATTATATTTATTTTGTAAGTAGGCTAAACATAACACTTATAAATGATATTTATATTGTAAGTAGGTTTAACATAACACTTTTACACGTCAATCTGTTTGGTCATTTTTAAACAAGATGAGGCCTAGCTCAAAGTCGAAAGTCTCTTTTAAAGTCCATACAATCGTACTAGTCAAATCATATATATATATATATATATATGAGAACTATGTAGGTTAATGTCTGAAGTGGTCTTTTGAGGAAAGTACCACACAGATTTGAGTGGACCTATCCAGACAGTGCAAGCTCAAATTTAGAACTTTAAGGAGCTAACGATTTGACGAACAATACCAAAGTATGAACATTACACATTATATGCCGCATAAAGAACTCAAACTGCCAGATTAACATGAAATTAACCTCATTTTTACGTCAATTCTTCAACTGCAAAGGCTACATAAACTGATCCTCATAAAACTCAGATAGTTGGCGAGGCTTCCCGTTTGACTAATTTTCAAACGTGTAAAATAACTACTTGAAGTCTTCTTGTAATATAACTCCAATCAACCGTGATTTAGGTGAAAAACCGTGATTTAGGTGAAAAACCGCCGTTGGGTTCTTCTACGAAATGAAAGCGCTATTCAATTTGTTAATACGGTAAATAAGCGCAATGCTAGGTGGACTTTATAAAGTTTTTAAATAATGATTGCAATCATAAGTTATCATTTTATCTGCGTACGTGCAATTGATAAGGTTTTTTTTTATTCAAGTCGACGTAAACTAGCCCTGCATATACTTGGCCACAATCAGAAAACCTTCGATTCCAATCCTCTTAGTAGTTTTTCCATACCTTAAGGTATACATCCAACATTCCAATATCCCGTAAAAACAGTTAACAACCAATAAAGCAGTGAGCTATTTTTAGTCAACAGGAAATATTTGCTCCCACCTACAGAACCATGCAAAAGCATTTCCGCACACGAATAAAGGCAACTGCTACAGTAATCAATCTCGTAAGTAAATTTCACAGTGGGGTCACTGAACTCTGCTAAGCTGGTGAACTTTCAAGTGAACAATGTTAGACGGTAACAGATATGTGCGACACACTTGGAAACACAAGTACCTGCGATACAGCTATGTGGTATCAAGAATAAAGGTACCGAATATAACATGTTTTTATACATATTTTTTTCTTCTTCGTCGTTCCCTCACTGCGGAGGATCGCGACCTCATACGACGCATCTCCAAGCCATGTTCTGCAGTGTGGACTGCTCTGTACATACTGCCTCCAACAGCCTTCTTTATGCTTCTTGTTGCCATAAGTAGAAAATACATATACTAAAACTATACTAATAATAAAGCTAAAGAGTTCCTTTGTTTGAATGCGCTAATCTCGGGAACTACCAGTCGGATTTGGAAAATTATTTTGGTATATGATAGCCACATTTATTAGGAATGGGAAATTCCTATATAAACGGGAAAGAACGGGATATGCGCGTACGAAGTCGCGGGCAAAAGCCATGTTGAAACTCATATGAATACCAAGCGTCTTCCGTAATGATTGACTGTGTCTTAAATATTTGGTCAAATTATATCTATTGTACTACTAAAACGTGTCAGTTTTAAAATTACAGTTTATTAAAAAGAACCTTATAAAAGAGCAGAAGTAAAAATACAAGAAAGCTAGTGTACAGAAGATTTTATGCTTAAATCTTAGCACATTTTTCAAATGTACGTGGTTGAGGAATTTTCAATTTACTTACTTTTCGAGACGCGGAAGTAGAAGTAAGGCAAAAAATTGTGCTGAGAATAATGTAACTAGTTACTTGAATTAAAAGTTGAAGGAGATTACAATGCTGTAAAGGTTAAATGTTATGTAGACGCAATATGAGTCGATTTTAATGGCTAACTTTTACATTTTTAATTAAGGCTAAATATAAAAGGTTATGTTCAATTTGGCTGCGTAATAATGAAACTCTCAAAACTATAAAGTAGTCGTCGTTTAGGTTCTAACACAGCGGATGTCAAAATCGGTAACTGTTTAGCAGCACGTATGTAACTCATGTTTTGATGGGTGGAGAGGGAGGCCAAAGAAAAGATGGATGTGTGAGGAGTGATATGAAAGAAAAGGGAGTTAGTGATAGCGTGACGGCTGACAGGACAGAATGGAAGAAAAAAATGTGTTGCACCGACCCAAGATACATGGTATAAGGGCAGAAAGGTGATGATTTTACTCAGTTATGTGAAAAAACTGATGCAAACGGAGTAATGCGATGAGACTCTGACAATGTCTGTGGTGTTAGATATTAAGCGACATAGTGTGTTTTTAGGTCTTACTTGCAGTAATTAGTACAACCTACCTACATATAACCAAACGATACGACACTGTACGATCCGCTACCCAATTCTCAGCCACAAAACATTATTAACAATTTTTTCTCATTCGCGCCATCAAACAGAAGCGACACAACAAACTTAACGATGATGAAAACACAAACAAAAACGGCCTCAACTTGAGAAAAATGACCTATCACACGCCGACACTGACAAATTATAATATTTGCTACACTCCTACACCATAGGGTTTTTCCGGCCCCATTAACATAACAGGGCAACTCAGGCGACCTCGAGGCCTATATCTATAGACAAAAAATCTCTGGGAGTCTTCCAAGGCGGTTTATCTGGTTTTTTCGGAGATGGGCCAGACGAGACGGCGCCATGCCCCGCCGAGCAGGCGCCGCCGAATTGGGCCACCTCTCTCAACCCGAAGCGTTATACCCTGTTTTGGCTACAGAACTATTGGTCGAACAGTTGAACCCGTTCGGAGTTGAGTTGAACTTTGTAAATCGTTGTGAACCGGATTCGGTTATTATATAATGGAAGATATATATTGAAGTGGATGAATGTGCAGATGCAATATAAGATAGGAGATGTACAGAGGCAAAGCATACATAGTAAATACTCGCATGTTTGTTACTATACAAACTCGAAGAGATAAATAGTAGGCGCCAGATAATCGTGGAATATCGGTCATTGACCCACCTACATTTATTGACATTGTTAATTTGAAAAACGGAATTAATGACACAAAACTGTCCCGAATCATCATCTCTCGTGATCCTTAACATGGTCTAATAATGAAAAACGATTCATATTTAATTGTTCAGGTACCTATGAGCAGTTATTAGAGAAAGGTCAATATACTTTATTCCACATTTATCTGGCGCCTACTATAGTAATTTAGAAATGTGAATAGTTTAAGCTTCTGTTCTATATTTGGATTAACTTTAGTTTTGCTGAATCTGCTTATATTAAAATAGTTTCATTCTGTTATTGTTTTTTTTAAATTATGTTAAATACCTTAACATAATTTCAGTTGTTACTAATAAACCTACTAACACCTTAGCCGAGTTGAAATATTTCAACTCCAATAATTACAGAATCATTTAAACTGAATTTGGGATTCCGAATTGCAGAATAAACAATATTAATTAATGGATAGTATTGGATAGTAGTGTTATTTAATTGCCCGAATAGTGATATTAATTGAGTGATGCGAATTAGTGGTGATATAATTACATTGCTTTATTGTGTTTCAATTAATAAAATTGTTAATCCCCATTGTAACGCACTTAAATTAAATTGACCTACTTCAGTTTTAATGCATTGAATTCAGTTCGTGGGAATGCTTGAATTTATTGATATGGTACTTAATTATTTGAGTGTGAATTCTTAATTGAAGCTTATCTTGTAATACAGCTATTGGGTTCAGTGTGCTTTAAAAATACAAATTATGTTTTACGTGTTTATTTTGTTTCGTACAGTTTATAGTACTAAGGGAACAGTATTGTTCTATCGGTGAAGTTTATTTTTTAATTGGAAAATGTTATGTAAAATATTGGAACTCCCTTCACGCTATAAACACCGTTTCATACAGGGTAGTATTTCCAAATAATCCTTTGCTCCGTTGACACATTTGCCTGCATGTCTAACGGTACATGGGCTAAATCAATCACAATGTAGTGGTACAAGCTTGACTCCTATCGACAGGATTGGTTCAAAAAGCTTTTCAATTAATAACGATGCGTTACGAACTCAAATTGTTGCTAAAATAATAATATTTTGAGGTAACTGTTTTGCTGTGCAATGAGTATTTTTGATTAAAATTGTTTTTTCAACTTTTTTTTATTCACAGTTAATTACTAGCCAATCAAAAATAACCGTTTGCTTATGGATCACCAGAAAAACCGTGATTTTGACTCTGATAACAGTCAGTAAATAAAACATCATCATTCTAGAAATTCAGCTAAGTTTCATTACACCATAGAGCCAGTTACGGGTATTTAAACGAGGACAAAACTGTCTATTCGTGGAATAACGAGGAACCTTTCTTAGAATCGGTTAAGTCGTGTAGTTTTGACGCATTACAAGCGTGGGTGTAGCAAGAGTGGGAACGCGTCACACGTTGATGAACCGTGAAATGTGGGAACTTTTTGCTAAAACGGTGGAGGGAAGTTTGATTTTATTTAAGTTGAAAGTTTTCTCAAGACGCATAGTTGACACTTCACGTGACCCAAGGGCTGGCTTTTACCTTGGTCAAAGAATAAGCATTGCCATACAACATGGCAATGCCGCCAGTGTTTTGGGTACACTTCCAATCGACAGTGATGCGGATGAATTTTTTGACGCCATATTTTAGGATTAATTTAGTTAGGAGTTTTTATTTTAATTTCTAGTGTATATAGTTAGTTAAGTATTTATCAAATAAAGTCACAGTTGAAATATAGGAAGATTTTTTTTGGAGTCTCCAAAAAAAATCTTTCATTTCATTCCACCGCTCTAATCACAACCATTGCAGCTCCTGAGAGACAGAATTAACAGTGGTGACCACCTGAAAAATGCCGTGTCAATGAAGCTCGATGAGTCTCAGAGAAAGGAGTAAACTATCTGGGATCCCGCAAAGAAATTAATCATAAAACATACACAATATCAATATTTATAAAACTCTTCCGTTACTGAGTGATTGAGGGACTGACAGACAACGCACAGGCGAAACTACTGGTCGTAGAAAGCTGAAGTTTGGCATGAAGAGTTCCTTGGAGAGTTTAAAGTGTGTTTACAGGATTTTCCAAAATTCCTACGGGAACGGGAAAAGCTAGTTTAAATATATGAAGAATGTAAAGGCATGACAAGGGAAGTCAATGACAGCGCAACGGTTGACAAGACGTAATGAAAGAAGGAAACGTGTAGCGCTGACCCCAAGTATGTCAAGAGACAAGGGCAAAAGTTGTTGTGAAATGCATTACCTTTCTGAACTTGGCCCCAGCTTTTCTTAGAAATCTCTTAGCATTACTCGGTAGCTAAGACCAAGTTCATTGTTTCAAAGGTTTCGCGATGAGTCCGGGAGACTGGTAGCTTTTGTATTGATACTGAGAGGATAAGCTGCATACCAAGTTGGAGTTCTGAGAATTGGAATTTGATTCCGGTAGTAAAAAATGAAGGTGAGCGAGGAAAATCTTGGAATTGCCACTATTGTTTCGCTACAAAATTTGCAAGAATGATTTATTTCTTTGTTTTACTTTAACAAAACGGCTAAAGACGTTGTTAGTTATTGAAGATACATTAAATTTAGAACTGCGTCCATACTGACACGATTGTCTTTGATTGGTCCACGAACAAATCACAGACAGGATTTAAGTTCAAGAGAGCGTTTAAACCCTACATATAACCTAAACACACATGTAAATCTTTGCATAATTTTTGGTTCTGTTAATTATTTGGGTTAGTCAGGGATGAAAGAAAAACAGAAAAATGTTTATTTGGGACTCGCACAAGACAAACAAAACAGTAAAATAAAATTAATAACTAAACAGTAATATAATATAACAAACATGGATAACTATATAATAAATTAATTATCTGTGCGAGGCCAAAATGGTCCCTATCTCAGCTTATGCTAGAATAACGCAGCGCTGGCATTCTGATAGGGCCAGTCAGTGGTGCCACGGATACACTCACGGAGCATATATAAAATAAATATACAAATTAACTAATAAGGGTATATATATATATGGGTAAATATGCAACAATTATAAATATATATATATATATAAATAATAAACAAACCGGTACATTGCTACAATAAATAAGCTGACACCCAATAGCATAGCATGTTATTTGTTTAGTAGTTAGTACTGTTGATTGTACACCACAACAAAATTACAATTAAGATCCCTTTTGTTTAGTATGGTTAGTAATAGTTACGTACCTACTAATCTACTGATACTCAACCAAAATCAAAACATCCTCCCAGCCAATCCAGGACCACTAACGTGTGATGACGTAACAAAGTCTGCATTGTCTGGAAAACAGCCAGTGGGTCGTCCTTCGGTCCTTGGCGGGATAGGGCGACGGCGCGGCGCCATGGTACAACGTTATGGCGCTTTCGAGGTCACCCCGGCGTTCCCGGGAATTGTACACCGCATTCTGACTAATGCGGGGATGTGTATGACTGGGAGGTTATGTTCGTTTTTTTGGTGTGATGAGTCATAAATAAGTACATTTTATTTTTATAAAAGACGCAGGGTCGAGAAATAAAAATGGCATTTTGACAGCTTTTGTTTAGGAAATATGTAAAATCCGCATAAGTATTTTTCAGGTTAAACTTATCCCACTGTTGAAAACTCAGTCATATTTTTTAACTCCTAAACAAGGTGTATGATGACTTAGAAGCCAGTCTTGTGACCATGCTTTCGAATTTTCATTAGAAAATCAGTGGCACGAATATATTTTTTTTCTATTCGTGTTGCAGTGGTATTTATTAGTAGAATGTTTTGTTAAAACACACACATTTTAGCTGTGCGAAAATGACGTAGGAGTGGGGGCTCCCAGCTCTCATTCTATCATCTGAATGTGACTGTGTTTCCATTCGAAATGTCATTTGAAAGTTACATTCTGACTAATTCGGGGGGATGCGTGGGATTGGACGCAATTGATGCTGTTTTTATTGTGATATGAGTCATGTGTCCGACTGTATTTGCTTTGGAATTGACATTTGAAAGTCAGGAGCTGTTTTCGAGTTTCAATGACTTTTTAAAGTCAGATGGTACTCAGTTTTGTGGACGGTGTATTGTCGTTAGCCACTTAGTGTGAAAAGAAACGTAGTACAGACTGTATGAAATGACAAATGACATTAGACTTGACAGAAAAATAACTAAGAAATGCTGGGTACAAGTACAGACGTTCATAAAGTGAAGAGTGTAACGAGACACGGCAGTGGTGGACGCAAAGTCAAAGTCAAAACGTTTATACCAATTAGGACATTAAAAACACTTTTGAACGTCAACATTATAGTTATATGTATTAAAATAAAGCGACTCTACTGTCCATTCACAAAGGATTGGACGCCATTACATACTTGATCTCCGTACTTAAAATTACTTATAAATACGTCCAGTGTTTCAGTCCGAGTTTTATTAAGAATTCCTGTTTTCAAGCAATAATACAGATGGATTTATCTGTCGAATAATTTGCATATTAAAGAAAAAAAAATCTATTGATTAATGAAGAATTCCAATAGGTTTTTTTTGACGTGAAAACGTCTAATAAATCGATAAACGCCGGCCGCACGCACGAAAAAGGATGACTCATTGTAACGTTACGCTCATTTCATCAATGTTTTGTTATGACGTTGTCACGTTAAACTATCGTACGTAAACCGTAAAGTCGGTCGGAAAAGACAACATTTTTTTATTAAGATCAAGATTCACAATTTTAATATTTCCGCTCACATATTAGACTTTCAGTTACAAATCTAAGACACCAAATATATCACTAATATTCAAACCAAAACCTAACTAATTTTACCTCCACGCTATATCATAGATACAACGCTATAGGTAAGGCTCCGTGCTCACTAGCGAGAATAAAATTATTACAAGTGGTGGGAGCGCCCACTGCTTCACGATATACGGGCCACATTAGTAACATCACTCAAAAAGAATTTTCATTTAACAACTGTGTTAATGAATTTAGCTCATTTAAAAGTTATGGTGGACACGATTTGGGTCACTGCAGTATTTAGTGTTTTATGTTTGGAACTATTAACAAGTTTTGAATAAAGTAATTATACTTGGTTGTATGAGAAATGTATTTTGGTGATAAAGTAGGGAAGTGCAGCGTTGAGTAATTTACTAAAAGCATGAAGGTAATGCATGGGCAACGTGCTGATCGTAATAAATTTCAGGAACAATTGTATAGCGAGAAATAAATCCGATTTATTTGGTATAGATAGAAATGACACAGCAACAGTAATGCAAATAGAATCTTATCGCTAAAAGCCACTTAACAGGACAAACATTTATTAGTGGATAACTGTGATATAAGAAACCGGAAAGAGAGAAAAAGTAAATAGAATGAATGAAATAGTTTGATGACCATATTATGTAGATAACTACACAACACAATTTTACACACACACAATCACACAATTTTATGATTTGAAACCTCTTTTTTTGTTTTTTTTTTAAGGTTGGGAAATCATCAAATGACTTCTTCCGCTCTGAGTGGAGCGGAAGGGCGTGTCAGACTCTTACTGACTAAAACCCATCCGTGTTCCGTCTAAAGCCCTCTGCGATCCAGGGTCCCGGTGACTCTTTCAAACAAATTCCGCAACCCTGGATGGTTTGGGACCTACACTTAAGTTGTTGTTGATTGATTCTCCGATTTTTACTTGATTGATATTAATTGATAAAATAATGATTGAAAGATTAATGGATGCATACGCTATGAATGTTATTCGTGTACTAAAGTGGGCTGGCTACCTAGATTGATACGAAGATTATCCTTTGCTTGCACTGTACACTATTAGTTTAAAAATAAAAGTCTTTTATCATTGTGCTCATAAAATAATACGCATAAAAAACACGACCACAATCACGGTATAACCACGTCACTCCCCTATTAACCAATTGCGGCGGGCTTACACGATATTACGAGCCAATCCGGTGTGCAACGAACTTTACAACCGCATTGATACACAGAGGTGGCTATGAAGCGTTACCCAGTTAGGCGTAAGTAACTCAGTTACCATGGTTAACTGAGTTTGAAGCAGTATTTATAGGCGTTGGGAACGGGGCTTCGACGGGTAAATATAGGCGAGATATATTATATGTATAGGTATATGATTAAAGGGATTAATATGTTGCGGTTTTCAGAATGGATTTTGTTTGATTAATAGGTGTTTTTTAAGTACATAAAAAAGCCAGTGTGACGATGTGGACTCGTTTGTTTGTTGCGCCAGAGAAAACAAAAGACAAAGAAATTGGAAAAGTCTGGGACCTTTGCCAACTTGTGGATATAATACGAGAATTTATTTAAAACAATATCGACATGTTGTAAATAAGTTGTACTGAAAAAAAAATGGACAAGGCATCCAATCGTCAGACATTTTCAAGTACAGTTTCTCAATTGAATGAGGCTTCAGGTGTGTTAAAATATCGTTAAAGCATGCCTTGCGTTGCCTTGTTAACTTGAAAAGTACTACTCAACTATTAGGTTCTTTCAACCAATAAAATTACATCATCTACTAGGATAACAGTCCGCCTCTGTACATTTGTGTGCGTAAAGTGTTAATAAATAAATAAATATATCTAGATATTTTTGACGAAAAAAATCTAATTAGTCCGTCAGATAGATTTCCTAAAAATATTGGCCACGTATTTTTTCTTTAGTCACGTAAACAAAAAATGAAGACGATACGGTGTGTTGGAAACTCGTGTGACGTCACTTACCAGTACACTTTTTACTGGCAAGTGACGTTAAAAGCCCCCACTCTTTTTCTTTGATGAGTTTTATCTTCGAAATTTTTTATTGATTTAATAAAATAAAAAATACGTTACCAATATTTTGCGATAATCGAACTGAGGGACGGAGATTTCTTTAGTCTAATACCCTATTGTCAACCAATTTGCCGAGCCTCTTCCTAACTAATAATAAATATAATAATAATAAGTGTTTTTTTCTTACATTAAACATTGTTTCACATATACTACCATTGCTGGTGTAGAAATATTCATAAAAACTATATCGGGGTCGATTTCCAGCCAGCCAGTATTTTACATGAAACGAGTAGCGAGTATACTCTTTGGCAGGACTGGTGTCAGATTTTCTGGCTTTTGAATATCTTCAAATAACAGCCGAGACTAACAGCTTAACATGATTTCCAAAGCACGGAGGAGTCTTGGTATATATTGAATGGTAACCCATCCACGAACCGACCTTAGCAAGAGTCGCTAAACTTCAACCACAAGCTGCAATTGTAATTATAAAAAAATAAGTAGATTTTAATTTTCTAACGACATAATTTGTAACTAACTCTATCACTAATACTTTCATTCAAAGTAACTAATTAAGTACGTTGCTTCCACGTTGTACGTAATTACTATGAGTAGGTACTCGTCTATTTCGATGCACGTGGGTGTACCGGGCGCCGGGCGGTGATACCCGTCGCGTCACTATTTACGAACAGCTGTTATCTCTATCAACACATGAATACTGCACGTGTACTCGTCACTGCAAACATATGGGTACAAAGTGAAACGAAAAACTTACGGCCTTACGGGCGCTAGTTTTGATAAATCTTTGTTTTCATGTAGTTATTTTAAATAGATTGATAGAAATACTCTATATAGAAGGAGAGGTAGCTATGGTTTACGTTTATGTAGCTAAACATACGGTTGGCTTACGAAAACCTTTACTATATTTAGAACCTTATAATATTATACGAAACAAATGGCGACTTACAAAATGTGACGTATATGGACCTATTACGTCAATTGACAAGTAACGAGTTTAAAGTGACAAAGTACGATCAACAAAATTTTATCGTAAGCTAATTTGTTCGAAAATCAATGTTCTTTTGTCGATAATCTTTAAAGAGTCTAACTTAACTAGTAAATGGATTAGAGTCACTAAATAACTATTATATTTAGTTTGATAAAACTTTGCCTTGTGCTAGAAACTAGAAAAGGGCCTTTTTAAATTGATAGAAAAAACATACGACGCAATCACGTCTACAATGCACCATATAAGATCGTGTACTGTAGACGTGATTACAAGAAATATCAGCACCTGACTAGCTATTTTCTAACATTTTTATGTTACCAAACGTTCGTTTAAAAAAATTGGTACCCTTATAGAATCACTCATCTGCCTAGCCTTTTTCCAAACTATATTTGGGTTGGTTTACCCGGGTAACACGGTACTTCTTGGCAATACTGGTGTCAGATTTTCTGACGTCTGACTCCTGTATCGATCTATCTGTTCTTATACACCGTGTTACAGAATAAACGCAATACCTCTTAAGGCGTCATTGTACTCATCATTATGAACAACTATTACTATGGGACCAACATCGAAATCGCGAAAAAAACAGCTGTTTAGTACTACATTTTATCGAGTTATGCGCGCTGAAATGTATGAGCAAGCGATTTTTTTTTCGTGTTTTCGTTGATTGTCCAATAAGAAAAGTTGTTCATAATGATGAGTACTATGACCTCTTAAGAGGTATTGCGTTTATTCTGTAACACGTTGTATACAGATCTACTCATTGAACACTAATACAATAAAGAAAAACCTATTAGAAGCCTACGGTTTTAAAGTCACATATAAAAAAAAGCTGATTCGTTCGGAACCAGTTATGTTTCGCGTATAGCCGGTTTTTTGGATCGGCTTACAGTTTCAGCAATACAAGTTGTACTACAAGATTAATTTCCTACATAGGAAATATTTCTTTTACTTGACTGGAAAACGTACGGCGGTCTTAACCTAGAATTAGTATGGTAATGTATGTAGTTAGTGTATTTTTAATCTGAGTTACGATTTGCATTTACCGTGTACTGTGGCGGTAGCATTTGTTACTATTAATGTACGAGTACTTTCGCTTTTGCTGTTAGCAGTTCACAGTTTTGCCAAGTTGCGGTAAGAAGATCAATTTTAAAGCATCGCTTGAAAGAGGTTGAGAATACTTTCATTGTGCGTAAAGCTAAGGAGTGGAATTCCCGGCCGGGTGGCGCCTGTTTCTTGAAAGCTATACATTGGGGTCTTTAAGTCAAGAGTAACCTCTTCAGGTTACTTCTAGGCAAGCGTGCTCCATCGTAGTGGTGAGATAGTGGTAAATGCGAACCTATTAATTAAATCAAAACGAATTCGGTACTGACGTCCTGTCAGATATATGCAGTCAACTAATCATCAGCCGAATGACGTCGACTGCTGGACATAGGCCTCACCTAAAGGGTCATAATCGCCACCCTTGGCAGGCGGGTTGGCAATCGCAGTGTAGTTATTGCAATGAACAGAGAATGCTGCTGCCTATTCTCTGGTGAGTCCCTCAGTCGCCTAAGTTATATCGATGCATTCTTGTACACTTAAAGGTAGGGGGTTACTTCTAGGCAAGCGTACTCCAATGACGACCACATCATCGCTTACCATCAGGTGTGATGGTGGTCAAACGCAAGTCTATCATGTGCGGTACCGTAAAACGGGGTGGATAAAAATGCAGGGGTGAATAAAAATGAGACTTTTATTGGGATTAATTGTTTCTCACAAAGCGTCCATTTAAATATAAAATAATTGTAAAAAATTGGAGTTCTTCATTGCTGCAAACAATATTCAAATGACATGAAAATTCCAAAAAAAGTTTCGTTTTTATTCGCCCCATCATTTCTATCCACCCCGTTTTACTCGGTATCCCGTATGTTTTGGATTTTTATGTATTGTTATTGATGCCACTTACATAGTATAGCTTATGAAATACCCCGGGATTAGTTTTTTTTGTCGGCTTTATATCTTATTGTTGACAAAGTAAACTAACATCTTACTATACATAAGCGCACTTAAATAGGTGTATCTATTTGTATATAAAACTCTTCCATTACTGGCGACTGACTGAGTGACTGATAGACAACGCGCAGCCGAAACTACTGGTCGTAGAAAGCTGAAATTTGCGTGTGGATTCCTTGAGAAGTGTAGGAAGCACTGAGAAAAGATTTCTCATAATTCTTACACGGGTAAAATGGGATATGCGTGTACGAAATCGCGGGAAAAAACTAGTTAGTTAAAAAGACAAAATAGAAAAATGAAATTGTACTTCAGAGCCAAACAGATTTAAGACATTTAAAAGGCTTTTTTATTATAATTAAGGATGGAAAATCATAAAATGACTTCTTCCGCTCTGGCTAGAGCGGACTTACTGTGTCAGACTCTTACTGACTAAAACCCATCCGAGTTCCTTCTAAAGCTCTTTGCGTTCTAGGGCCGCGGTGACTCTTTCGAACAAATGCCGCAACACATCAAAACGGCTTAACAAACAAACACTGCCAAAAATAAAATTAACAACCAACATATATTTATTTATTTTAGTTAACAGCTACTTAACAAGTACTAAAGCGTTACTAGAACAGCGATACTAAAAATTATTGCGCAAAGAAATCTTACAAGTGAAGGCCAGGTTATATGAGGCGTTGCTGAATAACTGAAACAGGGGGTAATGACCGCTGCCGATCGCGGGCGAAGACGCCGCGGCGCCGAACTGGGTAAAACAGCTCGATAATATGCCACGAAAATGTAGTTTGTTTCAGCCACTGCTTTTAGACGTTTTTAGCCCCGGTTTAGCTTTCCGTACCCGAAGGGTAACCAACGGGACTCTATTACTAAGCCTCCGGTGTCCGTCTGTCTGTCAGCGGGCTATATCTCACGAACCGCAATAGGCAGACCGGTGTAATTTTCACAGAGTGTGTATTTCTGTTGCCACTATAACAAAACAGAATTAAAATACATTAAAAATTAAAGGGAGCTCCCTACTAGAAACGATTTTTTGGCGTTTTTACTCGATCTTAATAATGGCAACAGGTAGACACTTGAAATGCTTACAGACTTTGTATTGCTATACAAGTATTCCTTTAAAAAAAAATATAGTTAACAGATTATGAAAATGACGATGGTACGGAACCCAACATGCGCGAGTGTAACTCGCACTTGGCCGGTTTTTTTTAGGGTCATTTATGCAACTGATAAATGATGAGAATTAAAGGTATGAAAATGTATCTTAATGAAATAGTTCGCCTGGTTAAATCCTGTTTATTTTAAAATCTATGAAATGCTTCTAAAATATGAAGGTATATCTAGGCGATAAAGTATCCCTTTGTCCCAAAAGACTTTGAGGCGCCGAAATGAGTGAAACAGATCGATAATATGCCACGAAGATATAGTTTGTTTTAGTCACGGCTTATGGACATTTTTTGCCCCGGTTTTCTGGCGTCTGTGAAGTAATTTATCAGATAAGCAAGTCTTGTACTTTGACGGAGCGTCTGCAGTCGCAAACTGTCAAACACCTCCCTAAATTTTATTATTTTGGTTTTTTTTTCATGTCTTATATTCTTTATGGCGTAGGTAGTTTGGCACTCACAGATTGCCATAAATTCTCTCTTTTTCTTTTTTATGTTTTTCATATTTGTATTTTCTACAATTATGAATGATGTAAGTGTGCTTTTCTGTGTTGTGTTTGCTGTTCTTGTACCAAATAAATGTTTTATCTATTTATCTAAATTTTAACATTGATTATCGCTTATATGATTTTGAGGCTTAAATCGGAACGCTTTTCAAGTACAAGAATTGGCCTTCAGAACAACTGAAGAAATTCAGCACCAGATTAATGAAAAAGAATAAGAAGAGGAACCTTAATAATATGTTAAAATGGGTTGATATCCGTTTTAGATCATTGTATGAAATGTGGAATATTATTCACGGAATAATTTCTAATTTAAACTATATGTTAATGCAGAAAATATATGGAATGCATATAAAAATAAAAGATTAAATCTAGATGACGTACCTCTGACTATGTCGAAAGATTTTGAGCCGCCGAACTGGGTGAAACAGCTCGATAATATGCTATGAACATGTATTTTGTTTAAGCCATGGCTCTTGAAAACTGCATAAATGATTGATCACTAAACGTCATGATTGCCGTGGCGGTTTGTTGACCCAAGCCAAATGATACGAATTTTTATAAGTCTATTGTAAGGGAAAGAGAATTGCGGTTATTGGTACAACATTAAATGAGAGAAAATGAGATAACTATATTTAGCTGAATATCATAAAAAACTTAACCCGGAATTCAGAATATTAGCTATTTCATTTTCCAGAGTCGTGTTCCCCTGCCAAGGTTGCGGAGTTTGTTCGAAGAAGATACCGCGGCCCTGGAACGCAAACGGCATTTGGAGGGACATGAATGGGTTTTAGTCAGTAAGAGTCTGACTCTGCCTTCCGCTCCGCCCAGATGTCCCAATACCTTTGAGTTTTGTCCTTATAGTTCTTTAACCAGAAAAGCACTATTGGAAACTAGCCATGCTATAACAGATTGATGAAATAAATGACATCGGATTTTAACTGCAAATATAAGCGAACTATTATTAAACAGAGTATTTTACTAGAAAAATATAATTAGTCCATCAGATAGATTTCTAAAAAATATTGGAGACATATTTTTTATTTTTTCACGTACACAAAAATTAAGACGATACGGTGCGTTGAAAACACGCGTGACGTCATTACGATGGTACAATTTTTACCAGCAATGTGACGGACTAACAACACTTTTTAAGTAAAATACCCTATTGTAGTATTATATTATCATGCTAGTCGTAATAAATCTCACAACAAGAAAACAAAAGTCAATTTATCGTCAAAAATACCAATTGTCTCTAAAGGAAAAAATCACACAACACTACGTAACCTTTAACCAACTAACCGACTCTTGTGAACTTGGCCTTTAACTGTGAACCTGAATACTATACAACGGGAAATTATTTTCAATGAACCAGACAGACGCTTTCCCTTTCAAAATACCGAGAAATGGAGAATCCAACTTCGTTTGTCAGGTATCGGATCACAGCGGAATTGACGCTTAGACAGAGATGCGAGTGCTACGGCGTAGCGGGCTGCTACGCCGTAGCGCGTAGCCCGCTACAAGTAAATACTACAAAGTCCCGATGTGAGAAACTTTATTTTTATTTTTTTAAAGTTCATGTTGTGTTACTTGTTTTACTGTCTTATTTTATCCTTTTATACTTTTTATTTTTAAGGCTGTGAGGACAGATACATGGAAGTATGGATGTTTGTTACTCTGCAGAAACTACTGAAAGGATTTGGATGAAATTTGGCACACATAAATATATCTTTACTAATATTAAAAGGTGGAAAGATTAATATTTTTGTATGTAGCAAATAAACTTAAAAACGACCGATTTGAAAAATTCTTTCAGCAATGGATATATTTTATCCCCGTACTCCCACGGGAACGGGAACTACGCGAGTGAAACCGCGTGACTCCGCTAGTAGTTTATAACGAGAATTATTACAAATAATGCTAAAATACTTTTATCTCAAAATCAAGTGCCTTTGAGACAATTTCCAAATATCACGCGGCCGAAACCGTTTTAATAAAAAAAAAATACAGCTTTTCCTTGCTTTCAGTTTAGATAATACTCATAGGAATAATTCCTATAAAAATGTTCGCATACCAAGTTTGCAAGTTAAAGTTTTAACCAATGCTATTGAAAACTTCTCTATTGTGTAGCTAAGCTTAAAAACTAAGGCGCATTATAAATGTGGATGCTCCAGCTTTAGTTAACTTATATCAGTAACTTTTTTTTTTCTAATGTTTGTTCAGAGAGTGGTTATCACGTTGTTAAAAGAAAAAACTAGTCGATCAACTTTTATAAAATGATGTCTAGTTTACACAGTGCGAGCTAGCGTGCGAGTCAGCCTGACGAGTAGCTGCAGTGCAGTAACACATCGTTTAGATGTATCTTACGAGTTACTGTCACGTGTGAGTTGGATCTGAGTTACTTCAATATTTTTTGTTTTCACTGGCTGCTCGCCTTATAGTAACTCGCCCATGGCAGCAGCTCGGCCATCACTCGCATCGTTCGGACGTGTACAGAAGTAACTCGCCAGTGTCAGCCAGGCAGTTTCGAGCGGGTCCTGTATTTTTTTGAGTGCTGCGACTCGCGAGAGACTGGGGAGCTCCTATCACCGTGTAGACAGCAAAGGCGAGCCGAGTTACTTTACGAGTAGACAATCTAAGTAACTATCTACTGTCTAGTCAGCAGCTCGCACTGTCTACACAAGCTATTATTTAAGTGTGACTTAAACTTCTGAAAAAGTTAAAGTGATCATTAGCCTAACCTTTTCAGAAATGAGTTAGGATCAGCTTCCAGTCTAAATACTAGTATTTTACACGGAGCGAGTGCCTATCTGACGTTTGAAACCTAGAAATTGGTCACCACGATACCCTGGCAAGATTCTGAATCTGAGTATTCTAAGAATTCAGTCTTGTCTGGGTATCGTGTTGCCGGGGTATCGGGTATGACAAATGACAGTCAGGACCCACAGCCTAACGTGCAAGGAGTAGTCTTAGTATCCAGTGAATTGTCACGCATCCTCGGACCGACCTCGGCTTGCGTTGCTTAACCTTGAAGATCGACCGGTGTGGCTATTATTATGTAGGCACGAGCTCCTTGGTTTACTAAAATACTACTATACATCTTTGCATCATCCTTACCACAAATATTAATCATTCCTAGTTTACTGCACAACACTAAGCTCAACTGAGTAAGTAACAGCTTTAGCTAAGTCTAGACAGTACACTCAACCGCACAGCAGCGGTAACATTATAACATTGTCAGCGCCTTAATATCGTAGTAGTAAGGGTGATTTTGGCAGTGAAATTTTCCAATGATGTCTGGTTCACTGTACCGTCCGTGACATCGTTTGCATCGACTTTGCATTAAGGTAGAGAAGACAAACCGCAAATAAATGTGTTTGTTTTGCAATGTACTATTGCAATTAACTCCTGAAAATAAGTATAAAAGTTAGTTTATTTGCAATATGATAGTGAATTTTAGGGAATTTGGTTGGGTACATTGGTTTAAAATCTGATATTGAAGTCAAATTTTGTGCCAGTTTTGGTTGAAAAAGAGCCAGTTTTCAATGACATACAATATACCTTGGTGAAGAAACTGTCATATGAGCACATTGAGCACTGATTAGTACATTTCATGTCTATGGTAACACTTCAAATACGAAAATCGTGTTATGAAATAAAGACATTGTCAAATTCAAAATGGCAATCAATTTTTCATTTTTTCTTTCAAATCGTTACCTAAGATGTGCATTGAAGAAAGTTCATTGATCGTGTTGTTTAATGCATAGTGTTACAATTAATTGCCGAATCGTAAATTATCTTCATTTCATTTAAGCATAAGATCACACAGGTCGAGGATCGCAGGACTGCTGAAAGAAATTTCTAATGAAATGAGCAGTACCTTTGTACTCTTTTCTCTGTATAAATATATTGTGTGTACATAAATAAATAAATAAGATCTTGCTATAGTCTCCAAAGTTTTGTTTCTTCTTTTTACTTATGTATTCTTTTTACATAATGTATGTTAATTGTTATGTATTACTTGTGTAACTATCATCATCTACTTAGCCTTTTCCCAACTATATTGGGGCCGGCTTTCAGTCAAATCTGATTTAGCTGAAAACCAGTATTTTACGTGGAGCGGCTGGTGAGATCTGGTAGGGATCAGATCTCCACAACCCATTAACTGGGTAACACGGTACTTCTTGGCAAGACTGGAGTCAGATTTTCTGGCTTCTGACAATCCGTATCGACTGCCAAAGATGACGGCTTAACGTACTTTCCGAGGCACGGAAGAATCTCGGTATGTTAAGATGGTCACCCATCCACAGACCGACCGTGGCAAGCGTTTCTTAACCTTGCGGTTTCTTGTTATTATGGCTGAGCTCCTCTTAGTTGTTCTTAGTTGTTAAACTATTTTAGTGCAAATGAAAGAATTATGCTACTCTCCTTTACCTTCTATAATTATGTCGAACAGCACGCATTTTAATTTCTATCGCCTATAGTTTTTGACATAGAAACAGTCAATAGAAGTTTGTCATGCACTGAACGCTTATTGTTCACGCAATACCCATTTCCGCCATTACATAAATCCTAATGGAATTTGAACATTAATAGTTAAACACAATTAATGGAATGCTTTTTAGGTTCGGTGAGATTAATTAAATAGGTTAGTCATATTTCCTGCAAAATGTTTTATAAAGTGTTATAAGTATAATAGATTTGTACCGGAGACTCTAAACGAGTTTATAATCTTCCCGACTGACTAAACCGTTCTAGTATGTAAGAACGTTAAGCTTATCGCAAAATATTGCAGTTACTAAGATTTTTGAATAAAGGTTGCAGTCACTGTTGCAGTACAGTTTTTTATTTTTTTATTTGAGATGTGTTTGCTCCACTCTAGTCTAGGTCATAGATGACAGAGACAAAGTCGACGATGAAGCGAGCTTCCCCAGAAGAAGCCTGTTCACTCTAATTTTGAAGAGATTAGGGTTGTATGTGTTCGGAAACGCAGACGCAGGCAGAGAGTTCCACTCCTTTGCTGTGCGCATTATAAAAGACGTTTGGAAACGTTTACTGCGAATTGGAGGAATAGCAACAAGATAGGGATGGTAACTTGCAGTGCGTCTAGATGTCCAATAGTAGAAGGGGGGTGGGATGTTGTGATGTGTTATCCGACCGATTTCGGCCAAGGCAATTGCTTCAACTCTGCTGTAGTTGTCGTTCGTGAGCTTACATGTGGCTTATGTAACCAAACTTCTTTGTGAAGATCCTCACACATCGCGGGCATGTGAACACACCATCAATGTTATTATAGTTAACTAGCGATCCCGACAGACGTTGTCCTGTCCGAACATTTGCTTTGTGTCTGACTCGCCCTTCCGCTCTAACCAGAGCGGATAAAGTCATTTTAATTTTGGCCTCGCACAGATAATTATTTTATTATACTGTTTAGTTATTCATTTTATTTTACTGGTTTGTTTGTCTTGTGCGAGTCCCAAATAAACATTTTTCTTTATTTTATTTTTTTTCTTTTGATCATTTCCCATCCTTAAAAAAAAGCAACTCGCTTGACAGTTTAATTAAATTGCGGGCATAATCGACTGATTGATCATATTATTATTATAACTCGGTAGCCTGCAATGTAATGCATTTTAAATGCGAGCTAGTTGCAGGTGGACTCGTGTCCTAAGAAAGATCAAGAATCTTAATCGCCAACCTTTGACGAGGCTTATTTCCAGCAGTGAATTCCTTTACATTGATGACGACATCAAAGGTCGCGATAGGAAAAAATGCGGTAAAAATTACCAACGTCATTGAAGACAAGTAAGTACCTAATACTATCTATGTGACATTTACCGTCGTTAGTTTTACGTTAAGTTGCCATTAGTGAATGGCCGCTGGCGTTGCCAGGCGACTTATTGCCGGTTGGCACGCCAGTCGGGCTTGTAAACACGTCGCCGTATGGGCTGCAGCATCTGCAATGCTAACTAACGTTCCAGTCGACTCTGGCTGTGAATACGACCGTTTACTGCCAAAATTGCTAAGCGAAATTATTTTTGGCGATTAGGATTCGGAGCTTTGGTTGGTTTGAAAGACTATCTGTACCAGGAATTACAGCTTATGTTTCAAGATCTTTTTAAAGTAGGTAAAATATTTTGCCTTCAAAATAATTTTATAGTTTGATCTTCAGAATGTGGCAAAATGCGTTTTGGAACATTTATTGTTATGTTTGTCTTAACTCCAATCGTACTTAAAATATATTTTACGACTGGACTTTTAAGGTGATTTGAGACACAAAAATAGGTATGGAAAAGTTTTCATTTATAATCTACTAGCTGCCGCCCGCGGCTCCGCCCGCGAGAACGTCGAAAATTATACCAAGGGAACATGCGCCCGAGATAAAAACTATCTTATATCCTTTCCCGGGACTCAAACAATCTCTACACCAAATTTCATCTAAATCGGTCCAGCCGTTTGCGCGTGAAGAAGTAACAAACATACACACACATTCACAAACTTTCGCCTTTATAATATTAGTGTGATAAAAAGTCTGGTCCAAAACCGTGTTTCCATAAATCATAATGGCGTCAAAATCAATCAGTGTTAAACAAGAAAAAGTTTTAACTACTGCAAGCAACGAGACCCACATCCACAAAACACCGGCAGTTCATAAAGCAACACTCAAGCAAACCTTATTCGAAATTCAAATCCTGAGCTCAAAAACATGACCAGAGCAAACATGTCAATCACTGCACGAAAAATTCATAGAGGCGCAGTATCCAAACAACGTTTGACTCACAAAACGAGTCGCGTCGAGGGTATCGACGATCGTCGGATATGGGGCAATTTCCCGGCAAAAATGACCGCCAGAGAGCTGCCAACGATACCGTCAGGTGAGGGGCTGGCAGGGATGTCGGACTGTGGATTATAGAAACGAATTTCGAATTTATTTTGAATTTGGAACGAGGAGATGGTTGAAAGTTGTGTTCTATGATTTTTTCGAACCTTTTTTTGTTTTCTACCCCTGGTAACTGTATCCTACTAACATTACAGTGACCGCTACAGAGCTGCTATCGATACCGCCAGATAAGGAAACTGGAGCCAATGACAGCGGGGATGTCGGACTGCGGATTATAGAAACGGATTCCAAATTTATTTTGAATATGGAACGAGGAGACGAAGTTTGATTGAATTGACGTGTGTTGTATTGATTTATTACGTCCTTTTTGTTTTGTACCCCTAGTAAGTTACTACTACTAGGGGTAATAAAGTGACCACTACAGAGCTGCCACCGATATCGCCAAGTGAGGGAGCTGGCGTCAACGGCAGCGGAAAAATCGATTTGTAGAAAATCGTAACGAATTTCGAATTGATTGAATTTGGATCGAGTAGATGAAGGATGGCTGTAATGTAAGTATTTTTTTGATTATTTTTGTTTCCTATCCAGGGGAACTGCAATAAGTTCATACCAAGTAGTTCATCCTCTATTTAAGGAATTTTGTAAGGCGAGCTAAAGTAACTTTAGTGGAATAGCCCTTTGTTTGAACATAACATTTGGTCATAGCGGCCAATCTCAGTCTATAGAGATAAGCCATCAACGCGGAAGATATTAAATCGCACAAGTAAGTGTTGATAGCTGGTTTTAGATATCTCGTTTCAACTATAACCTATTTAAAAACATTCCGATTTTTTTTTTTTAATTTTCAGATGTCACCACCCTAATATCCCAATAAACCCACTGACCTTAAAACACGTTTCCATGCAGCTCACAAATACGACTTAACCCGTAACCGCCACTGTTCAAGCCATCAGCTGTACACGAACGTCACAACGTCAGAGGACACAAAGTGGATTACAGTACTCAGCCGCGACTCAAGTGTCCATGGACGTCATGCCCGATATTTACTCAACTTAATAATACTTGTGGACGCCATTGTACGTTACTGTGCCATTGCAGTTGGGTTAAGCATCGTCTGTCGCTAAAGTGGACTAAATATAGGACACTTGTGACCTACAATGTCATGCACTTGTGGATGTCACTATACTGAATATCGCTTGTGGTTGTAAGTGTACTGAGTGATGCAGTTGATTGAACGATTTTCAACTTGTTAGAATGGATAAAAACCGATGGCGTTGTGGGCAATGTACTGCCGCAATAATTTCTTCGAAAGGAGCCAACATAAAACTCTACCGTCGGAATACAAAGTCACTATCATACATAGTTATTGATGATTAAATATTACAGATGTAATTCACTTGTTTCTATTAAAATACTTTTTATTTATTGTACACCTACCACAGCCTAGTCTTTTAAACCATAGGTAGTCTTTACAGACGGTCTTGTTGCATTGTGTCCACCCATGTACTAAATACTGCATAGAAAATTTAAATAAATACGCAAAAAACTATACGAATTTCACTCAAACACTTTTCAAAACTGTTTGATGTAATTAAAGTAAAACTAGAGATAAGTAGCATCAACCTTTTTACAGTAACGACTTGAAGTTATCAATTTGTACGAGTGGTTGAGTGGCCTATCTAAATTTTGACGATACTTCACTCTTCCTAAAGAAGCCCAAGATAAATTTCCTATACCAAATGGGTTTGAAAAATCATCATCATCTTCCTGCCCTTCTCCCATGTTACTTGGGGTCGGCGCAACACGTTTTATTCTTCCATTCTGTCCTGTCAGCCGTCACGCTATCACTAACTCCCTTTTCTTTCATATCACTTCTAACACAATCCATCCATCTTTTCTTTGGGTTTGAAAAATAAGTGCATAAAAATCAAGAGATTTTTGGCAAGATTTGAAGACTGAAGCCACGACTAGCTCAACTGTCAGTCAACATTTGTATTATTTGAATATTAATAGCGCAAATAAGTCTAGTCAATTTTCCGGTAATTTAATGTGTGGAAATTACAGGCCGTGTAAAAAATAACGACCTAAATAACTATCCATGGGGCATGTAATGGGCCAATAAAAACACCTACCAGTGTAACTTACATACTGGATGACTTATATAGGACAGTTCAACTACATTACACCTTAAAACCATAAAATCTAATATTATGCCTGTAATCCCGAAACAGCTAAACAAAGGTTAAGTTAATTTCCTACAAATTCTAATTTCACAAGTCGCAAAACCATAAAACTCGTTTCAAAATCATCCAATTTTTAAACAATCCATCAAGAAAAATGCAACAAAATTGTAAAATGAAATGCGTTAGAATTTTACCGGGTCAGTAATGAACAGGGGAAGTAGGGCGGGTGTGACGAGTTAATACCATTACTCGCACGGTAACACAAGTGAGGTAGATGTGGGGGGGGGGGGCGACTTTAGCTGTGTACCGTTTTATGACCTATGCAACGATAATGTGTTGGCTGTAATGTCCTGGAGAGCCGAAAAACAGTCCAGTTTATTGTGATTATTAATTTTTAAATACTTTATTGTAAGTTTCTAAGTTAAGTAAGTGCGACGATTTAAGATTCGTACGGTAACGAAGGGGAAATGAGGGCGAGGCGACTTTACCTGTGTAACGCTTTTGTTAGCTATGCAACGATAAAGTGTTGGCTGTAATGTACTGGAGAGGCGAAGAACGGTCCAGTTGATTGAGATATTGAATTGATTTATAAATACTTTGTTGTAAGTTCTTAAAGTAGGTATGACGTATTAAGACCATTACTCGCACGGTAACACAAGGGAGGTGGGGGCGAGGGGTAGTTCAGTTGTGTAACGCTTTTGTGAGCTATGCGACGATAATGTGTTGGCTGTAATGTAATGTAGATGCCTCTCTATTACATTTTTATGTTTTTTTTTTTTTAATTAAGTAGGTAGAACGAGTTAAGACCATTACACTCACTGTCTTCCCATCGATAAAACAAAGTTAGGAAAATTTCACCGTATGATAACGTTTCATTTTGAAAAGTCTAAAATTGCTATGCTGCTGTGTCAAATAAATGAAAGAACATTTTACAAATGAAATAAAATACAAAACTAAGTTTGGAACACAATAAAAATACACATATCAATTGTGTTCCTCCACCTGCCCCAGCGATAGTTCAATGACCGAACAACCCCGGATTTTAATTATTACACACACCGCTACCGTAACATCTGCGGGTATGCCACAGAACATGGAATCGCTGTGGCCGCCACCCGCTAATTTCGTTGGCGCCTACCATAGTCGGTGGACTATGGTAGGCGCCAAATAAACTTCCAATTATGTGTATTGACCATCAAATGTCGCAGTTATACTCGGAATAAGATATTCGACTACAGTAAAAAATTTACATGAATTGTTAATAAATATTTATAAAAAAACATTTTGAAAGATGTTAATAAAAATAGTACGATTTAAATATAGAGAAGTATAGTAAGTAACACGCTTTTAAAGTTATTCTCCTGTCCTTGTCATGCAACACGTCGTTTTTACTGGATGCATGCCGCAAATTCACTATGACGTGACTTGCTAGTGACGTCACACGTCTCTCTGTTTTTCATAGATTTGAAAAAGCTTACAATTTTGAATTCTTTTGAGATTTACACATATTTTAATTTTTAAATGGTTTTTGTCGGCACCTTCTCTTTTGTCAAGGTTTTGAGAAACTAAAAAAAACAGTATTTTAGTGAAGATGGTGGAAGATGGTTTGTATGAGATATGTTGAGTTTACTATGTCTAGCATTCTCCGTGCTCTGTAGGATATACCCTTACTTTTTAAACCAATATTGGACTACAGCACACAAATAGGAAATGAAATGTAAATATAAATTGCAATTTTACCCATTTTACGCTATAAAATAAACGGTAAAAATTAAAACGAGAAGTGATTTAACTAACCTTGAAGAGTGCATTCAGCATTTCGTTGAAATTCAGAGGAAAAATAACCGTGTAATATTGTTAATTTCATAACTGGTTAAGTTTGTATTGAGTATGATTTTAAATCATTAAATAGTTTTTGGAAAAAAATCCGCATTTCGCCGAAATTGAGAGGAAAAATTACCGCGGAATATCGTTAATTTCATCACTGGTTCAGTATGATTTTAAGTGTTTAAATACTTATTGGAAAGTTTTTGTTATTCACAAATAGCTGATTCGTGAAACGTTTACCAGGTAATTGTTCTTTCTACTGACTGGACTGCGTTCAGCAGTAGACTAGTAGTAGTAGATCGACTGAAAGGATGATAAAGAAAGTGTGTTTCTGTCCCTTTCGTTCGTTGTACAACGCATTTTCTTCATATTTCCTTCTAATATTTACATTAAAATACAGGTAACAAAACCGCGATTCATAGAGATGTACCACATTCTAAAAACTTATTATGATATAATTGTATCACCATTTTTAAATTGAGTGTCAACTTTTCAACGACGTTGAACGCACGCATTATGTTGTAGTCTCTTCAAAAAGAGCATTTAATCACGGTATAAATAATGAAATGAAAACCATTCACAATCCTGTTTTGTTTTCGGATAAATCGCGAATTCATAAAATAACAGTTTAAATAAGACCACTTCTGAACGTTAACTCGTTACGATATTAATACCTACCGCATCGCGAATTTATTTAATTTGATCGAATGTGATAAACCGAAATATTTGGTTGGAGCGAAAAATTACAGCAGAATGTGAAAGTTCATGTGCGTTGCGACCTTTTGAAAAGGCGAACGTTTGTCGACGAAGTTATCCTCAATGTGGTACGACATTTGGAATGTATTAAGAAAATATATTGATAGTCATAATAACCAATATCTATTGATATATCATAACTAGAAGAAGTGGGCAGAGCTGAATAGTGTACAAACATTTTTCCAGTTATGATTAAGTATCATAATAAAAGAGGGAGCAAATATAGCTACTCCAACAATATAATTTGACACACAGCATCACACCTGTACTCCCCAAAGGTTACAAAGAAGTGCACGTGTAGATCATTCACATTGTGTAATAGAGGGCGAGCATCCTGCCAGGGTTGCAGAATTTCGAAAGAGTCACCGCGGCTCTGGAACGCAAAGGGCTTTAGAAGAAACACGGATGGGTTCTAGTCAGTAAGAGTCTGACACGCCCTTCCGCTCCACCCAGAGCGGAAGTTTTCATTATTATTTATTTACATAATATTTATAATTGTTGCATATTTACACTTATTATTTTATGTGTATATTTCTTTTATATATGCTCCGTGAGTGTATCCGTGGCACCACTGACTGGCCCTATCAGAATACCAGCACTGCGATATTTATTTTTTAGATATCGCAGCATAAGCTGAGATAGGGACCATTTTGGCCTCGCACAGATAATTTTTTTTATACATAATTATTTACCATGTTTGTTACATTACATTACTGTTTAGTTATTACATTTTTCTTTCGAAGAAATCATTTGATGATTTCCCATCTTTAAAAAGGAAGGTGGCAAGCGTATTGCCATCAACCGAGTATAAATCCATAATTTGAACTGCTACGGAGAAATTCAGGATAGCATCACCCAATAACATATCTCCGTATCCAGAAATCATGCTCATTCTCAACAGTGCCGCTTCGATACTATTATGACCAAAAAAGTGTAACAAATAAGTAGGATCTACTAAATGTACCTATAATAAAATCAAACATTAAAAGAAAAATCAAATTAATAGAAGTCAGCGAGACTCACCCTCGGTTTCCGAAAGCCTTATTAAGTTTTTAATCAGTTAATCCGCTGAATGAAATCTCATTTAACCATCGCTGGTTCGCTTGAAAAATTACTAGCCCATTTATCATTTACTCATATCAGTTCCAAAAACTGTTACAATTTGAATAAGCTTTCAGAAAATGGTGGTTGGTTGAAAAGCTAAGTTTGGCAGTGGGCCCAGAATAACATAAGATAGAATAAGTCTTAGAACATGCAACCAAGCATTTGTGGAGCAAGTCGGATAGGAATTGATAATATTTTCGCTACTCTTTTGCCGTTCTAACGATTTTAGAGGCATGTATATTTGTTCGCGCACGCTGGTTCCACTGTATGCGTGGCGCCCGTTTTGCTCTTTTTATTTTTTATGCGAGTGTGAGTGAAATTTCATCCATACAGCTATGCGAAGCGATTCTGAAAGACTCGGAAAATAATATGTCTCTCATTAAAACAGTGTGGTAAGATAATCACTGTTATATTAAGGTCCAACAAGGAGGTAATAATGATCGTATATAACAGTGGCGAAATATAAATTGTCTGTTTTCATTCCATAGATCAACAAACTACAGTAACACACAACTTACAGTAACTAGTCTACAGTAAAAAAAAAATCTTCTTCTTTCTTTCTTTTATGTTTTTTTTTTATGATTGCATGGTTTCTTGACAGCAACCAATACCAACCCACACACATAACACATCCGTTGCTAAGTGAATTAATATGATAGTGTGTGCTATGGTAAAAGTCAGCTGATGGGGTCGACTGCCTAGGTAGTTATTGAAATTTAACACAAATTAAATTGATCCATCTAATAGCACCCACAACGATTTGATGAGTGCTCCTAAGGTCGCTATAAACGTAGTCAGTTATTGGGTTCAAATAGCATAGCTATGTTAATGTACCATCGACGAAAAGAAAAGAGAAATCACCCCAAAAAGTAACTATGAAGCTTAACGGATTCAGTAACTATTAAAAATGTACATAGGTAGCTAATGTTCACAATTTGTATATCATACTACGTTAGCCCGGTAGCCTTAAAAAATATACATTCTAGTATGACTATGTGTTTATAATCGTCGGCTTCACTACAATAGTGTACAACAGACCGAATATGAACTATCAGGCAGTTGCCCACCGGACATAACACCCGTCTGGTTGGTGGATCCTCCCATTTCAGTGGAGGTATGCGGGACTTTACTCTCTGCACCGCAAACCTCTATAATAGCTTATCGTGTGAACCTACAACGTATTTTAACCAGTATTAAACTATACTTTGGTTGTTTCTGTATCTACATTATGTATTTCAGAAAGCACGCTAAGCCATTGGTTCTGGCTTTCAATTTGAAGATCAGTGCGAGTCGTTACGGATAGTCAGGAGCCAGAACATCTGACACCAGAATTGCCAAGAAGAACTCAATTTCTGGGTTGTGGAGATCAAATATAGCACACTTTGTAAACAAGCATATTACAAATAAGACGATTACATTCAGAATGAGAATGCTTGGAAGCATGCTGGTCTTGCTCCATAGGACAATCAAGAGTGTACAGTAAATCAAACTGGTTGGCATAATGTATATATATAACTATAAAGATGTACTTTTTTGTGTATTTTTATTTTTCTATTAAATAACTCACACACTGTAAAATCAATTGTTTGCAATATTTGTATATATGTGAGTACCATTTATTGTTAAAATTTTATTTGAAAAGAGTAACTATGTAGTTTCTTGTCCGTTCTTCTCCATAAGGATCATCTACCTTTGTGAATGGACAGTAGAGTTACTTTGCTTTTATTTTTTCTTTTAACTGTAATGTTGACGGTCAAAAGTGGCTTTTAATGTCCTAATTAGAATAAACGTTTTGAATTTAATTTGACTTTGATAGGCATACGCTCCATTGAAAATACTGGTACTCAGCTGCAGCCGATTAGACTGGAAACTTATACCCACATAATTGAGAATAGGCTACGCAGGTTCATTGGACTGTAAATTACTAGAATCTGTGTGTTGTTAACCCATTGCAGGGTAACGGCCTCTTGTCATACCAAGACGGAACCAATGTTCTCTACGGTTGGCCCTTAAAGAGACTTCAGTTCACAATCCTGAAATATTTGCTGTTGCTAGCAGGTATGTATTAGCTCCTAGAATATATGGTCGATGGGGTCGAAAGTTCTGGAATGGTAACCGCGTACAGGAAGACGCAGCGTTGGAAGCCTTTCAACAAGGTGGACCGATGACCTGGTGAGGGTCGCGGGTAGACGATGGATGCGAGACGCATGTTTCGGTTGTCGTGGCGACAATTGGGGGAGGCCTATGTCCAGCAGTGGACGTCTTTGATGATGATGATGTATGTGGGTCGTGCTGGTGTCTGCAACCCAAGCGCTTATTTTGCGTACGGTGTTAGCAGGTAACTTTAATTATTTGAAATTTCATGCACAAAAATCAATGGCGGATTTAATGTCTAAGGCATTCTTTACCAATCAACCAAAGGTGGATAACATGAGATGTAATATGATGAATGGTTGTGAAACTATTTTTGGTGTTCTAGACAATACTGTCCCATAATACAATTAACTACGAAAAATCATCTGAAAAAGCCGCTTTCGTACTTGAGTTGTAACCGAGTCAAATCGTCACCGGCATTGCGAAAGCGTTCACTAAAATATCATATTTATATGTAAACAAGCCTATCCAAACGTCCAACAATCAATTCTACCTATACATACCACATTCAGGTGTATTTATACATACATATTTATGTACTGAAACAACATTGTATGCCCAAGGTCATTAATACACGGGTCATCGTCCATTTTATTCTACCGCGTTCAAATTGAACCGTTATGTCATCGTTCGCGGTAGCTAGCCATTCAGACCTTCCAAGAATAATGCATTATTAACCAAATAATTAATTAAAAAGTAATGAGAATTTACAGAATTTCTGAAAGTGAAAATGTTGATATAACATGTTTGATAGTAAGCTTCAATTGAGTATATTGTTGTATAACTTCTAAAGTTATATTTTGACCATTCTTTCAGTGAGAAAATTCAGGTAGAAGCGAGTCGCCCACCACGTGTATCGGCCCGGGTGGTTGCGTTAAAATAAATATTAGTAGCGTATTTCGGAACGCAGCTTTTCACTGAGGCGAAGGTACGCGAGTGCGAGCGGGACGGCGCGAGATGAGATCACGGGAGCGAGCGAGATGACACGAGCGAGATGACACGAGCTTATCCGATCGATAGCCGCAGCCGCAGAGTGCCGCGCGTGACGTCACACGCCCGTCTCGTCATCTTTGACTCTGTTCAAAGAATTGTCACTATATTTTTGTACAGAATGAACGCTATTAACAGTTCGATATGAAAACGAACTATTGTATGGGAAGTTTTCCATTGTGCTCTTGGTGTTTGAATAATATTGTTATGTACGTCACGGGCGACGTAAACATGTTATTGAGTGATAATTATCTCATATGAAGATGGGAGACACACTGAAGAGAATTTATGAAAAATATTTGCTACGAAAAATTCGCCGAAACATAACAGCTCAATTAAAGTACTACACTCCAACTATATCTAAACTGTACTAAAACATAAAAAGCATTATTAAAGCTATATAGTGACACATACTAAACCATTCTATTACCAACAGCAAATAACAAGTTGCCAACGAAAGTGAATCGATGAAAATAACCCAACATAAATGAATTAACAGCCCGATGATTAATTTGTACGCTACGAACTCGTAGACGGTCTACGAGCTACGAGCTACGCCGTAGCATTTCACTTTCATGCAGAAAATAGCGAATAAAAACTTTTTAGAATTCAGTGCATACGAGTGGGTTCTGGGAAACTCAGACATAGGGAACGCTGTATTTTTCTCTATGGGGATTTATTTTATGGAAAGGGAAAGTTCTACCATTGCGTCATTTAGGTCATTCGTACGATAGTAGTTTAATAGTGCGACAAGGTCGTAAGCTTTCTTTTGTATTAAGCGCCTCGGAAATTGGAAACATTACGAGTAGTCTTACAATTTAATTAAAGTGCATGCATTTAAATTGTGTTGTTATTTTTATAGTTCACTACTGCTGTATACTTTGTAGTACGGAAATTACTTTGTAAAGATTTAATAATGTTTCGCCTGAAATTGATGACACACGTGGACTGTTGTAGACTGTTTTAATAAAGAATAAAAGTATCCGGAATCAAATATTTTACTACAAACGAAATAAAAATGTTTGAAACATTATTTTTTTGTAAATATTTTATTTCTTGTAAATTTCTACTTTACATCCATCCCATTAACCAAATTTTCTAGCGCGTATTTTTTTGTATCGAAAATTTGAGTTCAACGTTCTCTGAAACGAATTATTTAAATACGAAATTTCATAGCTTCGAAGTGCAATTTATTAATCGCACTACACTATATTTCCACCGAAAAATTCACAAATAAATTTCATTTACATTATTCCAATTGTAAAGACAAAATAATGGGAACAAAACTGACCTATTTACCAACGAACCGTTCACAATCGACTCAGCAGTAAGTAACATTCATGATACATTCTCATAATAGAGATTATACCATAAGTTTAATTTTTAAACGCGTCCGGACCGGACATGCTGTAAACCTCTTAAAATACGCTAGAGGGCGCCCTCGACGCATTTTAATTGGTCCATGTTAATATTGTAGACGATGTTTTTCCGTAATTTTACTGGCTCGGGCGAAATTGTGGTGTGTGTATAGGGTCCACGTGTAAAAGTGTTTGTTTTGTTTTTTGTGTAAATATTGAGCTCATGCCTTTGTGATCAATATTTTGGCCGTTGGGTTGGTACTATAAAAAAACAAACAAGTTACACATGTCTTGGTTCAATCGTATACTTCGTCTATATAACGAACTATGGTTAAGAATGCTTCATTATAGACACAAATGGAAATAAGTAATCCACCCTCAGCGCCTGTGTAGTTCCAGCTAGGGAATAATCTAGGTAAAAAATGCACATGACGTGAACATTTGTATGGTCGTATAAAATATCACTTCTTGCTTCTCAAACATCGAGCTGACATAATATTTTAATATATAATAATAAGTAACGTTCGCATTTGCATTACAGTTGCAAAAATGTATGGAAATAGTCTTTTTTTAGACAGATTGCGACTGAGAATTGGCACTCAGATGTTGATGAACTTTTAACTGATAAATAAAAAGGGCGGGGAATATTTTTTTTCTTGATGGTTGACGTTATTGAGCTTATGTAATGAAAATATGTTAAAAAATCATATTAAATCCTCAGTCAAAGCGTATCTTACCATTTAAAAGTTAACCCTTAACCTACAAACAATTATTCCGGTTTGACCAATAGCTTGTGTAGATTTCAGGTATTTTTAAGGGCGCTTTTAAAGGAAAATTGGAACGTTTATTTTATATCCTACCAAAATCTTAGTCAAACTACTCCAACATTGTTTGTGTTTTCAGTTAACGTTAACCAGAACGCCTGGTTTAATTTAACCGTGAGCCAAGGTGCCAAGTCAAGCAGTCAACTACCCCATAGTGCGTGTCAACTAGGTTTAAGAAACCTTCTCAGGATAGGGGTTAAAATGAGTTCTGTTTATACAACGATTTCCTCGTCGTTTCGTATAAAAAATGTGAAGTACACGCAATCGCATGACAGAAGGCTACTCCGATATTTGAGCATTAAAAATATCGGATAACGAGGGTTGTTCAGTGTTTTGTCAGGTGTAAAGTGAATTAGGAAAATGTGGGTTCAGTTTTAACTTTTATTATATTAATTGGAGGCAAGTTTTGGGTGTTAATTTCCGAGGTGTATTTAATTAAAATGTGTGTTTAGTTTGGTGAATGTTTACAAACTATTTTCGTTCTGTATGGTGTAAGACGTAAAAGAATATCACCATCCTATCACGTTCTGTGGGTGTCGTAAGAGGCGACTATGGGACTCACCAGAGAATGGGCAGCAGCATTCTCTGTATATTGCAACAGCTATACTGCAATCGCCAACGATCGCGTGGCAGTTATGGCAACCCTCCCCCCTCACCCAAATAGGGAGGCTTATTTGGGTGAGGCCTATGTCCAGCAGTGGACGTCTTTCGGTTCATTCGAACTATTTTCGATCTCGATTAACTGTGAATTATTTAGTACTTAAGATCACTCATGTGGTAGATCGAATACTTGATGAGGAGTTTGCGTAATGCGAGAAACACAGAACACGTCAATGGCTAAACGCTTGGGGGAGGAATATGCCCAGCTGTGGTCATCTTTCGGCTGAAATAAAGGTAAATTAATAATACTTGGTGAAACCTGAACAAAAAGAGATACCAGCGCTAGAACTTAGTTTTGCCATTTATTTTTAAGGTTCCGAACATCCGCAAGAAACAGAACCCTTACAGGATCACTCGGGTGTCTGACTGTCTGTCCGTCAGTCACAGGCAATTTTCTCCAAATTAACTGGACCGATTCTGTTGAAATTCGGTACACATATTAACTCTTACGACCCAAACATTTTGAGTATGCTTTTGGGGGACAAACCACAAAATAAAAAAACAACCAACTGTACCGTGTGACATATCAAATGCAAGGGCTTATTGTGAGTGTTTTAATTATATTTTTTTCATAATTTTAAAATAAAAAAGTTTTAAAAAGTCAAAAAATGACCATTCCGCCGTATTTCCGAAACTACTGAATTCGCTATCTAAAATTTTGAAAAAAAATAGTTTTATATATAGAATAGTTCTTTACCCATAGATTATGGAAAAACCTATAATAAGTATATAGTGTTAACATAACACGTTACAAAAATGAAATTCGTTCGGAACCCTTTGCACGCAAGTCCGACTCGCATTTGGCCAGTTTTTTTTAATTAACGCAATTAACACTTAATGCTCCATAGGATATAATATGCACAACATCATATTTTATACCGGCCCCATGGGTCGTTATTACGAACGCATAAAAGTCGCATTACAGAATGTAACCGATGGTAACTGTTAAATGATATTAAAACGCCGTATTATGAACTGGTATTCTTTTATATGTAGCTTTTAATTACATGGTTTATTCACGTTTTTCCTGGTATCAAACAGCAATATTCATGTTGAAATAGTTCGCTAAGTAGTTTAAATATCATGCTACAATTGCTTACAATGTCATACTATTTTTATAAGGGGGTAAAGAAATTCAGTCGAATTGAGAGCTTCCTCCTCTTTTTAAGTCGGTTAAAAATCACGCCTATTGCCGTGGGGATACATTACTTATTTATTTACTTTAATATAGCACGGTCAACGGTAACGTTTTGGACATAAAATATGAAACAAAAAAAAAAAAAGATTCTTACTTTGTCGTATCGCTGGCACGACAGCTGTTTTAATTTGGGTGGCCAAAACATTGCCACTTCCACGGTATCCCTGGTACATAGGTTACTTCGTCTGCATGTTTCTTACTTAAAAATAAAACATTTCGAATATTTAAATTTCACTACACGAAGCCCTAGAATTTCTAATCCACAATTTGTTCATGTGCTTGTTAATAAATAAATTGAACGCTTACTGCTACAATCCTTACAATTCTCCTTTTGCTTCGTTTACGTTCAACATAGTCATCAAGTCATCGTCAATTAACATTGAACTACATGATTTATGAATTCATCGGAATTTAAGTCTTTTTGGTATTATGGATTTTGTAAATGGCATCAGACAACAATAAAGATCAACGTCAACACAAATAAACTCTGTGGTCGAGACTCTGTGCGTTTGAAACACAGAGCTTGGAACAATAATAGAGAAACCATTGCTGATAAATGTTTGTGGTATAACAATTGCGCTGACTGCAAGTTTCTACTGTCAAATATATAGTTGTACAAGCTACCGCGAAAATAATCCCAAGGGAAAAGTATCCTATGTGTTATTCCAGACTATAATCTACCTCTGTGCCAAATTTCATCGAGATCCGTTCCGCCGTTCTGAAGTGAAAGAGTAACAAACGTCCATCCATCCATACTTAGAAACTTTCGCGTTTATAATATTAGTAGGATTTGTCATGGATATTTGTGAGTAAAACGACGAAACTCACTGAAACTACGAATATCCTACTTCCTACTTTCCTACTAATATAATAAACGCGAAAGTTTGTAAGAATGTATGTTTGGATGTATGTTTGTTACTCTTTCACGCAAAAACTACTGAATGGATTTTGATGAAATTTGGCACAGAGGTAGATTATAGTCTGGAATAACACATAGGACTTTTCATCCCGGGAGTATGTTCCCTTGGATAATTTTCGACATTAACGCGGGCAGAGCCGCGGGCGGTAGCTAGTGATTATAATATACTAGAAATAATATATATATTTTTTTAAAAGTCAACGTTTAATATATCTGAATTTGTAAAACCAAGAATTTATTTGTTTAATTAATCATCATCATCATCATATCAGCCGAAAAACGTCCACTACTGGACATAGGCCTCCCCCAAGTGTCGCCACTCCGGTCCTTTGCATCTCGCATCCATCGGCTACCCGTGACCCTCACCAGACCATCGGTCCACCGATTAAAATTATGGTCTTGGTTTATTTTATTAAAATGATTTATATATTTAAGTTGTACATTATATTTGAAACCGCTTGCTTTGTCCTGGTTTATTGGAAGACCAGCATCGGAGAGATTTTTTCTTTCAATCTTTATATATGGTTGGAATGTATAAAAAGTTTTGACAATCCTTAACTCCAGCTCTAGCCGCCGAGACGTTTCGCTGTTCTGTGGTTTGAAAAATCCTATAATTGGCCTATTGACAATGATATTGATTATCTTCGAAATACGAGGATTTTGGACACCCTGTTTTCAGATAACGTTAACTTGTGTTCATGAAAACTAAATTTTATGTAGTCTAGAATTTGGAAAATATATCGCAGCTATCTAAAACTAACTGTTATGGGTAAGAACACGCCATCAGGTGATTATCTACGGTTTTAAAGTTGAAGCAAATGTGTATGTCTGAAAATCAGTGAAAACTACAATACGGATTCTAGTTTTCAAGTACTACATATTGTATACATACATGTAATGTTTGTAATGGTTATTCTAGTATGTATACTTAATAAAATATAGTCAACGTCCAGTTACAAATAAACGTTAAACAGTAAAAAGTAAAGTGTCCCGTATGGTGAAAGACGTAAAAAAATAGCACCATCCCATCATTTCCCGTGGGTGTCGTAAGAGGCTACTAAGGGACTCACCAGAGAATGGGCAGCAGCATTCTCTGTGCATTGCAACAGCTACACTGCGATCGTCAACCCGCCTGCCAAGGGTAGCGATTATGGTAAACGCCCGCTTTTGGGGAAGGCTCATGTCCAGTAGTGGTTGTCTTTCGGCTGATATGATGATGATGAGTAAAAAGTTAATATAGAACAACAGATTTTTTTAAGGTATTACAAGAGCAAAAACGTATAGAATCGGCATGCTGCTAGAATGATTCAGAAAAGATAAATTTGATAATGGCGGGAAAGGTGGCTGGATAAGCTTGACCCTTATTGTAAGGATATATCGCACCATGAGAATAAAAGTGACCTAACACGAAATTTGCATTTTGTGGGAAATCACAAAATTGACTTCGTATTTTAGGGAGTTTCCAATAAAATATGTAATAACTTTTTCAAATGGAAAGCTATTTACATATTTATGATGCCAATATATTGTTTAGAAAAAATAAGAGCTTAAGAGTTTATAAAATAATCATTAAAAAAACCTTCCAAAAATTTTGAGATTTTGAGTTCGGTCACTTTCATTCTCACTGTGCGTATGTAAGTGCAAGGATAGGGAAAATATCCCCTTCCCTCCCCCACAACGCAACTCCCCTTCCTTTGCTGTACGGCAGTGGAATAAATCTGGCTTTGCAACGATTGAAACAGTTTTTTTTAGCCTTTGTTATCACCTGATGGTAAGCAATGATGTGGTCAACAGTGAAGCACGCTTGCCTAGAAGTAACCTATTCACTCTTGCCTTAAAGACCACCAGATTGTAGCTATCAGGATACATACTCCGGCAGCGAATTAAGACAGTTAAATACTATTACTAAACTTTCAAATTACTTCCTTTCAAAGGGCTTTATATAAGGGTATTTGTGGTAGGTTCACGATAGACCTCCATGTTCATCTTCAACCTTATCATCACCATATTTCCCTCCAGAAAAACAATTGCCAATCAATAAGGTTTTTTTCCATGCAAACGTACCGTGCGTAACGTTTTTTTTTTTTCATAACGTTTTTATTCCATGCAAAACAAACGTAATTTCAAAAACAATTGACCACCGCTTTCATGCGTCAGACTAGATAGCAAACGATATTGCTCTAATTGATGGATTGACGAGGGCATGACGTGTGCCTACGTCATCGGTGGCCAATGAAAAGTATGGCGGTTTTTATGTCGTTATAAAATCAATTAACACTGTGGTTATTGGTGGCAGTGTTTGCTATGTTATGGAAGTTTTTGTTAAACTGTTTCATAAACTTAAATTATGATCGTTTCTAAGAAATCTCGACTTTGATAGCGATTTCGGTAATTACTACCGAATAATACCGTTGTCAAGACTACCGAATAAAATCGTTCCGCTTAGCGAGCAGCCAAAATTGCGTGCTAGGTTTGCATACATTCAGTACAAAATTATTACTATGAATTAGAAAATTCCTTAAAATATGGGAATTAACCCTCCTACGACATAGAACACTTAAAAAAAAAATAACATAGTGTTATATTTACAAAATATTACTCACTGCCAAGCGTGTTAAGAACAGGTATATTGAATCAACGATGATCTATGGTCTAGACTTGTACAGGCAACATACAAGAAACATGTTAGCCATAGACGTCATAAGACCATTATGTAAATACGTACAGTATGCAACATCGACCGGTCTACGAATAAATTTACACCGTTCCAATACCGAACTAGGTATCTACCGTTACTGTTCATACGTCTTGTAACTGTTACCGATTCTGTACCAACATGTCAAAAAATTCAACATTATTTTTGTGTTGTGAAGTTGAAAGCCAATTCTCGTACTTAAAATGCTTTTAAAATCACGTTTTGATATCATCTTAGTGACGATCAAATTTTAGAGAAATAAAGATGCTTTCAACAGTTTGTGACTGTGATACGAATTCGACCGCTTCTTAAAATTATGAGAATTGCTCGTCTGATTTGAATCTACACTAGATTTTGCTTATACAAATGAAAAAAACACATACCTATAGACACACATCGTCGCTGTGCAGTGTGTAAAAACTTTGTGCTTTTTATTTATTTTTAGGCTTCCGTACCCAAAGGGTAAAAACGGGACCCTATTACTAAGACTCCACTGTCCGTCTGTCTGTCTATCACCAGGCTGTATCTTATGAACTGTGATAGCTAGACAGTTGAAATTTTCACAGATGATGTGTTTCTGTTGCCGCTATAACAACAAATAATAAAAATGAAATACAAATAAAAGGGATAAATACATATAAAAAACAATCTATACAAAAAACATGTTTTTTTGGCTTATGGTACGGAACCCTTCGTGTTCAAGTCCAACTTGCACTTGGCTATTTTTTTTCTAAGCAGACTTCGTAATTCATGATGGGAATTCAGAACGTGGTGAAATAAACACAGCGTAATAATTGTTACAAAATGGATTAACTTACATTTAGATTCCATACATTTCTTATTAACAGACGGATTTTTTTGTCTAAAAATATATGTTTTTGCAAGCGCGAGATCTCACTACACGGTGACAATACAAAAATCTGTTGCAGATTCTATGTGGGTACTCAAATTACAACTACAGCTGTTTTGATACGTTATCAGTTTAGTGAAGGAAAAACACAGCTTTATCTCTCTTGATAAAGCTACAATATTTAAAAAAACACAACATAAATGCATACTATGTTGGTTTCTAAATGAAGATTTCCATTTACTTAATATTATAAATCCGAAAGTATCAGTCTTACTGTCTATTTCAATGGTTCTCAAATTTTATTTGACCCGGGACCACTTTGATTTGCTTGTTCCTAGCAAGGATCAGACAGCAAGAAGAAAATTAAACTATGTTTGTGAACTAAAAATAAATTTATATCATAAAGACATTCAAAACATGTATCACATAGCATTTCTTTGAAACCAAAAGTGATGAGCATTGATAAAAACTTAAAATCAGTTTGCATCATGTTATTTTTGAGTTGAAAAAATTGTTATTTTTTAAATTTTCGAGTCCATATTTTGGCTCACGCTCACCGGACCACAGGTTGGGAACCACTGGTCTCTTTGCTACCTCTTCACGTCTTTCCGGCTGCAAGGATTTGAATGAAACTTGGCACAAGTGAAGACCATGTCCTAGAATAGGCCATAAGATTTTTCATCCCGAATTTTAATTAAACTTGAATAACATAACCTGATTTGTATTAAGCTTACGTATATATTCTAATCCGAGTGCACATAACTTGTTTAAAGATCTCTCAAGACGCTTAGTTGACACTTCACGTGACCCAAGAGCTGACTTTTACCTTGGTCAAAGAATGCCATACAACGTGGCAATGCCGCTAGTCTTTTGGGTACACTTCCAGTCGACAGCGATGCGGATGAATTTTTTGACGCCATATTTTAGGGTTAATTTAGTAAGAAGTTTTTATTTTTATTTCTAGTGAATACCTACTTGATTCATGTTCTAATTGTGATGTCTAAGTTTTAGCGCTTATTCTGTTACTCGTGCAATAGTTTGTTCATAGAACAGTACAAAGGTCGACGTTCTATAACACATTTATCGTCTGTTGATCGGCAGGTAAGATGTCCAATCGCGGAAAAACGAAGTTTAGAAATGTTTAATCTTCGCACAGCAAAGGAGTGGAACTCTCTGCCTGCGTCTGTATTTCCGAACGCTTACAACCCTAATCTCTTCAAAATTATAGTGAACAGGCCTTTTCTAGGTAAGCTCGCTCCATCGTCGACTTTGTCTGTGTCATCTATAACCTAGACTACAGTCAAGAGCAAACTCATCTCAAATAAAAAAAAAAATCTCGCGTATTGGTCACATATGTCAGTTTTTTTAACTGTCATCTCTTTGGGCTGTCACGGGCCGAAGGTAGTCAAAAAGTTTTTATCGTGACTTTTCAGCTCTTGACCTCGATATCGCCTGATAGAAAGCGATGATAGAGGTCTACGATGGCATTATCGATCTGAGAAGATACATTTAACCTCTGCTTTGCACTATACCTAAAGGTAACCTATTCATTCCTCGACTGTGCACAAATAGAACATTTCAGAAGCCAACACATTGCCAATAAATAAGCGAAGGCTGATGCAGAATAGACTAAGACATCAGAGGGACAAGTAAATCGGTGCACCACATCGGTGAGGTTCCGCTGTACTTAAAATGTAATTAGTTGTGGGATTGTGGCCTTCGTGATGTGGCTTGAAAGTGTAGTATGTAACATTTATTTATTGAAACTTTATGTACAATAGTGGTACATGGGCGGACTTAATGCATTCTGATTCGTAGAACGAAAAGTCAGAATATTTTGAAACAGTATTTTGTGATTTGTTGTGGCGTGGAAGAGTAGTACTTCGACATTCTGCGAACGATTCGTGAAACACGTCGGAAAATTTAAGAACTCAGTATTTTGCAAAAAATACTATCTGGTTTGGCAGGCTGCGAGTGAGGTGAATATTGGTTGGATGAGGTTCGATTCCCAGGACGAGCGATGTGTGGTGTTAATGTTTAGTATTTTAATATCCCATGTCGGATTAGCGGTTCTGAAATTTAAATTTTTAAAATAAAACTATTCGTGATTTCTTTTTAATATAATTTGGTTTAATTAATGTTGTTGGGTTTTTATGCTTTAATGCAAACTGTAGAGATAGTAGACATTGTTAAGTTAATAATAATAATAACCGTTCACTAAAATAGCCTTTAAGAGTGGCGATATTTTATTAAACAGTCAATTGCACGTTAGTGGTAACACTTGAACTATAAAAACCATCCTTACTGCCACGACTTACAGGCGATGGCAATGTTGTTGGCTGCACAGCCTTGAACCATTGGGAACAACATAGTTAACTAGCTTACATGTTTACTTACTACTTATGACATGACCTAGCTATGCAAATCTGACAGAAGAAAAAGTTTAATAAAGGTATCTTTAGCAAATATCATCAAAGTCAAAGTCAAAGCATTTATTTCAAATAAACCATTATCAGGTACTTTTGAATTGTCAAAGTCAGTTCGTCATAAACATGAAGCTATTTGCACGTTCGAAAGCGTAGATCTCTATGGAGAAGAACGTGCAAGAAACTCCACGGACACTCTTTTAAATCATTTTATGTCTACAATAATCCTGGTAACATTAAACCTTGTTGCTTCTATATATGAGAACAATGTAAAGAAAGAAAAAAACAATTTATAGCATAAAATATTAAATTAAATGAGGCAGTGCCAACTAAGGGCATCTTTTATGAGTCCAATTCACATTCAATCTATTGAACAGTTTAAGTTATAGAGGTATGTGGTACAGAGAGTAAAGTCCCGCATACCTCCACTGAAAAGGGGAGGATCCTCCGACCAGACGGTTGTTGTGTCTGGTGGGCAACTGCCCGATAGTTGATATTCGGACTGTTGTATATGTTCAAATTGCACGGAAAACTTTACTTGCGCGATGCCGGATTTCATTGTTAGTTCGTCGTAGATTAGCTGCGGTTCTTTTTGTTGCCGTACAAATTTCGTTTTTTAGTTTTTTATGTGGCGGCATTGATGGCGCGACAAAGTATTTTAGCAGCAGCTAAGGATCAATCATCAAAGGAAACGCTAATTTTTACAAGACTGAAACGAGGTAAGTATTCCATAAACAATGATGGACCTAGATTTCTGTCCATTTCAAATCGATATTAGACTTCCCGTAGACTTCACCTAAAATGTTTGTACATGTCTCTATTCAACAGTCCTAGTACGACGTTTGAAACTTTAGAGAATTGGCAGCGGGCAAATGTTTGCTGCAATATCTGAACAAACGTTCAGTCGAGTTTTGGCTAGATGCGATTGGCAAGTTGTCCATTGACAAATCGAGTCTGATCTTCGCAACAGTTCATGTTTGAGTAACTGGCTGGGGTTCTTCGGACGAAATACGAACAAGATTTTACTCTATGACAAAATAAAACCGGCCAATTTTGAGTCGGATAGAGTTTACTGTTTATTATTTACTGTCATGGCGTCAATTGTTTACCTATTATTATTACAGCCCGCTGACAGACGGACGGACAGCGGAGGTGTAGTTACAGGGTGCCGTACTTTACCCTTCGGGTACGGAACCCTAACAATTATCTGGACTTAGTCCCATTTACCATTTCATTTTATATTTTTATGGTTGAATTGATTCTTTCTAATTTGTGTTGTTTCTTTCTAATCTGGTATATCCAAAGTAGCTTGGTGTATGTCTCTTTGAGTCATAGAAAGGTTCATAAATACTCATTGTGTAAATCAGAACAGTGTTTTGGAAGCTTCATTAATAATGCATCAAAACTTGAAACGGAATGTATTATTATCTGTATTATAAACCACTTGTTAGTTCATATCGTTGATATATTTGATTATAACATCGATCGATATAATTTTAACTTTATGACAGGGTGATAAGAATCACATAATACGTCATGCAGCTGCGTCAAGCATGATAAATGTGTGGTCGTTTGATATTTATAAATCAACATTAGATATTGTGTTTGATTCCAAAAGTTGTTTGTAAAAGAACGAGCTATTACGTCTAGGCAAGCATATTCCATCATCGAGCACATCATCGCTTACCATTGGGAGAAATTGTGGTTAAATGCAAACTTATCCACAGTTAAAAAAAAATTAATCAAAGCGCACTTTTGAAACACCGTGATGACACGATGATACGTACAAAAAAAAAAAAATTGAAAAATTACTGCAAAATTCAAAATATAAAAAACTTTCTTCTGCGATTTTATTGAACTTTTCCAACTATCTTCTACCGCCTCATTACTTCTCCACAATACAAATACAGCTCTGTCGACAGCGAAAATATATGCCAGTCAACAATACAGCACAACACGTCATAACTCAGGGATGACGTCACGCCAGTATCAGATGGAACATGTAACTGGGCTATTGTCAATTAGACTTTAATTACTTAGAACAATCAAGATGTCACTGCACGCTACCGTACTGTTATTAGGGTATTAAAAGCGTAACAACAGAATACAAACAAGGAAAAATATTATATAACCGCCTTCAAAAAACCGGCCAAGTGCGAGTCGAACTCGCACTCGAAGGGTTCCGTACCATAAAATGAAAAAAAAACACGTTTTTAGTAAGGGAATTATTAATTCAATTGAATTTGTATTTTTTTTTTGTTATAGCGATAATAGATATACATAATCTGCGAAAATTTCAACTGCCTACCTTTCACGGTTCTTGAGAGATAGTCCGCTGGCAGACAGACGGACGGACGGACACGGATAGACGGACAGCGGAGGCTTAGTAATAGGGTTCCGTTGGTTACCCTTTGGGTACGGAACCCAAAAGGGAGTAAGTTCTTTTGAAAGTACGAATCGTTGTGCTCTTCATGTCCTGAGTTGAGCTATTACGATCACTGACAAATGCATGCATTGACAAAACAGGTCCACACAAACCTGTTTTGGTTGGTTGTTTCCTCATAAGACCATCTCAGACACTAAATCTGCTCACCAGTTCTTATATTAGGATGATCAGTCCCATACTTAAAAACCAGGCTAGACTAAAAAAAAAACTATGAAACTAAAACCTCAACTAGATTTAAAATGCTATTATACCATTTAAACATAAAAAAAATAGCAACCCACGTGTATCTGGAACAAGGTCCAAGTTGCAGGTGGTTAGGGCTCCAGACAGAGGGAGTGCCTAACAGCCGTGTCGAGAAGTACCAGTTTCTGAATCAAGCCCTTGAGCCAGCGGCCCAACGAGAACTTCCTAAGATGTTGGTCGAGGCTCGTGGCTATAAGGCCATTGGCTGACACGTCTATCGGTACAATATTGGCTGAGAGAGAGGCTACACGATGCGGTGCGGCTCCGGTGCGGCGCCTGAGCGGTGCCGCTGCAGCGTAATACATACAAACCACACGGTGCGGTGCGGCGCCGCACCGCAGCCTTACCGGACCAAGACGCGGGGGAGGGGGTATATGTACCAGAGCGGCACCGCTCCAACGTCGCAGACCGCAGATGTAGACATGGGTCGTACTTGTAAAATCGCAATCGTACACTACACGCCGCGTACTACGTGTAAACGCTCATGTGGCAAAATGGTTGCGGTGCAGCAGCGTACCGTACCGCGTACCTCAGTCTATATGACAACCTCCTCACGAGCCAAGTCGAGATACTAGATTTGTTTATCTTTAGTTGATAGAAAGTTCATGAACACCTGATAAAATGCACGGTTTCTATGGAATAAAGGCAATAAGCAAAAAGGAAAAAAAGCTCGTTTGGCTTATTAAATAAAGAAATTGTATGTTTAGACATGAATTCACATAACGATTGCACTCGAGCCACAGCTATTACTGGCTAATAATAAGTGTGTCACTAGGTTCTGTGAAACCCACGCAAAGAAGCCTACCCACGGGAAGTTTAGCTATTTAATTCAATCGATTCCGATACGCCTTACCGCCATTTATAACTACGCATTTCAGTAGTAATGGTAAAATGTTTATAAATGTAAGTACGATCAATGAATGATGACGTCATTTCGATGGCCTGACTCGTAGAAAAGTTCTCTCATCTTCATGACGACATAGTGTTGGTTTTGGGTTTAACATTTGTATAGAATAAACATATAAATCAGCACGTAGGCAATTTGAATATCGATTGGTAGTAGAACTATCAATAACCGGTCCAGTGCGAGTCGGACACGCGCAATGCGTTTCAAACGAAAAAAAAAAAAAAAAAAAAACAATGTTTTAACTTTATTTTGTTACTTTAAAATCATACAGTTTTTATAGGTTTTCCTGTAGAATATAAGTAAACAACTATTATCTGTATTTTGTCTAAATCACTTCTAAATTATCTGTTTCAAAATAATAAAAAAGAGCCACTTTGTTTGATATGTAACACTGCACGAGTATTGAAAAACTTTTTGTTTCTGATTTGTCCCCTTAAATTACCACATACTCATAGTTTATTTATTTGCGCTACAGGCACCTTTAAAGTAACTGACCTAAAAATATAAACTCATTCAATCACAGTTCACCATTCATTCACAATCAGGACCCTATTCCGATAACCCCACGCTATAGAGAGCCTCGTCAATGCATCAGTCGCGGATCTAAGTTTAATTGAAAGCGCAATTTATGCAAATAGAATCTGCCACTAACTTCATATTCCCCCGGGGCATGTAATCCGGGATATCGCTCGATAATTGTTCTCGACCATCTGCTGTTTACATTAGAATAGAACCTTTTAATGAGGAACGGAGGCTGATTGCCGCTTCTAGTTTGGTGAGTGAATTGTAACAGTGCGAAGTAACTGTGGAAATTAAATTCAGCTGCAGTTTGTTCGTTTTAATTGGTCCAGCGAACTGTCTGCAAGTTTTTTGTTAGATCATCATAAAAATCTGGATTTTATTGTTAGTTTATCAGAGCTGATGGATACAAAGTAAAAGATGATCTTTAGGAAGCAGATTTTCAAACTACATAATTAAACAAAAATAAGATTGAAAATACGCCTCCGATAGGACGCATTTGGTTATTTATAGAAAGCCTCAACATTATTTATTTTGGACATGGCATGGCTCCTTTTATGGGTAAAATATTAATTTATTGTTCTGTATAATCTATACATATAATAAAATCATTAATATATTTGTTAAATTAATCCGATGAGCAATATGTGTACGTTGGTCAATCTCTGTCTCTTTTGCAAATTCGCGGACAATAGTGTGGGTTACATGTTTTTTATTTCTACCTGTGTTAAAATGTATCGGGGAACTGTTTTTTGTCCCAAACAAATAAAATATAAAGAAAGAGTCTATGTTTCGGAGAGGGCTTCATTGAGCCGACTACATTATATCCGAAATAACAAACACATCCAACTTTTCATACACTTTTACTTAATAGTGACGTGTATCTTGTATGTATGTATCTGTTACAGGTATGGTTGTGGTTCTATATCAACATATAAGCTTATCAATAGACTCCCAGTTATCATGTCGACCGACAATCAGTGCAGCGTGTGCGCCGACCACACGACAGTGTTAATCGATGGGCCAGTTAATATTGTCCTCGATCGGCCGGTGTTGCGGCTTTATCGGATTATGTACCTACTCGTCTGTGTTACTTCGTTAGTTGGAAGTGAATGATGGGTCGGGTAAATTGTTGAAAAGATTTTTCTCACATTGTTTAATGTATTTTTTAGCAGGATGCTGATTCTGCACTACTGCTGTTAACAACCTTATTTTCAAGTAGTGATAGGAAGTAGATAGAGTATATTTTGAGGTCAAAATTAGACTTCTAGGTATTATGTTCGATATATTTGATAATTTATAATACTTAAAAAAAAGGTATTATGTTCGTACTATGAGCACAATACAATTTTTTTCGGATGCAGTCAAACTGAAAATAATTAAATTAATGACTTATTTAAAACAAACATTTACATTCAAGTCTAGGTGCCTGCGTCCAATATTGTAACAAGTTGGCCTTAGCTATAAATTATACCTCTCTGTACAAAGAAAATCTACGGAGAGATTCTGTAGATCCTTTTCACAAGGTATTTCATATCTAGAAGACATGGAACAAAGGCAAGAAGATAATTATTATAAAAATACAAGGCTACTAATGTATACTGACTAACCGTGGCATCAAAACGTCAAACAAGACCGTCTTTTACGTCCAACAAAACAAAAACGAATCACATCTCAGTACATCAATTCCAGTCAATAAATTAACCGTCCAGGGGCGTCAGCAGACCATTACGCCAGCTTATAGAGCCGTCATTACTGGCTAATTGGTGTATGGGCCGCGAGCACATTGTCCGTGCTCGCTCCATTAGGTCAAAACAGAATACCGGAATAGATTTTAGTGCATTCGATTTTAAAGCGCTGAGAGTTTATTAGCGGATGAATAAAGCGCTGGAAATTAAGCGGTTGCTTGCGGGGTCTCGTTGCAGTGAAGTTCTTGTTTTGGTTTGCCAGATTGAATATCTTTGTTATGAATTGGGGTTAAGTGTTTTTGATGAATCAATAGTAAGATTTTTATTGAAAGGGAAAATGTTAGAGAGATTTTAGCGAGTGTTTTAGTGGTTATTTTCTAGGTTCACCCTTGTTTGATAGAACAACGTTTGATATAATATTACTAAATCGAATTTTAGTTGCAATAAAGTCATTTCGAAGAATTATTCATTTGACCGAATAATTCATTGGTAAATTTTTATTTAGCGTAATTATTTATTTGAACTAATTTCATTTGAACTAATTTCATTTCGCCGAATTTTATTCTTTATACCCTATACACCTGCCACCCTCAACTATTGTTACCAGGAGAAACTGGATGCAATCTGGACTTTAGGGCACCCCGACTCGGATAGGTTAGGTTAGAAGGGGATGGCGGGGTCGTGTGAGCGAGCGAAGCGAGCGAATAGACCCCGCCATCCCCTTCGTGGTTATTTTTTTATAAACCACCCAGTAGTAGGAGCCCCGCGAAGCGGGGCTCCGTCGACCAAGCCCACCCTCGACCATGCATAGAATATTTTAAGGTTTGGTTAAGTGTTAAATACATGGTTATACCATCTGAACATTACATCAAATGAACATTATACCTTTTGATCATTAGCGCAAATGTTATTATAGCAAATAAATATTCGATGAACTGAAAATTCTGTCAAACGATATTATACAAAGTGATGATTTTCTTAAACGTTGTTCGATTTAGTAATATTATATCAAACGTTGTTCTATCAAACAAGGGTGAACCTATTTTCTATTCTATTCTATGGAAAATTACATACGTCCTAAGGAAATATATTTTAAATAGAAACTGCCTGCTATTGTTTTTATTCAAATGCTATTATTTACTGATTAAAAATGTTTTCTACTGCTAGAATTCGAAACAAATCGAATTTCATTAGAGAACAACATGTATTCAGAATTACGACGGTATTTACACACGACTGCAGACGACTCAATCATAACATATCGTATGTTATCTTTTATTATTTTGCTGATATTCTATTTTTAAATCTGAACATCAAACTACTTAAAATGAACAAGCATTAAGTAGTTATTTCGGATGTTCCATTTGTAATTTAAAGTACTTAAAGTGAATGAGCATTAGTTTTATGTGACGGGGATTTTTAATCTGTGGCATTCCTGATTATTCTCCCGCCATGAAATGATCAACATGCTTTGGTTAATAATTTTATTAAATTGAGTATTATGAAATATATAACGAAGCATTGGAAAGTATACTGCGCTTTATTTAACCTCCTAGCTCCTGAAGTTTTTACGTACTACATTAAAAACGACATAATCATCCCACAACTTTATATTAAAAACTCCATTCAAAATACCCCTTTAAAAACATTGTTATTAAAACAATACTGCAACAAATTGCCCCATGATCCTCGGGGCTTCGATTCTGTACATGTTTACTTGGAAAAACAAACGAAGCCAGAACTAGGTCAGCGTATAACCAGCAAACATTTATTGCAAAAAAGCGGGTAGCCTGCGAATCATCGTTGCATAGGAAATATCCGCGTGTTTTCCACACTGTTCGCCTGTTATTGTGGATTTCTGATAAGCTTGCTTGATAACTAAGCTACCGAGTTTGGAAAATTCGATGTTTTTGGACAACTATCTCATAGTATACGTACTTTTTAGGGCTCCGTACCCAAAGTCTAATAATAATTACTAAGTCCGTCTGTCCGTCCATCCATCCGTTCGTCTGTCCGTCAGCGGGTTATACCTCAAGAACCGTAATAGGTAGACATTTTAACAGTGTGTATTTCTATGCTAAAAAGGCGATAGACATTAAGTTTAGTATTTGTTAAACTACTTTAGCCTGAATATCTATCAAACCTTGACTGTCAAGTACGTGGTGGTATTAAGAACGTGTCAAACACGTTGTCCATTTTTGAATTCATAAACCGACTTTGTGAGTAGTGAGTAGAATATTTTTTTCTTACTATTCACAGGCATGCGTTTGGCCACTGCCTCACCTGATGGTAAGCGATTATGTGGTCGAAAATGAAGCACGCTTGCCTAGTAACCTATTCACTCTTGAGTTATGACTCCCAAGTCGTAGCTATCAGGAAACACAGACACCGGCAGGGAATTCCACTCTTTAGCTGTACGCACTATGAATGTGATCCCAAAACGTTTTGTGCATGTGGGTGGGGTATCCAACATGTACCAGAGGCGCATCGCCGTACGTCTGTGATTTCGAAGACTTTCTCCTTACTTAAAAATACGATTAAATCTAAGAAATATTCTAAGTCAAATTTCTTAGTTAGGAACATCGAGTAGCGTTTCCGACAAATAGCTTGCGAATAACCGTTGCATAGAAATAGGTCCACTTCAGCAAGTATCCGCGTGTTTTTCACGTTGTACGCCTGCTATTGTAGACTTCTGGTAAGTAGCTTCTAAGTTTGAAATGCTTGTGTAATTATGTTGTTTAGAAACATGTATGTTCCTCTGTACATTGCAGCAGCTACACTGCGATCGCCAACCCACCTGCCCCTTGGGGAAGGCATAGGTCCAGCAGTGGACGTCTTTCGGCTGTTATGATGATGGTTAAATTGGAGTTCCTGAATTTTCTCGTTATGATAAGCAGGAGCTGGGGTGGTGTGAGCCAACATTTAGGTTAAGGCGCCTAGCATGTGTGATATCTTGCTTTTGGTTACCAGAAGAATCACTGCGTGGTCATACTTGTGTAAGTGTTGTGTAAATGTCCCTCACAAAAAAAAAATAATAACTAAAACCGTTAGGCCTTGATAAGGAAAAAAAAGCCCGATAAAACATTTCTTTTTGATTTAGGAACGTGAGTATTTGCCAGCTGATGTCCACGAAATTTTAAAATTTAACAAGACAAAGGAATAATCTTTTTTATTCAAAAAATATTCCACAAATAACACAAGGTTATTTTAAATGAATGAATGATTATTAACAACCAGGTAGAGACTGCTGTGACAGTAAATTTTAATATTTCACATGATATTTTAATTTCAACGACAATTCAAGTTAACATCCCCTATAAGTTTTATTAACCAGCTTTTATTTAACATTCAATAATTGTTAGTTTGTTGAGGTCAAGTCTTATAGAAATTTTATGATTATGTTGGTTCAGCTTGAATGACAGTTAATTTTTCTTGTAACTATTCAATCCAATTCAATTAAAAAAAACTTGCTAAAAGCTTAGTTGACACTTCGCGTGACCCAAGGGCTGGCTTTTATCTCGGACACATGATAAGCATTGCCATTCAACGTGGCAATGCCGCCAGTCTTTTGGGCTCACTTCCAGTCGACAGCGATGCGGATGAATTTTTTGACGCCATGTTTTTGTTTGGGGTTATTATTTTTATCTATAATAATTAAATAAAATGTAAATGATTATGAATTCTTAAAATATTAATATCGATGAAATCTTAAAAAAACAAAAGTAATTTATTGAAATTAGGTTGAGACACTTTTTGAACTGACAGTGCCCTAAAACGCCCACCCGCCAACAAAATCCCCAGAAGCACATCTGTCTGTGTGAATGACCTGATACTCCATCTGAGGTCATCTTCAGAAGAAGCAACTCATCAATGGTCAACAGTATAAACACGAAATTTTGTGAACGTATTCAATTTTTAAAACCGCGCATTAAATCTTTTTGTTTTTACCCTACTGATCCATTACTGTTATAAAAATGTCTCTTACTATTAATTTATTTAAATACTGGTTAATCATAATATTTTCATATGACGGCATCATCGACCCTGTGGTCACCTTTGAGCTGATACGATGTAGTGCAAGAGCAAGAGAACATTTTATTTGTTTTTATTATAAACACATACTCGCTTAATTACTTTTGTTATATGACACTTTCCGGACAGGGAATGGGAAATTAAAAGTCACTTGAACAGCAATAAATAAGAACTAGTTAATTGCAGAAATGTAGAAAACTAGCTGTTAAAATGAGTCATTTTTTCTGGTTTATTTCTGAGAGTAATGTACACTGTACAGTCAACAAAGCTAATTGGTATATAGGCAAAAATATTATTATTTTTTCCACTGCATTGCCAATATTTATTTCTAATGTGAACATTATAACTTTTTAAGCTTTTGACATACTTACGAGTGTGGTGTACAATAATTGTCTACTCAGTACACTCACAAGATGTTTAAAAGTAGTTGCAAGTTAGCTGCCTGCATACCAAATAGCTTTGTTGACTGTACATGGTTATGCATAGATATACCTAAGGTAATAAAATATTAACTTTATAGCATATCCAACCCATTGAATACTTTCAGAATTACCATGAATAAAACCGAGATATATTTTCGTTATCTACCCGTGATGCTCATCAAGGGTACTTATGTATTTTTGTCACATTATCAGAAACAAAAAATTGTTTTAAACACTTTTTGTGTTAGTTTATAAATCATATTACCAAAAGACAATTTTTGAAAACGTTTTAAAACAAACACTATTCAAAAAAACACATGTAACGAATATAGTTTTATAAAAAATCACTTCATTCATTTTCAGATACCGTGCAAAGTAAATTGAGCATTGCTCTTGACATAGATAGGCTTGTTTATTTTCAAAGTGCAGTGAGCACCAATCCGGTTTCCAGGAAATCCCGCCCTACCGTCTGTCGAGCCAGACGGATCCTTTTACAATTAACTCTCACTATCTACCATGGAAGTTATTGAACTTTTGAACGAGTGAGTGAATGAATGAATCGATAATGAAGAAGTCAATGTTACAATCAATCAATCTGAAATATTTTAAAACATAATGTTGGGTGGAATTGCAATATTTCACGATAATGTAACGATTTTATGGGGTTCTTATTAAATGGTGTATATTCACGATATCAATGGAATTTGTCCGTGTTTATTTTTTGCAAGTTTAAGAATTAAATAAAAGAAGAATGCGTAGGTTTGTTTATTCGATGATCACACTATATATATATACTAATCTAACTATATACACTCAAAATAAAAATAAAAACTCCTAACTAAAATATGGCGTCAAAAAATTCGTCCGCATCGCTATCGACTGGAAGTGAGCCCAAAAGACTGGCGGCATTGCCACGTTGTATAGCAATGCTTATCCTCTGTCCGAGGTAAAAGCCAGCCCTAGGGTCACGCGAAGTGTCTACTAAGAAGAATTAAGTTATGATTTTGCCCCATACAACTGAGTTACCGGGTACCACAATAATCCTTTATAAGACTAGTTTAACTGAACTTCGACTCATTGAAAATAATTATATTTATTTAAATTTAACAAAATCTAAATGTGTGATATGTGCATTGAGAAGTCAACACAGCTTACACATCATTGATCTGTTCTCCTATTAGGAGAACAGATCAGGACGATGATATCATATAAGAAAAGAACCTAAGTGTGGCAATAGACTTGAAGTTCACTGACCTGCATGTGACAATAAACGCCACGACGCATAGAGCTTTACGCTAGTGTGAGTGCACGTGGTTAACTGTTATATCAATAATAAATTGATGACATAGAACACAATAAGAATAAGGCAGAAGTAACAACTAGCAAATACGACCATGCGTACTCAAAAAGTCTGACTGTCAAATTATCCGTTAGTATTTTTTTCTAGAAGTACGAAAACTCTTTCATCGAGACACTTTCGTTTTGTGAATAATGCACGGTTTTTGAGAGAAGCAAAGCTGCAGGAAAAAAACGAGTTTCACAATGTTTTTTTACCTTTTGTGTTAGTCGGGCGCACTGCTGCTAACGACACTGTCAAAACACCAACTAGTATCAATTCCGATACGTGATAGATGCGAGTTACGGCCACACTATACAGGATGGTCAACAATGTAAACAGAATCGATTTCATTTAAATGTTTTTCCTTGAACATTGTTTTGATTCCCTAACGTTAACGGGTGGGTTTAGACGTTTAACTAGCGATACGTTGTCCTGCTTTTTCGAACTTCGCGTCACGTTGATACAGCGTTAATGTAGTGATAACGTAGAGTAAACGTTCGACAAACGCCTACACTTTGTGCGTAGACACTCTTAGGTCATACCGTTTCTTGACCCCAACATCTGCTGATTTAAACCTCCTGTATCAAACGCTCCATATCCACTCTCTTAATACTACAAAGTGACCGACAATAATCGCATCCAGACTCGCAGAACGTGCGTTGATGGGTCACATCCTGCGATTTTGTCGCCCCAGGGCTTTGAAGTGTTAAATCTATCATTGTGACATTGCGAAAAAGAGAAGGTACTCGTCCCCTATAGCTTTGTCTCTGTCTCATATTGGAACAATGACTGGTCTTTAATGACATAATATGGGTTCTGACACGGTGACTACTACCTCCTGTCTTGGATGCTGCTCCATCCTAATTTGGTTTTACAAGACCCAGGTTGACTTGGTTCAGTGTCATGTAAATCATACTTCACACTAATATTAGAAAGGCGAAAGTTTGTGAGTGTGTGTATGTTTGTTACTTCTTCACGCGCAAACGGCTGGACCAATTTTGATAAAATTTGGTATGCAGGAAGCTGACACCATAGATTAATACATAGGCTACTTTAACCCGCGGGTAACACCGCGGGGCTCAGCTAGTCTGGTATAAGTGGTACAGAAAAGTAATTGGTTTTGTAACTAAAGTATCTATGTACACCAGTTGGTTTTAAAGTCAAATGGCAGATAAAAATAATGTTTGCCGTCTACAAAATGTTTATAAAGATACTTCAGCTTTTTGTGCTTCTGCAACCAATGATGGTTGGAAGTCAGCTCGGCAGAACATTCATTATAAGATTTTCAATGATTCTAAACAAAATGATACCAAACCAGGTTTCCGAAATTAATTTCCCTACATTACTACCAGCCCATGTTGATTAACGAAACGAAAATCATACAAAGTTTTCTGCAACCAATATTACATAATTTTGTTTACGAAACTGAACTACATGAATACTGAAACATTTCCTGCTGAAATTAAAGCAACCTCATTTAAACATTTTAATTAAAATCGTAACGCGGCCATTTATGCACTCAATTATGATTGTCGTCTGAAAATATAGTTACAGGTGATATATTGTTTCGCACTGAATGGGAATCGAATGAACAAAATTCATGCGAAATAATTTGGGTCAATGGGGGAGTGAGTTATTACGTATGGTTGTTTATTTTGGGAGCACAGCTGCTGTCGATAATTATAAATGTTATTTGGACGGCGAATAAGTGATTTTTGTCGTACTCCATTTTGCGTTGGTGTTGGTGTAAGTTGATGGGGTAGTGTGGGCATAGTGAGAATACATACATACCTACGTTATTTGACACGGAAAATTTGTTCTAAATTTTATCAGCTTTGTTTCAGAACGTCACATATTTCGGCCGGCGGTGGGCTTTTGAGATCTCCAAAGTCATTTTATGTTTATTTGCTATGAATTTGATGGAAATTATTTCTACAGGGTTTTTGAATGTTATAAATAGGTGATCTTCTGACATTTATTTACTGTGTCAAAGAACAGAGATGACTTATTACTGCTTTCGCAAAGTAACCGAAAAACCGTTTGCTCAGAACTTGGTAATAATGAAACCGATCCATGAAGCCAAAATCGTGAACCTAATCGATGAACCGCTAAACGAGCGTATCTCGACTTTGTCTACAGACAATATCGCACTTGACTGACCCAATTCGTTAAGGTTGCATCTTGTCCTAATTCCGTTGTGGGCTAAAATGTGATTTCAGTGGGCCAGCATTTCTCAGTTGAATATCAAAATAGCTCTTTGAAGAGAATTTATAAAGTGCCACTAGTGAGAATCGTTGAATATCTGTTATATATTTATACTGATTCGGTGGGACTATTATTGTTGATGGATTTAGTGGGTTTTGTAAAAACTGGTTAAGTGTTTAGTCAAGTTATGACTAAAGAATGGTCTAAAACATATTCATATAATGTTAGTAAATAACTGGATTTGTATTAAAATAGTTATGGACTGACTTTAAAAGTTGCTTTTTGAAGTATCAACGATTTAAAACTATAGTGTTTTTGGACCATCTAAAAGACAAAAACTTTTTGAACAAAATATGGAGCTGTGTTATTTGTCCTTCTCTATATAGTCAAATCGTTACATAATAATTTAAGGATGTATTTTAGTTTTTTTACATGGCATATTCATTAATGTAACTTAAAAGTATTTACTATAAAATAATCTGATTTCATTGGCACCCAGTAAGTGAATATCAAACTTTTCCAAGGTTAGATATTCACTTACTGGGTACCACAACTGGGTCTTATTTTTATAGTTGATAGATATTTTCATAGTTGATAAATTGGCTTTTTATGATTTTGTCAATTCAAGACAAGACATTACAAGACTTTTGCTACACAAAACACTTATCTAACACACTAATCTATATATATATAAATGAATCTATAAATAAATGAATACCTACTTCCCTTGGTCACGGCATCACGCGTGAACGGCTGGAACAATTTCGCTAATTCTGTTTTTGTTGTGTTTGTTATTGTCAGGAGAAGGTAAAATGAAAGAAAATTTTGAAAAATCTATATATATAAATATATCCCTATTTCCCTTGGTCAAGGTATCACGCATGAAAGGCTCGACCATTCTTTTTTTAAGGTTCTTATAAAAGAAAATTTAGAAAAAAATATATACACCCGGGCGAAGCCGTGGCGGGCCACTAGTCATTTATAAAATTAGTAGAGCCAATGTTGTTAGTGAAACTTCACAGACTGGAATGGAAAGTTTTAGTCATAGTTAATATGTTAGTTCGAGCAATAAAGTAAGTGTTATTGCTTTAGTGTCACAGGCATGGGTGGGCGAGCATTTATGACCTGGTGGGCCTAAGCTTCAGTTTTCAGTGTAGTAATTAGATCAAAGGTACCAACAACATTTAATATTCATGGATTGATGAATGACATACATGTTGGAAAAATTACTCTTTACACTATAGCAGATTCAACAGCGGAAAAGTTTATGCCCAACCAATTTTACACATTGAATTGGTTCTCTATAATTTGACTGAAAATATTTAAAAAAAACATGAAACTGAGGTCGCCAAATTCTGTCCAATTAAGACACAGAACTTTACATACTGAAAAACAACCAGAATTAGAAATCAACACAAAAAATACGAGCCAACTAACTTTGTAGACTGAAATTAACACTGTTTGCAGCTATTTGACATAAAGAAAGTATCAATACATCGCTGAAACCTAAAATTCATTGTGCGATCACTTTTGCCGACATTTCAACTTACAGTTAATCGAACCTACAAAGCTTGCGTAGCAATGATGTGTTTTATAAAACAAAACCAACATAAAATATCATAGATTTAAGTGTAACATTCAGCTTTATCCCGAAAAAAACAGTCTTAAAATAAACTAAAACCTTTTGCACGTATTTCTGTATAAAAGCATATATTTCTGTCGTGGTTCGTGCTCTTTTCGCTACGTATCCTACCGCCATCTTTAGCCCAATCTTAGAAACGTTTTTCGGCGAGCCGTGAAGTTAGCTGCTTTATAATAAAGATTAGGACCTTTATAGCCATACAGCATATAACTGAAAAGCTTTATTGAATGAAAAATCTGGTTCCATGATCCTCAGTGGGTTATTTTCCAGTTCTGTCATAATATGTTTATTGATCATTTTCCGATAGAAAACACTTTGTATATGAATACTATATCATTTTTATCTAATCACTTAATGTTCACGTGTATGGCCTACATTCTACGATTGCAGCTTTATTCACGCGATTAATAAAATACGATTAACTACTAGTAAAAAGAAAATTGTAACGTATAAAACTGAACCAATGATGGAAGTTTACTTTAGTAAATTAAATAAAGGAGCAATGGTGTTTATAATTAAATTAATTGGATGAGAAATGACTGAATAATTACTACAGCGTTGGTATAATTCACACGCAGTCCCGAGGCGCACAACATTACGTATCGACGCAGACAAAATTGTAAATACAAATAAACTTCATCCACTCTTGTTTGCAACATCTAAGTTATTGGCTTAGGTGATAAAAACACCTCCGCGGTATTTCTCGCGAAAATGGCACACGAAGCCTTACAATATATCACTCACCAGAGTTAGGGGCATGGGCGCGGCGCGACTCGGCACCCACCGCACTCCTTTAACTAAATGAATCCACGACTATTTACTGCTTCGATTCTGGACATTTTTTCAATAAAACCACCGAACATTTAGCTAAAGACTCAAGAAGATGGTCGCCCTCGCCGCCGCCGTGTTGCTAGGTGCAGATCAATTGGCAACCCTTGTAGGTTACATGAATGAAACCTACACATTTTCGGTGCGTCATAGCTATCATATCGCTCGCACCCGACGCGGACCTTCAGATACGCCACGATTGTACTAAAATTACAGAATATTTTGTAAACGTCTTCAAAATTCAGTCGATTGAACGTGAACGTCTCGTTTTGGATTTGGCACGTAAGAGGGGCGGAGAGTTAGTGTGGAGCCTGACGTGTCAGTGTCGTGTGGCGAGCGAGTGGCAGACGGCTGACGGAAGGTCGGGGAAGCCGGGCCGTCGGCAGGCGCGAGCCCGGGCTCCGCTGACGTCAGCGACGGCTCGGCGCCGAGCGGCGGTGCTCACCACCGGCCTGCCAATTATTATTTTATGTACACGAACGGCGCGAAACAAAAGGCGGCGACGGCGACAGCGGGGCGCGGGCGGAGAGCGCTCGCCGCAGGAGCGACTCCAGGCGCCATCTAGCGGGCGCGCGGCGACCACTTGCGCCTACTCCTTTCGGTCTGCGGACGATCGAATTGAGACGAAACCTTTGCGCTGACCGACCCTCACTGGCCAGCCGGACTCCGGTAACACTGTCACTGATCGGGAGTAGCGCGGAGCGTGGTTGGGGGGGTTGGCGGTTACGCTGCGGGTTTGAGGGTCACGTATCGCAAAATGCGTTCACTGATGCGTACCGTCGTCAGAGCGTGGCTGCGTGTGATGGTGGCGGTCGGGTGGGCCATGCTGTCAGGCGGCGCGGGATAGGCGCGGGCCGGGCATGGCGGGCTCCTGCTCGACACTGCGGTGCGGGCGTCCGCGGCGCGCGCTGCACGCCACTGAGTCGCGCACCGCCCGCGCGCCACGCCGCCGCCGCTGCGCGCGCACGCCCGCACCGCCGGCGGCCGCACCGCGCCGACCGAGCCTTCGGCCTCCAGCCTGCACCGCGTGCACCGGCACCACACCGCACACGGCTCACCCAACACAACACACGCTACCTATCGATTCTACACTTGGGTTCTGCACCTTACGAAAGGTCGTCAGTGTGCACTCTCACTGGATCCTGATTGACAATGTAAATAAACCCGACACGCAGGCTGATTGACGTAACGACCTCATCGTTCTATTCATTATTCGTGTTATTGGCCAGCACCTGTACCAGTACGTGGTATCATTTCTCAGTTCAAGTAACATTGACCCCAATAAAGGTGTGGACATAAGTGCTTATATCCATACTTACGGTTTACATAATCAGTAAGTATATATAGCTAGGTGTTGGCGTCTGAATCCAGTTCGCTTGCAGCGAGACACGTCGTCGCCGCGTCGTCAAAATTTTACGACTTCGCTCGAGTGTGCTAACCCAAACAGATTCTATCTGGCACAATGCGATGCAGGATTTCCTTCCTGCTAGCTACCGAGCGCCTCATCATCTCGTATGCGGCATCTATGGAGGATTTCCCTTCGATTATCTTATCAAAGGTGTAGCTATGCTTGTACACAAGTCACTTATACACATTAGGGATAAGTAGCTTGCAATGTATTATGACTTTTTTAACCATATTTTCCGGTACGGACTAAAAGGCAGTAAGATAATTTCATAATGTCAACATTAGTTGTGTTCAACAAACCGAAGTAACTTTTAAACAGTTCCTAGAACTAAGCCAATTACAGTCGGCACGAGCGCACCTTTTGACACAATTCTTTTAAATCGGATTCTCCGCTCTATCTTATATTCTGCTTATCCTGTTATTTCAAAGCGACGCACGCTTACTGTAGTTAAAATATCTAATTAAAAACCGTCTTTCTACGAACAATACATTAAAATAAAAGCATCCAAGAAACTCAGCTTAATAAACCAGTATCCAAGAAAATCTGACTTACCAAGTCACTGTGATTCAAACGTGACTCTTCTTAGAAGCTGAAGGTATAACTAGTTCTGGGAAGTGAAATCAATTAGGTGTACCTTGTTCTAATTTTACGTGATTGGAAACCTGGTGGACATCAGTGATCATAATATTGAACAGTTTTATCACAACCATATGTAGAGAGATGGGTGGAGGAGTTCGTGGTCAAATAATAACATCTTCACGGTTACCGAGGTGGGTCCGTGGATGGGTGATCTTAACATACCGAGATTCCTCCGCGTCTCGGAAAGCATGTCAAGCTGTTGGTCCTAGCTGTGACTTATAGATCTTCGACAGTCGCTACGGGTAGTCAGATTACCTGGGTATCTTGTTATCCAGTTACTGAGTTTTGGAGGTCAGAGAGGTCAGCTGTATCCGGTTAGACCGGGAGTCGAACCGAACATCGTCGGGAAAAGGCTAGGCAGATGAATGTAAAGGGATGGATGCGAAAAGCACAGGACAGTCGATGTGGCGACGAGGATAAAGGAGGCATAATATGTTCATTGTCCAGCTGTGGACGTACCTATTGTGCTTGAAATGATAATAATGTAGAATATCATAGAATACTCTTATGAACACCATATCAGTTACAGAAAATATATGTAGATGAGGAAAACATTACGTAGGGTGACACAATGGGCGGACGTATTGCTAAAAGCGATCTTTTCAAGACAATCTTTGGATGAATTTTAGAGAGAAAAGGAAAGACAGTACTGTAGGTAGTCTTAGGTGTACCATTTATCGGTGCCCGCTAGGGCCAGAGCCTGCCAGGTTTGCGGAACTTGTTCGAAAGAGTCACCGCGGCCCTAGATCGCAAATGGCTTTAGAAGGAACACGGATGGGTTTTAGTCAGTAAGAGTCTGACACGCCCTTCCGCTCCACCCAGAACGGAAGAAGTCATTTGATGATTTCCCATCCTTAAAAAAAAGGTGTGAGTACCATTTATATATACAATAAATATATAATAGATAGAATGTAACAATGAGCAGAGAGCCAAAGAGTTTCAACCACCACACATTGTTAAATTCAACGTATTGCAATTACAGAAACAAATTCATTTACACCTGAAATTAATCAACATGTACCATGTCAATATATGCAAAAATAACAGACACTATTCCAATTGTCTGCAGCACCACGTTTGAACTCAAGTTAACAAAGTTTGGTGACATTGTTTGCTGTTGTGACACAGGCTTCAGCTCTTGTTTAGGGCAATCTAATCTCTGTAGCACGTGGCTTCGAAAGCTGGCTCGATTTCACTTTGGCTGCGATACTATAATTCTGTGTGAGCTTGTAGCTGATTGCAAAATTGGAGATGCGTATCACATGAATATCATTTGTACTAATATTATAAATGTGAAATAAATCCTGTCTGTTTGTTTGTTACTACTTCACGTCTCAACTGTTGTCAAATGGATTAAACTTTGCACACGGCTAACCCATTTCATTTTTTTTTTCAACAAATAAGAAAAAAACATGCGGGGCAGTCTTTGGGGACTGCCGATAGAAGTGAAAATTAAGCGAAAGCTTAAGCGTTCGGTGGCGATGACGCGAGTTCCATTATTTTTGTTCACCCAAAAAGTGCTGAACGCGCCTAAAGAAGTTTTCACTTCAAAAACTTGAATTTTTGTGTGTATCTGTTATGTGCTAGAGAAAAGGAGCTACAGCTGCCAACAAACTGCTTTGCAATTTGGCTGAGGTAATAATTATATTATTAAAAATGCATTAGGTAAGTACTGTCTACACACTATTGGGGAAGTACACTAATCACTTTCATTTTTTTTTCGGGAATTTTTTCCTTTTCATATTGGGCGAAGTTAGTGGCACATGTTAGTGTTGCATATTTTACGATAGAAGAAACTTTTAGGAATTAGGTGCTTGTGGATTTGTGTTGTTGTGGAGCTTGATGTTGTAGAACTTCTAAATCGATTAATCCAACAGCAGTATTGCAAAACTGGATCCTACTAATATTACAAATATGAAAGTTTGCATGTTTGTGCAACAATCAGACAAAAACGGCTGAAGCTATTTGGATGAAATTTGGCACACATATAGTGTATATTTTGGAATAACACATAGGCTACTTTTTATACATTTTATGCAAGCGAAACCGCGGGCGGAAGCTAGTATTCATATATATACATATAACAAGGTACGTGTAAAAACTTTTTTTCAAAAAATTCAACCGTTGAAAAAAGAAATAATGAAAGGTGAAAAATAAAATACGAGTTACTTATTGTATATTTTCGATTCAGCACCAAATTTTACACATATTGCTCACTCTACGTAATTAATTTGAGTATCTGTCTGTTTGGCAATTATTTAAAAAGATTCCTGTTTTATTTTTCACTTTTCAGTTCACTACTTTTTGAGATTACTTAAAAACCTTTAGCTTTTTTTCGTCGGTTAAAAAGAACATAAACGAGCCAAGCTCCCATGTTTTCTTTTGCACATTCGTTGCATAAAACATGGCGGTAAACTAACACTGATTAATAGTTTAATCTTAGAATACCCAACGCTTGTACTTTTGTTGCTTAGATAAATAGAGAAATACAAGACGGCAGCCGTTTAGTTCAATTCAAGGCAACTTGGAACTGATCCGAACTTTACCTTGGGGGCGGGGCTAACAGTCAAGTCTCAAAGCTGTATGGCATTGCGATTTTGAACCCTGAAATCTCAATTTATCGGAAATTATAGATAGCAATATTTCACTGAAATGTGAACATTAATTCTTAATATTATGGGATGAAATGTGTCCTTTGTTCAATGCAACTGAAGCTATATCATAAATAAAGAATTTTATCGTTGCATCTCACATAATGGGTGTAATTTGTGTGTAATATGTATGTATTTAGAAATATATAAGTATATGTTTATCAGTTGTCTGGTTGCCATAGTACAGGCTCTGCCTAGTTTGGGATCGGATGACCGTGTGTGAGTTGTCCCAAGATATATTATTATATTATTATTATTATTACATAGTATGTCGCTATATGCGACGGGTGCCCTTTTTTAGGGTCCCGTAACCAAGCCTCCGCTGTCTGTCCGTCTGTTACTAAGCATGTATCGCATAAACCGAAATACGAAATAGGTAGACAGTAGAAATTTTCACAAAATCTGTAGTGTATTTCTATTGAAAGCAAAAATATTTATTTAGCGCATACATGTAACACGCCTGTACATTTAAGTTACAAGAAAAAAATGTTATTCGAACACTAAGTGTGTGCCTCACGTCTGTGTTAAAAAGACCGCTTGCAGCAAATCAAACATGAAAATGTTATTATTCAATTAATGATTTTTTAATGGACAAAACTTTTTAATCAGTAATGTGTATAATAAATATACTTAATATTATTTTGAACATATGTACCTAATATAGATATTTTTTAAATTTTATTCTAGAGTAACATTTTAATTTACATTTTTCAGTGTTAAATATTGCACTTATAATTGTATTATTTCTAATTGTGACATTTTAATTTGTAATTCTACTTTTTCGATGGCTTTTAACAATGTATATTCATTTTTGCATGCATATTTCCAGGCAGAATGTACATGGCTCACTCCTATCTACTTCACCGGTATTCTAATGTAACTTACCTCGTTGCAAATAAATGATAAATTGATTGAAAAGAAATTAGATATTTTCGAATTTGTGCTACTGATCTTATCGTATGCAAGTCCGCCTCGTACTTGGCCGCTATTCAAGTCACTTGTAACCTATTTATGCTTGAAAGGATACGCATGAGAAACATCATAAATTATGCTTCTCGTACGTCACAGGTTTCATTTGAAACACGGTTTAATTTACACATCTCCGAGTGATGTTTTGCATTCAAATTTTGAAGGGAATTCCAAAAGGTAGGATGAGTTGAAATAATAATAATAAAAAAAAACTTAACAGATTGGAGATGTGGTCAAATGGTTTGGAGTAGCGACCGCGTGCTGGAAGAGCCCGAAGGCCGTTGACGGGCCTCCCACAAGGTGGACCGATGACCTGATGAAGGCGGCAAGACGCACAGGACCGGCCGAAGTGGCGACACTTGGGGAAGGCTTATATATAGCAGCGGACGTCTTTCAACTGAAATGATGATGATAAAACATAACATACCTGGAACAAAATCTTGTATTTTCGAATACCGGTCATACAAGTGACTGAAACAAATGAGCAACGTTTCGATTTTTGAATCGTGTGTATAAAATACTGAATCGCAGACAATTTCAAACCTTTTTTTATCGTCTTTTTTTACCAAGTAAGAAAACTAAAGAAAAATACACTATACCTTACCTACATCCTTTCATGTCAACAAAACACAGGACGAGAACATCATCGTCGCACCTTGTGTCGCATCACTGAATATTGTATGACATGGAGACGTTTCGCAAACTGCGCCCACTAACCCAAACAGCTCACTTCGTCTTGGAAATTACCTCATTGGCCTAGTATCCGCAGGAGGTTACAAATCGTGTACACCTGGATTCGATCTGCAGGAAGAATATAAAAGAAGAGTAGGTGTATTTTTAGTGTTTTCTCAGCTTGCTGCCCATAGCAGGAGAATAGCTTTAGAGCACGCATACAGTGTATTTTATATGCGCCGACGACGCGCGTTTTGCGAACGCTTGCTCACGGAGCTGTAAATGACCAAAAAGCTGATTTTCGCATTTGTATCGAAATAAAGCGATATAACGCGTACGAGAAGCGCATTCAAAGCTCGTCTGTATTGCGTTTGAAAGTTGGAGAAATAGCAGAAACAATCCAAACTGTGGCGTGTCTCTATCGCCGTATCAGCGCATTTTTTTTTATAAAATGCGCCACAAAATTTTTTTACGTGTGCAAAGGTTTACTGTCTGCGTTTGAAGCATGTTAGCGTGCGTCATCGGCGCGTTAAAAAACGCCGTGTTTAAATACCCTTAGGATCTTTAAAGCAAGACAGTGTACGGCATCTACACCGCGACGTATGAATTACATACAAGATCTGACGTCACACAAATCACGCTATCAAAGTTTTCTGCACGATTTAAACAGACACAACGACTTGACAACAACCATCGCGCAGATGCCTACCAGAAACAACTGCAATGTGATCGGAGGATCCTCCCTTTTCGACGGAAGAAGCGGAGCTTCGCACCCTGTTCCACATACCTCTATAATAGGAGCGTCAAATCTAGAAATGAAACTTAATATGTCATTTACGGTTTCAGGTTCTTGACTTGATCAAGTTTCTGCTCAGTAACGACACGGTTGGTGCAGTGGTTGAGCGATTGATTGCTGTGTTGCGTGTTTGCGGGTTCGATCCCCACACGGAACAAATATTTGTATGGGCTACAGATAGTTGTTCCGGGTCTGGCTGTTTGTGTATGTAAGTTTATATGTTTTTAAACGCACCCACGAAACAGGAGAAACTCCTAGAGTGGAGTAACATTGAAAAAAAAAAGTAAACAGCTTATCTCAAGCTAACTTTTTTAAGGCCGCGTCTCCACTTGCAAGCAACTCGCATGCAAGTTTAATCATATTGCGGGGCACGATCGATCGATTGATTACATTATACCTCAGTAACCCGCAATGTAATGCTTATTGCATGCGAACTGCTTGCAGGTGAAAACGTGAACTAACCGTTTGACCAAAATATATTGCTTGGGAAGAGAATTACAGCACATTAAATCGGAAAGGAATCTCCTGTTCTCAATAATGTTGTATTAACAAATCTCTCATTAAATAAGTGATATTTATTTTGCAAGTAGGTTAAACATAACACTTTTACACGTCAATCTTTTTTGGTCATTTTAAGCTAGATGATGCCGGTGTTTCCTAGCTGACTACCCTGAAAGGAAACACCGAAATAGACTCAGAGGTCAAAGTCTCTTTTAAAGTCCATACAATCTATACTGGTCAAATCATATGAGAACCATATAGGTTAATGTCAGAGGTGGCCTTTTGAGGAAAGTGCCACACAAATTTGAGTGGACCTGTCCAGACAGTGCAAGCATTTGTCGGTTATCGTGTAGCTCAAACTTAGAACTTTAGGTGTACCTACTAATGAGAGATTAGACCCAATATCTTATAAGATAATGGGTTTACTTAGCTTGTCGATTGTGTTAGCTTATAACGTGAGTACCCGCGAGTCAGCAATAGTCGAAACTAGATTGAAGAAGATACATACCTACTTATGTGATGATCTTAAACAGTACTTAAAGGTGCATAGTAAAGACAATATTTACAAACTCCCGATGCAGACGCTGGCAACTTACAGCTATTAGGATGAAGCCATGCAAGTAGCGGTGGCTGCATCGCCTCACATTCATACGAGTACGTAAGTAGTTACGTAGTAGATTTTTATTGTGGGTTTGTATTGGATCGTAAGTTATATTGCAAAAAAACAAATCAAGCGTTATATAGGAAAGCCCTTAAGTAGGGCAATCATCGTATCTAAAAGAAACTAGCTAACTCAATAGACGTTGTTTTTCTTGCTCAAATAGTTCACAAACCTGTAAAGTAGGCAATGGTACTACCAAAACACCATAATTTTAGTGGATGTAAGCCTATTTTATAATCGCCAATGATTACATTGCACAAAGCAAACATTCGCTGCACTTAAATATCAGAAAAATAAAACTTTAACACAAGATAATACAAAATATTCCCCCACTTTACAACAGAATAAGCTTAAAAATACTTTACATCCAGCGAACGCTGTTCATTTCAGTGCACCCGCTAGTTTATTGGCCCCTTTACCCCGGCTGGCAAAGAACCATCCCAAGTTGTGTCGACCCAGTTATAACCAGCCTCAAACGTATGGCACGTGGATAGACGACTTTGTCTTAGGTTATGCAGACGTGCTACTTTATGCTATCGGTGTTTTAGCGACTGCAAAAATGTTGCAGCGTGTTTTTGCGACTATGTGCGTTCGGTAGCTAAATCGGGTTCCAGTTTTTTTCTTTCAGGTCGAGTTCAACACTGCATTCCGAACTACTACAACTCTTGAAAGCCATAATGAACAGTTTTCATTTAGTATGGGTTTGCTCTTGACTCTAGTCTAGGTCATATATGACAGAGACAAAGTCGACGATAGAGCGAGCTGACCCAGAAGAAGACTGTTCACTCTAAGTGTTTCGTTCGGAAACACAGACGCAGGCAGAGAGTTCCACTCCTTTGCTGTGCGCATTATAAAAGACGTTTGGAAACGTTTAGTGCGAATTGGTAGAATAGCAACACGGTAGGGATGGTAACTTGCACAGTGGCAACCATCAGACAAGCGCTGCTGCAATGATCTTCGACAAATCTCATGGCATCAATTCTCTTATATTGGATCTCGCAGCGAAACTGGTCAGAAATCAACATAGGAAGAGAAACTCAGAAGTCGGTGTTTTTGGTTGTTTCTTCGTTTTTTAACATCGACTTCCGAAATTAAAATTTTATACTTTGTAGTGTTTTGTTTTTGGAAGTTATAATTTTGTCAAAAAGATTTTAATTTTTAATTTTTTTTGTGGAACCCCACACCTAACAACACCACTGGAAAGTCACAGGAAAGCAAAATACGCAATTCCGCTTACTTGGATGACATATTTTTTCCAGCTACTTTGATTTAAACACCAAACTTCGGAACAATTCTGATGAAATTTCTATGGGACCAATCGGAAAGTATATTTTTTCACATAATCATTATAATGTTTTTCAAATCCGTTCATAAATGACGGAGTTATGAGGTAACAAACATAAAACCTCCTCCTTTTTTGAAGTTGGTTAAAAATTAAATTTCTACCACCCTTCGTACTAGATGGAATACGTTTTACGACTGCGTTCTCATCATCTACATTTAATTAAACCCACTCTCACATGGAGACCTGTGCTCTAGCAGAATGTTATAGACTATGCTGCGAGTACGCATTGCTGGTTTTCAAAGTTGGCTTATTGTATACTGTTTAGTCGCTAAATCAAGCTTGAAAAAATCAAATCGCAGAAGCGGTCGCGTGTCTGCTTAGCTCCTTAAAATTATGAGCATATAAAATGAATCTATTCCATGTATTTCAGATTGCAGGAGCGTTACATAGGTATCGTACGTGGGTTTTTCCAATAAGAATTTCCCAGTTACAGCCCGGAGTTTGGAAATTGGTGGTGTGACACCCCCGAGCCTCGGAAAGCACGTTAAGCTGTTGGTCCTGCGCAAGATCTCTCTCCGGTCGTGTCGAGTTGCCGTCCCATCGGAATATGAGAGTGATGGAAGAGGGAGTGCACCTGTGTTTGCGCACACACTTGTGCACTATAATATTTAAGCTTAAAATTAAGCTGTCTTTAATTTGCATCTACAATGTGTGTCTGTGTGTGTGCCAAATAAACTAGTTTTCTTTCTTTCTTTCTTTCTTTCCCACGCCGATGACCAGTCTCGGTTGAGATTGGCCACCATGGCTGAAATCGGTCAGGAGGACGTGGGTTTCAAACAGTAATTTTGTCGGTAATGTTTTCCTAGAAAGGTTTCTACTGAGAATAGAGTCAGCCTGTTCCAGCTAAGGGCTACAAAAGAGGTCTTTGAAATTACCTGTTTCTGTAATTAAACAACTACTGTTAGTATTGTTTTTTGCCGTTCTGTAAGATTGCAAGGCAAAGGCCTTCATTTGTCTGATACCAATAAAGGTACATAGAAAAGTACGGTTCTGCGCAGGTGATAATCAAAAATATGTTTCATTATAAGTACTCATTATTTTCGTCGATAGGAACGGAATCACTGAATGAGTCCCATTACATGTCAGACGACATCGCAGCAGATCAAGGCAAAGATGACGGGCAGAGCTCGAGTCCTACCTACTACCAAAAGAACTGGCCCGCACTAGCAAAAGATAGAGTTGTGAGGAAAAGGAAGAGGGAACCCTTCGTCCAGAAGCGGGACAACATAGGCTTGAAAAATATGACAATGACGCCGCTAAGCCGAGGTACGTATACCACAGGGGATGCCCCTAGCGAGCGGGCATGTAGTTTTTAATTTAGTTTGTGAGCACTGGCTGGGGCCTTAAATTAATTTGAGGCCACCACAGGATAGTCCGGTTAAGCAGTAACCAGCTTTAGTGTCAGCACACTAAGGCTGGTTACATTCTGGTTTCTTTTTTTTTGACGATGATCACTCGCAATTGCTGAATTACGAGTGGTCATCGTCAAAAAAAAGAAAAGGAACCCACCTTTAGAAGATAGTATACAGCTAAGGTTATAAAGTTAAACTAAACATGCGCCATTGGACCTAAACTTCCCATTGGACTTCAGCCATCGACACTTATTAATCTCATCACAAAAAGTTGCAGTTATCAGGCTGGTAGTGAGCCATTTTTAGGTGCTGACGGCGAGCGTAGGGTGGCTCGCTGTCCGATCACAACCAGGCCCGGGTCGATGGCGCGTTGTGTTCCACGCGCGCCTCAAAGAAATGTCAGCATTTAAGACGGGGCCCGTCTGGGCCAGAGCCTGGCAGGGTTGCGGTATTTGTTCGTAAGTCACCGCGGCCCTGGAACACAAAGGGCTTTAAGAAGAACACGGATGGGTTTTATTATATATAAATATATATATAAATATATATATAAATATATAATATATATATAAATGGCAAATTATTATTATTATTATTTTATTTGACTGGCCTGTTGGTCGAGTGGTTAGTGACCCTGACTACTAAACCGGAGGTCGTGGGTTCGATTCCCACCCAGGACAAATCTTTGTGTGATGAGCATGATCATTTATTCTGTGTCTTGGTGTAATTTGTCTATAATGTGTATGTATTTATAAATATATAAGTATGTTTATCAGTTGTCTGGTTGCCATAGCACAGGCTCTGCCTAGTTTGGGATCGGATGACCGTGTGTGAGTTGTCCCAAGATATTATTATTATTATATTATATTATTATTCAGAAAGAGTCTGGCACACCCTTCCGCTCCACCCAGAACGAACGAAGTCATTTGATGCTTTCCTATCCTTAAAAAAAAAGAAAAAGTGAGCCATTTGTAGCCTTCAACAACTATTTGGTTTGTGACGAATTTCATGCGGTAAAACCATTCGCTTACCAAGACACGATGCATCATGATGACAAGGTTGACATCATCGCGCTATGTCGTACCTAGAAATGTTAGTCAACAAATTGATACGAAGAAATGCTTATTTCACGCTTAATATTACTGATTTTCAGAAACTGGCCATCAGTGTTTGTTTTTATTGACCTTTAAGCTTATTAAAGCTTTCAGTTTCATACTAAAAACAATGTGAAATGGCCGCCATTAATATGAATTAAGAGGAAACTATTAACAGCATGTACCGATTGATTAATCAACATGGTTGTGTAATTTGGAATCATCGGTAATCGTTCAAAAATATCAGTACACATAAAATTAAACAAAAGATATCTCTTGCCAAAAATAAAAAGAAAAAGGAAAGGAATACAAAAAAGCATCTTAGAACTAAATAAAAAAATAAATCCTTAGATGCATATTCTAAAGGACATAAATAGCCATTGATCTGGTCTGGCTAAAAGATTTTATTTATAGAGGAAAATCCTTCCAACAACCTCATGGGAAACGAAAACCAGTGAAAAGTCATCGATAAAAACGAAACAAAAATCCTACATACGTGCCTTGTCAATCTATTCATTTACAACGAAAATCAACTACCTCCTAAACTACAAACTCCGAACAACATACTCCATTACCTCTATGTCGAAAAACTGCATCGGGAATCCACGAATAAATCCCGAACTTCCCAAGGTACTTGACCAGGCGCCTAAAGTGGAGCGGGTCACAAACGTACCCCGTTAGACGCGAGTTTTGCTTGCACGATTAAAAGAGTTTCCAGTTTGCGTTACACGGAGCTTTAAAGATTTTTTCAATGAAAAATAAAAGACGGTTTTTTGAAACTAGAAGAGTTTTTTTATACAATTTACTTGTAGAAAGTGCAACAGTGTTATTTTTGTTGAAATACAGCATGGCATTAGGAAGAAAAGGAATTTTGTTGCCAAAAATAAATATATTTTAAATTAGCCTTATTAATAATAAGCTAGCGTTTAATCAAAATCCGACCTGTAAAGCGATGATGCGGTAGACGATGGAGCATATGTGGAGCATATACGGTAGACGACGGGGCGTTGTAGGCTTTAGTTAAAAATTAAACACATAGTTACAGCAACTCTACTACCCTCTTATTTAACAACTAGCTTTTTCCTACGACTTTGTACGCCCATATCCCGTTTTTTCCCATTCACGTGTTGCCTATAGCCTCCCTCATGAATGTGGCTTTCATATACAAAAAGAATTTTCCAAATCCGTTCCAGAGATTAGCGCGTTCAAACAAACAAACTCTTCAGCTTTATTATGTTATGTACAACAAACCCACAAAGCAACCAGATCATCCAATCCCGACATTACAAAACCTTCAATTCTTCACAATTCATTCCATCACCGGTCTGCGCTCCCGTGATTACACTGCATACAAGTGCCCGCAATGTGTTCACCACCGTGCAACGAACTCGAAATCCTATTTATGTTGTAAATGTGAATGTTTGTATGTTTATGAATCAATAACTCCTTAATCGCTACATGAATTTGTATGAACCTTGGCAAGCGGGTAGACAATGGCCTGGAGTAAGGGTTAGGGTTTCACTACTGTTAAAAATCTGTATGAATACTTATTAAAAATGGTTGCTAAAATAGTAAGATTTTGTGAAAAATAAATAAAATCGGTGGAAAAATAGAGAGTTACACGCTTTTATGCTTCTCAGTTAGTAGTTATACTTGTCATAAGTGCACTTGCAATTTGTACTGACTCGATTTATCATAGATTTAAACGCTCATAACTCAGTAATAGTACAATTGCAAAAAAAATCCAGTAAAATATTTTCGACTTCGCGGATGAAGTCGCTGCAAAAACTTGTCTATGTATAAATATTTTGGAGCCGTGTCCGCGTTTCCGAGATCTGTGTCCGGCGAATATTGCACTTTGCAACGAACTCTTTGTTCATGTAGGCTGTATTGAACTGCCTTTTAGGGTTCCGTACGACGTTGCTTTGTTCTTGTACGATGTGCAATCTTGGAAGTTTTGTTTGGTGTTTTTTGTTAGATATCCTAATATCTGGGTTGCTTAGAAAATGTTTGGGGTCATGACCTGTTACACGTGGAGCAGAATTTTCTTAGGTCTTCATTGTTGCACTTTGTCCAAAGTAAGTTTTTATTTCCGTAGTCTTTGTAGGCAATTTTGTTGCAAATGTTAAGGTTCACATACGTTTGACTAGCTTACCCGCTTAGTGTTTTGAAGTATGTTTTGTGGACATTGAGACCGTACATCACTACTGATTTACAATTATCTTTTCCTACCAATAAAACAATTGAAAACCCAACTCGCACTTGGCTGTTTTTGTTCTTCCCTCGTACACTGTCTTCGCATAAAGTATTTCAATGTATAGCCGGTACGTTGTAAGCGGATAGTTTTCTTTTTATTAGCCCAGTTCTTACTATACCGTGCACCATAGTTATAGTGGAAGATATTTTACTGTGTTTGCTTCCCGCTTACGTAAAATACAATGACCCGGGAAATAGAAGTAGAGAACTTGTAGTACTTATTTTGTTTGCTCAGTCATCCAAATTGGGTCTAGGTTTCTGATGCGTGGGGTTATCCTCATGCTTTACTCCTGAACAAAGGGTTTGCTGGACTCTTACTTGTTAAAACCTCTACATTAGTCTGTAATGGCATCAATGCCGCCACTTGAAAAACTAAGAAGCGAAGTTTGTACAGTAACAAGAAGAACCGCAACGCTATCCATCCTGCCAGCGACGAACTACTAACGAAATCCTGCATCGCGCAAGCAAAGTTCTCCATGCGATTTGAACATATACAACAGTCCGATCATCAATTATAGGGCAGTTGCCTACCAGACACAACAGGTAGGAGGATCCTCCCTTTGCAATGGAGTTGTACGGGTCTTTACTCTCTGTTCCGCATGCCTCTATAAGTCAATCTTCAGCACGTATGAAATGGTATTCTGGTTACTGCAGCGGTCACTCTCCTGGAGGTACTACTCGTACACCAAAATGCTCATAGTGGTGACTGATTCCTGCGTCACCGCCGCTAGCTTACGACAGCACAATGAAATCGAACGTTTCCTAATTAGCCTGTTATGTCTCGATGCTGGGCAAAGACCACATCTTAAAAACACGTCATTCCTATGCAATTGCGGGCCAGTTGTTTTGATAGGAGTTAAGTTTCCCCGAGATCTTCGTCTTGGTCAGTTGTACATAGGAGTACTACCATAATAAAGCTGAAGAGTTTGTTTGTTTGAACGCGCTAATCTCTTGAACTAACAGGCGGATTTGGAAAATTCTTTTTGTATATGATAGCTACAATCATGCGGAAGGCTATAGGTTAGACTAGGGAAGGGAAAAAAACGGGATATATGCGTACGAAGTCGCGGCCACAAGCTCACCTTCATGTCAAAAAGCCAATCCTCGTAGCGTACAGTTTCACTCCTTCATTATTTCCCTACGCAATCATCATAAAAATACATCCAACTCAGTTCCACTGCATTCCATTGCAATTCCAACTGCCATACTCAGATGATTTAATAATAAGCCGAAGTAAACTATGCGATAATGTAGGCAGCGCTCAGCGGAGTGCTTGGCCAACTACTGAGAATTGGTAATTCAAAAGTGAGCAGGCGCTGGTATAAATCATTATTATTAATAGTAGGTATGTTTGTACTATATTCTGTGACTGTAATGTTGGTATTATTGCCTGATTGAAGTATGTACTGAAAAGTAGTTAGTCGTGTCACTTTTATGGTATCAAATGTTCGTATGAAAAAACAAAACTCTGATAGGAATTCTTGTGTCCTTGTCTTGTCTTGTGTCCTGTCCGTCTGTTACAGCCAATTTGCTTCGTATCTACAGGACCGATTCAGATGAAAACAAATATTTATTTGTAGTGTTAGGTACTTAAAAGTTGTTCTGCTTTACGTTATTAAAATCTATTGAAGTTTGTTTTATAATTCCTAAAAAAAAAAAAAAATGTAGATTTTCTTTTTCAGTTCGGTTCAGCAGCATTCGGACGTTGACCTCATATAGATTTTTAGACCGCGCTTTGTAGGCTCTAAAAGCTTTGTTTTTTGAAGTGAAAACTTCTTTAGTTTTTAGTTGAACAAAAATCATGGAACTCGCGTCATCGTCACCGAACCCTTTTCATGAGCTATATGTATACTGTGTATATATGTGTACTTTTTGGGTGAACAAAAATCATGGAACTCGCGTCTTCGTCACCGATCGCTTTCCATGAGCCGTATGTATACTGTGTACTTATCTGTATATATGTGTGCTTTTTGGGTGAACAAAAATCATGGAACTCGCGTCTTTGTCACCGAACGCTTTCCATGAGCTATATGCATATTGTGTATATATGTGTCCTTTTTGGGTGAACAAAAATCATAGAACTCGCGTCATCGTCACCGAACGCTTTTCATGAGCTATATGTATACTGTGTATATATGTGTACTTTTTGGGTGAACAAAAATCATGGAACTCGCGTCTTCGTCACCGATCGCTTTCCATGAGCCGTATGTATACTGTGTACTTATCTGTATATATGTGTGCTTTTTGGGTGAACAAAAATCATGGAACTCGCGTCTTTGTCACCGAACGCTTTCCATGAGCTATATGTATACTGTGTATATATGTGTCCTTTTTGGGTGAACAAAAATCATAGAACTCGCGTCATCGTCACCGAACGCTATAGCTTTCGCTTAGTTTTTACTTCTATCGGCAGCTTCTAAGACTGCCCCGCATGTTTTTTTTGATGAAACTGAATGCACAATCCATGCATGCACATTGAACTCTTCTGCATACGTGTGACGTGGTCAAGACAACTACTGCACCTAAAACATTCGTGTTAGGCCCTGGTCGCAAGTTCGCTTTATCCTTCACGCTTTTTTTATATTTACTTCTTGGTACAATCTTGAGATTCCTTCGTTCCTCGGAAAGCACGTTAAGCCGTTGGTCCCAGCTGTCATTTGCAGATCTTTGGTAGTAACGGATTGTCAGAAGCCAGAAAAAACTGACACCAGTCTTGCCAAGGAGTATTATGCTACCCAGTTAAGTTGTGGAGATCTGGTAGGCAGCCGCTCTACGTAAAATACTGGTATTCAGCTGAATCCGGTTTGACTGGTAGCCGACCCCAATGTAGTTGGGAAAAGGCTCGTCAGATGATGACTTCTTGGTACGATCAGTTCATTCTCGATGTGTATAATTGCAATACAGATTCAATTATTTTAGTTCGTTTTAGAAATCCAAACCCGTTCGTTACTTCACACATATCCAACGTCCAACAACTCTATCCTCAACAAATTCACGTAAAACATTCGCTCCATCGATGCCAATCCATTACAGGGACATGAGTTAACAATTCCTCGGCATTCCTGCGGGAGCGCAAACCGAGGGCAGTCACGCAATTCTGTAACGTAGAGCCATACACTCCATTACGCAAATTGTACATAATAATTACTGAGAAATATACATATGAATGGAGGGAGATAGTTACTGCTATAGTGGTATAGTACCTGAACGAAAGCAACGGCAGTTGTGGCCCAATAACTGTAGCTGTGAATTCAGAGTTGAAGGGTGGGGTCGGGTGTTGCGGAATTTGAAAGAGGTTCTAGGGCCCTGGAACGCAAAGGGCTTTAGAAGGAACACGGATGGGTTTTAGTCAGTAAGAGTCTGACACGCCCTTCCACGACACCCAGAGTGAAAGAAGTCATTTGATGATTTCCCATCCTTAAAAAAAAAGGTGGGGTCGGGTCGTGGGTTCAAACTCTGGTATGCACTTAACTTTTCATCATTGCTCTCAAAAAGGTAGAGGAAAACATCGGTAGGTAACTGACGTACCCACACCAACTATGAGCCCGCGTGGTGGATTATATGAATATAGTTTCCAATTCAATATACTCTATTCATATAAAATAGGAATATAGTATCCAATTCAAATAAATATTATGTGCGAAACGAGTATTATAGTTATAGTAAAATGTTACGTTACGTTACTATACGTCAAGAACATTCATGCTAGGCCCTCTGGACGCAAGTTCGCTTTATCTTTTTCACTTGTTTCTCGTTTACGTGGAACGGCTGCCTACCTAGACCTTCACAACCTTCACAACTGGGTAACACGGTACTTCTTGGCAAAACTGGTGTCAGATTTATCTTCTGACAATCTGTAACGGGAGCCAAAGATCTAGAAATGACAGCCGGGACCAACAGCTTAACGTGCTTTCCGAGGCACGGAGGAATCTCGGTATGTTAAGATGGTCACCCATCCACAGACCGACCTCGGCAAGCTTACTTACCTTGAAGATCGATCTGTGCGGCTGTTATTACTTAGCCACAAGCTTAACAAAGCAAGTAAACAAGCTCAAAGGGTTATAATATTATTAAATACCGCATTCAGTATACTCGTATATGACATACACTTAAATATAAGAAGCAAGAATATGTACAGACGTGTACAAAAAAGCCCAATTTTGTAATAATTTCTTTGTTCAGTGGTGTGAAATACACGAAATACAACAGATAATTATTGTAGAGTGGTATTGATATTGCCCAATAATTGGGTTGGTGTCGAGGTCAGAAGGCGGTTGCTACATGAAAAAAAAAATATTGATATTTCAACCACTATTCTCTTTTATTTTCCCAATTAAGTATCTCAGACTTAATTAATGCGTTCGACTCAATTATTGGACAGTTTAACCAGTTCCGAGTCAGTCAGATTTTTTTAGAAGTGGTTCTGACTTTAGACACGACTGAAATTAAAATAATATTTGACCACGGGGACTTGTCAGTAGTGTTGTTAAAATTAACTTTGTGCTAATGAACAGCACAAACATGTAATTAGATTTTATCTAAATTATCAGTTTTTGTACATAACTGTGATCACCTTTTTTTTTTCAAGAATGGGATATCATCAAATGACTTCTTCCGCTCTGGGTGGAGCGGAAAAGCGTGTCAGTAAGAGACTGACTAAAACCCATCCGTGTTCCTTCTAAAACCCTTTGCGTTCCAGGGCCGCGGTGACTCCTTCGAAAAAAATCCGCAACCCTGGCAGTGTAGTAAGCCCTAGGCTTGTTTAATTTCTCAGTATAGGAAGTGAAGTTCTCTTGAACATCGCCTTTTACATGTAAACCGTTGTCAAGTGATGTGTAAGTTATTTACGACAGTAATATGGGAGAAAAACGTAGTATTTATCAGTCGCATGTCACCACAACTCGTGTTGTCATGTCGTTTTTATGTTTACGTGTGGGTTGCACTTTTTATAGCTTGTACTTGTAATAATGGATGATAGCGCGGTTTTTATCGTTGGAGATGTTTTAAGGTATATATGGTAATATGGTTTTAATAAAATAATGTTCAAAAGTTTTCTTTAATAAAATTAATCTAGCAAATTGTTGTCAGTGTACAAGTACACAACAAAATAAAATGTACAATTTTGTAAAAGGGCGGAGACCTGGTGTCCTGAAATACAGGCCTAGAGCTTAGTTTAGGCACCAGTCTCCCACAATATTAAATGTTGTCTGGCTTACCATGTAATTTGTATTTTTACTGTAATATTGTAGTGAGAAAATATATATATATATTATTATTGTTATTATTAAATGTATGGTATTAAGGTATGTTAAGGAAATTCATTTTAAATTTTAGTATTTTTTCTTCTGTGGAGCATATTTTTTGCGCGCGCTATACATAGGTGGCGTGGCAACATACAACAATGAATGTCAAAGAGGATTGAAAAAGCTTATTGAAAACCACGTGAATATTTTTTTTTGGTTATAAACATAATATAAAAAGGGAATTGGAAATTTAAATAATAACTTTAATTGTCGTTTCTTTGTTTTTCAGAGTAACACAATTGTTTATTTGCAATTCCTAAAACGACTATAAATTGTTTTATAAACGGGGTCGTTTGCTTTTATAAGTGATATATTGTCGTCTCGTTTACAACAGTCAAAAAAGTTTATAATGACAATTAGTTTATATGCATCTAAAATGAAACTTGTAAGGGCGCTTTGGCACAAGCACGATTTCTTTCTGCGCGGAAACGATCGTAGGTCGCTCGCCGTGACGTCTTTCTTTCCTCAGAGACTGAAATTCATAAGGAAGTTATTCGTCTGTCAACACAAATAATACTTGATAATCAAGATCGCCGCATTCGGTTAGTACACGAATAGCAACCAAGTAGCGATCTCAAGGCGTGCGCTTGACCATATACGTTATATACGTTAGGAGAAACTGCTAAAATGCCATCCGCACGTGAAAAAATTCATGTCAAATGAACGAACCCTAAGCGTTTTGAATTAATTATTTCCTTCACCCGTAAAAACACCATGTAAATATTTTCTATACACGAGCTTTTAGATTTTAGATTCTAGGAAGGTAAATAAGTTCTGCATCTATGTTTGATAACCAGTGATCGGATAATCGAGCGCTTATATACATAAACTTCTTCCCGTGAAAGAATAATGTGGACATTCCTTTCTGAATAAATAAGTTATCCCGGGATTGAACAATTTAGTAAAAACAACTATAACAAAGCTTATGATAAAACTTTCATTGTAAATTAAAAGTTCCATTAGAATCGGCTTTTTAATTAAAAAAAATTACAATGAGAGTTCACAACGAGTTCTAACTGTATTTTAGCATTCGCAAGAATTTCGAACGATTCCGGGATCCGAGATTCTGAAAAGCATGTCCGTATTATACTTTCGTGGGAATAAAAGTGAATTTTAGGTATATTAGCGCCTGAACACTTACCTATTATCCTGTAGTGTCTTCTTCACATAGCTTGTAAGTTGACAGGATATCTAGGTACAGGTAAAATTCCAATACATACTCAATAAAAACCAGGACGCGCGCACAAATCGCTTAACACAATTTCCCTTCATTCGTGTAGTTACTAGTTCAAGAGGACAGTGTACGAACTAGGGAGCGATGTTGACAATGGCGTCCAATACTTTATAACAGATACCTAAGTGCTCAGTAACCCAGTTTATGCTGCATCAAACAATTTGTTAGTATTTGAGTGATGGAAGGTTTGACGTGGTTTTGTTTTTAACCGACTTCCAAAAAAACGAGGAGGTCTCAATTTGGTTGTATTTTTTTAAAAGGTCCAAGGTTCCAATTGGTCCCATAAAAATTTTATCAAAAACGGGTCTGTAGCTTGGTTTTCAAATAAAAATAGCTGTAGGAAATAGAAAATATATCATCCAAGTAAACGAAATTGCGTGTTTTGCTTTCCTGTGACTTTCCAGTGATTTTGTTTGGTGTGAGTAGAGTATAAAATAACTTTAATTTCGGAAATCGCTGTCAAAATACGAAGAAACAACCTAAAACACCAACTTCCGAAATTAAAGTTATTTTAAACTTTGTAGTGTTCTTTATTTGGAAGTCGGTTGTATTTTTTTGTAAAACAGTTTTATGGGAATAGAAAGGCCTACGCACACCGGGACGGAATGGCAGAGGATTTAATTTTTTACCAAAGGACATGCAAACTTATTTAGTAGAAATACGACATAAATGCCAATCTATTTAATTGATTCCGTGGCATCTAAAGGGATTTCTTGACACGGCATTGGAGAGCGTGCTATGGAATCCCACGGCGGGATGCCGCAGCGCGCTGCGGTATGCAATGGCACGTTGAAGGATGTCGTGACATGCCGCGGGGTGATGCAGTGCAAGCAGGAGTACATGCACGCCTCATTTGCGCCGTCCATTTGGCACGTCGCAGGATGTCTTGGTAGACCGCCGGAATGCTACAGTATCTGAGCGGCTAGTGTGCGCTGACCGGTGGTAAAGTCCTCTGCCATTCCGTCCCGGTGTGCGTAGGCCTTAATTCTGGTACTTCGAATCGTGAAAAAAGTTCAAATTCAAGTCGCAATGTCATAAAAGCAACAATCGATATCAAAAAAATGGTGGTGTATTTGACAGATTGTGATTGCAATGCAAACGTTCCTGAAAAATAACCATAATGTCGTGCACACTGACTCATGTTGAACCTTCAAAGAATCGTCTGCAATATTTGATCCATTTATTTTAATAGAATGTTAAAACAGTGTGCGGAAGAAAGGCGAAACAAAATAGAATCGAAAAAGAGTTTAGAGGGAGAGAGCCAGCGATTTTTAGTTTTCGATAGAAAGTGAAAAATCGCTCTATTTTGACCCCTGAACTCTTTTTTGAAAATGTTCTCTACTATCTATTCAGACCTAAATATCTAGCGTATGCAAACTAAGTTTCATTAAAATCGGTTCATTAATTTTGAAAAATAAGTACTTGAAAGTTTGTATGAAATGCCGTACGGCGTAAACGCTCTTAAACATTAAAATAAAACTATGCAATATTGAAGAAGAAGAAGCCTCATCATCATTTAATCAGCCTTTAACCAACTAAGTTGAAATCGGCTTCCAGTCTTTCAAAACATTTAAAATTACCTTCACATTAAAGTAAAATAATGTTCAAATGATTGAAAATAAAGCTGAAGTTCAGTAATTATCAAATATAAAACCAAAAATAAGCCAGAATTTTCCTAGAATCGCACACAATTTAATAACAAACCAATAACAGCACAACACAAAAATATTAACTCAACAAACTTCCCTATTAATAAAAAAACACACGTAAACAAAGCCGTAAACATGAACGTGAAAAAACCCAGACACAGTCGCAAGCCACTTTACCGAAATTCACAACTATTTACTATATCTGCGTTGTTGCATCACTCAATTCCACGAACATCCCTTACTCCCTACAACCGGGTTATACAGCCCGTCAATCGCAAAGTTCAAGTACGGTAGGGGGATGCAGTGTCCTGCCGCGGCGCAGTGACCTACTGACCGAGGTCGACGACCGGCACACTGCAACCGTGCAACGTGCAACGTACCAGACGCGCTCGCCACTCGTGTGAGCGGGCGTTTTCATGTCGTGTTTTTTGTTTCGTGTGAAGGGGTCTTTTTGTGTTGCCGTTTTGAATTTTTGTGGGGATGGAGGTACCGTACATTTTGACGTGATTGTTTTGTGATTTGATTTTGTTTTGGTTGGATAAACATGGGGGAACTTTGATGTTGTATGGCGGTTTTTTATATTTGTTATTTTGGCCTTTTTAGTGGTTGGTTTTGGGGTTGCAAGACCAAACTTTTAGAGAGAGAAAATCTGTTTTAGAGATTTAGACAGTCTATCGTATAAGTGGTTTTTAGTTTTGACGGATTCATGGGAAAATATGTTTTGTTTATTCTTCCCTTTTTATCAGTAGTTCTGAAACAAAGTCAATGCATACATCTGGATCAACCTCCCCTTTTAAAATCACAAAAAAACTAACATTAATTATTCAAACTCTTAGAAAAATTCTACAGAGTTATCAGGTCAAACGTAGTTAAAAAAGTAAACTACAGAAATGGGTCAGCAGCCGACTGGCTGGCTTCGTCTGTAGCCGAGCAATCTTTGAACGCTCAAGTTACTACTACTACTTAACTTTACTTAAATGTTCCTTTAGCTGCTTGGCTTGTTGATTTGGCTTCGGAGGCTGAGGTGAATTGCTTCTTGTTTTAGTAATAGGATTAAAAATTGATTTTACGGCAAATGTGCAGCTTAGATACACGTCACGTCACTTTTTGCATCGTTCTGTGGTTCAAATGCGTTTATTTACATGCCATATCAATTAAAACGTTTACGGTTTTACCAAATACATAGTTGCTAAACGAAGAGACGAGAAACATTTTTTACAATTAATGTTTGTATATTGCTGTAATTCCAAATACAAGCTATTTACCGACTATATTCCAACATTCCATATCAGAAAATTAGTTAAGAATTATTACATTTTTTTTAACTTTAATAGGCACGTGTTTGACCACTATCTCACCTGATAGTAAGCGACGATGTGGTCAAAGATGGAGCACGCCGAGCCTAGAAACAACCTTTTCACTCTTGACACACACACACTCACTCTTTTTTTTTTAAGGATGGGAAATCATCAAATGACTTCTTCCGCTCTGGGTGGAGCGGAAGGGCGTGTCAGACTCTTACTGACTAAAACCCCTCCGTGTTCCTTCTAAAGCCCTATGCGTTCCAGGGCCCACTCACTCTTGTATTTACATTAAATTAATTGAATAAAAAGCTACTACATAGTTACTCGCAGTTTATAGGTACTATGCTTACTCACTCGTATTACACATTAAATGTACATCTAAGTAGATATTCCGTTTCTCAAAGGCGTCGCTCGGTAGCAAGAGGTGCCGTGACCTGCCTCCGCTGCAATTGACCCACGAACCTAGAAAGGTGTCAACGTCGAACAATAGACGGTTCAAGCTAACAACATAGGCGTCTGCTGTAAATGGAAGAGACATTTTGTTGGAACTGTGATAAATAATCTAAATTATGTTCTATTTTATGAAATTGTCCGTTGGCTTAAACTTATACTGAGTCATTTGGCACATAATAAGTAATTTCGTTGTATTATTTTGGTTTTCTAAATACTTTTTTCTTTGTATTTGGTTTCACTTAGATACTTTTTTGTACCGGTTTTTTCATCATTTTGTCATCATCGTCTATTAATTTTTTCTGCCCCCATTGAACCATACACTTACTCACATTTACGCCATTATTTTTGCCATCCAAACGATTTCAGTCTGGGCTTAAGTGCAATGTGTGTGACCCTATTCATTCACGTATATTCACACAAATTCCGACACATATTGACACAGTCGAACGACATCAACCACACCTCTACATTTATGGCTGCTGCAGTGCGCCGGGCTGCTGTGGCCACCCGACTTTACAGGACTGGACATCTGTCCGGTCTGGACCGCATCTCTGTGTTGTACGAGATGGAAGTACGATAGTGCAGTGAAATTCATGTAGCCTTGTATCATGAAAACATCAAGCCTGTATTCCCCAAATTGTTAGAGCAGTTACGCACTTTATCCAATCCGAATCCGTAAAATACAGTCCGAAGTAGTCATAGAACTATTTGTATGGTAGTTTACGCACTAGATCCGACTTCCGTCATCCGATTTCTCTCCGTCATGCCGTGAGTCTCCAATTAGGAAGAAATTTTGACGGACCGAAGTAGCCGTAGTACTGTTTGTTTGTTTGGTTGTTTGTGTCTGTTTGGTTGTTGTGTGTTACCTCGAATCGGATTCAAATCGGACATATCCGAGCGGCTCAATAGCGGGGCGGGGCGTTTGAAACAGAGATCGGATTAGTGCGTAAGCAATATCCCAACCTCTGTTTCGAGGTCCGAGTTTTTTAGACTCTAGATCCGTATTTTCTCGAATTCGAATCGGATGCAGTGCGTAACCGCTGTTAAGTAAAGTTGAACCTATACACCCATATTTTGCCGGTTATGTTTTAAGTTCCATGTTATAAAAGGGCGAGCCCATTGCCATCCAGGCGCATATCAGTTACAGTCGATTTCAATCTGAGGTGTAATATTTGTGATACTTTTAATTTTATGCATTTCCCCACAGTTTCCCACGCACATTCACGCAGTCTACCGACCTGCTGCAGTGCGCCGGGCTGCTGTGGCCGCCCCCTACTCTATTCACAGGACTTAACCGATTGCATCTTTGTGTTATAACGAGATCGATGGACGATAGTGCAGGGAAATTCATGTAGCCTTTTCTGTTTACAGTTATTTCGTTTATTAGTCGTAGCCATTTCAGAAAAATGTTGTCTTGAACTGATTAAAAAGTTGGAGCAAGTGCTATCTAATTCCTTAGACTGGTCATTCTTCCGATGCTCGTTTTCTTTTAAGTAGCCTATAACATTCCCAAGAGTTCCATCTATCTCTATACTAAAATTCATCAAAATTGGTTTAGCGATTTAGGCATGAAAACGTAAGAAACCAACTAACTTTCGCTTCAAATTCCTATCTTCATGTTAAACTTAATGCCAAATTGGCATCCATTCTAGAACTTTAGGCAGAACCAACAATTCCCTAGTTATCAATAGAATCAGTACAACAAGGTTTTAAAACGCAGTTTGTCGACAATTCCTATGGTGAAATCATGCAACAACATAGAAAAAAGTTTGGTCTCCTGTGATCAAAATAACATTACGGACAAGTCATACAGACCTATTTTTCAATGATGATATCAAGCACGTCAGAACGAAAACTTCTTCTAGAATTTTAAGGAAAACGCATACACATCATCCACAAATTCACTAAATAATCTCGCATCATGTTAATCCAATGCGGAAACCGAGCAAATGTAAGTAGAAGTTTGAGTGCATCCAATATGCTTCAGCCCACACAAGTTTTAAAGGTTGCCCCGGAAAAGGATTGTAGGTAGTGCTTGTAAGTGATTGGCTGTCACTACACATAAGTACGTACCAGAGTCTTAGAGGAATGGACTGAGCGCTCCCGAGCCGACTGTGAAGTGAGAAGGGTCACAAAATTGTGATAGAGACAAAGCGATCGCGCGGTCAGTTAGTTATCTTTTGATAGATTTCTTATTGAACCACTTCACTGGCAGACAGTGTCATTTTCGCAGCTACGAACTACTGAAAACCGACAAGTATTATCTGCATAGATTTTGCTTTATTTTTTTCTATAGAGCAGTCAATTTGTAACGATATTGCTCAGTCCATTCTCCATGTTTATAGTACATACGTACCGACGCCATTTTCTTCACACCTCCTTATTTTTGCAAAGTTTAAAATAGAGTTAGAATGCTAAAAGATTTCGTATTGAAGGATATGGAGGTGTTTGCTACAAAAATTTTAGCACCAACAGACGCAAGCATCTCTATTAGTTGCAGAAATGCAATCGATAAAATTTAAGTTCACGAGTCAATTTATTAAAGAATATTGCTTAAAAAACCATTCCCCAAACAAAACCAAACACAGTTTTATTTTGAATTAAAATTGATGCTCACTGGTTTAATAAATTTAAAAGACACAAATCACAAAGCCCTTCCTGCGAAATTCACCTACACTTTCTTAGTATTTACTTAACTTATTCACTCACACATGAGTGCAAGCAATTTGCAACGAACGATCCTTTGAACTCCTTTGACACACACTGTACGGTCTGACGCCTGCCTTAGTGAGCTAATGTACTGAGCAATTGACTTCGTGCTAATCAAATATTGACCGTGGTAATAGTGTAAGTGATCTAGTTAGTGCATTTACGTTGATTCCTACTGTGATCTGAATTTGAGGGCTGTTATTTATAGTAGAGTACGTTATATGCTTTTCAGAACATGTCCATGTGCTTTTTGTATTTGCCCCTTTATTTAATTATTGAAATTTCATGCACAAAGGTGCAGTCAGTGACAAAACTCGATGAGCAAGCACAAAGTGCCAAAAGTCATCAACACCTTAAACATCTTCATATTCATCAGTCTTTGAATAGCTTTGGCCACAAATTGCGGCGAATAGATCAGGGTTACAAAATTCGGTGACCGAACATGGAAACAAAGACATTTGAACACGTCAATGTTATAAAGTTTGGTTAACTTTAATAAAATTGATATTCTAATTCCAGTTCCTTAAACATTCCCAATAAACATCTTCAGGTTATTTTTAACCGACTTCAAAAAAATGGAAGAGTTTCTCAATTCGGTTGTTTTTTTATGTTTGTTACCTCATGTCTCCGTCATTTATGAAACAATTTGAAAGAAAAAAAAATCATGTGAAAGAAAATCCGTGTCGATTGGTCCCATTGAAATTTCATCAAAATCGGTTGAGTAGTTTGGTTTGTAAATCAAAATAGCTGGAGAAAATATACCATCCGTGTTTTGCTATTCTCTCCGAAAAGCGCAAAATAGAAGTCATTGAAGCAATTTGTAGACGCGGTCGTTTACAAACTGCCCACAAATTTGACGAGCAAACATAGGAAACAGGACCAACCCAAATAAAACAAAAAGCTTGGCTCGTATGAGGCTGCGGTTGCACCGGTGAAGGCACAAGGGAGGGGAAAATGGGCATCGTTCTACGTCCCGAATACAAGAGGGAAATAATTTCACACGTCGTGTTCACAAAGCTGCCGCTGCCATAAATTAAAAGGGGAGTGTTTTGGGCATGTCGACGTGTGCCTTTTTAGTGCAGGCTTTTGCGCTTGTGAGCTGTGCATATTTTTTAGGGAGCCCATAAAAATGAGGAGGAGAAGAAGAGATTCTGTGGGTACTAATGGAGATGTCGACGTTTCTTTGTAGCGCAGCCTTTTGAGTGGGTGTCCTGTGCTTGTGGTCTCGTGAAAATATGATAAAAAAGGATGAGTGGTGGTTCTGTAAGGATAAAAATCAACCTCATCTACTGTGAACTCTTTTTATAACGTCACTTTGTAACGTGTTGTAGGTATAAGCAATTGATATAATTAATAATATATTTTTAACAATACTTAAAAACAATACCCAGGCTTTAGCCCTGCAATGGGATTCTACGGCCTTATAAAAAAAATAACTCCAACAATGTTTAAGCTGTGAAAAACATATACTACATACGTTTCATTAATTGTCTTTCAATTTAGTATAATGGTTGAAAGGCAGCACATACAAGGTGATCTACCAACCTTCCAATGAATATGCACTAAAGGTGTATTTAATTGCCGACGGAGAAGTAAGGAAATTCAAATAGTAGTTAAGTAAAAAATAGGTTGGTAGTGGCATTGTAAATGCATTTACAGCAGAGCTAGATCTTACCAGGCATTTTAAATTATTGTACGTCGAAACAAAACAGAAAACCTGAAATGGACTAACAAAATACATCACTGTGTAGTTATTAAAATTCCAACATGAGCTCTGCGAGTATTTACTAACACGTACTAGCGAACTAGGTGGTAGGCAACTAGGTACCTATTTTTTTTGTCTCCAAAAATGAAATGGTTTCGTGTAGAACAGAACTGCCTTCAATTTAAACAGCCCATTGTTACACTTTTTGGCCGACTTTAAAAAAAGGACGAGGTTCTCAATTCGGTTGTAAAAAATCTCACTGAAAAGTTAGGTGAAGTGAGCTGTCATTTCAATTGATATTAGAGATTGACAGCTCACTTCACCAAAGTTATCACAGTGAAATTACAGAATAGCACCACAGTTCACTTCACGCTGACGTGACATTTTAACAGAATAGACCAACCGTACCAAGTGTGCATTTACAGTCCGTCTCACGAAGTGCCACAAAGCAAAAACTTGATGGCCTACTAAGCGCAGTGTCGTCTCTGTTTCGACTTTTACTAAGGAAACAGTTCCACTATAACGTCTGACATGCGCGTGCAGTAGGCTACAGTAAGGGTAGGCCCAAAAAAAAAATCGCATCGTCAGTATCGTGATTTCAATCCTGAATAATGTGGTGAGTTTTTTTTTTGGGCATTATGTATGGGCTGGCCTACCCTTACTGTAGCCTACTGCACGCCCATGTGTCACCTAGTGTTTAGTCTACGAACATGTAGGACATTCATAGGTGCAAGAAAAGTGATTAATGTAAAATATGACACTAGAAATCCTTTGGAATTGTTCCATCGATGTCAATGACAGTGTCAATTCCAACACTTGGAATATCGCCTGATTTCTGATTTGAGAATTTGAAGTTAAGAATCTGTCAAATTCTCTATTTTAATGCAAGTTAGGGCAAGATTTTTGATGCGGTGTTACCCGTTGGTTAAACATTTTACGTTTTTCGACTAATTGATGGTTATTAAGTAATAGTTGTTTATTTGACCAATGGTCAAACTGAATATTGGTAAAAAAATACGCCCTTTTAAAATGTTAAAGTATAGTTTATGATTCGAAAACGATTATTTAATCAAAAAATGAATGCACTATGGTGAAAAAACCGGCCTAGTGCGAGCTGGACTCATGTGCAAAGGGTCCGTCTTCTATCTTCTATCTTTCTAGGGACCTACCACACATATTTTTCATACAGAGGTTCGGGACCCTAAAAATGTACCAACATATTTTTGGTCCTTCAAGACGGAAGTAAACCAGAGTCCTAAAGATATTATTTGCACATGTAGCTAAGCTACAATATTACACTAATTTATTACAACATGTTACAATATTTATAGAAACCGACATTTATAAGCGGAGCTATTACGAAACGGAAATGTCGTCGCATTGTTTCGCAAGATTCAATTATTTCAAGTTCCGTTCTTTCGAACTGTTTCTTTCGCTAACTCTTTCGTTATCGCCTGGCCATAAAGGATTGCACTCATTTACAGCTTCTTTGATTTGTGACAACGCTTGGCTATCTTCCTTTGTTTTTCCTTTCTTTTCTCGTTTTGTTTCAAATTAGAATTTTAATGAGATTGTTTCTGGAATTGGTGTTTTAATCTTTGTGATCGTAAGTTAGTAATCTAAACCATTTAAGTTTTAAATATATTTATTTATTATTTAATTATTTACAATAGAGGAGGAGCTCGTGGCTTAATAAAAACAGCCGCACGGGTCGATCTTTAAGGTTAAGCAACGCTTGCCGAGGTTGGTCTGTAGATGGGTGACATCTTAACATACCGAGACACCTCCGTGCCTCGGAAAGCACGTTAAGCCGTTGGTCCCGGCTGTCATTTGTAGATCTTTGGCAGTCGTTACGGATAGTCAGAAGTCAGATAATCTGACACCAGTCTTGCCAAGGAGTACCGTGTTACCCAGTTAATGGGTTGTGCAGGTCAGTTAGGCAGCCGCTCCACGTAAAATACTGATATTCAGTTGAATCCGGTTTGACTGGAAGCCGACCCCAATATAATTGGGAAAAGGCTACATAGGCAGATGATGATTTATTATTTATTTATTTAAACTTTATGTACAATAGTGGTACATGGGCGGACTCAATGCATCAAGGCATTCTCTACCAGTCAACCTTTGGGTTATAAAGACTATACTGAAAACTACTGACTACTACCACACACTACACACACACACACACATACACACACACACACATACACACATACTACTACTGTTAAATGAACAAGCATTCATCACCATAATTATTACAGCCTATGCACAATTTTTTAAACCATGATAAACAGACTTCCTAACTACACTTCCGGCTTCTATTTTTCTTAGAACTTGTATAAATGCGTAGCATTATTAATTATTCGAAGTACAAAATATACTGGGGCAAATTCAGTAATTGAAATAAACTTATATTGCGTAGTTGCACCGGCATGATGGAATTTAATTAGCGCCTAAATTAAATATTTATTTGCGAAGGTATTTAGCAGCCCAGCTATTTTGCGATGCATTATTACACTGGTTGGTAGTAAATTGTAGTAATCCTTTCAGTACTCGATGATTTTAATACACAACAGTGGCTATTTCATGGATAAATGATTAAGTTATAACAGTGATTACTTTTAATGGGGATTATGTGTTTATAAATAAAACTGGGAACCGTTTAAGCGCGATGAAACTGAAACTGGCAGCCAAATTGTAGCAGCCAAACACATGCAGGGAAAATGGTCGAATTTCTTGAATGTCTTCGTTTTTTCGAAAATATTGACACTAATTATTTTGTCATGATTTAAGAGGGAGCATAAAATAGAACTATGATATTTTTCAAGAAATTCGACCATTTTCCCTATTTTCCATCATCGCGCATCGATGAAAAATTCTGTAAATTGTCTGAGACCTTCTTGCAGATGCCTACTAATTATTTTGTCATGATTTAGGAGGGAGCATAAGACAGAACTAAGATATTTTTTAAAAACGAAGACACTTAAGAAATTCGACCATTTTCCCTATTTACTAAAGCACAAAATGAAACTATAATATTTTTTTAAAAACGAAGAAATTCAAGAAATTCGTTGATTTTTCCTATCTCCTAACAGCACGCATCGATGGAAATTTCTATAAATTGTCTAATACCTTTTAGTAGATGCCTAGTAAAGAACTGAGCATGATTTAGTAGGGAGCATAAGATACAACTATGATATTTCTCGTCCCTGCGAATATGTGTTTGGCTGCCAGTTTCAGCCTCATTTAAGCGCGAGTTAGTCTCGCACTTCGGTTTTTTTTTAAAGTCTGGTTAAAACGGCAAGCAATGTGGGATCGACCCCGTTGGCATGAAATTGAAGTTTATTATTTAAAGAACTAGATTCATCCCGCGACTCTATTCACATAGCTCTGGCATGGTTCGTTGACCTCATTATACGAGACTTCAAGTACCCAAAATGCTGCCAGAAATATAAAAAACTCATTCACGATTCGATAGAGATTTTATGGGTTGCCACAAACCTAAGCCCAACTTTGGCATTATTAGTGAGATTTTATTATAAATGATAAATAATATTTATTTTGCAAATAGGTTACAAGTAACTCTTTTACACGTCAAACATTTATTTTTTGTTATAATAATCTAGATGAGGCCGGTGTTTCCTAGCTGACTACCCTGAGAAGAAAAATCGAAACAAACTCAGAGGTCATAGTCTCTTTTGAAGTCCATACAATGGTCAAAAACATTTGAAAACCTTGTAGGTTAACGTCTGAGGTTTTGAAGATTGAGAGAAGATTTTTTAAGTTTTGACAATGGCCTTGGCTGTTGTTACTTGTCTAGATCCTCTGGACATATTTAATCCAATATATTTTGATGGTGATGCATGGTTCTGATTAATTAATTACGTACTACAGCTTTTGCCCGCGACTTCGTACGCGCATATTCCTTTTTTCCCGTTCCCGTGTAGCACTTCCTCATGAATGTGGCGTTCGAACAAACAAACAAACTCTTCAGCTTTAATATATGTACATATATTTTTTTTTTTTTTAAACAATCTTTTATTTAGCGGCCATATTGAATTTGGTATAATGTTATTAGCTTGATTGTTTTCTACACTTCAAGCCCTTTCGTTTGATAAGTTTGGGTTGGAAAAAATGTAATCCGCCATTTTGGAGCGGCGGCCATATTGAAATTATTAGAATATTGAGTATTGCACATTGTATTGTCACCAGAACTAAAGGTGCATGCAAAATTTCAGCTCAATCAGATGCCAACAAATGGTCGAAAAAAGGTTTCTAACTTTTTACGGACTACTTACATACATACGAACAGTGCAAGTTTAATAAAAGCTTGTAAAAACCACAAAACGCACTGTTCTTTGACAAAGTACCCAATTATTTAATGACACCTCAATCTGCATAGGCTTTTCCCAACTATGTTGGGGTCGGGTGTCAGTCTAACCTGATGCACTTGTACCAGACTGACTGACTGACCGATTACCCATGAAACCTATGATAATTAAATAACAACACATCCAAAATGAATATATTTCACACAATTTTGATAACATACACGTATAAAATAAGGCCAATTAACGCGGTGCTAAGCCCAGGTATTTATCCCCGTAAGCCGAGAGGTGCAGGTGCGTCGAACCGCCGGCCACCGGTAATCCCTTGATTTACTGCTCACCCCACAATTGTTGCTCGGTGCGGTGATTACTGAGTAGTGATCGGGTTATTAGTGATGAAGTTACTAAAACTGTCTATTTAAGATTGACAAAATGCAATAGTAGACGGTGTAAGTAGGTACCTTGTTTTTTGTTACATAAACAAAACGACGGAAAAAAGCAGTAAAAAACACACTTTTCTCTGATAAAACTACTAAATTATTATGGAACACATCAAAATTGAAATATTTCCCACAATTATCCCTACATACACGTATAAAATAAGGCCAATTAACGCGGTGCTAAACCCAGGTATTTATCCCCGTAAGCCGAGAGGTGCAGGTGCGTCGAATCGCCGGCCATCCATAATCCCTTGATTTACTGCTTACCCCACAATTGTTGCTCGGCGCGGTGATTACTGAGTGGTGATCGGGTTATTATTGATGGAGTTACTAAAACTGTTGATTTAAGAATTACAAGGGGGCAAAATGCAATGTTACTTAAGTAAAGGTGAAATAAAATTTATAAGTCAGTTAGTTCATAATGTAAGTAGATACCTTGTTTTTTTGTTGTTTATACAAAACGAGAGTGAAAAAGTAGAAAAAAAACTACTTTTCTGTGATAAAACTACAAAATTATTTTAAAAACACATCCAAAATTAAAATGTTTTCCACCATTTTGCATACATACACGTATAAAATAAGGCCAATTAACGCGGTGCTAAGCCCAGGTATTTATCCCCGTAAGCCGAGAGGTGCAGGTGTGTCGAACCGCCGGCTACCGGTAATCCCTTGATTTACTACTCACCCCACAATTGTTGCTCGGTGCGGTGATTACTGAGTAGTGATCGGGTTATTATTGATGGAGCTACTGAAGTGTGTCGTTCAGAATGTTAAGGGGGAAATGCAATCTTAATGACGTGAGTACATGCGTTTTAAAATTTAATAGTTAGTGGTTACATGGTTCACCATCATTATCATGTAGTTTTTGCTTTACTTCACCTTACTTAACTGTTCCACGCCTGGGCGAAGAACATTGTAGTCTTTTGTAAATTGTAATATCAATTTACGAAAATAAGGTTAAGTAAGTAGGTGCTATTTAAAAAAAAATGTCAATGATGAAGTACATAGGTTGTTAGTAGGTACCAAATCGCACTTTTAAAGTAAAACCGTTACTAAACGAAATTATGAAATTTTATAGGGGAGCCAATATTAGCAAATATTCACTGTTTTAGATAGATGGCATTGATACCTCAATTCATGAAAATTTTCTTTTAGTAACGGTTTTACTTTGAAGGTGCGAAATCATTTTTTTATCGACTACCAACATTAAAGTAACAAAACACAATGCCTCTAAAACGTGAAGGTATAGGTACCGTAACCGCTTTATTATTCAATCTACAATTTCGAGCAAATTCGGAAAGGTTCTATTCCGTACACAATGACGCGAACCTGTACAGCAGTAACCGTAGTTCAACATAACACGAAAATCAAATATAAGTACAAAAAACAAACACATCATTATAACCGAGCTACTGTTTAGATTACATCGCGCCGACCGAACTTTTCACCTAATTACTTAGGCTGTATTAATATAGGGAAAGCGGCATAAAAATAGGTCATATATTGGCGAAAGAATGGGACGGAAAATAGTGCAACAAATTGTGATATGGCGTTGTCTCGTTCTCGCGCCGGAAATCAATAATGGCATCTCAACACGTGTACTCAGGAAGCAAGTCTGCTCCATTTACACTGGCCCAACGTGGTGAACGGACGACATCACGAGACTCCATTATTACAGAATTGAATCCGACCGTCTTCTGTTTTGGACTCCCAATGGAAATTGAATTCCAATCGATAGCATCGGTAGGAATACGACGAATAGGCCTTTGTCGATGTTGCGGTATTTGGACGAATGTTTACTCTGATTTTGGATAGGCTGGTTATTTTACAGATTCAGACGATATTAGAAAAAAAACTTAATTTTTTGGCCATAATACATACTTCATACATTCATACTTAATTTATTCGTATTCAATTAAATCCTACTAAGAAGCCACGCTACACGTTTCTTTAAACCCGAAATTGGGCCAAGTACGCTTAGCACGACTTAAAGACTTTCAACCATTTTCGTCCGTGTGAGACTTGCAGCGGCATCTATTGGTTGTGAACAGAAACATAGGTCAACCAAGCTTGGTAAAAGTTCGCAATTACAAAAGGCGACTCAAAACTCGCAAACTTTCGGTACGCAGAAGCTTCCGTAGCATAACCGTTGAAGCTAGATGGCTCTAGCATCGCGAAATTGGAGTTACAGATTTTCCCGTATCAAGCGCTGGTGTCGCAGGGAAGTTTTAGTTCAGAATTTTGCCGCGGCGAACACCAGGCCGCTAGATGGCGTTACTAAATAAATTTACTAGTAATTCACGTGACTGTCGCTAGAGTACTCTAGTATCGCAGTTATGATTTAGTTTCACTGCATTCCGCTTACTACGCCACAAACGGTGGCGCTACGTGTGCTTTGAATCTAAAAGCTTTGACATGAAATTGATAGAGGGCGTCTGACACTAAGACTAACTTTTAACTATTTGTTTGTGTTTTAAAACTATTTTTCTTGCTTGTAAACTTTTTTTTTTTCTACGATTTATTAAAACCTTAAATATTAATAGTTTGAGTGGACTCGTTGGGAATTGTGAAAATCTCGGATGAAAGTGAAAATATTAACAACAATTTTTTATCGCTTTCATTTTAGTTTTGCTCTAGGTTTCTTTTCGTTTAAAGGAATCAATATATGAAATAGTCCGAAAATAACAACATGACCAAATAACGACAGCGTTCCTCGGCTAAAAATATTATTTGCTCTCCTAAACCAATACTCTTTAAAACACACGGAGAGTCTGTAAAGATTTTGTTGTTTACTTAGATGTTTACAAAAGCCCTATATGTAATAAATATATTGCCGCATTGTGACATAGCTTCTTTCTATCAAATAGTTACTGAATAAATTGATATTATTTTAGCACACACCGCAAGCAGTCTAGGTTTTTGGCAAAGTTCCCTTATTATTGTGTCATGTTTTGCTAAGTAAGATTTTGTGTTGCATACCTATCATTTGATACGAAATGAATTCTTACGGAATAAGTGATGTATTAAATAGCAACACTTCTTGACTTGCACCTGCATAGACATCCTGACATGAACAAAAATATCTACTGACAGCTGAAATAGCCATGTGAGCGTTATATTTTGACTGTCAGGATGTTTGTTATTGTTCACAATCGTTTTTCACGGATAGTTTTTACCAGAACATTGATAGCTTTTAGATAGCTACGAGCGTCAGTGTTGATAACGATGAAATCTGGGTGACATAAACGATGTCGTATCGTATGCATCGTTTATTTCACCAAACTTTCATGTTTCGGAGTCACAGAATCAGATTTTGACTGCATTAATACTTGTGCAACTAAGTGGTCCGAGTATTTGAATGAGTCCCAAATTTATCAGCCGCTGAAAGAAAAGTTACCTACGTTTCCGAGCTCGCGAAAACCATAAAATAGAGGCCCTATATATTTTTATTTAAAAAATAGGTAGGAACTTAACCTAAAACTTACATAATATCTCCCAGTTTGAGCCTCGTATGTATAAGCGCGCAGGTCTTGTGGTCCTGGGCAGCCAGCGCGGCGCGCCGCCGACGCACGGGTCGCGGCGACGCCGGCGGCGAGTCGTCGGCGGCGGCCGCGCCGGCGGCATAGCGGCGCACGCCGGGCGAGCTGCCGCGTCGGCGCACGGACGCGTGCCGCCCTCCCACGCCGCCCAGCATCCTGAGGTGGAAAGAGATAAAGAAGGTTAGTTTGGTTAGGAGAAAAGTTTGTCAAATTCAAGTCACAATGTGACCTCTGCTACAATCAATTTCAAAAACATCGTCGAATTACAGGAACTGTAAAAACTCCTGTAGAGTTTTTACAGTTTGCAACTGTGGTGCGAATACAAACGCTGCTAAAACACAAGTCAGCAAATTTTTTTTACTCATTATTTTATGACTATTTTCTGATTGTTTACATCGAAAAATAACTAGAAACTCAATTTATAAAAAAAGTTTGCTTTTGTACTTAATATAATGATAAATGAAAATATACGATTTTTGCTGAATGCTTAGAGACCGCTCTTAATAAGCAAGAGAGAGGGATGCGGGGGGAAATCGGGTGTGGAACGGGACGCGGCAGAGCAGTCACTCAATGTGCGTACGCACTTTTTAGAGAAACGACGTATTTTGTGTGTCTTGAGCGTTAAAATGTCTTCCATAATGTGTAAAATGACGTGGACTCTTTTTGCTATAGTGCGACTCAATTCATCAATGACATCATTTCCTGACCTGTCCTCCTGACCGATAATGTCATTCGAATCTTCATATCACTCCCATATTTAACATGTTAAAACAACGTCTATTAATTAACTCTTATCATACTCTTATAATACCTTAAATTGGCTGTACAACATTTTAACCTTGACTAATTATTAATTTTATTAATTAGGTATAAGAAATCAAAATCGGTTACACAGAACCCAGGCACCAAATTCGTGTTGACTTGTAAAATACGAGAACAGCCCCTAGGTGTACTTTTTGTTTTTAATTTCAGTAGTACAAACCCTACTTAGACTATTACTATACAATACCAATCAGTCGTTAAAATATTATTTAATTACTAATTATTTAACAATATTTTGTAAAACATACATGAAAATCAGCAACCAGACTTAAAAAAAAAGTGACTTAATTGCTTTAGCACCTGATACCTGGAAATCGGCCGTCGGCCCAAGCTGGCAGGTATGCGTATGTTAAAAGTACATACTAACATCACTCTATCCCACATATTTTGTAAGTGAGAAAATAAGGGAGGTTTCTCAGCTCTGGGATCTCAGTCTAATAGATCTTTGGCAGCTATTCAGTTACGGGCTATAAAAACTCGAAAGACAGACAACGAATCTTGTCAAGGGGTCTTCTTTTTTTTTTAAGGATGGGAAATCATGAAATGACTTCTTCCGCTTGGGTGGAGCGGAAGAAGTCATTCGTGTCAGACTAAAACCCATCCGTGTTCCTTCGAAAGCCCTTTGCGTTCCAGGGCCGCGGTGACTCTTTCGAACAAATTCCGCAAATCAAGGGGTCTCCTGAACCACCTATCTTGTTTGTCAGAAACTGTGTTCCATGGAACACGTATGCAGCTACTGGTATTTAACTGAATACCGGTATTTCAGATGGAGTGCCATCATTCAGTTACACCGAATACATAATTGAGAAAAATCTAGAAGAAACAAAAACAAAGTCTTCAAACCAAACAAGAATTAAGAATTATTAATAAGTTTAAGAACAGCTACTAACACTATCGTTTAGGGTTTAGTTTAGGAAAAATAAAATTATGTATATGGGTGGGTATGTCGTTTTGTGGCAATTAAATACTTCTTCTTTCTTTCTTTCAAAATGTATATTGGCATCTCAGTAATTCCTTTAACATAATTCAGTAACAGCCCCTCTTGAATTCCGTACACAGTATCATTTTCATACCCATTTCCAATTCCGTTTTGTAAATCGACATGAAACCTTTCGGGACACTGAAAATTAAATTACCTCCTACCTTTTCCAGTTTAGCCGTTTGCTAAGCTCATTGTAGGAAGCCGTCAAATGTTTTAATTGAAGTGACCGCGGCCATCTTTGAAGCAGGATTGAGACAGGTAATTTTATGATTTCCATGGCAATTGGGATGTTTCCTTTGATAATTGTTTCGCTTTTTCAAGAGGATATAAGAGGCGTTTTTTTAATAACATTGTAATTTTCTTTCTGTGAAGGTGTATCAAATTGATATACCTTCTGATATTATCAATACATATAAAACTCTTCCGTTACTGACTGACTTTTAGAAAACGCACAGCCGAAACCAGACTACTGGTCGGAGAAAGATGAAATTTGGCATGTAGGTTACATGCCAAATTTCACCTTGGGTAGTGTAGGGGAGCACTAAGAGAGGATTTCCTGAATATCCATCACGGAACGGAAAAACACGGGAAATGCGCGTACGAAGTCGCGGGCAAAAGCTAGTGTTTTTGTTTGTCTTTCTTTTAAGTAGCACCTGTCATATTTTCTCTGCATCACCCTAAGATCGACTGGTAGAAAATGCCTAAGGCTTTAAGTCCGCCTTTGAACAGTTTTTTTATTAGTACATAAAGTTTTAGTAAATCAATAAAAAGTACCACTCTTCATCATAAACATAAACGGGAATAAAACATGAAATATAAATTTTTGCATTAGACCAAAGTTGCTATAACTTTGATCTAATACATAAATATCAGGATGATCTTGATAGAGAGCGGTAAAGGATTTAACGTGGATAATGGGTGATATTTGAATAGATGATTGTGGACAATTGTTATGATATACCTAAAGAGGATAACTGTTAGAATGAATATGGCTAAGACGAAGATTATGGCAAACATTTTCAGCGATGCAAATTCTACTGTAAAAGTTGAAAATAAATCGTTGCAGATGGTAGACCGATATGTTTATCTTGGCTATATCCTTTCATTGGAATTTCGCAATGTCTTAAGTCCCACCTGTATAACCAGTGTGTTGTGCCCACCATGTCTTAGGGTGCTAAGACATGGACGCTCACGCAGGAGGCTGTGTACAAGCTGAGAGATGCACAGAGAGCCATGGAGCGTTCCATGCTTGGCATACGTCTAATAGATCGAGTTCCAAACGTCGAGATCCAAAGACGTACAAAGTTTTTCGACATCGGAAAACAAATTGCGGAACTAAAATGGAGCTGGGCAGAACACCTGGCAAGGCGCGGTGATGATAGGTGGAGTAAGGCAGTGACCGAGTGGTGCCCGAGAACTGGAAGGCACTATTTTGAGGATACACAATGTAAATTTAGGCTTATCATTAGCAAAGGGATTGAGGTGAACAGCATAATTCGAGTAGTGTGATGTATCTAAAGCCAAAGACAATGATAACTTTATTTTGATATTCAGTCGAAAGGGGAAAATATTCAGCCGAAAATAAACAGTGTGGCTAGGTTTTCAGTGAAATGAAAATACACATTTAGCTTATCACCAGTCCTGCCTGTCGTTAGCCATTAGGTGAGTCTGATTGGCGTACGCCATTAGGGTTTCGGGCAAATCGACGAAACTCACACCATTTGACTGGAAACTACCTAGCTAGGGCGTTAAATAAATAAGTGTCCTAAATTGTACACTTAAATTAATTAATCGTCTGTGTTTCCAAACGCATACAACACTAATCTCTTCAAAATTAGAGTGAACAGGCTTCTTCTGGGTAAGCTCGTTCTATCGTCGACTTTGTCTCTGTCATCTATGACCTACACTATAGTAGGCGCCAGATAAATGTGGAATAAAGTACATTGACCTTTCCCTAATAACTGTTCATAGGTACCTGAACAATTAAATATGAATCGTTTTTCATTATTAGACAATGTTAAGGATCACGAGAGATGATGATTCGGGACAGCTTTGTGTCATTAATTCCGTTTTTCAAATTAAAAATGTCAATAATTGTAGGTGGGTCAATGACCGTTATTCCACGGTTATCTGGCGCCTACTATAGAATCAAGAGCAAACCCATATAAAATAAAAAAATATTAATGATAACCTGTAGGGTGATAATATATGGTGGACGCCAGATAAATTTGCAATTAAGTTCATTGCCCTTTCCTTAATTTCTCAGCGTATCTGCACAATAAATTATGAATCGTTTCTAGGGTTGTTGTTTTGCCATGTCCGTCGGTCTGTCTGTCTGTCCACTGTTCGAAAGAGTTACTATGGCCATGGAACTCAAAGGGCATTTGGAGGAACACAGTTGGGTTTTAGTCAGTAAGAGTCTGACACTCCTTTCCGCTGGCCCAGGACGGGAGCAGTCATTTGATGACTCGAAGTTGATCGTTACACGCTCAGCATGGGTCTATTACGAAGTCTGATAAGTTTATGTAACATTCTATTTAAAAAGCTTTCAATTTATTAAATTATTCAAACTTTTATAAGTAAGCGTTTAAAATCGAAATGTATATTTTTTTTAGAAATCTTATCATTCAATGCATATTCACAAGTATTCTATCAACTGGAATAATAATATAACCTTTGAATTTTAACATTAAACGGGCTATAGTTTTAATCCGAGCTAATATTAAGATGATATAAAACAGCTTTACTAGCCGGTTTCTGGAAAAAAGGTATCGACGCGTTTCAATTTATTATTATTATTACTACACACTAGACATTTCTCCTGTATCGTGGGTGCGTTTACAAACATACAAACTCACATACACAAACAGCCAGATCCGGAAGAACTATCTGTAGGCCATACAAATACTTGATCCGTGCGGGAATCGAACACGCGACACGCAGCGCAGCAGCCAATCGCTCAACCACTGCGCCAACTGTGTCGTCTTTAAACTTAAGTGGTGCGATTGGCTATTGAAAATTCTTTCAACTAGCCACAGCTAACCGCGTTCGTTTGTACCTAGTACGATATGCCAATGTCATCTTCCGTTGCGAGAAAGTGACGGAGCTATACAGGACCAATAGCACTAGCCCTTTTTCAGAATCCCGATGGTACTGGAACTTTATTGAATACTAGCTTCTGTAAGCGGCTTCGCCCACGTGAATATTAGAAAATTCGAAAAAAAGGTAACCTATGTCCTTTACCAAGGTCTAATCTATCGGTGTACCAAATTTTATCTAAATTGGTTCAGCAGTTTAAGTGTGAAGAGGTAACAGACAGACAGACACGCTTTCGCATTTACAATAGTAGTTTGGATTTTTGGTAATTATTCACAAAACTTATTTCCTGCTCGTTAACGATATAACGTATAATAAGAAGATTAAGTCTCACTATACAATAAGTCCCCCAGCAATTAGCTTTATCGTAATGTGACGTGTTCAATTAAGAAAACGCCATATTGTTCGTTATTTAATTCTTGATGGCTTTATGACACGCAACTATGATTTCACTCAATTTAACAACAAAGTTATTTCATATCGTTTCTCGTTAGGACCCAGCCAGATTGGCAAAGAAACGAATAAAAAATCTTGAGTTCGAAAGACGGCAATAAGCCTTAACGATGTTCCTAAAAAGCAGTGTAGGTAAGTACGATTATAACATTTAAAGTTAAAGGCATAAAGTATCCCTTAATATTAATTTCTTGTGTTACTAAGTGTTTATGGTTTGATCATCAGCTATAGAGCAAATGTTCAGGATTTTTACGTACGAATAGTTTATGAGCCGCAATTTAACAAAGGCTTCTTTTTATCCAATAAATACCCCTTTAAAGGACGAGTCGCAGGAAAACGTTAGTCCAAAATATAAATTTCTTCAGTTACAACCAAAAGTTAAACCACTATCAACCACCTCATTCATTTCAAAGCAACAGGCACCTCGGTAAAGAATCCTACACGAGTGTATCGCGCGAATCTCTCACACGGCGAGATCTAACAAATCTTTCAGAAGGCGAGCGATCCGAATCAACAGGTAGATCAATTTGGGAGAGTTCTGAGGATCGCAGCTTAGTGTCAGAGCTGCGGTCTCTAACTTTATCTTGGAGATGGGAAGACAGAGATTTGTGTGGAGGTGGCAACTATACACCAGAAGAATTAAATTTGACGACACGGTTGGCGCAGTGGTTGAGCAATTGACTGTACGCTGCGTGGCAAGGGTTAGATTCCCGCACGAAACATATATTTGTATGACCTATAGATAGTTGTTCCGGGTCTGGCTGTTTGTGTATGTGAGTTTGTATGTTTATAAACGCATCCACAACACAGAAGAAATTCCTAGTGTGGGGCAACGTTTTTTTTTTTAAATAGTTAAAGCCGAAACTTTCGACTATATTTAATTGAGCTCATGATTTGAAATTCAAGAGTTGGATAGCACTCAATCTCTGCCCAGCTTTAACTAACTATTTTCAGTTACCGGATGCAGCTGCTAGCACAAAAATTTGCTTAAACAAGTTATAGGCACGAAGCTGTGCTGAATGAAAGTCTTTGCATTTTTGAAGTGAAAAGTTCTTTAGCCGCAATGAGAACTTTTTTAATGGACAAAAATCATGGAACTCGCATCATCGTCACCGAACGCTTTCCATGAGCAGCACATGTTTACTGTGTATATATATATGTACTTTTTGGGTGAACAAAAATTGTGGAACTCGCGTCATCATCAAAGAACGCTTTGGGTGAACAAAAATCATGAAACTCGCTTTAGCTTAGCTTTTACTTCCACCGCCGTCCCCAAAGACTGCCCCGCATGTTTTTTTTATTTTATTTGCAAGAATAGTTTGATTACCCTTTTATAAAAATCTCTAAGCCGTTTTACTCCTGATTAGTAGATATTAATTCAAATTTTCTATTGAGAATTAAAAACCTGCTACTCAATTGCTAACAGCTCAGAGATTTATAGAAATAAGGCTCACAATCTCTGGTCGTAATATCAGAGCTCTCCTCTTACAGCAATAATTTCTTCTAGAAAAATGTACATTTTCACAAACATGGGTTGTACAGATTTGCATCAACTTATGTCTGTCTTTACATAGTTCTTTGTACTAAGTACTTAAATGTCAAATTCAAATCTTTATTGCTAAACTCGGTACAGGGCTTAACGAACGTTTCACTATGCTACATTATAAACTGTTGGAATCCCAACACTAACATTTTGTAACAATGATGTGCGCATAGCACATCACTAGCGCGTCTCTACGCGCGTCGCTCCACTCGCGTCCATTTCAGTAGCCATCTTTTGCTTGAACGTTAAAGCGTTTTACAGTGTTAATTCAACATATTATATTGAAGTCCTGTGTGTTATGTAAACGCAGTTATTAAAATATTAGTTTTTTGAATCATCCATGTGTTCACCTACTCCTGCCCACATAAACATAAACACCAAATCTTCTCACATCGCGGACATCCCAGTAATACGAAGTGGTGAGCTGGCTCCCGGCTGTTGTGTTAAGGATAACGCTAGTTCGGTGACTGTCGCCCTATGATAGCACAGTTACGTGCCCGAATAAAATTGGATTTGCTGCTTGCTTGCCTTCAATTGCTGCTAGTGGTGTCAGGGGATTCCGGGTTTTAGTTTCGTTGGTGAATTGAAAAGGAATGAATTGTGACTTTTTCTCTGTTTCTGTTATTTATGTGCTGGTTTTAATGATTTTTTTTAACCAAAGCTCTACCAGTTATTTGAAAAAATGTTCGTAAAGTAAAATAACACAATTATGGTTGCGTTATTCCGATTTTTAAGCTTCCGAACGTCCGTATGAAAAATGAAACACTTATAGGATCCTTCAGCCCGCTTTTCAAAGTTAATTTGCTTCGGATCTGCTCGTACAATTCAGTTGCAATTTGGTACTCATATAAATGTCTGTGGTGGTGTTACTTATTTGCATACCTTTTTTCTCAATTTGTGATTTGATTAGAACTTGGTTTATAAATCTGCTGACCTCAGACGTATTTTCATAGAAGAGCAATAGTATTATAAGTTAAAGGATTACATTGAATCTAAAAATGCTTTGTTAAATGCTGGTCGTGCTCCACAGCCACTAGGGCGCACAAACTAAATCCATTAGCATTTGGAAACATTGTTGGACCCACCGAAGTTTCTCTACTTATTAATTCGCGATACCATACTTAGAATTAAGCAGCGTTTATTACATATGGACAACTTTTGTATGACACCGGTCTCCCTGAGAACATTTCATAAGTAAGTCCCTATAGATAAAAAGGGTGAGGGGTTCACATCATTTCTGACAGTAATTCGACAGAAATTGCTTCGGCAGTCCAGCGATTTTCCTTTCACGATATAATTTCGTATACATGTTAACGGGGGTGCGTATTTGTCAAGAGTTCCTTGTGTATTATATATATTCTATTCTGAAGGCAATATGTCAATCAATACCATGATATTCGATCAAGTGAGAATCGACTCGCGATTTCATTGTTTATTAAGAATATGAGTGCCATCATGTTTTTTTCTAGATCACGATCCTTTAAACTCTACGATCTCATCTAGACGCTCTGCAAGTTACCATCCCTACCTTGTTGCTATTCCACCAATTCGCACTAAACGTTTCCAAACGTCTTTTATAATGCGCACAGCAAAGGAGTGGAACTCTCTGCCTGCGTCTGTGTTTCCGAACGCATACAAACCTAATCTCTTCAAAATTAGAGTGAACAGGCTTCTTCTGGGTAAGCTCGCTCCATCGTCGACTTTGTCTCTGTCATCTATGACCTAGACTAGAGTCAAGAGCAAACCCAAATAAATAAATATAACTCAAAAAGTATTTTTCAAAGCGGCTGAAGTAATATATGAACGCAATGTCTGTATTTATGATAGTAAAAATAATAAAGAGTAACTTCTAAATAAACATGAATCATTAGAATGATATACAGGATCTACATTTCTATTGTCATAATCTAATCTGATACAACTCTATTGCTTTACCTAGTAGACGGATGAAACTAACATGTAACATTCGAGTAGAAATTGAAATCTGTAGATAGCTGAAAAAAATTTGGAATACAGAAATAGGACACGGACAATGTTTTTTGTATACCGGTAAGCAATATCCCGTGGAATAATTTTTGAAGTGAAAACTTCGAGATGGGAAAAAACCATCTAACTCGCGACACTGCTACCGTAACCGACACCTCTGTGTATAACGTAGTATTCTACTAGTAGTGGGGTGTGGGAATGCAATTAAAAAAATAGGCACGGACAAAATTGTTTAAGTTTTCACTTCTGTCGGCACACCCGGAGTGAAAACTTCTTTAGGCGCGATGAGCACTTTTTGGGCGAACTAACATCATGGAACTCGCATCATCGTCACCGAACGCTTTCCATAAGCAGCACATGTTTACTGTGTATATAATATATGTATGTGTACTTTTTGGGTGAACAAAAATCATGGAACTCGCGTCATCGTCACCGAACGCTTTAACTTTTACTTAGTTTTCACTTCTAACGGCAGTCCCTTCCGTATTATAATTATACTCTTTGGACTGTCCCCAAAAACTGCCCCGCATCTTTATTTTTCTTCGCGCGGGTGGAGCCACGGACAAAAGCTAGTCACTATGTTAATTAGCTAGCAGGAAGACGTTTATTCATTAATAGCTCAGTAACTTGTTACATCACCCACGAATGGGAAGAAATCTTTGTAAAATCAGATATTTAGCTTACAACCACTTAGTAATCTTGCTTTGGTTTTGTATATATTGTACTAGTTGCCGCCCGCGGCTCCGCCCGCGTGATTGTCGAAAACTATCCTAAGGGAACATATTCCCGGGATAAAAAGTATCCTATGTGTTATTCCAGACTATAATCTACCTCTGTGCCAAATTTCATCAAAATCCATTCAGTAGTTTTTACGTGAAAGAGTAACAAACATCCATACATACATCCATACTTACAAACTTTCGCCTTTATAATAGTAGTAGGATAGGATTTATAATATTAGTAGGATTTACCTTCTTCCGTGTGTCACTGCAGGGTGCCAACTGAAAACCAGCGCTGAGGGTCTAACGCCCAGCAAATGCTGAGATGGTAACCCTTTCAGTATGGGCACGCTCAGCTCTATACCTACTACTACTGTATTATTTCCGCTCGTCTATGGAATGCATTGCCAGTATCAATTAAACATGCAAAATAGCTACCTGCTTTTAAAAGACTTGTTAAGGAACACTACTTGTCACTATGATTCCTTTTTCTTTGTAATTTTAATAATTCTTGTTTCATATTTTCTTACTTATATATTTAATATGTATTTATGTATCTATTTTAGTATATTGTATAGCTTTATTTCTATTTGTTCGTGTTCTATGTTGACTTTATATTTGCACCAAGTGCAACCCCATTTCGTGTCCAGGCTATCCATTCCAGGTTGCCTGGAAGAGATAACGGAATGCGATAAGGCATCAATTGAATGCTTTTTAGTTTAATATTTTCTGTATGTGTGTTTTATTTGGAGTACAAATAAAGTATATACATATTAATAAATATTTCTGTTACTTTGTCTTTGTAGCTCTATGTTTGCGTCTGTGCCGAATTAATGTTTTCTATTCAATTCTAATCAGATACTCCGAAGTATAATTGAAGCACCTCAAAATCCCATTACGTATTTGTTCGGGTTCAAATAGAAAACGCGCCATTAGTATCAAACTCATTTCGAGCGACCCATTCATTCAACGAATTGGGGGTGGTATTAAGGAATTGTAAATTTAAATGTGAGATTCATGTTGTTATGGGCTTTTTGAAGACTGTGTGCAGAATGTCCTTTGAGAAGTGTGTTTATTTTACATTATTTTGCGTATTCTTTAATGTTTTATATAGCTGACGTTGTTAGCAAAACAAACGCATTCATTATGATAAATGCTTTAAATAAGATCATAATGTCATTTTTTTAAATAAAAATCAATCAATACACCAACATGTTTGATTGAATCCCATGTAATAGGGATGAAGCGTATTTAATATGTAATTCTTACCAATACATGTCGTATTGGCACTAATGAAATTCTTAATTTAATTTCGGCCACAACGGGATCGACTCTGCGTTATTATCACGCTTGCGAGTACTAGCTAATCCAACGCAACAGTTCTCAGGATTGATCGTGGACAAAACCAATAATTCGAAAGCTCACTTATCTTTTTCATGAGTGAACTAAATGCAGAATCTACTCTTAATCACCTTGCTGGCTAAAAAATGTAACTTTCATATTTTCTCTTCACCATCCTTGGTTGACAGGAGCTCGTGGCTAAGTAATAACAGCCACACGGGTCGATCTTCAAGGTTAAGCAACGCCTGCCGAGGACAGTCTGTAGATAGGAGTCATCTGAACATCTCGAGACTCCTCCGTGTCGCGGAAAGCACGTTATGCCGTTGGTCCCGGCCGTCATTTGTAGATCTTTGGCAGTAATTAAGAATTGTCTAAAGCCAGAAAATCAGACTCCAGTCTTGCTAAGAAGTACCGTGTTACCCAGTTAATGGGTTGTGGAGAGCTGGTAGGCAGCGGCTCTACGTAAAATACTGGTATTCAGCTGAATCGGGTTTGACTGGAAGCCGACCTCAATGTAATTGGGAAAAAGCTAGGCAGATGATGACCTTTGGTTGACTGGTAGAGAATGCCTAGGGCATTAAGTCCATGTGTATGAAGGTACACCTTCGTGCAAGAAGTGTAAATAAATAACTACCTTTATTTTATCATCGGCAAAGAATTTTAGTAACTCTATTGAAGCTGGCTTTCCAACAAACCTAATGTGTTTAGTAGTGGCAAGCTCTTTGTTAACTCATCCGAGTAAAATATAACCACAGGCCTTTAGATTAAAGAACACGATTTACGAAAGGATATTTTCATTAGTTCTGTTATCTTTGTTTTGGGCGTCAATAAATCTAAAGCTTGCTATCCGAGTCCACGAACTAATGGTGCCCGTAGGCAATGTACCCTTGATTTATATTAAAAGAGCAGAGATAAGGAATTGTAATTCTTACTGTTTTTCTCCTATTTTGAGGAAAAGGTACTAAAAATAGAAATTTGTACTTACAGTTAGTTTTTTTTTTATATTTTGGAACGCAAGAACTTTGGTTGTAAAATATATATCTATCAAGGATCAACTTAAAAATAATTTAATATTTTTTTAGTTTATTTCTAAGAGATAGCGCGCACGAGCAACTTTTGTATCCGCAACAAATTTATTGCGCAACAGGTTTATATGGAAGTGCGCGCATGTAGCGACGCGACAGCCGAAATAATTTTTATATAAACTCATAGACTTGATGTGAGACAAAAATTAGTTGCGGAGACAAAAGTTGCTCGTGCGTGCTATCTCTAAATGTGTTGGGGTCGGTTTCCAGCTTCCAGTCTAATCAAATACAGCTGAATACCAGTATTTAACATGGAGGCACTGTCTGTCTGTCCTCCACAATCCAGTATCTGGTACAGGATACCCCGAAATGCTGGTTGCAGATTTTCAGACGGAAAGGGGCGGTTATGTTTTTCTGTCTCTTTCGCTCTTCTTTTCTGATTATTTTCGTTGCAGAATCCAAAACAGTTTAGTTGTTTCTCCGGAACTCGTAGATAAAGCTTCATTGATTATTTATTTTCCCCACTGTTGATTCTAGGTGTCAGTAGTTCTTGGCAGGGTTGCGGAATTTGTTCGAAAGAGTCACCGCGGCCCTGGAACGCAAAGGGCTTTAGAAAGAACACGGATGGGTTTTAGTCAGTAAGAGTCTGACACGCCCTTCCGCTCCGTGGTAGGGAATAATGTGTTACTAAAAACCTTCTTTAGGTATGGAAAGCTCTGCCAGGGTTGCGGAATTTGTTCGAAAGAGTCACCGCGGCCCTGGAACGCAAAGGGCTTTAGAAGGAACACGGATGGGTTTTAGTCAGTAAGAGTCTGACACGCCCTTCCGCTCCACCCAGAGCGGAAGAAGTCATTTGATGACATATTTAAAAAAAAAAAGGTATGTAAAGCTCCTTCAAACCTACGTAAACCAAACAACAATTTATTATTGTTAAGCTTGAGGTAGGCTTCGGTGTTTTCGAAATATGATAAGTACCTACTTATCACCTTCTGGTAACAGTCAAAATCGCCTATTAAGTTTTAACGTGCCTATTAATTTTTCTGTTGCTATCACCAACTTAAAATATTCTGTTATGTAACTGCAACTGGGCAATGATCTCAGCATTAATCATTTACTCGTCCATAGATCCTGAATTCTCTGTTCCATATTCCACGAACGTTCCATCACTACAAACCTATTTAAACAGAAAATCTTTTCCAGAAGCCATCGACGTCATTATCCTGTCTGACACACCATAATTGACGCAAATTTAATTAATTTTCCTCCCATCGAAAAATTACGGTTCATTCCAAAAATCAATCTCCTGCACATTTCGTACGGAATCTCTATAAAAATGGCCATAAAGCCATTAATTTCAATAAACAGGGCAGGAAGGAAAATATTTACGACACTGTATTAACGTAAAATCCGCTCTCTCGCCTTTATTGTCGATATTATATGCCGCTATTTATTCGGTTTCGGGACATGTTATGACGTTGGTCTCGCGGTCGGCGGGGTTTGATTCCTAGGTCGGGCAAAAAGTGTCATTTTGTTTTTCCAATAGGTTTTTCTCTGTGACAGCCTGGAGTTTGGAAGTTGGTGCTGTGACACCCCCGTACCTCGGAAAGCACGTTAAACCGTTGCGCCAGATCTCTCTCCGGTCGTGTCGGGTTGCCGTCCCATCGGAATATGAGAGTAATGGAAGAGAGAGTGCACCTGTGTTTACGCACTCAATTGTGCACCATAAAATGTCCCGCGCCGATAGCTAGTCTCGGTTGAGATTGGCCTTCATGGCCGAAGTCGGTCAAGAGGACTATATATATGACGTTGGTGAGAGAAAATTGATTTTGTCATGGTTTTTTTTATCAGCCTGACTCCTTCCAGATACTTTTGTCCTGAGCCACTTCGAACCAACCCTTGCAGTATGCATCCAGGTAGTCTCGCCGCCCATCCTCAGACAATACTTTGTGGAGACTATTGCCTAGCGGTCACTGTGCATGCGGCTGACGTGACTCGCTCAATCCCAGTTTAGATTGGACTTTGATTCCCGTTTTTGACCGCAGTGTGGCGTTTCATAATCTGTCAACTCTTTTAATACCCAGAATTGTTTCATGGTTATGCAGAGGACATGAACTCTTTTGATGATTTTGATGGTTTCTGGGGCCGTAGGTGCCAATACTGGTGTTAACAAACAGAGAAAAAGTATCAGAATAGAGCTCCAGTAATGGAGACCCATGTGCTAATTGAATCAAGGCATCCTACAAATGTCTCTCTTCGCTTTTTTGACATTCATAACACATTTTGTTAATTCCTAAAGTTTTTTTAAACTACAACATTCATTACTAGTATTTTTCATAGCTCTGAGAGAGCGAAAGTTTCACAGTAATTTAACGTTTATTTAATATTTAAAAGTTCAAAATTCCAACCTTATAAAGAACAAGATAAATGTCATCCAACACAAACAAAACCACGAAAAAGTAAAACCAAAATATTCATGATAAGTTTTTCTATTAATTGCCCGCAAAGTTGAGCAACATTTAGAATAATAATAAGGGCTATTTGTTAGCACTAACGTTCCGTGAAGTTGGCAGAATTGCTCCGAAGTTTTCGCGATTCAGTTGGCAGTAATTTTATGAAATTATTATTTTTTAAATCTCGTTTTCCTTTTTTATTTGGTCGGCTGAGGTAAATATTGGCATTATATAGTAAGTTTATAAGTAAGTAGTAGTTTTTAGTAGTAAGTTTATCCATTGATTGATGCACCCTTATATCCAATCTTAGTGCTGTGCCCTTATTCTAATAAATTATTCATTTACTAGCAGTATACTCCGTTGGCTGCCGTTCTTTTTATTTTAAGTCCTTTCAGTCCAGCCAAAGGTTGTCTGGTACATATATAATACCCAAAGAATTAAGTTTCTGTTAAATAATTGTGACACTATTTTTGGTGTACAATATAGCACATTTATCTATGATCCAAATTTATTTTGTCTATGATCCACAATTCCACAATCTAACACCTGTATCTTTGTCAACCCATTGATCATCACTGATGTGCAATGGATGAATGGATGGAGATTGGACTCGGTAGGTGGTTGCATTTATAGCAATTAATGTGACCACCTATCGAGTCCAACCTGTCTGAAAACTCAACTATTGATTCATAAATTGAACCTAAAATCAAATCCTATAATAATAATAATCCTATAATCCTATTATTCAATTTGGTTGTCGTCATCCAAATTTAAATTTAGAAGTAAATATAATAATATAATATATAAAATAATAATATCTTGGGACAACTCACACACGGTCATCCGATCCCAAACTAGGCAGATCCTGTGCTATGGCAACCAGACAACTGATAAACATACATAAATAATTTAATATTTTTCTATACATTTTTTGATTGCCGTTAGTAGGTAAATCAACTTTAAATAAAGTTAGTTCATGTGTTCAAGGATTTATCTTTTGAGATCCAAATTTTGAGTTAATTTCGATTTTCTTGTTATCAAAGTAAATTATTAACGTTTCAAATAACAATGTTTAGTCGGTTCTATCCGTGTTATGAAAATTACTTTGCGCATAATTTAGATAACCGGGCAAGGTCGATGAAATTACTTTCACTAGAAACAGATTGGCCAATGTTTGAAATGAGGTTCCGAATTTATGGCGATTTCAGGTATTTTTTTTTATTCTAATATGGGATTGGAAAGGAGGAAGGAAGAAAATAATAATTTTAAGGCACCCACAGATAATCGCGATGTAAATATGGGACAATGGGTCTTCATTGAATACGCTAGAAAAAAAAAATGCGTTGTGGCTTTGTCACGTCGCGTCTGCCTGCTTTTACCTACAATTTTATGAATTTTCCACCGGAAAACCTCTTTGCCAAAAAAAAAACAATATTCTTCACCATAAAATCAACTCCCCTGTGGTATTAAAGGCTAAGAAATAAGTAGTCCCTTCTTTTTCTTTTATAAAAGCACCAACTTTATTTTCACTCGTCGACTATAAATCGAAACCTCAGAATTATTAACAAGGCACAATGTATGGGTACGTTTGCACATTAATATTCTAAAAAGATACGGAGAAGTTTTCTTTATCTTTTAGAAATACTTTGGTGTTGTCAGTAACGTGTATTTTCAATTTTCGTTTGTAATGGGCTGCGTTTGCATTGTTTGTTATTCCTACAAATTATTTATTTAAAAAAAAGATAGATTTAAAAATCTTTGGAGGCATTTATTTGCGTCCTAATTCGGCTACATATGTTACCACGTTGTTTTTATACTTATGTACTATTATATAATTATATGTAATTTATTGTATTATTTTTGTGAAATAAAATATAATATAATTATTATTTTGGTATTATGCGTAATAAGAGACAGATTGTGTGAAATTAAATAATTTTTCGCATCATCAAACTGCCAAATTATTCCATCTACGTAGAGACAAAGATAATTATAATTAATAAATAAAAAAAAACTAAATAAAAATCGTTCGTTTAGGAGCTATTATGCCACCGAAATACACAGATACACACTTCATGCTTTGATTGGTAGGTAGTTAAAAAGAACGGCAACTTTCAAGCAGATAGTAATAATATAGACCACAGCACAATTTAAGGAAACGGTTAGTTTGAAATCGAATTTACGAAAACCCACTGTTCTACTTAATCAAAAAACACAATTTCCTCGACATTCCTACCACAAAACGTTTCACTCGTTCCCACTAATACCCACATTATTTTTCTAACAAAACATCTGTTCCAACTTCGAACAAAGTGGAAGTATCGCCCTCCCAGAGGATCAAAGTCCATCAGAGGGAAACTTATTTAATTTGTAGCCTGTATCAACAAACTGATTACTGTTGGCGTGTTGTTTACGTATTTTTAGTTAGGGACAGACGGACTTCGCTTTTGAGGTGCGAACTTAATTGGACCTACTTATGCAAACAGGAACAAACCCACACACTGATCAAGTGGAAAAAAGCCGCTTTTGCATAAGCAGGTCCTATTTGGTCGTTGTTTTTGGGGAGAGGGTTCCCTCCAGACTAATCGCCGGTTCGCAAAAATAAATTATAATCGGCACGTCATGCGCGGTGCACGCGGTCTCCACTCTATAATGCCCCGGAGACGATCAATTGCAATTGTCAATTTTACGTTATCATTCAATCAATTCGTTATCAATAATTGCCAGTGATCGTTTACAAGTACAATTGAAGCGATTGTCAATCGCAATTACGTTATTTAAAGCAATTGATATAAATTTGATTGATTGAAGCTGCCAATTGATCGGTTAACTGAGTCATTGACAGTCGCTTTCATCATTCGTGCATCTGACAGCAGTGAAATTGTCCCTAACTGCCTGTGTGAACACCAACTGTACCAATGCTGAAAAGCATACTGAACGCAAACTCATTGAAACGTGCATCAATGGCGCTTCAATTGTAATTGTCAGTAACGTAGTACATTGACAATTGGCATTGATCGTCTCGGGGCATAACACATGTCAATGGAGCAGATATCTGTTATGCGCCCACGCTCCTGTCAATGAGCATCAATATATTTGTTTTATTGCTTTGCTTTAAATTGATTGGTATTACGATTGATGTATTAACTGCAATTTATTCACTAGAAAAATACAATAATCGCTTCAATTGTACTTGTAAACGATCAGTGGTAATTGACAATCACGTTAAATTGACAATTGCAATTGATCTTCTTGGGGGCGCATTGAAGTGGAGACCGCGTATGGGAAACGTAGTGTGGGACGCCCTGCGGCACGACGATCGATGATTTGAAGTAGATGACTGGCAGCGGATGGATGCGGACTACTCAAAACCGGGATGGTTGGCGCTCTTTGGGGAGGCTTACGTTCAGCAGTGGACGGCAATTGGCTGATATGATGATGATGATGACGTCATGCATTCAATTTTGTACCTGTATGCTTAAATGACTATTATAAAAGCAGAAAATTGTTTATGACTAACTAACGATACCTAGGAAAAAATTGTTTTTTTTTAAACAAGACCAGAACAAAGATATTCGGTTCCTATGTGATAGGCTAGGGAGTGAAGTCACAGCTTACCGTTAAATAATTTTCTACTTTATCAAAAAAACATATCCACACGATTGCAAAAGGTTTTAAAACCCTGTTTTTACACCGTAGAACTTTAAACCGATGCTTGTTCGTCTGAAGTCTGGTAATTGCTTTCCAGCGTTTTATGAAAAATTCTCAGCTAAACTGCGATCAGCCACCCACGGATTTAACGGGATTAAAGTTCTATTTTGGTGAAATGAGAGGACAAAGTATAATGCATTGAAAATGTGAATTTCATTTGGTAAAATCTACTTTTTATTTAATTCAATTTTATCTTGTTCTGCCAATATCTATACATATTAGGTATGCACCTCAGCCATTAATTTAATTAATGACATAATTTATTTTTTTGCCCATGCGGTTAAAACCTCCTTTAATGTATGTAAATACTCCTAGTTCATTAAGCACAGAAGTAAAGTTCTAAAGTTGAACCAAGTTTTAACCGCATTTCGGCACTTAACCTAGAACAAGGAACTTAGCACTTACTTAGATCCACTTAACTAGACAGCTTTTGGTATGTTGTTACAGCTGTAAGCTTTTTTAATCCTGTAGATATACATATGTGACCCTAAGAAAATACTGATAATTTGCATTGTATTTGTTTTTAAATGTAGCCGTTTTTCAAATAAAAGCTTGGGAAAGGGCTACATTTTCAGTTGTTAGGAGCTTACATAGTTTTTTTCTGGATCAATTGTTTTTTTTTAAATTTAAACTAATTTAATTTTGTCATTTTGTAGGTGCTTGTTATGGGTTTTGAAAGCCTGAGTAAAATTCTATTTAAACACTTTAAAAACTCACAAAAAAAAAAATAGGTATACCTATGAAAAAATAAAAACTTTTTCACTCTTTCAACTAAATTACATATCTAATCAAAGGGGCAATCCTATCTTATCAAACGCACCAGAACATTAGTAGATAAAATTCCAAACAATTCCATGACCCAATTTCGAAATACCGTGTTACCAAATTATGGGTCATCGGGCAATATTGTCGAATGCTGTAATCAAAGGTAAGCAAGTCGTGAAGAAACGACAATGATTGATTTGCATAATCTGACAGAGAAAATAGACAATCTAGGAGTTCAAAAGATGTCAGTAGCATGACTAGAATATACAAAGGATCTATGACTCGAATTTGGGTATGAACAAATAAGAGGCCGGTCAGTTGTTCTCAAAGTTTTGTTCAAGACCTGAGATCTTACACTTTACGCACGCAAACTTAAAGAGACGGGTTTTTGACATGGGCGTTTTAAATCTTATTAAAAAATAAAGTTTAAATTCTGATTAGCAATGGAGTTTTTTTTGAGTAAGGCTGTGTACTGTTATTATAATCAGTCAATCTTTTGGTGATGCAGAGACAAATAGTTTGTAAATTGCAGACGCAAAATCTATTTTTGTACTACATATACCTAGTAGTATAACAAAACTGAAGTTTGTTTGTTTGAATCGCTAATCTCTGGAACTACCAGTCGGATTAGGAAAATTATGTTTGTATATAATAGCCACATTGATGAGGTCCCGTTCCCGTATAGCCTATAGTCCTCTATAGGCTATACGGGAACGGGAATAATGGGATAAGCTAGTTAAGGTACAATTCTGTGCATCGCGGCCAATCGTAGCCGCGCGCGATCGATCGCATGTCAGAGCATGAAAATGTATGGCGCTGTTTCCGAGGTCTGCGACAGAAGCGCGCGGCCGACTTCGAAAGCGGTGCCTTATATTTTCATACTCTGACTATTGTCGCATCAACCGCGTGCGACAGTCGCATGCGATAGAGCGCGGCTGCGATCGGCCGCGGTGCCCGGGATTGTACCTTTAGGAATAAAATGAGATGTATATTTATTTTAGTAATTTGATATTTGCGTAGATATAAGGACTGCACACTAAGAAACATACAAATAAGTGGGTAATGATGAGATACCATACTAAATGTACCCTCATTGAGGGTACCCCCTACTTACTAGTTTTAATATAACTTTACTGTACTTTTTGAGCACTTGAATACGTACGTAATAAAACGCTAGAAGTGCTAGCTTCCTCTGTAATAAGGGATGAAACTGTAACACAATGTTGTACGTTACATTGTTGACTATTAAACAGTAAGCAAAGTATAACATTTTATCAACACTTAGCATTTCCATCAGGATATTATTCACGTAAATTAAAATATTTGACGACACTGCTTGTGCTGAAAGGTCGTCTTGTTAGCCATGGATTTTACTATTGTTATAACGATTATATGCTTAATGTTTAATTTTGATGGCCCTGGTTTATCACTTGTGGCGTCGAGTCACAGATCTTTTTATTAAATTCTACCCTCTGCACGTGTAAGCGGGCACACCCTTCATGTCTGGAGGCTTATTTAGTTTGATTTGATATTGTTTTTATGCTTGAGTTTGTCTGTTTATGCTGGCATAATGGAGTGTGCTAGCTTACAAGTAGCGAATTATTAAGTTTTATGTTTTTATGTGTTACCTTTGTTGTATTGTTTTCTTTGTAAGAATACTGACTACTTACATACCTTTGTATAAGTGATAGTTCTTATAACTCAACAGACAGATGTGTTGCTGGGGAGTTTGTTGCGCCACTTCTTCTTCCCAGCTAAAACACTAGGAAGTGGTTTTGGCGGGCGTTTTAGGGGACTGTCTTTATGTAGAACTTTGACGTTCAAAAAGTGCTGGCACTCAGCCTAATTTGAATAAATGACTTTTGAATTTTGAATTCTATATAAATCCAAGTTTTCCTAAAAAAAAAAAATCTCTCTGGGCTTAAAATTAACGTTAGACTTGGGGAAGCAAAATTAAAAAAAAAAAACATTTTTCATTTCTCATTACAACTTTTATAAAATAAAGGTAAAACAAATCTGAATGAGAGTAACTTTTCTAAGAAGTCAGCAGTTTGCAAAGTTAGGAACGGTCGCAATAATAAGAACATTGAAGAATAATATTACTGTATATTCAGCAAGTTCGAAACACAGGCACTTGCAAAAATAAGTAGATACTTGAATTAAATGTATCGTTGAATCATAAAAAGTACTAGAAGCTATCGTTTTTAACCTTTTTTAGGTTTTAATAGTGGCAAAAATCATCCAGGAAATACGTCCGTTCTTCTCCAAAAGTTGAGATAGTTTTGAGGTGATAACGTCTAATAAATTGATGAACGCCGGCTGCTCGCACGAAAAAGGATGACTCATTGTAACGTTACGATAATTTCATCAAAGTTTTGTTATGACATTGTCACTTTAAACTATTGTCCGTAAACCGACTTTACAGACAACCAATTTTTTTATTTTAAATTTCTAACCTTAATACATGCCATTCAAAACTAACTCTTAATTATCCAATTGAAAAAAAATACTTTGACGCTGAATTTTCTCCCAGGAAACAACATATACATTTCAAGAACTGAATCATTAACAAGTGACAAAAGAATTAACTAATACAATCCATAATGAAAACTATACTTCTTAAGTTACATTAACCTATTAGTATTTATTAACATTTGAAATATTGTGATTCTTTTCCTTTTCAACAAAATCTTGATATTTAATATTCGTCAACTCGTAAAAGGTCGAAAATATTTGAGAACCGCTTTTTATACCTCAGAAAAAGGTCTAAAAAATAGTATAGTGTTGTGATAGATTCGCCCCTTTTCCCTGACAAGGGTCCAACTACTATTAGATGATTTCTGAAGACGGGTCAAAGATATTGGGTCGGACTGATTTGCGTTAAGTCTATTATTGAAAGGTTCCGCATATGATTTTAGTTGTTTGGATGTTTTATTGCCTTATTTTTTACATTGTTTTATTGTCTCCGTGATGGACAACATAATGCTAAAATACGTATCTTTAGATACGATTTTCTTTTAGAATTACAATAGTGGTCTTCATTAAAACAAAATGGAAGTATTGAGACTAAGCCGTCCTGAATCGGGTACATTGCTCGCAGAACAGATGGTCGATGGGGCCGAATAGTTCTGGAGTGGCGACCGTGTACCGGAAGACGGAGCGTTGGAAGGCCTCCCACAAGGTGGACCGATGACCTGGTGAGGATCGGTATGTTTTTAAGACTATTAAAATGTTTTACCAATATTTCGGTATCGCCTAATTATTGATATTTTTAAAACAAGGCGGGAATGCTGTGACCCGGTATTTTATTTTCATGGCCCACCCACCAAATGGGAACCGCTGAGATAAAGCATTTGCCGCTAGTACCATGCTAAAACAGAACATCATTTGATATTTTACAACTATTACAGATGTGAGACATTGTATGGATGAATTGATGTTAGTTAATCACGCCAGAACGGCTGAACGAATTTCAATGGAATTTGGCACAATTATAGATTATAGTAGGAATAGCACATAGGCTTTTTCACCTGATGTGTCCTTATGAATAATTAGGATAATTATAAATAAAAAATATATATTATGATTATAATTAAATATTTAGGATAATTTTAGACATTCACGCAGGCGAAGCAGCTCGAAGAAGCTGGTATTCAATGAAGTGTCGCATTTTGGAATATTTTATTTATAAATTATTTCAAAATACAAGTAAGAAACCAATTCAGTAAACGTTGCAACCTGATCAAAAGCAAAACACCAAGCTCGTAGTAAAATCTTAAAAGTCTTCCATTCAGTGTTTATTCAATGAAAGAGCACAGGAAAATTCCTTCCATTTCGACTTAAGTCGTCTTAAAATCACTTTACGAGTACTAGTACCTGCGCGCCGTAGCGCGACTCAAAAATAGGGCACTCCATTCATAACGTTTTGAAACACCAATGGCGAGAAGCTTGCTGCATCTTTGATGATTTTCAACTGAATGAAATACGGACCAACATGTTCTCGTTAATGAGTTTATCATGGGAAATACATAATAACATATAATATATATAACTAGCTGTCGCCCGCGGCTCCGCCCGCGTGAACATCGAAAATTGTCCCAAGGGAACATTCTCCCGGGATAGAAACTATCCCATGTCCTTTCCCGGGACTCAGACTATCTCTATACCAAATTTCATCTGAATCGGTTAAGCGGTTTAAGCGTGAAGACGTAACAAACATACACACACACTCACCAAACTTTCGGCTTTATAATATAAGTGTGATGTGATATAATATAGTGTGATGTGATAAATTAATAACCAACTTAGATTTACCTGCACCAAATATTACTAAATACAAAAATTAAACACTAAACGTGTTTAAACATCATTTCGACTCTGTCATCTTGAAACGAATGTCTGAAATAGAACGATAATTTAAATTTCATTTAGAGATTAATGCAATTTTTGGGAAAATGCCTTTTCAACTCCGTGTCGTAATGAATCGAGTAATAATGAATAGATGACGAGGGTCATATTCAAATACGGTTATTTGTTGAGTCTTGTGGCTTAAGAGACTTTTTACAAGCAATTGAATCCATCCAGAGAAATTTTCAAACAGTCAACATTGCATTACAGAATGTTTTCTGTATTTCAATGTTAACTGTTGCGGGTTGTTACCCGCCAGACATAAATAGTGCATGGAAATAGTAAGTATGACGTATGGAAACCCATAATGTATGGTCAACCGGTGCCGTTTTTTTTCTTTTTTGACACAACTGTTATTACGGCAGCTCAGCTCTAAAGTACATCCATCTCGAGTTATGCGCGCTAATCTATATCTCGTATTTAATTAGACAAACGAAGCGTTAAAGATTAGGGTGAATAACTCGAGACGCATGTACTTTGGAGTTGAGCTGCCATTGCAACTTTTGTTTGTATGGGAGTACTCTCAACATCTAACACGGTGGCGTTAGTGTGCCATAAAAAAAGGCACCGTTTTTGTGCAAAGCCCTTTGTGGTCTTTAACTTAGCCGTGATACAAATATAGTGGACTAAGTACCACGGCACAAATTTCTATAGAGTTTTCAAATGAAGCACTTACGAACCGAAATGTTATAACAAAATTAAATGAAACAGGGACCATCGCGCAGCCTTGGATAAGGTTATCATCAGAACTGTTTCGATTATGAAGACGTTTAGTGGTTCGTTTCATTGGGTTTGGGATTCAAGTTAATACAGTGTTGCGTATTTCTAATGTATTTTTTGCTAATGGGGAAGTGTGTGAAGATTATGTTACAGTGGTATCGATATTAAGAAAGTCAAAATTATATGAATTAACGAATTTCCGCCGCTTACTAATCATCTAGCGGCTGTTCTATTAACATTTCTTGTAAATGGTTATGTAACTATAATTTTGATGCACATTAAAGTTAATGAACTACTCAACTCAACTGTACTAAACTGTATTGAGTAATCCTTTATTATTTCGATAGTTTTCTTAACAGAGGTAAGATTAAATTCCCTATTTCAAGTTAATTGAGTAAATAGGTAGGTAAGTGAATGTCTTGTACATTTATTTATTTCCCTTTACAACCAACTTGGAAGTGGAAAACTTATATATCATCTTCGTATACTTCATTCACACACTTTACAATAATCAACGCACTCGTGCTGTCCCTGGGTGTCAGCACTGTGAGGAACGCCCGGAGGACACGGTGGAGCATACGGTGGAGGTCTGCCCTGCTTGGGCGGAGCACCGCCGTGTCCTCGTCGAGGCGATCAGCGGCGGCGACCTCTCGCGTGCGGCCCTGGTTAAATCCATGGTCTGAAGCGAGGAGGCTTGGGAAGCGGTCGCCACGGTTCTGCGAAGTAGTAATGCTAGCGAAGGAGGAGGCGGGCCGCGCGAGGGAAAGACAAGACCTTCGCCCCAACCGCCGCTATAGAAGAAGATTCAAGAAGATACCCCGGGCGACGGGTGTCGCAGGGCGATCCCCGGCCACCATATGCGTGAGCTAGCCTGCCAGGGTTGCGAAATTTGTTCGAAAGAGTCACCGCGGCCCTGGAATGCATGAAGGAACACGGATGGGTTTTAGTTAGGAAGAATCTGACACGCCTTTCCGCTCCACCCTGAGCGGAAGAAATCATTTGATGATTTTCCATCCATAAAAAAAACACGCGATGACGTAATCAATTGGGCAAAGGTGCTCACTGCAAATAATTTTAATAAATGATTAGATTCCCGATGAGGAGCTCGTGGCTAAATAACAACAGCCGTACGGGTCGATCCTCAAGGTCTGTGGATGGGTGACCATCTTAACATATCGAAACAGCGCTGTGCCTCGGAAAGCACGTTAACCCGATGATCCCGGCTGTCATTTTGTAGATCTTTGGCAGTCGTTACGGATTTTCAGAAGCCGTAAAATCTAATGCCAGTCTTGTCAAAGAGTACTCTGTTTTCCAGTTATTGAGTTGTGGAGGTTTGACAGGCTGTCGCTCGCCGTAAAATAATGGTATCCGGCTGAAACCGGTTTGACTGGAAGCCGACCCCAATATAGTTGAAAAGTATGCAGATGATGATGATCCAAATTGGAAGTAGAAAATTAATATAACTTTCCTAAACTTGATACAAACACTTTACAATAATAAACCCACAGGTGCTGAATTCATCAAAGGGCAGGGGTGCTTACTACAAATAATTTAAACATTATTAGGTTCCCGATTCGCTGCGGTTGTAATAATGACAAAATGTTGACGAGACGTGGCGTTCGGGGGTGACGAACGTATTAAGGTGACTTTAATATAATATGTTTCAGGGCACGACCTCATTTTCAATTATTTTATGGGGAAAATTGTTCAGATGAAATTGTGAAGGGAGAGTGGAATGGGTTTCGTTTCTGATTTGGATGTAAATGTGCAATCTGTGGCAAACTTTGAAGGAGATCTTTGTCTTGTAACGGAGGACTTTTAGCTGAGATATTGACATTTATTAAAGATAGATTGTAGTTTCTCCAACATTAATGGCAAGTTATGAATGTAAATGTGGATGGATGAGCAGGGAGAGGGAGGCCAAAGAAAACATGGATGGATTTTGTAAGGAGTGATATGAAAGAAAAGGGAGTTAGTCATAGCGTGACGGTTGATAGGACAGAATGGAAGAAAAAAACTTGTTGTGCCGACCCCAAGTAACATGGGATAAGGGCAGGAAGATGATAAGTCTGCCTGGAATGAGTTTAATATAATTCTGAGGATGCTACATACACACACATAACACCTACAACGTGGAACTCGTCAGAGGCAAATTGAAAAGTGAAACGTGCTGTCTGATAGAAACGGTAATGTCTCAGAATTCAAGATAATAATTAAATGTTGAAGTTCCATTGAATCTCAATGTTTTTAAATATTTGTTTTAAAATCAACTAGATTAGGTACTTGCAGTACTTGTTGCGTCGGATTTTGCGCTGTTTTAAACGCAAAAAACAGTGTAAGATTAGTGTAAGATTTTTACGACCATCCCAGATTTATTACTATCCCGTTTAAAACAATACACAACATTTTCTTCATAACAATCTTAAAACAGTTCCAATATTTAATTACGAGTTCATTCAAATACACTGAGATAAGACAAGCTAAGGATTTCGCATAAAACAAATTTCCGGCCCCACGGAGACTTACAATGCCTGTTATAAATGATTTCCAATTATTTCCTTAATTAATTTATGGAACGTTAGGGAAAATGTTTTGCTGATTTTTAAGGTAATCTGGGTAAATGGGGATGATCCTATGGCGTGTTAAGTTGTAGGCTTGTTAGCATAGCAACGCTGGCTAAATAAAGTAACTTTTAAGTTTACATTTGTCGTGTTTTTGCAACTTTATGTGTGCTGTTTGGATGTTAATCAGGCAAAAAACAATTTGATTTCATTTACAATTTCAATTTCAACAATTTTACACGTAATATTGTTTTTTAAGGGTTCCGTTAATCCGAATGAAAAAACGGATCCGTTTTTTCATTCGGATTAACGGAACCCTTATGGGATCACTTGTGGTCCGTCTGTCTACCTGTCAAAGTCAAGACCTTTTTCTCAAAAGGTATTAAGTTGAAATTATAATCATGTCTGACACCAGTCTTGCCAGGGAGTACCGTGTTACCCTGTTGTGGAAGCCTAGTGGACAGCCGCTCTAGGTAAAATACTGGTATTCAGCTGAATCCCGTTTGACTGGAAGCCGACCCCAATATGGTTGTGAAAAGTTTAGGCAGATGTTGTTTTTTTATCATATTAATTTAGATGAGGTCAGTGTTTCCGTGCTGACTACTCTGAAAAGAAACACCGAAACCAGTCCAGACAGTGCAAGCATTTGTTAGTTATCGTGAAGCTCAATTTACGATTTTAAGGAGCTCAATGATTTTCGAAACCTAGGAATGAGGGAAGCGTTCAGTGCTTAAACTAAACGTTTTCCTGACTAGTTCCTTCGTATAAGCCACGTGGCCATCACATAGAAACGCCTTGACGCTTCGTAGTCGTCGCGTATTTTCGCTCTATCTCGCGCACGAGTCCCAGCATTATCCTGAGCGATGGCCGTTTTGCGCTAATGCGACGCATATCTTCCGAACTTGCATAACTTTTTTTAATTAGTTTTTTTTTTTTTTTTGTATGCGTCATGCTTGTCGCAAATAAACTCTTCTTCTTTCTTTCTTTTTCCTTTATTTTACGTCATAAAGGCTGCATAGTCTTATCGTATCTGAGGCCGCGTAAACATTTTGCAGAGGCACAATTTTTGTATTTTTCGCAATGATTTATGAAATGTGAAAAAGCTATTGTTTTTCAATAAAAACAGTTATTGTCGTGTGACTGTGAGTTTTAGAGATTTTTGAAAAAAATGATTTCTGCTTAATATTATGAGAAACGTCCTAAATAAATCCAGAACCAATACCATATTATCTATTTTTCATTCGATCTTCCACCACCTCAAATATTGTCATCAATCATCATGCATCGCAATTAGTGCATAAAAAAGCTTTTAGCCGTAACAAAGATGGACACGAATTTGATATACATATCTAATGGTTAGGTCAAACTACAGAGTACGGAATCGACTAGAAAAGCCGTTTTAATATAAACTAAAAAGGCGCGGTTCGACGGCACGTTATATTCCATGCACGCCTGGAGAGAGATTTCAGCGTAGTCTACGGTTTCCTCTAGGTCCAGTCCCTGCTAGGATTGTGGAATAGGGTATTTGACTAATAACATCTAATTAGTCCGTCAAATAGATTTCCAAAAAATATTAGACACATGTTTTTTCTTTTGTCACGTAAACAAAAAATTAAGATGACACAGTGTGTTGAAAACTCCTGTGACGTCACTTACCAGTACACTTTTTACTAGAAAGTAACGGTACAAGCCCCCACTTCTTATCTTCGATGCGTTTTATCTTCGTAGAAGTTTTTTGATTTGATGAAATAAAAAAATACGTACCTATCCAATATTTTTCGATAATCTAATTGACGAACTAAGTAGAATCATATTTAGTCCGTCAGGTTTTTGACCCAGGCAAAATCCCTATTATTTGCAAGAGTGAGAAGTCATTTGATGTTATCCCATCCAGAAAAAAAAACTGATAACACTATTTCTTAGTGTCGTCCTAGGCTACTTCATTAATCAATCAATGTGTCTAGCCTTTTTCCAACTACATAGGTACGTTAGGGTCAGATTCCGGTCCAATCGAATGCAGCTGAATGCAGCCGAAATATAATAAAATTATTAAAAATCCCAAAACTCATGATACACAAAAACAGCACTAATTGCGTGGGACTTCACTCGCAAGTTATGTCACGGTGAATTTGCGCCATCCAAGCGATGTTTTGTGTGACAAGGATAAAAGAATTACTTTAAAGTTGTGAAACTTCTGAAATCAATCAATTAAATCTTACAATTCTAAAAACGTCTGTCCCATTAGAATTCATGTAGATTTTCGATAATAGTCAAATATCGTGCTGCCAATCAGTGACACTCTCTGATGGCTGTGACACAGTGCGAGCTGCCGACAAGACAGTAGACAGATACTCGGATTGTCTACTCGTATGCCAGCTCGGCTCGCCTTAGCTATCTTCAAGGTAAAAGTAGCTGCCCAGGCTGTTGCGAGATATCTACAGCACACAAAAAATACAGGTTCCGCTCGTAACTGCCTAGCTAATACTGGCGAGCTGCTGTCCATACGATGCGAATTACTACCCTGCAGCTACTCCGCAGGCTGACTCGCACCCAGGGTTGCGGAATTTGTTCGAAAGAGTCACCGCGGCCCTAGAAAGCAAAGGGCTTTAGAAGGAACACGGATGGGTTAAATTTTTTGACCATGTCATCTTTAGTAATGGCCGCTGAGGTGTTTCGTCGCTCTGTAGGTCAAACTAGTCAGGTCAGCGTGGTTTTGGGGTCGCATTCTTTATGGAAGAGACGAATTGATTCTCCTGTCAGTTATTTGATAGAATGAAAGGGAACTTTAAGGTTTCTAAATACATACATATGTAACGCGACAATACGACAATGATGCGCCGACTATTGTTCATAAACATTTTTCCGCAAATAATATATTTTGAGAACAATTTCTATAAAAGGTTGTCGCATTGGCGCGTCAGGCTTGTCTATGTAAGCCTTTTTAAGAGCTGCTGCTAAGTCTCAAAACATACTGTAACATAAAACTGTCTGTGAAAAAGTAATAAGACGTCTTAGTGCTTCTCAATCGAGATACATAAGTCGAAGTGAAATATAAGAATTTTATTATTATTTAGTCTGAGAGCTAAGGTTAACAACCTACTCGCCCATTGTGGAGTGAAAGTGCACTTACGTCCATCATTCAGTGAACGGTGATTCAGATTGTTAACACCACACAACACAGAATAAAACTATGTACTCAGGGTACTGTTGGGGCTGCCGTGGCGATGCAGTGCGTCAGGGATGTTTGCTGAGGCGCGGGTTAATGCTTTGCCTGGCTTTGCCGCCATAATCAGGAAAATATGCGCCTCCCTACTCACTCACGTTCGTGGCAGCACCAACACTATGCTGAGTGTTTTTGCAGATAGGTGCGAGTCCCCCATGCTGCAAAGATGGGTGCGGCTTCATATCGTGGTGTAGTAGTGCTGTCAATACTAACATTATTTTTTAAGTAATGTATGGCACCGCTTCCGAAGTCCGCGCGCGTCTGTCGCAGACCTCGGAAACGGCGCCAGACATTCTCATACTCTGACTACTGTCGCATGCGACAAGTCGCGCACGGCTGCGTTTGGCCGCGATGCACGGAATTGTACCTTTACGCTGACCGCGATTTCTATAGACAACCTTTACTGATAGATGCTAATCTTTTGAAGTGAAAACTTCTTTAGCGGCGTTGTGCACTTTTTGGGATGGGTAAAAAATGTGAAACTCGCATCAGGACACGTGACCTGATCGAAAATTCGTAAGACGGAGGGAGAGTAGACCGTCGGCGCGGCGTAGGAGAGAAAGTAATATCCCCCTCTCTTTCTACCGCGCGCCGAAAATGTATGCCTCAATGCATGCATATGCAAGTCGTGCGAAATTATTCCCTAACTATTCCAAAATATCAAAAATGCAAAACGTCAATGTTCATGTTTTCACTTCTGCCGGCACTCCCGGAGTGCAACCCGTTGTTTTTTTTTTTCGAATACTTAATTTGTGATTATTTTATTAAGTTTTGGGTATGAATGATGGTACCTACACCAGTGAAGGGAAACCAAAAATATGAACGTGAAAGATGGCTAGGACGACTAATAGGAAATTTTAAAACTTTAATTTAGATGCATGCAATGTTATTGTATTTGTGAATGATAAATTACTATGAATGTCTGTGTGTTTTTAGTTGGTTTGCCTGAATAAATTAATAAATATAACAAAGCTGAAGAGTTCGTTTGTTTAAACGCGCTAATCTCTGGAACTACAGTCGGATTCGGAAAATTCTGGATATGATAGCCACATTCATGAGGAAAGTTATACGAGAACGGGAAAAAAGGGATATATGCGCGTACGAAATCGTGGGCAAAAGCTAGTCCAAAAAAGCAGATGAGCGCGAGAGAATGACGATGAATAAGTAATAAATGAGTCAAAAGTTTCCACAATTTAACAGCCTTCCTGTTTAACAGTGAAAACTTTTCAACTTAATTAATCGTTTCTCACCTTTTAAAATAGGCCAGGAGGGGTTGGCTTTTGATTTACCAGGGATTATTTAACTACATAACATAAATACCTTCAACCAAATCCTACCGACCTAAGTCATAAGTACCAACTAATCTGTAGACTTTGGTTTAAATAGACGCTTGGACCTTTTAGTGCAGCCGTGAGATACACACTTGGTTCTTAGCATACCTACATTTATTTTTTTATTTTTTATATCTATGTACCGTGCGTGTTTCATGTAAGTGCTAAATAAATATTATTCTTTCTTTTTCTTTCTTTCTTTTCTTTTCTTTGACTTTGAGTAAAAAGTCGTAATAAAATAGCTAATTATGATGAAACGGGGTGGCAATACTCTTACATTGATTTGGCAAATTTCCAGAAAGAAAACTATCGAAAAATGAATATGAAAATATTGTTTTCAGAGAGCAAAATACCCCCTTCTAATTTCTCCTGTAGCGTGGGTGTGTTTACAAACATACAAACTCATACAAACCAACAGTCACACCTGGAATAATCTGTAGACCAAACAATAAATCAATCAAATATGTTTATTTGTCCAAACAAGTACAAGGTGTAATAAATTCGTAATGGATCCCTATGTTCTGCCACAGTAGCTGGAGAACAAATAATAATAGTAAGAAATAGTAACTTTATTATTATTTATATTAGGTTCACTCACGAAGAAGCAGCCGACCAGCCAGCCACTGCGCCAACCGTGACGTCAAAATCATCACCACGTGACTGGCGTTTAATTTGTGATTATAGATGTGAAACAATCGATTTAAAACTCTTAAATCAAAATGTTGCCGTTTTAAACCCCAAATAAATCGTTTTAAACGGTTCAAAACTCGCCTACAAAAATAAAAGAACTGTGTATGTGCATGTGTGTGTAAGATAGGCGAGCTGGCAACGTTGCGTCGAGTCACGAGTGATGGCGTCAACGAGAGTGTGAGTTTGGTCTTAAACCGAATCAAATTGATTATTTATATCGTTTGGAAAACCCACTAAGTATATTAATATCAGTATATCACACATTTAAAAAATATTTATTCAGTTTATAGGTACCTACTCCGTTATATCCCAACCTCGGTAAAATCAAGAAATTGTAGTTATAATTAAGAAAAAGATAGTTATCAACACCAGACGTTTTAAATCGAAAAAATGGTTTATTTCGGTTTTAAACTGACCTTACATATATATTTGTGACACATCGATCATTTATTCTCAGAAACTATGCGTTAGTCATCAAAACTAAAATCCATTAAATACGAGTAAGATACTAAGTCCACCAACCAATTATATTTCAGGTCAAGACGGCTTCCATCTCATCTATTCCCATTGCTCGTGAAAAGAGTACGCAGCTCCTTATCCACTGATAACCTCATACTGCAAGATCCTGATTTCCCACAGGATGGCTGAACTTATCCTAAGCTAAGCGAATACTAGCAATATTTTTAGGAATACACTGTCTAAGGAAAACTAGTTTATTTTGCCGTCTTGAGGAGGACATATAATTATGTTTTTATGGCGATGCAGTTTTTATACACTGAGACAGAGGACGTAACACAGCAAGATATAAAAACTTAGGTATATGGAGTTGTATTATGCCCCACATTTTATTTTTTGGTCTGGGGAGTGAAGTTTGCCTCTCCCTCACGCGTTTTGCCACCTTCTTCACCTCCTGCTTCGCAGAAGGAGGTGACAGCATCCCATGGCCCCTCGCTCGCATGGATTGAACGAGAGCCGGACGCAAGAGGTCGCCGCCGCCGATCGCCTCTAGGATTATGCTCCATGCGAGAGATTTATTATACTAGCTTGTGCTAGAACTAGTATGTTCAACTGGAACTTACTCCCAGAATAAAAAGTTCTATTACAGGACTAGGTCTACCGCTGTGCCAAGTTCCATCCAAATCGGATCAGCTGCTAAGAAGTGAAGAAATAACAGACAGACAGTTACTTTCGCATGTATAATTTTTAGTATAGATATCAATTTGGAATGCGGAGACAGACTAGATAAGTCTGCTGTCATAAGAATAAGGACGTATTTACACAAAACGAAGTAACCGATTTCCGACATTAAGAAAATAACTTATTTCGTTTTAAGTCGATCCGAAACGTCCTTTTTAGAGTTCTCCCTATTAGGACCCTATTACTAAGACTCCGCTGTCCATCCGTCTGTCACCTGGCTGTATCTCATGAACCGTGATAGTTAGACAGTTGAAGTTTTCACAGAATGTTTATTTGTATTGCCGCTATAACAGCAAATAATAAAAAATAAATTAAATTAAAAATTAAAGCGGGCTCCCATACAAGACATGTGTTTTTTCGGTTCATGGTACGGAGAAAAACTAACTGAAAAAGTGTTCGTATCTCATCATCATATCAGCCGAAAGACGTCCACTGCTGGATATAGGCCTCCCCCAAAGGGAGGGGAGCGTCATGCCATAATCGCAACGCTTGGCAGGCAGGTTGGCAATCGCAGTATAGCTGTTGCCATGCACAGAGACTGCTGCTGCCCATTCTCTGGTGAGTCCCTTAGTCGCCCCTAACGACACCCACGGGAAGTGGTGGCATGGTGCTATTCTTTATCCTCCGACACCATACAGAACAGTTCGTATCTAAAGAGTAATTAGTTCCAATTTGTACAATATTCGTAGGTTTTGAGGGAGGAATATTCTGTAAAGCTCAAAATAACGAACCGACAAATTGGCGCAGCATCACTCGAAGTTAGCTATGTTACAGTAACGAACCTAGGTCCTAGTTAAAAGTTAAGCTTTTATGTAATAGAATTTGAGTTTTATTTTACCGAGTTACATAGTTTTTATAACACTCAATTTTGGTACGAATTGGGATTTAAAATAATGCAATACCATGAACGGGTTTGTAGGTAGATGCAATCAGAAACATAAATCTGATTTGCAAAACTACAATTTAAGACATGGGCTGGCAGGCATTATTCGACAGTATTTTGAATATTCTCGATCTTTAATATGTTTAAAACAAAACTTCAGGAATCTACCTAAGTACCAGAGAGTAAATATACATTCACACATCACATCTTTTTACCTACCTAAATCTACGACATTTCCAGAAATAATATTTTCATTAAAATGTCCATTCACATAAAATACGTTTTTGATGTTAAACCCGCATTTCTAACTGTTGTACAAAACTTTTATACTACGAGAAGCGTTTCCCTAACTACTAACCTGATTTTCAGTTGAGGAAACATGTAAGGACAAACATACATACATACATATTAAAAGTGGATATGAAATGCAGCAAAACTTTCTCAAAGGAGTCAGTCCTCCATGCTTGCTTTTCCATTTCCTTGGAACGATCATAGGTACCTACTCGTAGGTAGTTGTACCTACTCGAGCAGGGGATTTTCAAACTACTTCCAATGAATTTTCCCCTGTGCAGTTTAGTTAAGGTCTATACAGACGGACTGCGTACGATCGATCGATCGATCCTTTTTGGCCGACCGACCTTGACAATTCAAAAGTGCCTGTAAATGGTCTAATTGAAATAAATGCTTTGAGTTTGAGTTTGAGTTCGATGTCCAATATTAGTCCATAAATTAATTCCCAGTTAGTGTTGGTGTTTCGTTTAAGACTCAGCCAGGAAACACCGGCCTCATCTAGTTTAAATGTCAAAAATTATGACTTGGTAAAGTGTTATTCTTAACAAATTTACGAAATAAATATCACCAACCATTTTGATAGGTAATGAACGGTCGACGGTCGACCGAAATGGACGATCGTTACTAGGAAATCCAAATCAAAGTCGAATGGAAATAGTCTTGACTGTCCGCAATCCGCCTGATCGTGCTGAGCGATATCATTGATCAATCGAAATCTAGCACCTTTGAGTGGTAACACAACAAAAAATCGATACTTAATCGATTACATTGATCGACGTCGTCCATCGCTTTGTCCAACATTGTTTGCCATCATCGGTCAATTGGAGCTTGGGCATTAATTTGGTGTAGTTGATTGACTTCGGTTTAAAGAAACTTTATTCCCAATAAAGACATATGTCACTTACTTGAGAACGATACTAACTACATAGACTTTGACTGATTCATTCTAACATTGACAAAATGTCATCGATCAAATTTGATCGACTACAGTCTGGTCGCACCTTTACAGCCAACCAATACTTACTTCAATGAAAATGCATCAGTTAACTCAGTTCCACTTGGAAGAACTTGCGTTTTAAATAAAGAACATCGTTAAATATTTCATTTCAGAAATATTAGTGCAACGAGCGAGACAGCACGTTTTTTTTTTATCTTTTCTCGGAAGATACTCTCTTCTAACCATTTATTAGTTGAAGAATTTCTACGAATCAACTTAATGACTAGAAATTAATTACAAAAAGTGGGTGTAAAAGGGTGTTTAAATGGAATTGGTCTGTTTACTCTGTTAATGAGATTTTAGCGGATTTAAAGACCGTCTTATTAATGAGATGGTTGGATTTTAACCGACTTCATTAATAATGGTAGGTTTTAATGCCAGGGGAGAATGGTAGAATGCTTATACAGTTTCGTACCAGTAGATTAAAAAGTATAAAAAATAGAAATGAATATTACTAAGTGTAAACGTGTTTTTTTGTGTCTTTCTTGCTAGACAAAGTTTTTTTTTAATTTTAATTGTAGCTCAATATGACAGTTTGTCTGTTTGTTGACGGTATTGTCTGAAAGTACTGAACCGATTACGAATACTCTTTCACTGATAGATATATAGCAGTATTATGCCTGGAAACCAATGTGCTTTTCAAGCTAGAAAAACACACGGTACCTATGGGATATGCCAAGAGAGTGAAACAGCAATGGAATGGGAAAAATCTAGTTCCTAACATTTGCTTACAAATCCGAATAACATAAGTTGTAGCGGAATTTGTTCGAAAGAGTCACCGCGGCCCTGGATCACAAAGAGCAATTGGAGGAACACGGATGGGTTTTAGTCAGTAAGAGTTTGACACTCCCTTCCATTCCACCCAAAGAGAAGGAGTCATTTGAACATTAAAAAAAATGTGTGTTCGTTGGAGCTAACACACACTCTACTACACACTCCTTAAGTACTATTGTTGTGTAGATTAAGTAAAAAGAGGGTATATGAAAGCATCTTAAATAAGCTGAGTGTACTTTGTATATACACACATACATATGTACATAATCTCGAAGCGAAAGGTGCGCAAAGGAACGTAACGCCTCACTTTCAGTTAACGCTCGATTTTACTCCTCATAAAATTTTCATACCGCGGGCTAAATATGAAAATGTGAACTGTATCATGTTCTTATGAGAAATAAAGATTCTTTAAACCTAAATCGTTTCTTAAGGAGTAAATTCCAAAAACAGTGACATATTTTACACTTTATTAGTGTAACTATTGTGAAGAGGATATCCTTGGCTCCAGGTCTCTGGCAGACAAGGTAGCCTTTGGAAGCGTCTGGTGAAAACTAAAAGAGAATTTGAAAAAGGAATGTAAAAATATGTTTTGTTTTTATTTGTGCCAGCTCTCGTTGAAGGCAGACGCCTAATATATTTTAAAGTTCAAATCTAAAAGATAGTTTTAATTATAACTAGTGGCCCGCCCCGGCTTCGCACGGAAGTTTTTTTTTTTTCAAATTTTCTTTCATAAGGACCTTCTCCTGACAATAACAAATACAACAAAAAAAGAAATAGCGAAATTGGTCGAGCTATTCACGCGTGATGCCGTGACCAACGGAAATAGGGATTAATTTTTATAAATATAGATAGATAATATCACAAGTAGCACTAGCGTGAGTCGCTGGTGTTACAATATGTCACTATTTTTGGAATCTTGCAATATTTGAGATGACTAGTTGCTATCCATTTTAATGTAAAGAATAAACTTGGAAACATTTAATATTAAAGTAGAGCTCTTGATAAGATGAGCACTTTAATTCCGGTCTAGGTAACGACTCGGTATTTTGCTTCAAACTTACTCGCTAACTTTTGATGAGGAGAAGTTACGGTAAAGCTAGAACAAACTGTGTTTTTACCTTCGAGGAAATAAATCGAGTTATTTTGATTCCAGGTTTATTATTGTTTGTGTTTGTATTAGTTTGCTTTTATTTCTTTTACAATTTTCCTTGCAACTACTGTATGACAAAATACACCCTAGGTTGTCAATAATGGTTCTGGAATTTGTTCGAAAGAGTCACCGCGGCCCTGGAACGCGAAGGGCATTAGGAGGAACACGGATGGGTTTTAGTCTGACACTCCCTTCTGCTCCGCCCAGAGCGGAAGGAATCATTTGATGATTTCTCATCGATAACAAAAAAAAAGCTGTCAATAATGATACAGTGAGAAAACTAGATCATCTTACACGATAATAGTTATTAATTTGTTTTGTTAGAAAAAGCCGGACAAGTACATCTGAAAGTTTGAAAAACTTTTTACCTCCTCCTCCTCTATTTTATTCAAAATGTATTTGTTTAGGTACGTCCTTTTCTTTATTTCACCCAAAGTCATCACATTACAATACAATATCAAAAGACTAAGAGCTTATAAGGTTTATAACTAGATCACAATAATTTTAATAGTTTGACTCCTAAACTAGGTGTATGTGCCTGTGTCTTAGGAGATAGTGATTCTCCGAACCAAATAAAGTCATATTTTACTAAATTGTGGGTCATAGATGTTCATGTGTACCTATCAACGGGTTTGATCCTGTAGATTCGGAGAAAAGTGTTTGAGAAAGACAATTCCGACGACGAGTGATCATGTCTTCGTATGCGAGTGTTCCGTTTTTCATATGGACGTTCGGAATCCTAAAAACACAGGCATATAATATTTTCATTTCAATAAATGAACACACTTTTTAATGTCTCCAACCACGCAAAATCCAATATCAAAACAACACTACACAATTCACAAAGTTATTTAATATTAAAAGAAAACAAAACACACTCACACTGTATTTCATATTATTTTAAACAAAAAAAACTTGAACAACATTTATGTAGTAACACATTTGTTGTGTTTTTTTTGGCTCGACGTATAAATGGGATGTCATAGAAGTAGTGACATGTAGTCAGTAATGCAATAGTAGTCTATAAGGTATGCCTGTCCAACATAAAGTGAGCTTCATCCATTTTGCCTTTTATTCCAAGTTTATTTGGTAACAGTACGTATATTTGTTTTACATACACTCCTATTACACGTTAAATCAGAAGGGTACATATTGGGTAAAATGTTAGTGTTCAAAATATCGAAAATTTTAATGTCGTTTGTATCAAAATATCGAAAATTGTTTGAACCAAGCTTAAAATGTCTAATAAACTTTTCATTCGGGATTGGCCAGTGGTTTAAAAAAAATACCACGAAAGGGATAACGGGGTCTTTCATGCCCCGCCGTCCTCTCCTTTTTTTTTTTTTTTTGATATCGGGGGAAATCCTCATGGAAATCCTCCACCCTGGGGCGGAAGGAGGGGTCTGTCAGACTCTTACTGACTAAAACCACCCCGGTGTTCCATCTTCCACCTGCGCCGGGGATCGCGGGAACGTATGCGACATCCGCAATCCCCGGCTGGTGCCGGCCCGCCTCTGCGGGCCACCTCGCGTCGGCGAGGGGAGTGAGGTGTTTGACTCCCCTCGCTACGTCAAAGAGGGGCGCACGGGAACACCACGCGCCGCCACCTCGGGTCCGGATGAATGGGGGGCGACGGACATCCCCAAGTCCGTCGCCCCTGGACCCAGTTAGGGGGGCCGGAAGAGGGCAGCGTATGCCCTCCTCCGACGCCCGATGCGCCTGCTGCGGGCAGGGAGAGCGGTTGTGATCTCCCTCTCCCTTTCCGCAGCCTCCTTCTGCGCGATAACTGTCTCGCAGAAGGAGACCACCGCGTCCCAGGACTCCTCACCGCCGACCATAGCATGGACTACGGCCGGCAGCGAGAGGTCACCGCCTACAACAGAGATGAGGGCACGGCGCGGCTCCTCCCAAGCTGCACACTCTGCAAGCGTATGCCGTGCCGTGTCCTCCCGACAGTCGACGCAGTGGTGACATCGAGCGTCCGGCTCCCTGCCTATGCGACACAAGAACCTCCCGAAGCAGCCATGCCCCGAGAGGACCTGCGTCGCACGGAACGACAGGGAGCCGTGCCTTCTCCCGAGCCACAGGTCGAGCACTGGCCGGATGGCCTCGATGGTGATGAGGCCGGCGGTAGGGCTCGAAAGCCTGTCCCGCCATTCCGCCGCCAGGACCTCGCGCAGCTGCGACCGACGCAACTCCAGGTGTCGCTGCGTCAGTCGCTCGCCACGCGCCCGCGCGTCCTCGCGCCACCTGTGTAGTGACGCGAGCACTTTCGCCTCCAGGTCCCACGGCGGAGATCCGGCCAGTGCGCAAGCCGCCTCGTAGGAGATCGTGCGATATCCCCTGATGACTCTGACGGCCATCACCCTCTGCGGCCTCCGCAGAACAGTGATGGTGCTGGCCGTCAGGTCAGCCGCCCAGATCGGGGCCCCATAAAGGGCCATCGATCGCACGATCCCCACGTACAACCGCCTACAGGCGGTGCTCGGGTCCCCCAGATTGTCAGTCGCTCGCCTAACCTAACTTGTCCGAGTCGGGGTGCCCCAAGTCCCGAGCTCGTTAACTTTCGTTATTATAATTTTCAGTTTTATGATCGTCGACATTTATGTTTTCGATGTTTTGAACATTGACATTTTACCCAATCAGAAATTACTGCTTCCTATGTCATCTTTCTCAAGACAAGCCTAAGCCTGAACCTCATCTGCCGCAGTTTAATGGGGTACCTACGTTGTCTTCTCTCTTCTCGGTTGTTGAAATTGGTTATTTTAAATAATGCCACTCTAAAAGCGTCTTGCACTTTGAAGGAGTTCTTGCTACCGTTCTAATTGAAATCAAATAACGATTCTCTTAACATAAACATTGGTTTATTTCAATCCTTATTATTCTTCAAGCACAAAAACAAGAACTCCGACCTCAAAATAAAGTAAAACTCAACAGGCAACTTCCATATTGAGACGAAAAAACGCTAAACCATTCTCAGACAAGCATTTATCCTCATGAATATATGTATTTGTTCCCGCTTGAGAACACTGTTTGAAAATATACCGCCATCTTTTAAATAGAATATGCCCTAGAAATGGAGGAAGTTTAGGCTGGGATCCCAAGATGAGCTGAGCGAGGATAGCTGAGCTGTGAACGGATGTGTCTTACGTAAGTAGCTGTGCAGCAAAGCGGGCAGGATATGCAAGGACCGTTGCGGAAGGATGCGGAAGCTTGAACAATTGCGTCGTCTACAGATTTTACTTTGTTCTGCTATATGGTACAGCATAGACTACACCTCTCGAATCTAGGTTTTCAAATGATCTTTGTGTAGAAGATTTCGGTCCGTTGAACACATTTCGTGAACAAAAAACGTTACCTATGAGATTATTGAAAATGAAAACTAATTTATGGATTTACACGCGGTGCTTAAAGACTTATGAAATGCATTTTGTGTGATTTGGTTAGCAATTAAAATCACACCAATTTTTTGATCTTGGAATACTGAATGCTTTTTTTGTGCTAACAGCGTTGTGCACTTTTTGGGATGGGTAAAAAATGTTAAACTCGCGTCAGGACACGTGACCTGATCGAAAATTTGTAAGACGGAGGGAGAGTAGACCGCCGGCGCGGCGTAGGAGAGGAAGTAATTCCCCTCTCTTTCCACCATGCATGTATGCAATAATCTTTCTAATGCATGCATATGCCATTCGTGCGAAATTATTCCCTTCCATTATAATTATCAAAAATGCACAACGTTAATGTTCAAGTTTTCACTTCTTTTGGCACTCCCGGAGTGCAATCCGTTGTTTTTTTTTTAACAGTATTAATTGCGTATTTTACTTTGTCGATAAGACGCTGATATTAAACATATAAAACAACGGATCTGGAATTCCTTTCGACTGTGAAAGAATATGCGATTTTGTGTGTCACAAAAAACTAATGGAAAGTCATTTTAAGCTTCCAGCAAAGAACCGCGCCCCATTGTCCGAGGCTTTAACTAAAATCTGTTCAACAATTTTTCAGCTGTAGCGCTTGATTGTACCTGTCTATGCTAGACACCTCTTTTGTTGCAGCTATTGATTTTCTACTGTCAAAAGGATTGTATGGGCTTCACTGGCAAAAGGTTGTTGATTGAATTTGAATAAAACTGGTGAAAAATTATGCGCGAGGTATTTTTTTTGTGTTTATGCCAGTATTGTTTGGAATTGTGTGCAGTACGCACACACAATATTGGTAGTTATCACTTCGTTGAGAGATAATAAAGTGATTATTAAACTTTTTATTCCAGTAATTAAATTATTTCAACGTGGATCACCATAATCATTTTTCTAGCATGTTTCCTTAGCAAATAGAAGGAAGGACTCAGATACTAAACATACCTAAAATGCTAAATCTGTTTTCGGATAACAAAAACACACTAGGCATTTCCCAAACACACCTTTACCTTCTATATTCTAGACTGGCCTGTTGGTCAAGTGGTTAGTGACCCTGACTGCTTAACCGGAGGTCGTGGGTTCGATTCCAACCCAAGACAAATCTTTGTGTGATGAGCATGATCATTTGTTCTGTGTCTGGGTGTAATTTGTCTATAATATGTATGTTTTTAGAAATATATAAGTATGTTTATCAGTTGTCTGGTTGCCATAGCACAGACTCTGCCTAGTTTGGGATCAGATAACCATGTGTGAGTTGTCCCAAGATATTATTATTATTATTATTCTGTGACACGCCAGTTTATTAAATCTACAAGAAAAAAATACCCACAGAAACACCATACACGTTTGCTAGCTAAAATCACTATTACCACCACGAGTCGCAACTCCAACAAAAACTCCACACAAAATTGCAAGGTGAAATCACCGCCCTTTCCGTACTACATGCCATTAATTTCGCCTGTCAAAGAACCAAGGTCAAACTAAAGGTGTTCCATATGACGTCACATCAACGTATCGTAGGGTCAATGACCACTCGCAACATTTATGAAGTCGCACGAAAGAGACCTTTGGAATTTTGCATTTATTTTTTCGGTCGTTTCCTCGTATGAGTGAATATTATGGGATTTGATGTAGGAAGGTTTTCACCTGTCTGCTTCAAAAGAGGGATTTTCGAGAGGATGTATGTTTGTTTGCATGTCTATTTCATAGGCATGCTAAGAAGCTTTAATGACTGGATAGATTTTAACGAAGTAGCAATATGGCTACAAGAATTAAAAAAAAAAAACAAGATGGCGGACGCTCTAAATTTAGTCGTATTTTGTCTTGACATAGTCGTGTAGGGTAATGATACATGCTAAATGGTATTTGTTTAGTAAGTAGGTTAAACATCATCACGTCATTTTTAAACTAGATGAGGCCGGTGTTTCCTAGCTGACTACCCTGAGAAGAAGGTTTCAAACTAATTTCTGGAGGAGACAATTCCAAAAATATTACTGAACTTTTATAAAAAAACTGACCGCGACAAACGACTAAAAAGTTCGAAAACAAGCTACCTCTCATCAATATTTTTATGAAGTGAAGGTGTATTTGGGTTTTTAGGTCACTTTATTGTTGCCGCTATCAGTCTTATCATTGTTTACTAACCAGAGGTTATGTATGACCATGATGGAAGCTTGCATTAGTTAACATTATCTAGATAACTAAAACTGATATAGTTTAAGTAAGTCCTCAGATAATAATGCTTCAAACAGCCGCTTATCGAACATTCATGACCTTTCGACCCTCAAAATTAGACATACATATAAACGGAATTCAGAGTAACTGTCAATAATAAATAACTCATCTGAAGACTGTTAGGTAGTACAACATTACCGCTCTTATAGAATATGGCAACATTGACACTACTGTCAATCTCATTGGAATTTCGCTATGGCCGACACACGACAAGTTGTAACTTAATAATATAATACTGACTGGCTACGGTGAACTTCATCATTTCATATCTCGAAGGCGTCCTGCTAATTAAGAAACACAACAACGTAACAAAGACCAAATCTCGTTGGTTTCAAGTTGCATTTCAGCGACAGACAATGTCAAAGCCTTGCTAAAATGTGAGAATTTAAAAATTTTATTAACAGATTGCGAATGCGAATGCTCATTAATAGTGCTTGTCCACGATGCCAGTAACTGGAGCAAGTTAAGGCGCGAGTTATTTGTGCGAGCAGTATACATGCATAAGTTAATCGCTTGGGCTTGTACACGCTGCAAGTAGCTGGAGCAAGCAAGGCGCGGGCTACTTGCGTTTTTCTTCACAAAAACAAAATTGAAAAAAACAACAATTTTATTAAACTTGTGCGGAGCCAGTGCGCGTCGCAGATCGCGCGGGTTATTTGTGCGGGTAGCTTGCGTTGGTACATGCTCGAGTCGCTGGACCCGCTCACCACCTTACCACGGAGCAAATAACCTGCACAAGTGCCTCAACATGCGCAAGCTACATGCACCGTGTACAAGCACTATATATACAATCATTTTCTCTAACGGTCATTTAGTTCTCTAGTTAGTTTACTAACTAATAGCTTAATTAAACTAAAATATGTGAATTCAAACACCCCATTAATTGGCGGATTAAACAAACTGTTGATCGATCCTCCTACAAAAGATGAACATGTCTTCTTAATTGAAGTGCATTGTAACTTGTTGACAATGATTGATCGAGAGCAGGACATGTTCCCAATACAGGAAGGGCAAGTCATAAGGTCAAACTAAGGCCAAACACCTCACAGTTTGAGGTTATTGGTTAATAAGTCAAACGGGCTGGTGAATTTATTGGTGTGTAAATCTTAAACTACGGTGACCTTTACAGGAGTTGTTACGCCTACTGTCTTGTTCATTGTGTTATGTAAATGCTCAGGTAATTTTAGTTTTCTTGCCCAATTTTCGGTTAATATTCTGATGATTTTGATATTTGTGGAGACTTTAATGTTAATTTGTTAGGAAATTCATGAGACATTAATCCGGAAACTACACTATTGTGGAATACGGGACGCCTCTCTGGATCTTCTTACTTCTTGCTTAAGTGATAGGATTCAGAGAGTTGACGTCAACGGTAAAAGATCTCCTCGACCTATAATGAAAATAGGGGTCCCTCAGTATATATGTATTTCCAGTGACAAATGTAAATTTCAACTTTGAAATCCTGAGAGACCAAACCCCGATTTCAAAATAATTAAACTCAAGTCAAGTGATGCAATTGGCTGTTGATAACATATTGAACCAACATCTAGGTAACACACGTTTGCCAATTCGTAACAATAAATTTGGGATAATTTTCGTTCGAGTTTTTTTTTTGTAATATTGGTTTGCTCTTGACTCTAGTCTAGGTTATAGATGACAGAGGCAAAGTCGACTATGGAGCGAGCTTACCTATAAGAAGCCTGTTCACTCTAATTTTGAAGAGATTAAGGTTGTATGCGTTCGGAAACACAGACGCAGGCAGAGAGTACCACTCCTTTGCTGTGCGCATTGTAAAAGACGTTTGGAAACGTTTCGTGCGAATTTGGCTTTAAATTGTTAAACAAACAACAATAACTAGATTTAACAAAGGTTTTACTCTCGTGGCCCGTCTTGTAGGAAAAAGCATTTTTCAGGATAAAACTTGCTTAAAGCGCTTAGCTATGACAGTGTAGTTATCGGTCAGTGAAAAGTTAAGAATACCTACTACAAACAGATTACAAACAGCTCTACCTCTTCATAATTTTAGTTTAGATTTCTATGAAACTAAAAACCAAGCCAAGTCCACCATTCCACCAAGTTTGCTGACTCAACAAAAAACTGTACCGTCCCTACATAATAATTGTGCGTATCTATGACAGTTTCACTATTGTTGACACATCAAGGATTCTTATCAAAAACTCATTGATGTCAAGTTTTAACATGAGTAAAAGATTCACAACCTTACTGTTACCTATCAGGGTAACAAATCGGGTATAATACAGGGTTATAAATCGTTGGCAATATTTAAGGGGATGAAAATAACTACTACTGAATATGAACAATTACTCATAATCTAAAACTCAGATACTCTCTTTATTTTGGCGGGCTATGTGAAGATAAATGTTATTTTATTTTAAAGATGATGTCATAATTAAGTGTCTAGGAATATCCTTATATAATGATATTTTTACACCATAAACCCGTGAAAAATCGCCAATTAAATAAAAGTCACGTATACTGTTCCAGAAGTGGTAGTCACATAAGGATGGGTTTAAAAAAAAATGACTGCTCCACACATTTTTGTGCGCATAACTCGACAAAATGTACTGAACAGCTAACTTTTTTTGCAATTTCGTGATTACTCCCATAAGAAAAGTTGTTCATAATGATGAGTACAATAACTCCTTAAGAGGTACTGCGTATGCTCTGTTACACGTTGTATATATTTTGTGAAGTTCACATTATTATGGGTCCCATGTATTTAGGTTGGCAAGTCCGTTTAGCTTTGCAAGGCAGCTCTATATACGCTGCGTAGTCGTATAAAGTCGTATAAGTTTCACACCAAACAAAGAAAATCTAGGTTCTTGCGTGTGACAATACACTCGAATGTCGTGCCAGGTGACGTAAATTAGGGCTCAGTCATGAGCGGAGCGTTTTATATAAAGTTAAGGGAAAAATATGGTGTCAAAAAGAAGCATAAGTATTAGATTGAATTTAAAAAACTGGCCAAGTGTGATTCGAACTCTCACACCAAGGGTTCCGTACCATAAACCAAAAAAAGTCTTATAACACCCTAACACCCTTTACTTTTTAATTTAATTTAATTTTACTATTTGTTCTTATTGCGGCAATTGAAATACACACTTTATCTAGTCGGTCGGACAGACAGACGGATGGATAGACGGACGGACGGACATCGGAGGTTTAGTAATAGGGTTCCGTTAGATACCCTTCGGGTACGGAACCCTAAAAAGGAACATGTTTTCATTGAAAACTTGGCCTTCACTTGTTTCAATCCTTTTGCTTCTATTATTTCTTATTTTTAAAATTATACTATTGCTGGAAATTATACTCTGTCAATAAATTTGGAAAGCGTCAGTTTTCATAATAAAGAACAAATTTAGTCGTTTTAATTCAATATAGACGAATCTTCTCATTCATCACTGTTCACAACTGCACAGTTTTTGTGTATTGCATAAGTTTAAAGTTAGTTCTAAAACAATTAGGTACCTACATCATTTAGAAACTAAAGTTCTACTGATAAACTAATGTTCAGACAAAGAGGAACTTGCTATAATCACAAGGATTGGTGTTCCAATTACTGGAACCTTGTAAATCGCCATTTTTTGTATATAAAAAACGCATCAATAAACATAAAGTAACAATATTGTTATGTTTTATGTCTTTTGTTATTTTGATATTACGTGTTTTTGCCATAAGTTTTTCCAAAATGTATACACAAAATAAAGTAATAATAACCCCAGGATTAACAAATTATTAAATTTATTTTTTTGTGATTAATACAACAAAATAAAATCGATATCAAATTATATTATTTGACTAATAAGACCACCTGTCAAGGTGGGTACTAACTGGTGTTATGGGGCGTAATGCAACATCTTACAAAGCGAGCATTCGTGCAGTCAGTACGGGGAAACGAGCACAAACATGATGCGTATGTGTTTTGTTTTACACTGATTTTAGGATTTGGCGTAATATAACATGCGCGCGGCAAATTTTACATTACACCCCGTAACACCGGTCAGTACCCAGCTTTAAGATACCCGCTGTCGCTTATCACTAGCTCCACAAACACATTAGATGCTCACCAGTATCCGTGTGTCGATCGTATCACTTATAGATTGTACGCAGTTTACAAGATACTGAGATAAGACCAAGACACCTTTGTTTACACTACCAATTGTGTGTTACTGACAGAGTGTAAATGTATAATAGTGTAACATTTTGTAGAGAGGTTTATTTATTGTTTGTAATGATTTGATATACGATTATTACCTACATATAGATTTGTTTGTTTGATTGTTCACCATAAAAAATACAATAGGAGCTTATGAATTAATATTGTAACTATGGGCGGTCTTTTCACTACAAACGGTGTTTTAAGGACAACTTTTGGGTGGATTTAGTAGAGAAGAAGAAGAAGAACTCGTCTGATGCATTTATACAATGATAACTCAATACCTTCATTAAGTTACTCGATGTTTGGTACATCTTCAGTTTCGCCCAAAGTTGTCACCCTTGGTTGAGAATGCCTTGTTACATTCGAGCCCGCTCTAGCCTTTTCCCAACTATATTGGGGTCGGTTTCCAGTCAAACCGGATTCAGCTGAATACCAGTGTTTTACGTAGAGCGGCTGCCTACCAGACCTCTACAACCCATAAACTGGGTAACACGGTAGTTCTTGGCAAGACTGGAGTCAGATTTACTGGCTTCTGACAATCCGTAACGACTGCCAAAGATCTACAAATGACAGCCGAGACCAACGGCTTAACATGCTCTCCGAGGCACGGAGGAAACTCAGTATGTTAAGATGGTGACACATCCACAAACCAACCTTAGCAAGTGTTGCTTAAAATTTTTCTTAAACAAACCTAAGTCAACAATAAAACAATATATTTCCTCTCGAAGAAAACTATAAAATTCCCAGCCACCACGGCTATAAATAGCTCATTAATGTTGTTTCCACACGTTGTTAGCAGAAAATAATGGACTAGTCCATTATTTTATACTCGATCCCCGGCGACCACTGAGAGTGCAACAGTTGTCGTTATTAGTGGCTACAAAGAACATAAACTGAGGGTTCAAGTGGGTTGTTAAAAGATGTAAGATGATAGTGGTGCTTTTATTTGTGTTTTATTAATTTTAAAATGATCCCTGCAAGCGAAAATAATGGGTGCATTCACATTGACGGTGCAAAGGGAGATACATGGCTTGCAGTGGTAAGACATCTTCCATTTTTTCATGGTTTTCGCCTTTATCCATTGCGAAGTAGGCTTTCTTATTCGTAGGCTTCATTAATTCCGCTGCTAAACACTATTTTATAGATCTGAACAGTAGTAAGATATAAACGTATTTAATTCCTACAAGTCACATTGCTTAGCATCTCATCTCTCATATTTAACCTATATTTTTTTCAAGAGTTTCTTAAAATACTATGATTACAAAAAATCCGTAGCCACCAAGACTATAAGTAGCCCATTGATGTTGTTCCCCCACGTTGTAAGCAGACAACTGGTCCATTATTTTATATTCGACCCCCGGCGACCACAAACATAAACTGAAGGTTCTTTTTTAAGGATAGGAAATCATCAAATGAATCCTTCCGCTCTGGGCGGAGCGAGTGTCAGACTCTTACTGACTAAAATCCATTTATGTTCCTCCTAATGCTCTTTGCGTTCCAGGCCCGCGGTGACTCATTCGACCAAATTTCGCAACACTGGCAGGAAACTGGGGGTGCAAGTGGGTTATTAAAGTAGTGCTTTTGTCCCAATTTTTAATATGAACCGTATTAATGGTAGAATGTATTTTTATTGATTTGTGTGTCACATCGAAGAAAGATACTCTGTTTTTGATACTGCAAGATATTAATTGCAAGAATGGTTGAACAATGAATGGGTCGGTGTCCACACAACTGAGTTGGTATGTTGTCAATCATATTAATTGAAGCGACAAACGACAGTCCAAAGGTTCCTGCTCTGATTGATGATTACAAAACCCAACTTACAAAACTTTGTAACACGGTGCAGAATAACATGCATACTTGTACTTACTCTCGAAAAATATTTCCCTCCTTCTGGGCCAGACGGACAAAAAGTGTACAACTAAAAACATGTCACTCCACCACAGAACATTAGGACTTGTTTTCCAAAACACAAACTCAAACTTAGTCCCCAACTTCTGTGTACTAAATCCTAAAATGCCTGTCTCCGCGTTATCAGGGCTTGTTATCACTGCGCTAAACATTCTTTTGTGAACAGTTCCAACTTTTGTAAACTACCCGCATTATTTAGATGAAAGTTTCACGGTTTCATTATTTAGTGGCGAGATAGGGAAGTGTCTCGTGTTAGTGTGTCTAGTTGTTATACTGAAGTGGGACGAACTGGAATGTGTGGAGTTAATTTTTTGTTTTACCCAACTACGGTGAAGCCTTTGCTTTTCTCCTTTTAAGGATGCGAAATCATCAAATGACTTCTTCCGCTCTGGGTGGAGCGGAAGGGCGTGTCAGACTCTTACTGACTAAAACCCATCCGTGTTCCTTCTAAAGCCCTTTGCGTTCCAGGGCCGCGGTGACTCTTTCGAACAAATCCCGCAATCCTGGCAGACTACGGTGAAGCCGAAAAAGAGAATAATGTTTTTGTTAGAATCACAAAACTCAGAAATTGACTAAAGTTTGACCCTTGGCATTTGGTTCGTTTCAACCATCTTACTGTAACAAATCAATGTTAAGTGGTTAATAAATCGCACGTTAAAATCCAAGTGATGTAGCCATAACAATAGCTAAACCTATTCGCACGTGTTAACTAGAAAAATGTACACTTAACAATTACCCATTCATTAAACACTATGTCAACTTAACATATTCAAACACACTTTTTTTCTTCTTTCATTCTACAATATTAAAATATTCCCTGTAACATGTTCATTAAACATTTAAAACTTAACTATTCTACACTTATAAACATAATTAATTCATCGATTAACAATTTAAAACACTATGTACCTAATTGCTACGCCGAGTGCTACGGGCTACGACCGCGCTACGCCGTACTACGAAAAGGTGCTACGTCAATATGTTCATAGAGCAATTAGGAAACTTTATTTTTAAAAGTTGACATAGTCGCGTGGTTCCTTACTTGAGAAAAGATAAGCATTGTTAGGAATTCATTATTTATTTAATAAAGCTCAAAAGTAACTTGATGATAATCATGAGTAAAGGTTTTGGAAAGTATAAGAAAAGGCTTTGAAGTCTTAAATCCCATTCTTACTTGAAGTCTTAAACGATCTTAATTGTAATATATTATGTTATACAATAAAGCGTACTTTATCTATAGGTTGATTGGTTATTAAGTGCGTTCCTTCAAATGGGATATTTTAGGGCTAATTTGAAACAATTTCGACCTGATAACTTGGAGACCAAATTGTTATTTATTTTTTGGAGTAATCAATCTATATGTTATTTTGGAAGTTTTCTACCTCATGACTAAAAATTGCTTTTTGTGAGAAATTTCTTCCACTCTGGATAGTACAAAGTAACTGACTTTTACTGAAAGCTCATTAAATAAATCACTCAAAAAATAATTAACTTAATTAAAAAAGTAAAAGCCAACAAATTTTCTTGGAAACTTAACGTATAAACAAGAGTTCGATAACTCGAAAAACTTCAATTTAGCCCCCAAGATGTCGGTTGCATATTAGCTTTAAGATTACATTTTTCGGAACGCACTTAATTACCAATCGAGCCATGTATAGGGCGATTTTTTTAAGTGGGCGTAGATTGCCAAATCATAAACTATGAGGGTTAGAGAAAGAAAGAACTCAAAGAAGTCTTGGGCCCGATTCCTTTTTAAAAGATTTTTGAAAAAAAATCTGTTAAAGTTTAGGTAAGTAGATAAAGTCAGAAAATTTAAACAGGATTTTGTTCAATATCACTCCTTACCTTTACTTTGTCATATGTTTTTATTATGAGGAGTAACGCCTTACCCAGTTAATGGGTTGAAGAGGTCTGGTAGACAGCCGCTCTACGTTAAATACTGGTATTCAGCTGAATCCGGTTTGACTGAAAGCCGACCCGAATATAGTTGGGAACAGGCTAGGCAGATGATGATGTTTTAATTATGAATTTATTAATTTCGAATGGTGTAACAATACAGTACGTGTTTATTTTTCCCAAAATCAACGGATTCCTGGTCAGGAATGATTTCATCATAATGAGTCTCAAGACTCTTTTGAGTGTGTTTTGCTCTTCCTCATAATTTTGGATTTGGCCATCCACGCCCATTCACCCTGTATATGTGTACCTTAAGACACCGCCTATGGCTTAATCCCATGCGTGTTCTAAATAGTTACCAAGCGATTATGTCAGGCCGAAGGGCGAGAATACTCAACTTATGTTATAATTAACATATTATAACACAAACTTCACCTGTAGTTATGGGAAATACCCTCGAGGATGTTGGCGAAGCTCTTAATCAATAGTGATTAATCATGTCGCTGATATAGATCGTATTATCCGATTACATAACCGTAATTGCTTTATATTCGATTAATGAGTGTATGGAGAGATGCGGTACAGGGTGTAAAGCCCCACAAACTTCCATTGAAATGGGAGGATCCTCCGACCAGACGGTTGTTGAGTCTGGTGGGCAACTGCCCGATAGTTGAATATTCGGGTTGTTGTACATGTTCAAATCGCACGGAAAAATCTGATACCGTGATGCAGGATTTCGTTCAGTAGTTCGCTGCTGGCGGGATAGATGGCGCTGTGTTTCTTTTTGTTGCGGTACAGATTTCACTTCGTTAGTTTTTTATGTGGCGGCATTGATGCCGCTACAAGTGCTTGCACGGTTCTAATACGTGAGTTTCTGGGTGCGACTAATAAGTTTGGGAAGTTTTTCAAGTATTTTCGAGAAAGGAAGAATTATAATTTCTCACCGACACGTAGGAAGAATTGAGATCCATCGTAGTTTTTTTTTGTCATTTGGTGTAAAACACAATATTTTAATTAACAATCGATGGCTAACGCATTAATATACGAGTTTATTTAATGGCCAAAGCGTTTTAGAGTTTAAAAGACAAAAGTCCTGAAAGCCGCGCGGCGGTTGGCCGCAGCCGTTGTTCTTGATAGGGTATCATTTTGCCAACGGTCTAAATTCTAGTCAAAGAGATATTCTATTAGAAATAACTATAGACAAAAAGTAAAAAAAAATAATACTCTAAAACCAAAAATCGTTATAGTATCGTTCATATGAATATAACCAATTCAAATAAATATTATGTACGAAATGAGTAAATACTCATTTCGTACATAATATTTATTTGAATTGGTAGGTAGTTATTATTTTATTTTTAGCCAATTGTGTCCCACTGCAGGACAAAGGCTTCCCTTTCTTCCTTCCATTCCTCCCGGCTTTGGGCAGGTCTGAACCAATCTGGCCGATAGGCGTCAAGCTCGTCCCGCCATCTTCGCCTGGGTCTCCCGCGATGTCGTCGGGCATTTTCTGGGACCCACATTGTGGTTGCTTTAGCCCATAAAACGTTCGACATCCGGCGGACGTGGCCGGCCCAGTCCCACTTTAGTTTGACTGCTTTTTGTGTGACGTCGGCGATTTTTGTTTTGGAACGCAGCACTGTGTTCCTAAGGCGGTCCATTAATCGGATTTTAGTTATAGTAAAATTTTACGTTACGTTACTATACGCCAAAAACATTCGTGCTAGGCCCTGTGAGACATGTTTTTTTGTTTGTTAGTAGTTTATCATGAGTATGACACACGCTGTCGAAATGTCAAATAATTAATCAATCTATACTTATATTATAAAGAGGAAAGATTTGTATTTTTGTATGTAACGAATAAACTAAAAAATACTTCTTTCAGCAATGGATAGCTACATTATCAACAAGTAACATAGGCTATAATTATTTTATCCCCGTACTTCCACGGGAACGGGAACTACGCGGGTGAAACCGCGTGACGTCCGCTAGTGCCTTATATTTTGGTGTTTCAGCATTCGAAATCGCTACTAGAATGCTATTTTGTCAACAACCTCGGGCCACAGTCCACTTGTTTCCACAAAACACATAAATAAACTTAAATAATGTCCAAAAAACAATCCTAGTAGGTCCTCATAACTCCAGACTTACTTGTACTAGAAGTGGAAACATAACAATAAATCTTAGTCGCTATGAAACATGTTGGTGCTTGGTAACAACAACTCTATTTATTACGCACCTACGCTTAATATCGTGTCTTATCTAGCACTAGTAAATAATGTTAATGTACGTATCGTATGTTTTAGAATAATTTATTTGAGACACGAATTATGTTGGAGAACATTTTCTGTTTCACATTGTTGTTCTATTTAGCGATAGTATTAAGGTAGTAAAATTACTTATGCGCTACATGGATGACAGAAAACAAACAAACTCGACAGTCCTATTCCTGGAAATAAATGAAACGATTGTAATGAAACTTAATTCGCATACATACGCGAGTTATCTACGTCTGAAAATTTAGTCAAGAACATTTTCGAAAAAAAAAACAGTAAAGTATAAAAGTCGGTGTTTTTGGTTGTTTCTTTGTATTTTAACACCGACTTCCGAAATTAAAGTTATTTTAAACCTAGTAGTGTTTTTATTTGGAAGTCGGTTGTATTTTTTTGTAAAAAAGTTTTTTATTTAACACTTTTTAGTGGTACACCTAACAACACAACTGGAAAGTCACAGGAAAGCAAAACACGCAATTTCGTTTACTTGGGTGATATGTTTTCTATTTCCTCAAGCTATTTGACTTTGATTTAAAAACCAAACTACTGAACCAACCAAAACCAATCCAATCACATGAAAAAATAATGTTTAAAATCGGTTCACAAATGACGAGTTATGAGGTAACAAACATAATAAAAAACCGAATTGAGAACCTCCTTTTTTTAAGTCGGTTTAATAGTTCTTAATCCACTTTCTCCTTAATACAGGTTGCTCAGCAATCTAGCAAGGAGAACACAACTCTCCCAATAATTTGTAACATCTATGCACATTTTCTGAAGTACCGTGTTTTTACTACAAATACAATTTTTAGCAATAAAGATTTTATTATTATTATACTTTGTAGACCTCGATATCTTGCGTTTTGTTTGGTGAAGTTTCATCGAAACTCGTTCAATCGTTTTTGCGAGTAACAATCATCAATTTAGTCTCACAACATTTTGGGTAAGTAGTATTGGATTTTGTATATTAATATTACCCCTTTCATAATTAAGTACATGCTTCACGACACCCTCAAAATACATCATAATTAATCACAAGTTTAAAGCTGATTGGAATACCGCGATGCGCTTCTGAGCAACCTTCACATTCCTGTACGATCCGGGATTGGTAAGACGTTACGTACGACACCCACACACCTTTGTGGATGTACGTAAATAAAAGTACATTTGATTTATGTACCTAGCTTTTGTGATTTTTATTTGTTTCGTAGCGAGGAATGTATGCGAAATAGTCCGTTTCAGAAGAATTTAAACAGTCTTGATTAAAGTAATTAATAACACTTCTCTAGGATTTTAATTGATTTGTTTGTGTTGATTTTCGAAATTACACATACGTAAGTACGTAAGTGTATTAGTTATTAATTTTTAGTTTTCTAGTTAAAATTAATTGTGATGTTTCTATGACGTTCGTTTGGCAGAAAAACACTTCCAAATATGATTTATACCTATCTAGATGTTACAATAACTTGTATTTCTTCTGTCAAGAATTTTTGACAGCTGTTCAGCTGACATAATATTATCCGGCTTTTTGTGTATTCTTCCGTTACTATGTCCAAAAATACTCCCCACAACAACTACAGTAATCCATTCACCTTAATCCCTGTTTAAACATGCAGCAACAAGCAAAGCGTAATAAGCAAAATCAAAATGTAAATTAAAACGCGAGCGGAACCATTGCTGTTTATATTGGCGAATTTTATTCAAGCGTCCCAACCAACGCGGCAATACACCCGTACATTGTGTGTTTACCCGTCAGTCAAAACGTCAACAATGGAACTTCGGCAATATAAATGTAAATTATCGTACGAGGCCGATAGCACCTCGGATGTAAACACTAGTTTAAAATGTACATGGTACCGAGATATTCCGCGCACACATTCGTGTTACAAAAATGTTGAATATTGCATACATTTCTGGAATTCTGGTGAATTGCGTTTTGAGGAATATTTGACGCGGTGTGGTAATAATGGGAATGGGATATTAACGAACCGATATTTAGGTTCTTAAATTAAACTATATTCTAGATGATTTTGATGTAAAAATGTAAACTGTAGGCACATTTGACCGTTGGAATTTTAATTATATTTGAAGAATAAGCTTTGATCGTTTATGTTTAAAAACAAAATCTAAGTTATGTCTGCACAAAAATAAACAACACCAATATAGTTATTTATAAAACGCAGACTTTTAAAATAAATATGACGTCTGTTTGTTTACACTCAACTAAATATAAACAGTGCTTCTGGGAATTTTCATCTATCTGTCTGAATTATCTCATAAACGGCTCAATCGACCTGAATACCACTGACGTATTTCGAAAAACGTACAGCAATTGAATAATTCTAGCGTTTGAAATAGTTCCTAGAACTTTACCTAGATGGATTATTGGATTACTGAATTGCAACCCGTGACCTGGATTTCTCGGAACTCGTGGCTAAATAAAAAAATGTGTGCGTGTACTAGTGTACACATGTATGTAAGAAGTGAAACTTCTTTATGACCTTATTTTTCGAAAAGTGATCTACTTTTGTTTTCATTTTTACTTTGTAAAAACAAAACAAAAAACAACAACAACAACAACACACAACAACAACTATCACAACAACAACACACAACAACAACAAAACCACAACAAGAAATATTTCTAATACAAAAAACGGTCAAGTCTAGTGGTGGGAGTAAGTCCGCCTAAACGACATGCTATCGCTAATCCACTGGAAAAAATGTTACGCGTAACCGAGAAATGTGACGGTAATTTTTTTCCAATGCCGATAAAGAAGTTTCACTTCAATAACAGCCACCCTGGTCGATCTTCAAGGTTAAGCAGTGCTTGCCAAGTTCGGTCTGTGGATAGGTGATCTTTTATAATGTATCGATATTCCTCCGTGCCTCGGAAAGCACGTTAAAAATTTCGTTCCGGCTGTGATTTGTAGATCTTTGATAGTCCCTACAGATTGTGTGAAGCTAGAAAAGCGGCACCAGCCTTGCCAAGAGTTACCGTGTTACCTGGTTGCGTAAAATACTGGTATTCAGCTGTATCCAGTTAGTCTGGAAATTTGGTTGCTAGGCGTCCGAATAAAGCCGGACATAGTCAGGCTTTTAGGTTGCGTGTTCGGGCAAATTAGACTGTGGCCGGCTTGTCCGACTTTTGTTAGGATTTTAATATTTTACCAGATTCTCTCTGAAAACTGCGATAGTCCGACTTGAATAAAGATTATTCATATAATTTTATTTTATCATTATAACTTAAAACGGTATTATTTTGACGAGTCAAAAAGCCTGGATTTACTTAGGTACAATAATGATACTTAATATTATTTTAAAGATACAATCCTCAAAAGGATCAGTTGCCCAGCCTTTTTATTAAATGTTAACTAAAAATTCGGCTAAATAAGCTGGTCTGTTCGGCTTTCCAGTTTCAAGTCCTGGCAACCCTATCTGGAAGCCGACCCTGACATAGCTGGGAAAAGGCAAGACTGATTGATCTGGATTTCTCGGAAACACTGTGTTCGGAAATTGTAGACCATTTTGGATTTTGGGCAATCGGTGTATCGTTACATTCAGTTTTTTTTTATAATAATATCTTATAATGATATCTTGGGACAACTCACACCCGGTCGTCCGATCCCAACACTAGGCAGAGCCTGTGCTATGGCAACCAGACAACTGATAAACATACTTATATATTTCTAAATACATACATATTATAGACAAATTACACCCAGACACAGAACAAATGATCATGCTCATCACACAAAGATTTGTCCTGGGTGGGAAACGAACCCACGACTTCCGGTTTAGCAGTCAGGGTCACTAACCACTCGACCAACATGCCAGTCTAATAATTGGGGATCGAATGACTACAACATGTTTCTATGCCTATTTTCATAGTCCGTAGTATTGCTTTAACGTCGAAAATGCACTGACAGAGAGTTTGCTTAGTGTCTTTAGGCTTTAGGTGTTTTCGGCTTTAATGATAGATGATTAGTAATTATTAAATTAAAAACCGTACTAAAGCATAATATTAAAGATATTGGATATTGTTCTCCACTTTTGTGTGAAATATGACTACCAGATGGAGGAATAGGAATCGGAATATCTAAAATATCACGCCATTGCGTGGATGCAATTGATTGCTTAAAAATAGTTTATAGATTTTAAGAAGGTGCGAGTATTATTTCGCTGACCAAGGTAAGTTATACACCATCGAGTAAGTTATTTAATTCACATCGGGAGCTGTATTTTTCCTTTTAAGACAATATAGAAGCTACTGCCTCCCTTTTGTTGGTCCTATTCGTTTACGCCTACAATACGAACCTGCTCTATTACAATTTCAAATGATTTTATCCAGTTTCGCACCTGTTTAACTAACAGTGGAATCATGTTACCGATTTTTCACTCGCTTTCCGTATCTAAAACGATTAATTTGCAATTTTGCACACCCATCGAGTTCAGATACTCAACTTTTGTGATGGCATAAATCTAATAAAGAGTTAAAAAACTAAAAGCTCAACAAAGTGACATCGGCAATAGATATTTTCGATAATCGAAATTAATGATAATTTTCAGAAAAATTTACGCCACCAGTTGGCACCACATAGGCGAGAGGTCCTCTTCATTGAACGTGACTGTGATGTAAATATGATGTTGACATCAATGTTAACCAATGTCGGAAAACGAGTGTTTTGACGGGTGTCTGGACCTGACGACTCAGTGCTGCTACCTGGTGAACATCATTTCAGAAAACCCTCATTAACTACGTGACAAAAATCTCTCGACTTTTGCCAAGTCAAGCAAAAGGCACAGCCGTTTCATTTTTTTTTTTTTATTTGGGTTTGCTCTTGACTCTAGTCTAGGTCATAGATGAGAGTGACAAAGTCGACGATGGAGCGAGCTTACCCAGAAGAACTGTAATCATTCTTTTCTCGAAGCCGTTCAGGACATTTTCGATCGTAACTTTATTGCGGATAAAGCTCCATCTTCGACCACATCATCCTTACCATCAGGTGAGATAGTGGTCAAACGCGTGCAAATTGACAGTAAAAAAATGTGCTTGAGTGTCGTGGAACACTCGGTTGGAACGAAGTTCCTATCGTAGTATATTATTATGGATAACCGTCTACACTAAAGAAAGGATCGTGACGGAAAACAAAAAAAAAGCGAAAAAAGTGTATTTATTTATTTATTTATTTATTTAAACTTTATGTGCAATAGTGGTACATGAGCGGACTTAATGCATCAAGGCATTCTCTACCAGTCAACCTTTGGATTAAAAAGTCTACACTGTGGTTTTCTTCAGGATTATGGAGGATTATGGCTCAACGTTAATCAGGTTGCCGATAAGATAGTCATGAATCTTCATAATTGACTGGGTACTTCATTTAGTTTAGTGGTCGTAAGGACTGACACGCATTATTGGACTTTACTGCTGCGTACACAGTGACGGTAGGTAAGTACCTAAGTACACTAGAAATCTTATTGGAAAAATCATTTTTTTATTTATTGATGAACTTGATCTTACCACTTTTTGGATAATAATTAAACACGGCACAGTATGATGAACTCTTTTTTTTATTTTCTAATCTGTCCCCTAAGTGACCCCATACTCAAATATATATATAAAAAAGTGAAATGGAAAAGTGTTTATGTTTATTCACATTGATACCTTTGTAACAATATAATTTATTCATCATCATCATCATCATATCAGCCGAAAGCCGTCCACAGCTGCTGCTGGACATAAACCTCCCCCAAGTGTCGCCACAACAACTGATCCTGAGCGTCTCGCATCCATAGGCTACCCGTGACCCTCACCAGGTCATCATTCGCGACTGCGATCATTTGTTTACGTTAAACATCCGTGTTTGGGTCGCAAAAGTTCATGTGTTCAAAATTTCAGATGAACTGGTTCAGGAGATTAGGAGAAAGTTGGGTATGGCAGACAGACTGACACGAGTGATTCTATATTGTTTCCGTTTTTTTTAATACGTATTCTCAGAACCCTAACAACAGAAATCCGATCAAAATTGCTTCCAAAAACACGGTACACAAAATTACATTTGCTGATAAGATAGTTATAGTACCTACCTACATGATACACGTACTACACTTATAATATGCACTTCAGCCACCACATGAAAACATGAGCAGAAAAGCTCAGCAGCTTGTACAGGACCTACTTATAAATCAGAACACGTCACCGCCCACGATATTGTCATACATCTCAATTAACACCGAACGAACTTATATCTCTACTTAATGAACTACTCTGTGAAGCGAGTAGGCTGAACCTTTCATACCGTACTCGCTCATGAAAGCTACTAACACGTACTGATGAACTGGATCTATAGTAGGCGCCAGATAAATGTGGAATAAAGTACATTGACCTTTCCCTAATAACTGTTCATAGGTACCTGAACAATTAAATATGAATCGTTTTTCATTATTAGACAATGTTAAGGATCACGAGAGATGATGATTCGGGACAGCTTTGTGTCATTAATTCCGTTTTTCATATTAAAAATGTCAATAATTGTAGGTGGGTCAATGACCGTTATTCCACGATTATCTGGCGCCTACTATAGTATGTTTTTTGCTGTCACAAATAAGCGTGATTTTCTCTCTCTTTGCCTAACCCCTTACCAGTATATGGAGTCGATTCAAGCAATCAGCTGTTGAAAAATAGTATGTTTTCGTAATAGTATTGACGAAACTCATTATTATTATTATTATTTTTTAATGTTGGAAATCATCAAATAAATTACTTCTTCCACTCTGGTTGTAGCAGAAGGGCGTGTCAGACTCTTACTGACTAAAACCCATCCGCGTTCCTCCTAAAGTCCTTTGCGTTCCAGGGCCGCGGTGACTCTTTCGAACAAATTCCGCAACCTTGGCAAGAACCTCATATCTGTACTTAGTTAACTATTCCGTGAAGCGAGTGGGCTGAACCTTACATACTGTATTCACTCATAAAAGCTACTAAACGAGAACTAATATGCTCTATTTTGTCACAAATCAGCATGCTTTCTCCCTCTTTGCTTAGACCTATCCCTATTACTTGGGGTCATCTCTACCCATCACTCTTCGCCAGACAAGTCTTTGCGTTACTTATTAGCAAGCTTATCTCCAAATATATTCAAACCTGCTACTAAGCAGTAGTTGCTCAATAATAGCATAATTCCGTGGTTGTTGTAAGCATCTGGGTCAGTACCTGAAACAATACAAACGAAAAATGATAAAACTTAATAACCAGAAGAGAATGTCAGACAGTGGATGAGTCAGAGGCAACTATCCTCAACGCGCCGCAAAGTGCGTACGCAAGTGCGTTTCCAAACGTCTTTTATAATGCGCACAGCAAAGGAGTGGAACTCTCTGCCTGCGTCTATGTTTCCGAACGCATACAACTCTAATTTCTTCAAAATTAGAGTGAACAGGTTTCTTCTGGGTAAGCTCGCTCCATCGTCAACTTTGTGTCTGTCATCTATGACCTAGACTGAAGTCAAGAGCAAACCCATCTCTAATAAAAACAGTGAACTTTTCCTAAAACTCATCATCTTCATTTCAACCGAAAAATACATCTCCTGCAATAGGTCTGCAAACGGTATTTTACTGCATTAGGTACCTATGCGTATTCTTATCATATCAAGCCTTAAAAACAAACAAGTTATGACGTTTCAAAAAAACCTGACTTCAGGCAGTGTATTTAGAGCTTTAGATTTCTACATACACACGAAAAACATTTCCTTCTGGTCTAAAATTCAACTTCCCATAACAACGGTTTGACGAAAGTGACGTCAGTCTAAAAAACCAGAATCCACACGTTGACGGTTTATTTTTCACCCTACTATTGGATATGCGTTTTTTTCGCATTTTAATTGAACTAGCACGTCTGGAACATATTCCTTTGAGTGACGGGTTTATTACGGCGCGCGTATGAGAATATCAAAGGAATGAAAATCTGTGTGATTTATGGTAATAGTAATAAATTAATGATAGCTAGTATATACAGAAGATATTGAGACATTCTGTATCCATGAACATTCAGTTCTGGCCCATTTAACAAACATAAAAATTTGGAAATCGAAAAAATATTATGCAAGAATTGTCATAGAGTTGTAGGCATTATGGATAGAACACATCAATTTATATTTTTATCTTATATGAATATTTAATTAATAACCATTTTAAAACAATAGAATACCTAATGATAACGTTACCATTGATTTATAAACTGTGTAATAAAAATATTCCCTCTGCCTTAAAAGGGAAAACCGATTTAAGACTTATAAAAAATTTCAACGAATATGGCAAAAACGCACCCGTGCCTCGGAAAGCACGTTTGAGCCGTTGGTCCCGGCTCTGAAATGGGAGGATCCTCCGACCAGACGGTTGTTGTGTCTGGTGGGCAACTGCCCGGTAGTTGATATTTGGACTGTTTTATATGTTCAAATTGCATGGAAAACTTTGCTTGCGCGATGCAGGATTTCGTCGGTAGTTCGTCACTGACAGGATAGATGGCGTTGCGGTTCTTTTTATTGCCGTAGAAATTTCGCTTCTTCGTTTTTCATGTGAAAACATTGATGTCATAAGAAAATGTTGCACGTAAACACGAGTGCAGCCGCGTTTATAGCTAGCGTAATAACTAGTACCTGGACAGTCATTCTCAGAACGGTATTGGAGCTGGCCGCTCACTCTCAATCACATGAGACGCGAATGATAACACGGCGTGATATTACATCACGCCTGTACTCCCGGAGGTTTGGTAGTAGCTCTTGGATGTACTCCCCGAAGGTAGTAGAAGGCAGTATCTATAGTACATCCACATGCATCCCATCATGATTTAGTCATGTTATATGCGAGTAAATCAAGATTCCAGACTTAAACTGAAAATATTCGATGTGCATTAAAATGAACATCTCAAATAACAATGTAAGACCCCGGAATACTACCAGGGTTGTGGAATTTGTTCGAAAGAGTCACTGTGGCCCTGGAACGCAAAGGGCTTTAGATGGAACACGAATGGGTTTTAGTCAGTAAAAGTCTGACACGCCCTTCCGCTCCACCCAGAGCGGAAGAAGTCATTTGATGATTTCCCATCCTTAAAAAAAAAAGACCCCGGAATAGATCCGTGGACCTTATGCTCAGAAGTAGAGCTTGCAACCACTTGACCAACTTTAAGAGTCACGGTTCAAAATAAATCATCATCTGCCTAGCCTTTTCCCAACTATAATGGGATCAGCTTTTAGTCAAACAGGATTCGATTTGTTCCGGATTCGCCCACAAAGTACGTCTAATTTTGATTTCCCCCCCCCCCCCCCTAGTATTCGCCCCACTTTTATTTTTTCGCCGCGTTTATCATTTGCTGAATACTAGTGTTTTACGAGGAGCGGCTGCCTACCAGACCTCCACAATCCGTTAACAGGGTAACACGATGACTGTTGAAAAAAATATAGTGGAAAAATCTATGGTAAAAAATGATGCTAGAAAAAGAATATACCTGCACTGGTAAGTACCTCCGTAGATAGTGGATACCCAAACAACTTTCAGATGTTGATTGATCGTATCATTCTATCGTATCCTTTTACTTGGGGACCCGTACAAGACGAATAGGGCTCTCTCCGCACTCGAACTGATAACATTTTATATTGATTTGCAATATCTTACGGGCTTATTGATACAGAAATAGACTGTTGCTATAGAAATAACTTCAAAAATACGGGTAGATAGGTTTTTTTGTTGCGGAATCCGTTCGAAAGAGTCATCGCGGCCCTGGAACGCAAAGGGCATTAGGAGGAAAACGTATAGGTTTTAGTCAGTAAAAGAGTAACACTCCCGTCAGCTCCGCCCAGAGCGAAAGGAGTCATTTGATGATTTCCTATCCTTTTCTTCTTTCTTTTGAAAAATGTATGGAATTATCTCACATAATTATTATGAGGCATTTTAACGGTCGCACTGATGATAATTCAATCATTTTAATTACGGTAGATGAAAGAAAGAAAAAGACGACTTGGGGAAAACAGCAGGGCAGTGCTAGATGCAAGACATACAGGATCGCTTGATGTGGTGACAATTGAGAGAGGCCCCTGTCCAGCTGTGGATGTTTTTTGGCTAAAATGATTGCTGTAACGTTCGAAGCTCTCTAGGTGAAATTCGCTTGATGAGAGAAGTATAGGACCAATAAAGCAGTAATAATCCAGTAAGGATGACGATCTTAATCATAATCAAATTGACGTTTCAACTAACACCAATAGTAAATTAAACATTACACTCCATTTGCGCTGTCCTATTAAAACCAAATTAATTCAAGCATGAACAATGAAAACAAGTCTCTTTTTCAAAATGTCTTTACCATTTTGATTTCTACGAATTGGTAGGTGCATATGAATTCAACCAGCAAGAACCTTTATCACTCTGCGGACAATTCACCGTATGACCTGAATTATTGTCTTTTTAACTGCATTACACTTACAAATGGTATTCAATTAGGAAAGCCAGTACAAGTCGTGCATTAAGCTGGCTGTCAAATGAGGCGGAGCGAGGCAGCGGAGCGGAGTGACGAAGTATTGCGGAGCGGAGTTGCGGAGTTGCGGACACAATGATGCGGGGCTAGTCAGTGCGGAGCGGAATTGCGGACTGTGCGGAGCTCACGTGATGAGTAACTTGAGCGGACGGCCGGTTTGTTGCGCTATCCCGCTCCGCTTCATCGCTACGCTGCCTCGCTCCGTTACCCGGTATGTATGAATTTTTAAACCAGTCCTCAAATCCCTGTGAAGCGGAGCGGAGATTTTATGCAATTCCATTAGTTCCAACTGGAAACGCTCTGTTCTGCTTCTCTCCTCTCCCCTCCAGTGGACAGTCAGCCTTATTCCTAAGCTTTTCAACGCGTTTCAACTATCCCTTTTGTAGAGTTGGAAGAAAAAGTAGATGAATATTGAATTGGTGGATCTTTCCACAAGTGTTTCTATTGCTTATAAATATTGAGTTATATAAACCAGTTTTATTTTTGTAACATCAAAGAACTTGTTCAGTATTTTGTTATTCTGTTCCGATAGATTCTTATTACTATAGCGTAGTTTTATATCTGGCGTTATTACAGACCTACATACTCGTATACAATGTGGAGACATCGATACGACAGTGAATGAAAACTCTGGCAATACTGGTTCATAGAAATATTTTGAAACTGTTACAAATACTGCAACCGAAATTTAAAAATACCCAATTGTATAACGCCAAAAAAAAAAACTAGTCAAAGATAGTGACTATTAGTCTGACGAAATATTCCAAGCAGTCTGTTGCAGTTAGTGACTTCAAATTCACCACACTAAACTTCTGAGGTGATCAGATGATTGTACATGTGTTTTAGTTTGTAGTTTTCTTTTATGTTATCCTCGGTGTACAATTAAGTTTATAATAAATAAACAATAAAGTCTTGTTAGACTGTTACTATGTTCGATTCCGAGTTATTTTATTTTATTGATATTATTGTTATATCAACATTTACTCTTCTTATGGTGAGCAGAAGCTTCTCTCCACTCTTCCCATTTCGCAACGCTATTTGCTGAGGTGGGCTTTGTGGCCGAAAACCACGAGGAGCAATTTAGTTTGTCTCGCCATCTTAACCTGGGTCTTCCATAAAAATGGTTCCTATGTTGTCCCAAATAAAAAAAATATTATTATTATTATCTCTGATTTAGTTAGTTCTTTTAATCTGTTTTATGCTTTCTTAGTCTATTATTGGCGTCTTCTCATCTCGGTATCGGTTTTAAATACAAAACCTATCTCCAAGTGATAAAAAAATTCAAATTTATAACAAGATGCTCTCACTGTTTATTTCAAAATTCGCTTCGTAAAACAGAACCTTTTAAAAAGCAGGGCTGCTGCTCGTTCCGTAATAAAACTACGGCAAGTATCATTTGTATTTTTCGTTTCTGTCGCTTGCAACCCTATTTACAGGGAAGGCAAGCCGTTCGCGCTTTTCAAGCTAATTATTGAGTTTCCCTGCTGCTGCTTGAAATGTGCACTCACAGAGTTTGATTTTGTTGTGTTGCGAGTTTCCTTTACGAGAACATTTCGAAATATTTTTCATGTCATTTTTATTGGGTAGTAGGTATATTGATCGAAGTTTTTCTATTAGATTGGAGATGGTAGTCGAATAAAACTGTTACTACTAGGCTAGCTCAAGTCTTGTAGCAATGCTGACAATGGCTGACCTGCGGTTGACGGACTTGGGGAAGTCCGTCGTCCAAGCTCGCAGGCCCGAGTTGGTGTCGCGTGGTGTTTCCACCTCTTACAAATTATGAAAGGGTCAGGAGAAGCTCACTTCTTCCCTTACCAGAGAGGGTTTCGCAAGCGCAAACTGTCACTGCCTGGGTGATTGTGGAGAATGCGAACATATCCCAGCCAAAAGTGATAAGGAGGAACACCGTGTGGTTTTAGTCAGTAGGAGTCTGACAGACCCCTCCTTCTGCCCTAAGACGGAGGACATCCATGAGGATTTCCACATGTAAAAAAAAAGTCTTGTAGCAAGCCTTTACCACATGCTTATGATTAGAAGACATGCATGCTTAGGTACATGCAGAAATACATTATTTATGTCCTAGCTTTCGCTTGCTTTAAAAAACCTGTAACCGTCTCCCATCTTCGAGTATCTTTGTACCAATCCATAAATATCGACGATTTAGGTGTGAAAGTGTAACAAAAAACCCCATATTGTATTTATATATAGCCCATTAAAATTCGTTTTGATCAAGCTTTTGCGGGAAAATCAAGCTGCTACCTTGAAACACGACTCTTGGTTGTCTACGTTGAATAGCGTTGGCATTCTGCAAACTAGTTACTAATTTGCAAGCAATTTAAATAACACTTAGGTAGATGCAGATACATGTATTTAGACTTTAGCTATGCAGAATTAGTACAGCCCATGCAAATTCGTTGTTGTATCTAGATTTGGAAAGAAGTCGCTACGTAAACTTAAGCGGCCACCATCCAAATTCTTCAAAAACTCAAAACTCAAAGCATTTATTTCAATTAGACCATTTACAGGCACTTTTAAGTCGGTCGGTCTACACTGCGATCGCCAACCCGCCTGCCAAGCGTAGCGATTTTGGCAAAACCCCCCTCCCCTTGGAGGAGGTTATGTCCAGCAGTGGACGTCATTCGGCTGATGATGATGATGAAAGTCGGTCGGTCAAAAAGATGAAGCTATTTCTCGGGAGTGTCAGAGTCTTACTGACTAAATAATAAAAAAATAATTTTATTATCAGGCTACTGAGGGCCCTAAATGAAATTCACTCAATATTCTTAACAATAATTAATACACTATTTTATTATTATTTAAGCCTTTATTTCCCAAAAACACACATTTAAAATTCAATACATAATATCTTAGTAATAATTGAAACTATGCATATGTAACAATAAATTAGATCAACAAATAAACATTTTTAAATAAATAGATTGATTTCATAGATTCAAATTAAAATAAAATAAATTTGCTTCATAATCATTTGTTCAATTAGGTACAATTGGGCGCCCATTTAAAGGCGATGGCCTCCTCCATTTTATGCCATTGCTCTCTGTCTTGGGCTATTCTAGTCCAGGTAGGGCTGGTCACGGCCACAGTATCATCGCACCACCGACGCCTGGATCTGCCTCCGGGTGCGTGGTGCATTGAAAGGGTACCAATGGAGCGTCCATCTGTGGCTCTGGCTAATAAATTATTACGTATTCATAAACTTATTTTTATTCTATGAAAACTATAACCAAACACGGAACGTTGTCGGTATCGTGTTTCACTGCGTGGTGTCGAGAAACCGTTCTCAAAAACGTCGAAATACGACAGCTTTCGGCCAAAAGACCAATTTTAAGAAGGTCTGTAGATGGTGAGACCCATCCGTGTCCCTTCAAATGCCCTTTGCTTTCCAGGGCCGCGGTAACTCTTTAGAATAATTCCACAACATCAAGCTGCTTCCAGGAAAGGGAAAACCCTTGGTATCCACGTACTAAATCGTTGGTATTCTGCATGAACGCAGACTAATAACTTATTTGCAAGCAATCTAAATAACCCGTGACACCGGTATGTGCGTGGGTGTATACCAGCCGACACTCAACGTATTGAAGGCATACCGATCATACGTCCCACACGTTATGATATAAATGTTACCGTGCAGCCTTGGGGTGATATTGCCTGGTATTGGAGCTAACAATAGTGTTGACATGTTCTGTCGAGAAAGAGATCAAATGTTTATGTGAAACGTGATCGTGACGTCTTCGCTTTTTATTGAGTTCTTTCTTAAGGAACTTCGCTTTAATTAAGTGTAAATGTTAAAATGCTTGAATAGAGTGGCACCTCGTAGGTAAGGGACAAAGTGCGTTGTGAAGTTCGCGTTTTCCTTTTAACCTGTAGCTATCAAAAACTTAACAGCATCCTGGAAAAGTCAATCGAATTTACTTTTCACGTCAAAGTCAAAGTCAAAACGTTTATTTCAATTAGGCCATTAAACGGCACTTTTGAACGTCATCATTTACAGTTCAGTAAAATAATAGTATAACATTAATAAAGTGACTACTGTCCATTCGGAAAGCTACGGCACGTAATCACACAATACAAGATCAAGAAATATTATATGGCACAAACAAGTCATATTCAAAATTTACTGAAGTCCACGTTCTACTAACTAATATTATGAAAATTGTAGCAAAATTAACTCCACAAAAATATTTACATTGGGAGAAAACATTTTCCTCCGAACATCAAATAAAGACAGTTATACATGTGGCTGCCTAAATAAATACCGAACATTGGCAATTAAGGTCTAACTGCGCACTCTTGAGACTTGAGCCGCACACGTAGGGAGGCCAATAAGTTCAATAGTGGCCGGTCACACATTGGGCCATTATGTATTGGCCACCCGCCGTGGTGCTGATAAAAAAATAATCAATTTTGATGTTATTGCTTCATGTTGTTATTGTCTGTAACTTAAACAAAGGTTTTAAAAACAGTATTGTTATAATATAGGTTTTAAGGAATTGCTAATAAATAATTAAAATTATTATGATGTCGTTTCATTTATTCAAACTTTCACAAAATACCTTATTTTGGTACTTTGAAGCGATAAAATGTATGTTAAAACGGTGTCTTGCTTGCAACTATTGGGCAACTTTCACCTAAGTTAAAACTTTAAGTTGCTACTCGTTTCCATTCTTACTTTAATTAATATTAATGAACTATTTATTAATATTAATTAATTTATTGGTATTAATATTTAATTTAATAATAATATAATATTTAATATCCTACTTCCTACTTATAAATATATCTATTTAATATTACAAAAGTGAAAGTTTATGAGTATGGATGTATGTTTGTTACTCTTTCACATCAGAACGGCAGAACAAATCTTGATGAAATTTGGCACAGTGGTAGATTATAGTCTGGAATAACACATAGGATTACTTTTTATTCCGGGAGTATGTTCCCTTGGGATAATATTCGACAGTTACGCGGGCGACAGCTAAAAAAATAATAAAATAGTGGGAGACAGGCGTTGTCCTGCCTGAACCGCACAATTTTGAATCTTAACCATCCAGAGTCCCATTCAAAATACTAAAAAGAAATCATCAAAATCGGTTCAGCAGTTGAGGAAGATGTCGCTAGCAGTCTCCTAGATTATCTTCCCTCTTCCCATTAACTACAAATCGTTCCAGGTTTCTATCTTTTGTGCCTGGAGACAGTTACACAACTGCCACGATCAAAACAAAATACAAATTAAAAGGCTAACAAACTTGATGTTTATTATTTCCTTTTGTTTGCTGGCTCAATTTGCTGTGTATTGGCATAAGCGTTTATGAAGTGAATGAGAAGAATGTGGGCTTTCAGTGTCGAAGCATTCCGGCATCAATTGGGATAAATATTTGTGTGCTGTACTGTTGTTATATTTTTATCCGGTTCTGTACACATACCTTGGTTAATACAAGTTCACACAGGCATTCTGTAGTATGAACATCATCAAATCAGCCGGAAGACGAACACAGCTTGACCGGTTCTGTGCTATTTCATCACGGTTGGTGCAGTGGTTGAGTGATTGACTGCTGCGCTGCGTGTCGAGGATTCGATCTCCGCACGGAACAAATATTTATATGGCCTACAGATAGTTTTTCCGGGTCTGCCTGTTTGTGCGTGTGAGTTTATGTTTGTAAACGGACCCACGGTACAGGAGAAATTACTAGTATTGGGCAAAGTTAAAAAAAAAGGAAAAAGAAAGAAAGAAAGAAAAGAAAGAAAAGAAAGAAAAGAAAGAAAAGAAAGAAAAGAAAGAAAAGAAAGAAAAGAAAGAAAAGAAAGAAAAGAAAGAAAAGAAAGAAAAGAAAGAAAAGAAAGAAAAGAAAGAAAAGAAAGAAAAGAACCGTAGCAAGTGGTCCATCTCCTGGGAGACTTTCTAAAATTAACTTTGGTACGAAGTCGTCACTCCAGAATCTTTCAGCCCCATCGACTACCCATTCTGCCAACAATGTTCCCTTACCTTACTATCAATCTCTCAACTCAACTAGCGAAATCCACTTATTGTATGTAGAATGTGATTTATCTTCCAACTTCTACGAAAACAAAAATGTATAATTTTCTCCCTCTATTCAATTGCAATGTTAGCTATAGTGAATAAAAAAAAATAGAGACACTCCTCATTCCTGAAACAAAACCGATTTCTCTTCAAAACTCAATAAAACGTCTTATTCTCCAAAGTCTCATGTTTTGGTTCTCAAAGAAAATTACTCAATATTTATTTTAGTCGACCTGTTGCGTCCTCCTGAGAGAAGAACTAAGATAATCGAAAACCGACTCTGTATGTTTAAGGAAACGGTTTGTTCTTCAAAAACAGGTTATGGAATTGATAAAAATCTTACCAAAATGAAACATGGAGAGTAAACTCAATTTTGTGATGTGTTGAGCGTAATTTCGTAACATTAAGGTTGTGAAGGCTCGGTACTGGCTTTTAAACCTCTCGACTTATTCATGAACAGGATTATGATTGAAATTTTCCAAAAATAACGGCATGTGTATACATTTTTAATGCTTTTGGAGTTAGTAGGTTTAATATTGCAACGGGAAATATAATGGCAGTTAAAAACGAAATATTTACTGTTTTCGCGCAAAGAATTTCATGTGAATTAATTTACCTTAATAACTTTCCAATAAAAAATGGTGCCTAAAAATATGAAAAACAGTTCAAAAGCAGCAAAACAAAACATATAACTTAAAAAAACTTACTAACTTAATTCAGTACCTATAGCCAAACTTAGATGTATAAACATTTCCATATTCAACACTAGTCTTTCCAAGAGATACCGTGTTACCCGGAGGTTAGAGGCAGTCGCTGCATGTAAAATACTGGTATTCAGGTACATGTGACTAGACTGGAAGCCGACCTAAAGATAGTTGATAAAAGGCTAAATTGGGTAGAAATTTGTAGACTATGAAGACCTGACTAAAATGCTATTCATAATAATTATTAAATAGTTCTCTCAATAATAGATACTGATAAAACAATATATATTAATGTCACCGGAAAATTGCAAACGCCGTAAGATATCGCGATAAGTTGTGAACTATTTTTTCTTGATAAGACACGGATATATTGGAATCTATTGAATTTGGATGGGATTTATTGTATACAATCTAATAAAGATTTATTACAATCTTACAGAGTCTGCAATTTTCCGGTGACATTAATAACTGAACACACTTGCAATCGATTAGAAAAATATCCAATATCAAATCCTCGATTACTAATTCTAATTCAAGTGTTGAATTTATTCCTTTTGTTGTTTGTTGATGTTTTATCACCATGACAACCAGTTGGTTGGACCTTAACGGTTTATGATCGGCCATTTATTGTCCTAAGTGTCAAAAGCACTATAAAGCTGGACGAATGTGATGTGGACACATTTGTCAATGTATTTAGTGGTATGGACAGTTTTATTGTAAAAGTATTAGATCTTAGGTAAACGTACGTTAGTAGGTAGGCGAAAGATAAACAATGGCCATTTCTATTAGGCCAGTCATATCTAACACTAGAAATCGCTAAAATCGCAAACTAACTAGTTCTAATTTTTATATGTTGTTAGGATCACTACCCGTATTATATATCCATGTGTGCAACTTTGAAAGACCAGGGGCCCTACTATGATGTCTTAAAACGATTATAATTCCGCTCCAAGAGGGAGACGGAGCTATACATAGCGAATAGCACTATTTTGTTTACATCTTCGGAATTGGATGGCATTAGCACGTCATAGTAAGGCTGCTGTGCTAACTTCGCAGCACTCGAAAAACAGCAAAATGATCGCACGTTTTTTTGATATTCTATAAGTCTGATATTCAAAACTATGCGTTCTTTTTTAATATTTTCTCTATTCTTTAAAGCAGACTAATAATGCTCTATACGTTCAATAGTTACCAAGATCTCTCTCCAAAATTTGTCATTTTTTTCCAAAAAAGTAAAATTTTAAGATCTTCTTGACGCATACTCATTTTAAACTCGAACTATTTCAAAATAACATTCCACTAGCACAAACCAGAGTTATCTTTGAATGTTCAAAGTTAGTTGCTCACACGAGGTTAGGTAACAACAAAATATTTTGTACATAATGGCCCGGGATAGCAACTAACTCCCAGTTAAAAAAATAACTCTGGTTTATGCAATTGGGCCTTGGTATCATTCCCAAGGCCCACTTCCATTGCTTTTCATTTTGAGTTCTTTCATTCCATCCAAAGGTTGTCTTGTAAATATAGCTGCACCTAATTAAGTTTGCTCAAACAAGTTGTGAAACTATTTTTTTTTGGTGCAATTAAGGATTCTGCCTATTAATCAGTATGTAGCATCCTAAACAACTTAATGGTAGTTATGCAACTAACATAAAATCTGGCTTCTGTAACAAATTTCCTTTGAAATAGGCATCCTCTTCTCTCTGTATACAATTTTTCTATTATAAGTGTAGTGTGTACATAAATAATTTTAGATCTTGGTTTGAACATAGCCGAAGCCAGTGCTAGACTATACTCCATATTTTTATTTTATGGAGCACAGACAACAATATCGTTTCAAAGCACTTACAACAAAAAACTAAAGCATTTATCGTAAAAATACTCCGAAATCAAAATAGCAAGGAATGAGTTATTCCCATCGATTGATTTACAACTTAAAGATTTACACCTCGCTCCAAACAGACATAAAACTCTGAACTGTAAAATGAAACAAAATGCGTGATATCGTAGAAACGTCGCGATAAAATCTATTATGAAGAAGTTGCGCTATGCGCGTATATGTTACGTATATGAACGTATATGCTAAGAAACAATGAAAAATGCTTGCACTGTCTGGAGAGGTTCACCTGAATCTGTTGGCAAATGTCCTTTAAAGAACATCTCAGACTCTAATATCCTTGGTTCTCAACTTCACATATGGCTTATATTGTGAATGTGAGGACTATGAAAGATAATTTCTAATAATTGTAATATTAAAATGTCTATAATTTATCAAATATGAAGCGTATACAAAGAAAGGAAAGAAAAAGTGTTCATTGTCACAGTTCGTATATCATAGATCTCATCTTCACGATCATCAGCTGACATGATGATGATGATGATCATCATATCAGCCGAAAGACGTCTGCGAGACATATGCTTCCCCAAAGTGATCATTGATCTATCAGCAACAAATAATGATAATGACCCGAAGTGAATAACTCTCTAAACCCTTATTTGAAAAAGTTCCACTTACTTTTTAGACCTTGGTATTTGGCGTGTGCATACAAAGTTTTGTTTAAATCGGTTCATTTAATTTTCAAGAACCATATTCTTGGAAATTAAATGAACCGTTAAAGTTATGTATAAATGGCCGAATTGGATTGAACGTTCTTAAACACTAGTTAAGAACTTAAGTAATTCGCACGCCAATTAACCCTAAAACAAAAAAAAAAACAATTTTACATAAGACAACAAAATGTTACTTCGTAATCGTAGAAAATATCAAATCAATTTTTCCTGAAGGTATTACTGGAAATACAACTGTTTCCTCATTCTTCATAAACACCGTTTTCCACTCAGTATTACCCTCCTATATTTCCCCATCCATGAGGGTGTTATGATTTTCTATGTTGTCAACACTTCGGTACAACCTTATGGTGTTATTACAATTAAGATATTGTTCACTCTCTTTTATCTTAGCCTCGTTTTTGTGTAGCCCGCGGCTCTTTGAGATATTTCAGCGTTTTATTCGGTAGGTATATCCTTCATTGGTTAGGAGAAAATATTGAGATAAAAACGTTCTATTTTGATGCAAAGAAATAAATAAATACGTCGGTTTTAAAACCTGCTCGTATTTACTGTAAAAATATTTCCAATAATATTTTTTCTACTGCGTAGGAAAAAATATTATTGGAAATATTTTTCTATAGATCAAACATTACCTGATACGTAATCCTAGAAAGAAAATTATTGAGCCATGGAAATAGATATAACTTATATTTTGGATACTTAGTTTAAATAATAACAATTATTCAAATTTAAAGCGGTTGCATCCTCTTAGAATTTTGACTCAGTACAAGATTTTTTTCCGAATTTAAATTTAATTCGTCAAATATAAGATACAAGCTGTGCCCATGGCTTGGCTCCCGTCACCTCCCATCACCCGTTACCTACCCTACCTACACTACCCTATCATGCTTTCCTACCCTACCTACGTACCTACCCTACCTAACCTTCCCTGCAATATGGCGAAAAAAACAAAAAAAAGAATTGGCCAAATCGGTCAAGCCATTCTCAAGTTATAGCGTGACAGGAGAAACAGAGGCTCATTTATATAAATATATAGATATGTTTTTATATGGCTAAACGGAATCATGAACGCATTGGCACGTCATATGGTTGAGTTCAACTAATTCTCTACCTAATACAAAATGGAACAACCCAAAAAAAATTATAGAAAACTTTCGATCCTAAACGAAAATACAATTCACTAATTGAAATCCTACCCAGTTTCATAATTTCCTGCAAATCATTGTGAGTACACTACCCACATCCGCTTCACAGTTTTACTATTAAAACGAGGTCCGTTATTTGCAGATCCATGTTTGCCAACATCATAATATTCGAACTCGTGTTTGGTTTTAAATGTTTTGCATCAATATTTGATTTAATTCATATTTACTTTACGCTCCAATTCACTGCCACACGCCAACAGTTATTAATTCTTTAATTAAATTTAGCTGTAACTGACTATACTCAATAATAATTTTTGTTATTTGAAATTTGTGAAAATGGATAGATGTTTGTTAATCTTTCACTCAATAGCAATTGATATCTGACAAATGCTTGCACTGTCTGGACAGGTCCATTCAAATCTGTGAGGTACCCTCAAACCCACTTCGGACATTTAACCTACATGGCCTCAAATGATTTGAACTGTACGATTGTATGGACTTTAAAAGAGACTTTGACCTCTGAGATTATTTCGGTGTTTCTTCTCAGGGTAGTCAGCTAGGAAACACCGGCCTCATCTTGTTGAAAACGGCCTAAAAATATTGACGTGTAAACGTGTTATGTTTGACCTACTTACAAAATCAATATCATTTATGAATGGATTTTGATGAAACTTTACAGTTTTTTTTTATGTATAGGCAGGTTGAGCCGCGGCCGGCAAAAAGTACTACTATAAAAGCACACATACATAGTTTTTGGAAAAACGTCTGTAAAAGGCTTAAAACGCTTTGATATGGAACTCCTCATTTGATACTTGTTTACGGTACGGTATAAATTGAAGGAATCTTTTATTATTTGAATCATTTTTTTACTTTACAGTTTTAGTGTATTTATTAGATGCCGACTAATATTCTACGTTTACTACTCAAGTTCCTTTGAAAGTAAATAAAACCAAAAACCCTTCAGTAATTTTACACGCCCAAAAAATTAATAAGCTTAACTTATCATTTCCTTTGATTGATTTTATTTTTGCATGCTTCCTACCATTATTTATGTAAATAAATTAAATTTCGTGGCGTTGCCTGCCTGTCCTGTGAGAAACCTGGCGTGCCCTGAGTAATTAAGCCCACACATTGAGGTGGAACACGGTGTAGCGGCTACATAGCGGCTTATCTAACCAGCTAACCGCTAATCTCCGTCTGAGAGCAGACCATAATTGTATTTGTGCAGAATAACGCTAGTGTTATACTGTTATGTTACTTTTCTTGATACTATAGTTATGAGAAGTGTGAAGTGGCTTAGTAAGTCATGTTTTCTAGTCTAAATTTACTGAAATACAGAGACGTAACAATGATGGAAAACATACTGTTGCGTTTATTTGACAAAATAAGTCAGGCTAACATACGACTTTTAGTGTATTACAATTATTGTAACGCATTAATGCAACGTGAAGTCATTCAAAAGAACCACATTACAGAACTAAATCTACACCTAAATAAACACGCTATTATCTATCGAAGCGATTCTATCAAAATTAATGACAGTAAAAAGTAAGTTTTTTTTTGTAGTCTACCAAAATCTTCCAACAATATCGTAACTCCCAAAAAGTACTTAAATCTAAAACAATCATTTGTTTCGCCCCCTAATTACTTAATAATCCCCTTGGTAGCAATACCTTAGCTATCTTCAACCCCCCTTTTTCTAATCGACTCAGTCGTGGAGATTAAAAAACTGGAAAGCTCTTGTTAGAAGTAATTTTATTAGAGGGATCTCTCCTAATCCATTTTGGGTCTTGAAGGATTCAGTCGCGTACAGAATTTCAGATGGGTCGGCGAACGAAGGATTAAAGCTGTACATTCTGCAAAGGTATGAAGGTATCTCATTATGGGAATTTTCAGAAAGTAATTTCGACTTTTTGATGATTATGTATTCGATTATGCTTCGAGAGTGCTTTGATGGAATTTTAAAACGTTTATAACATGACAACATGCTTATGGCCCAATGGGATTGGCAGAGATATGTAGGTTAGGTTAATATGTTTAAGTCCCATGTAAAAAAACACTAAAACTACAAAAAATAATTTTAAAATAAATATTGTTGTGCGCTAGGCGTCACTCACAGGGTGAGAAACGATCAAATTTGTGTTTTTTTTTAGGATCGCTAATTTGGGAATCGATACAGGCATTTGATGAGAAGACACGAAGAACAGATGACCAGACAAGTCCTGTACATCTGTGGACGTATGCGGAACATAGAGTAAAGTCCCGCATACCTCCACTGAAATGGGAGGATCCTCCGAACCAGACGGTTGTTGTGTCTGGTGGGCAAATGCCCGATAGTTGATATTCGGACTGTTGTATATGTTTAAATCGCTCGGAGAACTTTGCTTGCGCGATGCAGGATTTCGTTGTTAGTTCGTCGTAGATGGCGCTGCGGTTCTTTTTGTTGCCGTACAAATTTCGCTTCTTAGTTTTTTCATGTGGTGGCATTGATGCTGCTACACATCGACACCTGTTCAAAAAAACGTAGACCTCCAGAATGTCCGTCGTAAATAATGACCTGAAGGCAAAACAATATATCTCAATGACCGTGTCTGGTGAAGAATGACGAGGAGAGCCGACCCGAAACAATTTTTGAAGTGAAAACTTCTTTAGCGGCGTTGTGCACTTTTTGGGATGGGTAAAAAATGTTAAACTCGCGTCAGGACACGTGAGCTGATCGAAAATTCGTAAGACGGAGGGAGAGTAAAACGCCGGCGCGGCACAGGAGAGGAAGTAATATCTCCCTCTCTGTCTACCTCGCGGCGAAAATATATGGCTTCAATGCATGCATATGCAATTCGTGCGAAATTATTCCCTAACCATTCCAAAATATCAAAAATGAACAACGTTTATGTTCAAGTTTTCACTTCTGCCGGCACTCCCGGAGTGCAGCACGTTTTTTGTACCGCTACTTTGATCATTTAAATTGTAACTTTGATAGAAGAAAATTATCTTTGAAAAACCGGCCAAGTGCGAGTCGGACTCGCGCACGAAGGGTTCCGTACCATTATCTATAAAAATGGCAAAAAAATCATGTCTGTTGTATGGGAGCCCCCTTTAATATTTATTTTATTATGTTACTACTACTAATTTGTTGTTAGCGGCCACAGAAATACATCATGTTTGAAAATTATAACTGTAGCTATCACGGTTCATGAGATACAGCCTGGTGACAGACAGACAGATGGACAGTGGAGTCTTAGTAATAGGGTCCCCATTTTACGTTTTGGGTACGGAACCCTAAGAAGGAACATAACTCCAAATCAAAATAATATAAATGTAAATAAAGAACATTTGCCGCAACTTTACGAGTTGCAATTAAAATAACATTAGCAGAAGGTATAATCTAGAGTCTAGATTATACCTTCTGCTAAAAAGGAATAGATTCTAGACCTTTGTTTAGATCTAGATTCTTTTGAATACTAAGGAGCTCGCACACCAAAGCGGTTGCTAAGCCTTTGTTTTATTTGATGAGCTACGTTTCACAAAATGGCTAAAAACCAATGGGACGTAACGAAATCGGTAATTGACTGTAATTCTTCCATGCAATACTCAGATGAAGTTATAACATGAGTATTATTTTTTACTGTTTTGGTACGGAACCCTAAAAAGGACAAGGACTACTGAAGTCGGGGCTTAGTGGTTTGACATTTTCGGAAAAAAGCCATCATCGATGAAGGTATCATTGTCACCGGAAAATGGCAAACTCCGTTAAAATATAAAATATCTTGCGAGATTGTAAACTTTCTGTAAAGTGGATTTTCAGTTTAACACATTAGTTTTAATTAAGTAATTATAATTTTTCCGAACCACCTGCAGCTTAAACATTTTGAAATGATAATCAGGGGATTTTTCCCTACACATTGGTATATTTTTCATCCCCTGCGGACTAAAAGCTCCCTGTACCCATTTTATGTCGTACACAATTTCTCGGAATGACTTCGAGAGATTATAGACAATCCAATTTTGATGCGAAAAAAAGTATTCCAAATGTTCAGTTGTTATTTTAGTGTATATTTTATAATCTTACGGAGTTTGCAATTATCCGATGACATCATCATCGAAGGCCACAGTTTATGCAAAAATCAGCTGTTCATCATCTGCCTAGCCTTTTCCCAACTATATTAGGGTCGGCTTCCAGTCAAACTGCATACCAGAATTTTATGTGGAGTGGCTGCTTACCAGACCTCCACAATCCATTAACTGGGTAACAAGGTACTTCTTGGCAAGACTGGAGTCAGTATTACTGGCTTCTGAAAATCCGTAATGACTTAAAATTAGCTATTAAAAAAGGAAAAAAGCTGTTTACAAAACGCATATTTTTTTAAATAACACAACAAAATGTGTGGAACAGCTGTTATTATTATTATTTTTTATGAAAAAATTAGGTTGTGCGTACGAACGTACTCATCCAAATGAGTTGGTAGTTTTAGTACTGACGTAATTGATTCTTTTAGCACAGACAGGAATATAGGGTAGGTAGGTGTATCACCTAAAATAAGTCCATAAACTGCAGTCAACTTATATCAACCACCATAACCTTAAGACACTCACCCATATTATCATAATCAGTCTACTATTCTTGGCCTTACAACGAAGCTCTGAGCACCACAAATTGCCTGTACACGATAAAACATTGCTATCGAGGGTATGCACCTAGGGATGTACCGGAGGTAACTTTAACGAAGGTATATTATGTCCGAAGCCAACTGGTTTAATCAGCCGTTTAATTGGCTGCTTAGCCTTTTCATTGAACTGCACTGTTTAATTGGCAACCTAAGGGACATCCCGGAGAACCAGCTCCAATAAAGCGATGACACTTTACAGAAAGTGTTATGGTCTGAACGCATTCAACCCTAATCTTTTCAAAATTAGAGTGAACAGGCTTCTTCTGGGTAAGCTCGCTCCATCGTCGACTTTGTCTCTGTCATCTATGACCTAGACTAGCGTCAAGAGCAAACCCATATTAAATAAAAAAAAGTGTCATCGCTTTGTTGTTGCTGGTTCTCTTTAACATTTCCGTTATAATCTCCGCTGTTTGCGGAGGTGATATGGCGCAATTTCATGCGGATTTTCCGCATTTGCGGAAGCGAAGGTAAGGTGAGGTTCTGATACAACCCTAGCTCCAACCAATCCCAAGTGTTTACGGCACCCTTTATTATCGTCCCAAATGATCGTGGCAGATGAAAACGTTCCATGTTGATAGCCCATGTTGATTGAAGCTATTCTATGTTAATTAAGTGAGAGGATTTTATGAGGTTTTCAAAGCTACTGGTGCGTTTTTATTGGTTGATGTGTTTTTGTTTTTTATGGTGTGCGTTGGAACGTTTGAGTTGAAATTATGAAGGGGTTATTTCAAAAGGTTTTAAAGTTCTTGTTCTTAGCGTGGCGGCGGCAAATACAGATTTTAAATATTATTTATGGCCCAGTACTGAGCTACGGTAATACCATTCACTCGCAGCCATGAGGTCCTCACATGTAGGTGCAGGTTCCAAGCGTCACAAGACGAAAGGCTGGCCTTAATATGCGGAGAGATGCCACACAAACATGAAGATCGGGGCCATCCGAGAACCCCCACCTGTGGAGGTTCTCTGCAGTAAAGGTTTTAAACTAGATTTTGAATTTATGTAACTGTTGTTTCGGATACTCAATAGATTTACTGGTCTTAATGTCATTGATTCTAGGCACAAACCCTTGATCGTGCCGATTTTATAACAAAATAATCTATACTGCACGGCACGGTTAGCGCAATGGTTGAGCGATTGACTGCTGCGCTGCGTGTCGCGGTTTCGATTCCCGCACAGAGCAAATATTTGTATGGCCTACAGATATTTTTTGTTCCGGGTCTGGCTGTGTGTGTATGTGCCATTGTATGTTTTTAAACGCACCCACGATACAGGGGAAATTCCTAGTGTGGGGCAAAGTTTAAAAAAAAAGTAACCCTGTCTGTTTGTTCGTTATATCTTTAGGTCATAACTGCTGAACGCTTTGGTTGAAAATTATTTATTTATTTATTTAAACTTTATGTACAATAGTGGTACATGGGCGGACTTAATGCATCAAGGCATTCTCTACCATTCAACCTTTGGGTTATAAAGACTATTCTGTGGTAGGTGTACAATAAATAAAAATAAGATTCAAAATTGTATTTTAACAATTCGGAAAGAATATACAGATAATATATATAATACTAATAAAATACAATTAGCTCACGGGTAGACCATTTCCTGGATTAGAATATAGGATACTTCCATCCCGGGAGTATTTTCCCTTTATATAGGTTCCAACTTTCACGCGGGCGAATCCTCTAGCAGAAGCTAGTACGTAATAAAGTCCTCCTGACCGATTTTGGCCATGGCGGCCAATCTCAACCGAGACTGGCCATCGGCGTGGGACATATTATAGTGCACAAGTGTGTGCGCAAACACAGGTGCACTCCCTCTTCCCTCACTCTCATATTTCGATGGAATAGCCCCCCGACACGACCGGAGAGAGATCTGACTGATCTGATTTTTTTTAATGAATGCTTCTTTACGCGCGTATAGCACTTTTTGGGTCAACAGAAATCATGGAACTCGCGTCATCGTCACCGAACGCTTTCCATGAGCTATATGTATACTGTGTATATATGTGTACTTTTTTGGTGAACAAAAATCATGAAACACGCGTCATCGTCACCGAACGCTTTCCAAGACCTACATGTATACTGTGTATATATGTGTACTTTTTGGGTGAACAAAAATCATGAAACACGCGTCATCGTCACCGAACGCTTTCCAAGACCTACATGTATACTGTGTATATATGTGTACTTTTTGGGTGTTTTTTTTAGAACCTAATAAGTGATAACTAGCACGGGGGAAACAATTAAATATCAGTTACCAAAATAAAACACAATATCACGTCTCACAGTACTATTGTGTTTAGAATTTCAAGAGGCAAGTAAACAAAGCAATGGTGTCTATTACAGGTTCAAGTGTACCTTCAAAGGTATAAGAGGGACCTACTTAAGTACTTGTGTTTGAATTAATCCTGTAGAGTAACACTTCATTCAACAATATGATGCGATTGTCAATCCGTTTGGCATGGATTGTGACGTGCAAATACCACATTGATTCCGCTGTGCGAGGGAGACAGAGCTATGCAGGGCGGATAGCACAATACTTTTTGACTAGCGAATCAAAGGATGTGTTCTATATGGTGTGGGATGTAAAAGAATAGCACCATCCCATCACTTCCCGTGTGTGTAAGAGGCGACTAAGGGACTCACCAGAGAATGGGTAGCAGCATTCTCTGTGGTTCTGTGCATTGCAACAGCTACACTGCGATCGCCAACCCGCCTTCCAAGCGTGGCGATTATGGAAAAAGTAAATGTGAGTTTTCCAGTTTACTCATTTTAGGGTTCCGTATCTGAAGGGTAACCAATAAAACCCTACTATTAGCCTCCGCTGTCTGTCTGTCTGTCCCTCAGCTGGCTGTATCTTATCAAACGTCTACAAACAACGTTAATTTTTTTTTCAGTTTATGGTTCTGAAATCTGTCAGAACTTTTTGAACGTCAAAATTTGCAAAAAGACAGTCCCCCAAAATGTCACCACTTTTCTTAGTGTTTTAGCTGGGAATAAGAAGTGGAGCAACAAAACTTCCCAGCAAACCCTTCGTGTACAAGTCCGACTCGCACTTAGCTGGATTTTCACGGCTCTTTATCTACCTTTTTGTCAGAAAAACGAAGAATTTATTTTAAGCATTTATTTTTCTAGTTAACAGCAACGAAAAATGACGTGAACCAATTTTTTTCAAGTAAATATAAAAGTTACATATGTGAGGAACTCTTTTTCTTTCCTTTAGTTTGTCGTTGGCGATATCAAAGCAGAAGTTTCATTAAAATTGTATCTCACGAAAGAACACAACACAGGGCTCTATAATTTCGGGAAAAAATATTAAATATTTTGCAAGCATACTGCTGTACTTTGAGCATAAAGGCGTTTTTTGCTTGGCATGCAATTGCAATCTTTATGATCGCGTCAAAACTGAGTGTAAACTGCTACACATGAGGTTCTATACACCGAGTCATTCTGTTAGTGATGCAAACGTAGAAATGTCAAAATATAAGGGATTGATCATGTAATATTTCGACAGCGTGTGTCAATCCCATACTTTGTGACGTTTTGACAATCGCCTTCGTCACGCTACCGGTTACGGAATGTCTAGAGCCTAAGGATTCTTAATTTTTTAGGTATTATCATCTAACAAATTAATTCAAAGCAGGTATGGCCAATCATTTTCGTTGATTAAACTTTAAAGTGTTTGGAAATAAAATATCTAACCAATTTAAACCTCCAGTTTTGTTCAAAAATGTCCGTGAAGCTAAGTCTACTACCTAACAGGGAACAGGGACTTATTTTTGATTTAGATTGTATTTTAATTTCGACTTCCACGCGTGTAAAGTTGCGTTGTTGCGTTGCGCTGCGTTGCAACAAAGCTTCTGAGAGAAGATAATAACATTTCTCAATAAAATAATTCATTTTAATTTTTATTATATTATGACTTTGATTTCCGATTTTAATTGTATTTTTTTTTGCTACTAATAAAAAACAAAAAAAAACAGTTTTTTTTTTAATGTTACCTTTTTTCTCGCGTGTAATTAAACCCATATGCACACACTCTGTTGAGTTATTTTTTTAACATGTTGTGGATAACGTCGTGGGTTACACATATGTTATTTTGTATTTTTAAACACTTCTATTGTACCATTTTTCTGTGATTGTTTGTATTTCCGAAGTAAATAAATAGATAAACATTGATAAAAGTGTTTACAATCCAACAAGGTACATCATTTAATACAGAACACCTTCCCACCTAAAAACTCTACAGAAACCACCAAACAGAAAACAGTATGCGGTACAGAGAGTAAAGTCCCGAAAACTTCCATTGAAAAGGGGGATCCTCCGACCAGACGCGAGACGGTTGTTGTGTCTGGTGGGCAACTGCCCGATAGTTGATATTTGGACTTTTGTATGTGTTCAAATTGCACGGAGAACTTTGCTTGCGCGATGCAGGATTTTATTAGTAGTTCATCGCTGACGGGATAGATGGCGTTGCTGTTCTTTTGGTTGCCGTACAAATTTCGCTTCTTTGTTTTACATGTAGCAGCATTGATGCCGCTATAGAACTAGAACGGTAGTCCAATAAGTTAATCCTATTGACAATAGCTACTCAGAAATACCAATACCACTACCTGGGACGAAGAAAAGCACTCTCGAAGTTTATCGATTGTGAGGAGTAAACAGCCAATAAGCTCACTGATGGGTAAAACAGCCCCCTTATAAGTAGGATTATGGGATCGGGGAGAACAAATTCAATTGCTCAGTACTATATTTCTTAGAACAGTGTACGCTGGCAATATTGGATCTTAATCATTTATCTGAGTTGGAAAAGGAGAAATCGTGTTTACTGCTTTTGATGTGATATCACCTTTAAAACTAAGCCGACACAGTGCATTTTCTTTCCTAAATAATCGCACCTCACTAACTGTATTACAAGGTATTATATACAGCTATCTTCCTCCCACGGCTGCACCTTTTTTTTTTTTTTTGATGTCGGGGGGATAGGCTCATGGAAATCCTCCACCCGGTGTTCCATCTCCCACCTACGCCGGGGATCGCTTGTGACCTAACATCGCCACGTTAGGTCAGGTTTGAGGAGACCATTTCATAAACCAGTATGTGAAATGGCCGATCACTTCATGAAATGGCCAATTTTATGGTATGGCTACGACTTATCTAGGAATACGTCACCAGTTTCATAAAAGAATATTAAATGTAGAAAAGTGTATAGACATAAATATTCTTTCTCTTGTATATTATTTCCTACAGAGACTCTTTGGCAAATATTGGTTTTCGTAATGCTTGGATAAAGTCTGTTATTATTTACTTTTCTACCGTTGTAGGTATATTTGCCCTATGGATTTCACTTTGGGGGTGAGCGGCTTTCAAAATTCAAAAAAATTCAAAAGTCATTTATTCAAATTAGGCTGAGTGCCAGCACTTTTTGAACGTCAAAGTTCTACATAAAGACAGTCCCCCAAAACGCCCGCCCGTCACCACTTCCTAGTGTTTTAGCTGGGAAGAAGAAGTGGCGCAACAAACTCCCCAGCAACACATGTCTGTTGAGTTATATTTGATTGAGATACCGAGGCTGAGAGTATCAACTGTAGAATTTGCTTTAAAATAAGGTTTCTTTCATTCGTGTATCTAATATAGTATATAGTAGATCAGGTGATCTTAGAACTAATGATCACATGCATTTTTAAAATGCGTTTGCGCTTTGGTTTGTCAAAAAGAGAACATTCAGTTCTCTTTTTGACGACCATTAGCGCCCCTGCTGAGTACGAGGTCCTGGCTTTGATTTCCGGGTTAGGTTAAGTGTTATTCGGTTTGTCGTCTGTTCTATATGAAATGGGGATTCCTCAGTAGTAGTATTGAGTCTGGACTCAAGACTGTTATTAAGGAGGCTACAGATTTCTGCCCGGTTTATAGCAACGGGTTTAACCCCTGTTATATGGGACCTCAACATTCTTTGCGAAAGAATTTATGTGCCGCAGTCATTTTTGTCTCATGTAGGTATTTATCTATATAAGCTATATCTACACTGCACAGAGCACAATAAAAAAAACAGCCGCCTCAAAATAAAGCTAATACACACATCCACACAAACAGAAAGTCCACCAATCAATACTCAGCTTAATTGCTCTTAAACCAACGGTTCCAGGTCACTTGGTTCCGTATTCGCGAACCCTTGATTGTCTTTAAATACGTTCAATATGTTTGTATGCAAATTGAGGGTTTGGAGAAGAATATTTATGGGTTCGGTTTGGAGTTTATACTTCATTGTAAGGTCTTGAGATGCTTACTTTAAGGCATTTATATTGTGTTCCAGCTATTTTTCTTATAGATACTTACCTTGTTATCTTAAGATATAAAGTCAAATTATGATTTACCTACTAGCTTTTGCCGCTTCGTACGCACATATCACGTTTTTTCCCGTTCCCGTATAGCGTATAGCAGTGTTTCCCAAACATTGTTCTGCCATGGCCCGGTAATTTACACACTGCCCCTTCGTGACCCATTCAGTACTTTCACCCTCTTAGATGTCCTACTCGATGCTACCAGCAGGAGAGGGCCCCCGCTGGTTACATTGCAAACAATAGGGAATATGCATGAAAAAATATTTAGTGTCTAGATACAGTTTATTTAAAAATATACAAAAAAAAATACTAACTGTGAATATAGAATCAAAATTGATCGAAAAAAAAACGAGATATAACTATTTACAAATAAATCTGTCCCTCTCGCGAAGACGCTGTTTTCTATGGCAGCTGTATAGGCGACATGGTATTTGACGTCAGAGTTCGTATCGGACTTCTCTTTCTAATGGACATCTTTGAAGCTTTATAGCTTTATCGCTGCTGAAGGTATTTTAAAAATTATTTCATAATTGTTTACTATAGCCAATAAGTATTTAATTTTGCAAAAAAAAATGCATGCATATTCCCTATTGATTTTACAGTGTGTGAGTTATTTAATAGAAAAATAAAATAAAAACAAAAAAAATACACAAAAATGTACATATGTATAATTAAATACATTTTGCCGTTCCTTTCCTGCCGCAGAAGTAATTGCAACAGAATTAATACTCAATACTCAATACTTTATTTGCATTCCACAATGTGTACTTAGGTGGTAAATTTAAAAAAGAGATTGTGATCATTATGGATCCTGTTGGGCACAGCAAAAAACAAATATATGTAGGAGAGAGGAAGTTTTAAATAGCTAAACTTATATTTAAAATAGATCCAATAATACCATATTAGGGACTCTTCATATCTTATATTTTATCATTTAAATATGCCTTAATACTATAATAGCATTTTTCAATTAAATATTTATTGTTTTAATTTTTTTATAAATATGTTTATTTTGTCTTCTTTTTTATTAGTTCAGGTAGTTTGTTATATATTTTTATGGACATCACATACGGACTTGTTGAATGTATTTTTAGTCGAGAACTTGGAATGTTTAATCTTGATTTGTGTCGGAGTGTGTAACGTGATTGTATGTCCTCGCGCTTTGTATAAAACTCCTGATATTTACGAACAAATTTGCAGATTTCTAATATGTATATACTGGGGAGTGTTAAAATATAATAATTTAGGAAATGAGGTTTGGAGCTGTCAGTTTGATCGATGTTTACGAGGAATCTAACTAATTTTTTTGAAGAGTAAATAGTTTAGGTGCATCTGTGCTATTTCCCCAAAGAATTACCTTTTCCTACCTCCAAGCACTATAATTTTCCACGCTACTTATAAGCACGTATAAAACTTATCAGGCCTTGTCCAAAGTCGTAATAGCTGGCTGTAATTATACCGGTCCGACACATAATCACGTAATAAATTAAGAACGTTATAGACCTAAGAATATTTTTTGCTTCAAATATCTTCAGAACTAACTCGGAGAAATTAGTTTTGTACCTACGAACATTTGAGGACGTTTAGATAATCTAATTTTAGTGTCTCGTGTCCCAGATTTTGAATTTTAATGCTTAGTAATACTTAGCTATCTATTTAGCACTTAATTATACTAGAGTCAAAATAAAGTTCATGGACGAGCCCAAATATATAAAACTTTTTTTTTAAGGATGGAAGAAGTCATTTGATGATTTCCACTTCTTCCGCTCTGGGTGGAGCGGAAGGGGGGTGTGGCTCTTACTGTCTAAAACCCATCCGTGTTCCTTCTAAAGCCCTTTGCGTTCTGGGGCCGCGGCGACTCTTTCGAACAAATTCCGCAACCCTGGCAGGCTCTGGCCTCAGCGGGCCCCGACTCCTATGCTGACATCTCTTTGAGGCGCGCGTGGAACACAACGTGCCATCGACCCGGGCCTGGTTGTGAATGGACAGCGAGCCACCCAACGCTCGCCGTCCGCAGGCCCGCGCCTACGGTGGCCAAGGATCGCCCTGCGACTCCCGACGCCCGGGGCGTCTTCTTGGCATTATGTTTTGGGTTCACAATCTTCAAAACATAACAAAAAGGTAGAAAAAAAAAGTATGAAAACCTTTCATAATCCCCACTCCCCAGTGACAATTAATATCCCAAGGAAAAACATTACACAAAGAAAATTATAGGTAGTGATCTATTTCCAGTTTTCCGCTTCGATATTAGAAGCTTCACACATTGACACGTGTCTCCCACGCAAATACCATAATCCTCAAGCAATGTAAAGAATGCCAAATACATAATTTATATACCCATAAATCCGATACAATTTTTTTTTCTCTAGGGACTTTTACCCTTATAAGGCCAGTCAGCACCATCATAACCTTACCTAAGTTTAATCAACATTACAAACAAAAAAAAAGAAAGGGTCGGCAAAATGTTTTTTTTTTTGTGTATTTTTGTGTTTTTTATTTTATTTTAATATTAAATCACTCACACACTGTACAATCAATAGGGAAAATGCATGCAATTTTTTTTGCAAAATGAAATACTTTTTAGCTCTACTAAACAATTATTATGAAATAATTTTTAAAATACCTTCAACAGCGATAAAGCTTTAAAATTTCAAAGATGTCCATTAGAAAGAGAAGTCCGATACGAACTCTGACGTCAAATACCATGCAAGATTTAGCATACTACAAAAAGTGGAGTCATCGACACATTGCCATATCATAAATAATTTAAGCGGCGTCACTTTCTGGACTTGCGAGAATTTACTTAACAAAAAACTTATCCTTTACCAGTTTTTTCTGGCTTATCCTGCAGGAATTTTGTATTATTCCGATATATAGATTAATTAAAAACTTTATGAATACACATTATGTTATATTATTTATATTTAATATTCTATATATAAAAATGAATCCCTATTTCCCTTGGTCACGGCATCACGCGTGAGCGGCTGGACAATTTCGCTATTTCTTTTTAGTTGTGTTTGTTATTGTCAGAAGAAAGTTCTTACGAAAGAAAATTCTGAAAAACTACATACATCCGGGCGAAGCCGGAGCGGGCCACTAGTTCATAATATAATAATTATGTAATATTTAATAAAAAGATAAAAAAAAAACACAAACTCGGAATATTCGGATTTTATGCGAGACATAAGGAGGATGACTGTCAAACCATAGACTGTTCTAATATTTAGGTACCAATGTAAAAATTATATACATATATCTTATTCAACGCCAATAAGCATTTTTAGATTCCAACCCGGTCACGGTACGCAGCGAAAGTGTACTTTTGTATCAGTGAAGTAATTTCCGTAATCGGATCAGTACTCGCAGAAATCTCCCACAAACAAACGAGCAATGCTAGCTTCTTATAATATAAGTTTGAACAACAGACATGAAGAACGACTCACATAAAATAACAGCTCACGGGAAAATAAAAAAAAACGCACTAAACGTTTCCAAACGTCTTTTATAACGCGCACAGCAAAGAAGTAGAACTCTCTGCCTGCGTCTGTGTTTGCGAACGTATACATACAACCCTAATCTCTTCAAAATTAGAGTGAACAGGCTTCTTCTGGGTACGCCGCTCCATTGTCGGCTTTGTCTCTGTCATCTATGACCTAGACTAGAGTCAAGAGCAAACCCATACTAAATTTAAAAAAAATACAGTTCTAAAAGTTCATAATATTTCAGTACATATATTTTTATACGCCAAACATCTTGATACTTGAGGTAGTGTAGAGAATTTTCAATAAGTTTGTCTCAAGTATATCTACTAACTTCCATTGCAAAGTCATATAACTGGTACCTTGAGGTTCCAAGTTAGTAAGTTGTGGGCGAGTCTTAAAGTTGCACATGAAAGGAGATAGATTTTTCATTGAGTAGGTAAGTGACGGTTTTCAGGTGTTTTTATAGAAGTGGTTTTAATTCACACCCACAGCTGTAAATTGGTGTGAATATGCTGGAAGGCGTTAGAAGGAGTCAGAATGCATTTTTTGCAGGTTGCAAAGACTGTTGCAGTAGGCAGTGCACATGGCTCGTTGAACATGAGGCCGAAAAGTTCTGGATTGCAGTGGAATGGAGTAGAAGACGCAGCTTTGGAATGCCTCTCACAGGGTGGACTGATGACCTGGTGATGGCCGCGGAAAGCCGTTGGATGCGAGACGCATAATACCAGTCGATGTGGTCCCAGAGCGGAGAGGCTTATGTTGAGCAATCACGCCTAGCAGTCATGTATTTCGAGTTGAATTTGGTTTTCAAATTGGAAAACATGATTGCAGCCAAACAAAAAATCAAACAATAGTAACTTACCAAATTATTCCAACTCGTATCCATAAAACATTTAACCAATGTGGTTTACTTGCATAAAACTGGCCACAAAGGAAAAAATCAGCCATTAAAACAAAAATCATGAAATTCCGTTTCGAATACCAAACACACGTCGACATCTTTTTCTTCTGCTTGTATTTTTATTTCAAACTAGTGACTCGCCCCAGCTTCGCCTGGATGCAGTTTTTTTTTTTTTCAAATTTTATTTTCTAAGTACCTTTTCCTGACAATAACAAACGCACAAAAAAATATTAGCGAAATTGATTGAGCCGTTCTCGAGTTTTGCGCTTAGCAAAACATTTGGCGATTCATTTTTATTTATTTCAAATAAAACTGTGAACAGATTTCTTGGAACTCGAAAGTCTCATCATAATCCAAAGTACTATGAGAGACATATCTACATAATCCTGCCCCATAGTAATATCATAAGATGTGAAAGTACTTTCGTATGTACATATATTTGTTAGACAAATACGCTTCAACGATTGAAAGTATTTGGATAAACTTTGGCAATCAGGTAGTCTATGGTCTGGTTTAGGATCAATGTGTCAGGGCGGTCCGCGCGTTCAAATTATTAACGTGGTACTAAAATGGTAATTTTCGACCACAAAAAATTTGTGTCACGCATTATACAAATAAGTAATTATTCGGACGAACGTATATTTAAATCTGTGGTTACGATATGAGCGATGCCTATGGCAAAGCTAGTTTACAATGTTATATTCTCTATTTTCGAAGAATTACCGAGCCATGATCCATACGTGAGTGCTTCCAGGAATCAGATGCGAATTTAAACAGATTTAACAAACAATTGCTAGACTTCAACGGATATTAAATTGTTGGTTGTTAAACTAAGTTTCCGTTTGCTCGGTGAGATTAATCTCGGATTAATATTTGTATTGGATAAATGGTTGAGATAGAGATGAACGTGATTCAAATGAGTCTTAGATCATTTGGGTTAATAAGATGCACTTTGAATGTTCAGTTATAGAAAGTTTTTCGTTTGAATTAACTATCTAACTCATTTGCATAACTTAGGTACTTGCATTGTGAATTATTTTGGATCACACCTTGGAACTTAATTTTAATACAGTTTTCCGCGACTAATCGAGTTGATAAGCCCTGGCTGGAGGCTTTAATATTATATTACACCACAGGCAAGCCCGGTTAAGCAGTCGACAACTTTATAGGTTGAACTGCGAGACGCATTCACAAAAAAAAAAAATATGTGCGTGTACTAGTGTACACACGTAAGTGAATCTTCTTTATGACCTTATTTTTCGAAAAATGATATACTTTTGTTTTTATTTTTACTTTGTAAAAACAAAACTCAAAACAACAACAACAACAACTACCACAACAACAACTATCTCTTACAAAAAACGGTCAAGTCTAGTGGTAGGAGTAAGTCCGCTTAAACGACATTATATCCCTACTCCGCTGGAGAAAGTACTCTTCGAATCAACCGTGGTAGGGACAAGAAAAGGATGGCGCGTAACGCAAAATGTGACGCGTAACCACGAAATGTGACGGTATTTTTTTTCCAACGCCGATAAAGAAGATTCACTTCAAAAAAACAATCCAGCTGAAATTTCGTATATACGTTTGGTTTGGCAATGTTAGCTATATACATTATTCGAACTCCAATATGGCTCACTTATTAAAAATGACATACATAAAAAAGTACCGTTTTTTATGTATAAACCTATACATAAAAAAGTACCGTTTTTTATGTATAAACCTATACATAAAAAAGTACCTAACTAAGGCAAATTGCGAAACTACAAATCAAAATTTGCAATTTGTAGGTTATAAAGTGTGATTTTTGTGTTGCTAAACAGCATAGTGCTGGGACTCATGTACGAGACAGGGCCACAGCGCCGATTTTCAGCGACAGCCGCCGTTAACTGGATGACGTCGACCAGAGTAAAATAATAAGTAGGCCTACAAATTGTAGTACCTAATTTGAAAAATCTAATAAATAAATTGCATAAAAATAACAAATAAAAGGCTTGTAAAACAAAGCCATACTTACTATGTTCCCTACAGAACCCTGAAACTTACCCAAGAAGCTACAAAATACAGCTATTTATTCTTCATAAGCCTCAAATGGAAACACAAAAGAGTACCTACCTATTTACTCGCGTACATCTCTTTGACAATAACGAAACAAAAAGGTGGAAGTAACAATAGGAGATGGGTATTACTCCCGGTTTCGATTGCTGAGAGAAGATATAGGTATTACTTTTACCTTTTGAGGTAGTACAAGTTAGGTTGAATGTTAGTTGTCGTGATATATTCGTTCCTTGTTTTCGGGCTACAACAAATGGCGATATTAGAACTGTCTGAATCAGGAACCTCGAAAACTACAAATCATATAAAATTTATCATTTTTCGTTAACAAGTTCTAATGTATGTAACTCCCTAAAAAAACATCTGATTCCTGAATTAATAGAAGTTGAGTAGTTATCAACTTTACTTTGGCCTGAAAACTTGTCATTTGGTTTTAAAGCAGGGTTCGACACGTCCTTAACTCCAAATCATCATCTGCCTAGCCTTTTCCCAATTATATTGGGGTCGGCTTCCAGTCAAACCGGATTCAGCTGAATACCTGAATTTTACGTGGAGCGGCTGCCTACCAGACCTCCACAACCCATTAACAGGGTAACACAGTACTTGGTAAGACTAGTGTAAGACTGGTGTACCGTGACATTACAGATTTTCTGGCTTCTGACTATCCGTAACGACTGCCAAAGATCTACAAATAACAGCCGGGACCTACGGCTTAGCGTGCTTTCCGAGGCACGTCCTTAACTCCAAATAAAACATTTAAAAAAAAACCGGCTAATTGTGTGTCGGGCCTTACGGGCAGTGTAAGGTTTCGTACTTGCGCGTCATAATTGCCAACTTAGAATGGTGCTTTTTGTTTGATTCAATGAACAAATAAATTGAGTTCACGGTTTAACGTCTAAAAATGGGCCCTCATAGGACAATGGTAACTGAAGGGGTTTGTACGAAGTTTTTCTTCTCCACAAACAACAACGACACCCTATACCATTTGATAGACGATAAAAAAAATACGTATTAGGCCCTACGCGTAAAGTGGGATTAATTTTGTTTTGAAAATTTACCTTTTTTTTTTGCAATATTTTATGTTACCACTTCGTCGGCTTGATCAATATGTATACTCATACCAAATCCAACTTTCTAGTGCTTTGCGTCTCTGAGCTAAACCGCGGACAGAAGGACGTCGCAAAACTATAAGGGTTCCTATGGTTGTTGACTACGGACCCTAAAAACAGCCCAAAGTGACATTCTTTCAGCAATAACGTTTGTCAACAGTACAAACTGTATGGGCAATGACATGCACTATTGAAATATCATGTGTGCAGTCCCATAAAATGTAAACTACTTACAATCGTTACCGCTAATATAATATCTATCATTATATCAAGAACTCAAATAAAGATCCAAAAAAAAAATTAAACAGAATTCTGGCAGATAATAACGGTCACCTAAGGAAAATGAAAAACTTTTTCACTTATGATAAATTGCCTAAATTCTTTCAGTTTGGGACTTTGTTTAGAAATACTTTCTAAACTAGTTACAGGTGGAATGTGCCGTCTGACCAAAAGTTTCGAAAACCAAACCAGTCTGACCAAAAGTCAAAACTTTAGAACAGATTGGAAAATAAGCAGCGGTTCTTATGAACCAGCTTATATTTTATTGTTAAGTCCCCTCTTTTAGGAGTGGCTAGAGAGGAGCCACGGCGCCGCGGCGTCCTCACCTTCCACCTGATGCAGGTACTCACCGGACACGGCTGTTTCGGCTGGAGGACACGCTCGGATGACATCACTGTGTGGATCGCCCGGTGGAGGTCTGCCCTGCTTGAACGGAGCACCGCCGTATCTTCATAGCGGTGATCGGCGATCGCGTCCGGCCCTGGTTAAATCCATGGTCCGGAGTGAGAAGCAGTCACCAATAGTAATGCAAGCGAAAGAGGAGGCGGGACGCGTGAGGGAGAGGCAAACCTCATGCTTCAGCCGCCGCGGCTGAAGAAGACGCCTCGGAAGTCGCAGGGCGATTCCCAGCCACATAGGCGCAGGCCTGCGGAAGACGAGCGTTGGGTGGCTCGCCGTCCAATAAGAACCAGGCCCGGGTCGGCCATACCAGCATAATTGACGGGGCCCGTTAGACCCAGTGCCGGCCAGGATTGTGGAATTAGTCCGAAAGAGTTACCACAGCCCAGAACGCAAAGGGCATTTTGAGGAACACGGGTGGGTTTAACTCAGTAAGACTCTGACACTCCACTCCGCCCAGAGCTGCAGGAGTCTGTGATAATCCACCCAGACCCTTGCTCGAGTCAGCTCGAGCCGCTGAGCCTGTGGTTTTGAATTCGTCCCCAAATAATAATACTTGTTCGATCCAGCCCGTCCCTAGCTGTCTTCCCCCCAACGACGCCCTAAACCGAGGCCCGTACCCACAGGGGTGCCTGTAGCGTGTAGTCGCTTAGTTTGTAAGTTTAATAAGCCCTGGCTGGAGGTTTTAATATGCGTCTGACAGACCCCTTCCTAGGGCAGAGGACATCCATGAGACATTCCCCACGTAAAAAATGGGCGTTAAAGTCCCAACTTTTTTAATTCAACTTTGTCGACATCGACACCATTGCCATAAACAAAAATAGAATAGAATAGAACTTTTTTTTACTTAATCTTGTAAACCCATTTTGAATATGGAGTTACTTTGGGAAACATTATAGAAAATTTAAAAAAGTTAAAGTTAAGTAAAGTTATTCTAACTGTTCTTGGCTGAATGATATGTATGTACCTACAATTAAATGTCACCTACATCCAAAACTTAAAATACACCCACGACTGAGTTTGTTTCGATGTTTCTTCTCAGTAGTCAGCTAGGAAACACCGGCCTCATCTTAGTTTAAAAATGACCAAAGAAGATTGACGTGTAAAAGTGTAATGTTTAACCTACTTACGAAATAAATTTCATTTATCACTTAATATTTAGTGGTATTGGATCGGATATGTGTCCCGCATGTGAGATCTTATTCTCATTGCACACATAAAAACATACAAATACAAACGTGACAGGACAACTTGTGTATAACGGCGAGCTTGGGTTGAGACAAGACTTGGGTTTTCTAGCAGCAAACCTCAATGTGATGTCTGCGTGTGAGAAATGTGACAATAACCACTGAGTGGGTTCAAATCAACCTTAGACGACTTTGACTTACAAAATAAATATCATTTATCATTTGACTCACCAATCACCTCGTTTTCAATGTCAAATGGATGTTTGTTACCACCCACCCAAAAACATTCACTCCCCAATTCAAACACAAACAAAGCAACAGATGAAGAAATACACAGATACAGTCAACAGCACGATGACGTCACCAAACTCGACACGTTACCGGTTTTCCAATAAATCGCGACTTATTTATCACATTGGACCTGCTATCAACAGGTCGGGCCAGCTGTCGCACTGTTCAAAGCTTTTGACAGCTATCCGATGGCGCCGAACTTGGTTTGAGTGGATTAAAACGGGTTGTTGAAGGTACTGTAAGGGTGGGATGGGTCTGTGTTGTTTGAATAGGTATGAGTTTTATCTGTGATACAGAGTATGGGAAGTAATTATTGAAATGATTTATTCATTGATTCTAAAAGTTTGTGAATGCGGTGAGTGCGGAAATCAGTAACGTACCTCAAAAGGAAATAAAACGGAGCCATCACTTCGTTTTCCGTCTGTTTGTCAGCCTGTCAAGACTCTTTTTCCTTGGAACGCGTGGAGCTCATCATCATCATATCAGCCAATTGCCGTCCACTGCTGAACGTATGTCTCCCCCAAACAGTGCCAACCAACCCGGTCTTGAGCAGTCCGCATCCATCCGCTGCCAGCCACCTTCTTCAAATCATTGATCGATCGTACCGCAGGACGTCCCTCACTACGTTTGCCCATACGCTGTCTCCACTCTAACATATGTCTGCTCTATCGACCGCCTGTCCGTTTACAGACATGGCCGACCAATTCAGCATGCTTATTCTACGCGCAATGTCAGTGACTTTAGTTCTCTGGCGTAAGACTTCATTGCTATCCAGTTCGGAGCTATCCAGTTATAATTAATTTACATTACATTACATTAGACCTGCTATCAACAGGTCGGGCAAGCTGTCGACATGTTCAAGCTATTGACAGCTATCCGATGGCGCCGAACTTGGTTTGAGTGGATTAAAATGAATTGTTGAAAGTACTGTAAGGGTGGGATGGTACTGTACTGTTTAGTTATTACTTTTTTCTTTGATACAGGGTCGGGAATGATTTTGCTTTATTTTTTTCCGAAATTTGGTGGATGCTTATTTATATGTTAAAGTTTTATTATGTTTGAAATCGTCTGTCACTTGTCACTCAAGGTTAATTGAAAGACCAGCGTCAGACAGCATCTGTCAATATTGCTGAATAGAACCTTTTTGATGCAGCCGTGAGACACGCAAAATGTTTATTTTGTTTTTGTTGTCACGTATTGTTGTCGTGAATGTCGTATTTTTTTCTTGCTTTAATACTCTCTGTGAAAGTAGAAATTAAGTTTTTATAACATTTTGGAATTCGGGACACTTGAATTGTTCTGATACTAATGCGCTTTTTCAATGTTTCAGTTATTTTCTAGTAGCTATTAATTCTGTCTTTCAGGAGTTGCAGTGCTTCGAATTGTTGCACTTATGCAGTCTGAAAAACGAAAACAAATTCACAAACAATAATTATGCTGCCATTACAACTAAACTTTTAAAGGAGAACCTCACATTTTCTGTTCGTGTACTAGAATAATCTGAATTCTGATCTTAACGCTGCTTTTTCTTTGAAACTAAAACTACCTGCAGTAAGTTCCGTCTTTGAAGGAAAGTAATCATTGAGTTTCCTGTTCTAGATTATAGGGAAAGCTGTTCTGGCTTTTAAAAATACCTTTAAAGCTAGCAGCTAACATTTTGAGCGAACCTCTTACTGTGTTAGCACAGACTATGAAGTCTTAAAACGATCAGGATTCCGCGCTAAGAGGGAGACGGAGCTATACATAGCAAATAGCACTATCCCGTTTACATCATCGGAATTGGATCGCATTAGCACGTCATAGTAGGGCTGCTGATCTTACAACCTTAAGCATTAAAAAAAGAAATGTTTTGTCCGAAACTGTCAAATTTTCCCAATCAACCTAGAACCTAATGCTTTAGCGATAAAGTAAAATCTATAAAATAAATTTGACAGGTCGTTGTGGCTTGGTGTGCCGCAAACCGATCCACCAATCAAATGTAGGTACGTCTCAAAATTAACCTGTCTAAGGAGCCCTATGTATATTAAAGGCGAACGGCAGAATTCGTACAACATACTTTTTTTGTAGTTCTGTGATAGAATTTGTACCACTTATTAAGGCAACTAAACCATTCATTTTCATGTAACATTAGTATTTTTAGAAGTCCGGATTAATTAAATATAGCAATTAAAAGATTTAAATATATTTAAAAATAGAAATAACAGTAAATATAATTAACCAATTACACATTATACCTTACAATGAATAATTATTGCATACAATCTTAATAATTAACTATTTAATTCTAGGAATTATTTTCGCCATCAATGTTTTTTTTGTATTGGCAATTATTTTATTGACAGGTTAGGAAAATCTTTCCGAGTCTCTGTTCAGTTCTTTGCTGATTGTGGTTTGTAACTGCATCTGAGCAATTAAGCAAATTATCTGGCTATTCTTACGTTGAGTTGAGCTACCTGCCCCTTTCTTAGATGAAATAAAATTAAGAATCGATTAAGTAATTATAAGAACAATTAAATAAAATATGTAAGTTCCTACAAAAACAAAGTTGTTTTATTTACCCACACTCAAAACTCCATCAGTACTTCATCATCATCATCAAACTATTGCAGACCGCTGCTGGACGTAGGTCTCTCCTTAAGCACCCTACTGAATAGTTACAATTCTCATGTCAATTTGCTAACTTAATGATAAGCAAAACACTACAAAGATAGCAACAGCTATCTAGAACATATCCTTTTTCACCAAAACAATGTTATGTGCCTACACGTAATAATATTTATTGGGACATAACCTCAAAAATAAAACTGGTTATAACTTTTAAGTCCCAACTTCTAAAAATCTAAGAATTTTAAAAGGGCTTGCCTATCGTATTGACTACCAATTAAAACAAAAAATATCCCAAAACACGATATTTTATTAGGTGTACGAAACTCCCATACAACCCTGCCGTTAGCCTTTAAAAGAATCACACGAACCATTCACTCTATACTAAAGTAAGCCTTAATATAAAGACACTAAAAAGAAGACGCTCTTCATCAAAAGATAGGGAGACATTACAAGTTAACATTAATGTTCCTTCGTAATTTATTTTTCATTTGTCAAAGAAAATTAAAACTCGAAGCCTCTATGAAATAACCAGTCAAGTGCGAGTTGGACTCGCACACATAGGGTACCGAACGAATCACGTTTTTAAAGTTCCGTAATCAACAAGGAACCCTTACGGTTTCGCCATGTCCTTCTGTCCGTCTGTCTGTCCGCGGTTTAGCTCAGAGACAATTAGCACTTGAAAGTTGGAATTTGGTATGGGTATTCATAATCACGCAAACAAAGTGGTAAAATAAGATGTAGATTTTTTTTGTTTTTTTTTTTTTGTGTGCGTGGCGAAAAACAGTGGTAGTTTTTTTATCGTCTTTCCCATTGTGTGGGGTGTCGTCAGATTGGTCGTTTAAAACTGTTGAGGTTGTGCGAAAACTATTTTTCTATCGAAGGATCCGTTTGCAAAATATAGCTTTAAAGTGCAAATTTTTGTAGGAGTCAAGTCCTTGACTCTAACAAAAATTAGAGTGTTCTCTGCCAGTTAAACAGTTGTTTTTGGAGACGTGAAAAAATGAATGGTGGAAGCAAATAAAACGAATTTAAAGGGAAAACTATCACAGCTAAGTAGGTTTTAAAAGTTAACGAATAGTCGACCAACATATAAAATGTAACTGGATAACTTAAAATTTCGTTTAATTCCATAGAAAATGACTTCTGAATCTTTTTTTTTTAATTTGCACCCCAAAAGTGACCCCATATGAAAATTTACGTCAAGTGTCCGTGCGTGTTTGTTGCGTTTGGTCACAAAATTACATCTGTATACCAATTTTTTGCTATATCGGTCCAGCATATTAGGAGAAAATGGCTGTGATAGACGGACAAACAGATACACAAACAGACACACGAGTGATTTTATAAGGGTTCCGTTTTTCCATTTGGAACCATAAAAAGTATTGAAGAATAAAAATTGTGTGGAATCAATTGGTTACTTTTGGAGGGATTGGCGGCAGTATTCTGGCATTATATTTTGGTTAGTTGCTCAGATTAAATCATGGCTTCGACCCTTCTAACAAAGGGTATATTGTTACAAAGATAATACGGCCATTCTCCTTATAATGTACGGCACATCTCTTCGTCTTCATTATAATCAATAGACTTTTGTATAAGATCGACTGTGATTTTTGTTCTCACTCGGAGATTATTGGTTCTATAAGCTTGACTGAATGAAAAAAATTAAAACTATAAACTAATACTTCATATATACTACGAATAATGACATATATAAAATTTAAACAAACTAAAAAAATAAAGTAACAACTCAATTATGACCATATAAGTATAAAAGTAAACACACTCATGTCAAATAAAAGTCCTTTTTTTTAACTTGACTGGGCTCTAGATGGAAAGTCGTTACAGAACCTTATTTTAAACTGAGAGTACGGATGACATTACCTACGATACTAGGGCAAATTCTACAATTTTTAACCGACTTCAAAAAAAGAAGAAGGTTCTCAATACGGTTTGTTTTTGTTTGTGACCTCATAACTCCGTCATTATGAACCGATTTCAAAAATTCTTTCTTTTTATGTGAAAGGATATACGTTCCGGTTGGTCCCATAGAAACATCATCAAAATCGGTTCAGGAGTTTCCTCCTGAATCCCACCTGTTAAGAACTAACTAAGAAATAACCATCCCAAGATAAACCTTTCGCACTTAATAGACACACTCCACCAGCCACCTATTTACAGCAGATTTAAATGCATTCTATCCCCCACACTGAAGGCTAGCTTAGAACTTAGGAGGAAGAAACTACAGAGCTGTTCCCTGCAGAAGGCTTCACAGTACAGCTTGCTTCATTGTAACTTTAATTAATATACTCCTTTAACTTCTTTTGTTTCACCGCGTACGTAGGTATTGTGTGGGCTGTAACTACACTTCTCATCAAAAAAATCGAAACACCTCGCAGTTTATGATTTGATAAGGATTATCAGAAAAATGTGTATATTTAGGAATAAATGTAAAATGTCATTTAATAGTGAGTAGTATGAGGTTTTTAAATCCTAATGTTAATGTTCTAAATTCAAATTAAGTCTTCATAGGTTTCGTATTTTGTATAATGAGTAATTTTTACCCTGTATGGAATATGAAGGAAATGGGTAAAACAACACGCGTAAATGAAAAAAAATGTAAGAAACGTTTATTTAATAACTTGTATTCCCTCCGCGAGCTCTTATTACTGCTTCCATACGGTTCTTCATCGATCGGATGAGAGTCACGATCACATGTTGTGGTATATTATCCCATTCCTCTTGGATTGCATTTTGCAGCTGGCTAAGTGTTTCTGGGGCTGGATCTCTTGCTCGAATTCGTCTCTTTAATTCATCCCATAGATGTTCAATGGGATTCATGTCCGGGCTTCTTGCTGGCCATACCATAATGGAGATACCGACTTCGGTAAGATAATCTCGTACGACGCCCGCGGTGTGAGCTCTAGCATTGTCGTGCATGAATATGAAGTCGTTGCCAATAAAATGTGCATAGGGCATCACATGAGGTTCAAGACACTGTTCGATGTACCGATGAGAGTTTAGTGCAGGCAGCCGTGGCCCAGATACAAAGGCAAGTTCTGTCTTACCGTCGGCGCTGATTCCTCCCCAAACCGTCCACGAACCGCCACCATAGCTGACCTTTTCTTCAATGCAGCATTGTGCAAAGCGTTCTCCATCTCTTCTGTAGACCTTGTTCCTTCCGTCGTTACCATACAGCATAATTTTACACTCATCAGAAAACAGTACTTTGCTCCACTGAAGGTATGACCAAGTTAGGTGCTCGCGTGCAAAGTTAAGGCGCGCTCTTCGATGGTCTGCAGTTAATTTCGGCCCATTCGCTGGCTTATGCGGTGCCAATCCGCGTTCCTTCAACCTTTTTCTTATTGTAGAGTCACTTACAGCTACTCTTCGTACAACGCGAAGCTGCTGCTGCAGTTGAAAAGCGTTAAGGCGTCGATTTCGTAAAGAGGTTGTTACAATAAATCGATCATCTCGCTCAGAAGTGACCCGATTCCTGCCAGATCCTGAACGGCGCGTGAACGAACCAGTCTCCCGATAGCGTTTGTAGACTCTATGAACAGATGATAAGCTTAGATGCAATCTTGCAGCCACAACACGCTGACTAAGTCCAGAATCCAGCAATGCCACCACTTGGGCGGCTTCTGCGGGCGAAGTATCCATATGTTTTAGAAAAAAAAGTTTTTTCAGACGTCCCAAAGTCACAGTAAATGAAATAAGAAACAAAAAGTTTAAAGACAAGCGCTAATTTTAGTTTTTAAACGAGAAACGTACTCCAACCCTAAATACACATTTGTCTCAAAACAGTGATTAATTTCATTTATAGGATAAACAAATGAAATTCTAATTTCGAATTTTGATTTTTTTCTTCTTACTGTAATGACCAAACTGCCAGCTACACAATAATGTTTTTTTTTCATGGAATTAATTCTCTTTTGTAAAAAATTAGGACAAAAACAATAAAAACGAAAGTGTTTCGATTTTTTTGATGAGAAGTATATAAGTACTGCAGAAGTTCTAGAACTTTCGGTCTAGACTTTCACTGAGTTTCAGCTCTATTTTGAAGTTTATAGTTGTTATATGAAACTGATTTAGTTCAAAAAAAAAATAATAACTTCAAATTAAGAATTTCAAGTTAGGCCTGACAATCTGTTTCGGAATTTGTTCGAATGAGACACCGCGGCCCTGGAACGCAAAGGGCATTTGGAGGAACACGGATGGGTTTTAGTCAGTAAGAGTCTAACACTCGCTTCCGCTCCAAGTCATTTGATGACTTCCCTTCCTAAAAAAAAACATGCGGGGCAGTCTTTGGGGACTGCCGATAGAAGTGAAAACTAAGCGAAAGCTAAAGCGTTCGGTGACGATGACGCGAGTTCCATGATTTTTGTTCACCCAAAAAGTGCTCAACGCGCCTAAAGAAGTTTTCACTTCAAGAACGTTTGAAAACTTGCCAAATTTTGGCTTTAAAGTAGGATTGGATACATTCTTAGCTGTAAATACTCCATTCAAAAACTGGCCCTAAACTTATCTTGGCGATCACTGACAAGGTGAAGAAATCGTACTGTATAGTTGCTGTGCATATCCTATTTTCAAGGTCTCTCAACAACCAGTTGAAGCGGCAACAATGCCGCCCCACATGAAAAACAAAGAAGCGAAATCTGAACGACAACAAAAAGAACCGCAACGCCATCTATCCTGTCAGCGACGAACTACCAACAAAATCAAGCAAAGTTTTCCGTGCGATTTGAACATATACAACAGCCCGAATATCAACCATCGGGCAGTTGCCCACCAGACACAACAACCGTCTGGTCGGAGGATCCTCCCTTTTTAATGAAGGTTTGCGGGACTTTACTCTCTATACCGCATACCTATATACAGTATTCATCAAAATTGGTTCAGCGGTTAGGCGTGAAAACATACGAACAGAAAAGCAGAGTTACTTTGACATTTATAATAAATTAAGTATGCAATATGAAATTTAATTTAGGTTTTCTAGCATGATTGTAAATAGACAAGTACGATTAAACTGTCGATTCCTAAACCGTTTGAGTTGTGTTCTTGACGTAAATAATTTAGTGACCGCTGGGCCAAACAATGTATTCGTGTTAGTGAAATGTAATTATTTATTAATGGCAATAATGCCTGTTGTTATAATAATGAAGATGCCAGTCACCACAAAATTAAAATTTAATTATATAAATAACTAATTTTGAGAAATCTAAACTGATAAAAAGTTTATTTGTGTGTTATTCACGCCTAAATCGCTCAACCGATTTTGATGAATTTTGATGCATAAATAGATACAACACTGGAAACGGTTAAAGACTATTTGTTTTGCGAAAGTCAGTCTATGTTAACCCGAGTGAAGCCGCTTTCTCAAAGGCTTACCATGTGTCATTTTAATAGCGATAACGATTGACAAAAAGTGAAAAGTTTAAGTTTATGAAAATGTGTGAAAATTCTATGTAGTCAATCCTAAAAAAATCGGGATTTTGACAGTCATTGCCGCTGATAGGATTTTGCTATCTCCAGAGCCCAAGTAAGTTCGCGAAATATAAAATATTTGGAAGTTGCAGCTATTTTATTTACAAATTCAAATTGTAAAAAAATTTAAGGTAGGTTATAAGACTTTTTTAGTTGAATATCGATTATTATTATCAATAATTTGCTTTGATGAAAAACCATCTCAAAGCATCTTCAACAAAAACAATAAAGAAGATCGGACATCGTCGTCGCTGAACAATTTTATAATCCATCTATTGTGGCTCCTTCATTTAGGTACTGAGCGCCGTGACCGGCGGCACATCCTTTGTTATCCGTCATTAAGCTTCCTCTATGTTGTCATGGCTTCAGTACCTTTTTTCAGCTTTATTATCGAGTACCTGGTGAATTAAAATGGAGTCATGGAACTTGGCTTGGAGAGTGACGTAGGTATAGAGAAAAAATGCATATAAATAGAAGTTTAAGGTGAACAGTGAAGTTTACTTGTAAAAGTGAATCAGTCATGACCAAGCGGCGAATTGGTATCTGGATTCCTAAATAAGAACTGTACTTTGTTTCTTTAAATATAAGTCTGAAGTAAACTATGTTTACCGACATAGCCCGAAGGATCGCCAAACTGAAGTAGCAGTGGGCAGGGCACATTGCTCGCAGAACAGATGGTTGATGGGGCCGAAAAGTTCTGGAGTGGTGACCGCGTATCGGAAGATGCGGCGTTGGAAGGCCTTCCATAAAGCGTACCGATGACCTGGCGAGGGTCGGGTAGCCGATGGATGCGAGACGCACAGAACAAGTTGTTGTGGCGACACTTGGGGGAGGCCTATGTCCAGCAGTGGACGTCTTTCGGCTGATATGATGATGATGAAACTATGTTAAATACCAGCAGGCGTGTATACTCTTATGATGATACTAGCTTTTTCCCGCGACTTCGTATGCGCATATCCCGTTTCTTCCCGTAGTAATTTCCCGTTCCCGTATAGCCAATAGCATTCCTCATGAATTTGGCTATCATTTACAAAATAATTTTCCAAATCCGACTGCTAGTTCCAGAGATTAGCACGTTCAAACAAACAAACTCTTTATAGCTTTTTTATAAGTATAGATTTATTGTTGAATAAGGTAGGTATCAATAAATAATTAGGCACTGATTAATACAAATACATATCGTACACGTCATCTATTCTAAGACCTTTCCTTGTAAATAATATATTTTCTTGCTAGTCAATATTTTGATGGATTTTTGTATGGTGTCGAACGTAAAAGAAACGGGAAGTGATGGGATGGTGCTATCACTTCCCGTGGTGTCCTAATAGGCGACTAAGCTAAGGGACTTACCAGAGAATGGGCAGCAGCATTCTCTGTGCATTATAATAGCTACACTGCAATCGCCAACCCGCCTGCCAAGCGTGGCGATTATGGCAACCCCCCCTCCCCTCGTGGCTAAGTAATAACAGCTACACGGGTTGATCTACAAGGTTAAGCAACACTTGCCGAGGTCTGTTTGTGGATGGGTGACATCTTAACATACCGAGTTTCCTCCATGTCTCGGAAAACAAGTTAAGCCGTTGGTCCCGGCTGTCATTTGTAGATCTTTGGCAGTCGTTACGGATTGCCACAAGCCAGTAAATCTGGCTGGTCTCAGATAACATAAAAAAAAAAAACGTGTCACTTCAAAATTCATTTTACTTTTTATTTACAGTTTAAGGGGCGATGTTTTATGCAGCAAACCCAAATTGATAAACACTAAGCTGTCAAATACCATGTATACTTTACAGCATAAATAAGTTCAATTAATCTTCAAATCGGGCATACCAATGGTACAGACGCCAATTTGCATGATTAAACCTAGGTATACACGGCAGGTAATACCGGTAAGGAAAGCAGGTAGGCCATTAACTAACATTATGCATAGCTATTAAGACGATTAGTAGGCATCTCAAAGGCCGAGTTCGTACTGGTATAGAATAGAGGTATGTTTATGTTGTAGCGGAAGTAAGTAGGGTGTGCCCACAGAAGAGCGTGGGTAACTCAAAAATGTATACTTACGGCCGGTCTCAATAACGTATCTATCTACTTTTAACTAACTGTCAAATTAGCTACCAAAAGAAGCTGAAACTTCAAGTAACAAAGGCAAAAATGACGTTTCAGCTACTGTGGGTTGCTAATTTGACAGTTGGTTAAAGGTAGATACGTTCTTGAAACGGGCCTTAAATAAATGATTTTTTAGTATAATATAAATGCCTTTAAAGGTAATCTCTGGGTAAAATGATCCGATTGTGGTTTTTTTTTTCACTGATAGATTAGTCAGCTACACTATTAATAGCTGTGTCGTAGGATACTTTTTAACCCAAAAAAGTCCACGGTTCCTATAGGGCCTCGGGCGTAAATCCGCGAGAAAAAGCTTGAGACTTTATGAAGGAGTATCTTTTTCAGTCGAAAGCGCCCACTGCTGGATTGATGAAGTCTTAAAACGATCATGATTCCACTCTATTAGGGAGACGGAGCTATTCATAGCTAATAGCATAACCGGAGGACGTTGGTTCGATTCCCACCCAGGACAAATCTTTGTGTGATGAGCATGATCATTTTTTCTGTGTCTGGGTGTACTTTGTCTATAATATGTATGTATTTAGAATTCTATAAGTATGTTTATCAGTTGTCTGGTTGCCATAGCACATGCTCTGCCTAGTTTGGGATCGGATGACCGTGTGTGAGTTGTCCCAAGATATTATTTTATTATTATCATCGGAATTGGATGGTATTAGCATGTCATAGTAGGGCTGCTGGTCTCCCCGTTGTCGCTACAATAACCGGCCCTGTTTCGTCGTATGGCGAAACTGAATGAAACGCCGTCTGATTGGTTAGTGTGACAAGACGACGCTTGGGAAAGGCCTATGTACAGCAATGTGTCTTTCGATTGCAATGATGTTGGTTTTCAGAAGTTTTCTATTGGTTAAGGTATCTTCATCTGGCCACTCCTTAAATGTTGACAGCACGGTTGGCGCAGTGGTTGAGCGATTGACTGCTGCGCTGCGTGTCGCGGGTTCGATTCCCGCACGGAACAATTATTTGTATGGCCTACAGATAGTTGTTCCGGGTCTGGCTGTTTGTGTATGTGACTTTGTATGTTTGTAAACGCACCCACGATACAGGAAAACAACACGACAACGTGTGGGACAACGTTTTTAAAAAAATTAAAAAAAATGGGACAAAAATATACTCAAATCATAGGCCACAAATTCGCACTAGGCTACCAATATCGTAATACCTCTGCTGAAATGCATACTGAGTTCCCAACGGCACAAACCACTGAATATAAACAGATGTTTGCTTAGCCATGCATGAATCTCCCCAAATCAATACTGTGCCTAATTCGGCCTAGCTTACGAGCGTGACAAGAAACAATCATGACACAATCTGTGACACTTGTCCTGACATATCAACACCATAGTGCCCGAGTATATTAACCCTACCTTAGAACAAAATAATTTATTTTCCATTCTGTGTCCACCTTTTGCGTTTTTTGCGTATCTATTCGCTTGCCGAAATTTGATACAAATCGGTAAAGTCATCCAAACACACAAGGCGGGTTTCTAAATTGAGTATTATGAGTTATTATCGCATACCCTTAATGCCAAATTTGGACAGGTTTTCAGGCTAAAATTAAGTCTGACAAATCATCATCATATCAGCCGAAAGACGTCCACTTCTGGACATAGGGTAGGGGGTGCCATAATCGCCACGCTTGGCAGGTGGGTTGATGATCGCAGTGTAGCTGTTGCAATGCACAGAGAATGCTGCTGCTCATTCTCTGGTGAGTCCTTTAGTCGCCTCTTTCGATACCCACGGAAAGTGATGGAATGGTGCTATTCTTTTTCGTCCGTCATGGAGTCTGGCAAATACTAAACTTCAAATGCTTAATCTAAAAAGCGGAAGTCATCATTTTTTTTTGTTACCACTCATAGGTCGAGCTTGCCTTGAAGTAACATATTCACTCTTGACTTAAAAACTTGGTAGTTTTGTGTGTATATAATTATATTAAGTATAGAAAGTAGGGTGTCAAAATGATTAAAAACCTACTTACAGCTTGTATCTATGTGGGTGTACAAGAGGGGTAAGAACATAACTAACAAAACTCAACATAATACTACCTCGATCCTATTAAAATCCATCGCATTATTGACCGTGTACTCAGACGAGTACAATCAAAATCGTGGATATTGCGTCCCGGACCGGTGATTCGGTCCGGGAGTCGGTTTCTTTTGTTGCCGGTCCGTCACGTGCCGACCGGATCGATTCTCGAATATCTTTGTTGAAATTGAATGGACGCAACAAGAATAGTTAGCTTTTTCGGTATTGTTGTGTTTACTACTCTCCACCCTGTATATGATGGAGTGTACTTGAGTGAGACCAGCTTGTGAAGTACTTTTATTCTATGGCCGACTATTGAAACTACGATCACACGACTTCTAAAGTCGCACATGATGTATTTTTCTCGCAAAATGCTTAAATTTTACAGAGGTTGTACTCTTTTTTTTACTACAAAATTTGAGTAAATAATAAAATATCTTAACTTTGAATGGCTACTTTAGTATACAAGTGATCGTATGGCCATGGGTTAAGCACATAACTATCCTCAAGATTAGGAAGGTTTATGACTTCGATTCTAAGTAAATAAGACACAGATCTAAATTAAAATCTAACTGCACCTTGACTCCTGTATTCAAGATACACAGATTTCAAACAGCATGGAAAAAAATCCTTAAAGGTTCTTAAAAATATCAGTGTTACAAAATGTTCGTCATCTTGCAGGAGCTACAAGTGTCAGGGGTCCATGAGGCAACAAACTCCGTGACTCGACGAAATCTAACTTATTTAATCTGCGTCTGGAGCAAGTTTAATGAGATAAACAGCAATCAGAGAGTAAATTTTTCGCTGATGGTTGGTCTGTGTTATTTGTCGTATTTGAAGTAAATTGCGAGGAATATTTTCAAGGCGAAGTAAAGTTTCGAGGTAAAAACCAAGTTTGCTCGCAAGGAGAGGCGTGAATTTCAGTTTACATACAAAAACATTTTCACGATGGTTTTTAAGTCTACATCGCATTGGCTGGTAATTGGTTTGGTTTGGGCTGTTAAGGTATTTTTTTGGCTATACTGGGCAAATGTTACTATTATTGTGATATTTCTCTTTTCCTGTCTAAATTTTCGTTGTGATTGGATCATATCCGAAACGACGATTTTCATCTAATTGAAATTGGCACGTATTTCACGCGGCGACAAATTCATCTGATTTTGGGATTCAAAAATAATTAAAGCCACTACCACAAATAGTAGGTTGGCAGCTATAGCGAAAAATAATTTTAAGTAGAAAGTAGCAGCTTAATAATCTGTTGCTAGCTTTGTTTTAATTTGAACTGGCATCGAGGTTTGCAAAAGAGAAAATCTGGCGCTCGGCGGCCGCTGCTGCGGCACGCTCGCTTCGCTCGCTCGCCTTCGCGCGTTGTGTGCTCACATTTTTAACTAATCTAACATAGCCGTTTTGAATTTGACAAACTGTTTGTTATCTTAAGTTATCCCACTGTTATTTTTATTCGCCATATCATTATTTATAGTACCTCGCCTATTATTTCAATTGGCTCTGTTTAATATGTTCGCTACCTTAAAGTAGCAGCCATTATTTAGTTTTTATAATTCCTTGCATTTTGAAGCTCATCGAATATAATTATTGCTAAAATATTTAATCGCTGGCAAGTTATTTTTTTAGTAGCAAATAGTCAGTCGCCCTTCAAGTTGTTAGTTGCTTGGAAAATAATTAGGCATTGAAATTATAATTGGTACATACTCTTAGCAATGGTAAAACAAATCGGGAAACTATTCAAACATCGAAATGAAGCCAGCATGGCCGATTACAGCCATATAATACTCTTCCCTTCTCATAGAGCTATTATAAATTATTTGATTGTACAGAAAATTTCTCTATTAAAAGTAAGAAAAGTTATTTATTCGCAGAAAAGAAAGATGGAATATAACATTGAGTTCAATTGAAGTTCGTGATGTAGATGATTTTACTTTTACGTGACGGCTCAAGTGTACGCTTCGACTTACTCGTTCTCCGTTGTCATGCGAAAAAATGTAAGATTATTTTCAATATTCTGTAAAAGTGTATATTTATTCGTATTCGTGAGTTCTTTGCTATCTTTACTTGTATGTTATTAGGGCTCAAGTCACCAGCAACCATTTTCATATTTCATAACAGACGTGACGGAAAGGTATACCTTTATAGTACCTAGTATAAGTATATAGCGAGTTAAAAATACTTACTACTACTCAATACGAGAATTGAACCCAGGACCTCATGCTCAACAGTAGTGTTTTCGACTACACGACACGTAATTTTTACAATGTAAATTTTATTTAAAAACGCATCCATCATCCATACTAATTCATGCTAACATTATAAATGCGAAAGTAAGTCTGTCTGTCTGCAACGCTTTCACGCCTAAAGCGCTGAACCGATTTTGATGAAATTTGGTACAAAGATGGATTCGATCTTTTGAAAAGGACATGGGCTACCTTTTGTCGGAAGAACAGGACTTGAAGGGGTTGAAATAGGGGATGATAGTTTGTACAGGAGCCCGTGATTATTGGAGATAAAACCATGAACCTTTATATTTAGGAAATTGATTAAAAATAAATAAATATAAATATGTACAAGCGTTTTTGAAAAATAAGTATCTTAAAAATAAAAATGGCTGCCCAAAATAATATATCTTTTCCCAACTATATTGGGGTCGGCTTCCAGTCAAACCGGATTCAGCGGAGTACCAGTATTTTACGTGGAGCGGCTGCCTACCGGACCTCCACAACCTATTAACTGGGTAACACGGTAGTTTTTGGCATGACTGGAGTCAGATTTACTGGCTGAAAATCCGTAACGACTGCCAAAGATCTACAAATGACAACCGGGACCAACGGCTTAACGTGCTTTCCGAGGCACGGAGGAAACACGGTATGTTAAGATGGGCACCCATTCATAGACCAAACTTGGCAGGCGTTGCTTAACTTTAAAGATCTCTCTCATTCTTTAGCCACGAGCTCCTTCATCTATAACTGTTCATAACAATATAAAACAGTAATAAAAACTTCCATTCAGCGTGTCATCAAAAGTCGATTCACTGTAACGTCCCGTGTATTAAAATACTTTCAACTTTCAATAAAACCTTTCAATATAAGCGATATGCATAATATAAAGGCTGGGTATATCAATACGGTTGCACCTCGCAAACGGGAAATATAGTTTTTCAGGGCTGTCGCGAACCAATATTGTCTGAAAAATTGTATTGCAATCATCCGGTCGATTCTGTAAACATGTCGAAGTGAAAGCTTGGGTGAAGTGATCACGAGGTGAGCTGTCAATCCATATAATCAAGATGTCACGTGATCACGAAGTGAGCTGTCATTCCATCTTGATTACATGGGTTGACAGCTCACCTCATGATCACTTCACCCAAGCCTTCACTACGATATGTTTACAGAATCGACCGGCAGTTGTTGTTTTTGTTGTTAACTGAGAAAGTTTTGTGATAAAGGTTTTGAGTATTAATTTGGATGGCTTCCAGAGTAGGGGAAGTCTAAAGAAGATGTCTAGAAAGCGGGTGACTGAAACTGGGTTATGAGGAAGAGAATGATGATGATGATAATTATAGCTTCATCGCAGTTAATAAAAGACCTTTTGGTTTTAACTCATGAATTCGATTCTCAAGTTCGATTCTTACTCATTACCAGAGATCGGAATAGGTAGACAATATTTACCTAATGTTCATGAAAGTAAGTAACAGAAAGTTGATAATACCTCCGGGATTTAAGAAATTGCAAATTACCTACTTATTGAGCTTTGAATACATTTGAACAAAATTATTATATTGAAGAATCTTATTAGGTTTTTAGAGTTCCGTACCTACTAAAACTGTTAAATTAAATAGCTTTGATTTCCCACAACTCTTTGTTCTTTTGATTCTTCAAATCAATCTGTAACTATATACTCAAAGTCCAGTTCATGTTTTTATAATCCGGGTTTTAATTGTCGTGATTCCATTTATGATTCCGGGATTTTACAGAAGGTATTATCAACTCTATATTACTTACTTCCACGAACATTAGGTAAATATAGTCTACCTATTCCGATCTCTGCTCATCACAAATTATAATTATATGCAAATATTTTTTTACGTTATAATTATTGTGCACGTACCTACTAAAACTTCACTATAGTAGGCGCCAGATAATCGTGGAATAACGGTCATTGACCCACCTACATTTATTGACATTTTTAATTTGAAAAACGGAATTAATGACACAAAGCTGTCCCGAATCATCATCTCTTGTGATCCTTAACATTGTCTAATAATGAAAAACGATTCATATTTAATTGTTCAGGTACCTATGAACAGTTATTAGGGAAAGGTCAATATACTTTATTCCACATTTATCTGGCACCTACTATACATACTCATATTTAAAACAAAAGTTAAGACACAGCTATAAAAATAAAGCAAGGCAACTGATTCAAAATCAATCCGCACTAGTGCTTACCTATACATGTCCTATGTCATTATGTGTTTCAATCAACCCCAGCCTTTCATTCCGCCACCCCTGCATGTTCAAATTACTTGCTTGATATTGACCAACAGAGCTTAGGTATAAGTCTACAGCTAGACTGTGGCACTAGTATACAGGTTGAGTTTAATTCGTTGGTAATATTTCAGGGGATGAAAATACTCAATGATAAATAGGAAAAAAAACTTTTAAATACTTAAACTATGGGGTCTCAGATAACAATAGGATACCTGAGTAGGCTAAATAAAAAAAAACCGGCCAAGTACGAGTCCGACTCTCACACGAAGGGTTCCGTACCATAAACCGAAAAAACACGGTTCTTGTATGGGAGCCCCCCTTAATTTTTAATTAAATTAAATTTTTATTATTTTTTGTTATAGCGGCAATAGAAATACATCATCTGTGAAAAATTCAACTGTCTAGCTATCACAGTTCATGAGATACAGCCTGATGATAGACAGACAGGCGGATAGTGGATAGTCTTAGTAATAGGGTCCCGTTTTTAACCTTTGGGTATGGATTCCTAAAAATAAACAAGTGCTAGTCAGACTAGCGCACAAGGGATTTCGAACCAATCATATTTTTATTACATTTTTATTAAAAAGATGATTCTTATATGATTTTCTGTATTGTAACAGTAAAAGACAATTTTCTGTATTTTTCTCAATATTTTAGGCCCCGTCTTTAGCCCTATTAAAAATGGAAATTATACGTATTATATTATACGTATTAATTATTCTTATTATTATTATAACAAAAGGTTACAAAATAAGTGAAGTCCCTGACTTCTGTGCGAGGTGATTAACCTGTGTTACAGGAGCCAGTGCCAATTTAGTTTTTATGCAAAAAAAAACAAAAATAATGAAAGGTTGAACAGTAATTTAAAAAAAAAAAAGTTGTTTGTCTGTAAAGTCGGTTTACAGACGATAGTTTAACGTGACAACGTCATATCATAACAAAACATTGATGAAATGATTGCATACTTTTATGAATAAAATGGTCGTAACGTTACAATGAGCGTAACGTTACAATGAGTCATCCTTTTTCGTGCATGCCTATCTCTTCAAAATTAGAGTGAATAGGCTTCTTCTGGGTAAGCTCGCTCCATCGTCGACTTTGTCTCTGTCATATGACCTAGACTAGAGTCAAGAGCAAACCCCATATTAAATAAAAAAATGCAGCCGGCGTTCATCGATTTATTAAACGTAGCCTCGTCAAAAAAACATCGAACAACTTTTTTGTTTTCATATGAATTTAACCAATTAGAAGTCATCCTATATGTTTTGCAAATATTATGATCGCGGAGCGAATGACATGCAATCAATTGTTTTACAACCGCATTCGAATAATATTGGCAGGTAATCCGCTTTAATGTGGTTAATATGTATAAAAAAGTAAATAGTATTTAGGTACTATTTTATTCCTTAAGGGGTTGGAAATGAAAACAGTGTTAATTGAAATGCGATTTAATATGCCATCCACTTTACACCCCCGGATTTTGTGAAAATCTAAAAACCCCACGGAGTTTTGGTTTTAATGACAGCAAACACTTATTTGGCCAACGATCAAAGTAACTTCAATCTCAAAGATCACAAAGCTACAAAGAACATCTTTGATTAAATCCAAAGTCGCATCTGAAACCATAAGTAAACACAAATCTAATTACTACTAAATCAACCGATCTCAAAGACGAACAACATGGCGCTACAATCAAATATTTAAACTTACTCAGAAGCGCTCATACATTGCCGAATCTCTTGCCGATATTACTGCATCACATGCTCTGCAATCCTCAATGAACACTGCACACTTAACTCGTTTACAAACTTGCTACTGCCGAGTCTGGGCGTAAGCTTCCGTGTAGTTTCGAGACTTACAAAGCTTAAGCTTCATATTAGTCCCCCATTCGTAGACATAGGAAACCAGTATTAGCATCCCAGGAGGATTGAAAGAGGATGGGAAGGGAGGAAGCCGGGGCAACAGGTGCCTCGAGCGTTGCCAAGCAGCCTCCGTACTAAATCAAACTTCAAAAATATCGACGCTCACAATTTTCTCCTACATTGAACCACGCAACCAAGCGTGCACACTCGCTGCTTATTACCAACGAGCATTGGACAGTGTTTATCTCAAAACGCTCGTCACTCTTCTTGGGAATGGCTGTTGGCCGAATTACTACCCTGCAGTGAAGTGTAAATTAAAGTACGTAGTTGCAATGGCGAGCCAATTAGGGTGCAATATTAGAACTCGGATTCCGCAATTATTGTTTGTTTATTAGATCATCTGCCTAGCCTTTTCCCAATTATATTGGGGTCGACTTCCAGTCAAACCGGATTCAGCTGACTACCAGTATTTTACGTGGAGCGGCTGCCTACCAGACCTCCTCAACCCATTAACTGGGTAGCACGGTACTCCTTGGCAAGACTGGTGTCAGATTATCTGGCTTCTGACTATCCGTAACGACTGCCAAAGATCTACAAATGACAGCCGGGACCAACGGCTTAACGTGCTTTCTGAGGCACGGAGGAGTCTCGGTATGTTAAGCGTTGCTTAACCTTAAAGATCGACCCGTGCGGCTGTTATTATTTAGCCACGTGCTTAATTCTATTCTTCGTATAATTAAATAAACGAGTTTATTATTACAGAAGTTATTATGCACAATTTGTTGTACAATGGTGTGTTGTTGGCACGGTAAGGGACGTTAACAAGTGATTAAATATTAATTAGTGTTGTTATTCAATCTGAATTATGTTGTTTACTCAAGCTGATAGATTTAATAACAAGTGAATTAGCAAGGATGTAACTGTGTTTATGAATGCAGTAGGGACCTAAATACCTATTCGTCCATCTACATTTATCCCAATTAATTTGATGTCCGAGCAGCAGGTTACTTAATACAATAGCAATATTTGTAAGAATGAATAGAGAAGTAATACGGTTTTAATTTTTACTTCTGTCCATATCACGCAAAACGTCGTTAGTACTGCCGGTCGATTCAAAATATCACGTGATCACGAAGTGAGTTGTCATTCCATCTTGATTATACGGATTGACAGCCTCACCAAGTGATCACTTCACCCAAGCCTTTTTACAGAATCGACCGACAGCACCATTTCATTATGGCTTGCGAGTGACGTCATACACAATAAGTGTTCTTTCTGTTGTTTGATTTAAAAAAACTCACGTATTTTTATAGGATTATTAAACAATACTTAATCTTTTCTCTAGGTTTCAAGTAATGAAATAAAAAACATCGTGTGAAATACTTACTCTACATTTTTTATCATACTTAACCCTCTTCTAACCAACAAAGTTTCTATATTCCATAAATACTTAACTAACTATATACACGAGAAATAAAAATAAAAACTCCTAACTAAATTAACCCTCAAATATGGCGTCAAAAAATTCATCCGCATCGCTGTCGACTGGAAGTGTACCCAAAAGACTGGCGGCATTGCTACGTTGTATGGCAATGCTTATTCTTTGACCAAGGTAAAAGCCAGCCCTTAGGTCACGTGAAGTGTCAACTAAGCGCCTTGAGAGATCTTTAAACAACCCTCTTCTTGATCAACTTTCATCTTTATATCGATGAACAATGTGAATTAAATCATAAATATTTCTCTTTTACCCTGTGCTTCAACATGACAAACAAAACAAAGAAATTGAACACATGTCATTCCGTTTGATATCCCACAGCAAATAAACAGAAACTTTTGTCCTAGTAACGGATCTAGGTGAACCGTCGCTTACTTATGCAGAATCAATATTTCAGGGCATAAGAACATGCTACGTCCGACTTCATTGTTCCAAGAAATTATATGTATACAACCGATTGAAACTTAATAATATAGGGTTGTATTAAGTAAGGAGTTACATTTATTACATAAAAGGAAAATCTAGGAATACTTCCTATGTTTTGATTTATGTGGATGAAATAGATTATGACATAGTTTGGATCATTTTCCCATAACCGTCTCCAGGGTCGCATCTATCCCTGTACCAAATTCATCACAATTAGTTTAGCAATTTAGTCATCAGACACTCACTTTCGCATTTATAATGTCGAAACTTATCCCAAGGGAACATACTCCCGAGATAAAAATATTCTATGTCCTTTCCCGGGACTCAAACAATCTCTTCACTAAATTTCATCTAAATCGGTCCAGCCGTTTGCGCGTGAAGAAGCTACAAACATACACACACTCACAAACTTTCGCCTTTATAATATTAGTGTGAAGTGTGATAGTAGGAAGTAGGATAGTATAAATATAGATAAGTAAGGGTTTTCACGCAGATGAAGCCACTGGCAGCCCTTTCTCATAAACTTGAGCATGAAACAATAAGAGAATAAAGAAAATATAGAAAACTAGCCTCGGGTCTATGAAAAGCTCTTTCATGAAGTAACTTCGACGAATGCTTTTGTCGGTATAAAGCTTTGAAAAGGGTCCCGAACTTCAACAGCGGGGAAATAATTCGGAGAAAATTGAACAATCTTAGTGACGATACCTATTACGTCATATAATATGTAGAGTGTATTTTCCATTACTTGATAAATGATATTTATTTTATAAGTAGGTTAAACATAACATTTCTACACGTCAGTCTTTTTTATGTTGTCATTTTGAAACTAGATGAGGCTGACTTGACATATTAGCTTCTTTATAATTGTTCTGTATGGTGTCGGACGTAAAAAAATAGCACCATCCCATCACTTTCTGTGGGTGTCGACTGAAGGACTCACTAGAGAATGGGTAGCAGCATTCTCTGTACATTGCAACAGCTACACTGCGATAGCCAACCCGCCTACCAAGCGTGGCGATTAAGGCACTTAGGGGAGGCCTATGTCCAGCAGTGGACGACTTTCGGCTGATATGATGATGGTGATGATGACATATTAGGTAAACAAATATGGCGTCGGTCAACAAAATCTATTTTGAAGGATTAATCTGTTGAAAGGGTTTCAATTATTCAAACTTTTAAAATTACTTTTTCTAGGTGACCAAATACTTTGGAGCGGTAGTGTAGGTTTACGAGAAGTCGTGATCACGTACCATATTTATTTACCAAATAAGTAATGGAAGAAAAATATACGCTGAACACAATATACTCATGTACTGTAAGGTAAGTAAAGATTTATTTGAGCACACAATGGGACCTGTTGGTTTAACGTAGGTAGGATACACTGATGGATTGGTTACAGTTTGATGGATCCATTGTGGGTGAGTAAGAATGGAGCCTGGATTCTATGTTTAGCGCTGAAGATAGTGTTAAGCTTTAACACTGACTTAATTTTGCTATTTTACTTGGTTTTAGCCACGAATGCTCCAAAATATTTACAAAGCGTCCTTTAAAACAATGATCTATGAAAGATGCTCTTCTTCACTATATGGGTTGGTCAAACTCTAAAATGCCTTACTGACAACTTTACAGCAATCACTCAGGAAACAATGACGAATCAACTTCAATCATCACTTCTTCTTCTTAGCGTGTCGGTGGGAATTACAATTATCAAATTTTATGCTTGGCCCAGTACTCAGCATCGGCGACACCGTTCGCTAACGGAGTCATAAGGTCTTCACATGTACAGGAGGTGACAGGTCATGCGGCGTAAGACAAGGGGTGAGCCATAGACTGCGGAGCGACACCACATAAACACTGAAGTTAAAGTCAAAGTCAATTCATTTATTTCAACTAGACCATTAAAAGGCACTTTGAACGTCAAATTTACAGTTTAAAATTAAAATATAAGTGACTCTAGTTGTCCATTCGCAAAAGGTAGATTTTTTTATAGAGAAGAACGGACAAGAAACTCCATAGTTACTCTTTTCTTTTCAAATATAAGTTTTACAATATTTTGTAAACGTAGGTAGGTACATTGATCAATTTAATATATTATGTGAGCACAATGCACTCAACATTACACTAAAATACAGCACACACTTATATACAAATAGGTACGAAAAAGCAATACCAGCAGAGATAAAATTAAGTTTGCTAGCAAGGGACATGGTACTCACATATTTACAATATAATTAACAACAATGAATCAGTGTGTGAGTTAAATTACATATATAAAAAAAACAGAACGAACAGTATATATGTAGTAAATAAATCAGCAAGTTTGACGTTTTCTGCTACATCCTAGATCGTCCTATGGAGCAGGGCCAGCATGTTTCCAAGCTGAAGATCGGCAATCATCACTAAGAAACATTAACATCATAAACCCAGAACTACCAACACCAACTATAATAACCACTCATCGATAAACAATATCTCTAAAATATTCTATAACTGTATATCTACAGCACATAAAGTGCCCACACCTAACACAACGGTCTTAAATGATGAAATATTAAATAAAAATACAAGCCCGATGTGTCAGCGGTGGTCTGAACGGTAATGGACACAGGAATGAGGGTATTGCCAATAATGTTGATGAAGAGCTTTCTTGTCTGCCAGTGTTATTACGGCCGGGTGTGTTTATTTACTTTGCTGTCAACGTACCGCGTCACTGTAATGTGAAAGAGGTCTCACTAAAAGCTGGGAAGTTTGTCCGTTTACAGTTCGAAATATCATACGGTGGAAATGTCACCACAAAATTGCAAACGCTCTATGATTGTAAAATATCAACAGCAATAAAAACAGCCGATTAAATAACCAAAATTAGACTTTAATTTAACAACACTAATTACAACTTTAAACTAACTAATTATAAAACACAACTTCACTACTGATCACTATATTCGCACTTAAAGATCACTTCCGAAGTATTTGCTTGTATCGCAAATCCAATACTGACTCGGTCGTAGACTTCGCGCTCCTTATATAGGTCAGTAATTCTAGAAACTTCAATTTTCGAAACATCTGGAAAGTACTCGTAACTACCGCTGCCAACTGACCAGATTTCGAGAAGTGTAGAATGTTCTGGCATAGAAATGTCTAGAAGGTACTTGACTCTACTAGTACTGCTATTCGATACTAGATGGCGCTAGTAGTAACTAATTTCGTCATGTACCCGGTATTAATTCTGGCGCGTAACACTATATTAAATTTGGATGGGACTTATTGTATACAAAACGATTTTTTTCATAATATATCAAAAAATTATAATCTAATAAACATTTATTACAATGTTACGGAGTCTGCAATTTTCCGGTAAAAGAAATGTGGAAATCTCGACAATGTTTTATTTAGGGCTGATGTTTCAATAGTCAAATAACTTTTACCTGAGAAATAAAATGGCGGGGTCATAGCTTTTGAATGGGAAATATTTCAAAGAGCTGTATTATTTCTTCAGTGAAAAATTAACTAACTTCTAAAAAATATCCTTATTTGAATAAAGGTTTGAAGCTAACTTTGAGGATTAAAACGAACTTTACGGATGAGCATAAGCACTAGGTACCAGTAAGCACACACACGAAAAATATAATAAACTAGTAGTCCCGGTAAACTTAGTCCCGCCTCAGAATAATTTTATGCCGTGTTTTGTTTTTGTCATGTATCAGAAATGGCGTTGTATTCGAAAATGTTTTTTTTTCCAATTTTTTTTTTTCTTTAATTTTTTCAATGTTTTAATAGTTATTCTGCTATTCAGGGCAAAGACAAATTCAACGAACCGAAGAACTTCAAAATCGGTCCAGCCGTTCTTGAGTTATAAATGGTGTAACTAACCCAACTTTGTTTTATATATAGGTACCTATAGACTAGCGGTCGCGACAGACGTTGTCCTGTCCGAACGTTTACTTTGTGTATGACGAAAAATTATAGAAATCGATTGCAGCGCCACCTACCGGGTCCAATTGTGAATCTAAACCATTCTCAAATCCCCTTGAACATACACATTTTTTTTTTTATCAAAATCGGTCCAGCCGTTTAAGAGGAGTTCAGTGAAATACACCCGTACACAAGAAATACAATATTAAAGGCGGATCGATCGCTCCTGGTTGAAATGCATTGGATTGGTACCTACTATTAACTTGTAACACTGATGACGAACTTTTTGTAATCTTTATATATTACTTTATACATATATTACGAAAACTATCCCAAGGGAACATATTCCAGGGATAAAAACCTATGTATCCTATGTCCTTTCCCGGAACTCAAACAGTCTTTATACCAAATTTCATCTAAATCGGTCCAGCCGTTTGCGCGTGAAGAAGTAACAAACATACACACTCACAAACTTTCGCCTTTATAATCTTAGTGTGAAGTGATGATGTATGTTTTAGTATTGATCTCAAGTAAGTGACATATGCCTTTATTGGGAACACAGTTTCTTTAAACCGAAAATACCGTCAGAAACCGACCGGTTACTGACCTACTATCTATTAGCGACCAAGCACCATAGGTAAACAATCGTCAAACATAATGTTTAAATCATCAGTTAATACAAATCGATCACAGCTCTCCTGTCTAATAAATAAACAGCCAATAAAAATGAGCCACGGTAATACAAGCAGAAGATTAAATTACAGTGTGGCAGATGACGAAATTTGATTTTTAAAATAACTAGCACCGTAAATTTAATAAATAGTGCAATATTAAATAAGGTACGGTGGACTAGCCGTCGTCGCCTTCAGTCAGGGCTAGTCAATTGAATTAGGAGGGAATAACGGGTTTATGTAGTCAACGGTGTAAGGGGAGGCTAGTGATTTAGTTGAGACAATAGCTTGATAGTGATGTAACAATATTTAACAGTTTTTTTAAACTGTTCCCCACTATAACAAATTCTCTTGTGTGTTTGGTGGCGTTTACAAACATATAAACTCACTAGCTGCTGCCCGTGGCTCTGCCCGTATGAATGTCGAAAATAATCCCAAGAGAACATACTCCTGGGATAAAAACTCAAAATATCTCAATGCCAAATTTCATCTAAATCGGTTCAGCACTTTAAGCGTGTTACCACACACAGACAGATTCATCACACTTTCGCATTTATAACATTAGTATGGATAGGTATACACGGAACAACTTTCTGTAGGCCATACAAATATTTGTTACGTGCGGAAATCGATCCCGCGACACGCAGCACTGCAGTCAATCGCAAATAATATTATTCGCAACCCACCTTGTAGAACAGGATAGGATCACATGAAAGGAGGTAGGTACAAATAAATTTTAAATGAACTGCAGATGCATCAGAGTAACTAAGCCTTCAACAGACGCATGAACAAATTCAAATTATGCAAAAGATTCATTAAGGAGGTAACACATTAAGTAAACTTCACACAAGTTACCTCCCTCCATACCTTCTCCTTGCATTGCTACCTAGTACCTACCCATATAAAGCAACCGAACTTTAATAATCAAAGAGGGACGAAGTCCTGCATGTGATTCCTAACGGTTCGCAAAGTGAATTACTCACAACTTAAGTTTACCGACGAACACACGTTCAGAAAGGAAAGCCCAAGATAGAGCAATTTGTGTCGCGTGTGTCACATGCAATATAGATCAGATGCACGATCTTGACAAAATTTACAACATTAATTAATCCTTTTCCTTAAACCATACTAATATTGTAAATGCGAAAGTGTGTGTGTCTTTCTGTTACGCTTTCACGCCTAAACCACTGAACCAATTTTAATGAAATTTGGTACAGATATAGATTAGACCTTGGAGAAGGACATAGGCTTACCTTTTGTCGCGAGAAAAGGGTTCACAGCTTGGCTCATCGCCGCAAGGTTGCCTGCTTGTCGGTCTTCTACAGATTGTACTTCGGGGAGAGTGTCCAGGAACTCCACGACCTCATCCCACCGGCCCCCTTCTACCATCGGACATCTAGACGCACTGCAATTTATCATCCCTACCTTGTTGCTATTCCACCAATTCGCACTAAACGTTTCCAAACGTCTTTTATAATGCGCACAGCAAAGGAGTGGAACTCTCTGCCTGTGTCTGTGTTTCCGAACGCATACAACCCTAATCTCTTCAACATTAGAGTGAACAGGCTTCTTCTGGGTAGGCTCGCTCCATCGTCCACTTTGTCTCTGTCATCTATGACCTAGACTAGAGTCAAGAGCAAACCCATATTAAATTTAAAAAAAAGGGTTTGAAATAAAATGTAACCTTTATATTTAGGCACTTAAAATAAACATGATTAAGAGTTTTTGAAAAAATTTTAAGTATCTTTAAATCAAAATGTCTGCCCAAAGTAACTATTCCACGCGGATGAAGTCGCAGGCAAAAACTAGTTCCCAATAAAATTTAAAACTTTGGTATCAGAAACTGTTACAAAAAATGTGTTTTTAGAGCCAAAAAAAGGCGATCGTCAGAGAACTATTGCCTAAAGAATAAATATGGCTGTTTGACATATTTTCTAAATAGAAGACATTTTTATTCCTCAGATTAAGTGATCGAATAGATGAACATTGAAACGAACAAATTCAGAAGGTTTTTGTCAACCCTTGCTTTGAAGGCTTATATGTAGGGAAAACAGACGTTGGTAGACTTGGAACTATGTAAATGGCTCCAAGAATTTCCTTTTTAATTTATGTATAGCCCCCTACTTTTTATGACGTGTCAAATACAGCATTATGTTGTGGAAAGAGATAGCGCAGATAGCAACACATCAAGTTACAATAATCTATCAAATTTCTTACTTTATTTATTATTTATTTATTAAGTAAGGCACACCAACGACATATTTTCAATTTTAACAAAAAACAGGAAATTATAAGAATTGAATTCTATGCAAATACATCACTTATGCACAACATTCTCTATGAAAGATTAACATGATTAACAAAGATTCATTAATTCATTTGGAACAAAATAATAATAATTAAATTTAAACAACGCATTACAAAATAAAATAAATTACACTAATACAATTGTTAAAACAAAATCGTTAATAAATAAAAGATGTCAAATATAGGTATGTCACGCGAATAAGTTAAATTAATTATAATAAAATAATAATAAAGCTACTAGCTAAAGCGTTAAGTTCTAGGTTGATTGGGAAAATTTGACAGTTTCGGGAAACTTGATGTGCTCACGCCTGTACTATTCGTCAAGTATAGCTCCGTCTCTTTCTCACAGCGGTATCATGATGGCATCGGCACGACTTAGCAGTCGTCTGGTCTCGAAACGAAAATGATTACAAGCTTTACCTAGTACCTACTGTTTAAAATCTATCTATCTATACATATAAAAAAATGTAACGGATCGCTGTCTGCACATGGAAGATATATGAGAAAAAAAATATTGGGACCTTTATCAACGCAAATAGCACCCAAAACAATGATTGTTAGAATTTGTTTTTGTCTATTTATCTGTTTGTCTGTGCGTTTGTGCACGTTAATCTCAGATGGTTTAATACATTGTGGTAAGCTTGACTTAACATTTAGTGTTTGTTTCATGTCAATCGGTTCATAAATAAAAAAGTTATGCCAATTTAAAGATCACGTCGAAAATTTGTTAAACTATCTATATCTATCTATTCTTTCTCTATTCAATAGCATTGACTGAAACTCTACTAAACTAATAAAAATGTCTGCCCCAAGTAAATATTCCACGCGGACGAAGTCGCGGGCAGAAGCTAGTTACAAATAAATCAGAAGCTACTTTCAAAGGAATAGCAACGGTAGAAAAACAGCGAAACTCAACTGTTTCTCATCTGGCGGAAGGTGTAAAAGTCGACTAAAGGAAACCATTCACTTTGATGTCTAAAGTGATATACGTTCTAATAGCCCTAAACTGTTACCAGGATGTATAGAATATTTATAGTCAAGGTCAACGAAAAATTACTAAAACATTTTCCGAAAGTATAGGCATATGTGTATACTAGCTGAATCACCTTTCTATCGTAAATATCGCAATACCTGGAAAAGTGTCTGTCTGTTACCTCTTTACACTTAAACCGCTGAACCGATTTAGGTGAAATTCAGTACAGAGATAGATAAGACCTTGGAGAAGGACATAGGCTTTTGTTAGTTTTGTATACCTTTTGTTGCGAGAATAGGTCGTTAAAAGGTGGTTAAAAGAGGGGAAGAAAGTTTGTATGGGAGTATAAACATATGTTCAAGCGTTTTTGAAAAATTTGTATCTTAAAAATAAAAATGGCTGCCCAAAGTAACTACTCCACGCGGACGAAGTCGCGGGCAAAAGCTAGTATTATAAATGCAAAAGTGTGTCTGTCTGTCTATTACCTTTTCACGCTTAAACCACTGAACCGATTTAGATAAAATTTATAGATTTAGATATATTTATTTTCGATATAGAGATAGTTTGGGTCCCGGGGAAGGACATAGGGTAGAAATCATCCTTTAAGAGGGTGAGAAGTGGGGTGGAAGTTAGTATGGGAGTCCGCCATTATTGAAGAGAAACCATTTGATAAAAAATTAAAAAACATCTTTGTTTATTTATTTTTTTAACACTGCAATCGCGAAAAAGAAATCAACTGCCCCATACATTTACCAGACAAAATGTACTGAACTGCTGATTTCACGATTTCGAAGTTAGTTCTATAGTAAAAGTTGTTCATAATAATGAGTACTATTACCTCTTTCATGTATCGCGTTAATTCTGATACACGTTGTATATGCACTTGCATATTTAATTAGAGATAATTTTAATCCATCGCTAAAAAGTCAATTATCAATAATAATTGACTTCAACTCAACTGACTCAACTTGATTGAAGTCAACTTGTGTATTTTATGTCGTGTTTTAAGTGACTATGGGCCAAAAGACCCTTAATTTTTTTTTTTTTTTTATATACTATTTAGTGGTACCCCGCACCTAAAAATACCACTGGAAAGTCGCAGGAAAGCAAAACACGCAATTTCGTTTACTTTGATGATAAATTTTCTATTTCCTCCAGCTATTTTGATTTAAAAACCAAACTATTGAAAATATTTTGACAACATTTCTATGGCACCAATCGGAACGTATATCTTTCACATGAAAAAATATTTTTCAAATCGATTAATAAATGACGGAGTTATGAGGTAACAAACAAAACAATAATAATTGAGAGCCTCCTCCTTTTTTTGATGTCGTTTAAAAATAGATTTCAATGGAATTTGACACCTGTCTTGTATGACTTATTTTGTTTTATGAATTCAGTTTTTGTTATAGAGCTGTGTAATATTTTTTAGTGTACTGTAAAGTATATTCTATTCTATCTATAGGCTTACTGATCAACGATGTATTTTCTAGTTTGATAAGTTTTGTAAAGTATACCGCATGCATATCTAAAATGTATTCTTGATGACGCCAGCCGATTATGGGAACAGCGATAGCTGTCTATGGCTTCCTATGATAAGTTAAGGTGCTGATGTACTCTTGAAAGGCCTTGAGCATCTCAATGTTATAAAAATTTGCAGCCTTTCTCTTTTTAACCGACTTCAAAAAAAGGAAGAGGTTCTCAATTCGGTTGTATGTTTTTTTTGTGTGTTTGTTACCACATAGCTTCGTCCGAGAAAGGATATTATACTTTCCGATTAGTCCCATACAAATTGTATCATAATCGTTTCAGTAGTTTAGTTTTTAAATCAAAATAGCTGGAGGAAATAGAAAATAAATCATCAAAGTAAACGAAATAGCGTGTTTTGCTTTCCTAAGGCACTCCAGTGGTGTTGTTAGGTGTGGGGTATCACTAAAAAGTGTAAAATAAAAAACTTTTTACAAAAAAATACAACCGACTTCCAAATAAAAAAAACACTACCAAGTATAAAATTATTTTAATTTCGGAAGTCGGTGTTAAAATGCGAAGAAAGAACCAAAAACACCAATTTGCGAAATTAAAGTTATTTGTAGTGTTTCTTTTATTTGGAAGTCGGTTGTATTTTTTTGTAAAAAGTTTTTTTATGTTTCTAGCTCGATATTGGACAATTGGATTGGTACAATATGCCTATAATGTCCATATTTAATCAACGATCAATTCAATTACAAGCAATAAGTATAAGGTATAGGCCCCTATACAAATAATATTATCCGAAGCAAATATTAACAATAGCGTTAGAAAGAAAGAAAGAAAGAAAGAAAAATGTTTATTTGGGACTCGCACAAGACTAACAAACTAGTAAAATAAAATTAAAAACTAAACAGTATAAAAAATAATTATCTGCGCGAGGCCAAAATGGTCCCTATCTCAGCTTATGCTGCGATATCTAAAAAATAAATAACGCAGCGCTGGTATTCTGATAGGGCCAGTCAGTGGTGCCACGGATACAGTCACGGAGCATATTTAACAGAAATATACAAATAAAATAATAAGTATAAATATGGGTAAAAAAAATGCAACAATTATTAATATATAATTATATAAATGATAAAAAAAAATTAAAAAATAATAATCGGTACATACAAACAATAAATAAGCTGACACCCAATAGCCCAGAGCTCCAGCTTCATTTGTCGATATCATAGACAAATGAATAGAGCGCGCGAGCGCAAGTGGGAGGTTATGGTCGGCTGTCACAAAGAAAAGATGGTTGAACCCGTTGAACAGAAACATAAATGTAAATAAACAAAACAAAAAGCTATATCGACTTGAAGCATCTAAATTGCGTTTAAGTATAATAAAGATAAATATTAATAGTTGCGGGCTGTGAAGTGTAGTGCTTTGTCGCCAGGCAGAGTCATGCATTTACGGAGAAAATAGAACAAAATCACCAATTATGTTACTAACAGCGTGCAGACCTAGGGTAAGTTTATGTGGTATCCTTTTGAATGCATAACAGGTGTTGTTTGAATCTGGAACTAAAAGTACCAACTGTTCTTAAAGCACGAAACGGCGGTGGCAGGTCGTTCCAGCAACGAGAAGCAGCGAATTTAAAACTTCCACGGAATGCAGCAGTTCTATGGGGCAAGGTCAACAAGAGGTAAGCAGATGCTCTAGTTTTGACTTTGTTCACATCTCGAGACCAAGTTAATTTACCATATAGATAGTCAGGTTTTTTTGTGAGAATTATGCCAAATAGCAGGGTAGCCAGATGAAGCTTTCTCCGTTCTGACATTCTCATCAAATTTCCCCTTATTTAAAAACGGAGTAATGTGAGATCTAGGAGGGACATTAAAACAAAATCTTGCACAAGCATTCTGTACCCGCTGTATCAATCTCTCACTCCTACCAAGAATGCACGCCCCATACACAGTGTCAGCGTAGTTCAGCTTGGATAAAACTAGTGACTCACAGAGCATGACACGCATATCCACACTTATGTAGGCAGGTTAGCATATTATTCATGCTTTTCCTGTTCTAGTTCCTACTTTAATAAAAAATTATTTACTGCTTTCTCCATTAAAAAGCCATAAAAACTCACTGCCAACAAAAACACTGTTAATTTCATTCGAAGTGTTAATAATGAAATTAAAAAGGAATTCCAGGAATTCTTCTAAAAAAATAACGTAGCAGAGAGAAGCGGACAACAGGTAGGTAGTAATATTATTACGAACAAAGTTTCAAGCTCCGTCGTTCCGCTGTCGGGAACAATCCACCTGACCAGTGCGCTCGTTATAATAATACAATAAACAGTTCCAGTTCTATAGGAAATTGAAGTTGAATTAAATGGGAATATGAAATTGAAAATGACATAATTTTCTTCTTGTTTGGTTATGGTCGTGTGGAGTTAGGGCTATAATTGTGCCGATGGTAGTTACCGCCGAAAGCCAAAGATAGTGACATTCTATTCTGGAGTCACACACTTGGCACTTGCCGTAAACTTCAAAGCTCCACAAAGGTTTGGCTAAACAAAGTTTGATCAAACATCGCCATACACACGCTTGCGCGAACGTTAGTTTTTTTGGACAGGCAGGCATCAGACATTGGGTATGGCGTTCGGTTTACCGTATTATTATTAAACAAATAAAAGAAAAAAAGATTGAAGCTTTGTGCCAAAAAACCAACAACCGATCGGATTGGCTACAAGCGCTTGCAAACCTACACAAACCAAGTCAAGCTCCCTGTCCATACGTTTGTATTTGTGACGGTTTGTTAAGGTTTGGCAAGCGTGTGGCTCCAGCATGACCGCGGTAACATGGCGAAATCGATTTTCAAAACGTAAAAAAATGTATATGGGATTGAAGAACGTTGTCGAAATGTCACGTAATTAATTCCTTATATTTTGGCATTTCGTCAAAGAAAGGTAATTTGTCTAGAGCTTCTGATGTCCAATAGCTTCGACGACCTTCTCGAAGTATTGCTTGTGCGGTTGGATCAAGGGCCTGATACTGAAAGCAGTACTCCTCAATAAGGCTCGTATTGTGAGAAAGTTCTCTAACCACCGGTGGATTAGACTCTGCTCCCGACACTGGCGGACTACTACTAATTACTTACGCCCTTGGCCACAAACGCACTGATAAGCATCTTTAGCATGCGCATGCAGTAGGCTACAGTAACGGTAGGCCAGCCCATACATAATGCCCAAAAAGAAAATTGGCATCGTCAGTATCGTGATTTCAAGTCTGAATAATGTGGAGTTTTTTTTTTTGGACATTTTGTATATGCTGGCTTACCCTTACTATAGCCTACTGCACGCCCATGATCTTTAGCACTTAGATCCTACCAGCCTATGTAAACGATGATCTTTATTTCGAACAACAATGATCCAGCGTGACAGTAAACAATATTACACTTCTGGACACATCTATTGGCCCACCTTAGAGTTTAGGTTTCGATGGCCCCTACCGAAATATGATTGCTAGATTGAACAAAAACTGTTACTGTTGATGCAGTTTTAAACCTGATACATTTTACCATCTTTTTCGATCGTATTGTTTTAAATTTGAATTCATAATACCATACGACATGGAGCTACGCCTAACAAGTCGAATATGCGCCTTGTTAAAGGCAATTGATTTTTGAATAAAAAACATGTTTTATCAAATAAAGGTTTAATTTAATAACGCGTGTTGCCTCCATGGGCATCTACCACAGTTCTCATACGATTAGGCATAGAGTTTATCAACCGCTCTATGCAATTTTGAGGGATCATCTCCCATTCCTCTTCTATGGCAGTTTTCAACTCCTGCATCGTCTGGGCAACTGGCTGACGAGCCCTAACACGTCTTTTTAGCTCGTCCCACATGTGCTCAATGGGGTTCATGTCTGGGCTTCTGGCTGGCCAGTCCATAACTGTGATGTTCACATCCCGAAGATATTCCCTGACGATGCCGGCCGCATGGGCTCTTGCATTATCCTGCATAAAAAGGAAATTTGGGCCCACATAGTCCGCGTATGGTATCACGTGAGGTTCTAAGCACTCACGAATGTACCTTTCAGCATTTAATGTTGGCAGTCGTGGTCCTGTAACAACCTCAAGTTGAGTTTTGCCGCTCGCGGATATACCGCCCCAGACAGTCCATGAGCCACCGCCATAAGCAACCCTCTCTTCAAAGCAGCATTGTGCGAAACGCTCTCCCTTACGTCGGTAGACCTTCTTTCTTCCATCATTGCCATGTAACACAATTTTAGACTCATCAGAAAAGAGTACACGGCTCCAATCTTGCTGTGTCCAATTTAAATGACTGCGTGCGAAATGAAGGCGCGCTGTTCGGTGGGCTCGCGTTAGTTTGGGCCCATTAGCTGGCTTGTGTGGTACCATATCGCGTTCTTTTAACCTTCTCCGAACAGTTCGAGCGCTCACAGATACTCCGTGGAAGTCGCGAAGTTGGTTTTGTATCTCAATGGAGGTATGGTGACGATTTCTTAAGCTGGTCGTCACGATGAATCGATCCTGCCTTTCAGTTGTGACCCGAGATCGTGGCCTTCCTTGGCGACGAACAAAGCCGCCAGTCTCTAGGTACCTCCGATAAACATTTCGGACCGCAGATCGACTTAAATTAAGTTGAGCACTCACGTTTCTTTGGCTGTGTCCGGCCTGAATAAGTGCCACAGCTTGGGCGGCGACTTTAGGTGAAGTATCCATAGATTATTGATAGAACCTCACCTTAATGTTAAGAATAAGTAATGTTTGTTGCAAAACCAAAGATATCAATCACTTTTTCAAGAATTAAATCCAAGTAAACCAATAAAACCAAGTTTTCTTAGTATTCGATTGTTTGATATCAACAAACAGGCTCCAAATTGTCTTTTGTTTCTTTAAATTCTGTGTTCGAAATTCAAAAAAAGACTATTGAATGAAATTGTGAATGTGCTAGGTTCAAAACTGCATAAAAACTTTTTGCTCGACCTAATATAAAATTTTAGCTAGGACCAAACGAAACTGAAAATACAAGGTGGGCCAATATATGTGTCCAGAAGTGTATAACTTAACTACCTATAGAAATACCGTAAAAATAATAATAATGATCTTAATGTCGGACAACAATGATCCATCACGACAGTAAACAATATTACAACAGTAACTTACCTACCTATAGATATACCGCAAAAATAATAATAAAGATCTTAATTTCGGACAACAATGATCCATCACGACAGTAAACAATATTACAACAGTAACTTACCTACCTATAGATATACCGCAAAAATAATAATAATGATCTTAATGTCGGACAACAATGATCCATCACGACAGTAAACAATATTACAACAGTAACTTACCTACCTATAGATATACCGCAAAAATAATAATAAAGATCTTAATTTCGGACAACAATGATCCATCACGACAGTAAACAATATTACAACAGTAACTTACCTACCTATAGATATACCGCAAAAATAATAATAATGATCTTAATTTCGGACAACAATGATCCATCACGACAGTAAACAATATTACAACAGTAACTCACCTACCTATAGATATACCGCAAAAATAATAATAATGATCTTAATTTCGGACAACAATGTTCCATCGTGACAGTAAACAATATTACAACAGTAACTTACCTACCTATAGATATACCGCAAATATTGGTTCGAAAGCACGCACACCCTTCCTACACGTTCACCGAATACAAATCCCAGGTATCTATCAAACGGATTTTATTGAAACCCACGATATATAACAGGTATCATCAAAGGCGCAGTGCAAATACCTGCGCTCCGTAGCTTACTAACTACGAGTCGTAGAGTGGGTAGGCCACTCAGGTTGCATTTCAACGACCGATGTGGTTAGCCTACTGCCGTAATTTTATTATTTTACTCTGTGGCTTGCATGTCTATCGCATAGTTAGTAGGCTGATATTTGTGAATGTGTTCCGTACAAGCCTTTATTCAACTTGCAATGTTTGTTCGTTTGCTAGGGCCAGAGCCTGCCAGGGTTGCAGAATTTGTTCGAAAGAGTCACCGCGGCCCTGGAACGCAAAGGGCTTTAGAAGGAACACGGATGGGTTTTAGTTAGTAAGAGTCTGACACGCCCTTCCGCTCCACCCAGAGCGGAAGAAGTCATTTGATGATGTCCCATCTTAAAAAAAAAATGTTTGTTCGTTTGTCAAAGATCAAATCTTCCAAGTTAATTAAGAACCACTTCCTCTTACCCCATAGAGTTGAAATTTTGTATATAGGACCAGTTTTGATGACAATTATTTTTTATTACCTTTGCCAGCAGCTTCGCTTACGTGAAAGTTAAAAATAATACCAAGGCAACTAACTCTTGAGATAAAGTTTCGTCCAAATCCGTTCAACCGTTAGGACGTTAAGAGGTGACAAACAGACCGACAGAATTACTTTTATAAAATTAGAATAGGTTTTTAAGTAAACCTCAATAAATGCGGTTAATGAACTGAGATTAGAAATTTCTTCTCCGCACCTTTCGTCGGTGTAGTCATGTGGTTAACATATTTCACATAAGAACTTCACATACGTTGGCACCTTAAGTGAGCCGGTTGCTGCTTACTTGAAGTCCTTTCTTTGTTCCCTACGCGTCGTCATCCTCATCATGCCTTGAGACTTTAGAGAATTGACATTCTGACAGCGGTAGCGTGGCAAATGCGATTGTCAAAAATGTATGGGATTGACAAGCGCTGTCAAAATGTCACGTGATCAATCCCTTACAAATTGGCATTTCGATAATCGCGCTAATAGATAGGTACTTTAACTTGAGCCTATTTTCTTATATGAATGTAAGTCAGCGCTTGACATTCTCTTCTTCTATTCTCCCCTATCAACCAACATGTTATCATTTATTCCCATTTCTTCTTTAGCCTTCTTCTCTCTCTCTTCATCAAGAAGATAGAGTCGGAGAGGAAGTTTTTAAAGTTCTCCAATCAATAAAGATAGAACCGTTATTAAAACCCCACTGACGAAAAGTTCCTCTACTCAATGGCAGTATTCCAGCCCGTTAACTAAGGTTATTACGTATTATAATTCATTCAATCAATTAACATCACCATGAACTGTTCAGTGTTCATTTCACTGAATGATCGACGAGTTAATGGTCAATCTGTCATTAAGAATAATGAACTTGTTGCTCATCAAGGATAAACTTAACATACATACATCAGTAGGTTATGTTTATCCTTATTATAAATATAAAGTAACAGAATACAAAGAAGCAAGAATCGTCAATGCCATTTAAATGCACAAAACTCTTAAACTGTTTTCAAAAAAGGAGGAAGTTCTCAATTGGGTTGTATTTTTTCATATCTCATAACTCCGTCATTTATGAACCGATTTGATTATTTTATTTAAACCGATTGTGGTAAAGTTTCTATGGGACCAATCGGAACATATAGTTCCGATTGGTCCCATAGAAATTTTACCACAATCGGTTCAGCAGTTTGGTTTTTTAATCAAAATAGTTGGAGGAAATAGAAAATATATCATCCAAGTAAACGAAATTGCGTGTTTTGCTTTCCTGCGACTTTCCAGTAGTGTTATTAAGTGTGGGGGTACGACTAAAAAGTGTGAAATAAAAAACTTTTTACTAATAAATACAACCGACTTCCAAATAAAAAAAAAACACTACAAATTATAAAATAATTTAAATTTCGGAAGTCAGTGTTTTTGGTTGTTTCTTCGTATTTTAAGAAGTCGGTTGTATTTTTTTTTTCAAGTTTTTTGGGAATGTTTTCACTGTGCGGACAGCTGGAGTGAAATTCCTTACCAGTGTATGTTTTCTGTTATTATCTGGCGGTCATTGAATCAAAAGTGATAAGTTAGGTTACCTTCTAGACAAGCGTGCTCCATGCCACCACATCATCGCTTCAGTCTAACCGAGCTTACGATAAAAACAAATCTACGATTTTTGATAAGCTCAAACTAACTTTACTTTTTTTTTTTTACTTTTTTAACTAATTTAACGGCTTTTAAATGGGAGCAGGATTTCTAAAAAAAATATAATTGAAAATATTACTACTAAACGCACTTTATACATGAGTCGATTCGACTTCATACAGAGTACACTTAATCTATAGATACAGATTATTATCAAGCAATAATCACTCTGTTGACGTGTCGATAGCATAATAAGATCCCATGTACGGAGTGTTTCTGAAATGCGGACATATTTAAATCTCGCTGCAAATGTGTGACTAAACCAACATAAATGCCACCAACTGCATCACACTGATTGAAAAGTGTTTTTTTTTTTACTTCTTAGTCGTTTTTACAATCGAATTGTTTGAAAAAGTCAATATTTTTTTTGGTCTTTGTTTCTTTACTAAATATCAGATATAGAACATCACACTTAAATATGACTACAGACTTCTGACACACCATGTATAAGTACTGTTAATCGATCAGTACGTCAACGGTAATAAGCTGCTACGGCCATAACTGTTGATATTCTGTGACAAGGGTTAATGAGGATTGAGTGTTCAGTTAATATGCATAATTAACTCTAATATACGATAAACTGGCGTACCTATATGTATGTATTGTTTGAAGGACTTTGCCAGGGCGAACACACGAAATTAATTCAGCTATAAACAGGCTTATTCATTCAAAATCTTAGCCCTGCCAGGGCTTAAATTCGAATTCTTCAAGATGATTGGAACAGTCCCTTGGGCATTCTCCGCCAATCAACGTTTGGGTTTCTGCCACTCAAATTTGAATTAAGAATCTACTCATTGGCTAAACTAAGCATGTGTTTAAAAGTTATTATAAAAAGTATTGTAACTGAGGCACAGCAACCAGCCATTTAGTCGATATTCGAAAGTTCATTACTGTGACTAACTAAAATCGTCCAAATACGTGCTGTTTTGTTTGATACCACGTTTGAAACGAGCTAGTTTAGTTTAGAGAGAAGGAGATAGTCGCTAAAACGCGATGAAGCAGACACAGGTTCAAATTCGTCCATCGCCAATGCATATATGTCTCCTAGGGCCCTAAGTTTATTCTTAAACAAAACAACATCAGTACAAACGCTTTCTTCACAAAAAGTACCTAGAAACATGTTATTAGCTACCTTGTTACGCGAAAACCAGGCATGCTTATAAAATTGTAGATGTATGAATGTAATGTACGTTATATCATATTCCGAGACGCAGCACCTCATTATAAAACTGCAGTGATATGTAAGTACTTCAAGATTTGCTCTGAGATCTCATTCTTATTACAGTCGCAGAGTTAATAAGATAGGAACCTAAGAAACTTGGAGGTTTCACTCGTTTGTCAACATGCTAAATGAAAAACAGGATAATTATTTTCAAGAAAAGATTTTGAAATTACTTTAATTATTTCACTCAAGCGTTACCCATGAGATGAACAAATAAGAATTCAAGTCGTTTACTACGGAGAAGAACAGCCAAGAAACTTCAGGGTTACTCTTTTAAAATAATTTGACAAAGAGAGAAAAACTGTTTGGTCATATCTCACTGGTCTTTGAGTAAAACCAACATAAAAACTACATATGCAAATTGTAATTAATATTTGTTTTGAGCCAGACCTTAAAAATAATAAAATCCAGTCCACAAAGCTAAGTTACTGAATCTACTTTTCCAATCTAAAAACAGTTTAAATGTCTTTAAAAATAAAATGACAAACAGCTAAATGTCTTCTCCAAAAAAATCTCTCAACTTCTGTAACTTATTTAAAATTTACGAAAAGTTTCTGAAGCGATTCAGTGTTTGCGTTCAATTTTATAAAAGTTTATGAATTCATCAAACATTTTCAATATAAATAATGAATAATTTTCTTCTTAAAATATACTGGTTCATCTATTCTGCTTAAAATGTTATAATTTTTAATGGACTTTAAAAAGAAGAAGCTATTAATTCGTATATTTTTAATTCAACCTATTCAAAGACAGGAAGGTTGACATCAAAAATGCATTTAATTCGGTAAACAGGGACACCTTGCTGGCAGAAGCTAAAAAAGAAATACCTCAAATCTTCAGTTTCCTCTGGCAATGTTATAGACAACCATCTTAATTACTATATCGGGACAACCTTTTGAAATCTGCAGTTGGCTGTCAACAAGGTGATCCCCTCGGGCCAGTGATTTTTAGTTTAACTATTCACCCAATTATTCGACAGCTAAATTCTAAATTTAACGTTTGGTATCTTGATGATGGAACCCTTGGAGGCGATGTAGAGACTGTCTTAAATGACCTACAATTTTTAAAAAATCAATTCCATTGCATAGGACTTGATCTGAACTTTTCCAAATGCGAATTATTTTTATCGGACAACACTGACAGACTACTTACACTTCCAAAATTCAACACAATAGCCCCTGAAATCAAAATTATGGACAAAAGCTCTCTTCGTCTCCTTGGGTGCCCAATCTTTGAGAATTCTTTTCCAGATTTTGTTGAAGAAAAAATTCAAAATTTTAATGACGTTTCGGAAAGATTGCTCCAAATTAACATGCATTCGGCCATCACTCTTATTCGTCATTGCTGCTTCGGCCCAAAATTAATATATTTCCTTCGTGCTTCCCATTTATGGAAGCACCCCCACCTTTTGGACAAAATAGACCAAATTATCAAGCATACACTTACTTTAATTTTAAATGTGGCCCTGGACGACAAAGCCTGGGCGCAAGCAACCCTTCCCATCCGTATGGGAGGCCTCGGCGTCCGCAAAATTACCAGTATTAGTTTACCGGCTTTTATATCCTCGGTGTACGGCACTGATAAATTAATCAGGAATATTCTAGTTTCTACACTGATTGATTTTGATGTGCCGTACTTCATCGAGGCTGTGGAGGCCTGGAGACTCGCTTGCCCGAATTCAAATCCGCCCGACTACCCTTCATCCCAGAGACGGTGGGACGAGCCGCTCTGCAGGCAAGTTCAGGAAAAACTTATTGCCACATCAACTACTACTGCAGAGCGTGCGCGCCTGCTGGCTGTGGGTGAGTGGGAGTCGGGTCTCTGGCTTCACGCACTACCGTCGTCGAACATTGGCACCATGTTCGACGATACTACTTTCCGCCTCGCTGCCTGCCTGCGTCTTGGCGCTCCTTGTTGTTCTCCTCATCGCTGCCACTGTGGCGAAGTTGTCAACAGCCTCGGACACCACGGCCTGTCATGCAGCCGTAGCGCGGGTCGCATTGCGCGGCACGCGAATCTTAACGACATCATACGACGAGCTCTTGTCACCGTCGGCGTTCCGGCTGTGTTAGAACCCAATGGCCTAGCACGCGACGATGGCAAGAGACCGGACGGCATGTCGTTATTTCCATGGAAGATGGGTAGGCCATTAGTGTGGGACGCTACTTGTGTCGATACTCTTGCGCCATCCCATCTTCCTAGCTCTTCGTGCTGTGCTGGCGCTGCCGGTGCGGCTGCAGAGAACCTCAAGCGGCGGAAATATAATAAACTTGTTGGTAGTTATATTTTCGAGCCGTTTGGGGTTGAAACTCTCGGGTCTTGGGGTCCGAGTGCACATAACTTATTTAAAGATCTCTCAAGGCGCTTAGTTGACACTTCACGTGACCCAAGGGCTGGCTTTTACCTTGGTCAAAGATTAAGCATTGCCATACAACGTGGCAATGCCGCCAGTCTTTTGGGTACACTTCCAGTCGACAGCGATGCGGATGAATTTTTTGACGCCATATTTTAGGGTTTATTTAGTTAGGAGATTTTATTTTTATTTTTAGTGTATATAGTTAGTTACCTATTCAAGGGCTCAAACTTAAATCATTTATTTTATTTACCTATACCACTTTTTAATAGTAAAAGAGTCGGTCACTCAAAAACATAAATGAAACTACTTAATTGTCACACTAAACTGTTTCAACAAAGCACTATTTTGTCCCTCTTTATTTATTAACTTTAGAAACGCCAGCAAGATCTAAGGGCTGGCCTCCAGATTTATAGAGAATTATTTTTTAATGATCAAACAATTCTTTTCTAGGCAAACAAACAAAAGAAAAAAAAGCAGAAGAGAAAGCAAAAATGCACTGAACAGCTGGTTCATATCTTAATATTATAAACGCGAAAGTTTGTAAGGATGGATAGATGGATGGATGTTTGTTACCCTTTCACGTCAGAACGGCTGAACGGATCTCGATGAAATTTGGCACAGAGGTAGATTATAGTCTGGAATAACACATAGGATACTTTTCATCCCGGGAATATGTTCCCTTGGGATAATTTTCGACATAAACGCGGGTGGAGCCGTGGGCAGTAGCTTGTAATATAATACATTCTAGCTTTTGCCCGCGACTTCGTACGCGCATATCCCATTTTTCCCGTTTCCGTAAGAATTTCGGGACGAATTGTACAAACCTTCCTCATGAATAACCCCATCCATTGGTGAAAACCGCATGATAATCGGTGCAGTCGTTTTTGAGTTTATCGCGAACAGACAGACAGGCAGACGCGGCGCAGGACTTTGTTTTATAATATGTAGTGATAGAGATATGGGCGTTTATATATTTTATTAATACCTGATGCCTGGAAAAGAATTGACTGGTTATTAAAAACTAAGGGTATCATTATAACTGCCATTGAAATTGTACCCTTGTCTACCCTTAAATCGTTCTAAAATATAAGTTACAAGCAATTATACTAATTCACACGTTCTTCAATCAACGTCTGCGGCACTTAACTACTATAATTATTACGTCTCTTGACAAATGACAGCTGTCAGACTGTAATTAATTTGCATTTTACTGTAATTTTAGGCCCAGGAGGCAATGACTACATATAGCTTTGAACTGCACATATTTAATTAAAATATTACTGCATTTCAATAAAAAAAACTTCTGAACCGTAATAGGTAATACAGATGAAATAAAATTAAACTTCATTCTTTAAGAATAGTTTCCTTTAAATGGGAAAACAGTGTCTTGTTGCAGTAACCTATTTACGAGGATTTCCCCAGACCAAAAAATAAGATTCAACCAAGATTTGAAATTATTTGTTATTTGAAGTTATCTCAAAAACTAGCTTGTGCCGCGTTTAAGCCTAGATCATTCAGTGTCCCCCTTATTATTAAATACTAATGCAAATATAATTAGTAGTGAGAGTGAATACCGGAGCTATTCAGAACAAATGTCACTATCGTTTTTATAGAACAGAATCGTAAAGGCATTCACACGTCATGCCAGCTTGTGTTATCTGCCAACATCTGAAAAAGAAAGAAAGATGAAAGAAGTAGAGTGCAGTGCGATTCTGTAAACATATCATGGTGTACACTTAGGTGGAATGAGCATGAAGTGAACTGTCATTCCATTTCGTTTGTATGGATTGACAGCTCACTTCATGTTCACCTCACCTCATCTTACACTTGAGATGTTTACAGAATCGCACTGCTGATTACAGGTACCAACCGACCAATTACATTGATCTAGTCAAGCCACAGACTAAGATTATTACTATAGAGTTTATTATGATAGTAAAGTAATTAATAATACTCGTCTACGGAAATTCAAGGGAAGGGGAAATTGTAGTTTCCCGTTAATACGGATAACGCCTTCCTACGTTGATATATTCACAAAGAGAGATTATGACCTAGTGGTTTTATCTATAAAATAATAAATGAGTAGCTCTAAATTTTACCAGTATTAATAAATAAATACAGGTGAAATTGAGAGCTTTTGTGAGTACTACGAAGTAAATTTTCAATAGTATTTCGAAACACAATTCCAGACAACGACCAGCGTCATCGAGGCAGAGTCAGCCATGTTTTTTTCTTCTTTCAGGCAAAGATGGCGGATGACAGCACTAACTTGACGGCTAGGAACAGCATTGTTCCACACTACCTCAAAGTAGAGGATTGATAAGGAAACAGGGTGGTTTTTGCCCTGCAGTGGGACAAAGTTGAAAATAAAAAAAATATAATAAATTTTTTTTTTGTCAAATCGGTTCATAAATGACAGCGTTATGAGGAACAAACATAAAAAACACAACCGAATTGTGAACCTCCTTTTTTAGAAGTCGGTAAAAAACATACAGTGGCTTTAAGCTAGTTTTTATCCTGGCTTGGTTCCTGTAGCATATGCCACAGTAATGAAGCCGAAGAAAAAAAATAGTTCGGTTATAAGTCTCTAAAAAAATAACCTTCATGGTGACTACGTGAACTTGAACCATGACATTCACGTCATAATGTCTAATGGTCAAATATTGTCAACCTTTAAAACTAATCTATAAGCCAACCCATTAGATGATTACTTGTCACTGGAACATGAATAAAATAGTTTATAGTATGGCTAGGGTTGTCAATCGTACTCTAAAATGGAGTATTGTACTTTTTTTGCGTAGACGTGCTTTATATTCTACAAAAGCAATAGAGCACCCTAAAATAGTCGATTTATTTTGACTCTGTATTTTAATAAAACTGAATCAAATCCTGCCATTTCAGTATTTCACTGCAGGGGAAATTTGTGGCTTCATTGATTTTTTTTAATCGTCTAACAATTAATTTAAAAACAAAAATTGTTGGTTTCGCAATCCTACTAAAATTATAAACGCGAAAGTTTGTATGGATGGATGGATGGATGTTTGTAACTTTTTCACGCAAAAACTACTAAATGGATTTTGATGAAATTTGGCACAGTGGTAGATTATAGTCTGGAATAACACAAAGGATATTTTTTATCCCGGGAATATGTTCCCTTGGGATAATTTTCGACAATCACGCGGGCAGAGCCGCGGGCGGCAACTAGTAACTAATAAATAATAAAAGGGTCTCTATTTTAAGACTGTACTCTTCATTACCCTTTGTAAAATCAGAAATAATCTATTTTTTCTAAAAAAAGTTGGCAACCCTAAGTATGGCCCCTTTTTTTTTTTTTTTTTTTAGGATGGGAAATCATCAAATGACTTCTTCCGCTCTGGGTGGAGCGGAAGGGCGTGTCAGACTCTTACTGACTAAAACCCATCCGTGTTCCTTCTAAAGCCCTTTGCTTTCCAGGGCCGCGGTGACTCTTTCGAACAAATTCCGCAACCCTGGCAGGCTCTGGCCCTAGCGGGCCCCGTCCTCTATGCTGACATCTCTTTGAGGCGCGCGTGAAACACAACGCGCCATCGACCCGGGCCTGGTGGTGATCAGACAGCGAGCCACCCAACGCTCGCCGTCCGCAGGCCCGCGCCTACGGTGGCCGGGGATCGCCCTGCGACTCCCGACGCCCGGGGCGTCTTCTCCTGTTGCGGCGGTTGGGACGAAGGCCTTGCCTTTCCCTCGCGCGGTCCGCCTCCTCCTTCGCTAGCATTACTGCTTCGCAGAAGGAGGTGACCGCTTCCCAAGCCTCCTCGCTCCGGACCATGGATTCAATCAGGGCCGGACGCGAGAGGTTGCCGCCGCCGATCGCCTCGACGAGGACACGGCGGTGCTCAGCCCAAGCAGGGCAGACCTCCACCGTATGCTCCACCGTGTCCTCCGGGCGATCCTCACAGTGCTGACACCCGGGCGTTTCCTCCCGCTTAATCCGAAACAGGTACCTCCCGAAACAGCCGTGTCCGGTAAGTACCTGCGTCAGGCGGAACGTGAGGACGCCGTGGCGCCTCTCCAGCCACTCCTCAAAGAGGGGCCTTACCGCCGCAATTGTGGCGTGCCCAAAGTATGGCCCCTATCAATCTGATTATGGGGTTGGTTATCATATTAAATAATTATATTGAAATTATTTATTATCGTTTCTGTTCGCGGCTTCACCACATTTAAAAGTAGAGAATTATCTCAAAGGATCCCTGGATAACAAAGCAATCAATGTCCTATCCCAGAATATGGTAAACCAGTGTGCCAAGTTCTATCCAAATGTGTTCAGCCGTTAAGACGTAGAGAAACCTCTTTACGTTTCTGTCTATCTTGGATAGGTTTTACCGATGGAAAATCATCAAATGACTCCTTCAGCTCTGGCTGAAGCGGAAGGGAGTGTCAGACTCTTACTGACTAAACCCTATTCGTGTTCCTCCTAATGCCCTTTGTGTTCCAGGGCCGTAGTGACTCTTTCGAATAAATTCCGGCTACGATCGTTACAACCTCCTTTTACTTCGTTTACATTTATACATCCAACCAAAACTTAGCAATTTACTAAATAAAAATAGCTTTCTTCTCAGATTTATTCTTTGTTGTATCAGTAAACAAACAATTTTATCTTCTGGTATATTCAAGTCTGACGTAGCTAACTTTTAATCGTACCATGCAAAGATATATTCTTTGAACGTCCTTGTTATTTCCTGCAACGGCGGATGCAGTTAGTTTACGAACTGTCTTTTGTAACTACAGCAACATTTTTGAGGAAAACTTTTATTTGTTTTGGGATACATATTTATATATATTATATTTATAATTATTTTAATATATTTTATATAAAAATAATATTAATAAAATTCATAAATATTAATTTAATTTAAATATTTAATCCTTTCGTACTAATATAATTTTATATTAAAGGATAGAAACCTATACGACGATAACTAGGTACCCCCAACTCCGCCTTATTTTTACTCGACTTCCCCAGAAGGTGGGTAATGTAATTCGAGAATATGTATGTATGTTTGCATGTCCATGCCATGTTGCCTAAATGGCTGGATAGATTTTAAGTGGTATCATTTGATCGTCTTACGTGCCGAAGAGACATAGACTATATTGGAAACAAAACACGCAGTTAGATAATTGCAGTAGTGTTTTTTCGTGACATAATGAAGTCATGTGGTATATTAAAATAAAGGGCTCGAGGAGATAATTCTAGAAAAGTAACTCACTAAACTGTAGCAAATAAAAATAATAACAGCCACACGGGTCGATCTTTAAGATTAAGCAATGCTTGCCAAGGTCATCTGTGGATAGGTCACCATCTTAACATACCGAGACTCGTTGGTCTCGGCTGTTATTCGTAGATCTTTGGCAGACGTTACGGATTATCAAGCCAGAAACCCTGACTCCAGTCTTGCCAAGAAGTACCGTGTCTGGGTGACGGTACTTCTTAGCAAGACTGAAGTCAGATTTTGGCTAGGTTGTGGAGGTCTGGTAAGCAGCCGCTCCATGTAAAATACGGGTATTTAGCTTAATCCGGTTTGACAATAAGCCGACCCCAATATAGTTGGGAAAAGGCTAGGCAGCCAGGAATTACGTTATGCTGGATATTAAAATAAAGGGCTAGAGGAAACAATTCTTGAAATGTAATTTACTAAACTGTAGTAAATGAACATTTTGGATTAGATAACCTGACCTCAAAAAATTACTAAAAGTACGAAAAAAATCAATCTAATCACTGTTCAAGCATTTAGTAGCAAAAAATCTGTGATTGAACTAAAATAATCGCCACTTATGATGTTCCACTAAACAGAGAAACATTAAATTACAAATCCACATTATCATTTTAGGATAATTTTCAAGTACATAATTACTAACCAACATCAGAAATCACTAGCAATTGAAATCCAATTCCCACCAATCATATGCAAAATAAATTAACGGAACTTCCTATCAACAGTGTTTGCATTCTCAAAACGCAAATATGTATGTTAGATAATTTAAATGCAGCAGATGTACATAGGTACCTATGTGCGCTTTGACCGCGGACTCGAAATGAATCGAGTTTCCGTAGAACTTTTTCAGCATGTGCAGGTAAAGTTAAATACGGTAAATTAATGGTTTATTTCAATTTGAAGTACTTGCTAAAAATATAGGAAAATAATCTATGAAACTCCCGAACAGTTATTTTAGACTTTGTAGTGTTTTTATTTAGAAGTCGGTTGTACTTTTTTGTAAAAGCTTTTTTTTTGCACTTTTTAGTGGTGATACTTCTTCAGAAGGAAATTAACATTAAACCCATAATGAATCAGTATACACGACTACTTTGATTTGAATTTGAGGAGGTCATTGGTATATCTTGGAAGTTCAGCGTTCAATATTTGAACCAACGCAAAAAGTATAATTAATTACCCGACGTCATTTTGCTTACTTGGACGACGTAATTTCAGAATCCAAGTAAGCAACGAATAAGAAAATGCTAATAAAATAAAAACTGCTGGGCCAAACTGAATATTTTTTTACGGGACCAAATGGAATACCGCATCGAACGTAAAATAATTAAATAAAAAGAAACAAAAAATAATAACCAACGAATTGAGAACCTCCTCCTTTTTTGGAAGTCGGTTAAAATTTTATTTTTATTTATTTTATTTATTTATTTATTCAAGAAAGTTACATGGAAAAAAATACACATTTCATCTGCCAAACTGCTGTACAGTTTGTCGGCAGTGTTCTCGTGGATACAGTTTTATAATATACAAGTACTTATTACCCTATACTATGGGTACATATACGCAAAGTCGAAACAAAAACAAAAACATTAACAAAAAGGGGTACACACACTAAATATCCAATAATCTAATAATGGGCTCAGGTCGCGTAAAAAGAAGGCAATATGAACGAAGTGGATGATACCTTTACTTCTGTTTAAAAACATATAAATGCTGGTAACAGACATACGGGACTGCGACGGTGAGAAAATCGAAAACAATATTAAAATAATCCATTCACAGGCACTTTTGCGATTGTCAAGGTAAAACGTAGGTCTCCATGAAGATGAATGTGTCATAAACTTCACTAACACTCATTTAAATCAGTGCAAAGTTTGTAAATATTGGTGTATTGATGAACGCATTCACCATGACATTATACAACGCGCGATAAAGCATTTCCAAAGGTGTTTTTTTTTCTGAAATCTATCTATATAAATAAAAAATAATCGCTAAATCTTGAAAAAAAAACATTTACATCCGGGCGAAGCCGGGGCGGTCCACTAGTTTATAATAATAATATATTGTAGAGTTTCCATAAAAAAGTCTTGCCTCATCGTTGACGCATTGTCGCGTCCCGCTTATCTTACTAAAAACCAGCATGTAATAAAATGCCTGAAACAAATATTAACGTCAAATATAATTTCCCTTCATTTCCATCAAAGAAAAAGGGTATATTTAAAAAGCCATTCGCTTTTCCTGCCAAAAACAAAAATATTCATTTCATTCATTCATTAAGAGCCGAAACCGACTCGACAAGATAATTGAGCGTCAGTCAAATTATAATTAACCCGTAATTAGCTCGGTTTCCTTTCAACCCCTTTAGTACCATCGTTGGTGGTAAATGCAGGGTTGAATATAAAAAAAATCCTTAACGGAAAAATCCATTTAACATCATTAATGGTTGATAAAATTAATACTTATCATAATCATAAGGATTATCTTTTGCTGAACTATAAGCAAACAAATAATATATCCCATTTATAATCATCAATTCATCGAAATATAGGCATGAAACAGTAATAAACTCACCTTGGAATTTAGAATTAGTTAGGAATTTGATGGGATGGGAATTTGATTTATATATATAGCCCATCAAATTCTATGACTATGCAAAATTGTATTGCAAATTCAATTTCGTGCGAACTATTCAATTCTGATACAATCTGAATTTCATAACGAAATAATTCCAATGCCGTGCATCAAATTAATATAAATATGTCGGATTCCTATCTAGGATATGCAAGCAATAACTTAAGTTATTGCATTTCTAAGTTGCGTTTAATAAACCGGAGTAGGAATATTTCAGTTGCAACCATGATATTGAGCGAATAAGTTGTAGTTAAAGGGCTGATTTTAAAATAGTTAGAAATGTGAAAAATGAATGTGGTGGTTTGACATAATTTCTATACAAAAGCTGCCAGAAAGTACAGTTTTTTTTCTCACTGTAATATTTTAACCCACATTAGGTCAAAAACGAATAATTGCTTGCAACTTTTTGTCAAAAAAATTAGCTTTTCAGTACATTATGTAAAATTATGTAAAATTTATGGGTAGGTTTTTGTTTCGTGGTTTCAGGGCTGGTCCCATAGTAAGTTGTAACTGCTCCGTTGGTCTCGTGGTCGCAAGTACGACTGCCGAGCGTGGAGTCCTGGATTCGACTCCCACGTCAGGCAAAAACTGTTATTGGGGTTTTCCATTAAAAATTTCTCTGTGAAAGCCCGGAGTTTGGAAGTTGGTGGTGTGACACCCCCGTGCCTCGGAAAGTACGTTAAGCCGTTGGTCCTGCGCCAGATCTCTCTCCGGTCGTGTCGGGTTGCCATCCCTTCGAATTATGAGAGTGATGGAAGAGGGAATGCACCTGTGATTGATGATGATGCACTATAATATGTCCCGCGCCGATGGCTAGTCTCCGTTGAGATTGGACGCCATGGCCGAAATCGGTCAGGAGGACCACATATATAAATATAAGTTGTCCACAATGATGGGTACCGTGAACCGTTAAGGTATTGCGTTATTTCAGTTACACAGGCACAAAGCCCGCAAAGAGGGCGAAATAACATCGTCATTAGCTAGCTGTTTGATATCGAAAACGTTATTCCCACAACTATTTCGTGGTCGAAAGAGCAGACGGCTAAAAAACGGACATCCGTATCCACCACAGTTCAAAGCCAAATGTCACAGCTGTCGATTCATTTTACAGCTCAATGATGCGTTGAGTCCACTGCGGTCATCAAAGCGGTGATAGACTAGCTCTCAGTCATATTAATGGAACTCTACCTGTCTTAGTTTAAATAATTTCGTAATCACCAAAGCAAATCGATCAGAAACCCTAAAATTTTGGGTCATTTTGAAAATCAGTATTATTGAAAGAAGTAATTGATACTTGCATCTTGCATCGAAAATGAGTAAATCATTTTAGCGCTAAATGGATTACAAACATTGTCCTTTTTTGAAGCTTCACAACTTGTCACATCGCCGCAAGGTTGCCTGCTTGTCGGTCTTCTACAGATTGTACTTCGGGTTGAGTGTCCAGGAACTCCACGATCTCATCCCGCCGGCCCCCTTCTACCATCGGGCATCTAGACGCACTGCAAATTACCATCCCTCCCTCGTTGCTACTCCACGAATTCGCACTAAACGTTCCAAACTTCTTTTATAATGCGCACAGCAAAGGAGTGGAACTCTCTGCCTGCGTCTGTGTTTCCGAACGCATACAACTCTAATCTCTTCAAAATTAGAGTGAACAGGCTTCTTCTGGGTAAGCTCGCTCCATCGTCGACTTTGTCTCTGTCATCTATGACCTAGACTAGAGTCAAGAGCAAACCCATATCAAATTAAAAAAAAAAACAAAAACTATAGTCAGAAATTTACGGAGACAAAATGAGGTTTGAATGTGCGCTAAACATTATTTAAAACACCAATTGAATTTTGTGAAATGGTGCAGACATGCAGAAATCTTAACCCAAAATCCTTAAAGTACCCTTATTAAATCAACATCAAAAAGAAATTACAATTCTAAGAACAAACGAAATTCCAGCCAATCATCGATCAGGATTGCTGTTCTAACAAAATCTCGTAATAATACCGTCTGCGGGGAACGTTCCACGAAAAAATATATTCTTAAAAAGGTGAAAATAGCTTCGCATGGTCCACTGAGCAGAGGGCCGTTCACAATGGATACCTGAACAAAATTGTGTGAAGCCGCTACATTCTGTCGGCTAAATAATACTAGTATGCTGAAAAATGCTATTCTATTTATGACGAAATATGTAGTAGTAGTATTTATGACTTTAGATGCCGGGAAGATCTGACTTTTAAATATGTGAACTTCATTCTACTAAATAGGTGAGATGTTTTCCCAGCACTAGACATACAGGCTTTGTACTGAAAGATAGAATGGTATCATACAGAAGCAAAAAAAGGATAAAAATAACAATCAGTACTTCTATGCTTATCTATATTAATATTATAAAGATTTGTATTTTTGTATGTAACGAATAAACTTAAAACTACTGGACCGATTTGAAAAACAGCGAGTAACATAGGCTATATTTTATCCCCGTACTCCCACGGGAACGGAAACTACGCGGGTGAAACCGCGTGACGTCCGCTAGTATACTAATCACATCACACTTCACACTATCACACTAATAATCACACTATATCACACTAATATTATAAAGGCGAAAGTTTGTGTGTGTGTGTGTGTGTGTGTGTATGTTTGTTACTTTTTCACTCGCAAACAGCTGAAATTTGGCACAAAGGTAGATTATGGTCTGGAAAAAAAAGGACATAGGATACTTTTCATCCCGGGAGTATGTTCCTTTGGGATAATTTCACGCGGGCGGAGCCGCGGCCGGCAACTAGTATACTAATAATATTATAAAGAGGAAAGATTTGTATTTTTGTATGCAACGAATAAACTAAAAAACTAATGAACCTATTTGAAAAATTCTTTCAGCAATGGATAGCTACATTATCAGCGAGTAACATAGGCTATATTTTATTCTCGTACTCTTACGGGAACGGGAACTTCGCTAGTATAAAATAAATTGACGCTATATTTTAGGGTTAACTTAGTTAGGAGTTTTTATTTTTATTACTAGTGTAAATAGTTAGCTAAATATTTATTAAAACAGCTTACAAAATATTTTTCCGTAATTCTATTTCAATGTCCAATCAATTCCCATTTCACCATTTTCAGTATTCCTATAACAATAGAGACCATTTCAAAACTTTTTCATTTTCAATATTATTTGCTTGAATAAACCCTAACAATCTATTGTGTATTCATGTAATGTATCGAGGAACACAGCGGAGACATGCTTCAATAGGAACTGTACTGAGCCGTTGAGACAAAGGGGTTGATACGTCTTCAACTCATATAGGTCGCAAGTCGCAAGCTTACGATATATGTTATAATGGGCATCAGATATTATCACAGAAATGTGGGTGAAGTGTTCAGTTCACTTTATTATTAAGACATCCATTAGTTACATAATAATAGATATTATGTAACTAATGGATGTCTGACGTGTTGCAAATCTTGTATTGATTTAAGTAGTGAATTGGCAATTGCGGAACGGAACATCGTTTCCTTAACTTGTCTAATAATAAATATAATAATAATAATATAATATCTTGGGACAACTCACACACGGTCATCCGATCCCAAGCTAGGCAGAGCCTGTGCTATGGCAACCAGACAACTGATAAACATACTTATATATTTCTAAATACATACACATTATACAAATTACACCCAGACACAGAACAAATGATCATGCTCATCATACAAAGACCATATAACCGCGAATATGACCGCAGCAACGAAATTTTTAGTGGAGGTAGATGTTCCTGGCTTCCTCCGATCCCAAGACATTGTCGCAGGGTTAACCTAATCCTAGACGTAAACATGACTGTAACCTAAACATATATATATGTATAGGTAAACGAATTTAACTCATACACAATATACACTTACACTATTGCACACACTCACGTACACACCCAAAAAAAACCACTCTCACATAAATCACACAAGTGCGCTCCTTTTTGTCTTTTCTTTATTTTATTATACATTTTTCAATTGCATACTTTGTATAATGTTAGTGGAAGAGCGGAGTCACCTACAAGCATCTTCTTGCTCAAAAGGTGATCTACAAATTACATGTTGAAAAATTATGAAATAAACATTTTTATTTTTATTTATTTTATTTATTACAACATAATGTTTATAATAACCTGACTTATCATGAATGAATGCATAATTTGGCTGATAAGTCTAAATATTAAAATTTAGCTAACCTAAACTAAAATACAAAGACGTGAAATTAAAGTATGTTTTTACGCGGTAATCCTGAAAACAATTATCCAATTACGAAATATGTTTTAAAAATAGAAAGCTATCGGCACTCTAATTGCCGAATACAATCGTTCCCGGGGAATTAGCCACGGATACAAAACCATAGGAATAGCTAGGTATTCTATAAATTAAAGTCGAATTTATTATTATTTGACTGGCCTGTTGGTCGAGTGGTTAGTGACCCTGACTGCTAAACCGGAGGTCGCGGGTTCGATTCCCACCAGGACAAATATTTGTGTGATGAGCATGATCATTTGTTCTGTGTCTGGGTGTAATTTGTCTATAATATATATGTATTTAGAAATATATAAGTATGTTTATCAGTTGCCTGGTTACCACAGCACAGGCTCTGCCTAGTTTGGGATCGGATGACCGTGTGTGAGTTGTCCCAAGAGATATAGATATAGACATATATTATATTATTACTTTTAAAAGTTCAAACGTGCACAGAAACAAAAGTTAATAAAGCACATACTAAACGTATAGCAAATAATAAACAAACATCAAAGTTTGTCTAATGTATTGTCCAACGTACAATTAATTTCATCTAACAACGCATACATTGTTAGCGACCATTTTATAAACGCTAACGAGAACAGTTCACTAATTAAACTTGACACAATGTTCTCTTTAATTATAACACAATACTACATCGTATGTAGTATCCCTACCTTGTTGCTATTCCACCAATTGGCACTAAAAGTTTCCAAACGTCTTTTATAATGCGCACAGCAAAGGAGTGGAACTCTCTGCCTGCGTCTGTTTCCGAACGCATACAACCCTAATCTCTTCAAAATTAGAGTGAACAGGCTTCTTCTGGGTAAGCTCGCTCCATCGTCGACTTTGTCTCTGTCATCGATGACCTAGACTAGAGTCAAGAGCAAACCCATATTATTATTATTTTTATTTTTTTAATTATGATGTGTACCAAAACACATTGAGCTAGACTTGCGTCAAGGGTTTTGTCAAATGCAAGCAAAAATTGTTTATGATCACGACATGAAAAATTTTAGTCAAGATATTTATTTTGACAATTACTTAGATTTAGTTTGATAATATTTTGTAATAAATAAAACAAAGAACCACTTCAAAACTTTCGTTCAAGTGTTTAATTTATATTGGCGATTTTTATTATTTATTCTTCACAGGAATTTAAACAAGGCGTCAAATTAATAACAGCTTAACGTCGGATTATCCGTAATATCATCTTCTCTCTTACGACGATGAGGGAAAAATCTTATCCACCTCAAGTAACTTCGTTTATTACTTGAGGCACATCAGAATAATTTCACTTTGCATAAAAAATATTATGAATAGGTTTGAAAAACGTGGTGGGAAATTCATTTCGTAAACAGTTCAATATAACTAAGTAACGTTGATTGAATGATAATAATAATAATATAACCTGGTACAACTCACACACGGTCATCCGATCCCAAACTAGACAGAGCCTGTGCTATGGCAACCAGACAACTGATAAACATACCTATATATTTCTAAATACATACATATTATAGACAAATGACACCCAGACACAGAACAAAATGATCATGCTCATCACACAAAAATTTGTCCTGGGTGGGAATCGAACTCACGATCTCCGAATGATAAACCAATGGAATCAAAATATAGTAAAGACTGAAATTAAGTAAGGTATTATAGTAAGGAGTGAAATTATATCAAAACGAGCTTAAAAAATGTCTTTCTATAGCCACCACTATCTACTACAAGATAAAACCATAAAAAATGTTCAGTTCCGAATTTGTCAACGCAACATGGCTTATCAGTAGTGGTAAAAACGGACCCTAATATAAAATATTCACATCAAGCTACTATACACATAAATATAAACGCTAAGAAAGTGCCTCAGGGGCGCGGTAGAGGTGTATTTATCATATCGGAAGCTCTATAAGAAATTGTGTCCATTTCTGGCGAATATCATATCAATTTTCCGAGGCGTAAGCGCGTCCATACGTAATGTGGGAGCATGGAGGCTTCGCTCGTCGAGTAATACCCTCGGCAGTTGCCCTTTATGTCATGGCTTTTGGATTATCGTGAGCCAGGGGATTATACGGGGAAGTACGTGATTTCATTACGTTTTGGACTCGAAACAACACTGTTGTAATGCATCTTATGTTTCACTCGCAGCTTTACACCGTAAACCTGAGTGTACAAAAATACCAACATTTAAAACAGGCCTAAGGAATTATATATTAAACATTAAAGTTTAGCTATTTATATAAGACACATACGTTTAGCTTGAACTGTTTTGTATTTCATGTAGACTTCAGTTACTTGCTTTATTTTATACTAGTTGCCGCCCGCGGCTCCGCCCGCGTGATTGTCGAAAATTATCCCAAGGGAACATATTCCCGGAATAAAAAGTCAAATCTTATGTGTTATTCCGGACTATAATCTACCACTGTGCCAAATTTCATCAAAATCCATTCAGTAGTTTTTGCGTGAAAGAGTAACAAACATTCATCCTTACAAACTTTCGCGTTTATAATATTAGTAGGAAATTAAACCATAGTGCTCAGTTTCTTGGATGGCTTGAACGACGTAATGTAATCTACAACCGTTTGTTAATTTTGTTAAGTTTCTTTTAAGTGAACTGTAATTTTGTTCTTTGAGAAAAAAAAAACTTTAAACCGAAACCCCGGAGTGGTTTGAAAGAAAAACAGATTCAAAAACTCAACAATCAATTGCAAATAAAGAGACCTAAATTAATTCGAAACACAACATAGGACATTTCAATTTAAACTCACCTTTAATTTACTAAAGTTAAAATACAAACAGTTGAATACGCGAGCGAGAGTATTCAATTCCATTTTCTGATTTAAATTAACGTACTTCGCTTTGCATTGATTAAGATAATAATTTAAACGGACCGGTGAGCAGAGGCAAAATATGCATTCATCAAAAACTACTAGTGTTCCAAAATAATATAAATCCATGGAAAAAGTACCTAAATAGCTAGCTTTAACAAAAACCTGCTTAACAGTCAAAGTTATGCCTTTATAACTGAAACTACTTACTCGCTCGAAAACTCCACCCTTTGATATATACTGTGTAACGATGTATTTTTTCTATTTTTTCACACTCTCAGATTCGGCTCAAGTTTGCTCGCATAATTTAGCTTTTTCAACAACTGTTATAGGGTTGTCGCTTTGCAGAATATATTACCATATATATATATAAAAATGAATCCCTATTTCTCTTGGTCAAGGCATCACGCGTGAACGGCTGGACCAATTTCGCTTACCTATTCTTTTTTGTTGTGTTTATTATTGTCAGGAGAAGGTTCTTATGAAAGAAAATTTTGAAAAAAAAATGTATCCGGGCGAAACCGGGGCGGGCCACTAGTCTTGAATAAAACTGAGAATAGCATTCGTTTTTTATATTTTTTATGGTACTGAAGTCTCACCAACCTTGTAGGATGACACATCAATTTATAACCATTTTGAACACTTGGCTGTTTTTGAGTTCATCGTACCTACTATTGATATCTGTCTATGACAGGTACATTGCATTACACTAGGGTACCAATTTCACTAATTTACAAAATAATGTTTCAGTAGCTTCTCGATTTTGTTTGATAAATTTTATATTTTTTTTAAACACACTTTTAATTGTTTTCTACACTTCAATCTTTTCATTTGATACCCATATTAAGGGGGTTGAGAAAAATATGTAATCCGCCATCTTGGAGCTGCGGCCATATTAAAATTATTACAATTTTGAGTATTGCACATTGTATTGTCATCAAAACTAAAGGTTTATTCAAAATTTCAGCTCAATCGGATTCCAAAACTTAATACATACGAACAGTGCAAGTTAAATAAAAGCTTCTTGTAAAAACATAAATAGCTTATAACGTTCTCATCGCTGGAGACATGGGCTTCATCTCTATGAGAAGGTAGGCCATAATTCAGCAATTTGGCCCTGTGCAGATTGGTGGATGACACATTTCTTCAACTTAATTGGCTGATGACAAAAATACACAATGAGTACGATTCTGAAAATATCTCGCCGTGTAAACTACCGGTGAAGTGAACTTGAAGTGAGCTGAGATGTTGGCAGAATTTATCAATCTTTCGAACTTTAAAAATGTATCCATCCCTATTTATAAGCAGCAAGAGTCGAATGCGAAATCAGCGATACTCGAGTGAAGTACCCAAGAGACGCGAGCGTGCCTCAGCGCCCCACTTTGTCAAACTATGACCCAATATGATTTATCACGAAACCTGTATACATCTCGAGGTCCCTCGAGATTTGAAGTGGTCAGTGAGCGATGAACTGACGCGTGACCCAATCTTATTACAGTGTAAGTGAATCTGGTTATCAAATAATCCGGGTTCTGTGTTTGGGGCTTGAATCTCTTTGTTCCTGTGTAATGTTTTCTACATCTATCTTTTCTGTACCTTATATGGTGCACATAATAAAGAGGATTTCTAATACAAATACACTTAAAATTAAAAAAAAAACTCCTAACTAAAATATAGCGTCAAAAAATTCCTCCGCATCGCTGTCGACTGGAAGTGAGCCCAAAAGACTGGCGGCATTGCCAAGTAAATTGCAATGCATATCCTCTGTCCGAGGTCAAAGCCAGCCCTAGGGTCACGCGAAGTGTCAACTAAGCGTTTAGCAAGTTCTTTATATAACGTATGAGCAAACGGTTGGTATATAAAATGCCAACTAGGTTATTATATTTCCGCCACTTGAGGTAAAGAATTAAGAGTAGGTATTATTCTATTCTAGTAAAAAATTAAAGATCGCAATACAGCGATTTGATACGAAATAAATTATGTAATAGGTAGTTGGATCCTACCGTCAAATGAATGCGAACGTCAAATCAAAATAAAATGACGAAAACATCAACATTGCCGTCCCATAGTTTTTACCCTTGCCAGTAAAAGCACTCTCGGTCAGTGGCAATCCGGTTAACCAAAACCATTCATTAACTTTAGTCCAACGGATAGTGCTCTTTTAATAAACCAACTGCATTGGGTTTAAAACTTAAATTTCCAAAGGAAAATAGACTTAGTTAAGCACGGCTTCAGGTTAACACAAACAAACTCAAAATTTTGCTTGAAGAATACTTAATATATTGCCGTCTGGTATCAACAGCTTTCACAAATCTTTACGACTAAAACAATAGCTTTATAACTGATCACTTGTTAAATATAGGGCCTGGATGACCGAGCTTTGCTCGTTTTATTTAAGTAAACGTTTTCTATACGTGAACGTTATCTTTATAAAATATATATTTTGCAATAGTTTTGTGGTATTTTTAACCGTAAAAAAAACGGAAATAACTTTCGCTCGTTCTAAGAAAACCGCTCCTTCAAATGCGGATATTAATGTACATGGATGACCGAGCTTTACTCGGTTTTTTTTGGTTAACGTTTTCTAAAAATAAAACCTATCAAGATCGATTTATCGCCCCCGAAATCTCCTGCATACTAAATTTCATGAAAATCGTTGGAGCCGTTTCCGAGATTCAGATTATATGTATACATATATACAAGAATTGCTCGTTTAAAGGTATTAGATTAGATAGACAGTTTTAAAGTACCATCGACTAACTTATATGCCAGCAACATGCAACCACACAGGTTGTATTATCACATTACTATACTTCTTTGTTGTTCTTTTGTCATTAAATACACTATTAAGACTAATTTGCCCTTACTTTGATCCGTAATGACAAAGGGATTATAAGCTAATGGATAGGGGGCATCGTGCAGTTGCCATCTAATATTACTCGGATTAACAGTTAGCAGACAATGTATGCCCTGTAATTATGGCATCGAACAAGATCAATCGGTATAGCGTTGGAAATAATTGGAGACCTGCATTATTGGCTTGCAATCATCAAACAAAGGCTGTAATTTAAACCTTTTGTAAACTGTGGAAGGTATAATTTACTTAATTGAATACGTTTATGTTGCAAACTGACTTATTGATCTAGTGGTGGAATGCTATTTTCAGGTAGACCATGATTTTATACGCTATTTGGCAAGAAATTCTTTGAATTTTAGACTGGCCCGAAGTCGGGAATTGTTTCCGATAAATTACTGAACCTTTTACATATAAGAGATATTCTAAAAAAGTGAGTATGTCGGTAAATACATATCTACTGACTGAACGTTTTGACGAGAAAAACGGACACGTTCGTCGCTCGCAACACGTATGCAACAAAACGTTTCAGACAAAATGTCGCGAGGCACGTTCCAACAATTTACATCGACGAATTCTCGAGACACGCGAATTTCGTCATAACACCCGATTCAAATGTTTGAGAATATCCGGATTTTGACGATATATGTAATCGAAATTGGATCTTGAACCTTCGAATTCAAGATTGAATTTTGTGGAACTGCTGAGACGATTTCTTTATTGGTATGAATGAAAAATGGTTATTATTTTTCTTAGAACGTAACGGAAAAGAATTGAACGGTTAGTATAAATAAATTAATGTTTTTGATTTTTGTAATGGAATATTCTGGTTTGTTTTATAGATGAAAAAATGAATAAGAAATTGAATTTTACCTTGTTTCAACGTGGTCAGTATGTTGTATTGATGAAGACTTTATTTATTAACGTTCAGGGTTTGAAACCGTTTGCTCCATCATTCGTCACTCAAGGATCATTGGAAGACAGTATCTGTCTGAAAACATTGCTGAAATGAAGCTTTTTCGCGTGGCCTTAAAAGGCACGCAATATTTTTTTTTACTGTTTTTACTTTTTATTTCATGTCACGTGTGTTATAAATGTTTCTTCTTTTTTTTCTAAAAGAAGCGTGATGAAGTGAGTTTTATATAATAATCTTTGTTTATTTAAATCTATAACCAGTAGTATCACATTCACAGAGAGGTAAGCTCATAATAATCCAATAATTACTGTTAGAACTTAATCAATGATGTCATGTACGAAGCACATGTACTTATAGTTGTGTAGACTTGAAAATAGGTGGATTGGATAAACGAGACACATAAATGAACGACATACCTACAAGCCAGTTTTCACTTACACTGTGTCATCTAAATGAATGCTTAACATTTGAACGCCAGAGCATAAACGCTTCGGCGTGGCCCCGACGGCAAGCCACAAATTCGCCGTACTTTTCGTCACATATTTGTGACATTTGGCGCACAGGGCACGAGCTTGCTTATCATGTATAGGTTATGGACAATGGCATTCAAAACGTTAATAAAAGTGCAATGTTAGATTTTCAAGGCTTGGTTCAGCAATAATTGTGAATTCCACGCCTTTATTAAGGCGTTCATAAAAATATATAGACTATGTGGATCATCTACCACTATATACTGCCTGCATCTTTTCACCACCTTTGCCGTTTGCGCATAGAGCTTTAAAATAGATCAAATAAATATTTACATTCCAACCATCAAAATGTTAAATCAATCTTCATGGACATACATAATTGCTTATTAAAATCGATTAAATGTATTTTTCTTTGTCCAAGATAGCAGGAATTTATCAATTCCTACATCTTAAGGGCCCATATCACGAGACCCATGACATGGCATGCGTTAGAAAAGGAAAAACAGTTTAATGTGGAATGATGTGCAATGCCTTGGCCCTACTGTGGGCCATTATAGGCCGTCAATTTTTTTTTAGGTAGATATGCTTTGAAAAAATAATGACCATATCTTTGAGCAAGTCCCTCGTTTAACCAGTCAAACTGTGTAAGCTGAACGTAATATTGAAGAAGCCTGGCTCAAACAAAGCTGCAGAGACTTCGAGGAACTAAGCTAAGTCCTTTTGAGCTTAACTGGGTCCTTCATATAGCCTCGCTAGGAGGATATGCATATAAAATCTTCTCGAAAGAACCTTGGCTGGAAGAAAGCTAGGCTCTATGACAAACTAGATATTGTATGGCAGATAGTGAAAAACGGTTCGGGGTACTTTCTCTGTGAGTAAGGCATAGAATTCCCTGCCGGTCTCAGTGTTTCCTGATATGTAGGTACAGTCAACAAAACTATTTGGTACACAGGCAAAAATATTATTTTTTCCACTGCACTGCCAATATTTTATTTGTAATGTGTGCATTATAACTTTTTAAGCTTATGACATACTTACGAGTGTGGTTTACAATAATTGTTTACTCAGCACACTCACAATATTGTTTAAAAGTAGTTGCAAGTTAGCTGCCTGCATACCTAATAGCTTTGTTGACTGTACAACCTGAGGGTCTTTAAGTCAAGAGTAAATAGGCTTCCTCTAAGAAAACGTGATCCATCGTCATCCACCTCATCGCTAACCATCCCCTACCATATTATCTCTTAACCACCCTTGGATGACCGGTAGATAATGCCTAAGGCATTCATTCTGCCATAGTATCGCATGAATTTTTAAATAAATAAAAAAAAGTTTAAATTGCAGGAGCATACGGCTTAACGCGACCAATGATTTGAAAACATTCTAGATAACAAACGCGGAAATTTGAGATATAAACAGTGATGAATCCACTGAAAAACGGGAAAATTTATCGCCACTTACTCAATTAAAAAAATGCTACAGCAATTTCGCTGTAAAACTAATTTCGCCTACTCAAAATAATTATGCACTAAACATAACTATGGGGTCCGCTAGGGCCAGAGCCTGCCAGGGTTGCGGAATTTGTTCGAAAGAGTCACCGCGGCCCTGGAACGCAAAGGGCTTTAGAAGGAACACGGATGGGTTTTAGTCAGTAAGAGTCTGACACGCACTTCCGCTCCACCCAGAGCGGAAGAAGTCATTTGATGATTTACCATACTTACAAAAAAAAAAGGTCACCAAAGCTTAGTATTTTCTCACTTTCCTCCACTTCATTTAACGCTGCGGCGATAAGGCATCCTGTTCGCTACAAGAAAATAGAAAGAGACTACACTAAAGCTTAGCCGTTTCCCAGTACGATGAAGTCTTACAAACTCAAAACAATTCCGCACCTCAGTAGCTACAGTAATAAGAAAATAACTTGTTAAGAAGTTATTTGCTAAATTTATTACATGGAATCTCACAGCTAGTTTATTTACTTTGAAGGAAGTGGTTCCAAGAATATCCTGGCAACTACAGTTTATTAAAAGCGACTATATTGGATAAGAGACCCTACTATTATATACCTTTTACCAGTAGTATACTACAACACACTCTTAAATGCAGCATATGATTGGATATATGCTTTCATCGGAAGTTGTGAAATTATTTTCTACAGAAATAACAGAGATATCTCAAAAACGCATTTTTATTATTAATAGATATAGTTATAAATATATGAAGGTATTTATTATTATATACATATATATACATGTTATATGTCTACTTAAACTATATTAGTAAACTTATATTTAAAAAAATCCCAACTTGCCTTGGTCTATCTCTCGACCCCTCTTGATTGACTTAAAGTACAATTCCGATCTTGGCGATGGCGACACGCGACCGCGACCAGACGACCAGGCGGCCATGATAGTCTATCGCCAGGCGACCCACAGCATACGAATCTACGGGACCGAGGCGCGCGATGTAAAACTGTTGAGTGTTCTTGCAGTCGCTAAACTAGACGTTACATTGACATTATTATGAAGCTGTTTTATAGAAACTTTATTTTTTCCAAATATATTTCCTCAATATGTTATATTTATTCATTGGAGTCTTGCATTATTCATAGGTGAGTTTTGATTAACATCTCGTCTAAAGTCTACCAGCATATCGTCCTCGAATGAAGGAAAAGTCGCCATTTGATGTGCTTTTCGGCTGAGTCGCGCGACTGCACTGTCGTCCAGTCGCTCGCAGGCCTGGCCCTTTGGTCGCGCGAATCGGTCGCGTGCACCCGTAAGTGTGCTATAGTAATTCATAGAAAAGAGTGGGTCGCGGTCGCACGTCATTGTCGCCGGTCGTGGTCGCGCGTCGCGGGAACCAAGATAGGAATTGTACCTTAAAGCTGTTTAAAGAAACGTTGTCTCGTAAATTAGGTACGTAGGTCTTCGGGCATACTGCTAAGGCCCAAAAGAATCTCTTTGTAAATGACTATACATTTTCAACTAGCCTATACAAACTATACTCAATTCAGTTTCATTCAGTCAGCTCAAAAAACGGAAAATAAAGACAGTTACGAAAGAAAATAAATTATCTTGATCGACAGGTTGTCCTCCGAAGCCTCCCTAATCTCGGGACTGATCCCTTAAATGTGTTTAACTAGAGCCGTTGAAATTGAAAAGATTTATCGACTCTTAAGTGATGCGAAAAGGGTCTCTATCCGAGGTGTGTATCGATAAGCTAAGGCGATTGTGATTGAATGACTCCCGGACTTCAATAGGGACACCTATTGAAGTTAATATGTTTTCGAATATTATTCAAAAACCTAATGAAATCTATATGTTAACTAATGCTTTGTTGAGTAATTATTTCAATGTCATTTGTCCTTAAAAGGTTTTTGATTTGTGTTAGGAATGTGTCAAGCTTACTTCAATGCCAAAATTTTTACAGGTTTTCAGGCTTAGGTAAATACTGATCTTCAGCTGATGTTGTTTCATGGGATCTGAAAGCGTTTAAATTTTTTGATCTACCTACTTGTGTGCCAAGTTAAGTTTGCATTAACGGATTGTAATTGCGTACGACTTATTATGGAAGGTCGGAGTCTCCTAACACAGGCATTTTTTGCTTAAAATGAGGCTTCAATCACATAATGTAACTACCAAAACCTGTATTGCAAATAAACGATATTAATTTTTATTTACTACATAAAAGTGGAGTTATTATTTCTTTAAGGAGTAATTTCTCACACAGAAAGACTGTCACAGTGTATATACCCGGGAAGGTCTATGTCCAGCACTGATGTCTTTCGTTTGAAATGATAATGATTATTCTTCCTTTCACTAAAGTACGAATATATGACCTAAACACAAACCCACACGTTCCAATACACACGACGTTCAATTGGTTCAGCACATCACAAAACCGATTCAAACTTGTTGAACCCTGTTTTGCTACCAAGACTAATTACCTACACACACGGGACACTTGTAATCAGATTGCGTCGGATTACACTTAAATTATGAAGAGCGTAGAGGCCAATTTAGCTTACACGGCACTTGAGGCCTTTTTCCTTGAATACGAAGGGTGTTTAATGAAGTGAAGCCTACGTTTCCGCAACCGACACGGGTCTATGACGGCTCTGAATATTAAATTGCAACTGTAATTTTGTGTTGGTTATATTTATGAAAATTTTTATGTTTATTAAAGTTTTAATTTAAGAGCTGTCTTGATTCTCAAGTGAATTGGATAGATTTGTGAATGTACACAATACACTTTTGACGAGTAGTCACATACCACAAGCATATGATTCTCATTAAATTGCTTTATTAATTTTGACAAATGTAAATCCCTCTTCAAAATAGGTAATGCCTTGATGCACTATGTTTACCTATGTTAAACTATAGCACATAAAGTTTAAATAAATAATTAGAAGCTATAAAATAATATCACAATGGTCCTCATAAGAAGGCTTAAAGTCACCCAAAGAGCAATGGAGAGGGCAACGCTTGGAGTTTCCTTGCGTGATCGAATCAGGAATGATGATATCAGCAAGAGAACCAAGGTTACCGACATAACCTGAAGGATCGCCAAACAGAAGTGGCAGTGGGCAGGGCATATTGCTCGCAAAACTGTTGGTCGATGGGGCCGAAAAGTTCTGGAGTGGCGACCGCGTACCGAAAGACGCAGCGTTGGAAGGCCTTCCACAAGGTGGACCGATAACTTGGTGAGGGTCACGGGTAGCCGATGGATGCGAGACGCACAGGACTGGTTGTTGTGTCGACATTTGGGGGAAGCCTTTGTCGAGCAGTGGACGTCTTTCGGCTGATATGATAATATTATAATAATAATAAAATAATAGTGAAGCGACTCTTTAATTGCACTGCACTGACAACTTTGAAGTGTCCATAAATGGTTTAATTTGAATAAATGTTTTGAGTTTAGCTGAAACAAACTTAAAGAATTGCTAATCATCACATCACACTAATCACACTTCACGCTCTATATTATAAAAGCGAACGTTGGTGAGTGTGTGTATGTTAGTTACTTCTTCACGAACAAACGGCTGGACCGATTTACATGAAATTTGGTATAGATACTGTTTGAGTCCCGGGAAAGGACACAGGATTTTTTATTCCGGGAGTATGTTCCCTTGGGATAATTTTCGACATTCACGCGGGTGGAGCCGCGGGCGGGTGCTAGTATTAATGTAATTTACAAAACATTCAACTAAACAAAAACTACCCAGTCTTCAGCTTCTGAAGTTTTCCTAATCAACTCACATGAATGAACGACATTGACGTTACTACCCCATAAAACTTATCAAATTCACCGACGCGCGCTTGCAAATGTAGTGTAACGTTTTTACGGCGGTTATGGCGAAAAGAAACAACCATCGCATGTCGGTAATGATGTGCCACACACTCGTAACTCACTAACAACTGGTTTCTGATTTGAGAATTTGAAGTTAAGAATGTCTTAAACCCCCAATTCGATGGCAGCAAAGTAGAAACGGACATCTGCCACTTGTTCGTTTTTATACGTTGGACTTTTTGTATAAGTCTCAATCTATGAATGTATGATTTCTTGTTTTTATAAGAAGATTCATAGATATTTTTCTTTATTAATATACTGCTTACTATGTACATTTTTGTTTATTTTTTTTCAGAGTTTGACTCAGAAAATGAATTAATTGCAGAAAATGAAATAATGCTTAAAATATCCTTAAATGTATTACCGGAGTCTTACTTTATAAGATATTTTAAATGAAATGGGCACTTTTTATTACAACGTATAAACGGTTATCAGGCAGATGTCTTCTTCTACGTCAAATTTTTTTCAGAGTAACAAAAGATATCTACCTACATTATTTCAGTAAAACAGCGATAAAACCTAATACACAATTCATAAAGAAGGTTATTTTTAAGCTTCATAGAAAATTTCAGGTTAATCGGTCCATAACTCTCAAAATAAACACTCTTTTAAACTAAATCTGCTCTCCTGTAAAGTTGCAATTTTGTAGATGTCCATTTCTACTTTGCTGTCATCGAATTTATGGATATAAAATAATTGACCCGTCACAAATTAAACGCAAGTCCAATGACACAAAAATTGACTGCTCAAAACGTTTATAATAAAAATAATAGTAAACGGCTAGCCACGAGCCTCGACCAACACCTCAGGAAGCTCTCGTTAGGCAGCTGGATCAAGGGCTTGATTCAGAAAGCAGTACTTCTCGACACGGCTCGCATTGTTAGGAGGTTCCTCTTGTAGCTTGGACCCTGTTCCCGATACCGGAGGGCAACTAATTTTATACTTGAAATGTTTAGTTTTTGTTTTTTATTTTATTTTTTAAGAAATATTTAAAAATGTAAAAAGTAAGTTTAAGAAAATTAATAAACGAAATAATAATAATAATTCTTTATTATCACGCAACTAAGGACAACAACTCGAAAAAATGTACTGGACAGCTGCTTTTTTTCGCAATTTCGATGTTGATTCCATAGTAAAAGTGGTTCATGATTATGAGTACAATGATCCTTTAAGAGTATTGCATATATTTCATATTCCTACTGCATATGTAAGTATAAGTGCCGTTCTACGTAAAGTTTTCTCTTATATTTATATCCTACTAGCTTTTGCCCGCGACTTGGTTCGCACATATCCCATTTTTTCCGTTCCCGTAGGATTTTTGGGACGAATTATACACCGAAAACTTACTCATGAATAACCCCATCCATTCGTAAAAACCGAACGAAAATCGGTGCAGTAGTTTTTGAGTTTATCTCGAACAGACAGACATACAGACGCGGCAGAGGACTTCGTTTTATAATATGTAGTGATAGTAACTTACATTTTCTGAGACAAAATCCTGTAATATATCAAAACCATGACGTCAAGAATCCGCCATTTTGCATTTCTTATGACGTCATAATGTAAGCTGTCGTCATCGAATTAGAACAGTTTCGATCAAGGCCAGTCTAATAATACTCCACACGTTAAAATAGGCACGGTAAGGCTACAGAACATTATAATACATGCAAGATAATTATATCTAAATAATTATAGCAACATTTTGTTGCGGAATTTGTTCGAAAGAGTCACCTCGGCCCTAGAACGCAAAGGGCTTTAGAAGGAACACGGATGGGTTTTAGTCAGTAAGAGTCTGACACGCCCTTTCGCTCCACCCAGAGAAGAAAGTCATTTGCTGATTTCTAAACTTTAAAAAAAAGTAGTGTTAACAAACATGGTACAAACAAAAATATCGCAAAAAAATAAACTGTGTTCATTAAATTTGTCGAGTCATGCAAACATAAATGTGTCGGGTATATTATTTTTTTTTCCATTTCAGGTTTGGTCCTGTAGTAATAGTTGTTGATAAAAGTATAATGACCCCTTTTCAGGTTTTGCATTATTTATGTAACAACGTGTATAAGCATCCATGTTATTTATATTTATAATTCGACCGTTTTTCCGAAAGCATATAGCACAGAAATCGCCAAGAATTTGAGAGATTAACGAACTCTCCAAAAAATGGCGTCAAAGTTATATGCGAGCTGTAACTGACAGACGATTAATGTTCGAACAACAATTCGGTCAAACACAATTGATAAATCGACCTTATTCCTAATAATTAACCATTATTCCAACTATCCATACATACAACCAAAATAAACAATTTAAACATGAATCACGTAGTAACTTAAGGTACCTCTCGTAGACGCCTACGACTGCTACGTTGCTACGCCGTAGCACCTCTACGACATATCGCTTCGCAATCTCTTACCAAAGAACAAAGAGTGAAAGATTTTATACCTAGTCAGAAGGGGGGTGACTATCAAGATTTCGGCACGTAGAGATGTGGATACGGTGTGGATAGGAATACAGAGGAAAATCGAAACAAAACTTTAAAAGGGAATTTCACTTGAATATACTTGTATCCAACATTTTTTAGATTTCGTTAAAAAATAAAAATAGAGTCCTTAAATTTTGCAAACAATATTTTAATAAAAAATACGAATATGTGACGAAAAATGAAAATCACCTTCAAAGTTTTGTTTCGATTCACCCCCTTTTCTTTAGGAATGGGAAATCTTCAAATGACTTCTTCCGCTCTGGGCGGAGCGGAAGGGCGTGTCAAACTCTTACTGACTAAAACCCATCCGTGTTCCTTCTAAAAAGCCCTTTGCGTTCCAGGGCCGTGGTGACTCTTTCGAACAAATTCTGCAACCCTGGCAGGCTCTGGCCCTAGCGGGCCCCGTCTTCTATGCTGACATCTCTTTGAGGCGCGAGTGAAACACAACGCGCCATTGACCCGGGCCTGGTGGTGATCGGACAGCGAGCCACCCAACGCTCGCCGTCCGCAGGTCCGCGCCTACGGTGGCCGGGGATCGCCCAGCGACTCCCGACGCCCGGGACGTCTTCTCCTGTTGCGGTGGTTGGGGCAAAGGCCTTGCCTTTCCCTCGCGCGGCGCGCCTCCTCCTTCGCTAGCATTACTGCTTCGCAGAAGGAGGTGACTGCTTCTCGATTCACCCCTGCATTCTTATTCATCCCATTTATAGGTACGGAAGAACAAAAAAAAAGAAAGAGTGTGTGTACTTATGTACACGCGTTAGAAGTTATACTTCTATGGCGTATGGAAAAAAAAAACTAGAACTAACTTCACTATGTAGAATTCAGGTGTCGGTGTGCGCGCGCATCGTAAAAATTCACTCTCATCAGTTTTCTCCATCGCGCCAAAAGAAGTATAACTTCAAAAATGTGTGTAAGCGTGATGTGTCCCCTAATTAAATTTATTAAAAATAAGGTTACGGACAAAATGATAAGTCCTTAACCGTAACAATAACCGCTAATGATTCTTTTCCAAAAACAAAATAAAAACAGTAACAACAGCTTTCAAAGTTTACGACTGACTATAAAGTACACTCAGAGCGTTGATTTATTACAATTCCCTAGGCATTACTGCTTTATGTCGCTTTTTTCTCTAATACAACGGGCAATATGCCCAAGAGATTCTATCTGGACTAGATTCCAAGTTGAATTTCAATAGGTGTGTCGATATCTGTGAAGGCTTCGCATAAATTACTCAACAGGTAGCTTGGGAAGTTCTGTGGAGTGGTTTAAGGCTTATTGAGATTATTTTATAAGTTCGTGAGTGAAATTGGGTTTTTGTTTGGCGTAGAATGTTATCTATACTAATAATGAAGCTGAAGAGTTTGTTTGTTTGAACGCGCTAATATCTAGAACTACTACTCGGAAATGAAAATTTATTTTTGCATATGATAGCCACATTCATGAGGAAGGCTATAAGCTATACGGGAACGGGAAAAAACGGGATATGCGCGTACGAAGTCGCGGGCAAAAGGTAGTTGCTAAATAAAAGTGATCACACAAGCACACTTTAGACTTCTCTGGATGACCGCAGCTATACTGCTCTGAATTTTTGCTCAACAACAGAGTTAACTACAACTACTTGTAACTTATCATGAAAAAGTTTAGAGTTTTCTTTGGCTTCGTTTGTCTGTGTGTTAGGTACGGTCTGTTTCCCGCAGCTCCGCTTTCATAGCTTAAATACCACAGAAACCGGGCATTTTTAGGGTTCCGTAGTCAACCAGAACCCTTATAGTTTCGCTATGTCCGCCTGTCTGTCTGTCCGTCCGCGGTTTAGCTCAGAGACGCTTAGCGCTAGAAAGTTGAAATTTGGTATGGGTATACATATTAATCACGCCTACAAAGTGACAAATATAAAATCTTGATATACATTTTTTAGGGTGGCCATGAGGACATGTAAAGTGGCGATGATTTTTTTTATCGTCTACCCCATACTATACAGTGGGATGTCGTTGAATAAGTTTCAAGGGAGAAACTTGACTCTAAAAAAATAAGCTCTTTAAAGCTTAATATTTCGCAAACGGATCCTTGGATGGAAAAATGGTTTTAGCAAAGCCTCAATATTTAACGACCTATCCAACGACACCCAACTGCCATCTAAACGATTGTTTTTGGAGACGTGAAAAAAATCATAGTAGTAGCATATTTAACGAATTTAAGAGGAAAACTATCACCGCTACCTAGGCTTAAGGAGTTAATTAACAATAGTCGACCAACTTATAAAATGGAACTGAGTAAGTAAAAAAATCCTAATAATTACTTAAAACCAAGTACATTTCTAGCTTTGTAATGTAATAATAGTTAAGCACTTTTACTATTTTTTTAACTACGGAACCCTATACTGTGCGTGGTCCGACACGCACTGGCCAATTTTTCGGAATAGAAAAGTATGGTAAGGAACTCAGGGATAGTATGTATTTCTAATAGTAAAATATTTTTTGTAATCGAATCATTTAGGTAAAAAATCATTTCAAAATATTTCTATTTGTACTGTTTTCATGGCACACATATACGTTACTACCTACATAAAGGTGTATATAACCGTGTAACATACAAAATCTTCGTAACACGCATGTCACATTATGACTGACATATTATATTGAAATACGACGTGATCGTATTTTGAGAGCGTGCATCAAATGTCAGTTACATTGTTCTCGTAACAGGGTTTATATTATCATTTTATGTCACACGTTATCGTCGGAAATGTACGTTTTAGAAGAGGGTGTATAAAAGGAGTCGACTTGTTTGTTGTGTGATCTTTTCTTTTCTGACATTCTTGGTGGTGATTTTTTTTGGCCACTTATTGACGTGATAACGTATAATAAATCGATGAACGCCGGCTGCACGCACGAAAAAGGATGACTCATTGTAACGTTACGATCATTTCGTTGACGTTGTCACGTTTAACTATCGTCCGTAAACCGACTTTACAGACAACCAATTTTTACATGGCTTGGTTGAGATTGGCCGCCATGGCCGAAATCGGTCAGGAGGACTATTTAATGAGGTAACTTCCATTCCTCACACTTTCAGTACATGGAAGTAAGAGAGACTTTTACCCTTCAGTGTGCGAGAACAGGCTGAAAACAAATAATAAGGTAATTAAAATCATGGTTAACAAAGACGGCTAAAAAGGATGTACCGTTTTTATTTTTTTCAATTACAAAAGTACTTTCCATACCCATAAAATATTATTTTCTATCTCTGCATTTGTACTTCTTCGTTGCCTAAAAATATGCCATTATTTCACAACACTGAAACTCCACTGTCTGGTTTTCTATTCTAATTAATATGGCCATTGGATCAATATATTCTACAAACGGCCGTTCCGAAACAGATCTAATTCCAATTGCTCCTAGCACCCTATTGTTCATACACCACAATATTGTGCCGATGTATTGACGTGTAACATGACTGCATCAAAGGAGAAACCGCCAGCCATCATCAAATGATACTACTAACGCACACATACAAATATATATACAAACATCGAACTTACATACATCCAAACACTTGGATATAAACGCACACATACAAATACATACATATATATGCACACACACATACGAACTAACATACATCCAGACACTTGGAAATAAACGCAGACTACATCCAGACACTTGGAAATAAACGCAGACGTACAAATATATATGCACACAAACACATCGAAGTTACATATATGCAGACTCTTGGATCTCAGATTGCATAGACGCTGTAGGTGATAAGGTGACATGTGTGTAATATTAGCCATATTATGTTGGAAACTTCATATCATTTTGTATGTATGATTAATTATAGATTAAAAGATGGCTGAGTAAGACTGTACGTCATTAGCGTGGACTGAATTGATTGTGCGTAATAAAAATAATTGCCTCTGCAAAAGTTTCGACTATGTGCACAACAAGTCACTGTAATAGATTTGTATTATCGAACTACTGTTATGAATGCTTGTTATATTCTTGTTATGGATGCAGTAGTGCACACCAAAGTGAAATAGAAAATCCATCCAAAGGTTGTCTTTAAAATATTGCTTTTGGCGATAAGGCTCCCCATTGTGTCACCCTATGTAATGTTTTTCTCCATCTATTTTTTCTGTGACTTATATGGTGTACATAGTAAAGAGTATTCATTAAATTCTAATAGTGGTCTTATTTTTCAAAAACTTCGATTTCTTAGTTTGTTTCAGTGTTTCTTCTCTGACAGACCAGTCAGCTCGGAAATACAGACCTCTTCTAGTTAACTGACCAAAATATGATTGACGTGTAATAGTGTTATTTTTAATCTATTAGAAAAAACGAAATATTGTTAAGTATTTATTAATACGGGTTTTTTAACAACGTGTTCTTATCCTTAATTCTATTGCTACGGATATTTCTCACCCATCTTCATAATATTAACATTGTACCATAAATTTGTACACAATAAATGATGCATTGCATTTTGGTTTCTAAATAGCACACAAGCACGTTTCTCCATCCGTCTGCCAAGTAAAACGACATTAGGAAATCGCTTTACAGTGGAATTATCCAATTAATAATGCTCGCGGTCGATTTCTAAATGAACGTGTATATTGAATAACTGAGCGGCTAGTCGTCGTCTATGTAAAACGATCTTACTGCAGTTTATTTGGTTTGTATTATAAAAGAGATTTGGAAAAAAGGAAGGTTTATTTCCAGTAATCTTAATGTCTGTAATTCAGGGTTAGGTAATAGCAGATACAAGGCCATATTTATTATTACGGTAATTTCGTACGATTTGCAAATAATATTCTGAAATATTTCCTTAAAATCCGGAAAATTGATCTTCACGAAGTATGTACACATATGTAAACAAAGTAATAATTAAGAGCGATCACTCCTCGCCGTATCTCATACGTACTGACCAAACCATATTTTTTTAACTAACGAACCAATTTAAAAAAACGATATACTTTTATTTTCTCTAAACTCGTTTCTAATAAAGTTTTCAACAATTCTTGTTAATGCTTATTAAGTTTTATGAAAATCGGTTCACTCATTTCCAAGAATGAAGATTGAGAGTCCGTGTGAAATACCGTAAGTATTACATACAACCGTAGGGCTATTGTTAAGACGAAACTTAGTTTTTAAAAGCAAAAATACTTAGCGTTTGTTTCAAAACACTATCGGTGTGCATTCACCTTACCTACAATAATTTAACTAACACTGTACCTGTCATAATTATTATACCCGAAACTGAAACTCGCCAACCCATATCTATACCGCAAATTGGTTCAAAATTGCTCGCATATTCGGAGCCCACAGTTGAAATCTTATATCCCTAATAACCGAGCCAGCCGTACTTCAAACTGAATTCGGTTAGTTGCTTGCACAAACGGAGATCACAATATAAATATCGTCTAAATTATCAACAAGAATCTGTTGCCGTGTCCCGATAATGGAGAAGCCAAACGGCTGGCGGAATCGGATGTCTATGTCACCGGAAAATGGAAAAATCCGTAATCAATAATACAAACACCAGTAGTCATTAGATCCTCACCATATATCCTTTACAAGAGAGCTGCCAGGTCTTTTTTGATGATAAGATACTTTTTGAAGTCCAAAAACCATCTAAACAACGTGATAGGTAATCGTGGTATAGCAGACTGATGATGACCCTTAAACCTAAGCAAAACCTGCATCCTACTTTTGTCATAAACTTCCTCAACTTAAGGTCGAATCTCACCTGTCGTGCGAGTGGAGCAGCGGCGTGAGGCGCGGCCGGTCGCCGTCGTCAACTTAGCAACATAGCGGCGGCGGCCGACCACTGCGGGCCTGCGACTGCGCACCGCGGCACGACACTAGCACTGCACTACACTCAGGAGCGTATGCGCATCATACACTAGCGCACTTATTCTGTATCACTGCACTTGTTTGTACCTGGAAAGAGAAATTGTGGTTATTTTTGGAAGATTTTCTAAAGTGCTAATTGTTTTGAATACTCTACCAAACCAACTTCTATTGTTACCAAAACAATCGATCGTCGATCGGTGGTAGAATGAATCAGTCAAAGTTGATCGTCAGTTTCTACTACAATACAATTAGTCAGAACCAAAGCTAACACCAATCGACCAACGGAACGTCGATCAATGTTACCGACGATCGATCGATCCATAGGTTTAATAACTCAAGAACATCCGCGTTATAGTGGAACCACACGATACAGATTTTCGTCAGCAGAACTGAACTCTGAATAAATAAATTCAATCACACCGACATTTTTCTGCGTTGCTTTGTTACACACACAATGTTGTAGAAGTTTATGAAAGTCTGCATCAGGTGGACAAGGATAGGAAATCATATCAAATCAAATCAAATCAAATGACTTCTCCCGCTCTGGGCGGAGTGGAAGGGCGTGTCAGACTCTTACTGACTAAAACCCATCCGTGTTCCTTCTAAAACCCTTTGCGTTCCAGGGCCGCAGTGACTCTTTCGAACAAATTCCGCAAACCTGGCAGGACTGAGGAGCCCTTACCGAAGTGATTATGGAAGACTGGAGTTCAGTCTTTTTCTTCTCGTGGTGACTTGTGGACCTACCATTGCTCTTTCAGCAGCAGCTGCAAAGTTCCTGCTGAAAGTCAACAAGCAGCGCATATTAAAACCAAAATTTGTTAAAAATCCATTGAATTTATTTTGTTTGCTAAGTTCCTACTAGTTTCTAGCTTTCTGGTGCCTATAGTACCTAGCTTATTTTAATACCCAAAGTTGCATTATCGTTTTAATTTCCACCGGGTTCTAGAGGATGTACATGCGTCGCCCCTCTGGTGGATATTTTTATTCAATTTAAATGTTCATTCGTTACAGAACTTGGAAAACAAAAGGTTTTAATTAAAACGCGATGCGCTGAACGAAATGTGTGACAATTTATTTTGTCATATAATAAAAATACGACACATTTACAACAATATAACAGAAAATTACTTAATTTAATATAACGGTAATTTTTTTCAGGACCTTTTGTTGTCCGATACATTTTAATTTACAGTGACATCCAGTGTACTTGTTTAATCCAATTCAGCAGCATGAAGGATACTGAAAAATTAGATGGGGACCACTCTTAATATTAATCATAAACTCGACGTAAGTACGATGAATATGTATTCTTGAAATAACGAACCAAGAGCAGTGACATTTGTACTTCGTTAGGTACTTAGAAAGAAAATTCTACTTCGTTACCCGTGTAGGTAAAGACAATCAAATTAGTTGATAATAAAAACAATAATTCCGTCTACGTACGTCTATAAACGTCTATTTACTGTAAAATATAACTCACAATATGACAGTCATAAATGGTTACTAAAGGTGGCTCGCAGTAGGTAAGTAGGAAGGGTAGGTACATGTCGTATGGGGTGGTACTATAAACCCCAAACTCGAAATAACCTCCCACATTACGCGATCGAGTATTAATATCAAGTTTATTGACCACCTTTACGATAGATTACAATCGAGTTTGATGACTGTGGTAGGCTTTCAACGAAAATCAATAGATGCATAAAGCCAAAATGAAATGATTCTCTATGAAGGCGAGGTGGGTCGTCGCGTGGGTAGTTATTAGTGTTTTTACAGCTTTATTTACTGAGGATTTTATTGGTCGATTAAACGTTATTTTTATTCATTACAAAGAACCTTTATTTCTATACGATCGAGGCTAAAACATTGAAACTAGACTCAAGACCATTCACTTCAAACAATGACGTTTATTTCGCTTTTGTAAGCCAATTATAAAGATAAAGAATAGTTTTTTATGTTCAGCAATAAATTGAATTTAGTGACTCGTGCAAGCTAGCCTAAATTTTCTAGACCTGAATAAAATTTTCCACTTATTTATTCAGATAGCATGCCACACGAAATGCAACAAAAGTTTGTATTGTTACTAACAAATATGGAATCTATTCTGAAATAAATGTTTATTATTATTATTCTCTTTATTTATTTTCCTTACATACTAATTTACATTTTTAAATATTTCTTAAAAAAAACACATAAAAAAATTGGTTCTAAAGGGGGTTTACGGACGATATTTTAACGTGACAACGTCATAACAAAACATTGATGAAATGATCGTGACGTTACAATGAGCGTAAAGTTACAATGAGCGTAACGATACAATGAGCGTAACGTTACAATGAGTCATCCTTTCCCGTGCGTGCAGCATCGCATCGATTTATTAGACGTCAACGTCAAAATAAAAGATAAATTAAAATTAGTAGTCCGCCGGGGTCGGGAGCAGAGTCTAAGCTACCTATGGTTAGGGCTCCAGAGAAAGGAACCTCCTCACAATCCGAGCCTTATCGAGGAGTACTGCCTTCTGTATTTGCGACGGCTAACGGCCATTGGCCGTAACGACAATCGGCATAATGACAGCCGAGTCCATTATTATTATTAAAATTATATTTGTAAACATAAACTAAAAACTTACAAGACTAATGACGATGAGGTATATGAACAATTGAACATCCCACCCAAACGCACAAAATGTTTTGGGATTTGTGTTTATTGATGGTTAGATCCTGAGGGCCTTTAAGATCTTCCATAGCGTCCATCCGTTAGAACCACGTTGGAGTCAAAATTGATGATTTCCGACGGAAAATAAAACGATAATGTGTTTAATTCGTAGATAAGATATTGATGTCAAATTATTGAGGATTTCATAATCTAGTGTTTGGCTGAAAAATATTTACAAATGTTCGTGTAGTTTTCTTCTTAGAACAGTTTTTATTCAAACCTTTTTTTTAAACTAGCGGTCGATAGTCTACGCAGATGCTGGATAATGGTAAAACAAATACGAAAAACAAATAACCAACAGTCCATCCAAAGGTTGTCTGTAAGAGATTGCCCTGTGCGATAAGACCGCCCATTGTACACTTATTTTTTTTAAACGAAACTATATAATAAATAACAGTATGACTATTAAACAAAAATTGCATTTGATAGTGCATGGCTGAAAAAAACATAATTACTGTAAGTTTTCTTACAAGAAAAGTATACTCAAAGGTGTAATTTTTCACTTTTCCAGTTATTAAACGTGTTAATATATAATGGAATCTGAGGTATTTTACGTTCTAAGACTTGGTACTAAGTTTTTTTTTAACTTTAAACAAGGTACAACTCCGGAATCACGTGGAATCTTATCAGCGGCAGCTCGACGCGCTTCTCTGGAGTAACGCTCTTAAGTCAAGAGTGAACAGTTTACTTCTTATCTAGTTCGATCCAGCCCGTCCCTAGCTGTCCTTCCCTCAGCGACGCCCTAAACCGAGGCCAGTACGCCTCAGGGGGTGCCCTTAGCGTGTAATCGCTTAGTATGTAAGTTTTTAACCGATTTCAAAAAAAGAAGGAGGTTCTCAATTCGTCGGAACCTTTTTTAGTTTTTTATAAGCCCTAGGGAGCGTTCAAGTATTACGTAACGCAATTTTTGAAGATTCTTGACCCTCTTATTGATTAAAGAATTTGGTAACATGAGAGTAGTAGACATAATTATTGTGACTTTTAGGTAAAATTGTCACTTGGTTGATACGTAACGTTTAGGGAGGGGTACAGAACCCATACAACGCGCCGTAACGTTTTACAAGACCCCCCTCCCCCCAAATTATACAAATACAAATACAAAAAAAATACAAAATCTTTATTTCTTTAACAAATTTCTTCTTATAATTAGTTGCTGGAGTCTCCTTTTAAGCATGTCAATATGCCTGTGTCAGGAGGCTCCGCTCTTCCTTAACGTATTAACAGCATACCTAGCAAGAAACATGTAGACATAAGTTTTGTATTTTAATTATTAAGTAGGTAAGTAAATATTTTTTTTTATTTTTATTTATTATACTTGAAGAAGTTGTGTGAATTTACAAATTAATTGGAGTGTGAGTGTGTAAATATGATTAAGTGACGAGTATATTAGACTAAGGTGTGCTGTAAGGTTCCCTAGCCCCACGAAGTTGGGGTCGGTTACAGTACCATTAGGGGTGTGTAAGTGCATGTGTGTTTGAGTGTGGTTGTGGTTGTGTGTGTGTGTGTGTGTGTGTGTGTGTGTGTGTGTGTGTGTGTGAGGGTGTCATCAGTGTGTGTAAATTGCGTTACGTAATACTTGAACGCCCCCCTAGCTGGATGCTCTAATATTATTTTAAGGCCACCACAGGCAAGCCCGGTTAAGCAGTCGGCAACCTCATAGGGTGAACTGCGAGACGCTACTAAAAACCAAAAAAAGTACTTCTTGGCGAGCGTGCTCAGTCGTCTACCACTTCATCGTTTTCCATCAACTGAGATTTTGGCCAAACGTGAGCCTATCAGTATCAAAAAATAAAACATTACTGATCTCGATCGAATCAATCGATAACACAATCGTCATACAAAAATGTTTGCGCGGTAAACTCGTAAAACTGGTTTACAGTTGAATTCTATGTAAACTCACTGGGTTGGCTGGCTGCCAATAGGATCAGCTCATAACGACTCACCAAGTTCTAACAGGTCATTGCGTATTTCCGATTCTAAACCTCACGTATTTTGCGAGATAAAACCATTGATTACCTTCCCAAGTATTGTCTTGAGAAAAGAAAATTCGGCGAATTAAAAATCCGGGGGTGTTTTGAGAATTTGAAAAAATCAATTGAGAAGTTCCCTGCACTGTTTACGAGTTTGAAAAATGCTGCTTCAGTATATTTTTAACTGACTTCAAAAACAGGAGGAGGTTTTTAATTCGATTGTTTTTTTTTGTATGTTTGTTCAGCGATATTTTCGCCAATCGACAAACGATTTCGATTTATTTTTTTTGGAAGACTATTTTTCTTCGAAATGTTTGGACTATGAATGGATCTGTGATCTTTTTATGATAGATCAGGCAAAATCAGAGCTTAATAAATATTAATTTTATTCAGCAATTATTTAATTAAAAACGTATACCATGCGATGTAGATTGATATATGGAGCCCTAAAGCTTTCCTTAGTTTACAAATAAAACATTCAAGCACAGTTCAATAAAAAAGTTTACATGTTATAATAAAAACATGGTTGTCTGTAAAGTCGGTTTACGGACGATAGTTTAACGTGACAACGTCATAACAAAACATTGATGAAATGATCGTAACGTTACAATGAGCGTAATGAGTCATCCTTTTTCGTGCGTGCGGCCGGCGTTCATCGATTTATTAGACTTTGTCACGTCAAAAATGTTAACAAAATAAAACAGTTTAAAAAAGCGTTAAACGTAGTTCAAAATTCAATTTCTCCATACCTACCAAAAAATCTTTTGTTGAGAACCGAAACTCTCGGATACCAAAACAGAACATACGGATTAATGGATGTACGTACATATGTACCTACTATACGTATTGCACTTTGATTTTGCGTAAAAGCTTTTACCCTTTCCTCTGGTTTTAATTTTCCACGAAAATTCGCACACTGAATATTTTGACATTCGAGAAGGTACAACTTTATTCATGAACCTACCAGTAGACACTCTATATGATTTTACGTGTTAAATAATAACGTGTTGTTACGAGTAAAACGATTCGAAATTTAGTAAAAAAAGTCACATTGATCCGTGTTCGAAAAGCTATAAATAACGTTTAAATTGAGCGTGGCCTTTACTTGTAATGAAGTACATGAAAAGGGCGTTTTTGAACATTGATATTTAGGTTAGTCGTATGCACCCTTGGCACTTGGCAGTAAGTCTTGCCACTAACTGAAGGCTGATCGTTAAATCACTGAATTATTCACGTATGAGTATAGCCCCTCCCGGTAGCACGATTAAAAAAAGACGAGCAATTTCCAGTACTTACTAAAAACCATCCTTTTTTTTAAGGATGGAATCATCAAAATAATGACTCCTTGCGCTCTGGGCGGAGCGGGAGGGAGTGTCAGACTTTTACTGACTAAAACCCAACCGTGTTCCTCTTAATGCCCTTTGCGTTCAAGAGCCGCGTTAGCTCTTGACCACCCCTACAATCAATCTGCCTTTTCCCAACTATATTGGGGTCTGCTTCTAGTCTAACCGGGTGCGGAAGAATGTATGTATTTTAAAGGGACCGACTGCTCCATCTGTCCTCCGAAACCCATTAACTGGATAACCCTTTGGCAAGACTGGTCTCATTGGACTAATTCTTTGTTCCCGTCAGTTGTTTGAAGATGGTAGGGACACAATGATGTAGAATAAAATAGGATCAGGTTAGATTAGAATCTATCTATCTATCTAACTAATTGACTATCTAAAGAATTGGTCGTTCAGATTATCTATATATATAGATAATCTGAATCTCGGAAACGGCTCCAAACGATTTTCACGAAATATAGTATGCAGGGGGTTTCGGGGGCGATAAATCGATCTAGCTAGGTTTAATCTTAAGATGAAGTTTTCCAAAAAAAAAAACCGAACAAAGCTCGGTCATCCAGGAACTAATTTTTCTAATATTATTTTTCATTTTGCCTAGTAAGGCAAATAAAAGTACATTTTTATTCAACCCCCATAAATTGCTATGACGTTGACGTCCCAGCGAGATGCGACTAACAAGGTGCGAAGCATTACCGTACCTAACGACTGCACGACACGACACCAATAGGCAAGGAGCTGGATACCACGATTGTCATTACTTTTTTTTTTTCAAAATAATATTAGAAATGTCTTTGATTCAATAGCAGCATACCACAGACAACCCCTTTTTTATTTTAAGTCATTCTAAGGCTGTCCGAGTGTTCGGTAGATAGCCCTGCCAGGGATAAGGCCGCCAGTAGCAGACCCATAGAATTAAGTTTGTGTAAAAGAGTGGCGTAACTATGTTTGGTGTACATTAATTATGTATTATTCTATCTATCTATGTATCAGCCTGACCAGTACTGCTCCTATAAAATGGACTAGCGCCATAGCTTCGATTTATTTCTATGTAATGCTTCTTAAAATGTATTTGCAATATAAAAACAAACGCCAACATATGCAACATAAAACAAATTAGGTACATTTTACTTTTACATGTTTTTACAACAAAATAAAGTTTGTTTAAATACCTGCGAATTTACATTTTAATGGCCTACTGAGCTTACGATATGCTTTTAATATATTGCTATAATAAAACATCAGTGTTTGAAGTTCTGCTGGTATCGTTCTCAATAAACAGACGCTAAACCATTTTTTCTACAAATAAAAATTACTCGGTCATTTGTTTTGTAAATCGACGCAGATGTTGTGTCACCAATGACTTTGCAGTTTTGAAGTTTAGCTCCTGAACTAGGGACTGGTTACTGTAAGAGACAGTTATGTCGACAACGCCACTTGGAAAGTAATTTTCAGATGATCGCACGATCGCGTCGAATTAATGAACATGGAAGACGGAAATTCATTCAAAAGGCATGGAATACTTTCCGAAGTTCGTTAGAATTGAGTTCAATAATATATTTTTGTTATTCAAGTTCTGACAAAATTCGCTCAAGACTGTTTATCCGAGATGTATTTTTAGGAAACAATGTGTTGAAAGAAACAAGTGGAAGAATTTGCCTGGTTTTCACGAAAACAAGAAATATTTTGCACTGTTATCTAATACCTTTAAACGAGCAATTCTTGTATATATGTCACCGGAAAATTGCAGACTCCGTAAGATTGTAATAAATGTTGATTAGATTATAATTTCTCGATATATTATGAAAAAATCGTTTTGTTTGCAATAAATACCATCCACATTCAATAGTTTCCCATATATCCGTGTCTTATTTAGAAAAAATAGTTCGCAATTTCGCGCGATATTTTACAATCTAACGGCGTTTGCCATTTTCCGGTGACATATATATAATCTGAATCTCGGAAACGGCTCCAACGATTTTCATTAAATTTAGTATGCCGGGGGTTTCGGGGGCGATAAATCGATCTAGATAGGTTTTATTTTTAGAAAATGTTTACCAAAAAAACCAAGTAAAGCTCGGTCATCCATGTTCTTTAATTAATATCCGCCTTTGAAGGAGCGGTTTTCTTAGAAAGAGCGAAAGTTATTTCCGTCTTTTTTTATTTACGGTTAGATAAAAGTGAACTTACACAAAATTATTGCAAAAAATATATTTTATAAAGATAACGTATCGTTGAGCCACACACGCTTCTTTTATAATGGAAAATCAGATTTTATTTTATGTTTTATTAATCTTTTCCGACTTGCCAATTCATCATCTGCCGAGCCTTTTCCCAACTATATTGGGGTCGGTTGCCGTTTCAAAGTTATAATAGCAATTTGAATGGTGTGCCATAATGGTCATAACGTGACCAGAACCTTGTTTGTAATATTTAAATAAACGTAGGTACTATTTGTTTAAATTGAGCGCTGAAAGAATAAAAAAAGCCGTTCATTTTTTTTTCAGATGGGTTTGCACTTAACTCTAGGCTAGTTCAGAGATGATAGAGACAAAGTCGACTTTTTTTTTAACTCTCGGAAGTCTACGAAGGAGCGAGTTCATTCAGCATTTTCATCTCTGTTCAACCTTCCTTACCATGTTGGAATCGGCTTTCGGTCTAACAAAATGCAACTGAATTCCTGTATTTTACTTGGAGCGCCTATCTGACCTTGAAAACTCAGTAACTGAGTAACACGGTACTTCTTAGTAAGACTGCTTTCAGATTTTCTGGCTTCTGACAATCCGTAACGACTGCCAAAGATCTACAAATGACAGCCGGGACCAACGACTTAACGTGCTTTCCGAGGCGCGGAGGAATCTCGATATGTTATGATGGTCATCCATCCATAGACTGACCTTGGCAAGCGTTGCTTAACATTGCAGATCGACCCGTGTGGCTGTTTTTATTTATCCACGAGCTCCTCTTTTTTATCGCTGTTCATCGGCTGGTAATATACCATTGATAATATAATATACTTAACAGTGCCAAAAGAGCCGTGAAAAACAAAACCAATAAAGAATCTGGAAATGTAATACGTTCCAATAAAAATGACTCTCGTATTGGGAATTAACTTGGCAATAAGGATAATATACACTTTCTATTAGAGGAAGATCTGTTTCTCACATTCCTATTTAAGATTCTCACAAACACAACTTATTTTTGGCGACAAAAATATTGTTAAAATGTTCTTTATTCATATAATATCAGCATCCCAAAGGTACACAGTCTGATTTCCAGCAAATCTATACAGATAAAAATGAATCGCTAAATGTGTTGCTAAGCGCAAAACTCGAGAACGGCTGGACCAATTTCGCTAATTCTTTTTTTGTTGTGTTTGTTATTGTCAGGAGAAGGTTCTTATGAAAGAATTTTTTTAAAACATTAACATCCAGGCGAAGCCGGGGCGTTCCACTAGTCATAGATAAAATATCTCTTCATAAACCAATAGGTTCAGCATTGACAGTTAGTCGAGAGAAAAAAGTAAAAACAACCTTCTAGCTGTTGTACCTCTTCTATCTATCTATCTATTGGGGTATGGTTTCCGCACTTAGTCCTGATGTTGGACCATTGTGCGTGGGCCATGGCGGCCGTCATTCCAACCAGCCGACCTCCCTCCAGAAGCAGATCAGTCCTCCTAAAGAGTTCAGGGTGTCTGTGAGTGAATTTGGTGTTCCTATCGTTTGTCTACGTATATCGGCGACGCCTGTGCACTCAAGGAGCACGTGCGACACCGTTTCCTCCTCCTCCATGCATGCTCTGCACAGAGGACTGTCTGTTATACCTAGTGTGTGGAAATGCTTATTCAGTGAGCAGTGTCCGGTGATGGTCCCTGCCACCATTCGCAGGCTGCCCCTATCCAGTCGCAGAAGGCGCTTGGTGAGTTTATTGTTTAGGAGTGGCATAGCCTCCTTGGACTGCCTGCAGCCTGGTGCCGAGGTCCACCAGCGTTCTGCTTGTGTGTGGGTATGTTCTTGTAGCCACGTGCGTAGCTGGGTGAAAGGGAGTGGCACTATGGGTTCGGGTCCAACAGCCATCGTACCAGACCCCCTCCTGGCCAGTTCATCGGCCGTGTCATTTCCTAGTGATCCGCTGTGACCTTTTATCCACTGCAGCGTCACGGTATTGCGGTTTGTCACCGTGACGCGTTCTAGTGCATCGTGGCATTCTTGTATTTGTTTCGAGGTGGTATAGTTTCTATTTAGGGATTGGAGAACTGAGGCGCTGTCGGAGAGTATACGAATATGAGTGTCCGTGACTCCCCTGGCTTCTATGGCATGGATCGCTAGGATAATGCCCACGCATTCCGCCTGGTAAACGGTATTGAGCTTTCCTAGTGGTCTGGATATTCTAATGTTGAGGTCGCTGGAGTAAACTGCAACTCCGGTTCCGGTACTTGTTTTTGATCCATCAGTGTAGATTCTCAGCTCTTTGGGACCTGAGTGGTCATCCGATTCTTGTGTTAGCACTATGTTATAGTTGTACCTCTTTCTCTCTTCTCGGCTTTGGAAGAAACCAGCCTTGTAGGCAATGAGACAAAGATGCGACAACGCGTGTTCATAAGATTTTTTCTATTTATAAAATACTAGCTTTTGCCCGCGACTTCGTACGCGCATATCCCGTTTTTTCCCGTTCCCGTAGGAATTTCGGGAAATCCTCTCTTAGTTCTTCCCTACACTCCAAGGAACCTACATGGCAAATTTCAGCTTTCTACGATCAATAGTTTCGGCTATGCATTGTCTATCAGTCACTCAGTAACGGAAGATTTAAATCCTAATATATAATAAGACCTAATTCATTTTTCATAGGAATTATTCTACTTATAAAAAAAACATAGTAATAATAACGCAATGTCGCATCGTCGTCTCGTTGTCGCGTCGCGCCTGTCTGTGGGAACCTTAAAGCACACACTCTAGAGATAACATTTATCACGGTGTTATAACATTACACGGCCTATCACCTGCTTTATTAATGTACTGTGGCGTCACTACAGATTTCAGTTACTACTTTAGATAAAGCCTTCATTTGGACATATCGCACGAGTGTATTATCTATTATTATTAGGTATATAATATGTATGCATACAGTACTAGCATATAGTGCCAGCCGCTGCGCCCGCGTCAAAATTATCCCAAGGAAAAATAATCCCGAAAAAAAAAATCCCATGCCCTGGACAGGGCATATGCTACGTTACAAATTAACCAAGTAACTCCATGGTACCCAAGAGAGGACACTAGAAGACAGGGGCGTCCGAAAACAAGATGGAAAGACGATATTCGCCTAACCTTGGGGCCACATTGGACCAGAGTAGCAGAGGATAGATCTCAGTGGAGAAAGCTGGAGGAGGCCTATGCCAGAAGGCACGCCGAATTTGAAGAATTTGAAAATATGAATTTCCAATTTTGTAACGAATTCGGAAGAAAAGGGCTTTATTATTATAAAATATGTATGTATACTATGTACAAGCATATAGTGCAAGCCACTGTGCCCGCGTCGTTGTCGAAAATTATCCAAAGGGAACATAATGCCGGAATAAAAATAGTCCTATGCCCTATTCCAGAACATGGTCTACCCGTGTGCCGAGTTTCCGTTCAGCAGTTTCCGTCCGAATCCGTCATCGGAAGACGTGAAGAGTTAACAAACAGATGGACAGAGTAACATTCGCATTTATAATATTAGTATGGATATGGCAAAATACTATCTATTTTGTAATGCTTATCGGTGGAATGTCCGGCAAGAATGAAGTGCTATTGATGTTTTAGGGGAAGTTGTAAAAGTTGGTCATTATTATTACCTGTAGATACCGTAAACTTTACCATTGGGTTATTCCAAAAGATACAATCCCACATGTTGTATTGACTTTCCTGTTTTTCATGAAGGGCTGTATCAATTTTTTTCATGAACACTTACGAGCTTCTACTTACTCGCAAAACCTTATTCTCGGAAATTAATTAATCGATTTTAATGCAACTTGATACGTACATATATGCATACGATAAGTTAACCAGAGTGCAATTCTAGTCATCTCATAATCTGTCAAAAATGTATGTAAATTGAGGCTTTTTTGACAGATTGCGACTGAGATGCGATAATAATAATAACGTTTATTGAAATAAATGATATTTATTGTCTAAGTAGGTTTAACATAACACTTTTACACGTCAATCTTTTTTGGTCATTTTTAAACTAGATGAGGCCGGTGCTTCCTAGCTGACTACCCTGAGAAGAAACACCGAAAAATTAATAAGTTTACATAAAGTGTACATATGGTTCAGTAGTATATATTAATATTGGCCTATTTATAATAATCTGGATAAAAACTATGGTTTGACAAGTATAACATTACAGTTGCAAAAATAGAATTCTGAAGGTAGTGCGTTGCCCGATCTAGGTTTATGTAAACCTGTGTTTCAGATTGATGCAAATGCGAACGTTGCTTAAAAATAAGTAGAATTGGCACTCAGGTCTTAAAAGTTAGTTAAGAAGTTTTACGATAAGAGTTTAAGAGAGAAAGATAGGGTAATTTTTTACTTGCTATAGAAATAAATTGAAAAACAGATACGATAGTTAAATTATCAGCTTAAACCCTAATGTGATTAAAGGGACTGTGAACCGGATAAAATTGTTCTCACTATCTCGAAAAAATTCCAACCAAGTTAAATTTAAATAAAAAAGTCGGCAAGCATTTATTTCTATAAAAATAATGTATAGAAACTTGTAATTAATTATGTGTGTGTTTAATGACGAGATTTGAATTCACTTTCCTAGTACAGATTCAGAAATTGTCGTCAAAACAGTACTTCTTATCAGTCCACTCTATAAAGCTTTTATCTCAATAATGCATAATAGTGACAATCGTTATGAGTATGGTATCACAACAAGTAGGTTTGCACCTATCTACTAGGTATATCTCTTCGAGAGTTTTAATACAACACGCTCATCTAATTGACAGCAAGCACTTGCCTGGAATTGCGAAAACATTGGATAAGGGGATTATAATTCATTATTAACTTGGCAGGCTGTAACAGTGGGCCTGCGGACGGCGAGTGTTGGGTGACTCGCCGTCCGATCAGAGCCAGGGCCCGGGTCGACGGCGCGTTGTGTTCCACGCGCGCCTCAAAAAGATCTCATCATAGTAGACGGGGCCTGCTAGGGCCAGAGCCTGCCAGGGTTGCGGAATTTGTTCGAAAGAGCCACCGCGGCCCTTGAACGCAAAGGGCATTAGAAGGAACACGGATGTGTTTTAGTTAGTTACGAGTCTGATACTCCCCTCCGCTCCGCCCAGAGCGGATGGAGTAATTTGATGATTTCCCATCCTTACAAAAAGAATTTTATGGTGCTAGTATGTTTACAATATATCCGTCAAGACTGGTGTTAGATTTTCTGGGCTCTCGCTAACTGTAACGAACGACTGCAAAAGATGTTCATTATAATGCTTTTCAAGGCACGAGAAATTCTCGATATGTTAAGACCAGCTTTTGCTCGCGACTTCGTACGCGCATATACCGTTTTTTCCCGGAATTTCGGGAAAACTTCTCTTAGTGCTCCCCTACACTCCTTAAGGAACCTACATGCCAAACTTTATTTTTCTACGACCAGTAGTTTCTTTTGTGCGTTGTCTGTCAGTTACTCAGTCACTAAAATAATTTAGCAACGGAAGAATTTTATATACATATATTGATTGATTGATGAAAGACTCAGCGGTGGGTAGATGACCATCAATCAATATATTATATTAATATAATATATTACATTGATTGATGATCACCCATCCACAACCCGACCGCGACAGCGTTGCTTAATCTACAAGGTCGAACTGTGCAGCTGTTATTTTTATGACCCTTATACACAATATTGATTATTTTAAAATAAAATTGTTGCTAAAAAGGTGGTACAAAATTGGATCTAGACGGTGCTAATATTCCTGTTAACCTTTAAACCGATGCTTGTTACCTTAATACTTGTAGTGTAAAATGTAGAGTTTAAACTCACAATTTTCAAGTCGTTCAGACGGCTTTACTAGTAACATTCATCATCATCATCAGCCGAATGACGTCCACTGCTGGACATAGGCCTCCTCCAAAGGGGGGGTTCACCATAATCGCCACGCTTGGCAGGCGGGTTGGCGATCGCAGTGTAGCTGTTACAATGCACAGAGAATGCTGCTGCCCATTCTCTGGTGAGTCCCTTTGTCGCCTCTTACGACACCCACGGGAAGTGATGGGATGGTGCTATTCTTTAAGTCCGACACTATACAGAACTAGGAACATAAAAGCTATTTATTTTTAGTGCCGCAAAGAGTACAAATATTACAGAACCATTCATTATACAGGTATGTTTTTAAGGCTTATTTAAAAATATAAATATCTGACCGTTTTTAGCTTGACCTTTGCAGTTTTATTCTAACGTAAATGGAGTCGCCAGACGGAAAACATTGTCCTATATTAAGGTGGATGCGACAGGGTAGATCCTTTTTCAGCTTTTAGTTATATGTTAATAGAGGATAGTTTTTATTACCTTAAGTACCTGGATGACCGAGCTTTGCTCTATTTTTTTTGGTAAAGGTTTTCTAAAAATGAAACTTAGAGATCGATTTATCGCCCCTGAAACCCACTGCACACTAAATTTCATGAAAATCGTTGGAGCCGTTTCCGAGATTCAGATTATATGTATACATATGTATATACAAGAATTGCTCTATATAGGTATTAGATAGATTTATCGCGCGCTTCGCTCGCGTTAGCACAGATATTCGCAACAAAAAAAAACCCAGCAGTCTCCAGAGTGTCATCTATCTCGACACCAAAATTGATCAAAATCGGTTCAGCGATTTAGACGTGAAAGCGTCACAAACAAACAAACTCACTTTCGCATTTAAAACATTAGGTTTGGATATTAAGGTGGTTACGATAGCTGTTAAAACTATTGATTTAGTTAAAATTACCCGATTAAATGAAATCATAACATTTGAGGCCAATTCTAACCTTGAAAGTAGAATTGATGTATTTTGAAATTGTTAGTAAATACATAGGTTAATATAATAAAATACAAATTGGGTACTTAAAATTGAAATAAAAAGCAAGATTATTTGAATTTCCAATCATTATTCTGCTCTGGTGATTTGCCTTAAACCCACAAACAATATCAAACTATGGACAATGTAGGTAGGGTATTATTGAAGGAAGACCGGAATTACCGGAAGGTAAATGCTCTTACCAGCATATACATAATAAGCGCATATCATCCACAATAGGTCCTTGAGGGAACAAAACGTTACGCTTCGTTCCTTACTTCGTTAAACATTTTCCTTCATTGAGTGGGGGTGAAACCACTGACTGGAATTTTTCCGCATAATCTGTATGAATAAACTCAATATTTTTTTGGGTTCCGTACCTGAAGGGACGGAACCCTATAAAAAAGCCTCCGCTGTCCATCCATCCGTCTGCCTATCAGCGGGCTGTATCTCAAGAACCGTAATAGAAAGACAGTTGAAATTTTCACAGAGTATGTTCCTGTTTCCTATTGCTGCTATAGCAACAAAAATTAAATTAAATTAAAAATTCACAGTTTTTTCGGGTTTATGGTATGGAACCCTTCGTGTAAGAGTCCGACGCGCACATGGCCGGTTTTTTTTCGTTACTTAAATCCATATAAACATTTGCAATCAAATTAAATGCTGTTTGTTGGTAGGCACTCATCGGTAAACGTTCGCTGGTAAGAGAACTCATGGGTTTATTTTTCTTTTAACGTTGAGAAATCATCAATTGACTGCTATTCTGGGCGGAGCGAAAGGGAGTGTTTGGCTCTTACTGACTAAAACTCATCCATGTTCCTCCAATTCCGCAACCCTGACAGGCTCTGGCCCTTTAAATTGCAGATTTTTCAGTCATTACGAATGGTAGCGTATAACCGAGTTAGGATGTTGATGTCGATAGGCCGATTAGCCACTCAAAATACTCATGCTAAGTTGGTTACATTGGAAGCCGACTGCAACATAGTGGGAATGGCTCGGCAAGTTATTGGTAAGCGCATCACTTGGCTCAGCTGGACAGACTGTCTTTTTTTAAGTTTATTTAATTCCAAATACGGTTTTTGGAAGAAACTGGCCTATTGCGAGTCGGACTGGCATGCGTGTTAGTTTAGCAGTATAAACTTCTTATAAGTAGGTTTTTCTGTAATCTATGGGTAAAGAACTTAGGCTCAGCAGTTTCGAAGATAAGGGGATAATTTTTTCAATAACTTCAAAACTGTTTATTTTAAAATTATGAAAAAATATAGTTAAAACCCTTTTATTTGATCCGTCGTACGAAAAAAACGCTTTTCGATTCTTTTCAGTTTGACCCCCAGAAGTGACCCCCATACTCAAAATTTATTTATTTACGTATGCGACCATGTTTGGGTTACAGAAGTTCATATGTGTACCAAATTTCAACAGAATCTACAGGAGATTCGGAGAAAATTGGATGTCACCGACGGACAGACAGACAACCGAGTGATCCTGTAAGGGTTCCGTTTCTAACGGAAATTCGGAACCCTAAAAATTGAAAAGCTTCCCAGAAAAATCGAGAAGAACCAGAAGTGTTGTTTTGTACGGAGTCAGTTTGGACAGGACAACGTCTGTCGGGTCAGCTAGTAATGATTATAAAACAATTACCTACCCGTTTTAAAAAACTCCCATAAAATACACAAATCCCTCGTTGAAAATACAATACATTATGATAATCTGTGTCCCAAAATAAAAAGAATGCATATCAGAATAAATTGTAGCACAAATGGCGATGTAAATAATTTCCCAAGCGGAAACAACCCACAAAGAGGTTTTATTTATTAACTAAGTCATGTGGAAATAACTCGATAATCTGTTTTCGTACGGGAAATCGTTTTTATGTTGGTATATAGAAATTGAAGTGCTATTTTCAGAAATATTAATGCAATGGTGATATTAATGTAAAGGTCAATGGTTTGGATGATAACCGTATGCTACGGGCCACTTATAACTTGAAGTAAGTCTCATAAAGCTAACTTAGCCATCGACAGCAATTCTCTTCAAAATTCCAAATATCCTGAGGAAAATTAGGTAGGTACCTAACCATGGCATAAGAAAAACATGCTTGATCTTTTGAATAAATATATATTTTTTTTTATTATTTGAGATGAGTTTGCTCTTGACTCTAGTCTAGGTCATAGATGACAGAGACAAAGTCGACGATGGAGCGAGCTTACCCAGAAGAAGCCTGTTCACTCCAATTTTGAAGAAAAAAAAATATTAAGAAAAAAAATATTTTTAAATTTCTAGTAGTTATAAAAGAGGCCATTTAATGACGATTAATTTTAATTTCTGTCCGTAAGTTGATTTCTACAATGCTGTTAACTTTATTTTAGTAAACGTAATCAGTATCCAGGCTTAAACTGCATTTGCGTAGGTATAGAAAAATCTGGCACCCACTGATTTTGTGGAGCAACCTACCTATTGGTCCTAAAATATTGTATTGGTTTAAAAGTACCTATCACTGGGTAACCCTAGCTTCAAAACGCATAAATGTTTCACTTTTAAACTACTTATTATCGGTAGTCTTGTGTAAGTAGGTACCCAATTAAACAAGACACGAGAAATTACAAGGTACCTACACACCTTTGGCAACTAGTCATATTATTGTGAACGAGTTACTTACACACACGAAATCCGACTTCTAAATTCAAAACTCACAACCCATCACAAACAAACAATAATGGTCGCACATAACTTAACGTTCTAAAAAAAAAACCGTTTCTCAATTCAAAAGTCCCGCCCTTATGAATTGCATCGTATGGCAACACAGCGCGACGCGGCTGGCAACCTCGCGTCAACAGGTCGCGTCCCACACTGAAGCTCGCCGCCCCGATCCATCGTCCCGATCCCGCTCGCGCCAAAAATAATACTCTCAGAAGGACATCGGAGGTTTCCAATCGCCCTGTTGCTATTGGAAAATGGCTTTACCTGGCCATAGTCTGTTATTTCTTTGAGATCACATTGATTTGGTACGTGAATTTGATTTTAAGTGATATTAACCGATGACATTTATGTTTGAAGAGTTTAAGTAGGTACATGCTTTTATATAAAGCTATTGACAGACATACATCACCGCCTTAACTACTAACGGTTCAAAAAGTAGGATATTTTAAAGTTCTTAGATTGGTGAGTGTTTTGATTTATTATTACAGTTCCTGTTGATAAATCACTGTGTACAATTTTTGTTTTCAATTTAACAAATGCCTAGTTGAGGGTCATCGTTCAATCTGATATATTTAAAACTCTTGCGTTACTGAGTGATTGAGTGACTGACAGACAACGCACAGCCGAAACTACTGGTCGTAGAAAGCTGAAATTTGGCATGTAGGTTCCTTGGAGAGTGTGGGGGAGCACTAAGAGAGGATTTTCCGAAATTCCTACGGGAACGGGAACAAACGGGATATGCGCGTACAAAGTCGCTAGCAAAAGCTAGTACGCTACTAAAATTCTATAAAGAGAGAGTGTGGTCAAAGGCGACTCTAGAAATATAAAAAAGGATATCATTTCCATTATGGGCTGTTGATTTGGTAGTTCATTTTTTTTTTTGTAGATAGTATGCATAAATAGAAAGCTTTTTACAAATTTTAATGTTGCGGAAATTCACGGTTTCCGGTTAGATATTATTTTTTAAAGTTTCCATACAAATTGGAAAATAGCACGCCATTTGAATGAAAAATATATGAAAATAGCACGCCCCCCTCCCCCTCCCACCCCGCCACATAAATCGATGGACTATAATGGAAATTTTAACCTAATAAAAAATCATTTTAATTTGATTTTCATGCTCAAGGGAATAAAGCACCAAGTTTTTTTTTAACTTCACCTACAACGGCTCAAATGCTTTTGCGAGTAAAGTCGCAGTCAAAAACTATTTGTTTTAACAAAGGTGCTGATTGTTTAAGTATTGAAAGATTAAACAATGCTGTGACGTATTTACGATGTGTTTAAACATATATTTATTGTCTAGCGCGTCTTCGTTTGTATAAATCGACGTCAAATTCTATTTCCGTTGTGTGCCGACATTTATTATAATGTGTTTACGCGAGCGTGCGGGCATTTAATCATTTTTACTCCAAAGGTCAGATAAGAGGGATTAAGGAAAATCGGAGCACGTGTATAGCCAGACAGCCAATTCTACTATTTTTTAAATAATGTTAACATTCGCATGTCAGTTTTAGACTTTCAAAAAAACCTAATTGTTCATACATTTTTGACAAATTACGACTGAGATGCAAATGCGAACTTTGTTTGAAAATTAGAAGAATTGGTACTCTGATGTATGAACATGGACAAAGCAAAAGGAGTATGCAATGGACCCGGTACCATCAGGTGAGATAGTGGTCAAACGGAAGCTCATCTTAACTCGGATTTTGAAGAGAAATTTTTTGTAGGAAGTTTGTTTGTAGGATGAAGCTTGTTTATAGGAAGTAAATTGTTGGTCTGATTACAGTTTTTTTTTTCACTGATACATTAAATTATCGTAATCGCAAAGCACGTTTAACCATTGGTCCTGCGCCAGATATCACTCCGGTCGTATCGGGTTGCTGTCCCATCGGAATATGAGAGCGATGGAAAAGGGAGTACACCTGTGTTTGCGCACACACTTGTGCACTATAATATACATATTGTACCGCGCCGATGGCTCCGTTGAGATTGGCCGCCATGGCCGAAATCGGTCAGGAGGACTATATATTATCGTTAAATATTATAGGCTAATTTATGGAACAGCACAATTCCAGTAGGATAGGTCGGGAAAACAAAGCCGTAGGAGAAAGTAGTCAATAATTGAACAAATCGCAGCACACTTTCATCGAAAAGCGTTAAAATTTTTATGTTTTTTCAGTCATTGTCAATCAAAGCTATTCTGGTAGTAGTCAGCGATTAGACGGTTATACTAGAAATCGTTAAAAATATTATAATAATAATAATAAAGGGTTCATGACAGCAATCCAGGACCCAGTTATTGAAACCGTAACTACCAAAAGCACATCATGCGAATCCCCATTTCAACAGATATTTGCAGACGGTGTCATAGTTCTTCTGAAACTATACAGCATATTACTGGAGCATGTAAGGCAATCGTTCAAACTGACTATAAACATAGACACGACCAAGTAGCACATATAATTCATCAAAAACTTGCCATCAAATACAAACTTATTACAACACCCTCAGTTCCCTACTACAAATATAACCCAGAAACGGTTCTTGAAAACGCAACACACAAGCTTTACTTTGATCGAGCCATCCTTACAGACAGAACCACACATTACAATAGACCAGACATAACTTTACTAGACAAAATTAATGAAACCGCGCAAATTATTGATATAGCAGTTCCAAATACACACAATTTACAAAATACAATAGCAGAAAAACTGTCAAAATATACAGACTTAAAAATAGAAATTAGCCGAATGTGGCGGTTAAGAAGTGTTGCGATAATCCCTGTAATACTTTCAACAACAGGATTCATACCTAAACAACTACATCAATCATTAAAATCACTAGAGATAGCTCCCTCCACCTACCAAACCCTACAGAAAGCTGCTATATTGAACACTTGCAGAATTGTCCGGAAATTCCTACAGAACGACAACGACGCACAAACTATTACCACTTAGGTTAGTACTGTCAGGGGTAAAACTTGGCTTTGGCCCGTGTTATCCTTAAAACCCGGCGATTATTGCCGAGTTACAAAGATGTATACCAACAAATAATAATAATAATAATAACTTACTTTACTACGACCGCGCCATTCTAACTGACAGGACCGTTCACTACAATAGATCAGATCTCAATCTTCAAGACAAAGTTAATAAAGTTACTTACCTGATAGGTATTGCAGTCCCCAACACGCACAATTTACAAAAGACAATAGGAGAAAAAATAAGTAAATACGCAAAGCTAAAAGAGGAAGTGACAAGAATTTGGAGGCAAGATAAAGTATATGTCGTGCCCATAGTTGTTTTCACTACAGGGGTAATAACCCAACCATCTGCACCATAGCCTCAAAATAATAGACCTTAAAGATTCAGTTTATATAACACTTGAAAAAGCTGCAATTTTGAATACCTGCAGAATAGTGCGGAAGTTCATGCAGATGGAGGAAAATGAAATCTCTCCCCAAAATATCTATTCCACAACTTAAATTACTATCACTCGCTACATTGACTTGGCTTGGCCCGTTAATGTAGCTTAAAACTAGCCAGAGCTAAGAAACAGTCCATGTTTTCTCTAAATAATAATAATATAGGTATATATATTTTTTAATGTGTGTGTGTGTGTTTTTTTAAGAAATATTTAAAAATATAAATTAGTATGTAAATGATATGAATAAAGAGAATAATAATAATAATAATCTGTGGCCCGGCTGTCAAGAAATTTTTTCTCGCCGATTTTTATTGTGATTTATTTAAACCAAACAATCAAAAACTATCAAAATGAACTCGAACCCGAAAACCACTAAAAAAAAATCAATAGTACAACAATAGAACTGAAAAACAATTAACATATGGCGCAGAAACTGTGATATTGATGACATGCTGACGAGAAGCCGGGCACGTCACCTAGCCACACACCCATCACCTTCGGCCTCGTCGCTCGAGCTCGACGCAACTGCCACGGCCGGTGTCACAGCACTCACAGTGGGGCTGGGTTCCGGCGGCGGTGAGGCGGAGCTGAGCGACGAGGCCGACGTACTTCTCACCGCCCACGACGCCACCACCTGCACGTCGGCGAAGAGGACGCCGGCCGCCGGACGGCTTAGGACCTCGAGGCCCACCGGCCTCTGATAGGGTCCCAGCTCCCGGCGGAAGTGTGCAGCGCATGCGATGGACACAATCCATCAATGAAAATGTCATGCGCTCATACTTTGGGGCTACAGAGGGGGGAACTAACCTGACTGCGTACCGTGGTCGGATGCTCTCTCTGTTTCAGGTACTTGAACCAGCTGTCAACGTTTCGGCCCAACGACTGTCGGATCAGGTGCGCGTCATCCAACGTAACCGTATGTTGGATGACAGTGTGCTTGATCGCCTCCGAATGGAAATGTGTGGCCATGTCATTACTCCTCCGTCGCAGACTGTGGCACCACCGCAGTCGCAAATATCCAGCCACGCTGACGAGGAGAGTAATGACAGGGTTACAAACGTAAGTACCCAGTGCAATGAGGAATTGAGGAGTGCTTTAGAGTGTGCTATTCGGGAATATCGCTACGTACCGCCTGAACTAAGACCACGCTTACCTCGTTTGCCCATGCATAACAAAAATAGGGCGCTGGTAGCTGCTCTGGATTCGCAGTTGTCAAATTATTTTGATGACTGCGAAGACCTCACTGATACACACTCGATTATGTACTGCGCGGCTGTAGCGGCATGTCGTGTAGCTCATGTCAAAATGACTAACGACAGAGTTACACGACCAAAACCAGCCGTACCGGCTTGGCAGTGCAGGATCGAGCGTCGTATCGGTGGGGCCAGAGCGCTAATTGGCAAACTAATCTGCTTCAGGGAGGGCAACACTCGCCCTAGAGTGATGCGTTTTGTGAGACGGGCATTTTCGGGGACTGATATCAGCCCCCGAGATTATATGTCACGTGTCACAGAGCGCATCGACTTCCTGAAGCAGAAAGTGTATGCATGGGCAAACCGTATTCGTAGGTATAGGCGGCGAGTGGAGCGATACACCCAGAATCGCACATTCCGAAGTAATGAAAGGTGGGTATATAGGGTTTGGGAGCAACCGGACCAGGGTGTGACTGACACGCGCCTGCCGGATGATGACGCCATGTGTTCGTTCTGGCGCAACATCTGGTCGGTGCCTGTCAGTCACACCGAAGGTGGTTGGATTCGAGAGGTCGAGCGAGCGTGCGATCCATTGCCAGAAATGGGGGCAATCACAATCAGCCCCCAAGATGTAGCCCGTGCAGTCCGTCCGTTGCCTAATTGGAAATCTCCAGGGCCGGACGGACTGCACAATTTTTGGATTAAGTGGCTACAAAGGTCGCACGCTCGTTTGGCATCTCAGTACCAAACTGCCTTAGAGTCCGGCTCGCTACCCGAATTTCTTACGACAGGAGTTACCCACCTGCTCCACAAATCGGGTAGTACCGCGGAACCCAAAAATTATAGACCGATCACGTGTCTACCGACGGTCTATAAGGTTCTTACATCTATTTTGAGAGCTAAAATTAATAATCATATTAACAGCAACAACATCATGTCTGTCTCTCAAAATGGATGTAGGAATGGGTCCCGCGGTACTAAGGAGCTACTCCTCATTGATATGGCCATTAGCCAACAGGTTCGGCGTTCCCGAAAGGATCTGTCGACATGTTGGATAGACTATAAGAAGGCCTATGACTCGGTGCCTCATACATGGCTCATGAGGGTGCTAGAATTGTATAAAATTGATACAATGCTACGCACCTTCCTGATGTCGTGTATGGGGCAATGGAGGACAGTTCTTCGCTATCCAGGATGTCGAAATATCCAGAGGAACAACGAACCGGTAAGGATCGAGCGGGGTATATTCCAGGGCGATAGTTTGAGTCCGCTTTGGTTTTGCCTAGCCTTGAACCCTCTAAGCACACTGCTGGAGAATTCAGGGCTGGGCTATCGGTTGAAGAGAGGAGGTCAGGTTATATCTCACCTCCTTTACATGGATGATTTGAAACTCTTTGCCCCCAGTAATCTGCAACTGATGGAGCTACTGAAAGTAACTGAAACTTTCAGTAGTGCCATCAGGATGGAGTTTGGTGTGGACAAATGTGCGGTCATGCATGTAAAGCGTGGGGAGATTATGGAATCCGTGGGAACTCAACTCTCGGATTCCATAAACCTCAGATCCCTCTCTTCAACAGAAACTTACAAGTATTTGGGTATGTCGGAAGCGTTAGGTATCAATGTTACTGACATGAAGCAATCGTTGAAGGAGCGCTTCTTTGGCCGCTTGAAGAAGGTATTCAATAGCCTTCTATCAGGCGGAAACAAGGTGCGCGCCTTCAACGGTTGGGTCATGCCGGTATTGATGCACTCTTTCGGCGTACTCAAATGGACTCAAACGGAACTTGACGCCCTGGATAGGCGGGTCCGTACACTGCTTACTGCATATCGAATGCATCACCCACGGTCGTCGGTAATGAGACTGTATATCCCGCGAAAGTGTGGAGGTCGAGGCTTCTTAAATGCTAAGACTCTCCACAATCGTGAGATATGCAGTCTCAGGGAATATTTCCTAGCTGTCGACGTGGGTATGCATCGAGATGTAGTGGCGGTGGACAAGGGACTCACCCCGCTCTCTTTGGCAAATGAGAACTGGCGCAAACCTGCGGTGCTAGACACTAACGATCGCAGGGCTGTATGGCAGAGTAAGGAACTTCACGGACGCTATTTCCGGGCCCTACATGGGCCCGACGTAGATCAATTAGCGTCCGTAGCCTGGTTGCGATTCGGTGATCTCTTTGGAGAAACCGAAGGTTTTGTCTGTGCAATTATGGACGAAGTTATCATGACGAATAACTACCGGAGATTTATTGTGAAGGACGGCACGGTTGACATATGTCGGGCATGTCACCGTCCGGGAGAATCGATCCGCCACATTGTCTCTGGTTGTTCTCGTCTAGCTAACGGAGAATACTTGCATAGGCACAACCTTGTAGCCAGGATTATCCATCAGCAACTTGCTCTGAAATACTCTCTTGTGGAATCGGAGGTGCCGTACTACAGGTATGCGCCCGACCCAGTTCTCGATAATGGCAATATCACATTGTACTGGGATCGGTCCATCATCACTGACAGGACTATTGTTGCCAATAAGCCTGATATAGTGGTGGTGGACCGAATCGAGAGGCGTGCAATGATTGTAGACATAACCGTTCCGCATGACGAGAATCTCGTGAAAGCCGAGAAAGATAAACAAATCAAATATATTGACTTGGCTCGCGAGGTTGTCGACATGTGGGATGTGGACTCAGCAATCATTGTACCGATAGTTGTGTCAGCCAATGGCTTAATAGCCACGAGCCTCGACCAGCACCTCAGGAGGCTCTCGTTGGGCAGCTGGATCAAGGGCCTGATTCAGAAAGCGGTACTTCTGGACACGGCTCGTATTGTTAGGAGGTTCCTCTCTCTTGAGCCCTGACCGCCGGTAGCTTGGACCCTGTTCCCGATACCGGTGGGCTACTATTTTTATATTTTTAAATGTTTTTTATTTTTGTATTTTTAAGAAATATTTAAAAATGTATAAATAAGAAAAAAAAATGAATAAACGAAATAATAATAATAATTTATTTCATAAAATACAGATTGAGACATGTTTTATCTAAAGACAACTTAAATGCACTTTGGTAGAAACACAATGCAATCCAAATCTAAGAACTGTTATCTGTTTACAATATGGGAAACCCTGCCTCTCAAACTAGGTAACCTGTATCTTGAGAGACAGTGATCCAGCTTTAAATGAGATGCTATAAGTATAATAGTGGACTGTGTCGATCTACCTGATCTATTGAGGATAATAAACTAATTTAATTTACAAAAGTATGTATTTTATATGTGATGTGATGTGTGTGTGTGTGTGTGTGTGTGTGTGTGTGATTGGAGAAATGTATGTATTAGGCGACGTACTTAAGTAAGGATCTGTATAAAATATGTATAGATTTATTGTTAAACAGCTGTGTAACTATTTTGGTATACCATAAATACAATTCTACTATCTCTCTCTATTTTGAAAGGATAATTCTCCTTAGTAGTCGATTATTAATCGGATAAACATAAAGTTAGAATTTCGAGGGTACGTTGTTATCTTAACGGAGGTTGCTAAGAAAGGATTTTCAGAATTCCCTAAAGGCATCCAAAGGGTTGTTTTTTTAACACAATATTCTACTTCCCAAGCCAAAGAATTTGGCTTGGGAAAGTATCAGTAGTAGGCTCAGGAAAAATCGAGCCGGGAGAACTGTAACCTGATTATTCTTCATAGAAAACTATTATCGTAAAAGCTCAAGCGAACCAGACCAAAATCTAATCTAGAATATAATAACTCATCCATTTACTTTTTATTACCAGCAATAACCTCTGATACATATGGGTAAATCCAATTACTTACATAGATAGTTACCTAGTCTATTTTCTTAAGCAGCTGTCAAGCCGTCAATTTCTACAATCCAAACTAATATTATAAATGAGACAGCAACTCTGTCTGATACCTTTTTACGTCATACTGATGAAACTAGGCAACACATGGTCTATCCTGGGTTAGAAGATAGGATAGTTTTAGTCCTGGAAGTGTGTTCCTGTGAAATAATTTGCGATTTTCTCTTCGGGCGAAGGCGCTGGCTGAAGTTGGAGTACAGTCAACAAAGCTATTTGGTATGCAGGCAGCTAACTTGCAACTACTTTTAAACAATGTTGTGAGTGTGCTGAGTAGACAATTATTGTTCGCCACACTCTTAAGTATGTCATAAGTTTAAAAAGTTATAATGCACACATTAGAAATAAATATTATTTAATATTATATAATATTTTTTCCTGTATACCAAATAGTTTTGTTGATTGTACCTAGAAATATATTTTGATAATCGGAACCCTATGAACTTGTTCACTCAACATATATGATATACTCTACAAGTTTTTTTTTTACTATTTATGCGTATGACCACTATCTCACCTGCTGGTAAGCGATGATGAGATCGACGATGGAGCAAAAATCTAACTCAATTAGAAAGTCGATCACTCTCATTATTTGAGTTACAATTTATTACTACTTCATCAATAGTAAAAAAAAATAAAAAATCATGAATCTTCAACATTTCAGAGAAGCCAAGCTCATATTACATTTTATAACAATTTTAAAAAGCACGATCCTTGCTTCTACTACGAAAGAAAAGTTTTTATGAGGAACAGCAGCAATATTAAAAAAAAATACTCTCAAGATGTGATAATTTACTCGTAATTACCTACCACCAAATGCAGGCTGAATTATATCAACCCACATTTTGCAGGAACCATCCGCTTACCAAGCTTAACTAGAGAAACGAAATATCCATCGACCAAACAGTTTCCAATTAGTGGTTTAACATTTACATCCGATAGGTACACTATGTACACAAGTTATTGGTTAGATAGAGGTCCATGTATTTAGTAAAAGCTACATTAATATAGCTACCTACATAGGTAGGTACTAGGTACTGCCGGTCGATTATGTAAACATGTCGAAGTGAAGGTTTGGGTGAAGTGATCACGAGGTGAGCTGTCAATCCATATAATCAAGATATCACGTGATCACGAAGTGAGCTGTCATTTCATCTTGATTATATGGATTGACAGCTCACCTCGTGATCACTTCACACAAGCCTTCACTTCGACATGTTTACAGAATCGACAGGCAGGTATTGTTTGTATGCGTACGTTAACGTTTTGACGTCTAAAGACATGATGAAATGCATTTTGGTTAGCGCTAAAATAAGAACGGAATTGACTTCCTATTTTTTTATGAATCTTGAAAACACCTATCAAGTTTCATTTCAACATCATAAACATTCAATATTTGCTTCATGCATTTCTAAAATAAAATGTGGAGACATCGGTATGACAATAAATCTAGATGTAAGAATATTTTGAAACTATTATGAATCCTGTCACCGAAATTTAAAACAAACTTTCCAATGGCATAAACTTAAAAAAAATACTCAAACTGTTCAAGGACAGTGACTACTTTTCTGACGAAATATTCCAAGCAGTCTGTTGCAGTTAGTGACATCAAATCTGTGATAAAGGACAACATATTTGTATGAACCAATATTGCCAGTGTTTTGATTTATTGTCGTATTCGTCGTCTCCTTATAATGTTTTCGTTTTCAAGGTAATGGCTTTCGCAGCGTGTAAGCTATTTTTCTGATGGATTGACTAGAGAATGTAATAAAGAAACGTGGAAGAAAATCCAAGGAACATTTTATTAAAAATATGCATCAGGAATATTTTGATGTTATGAAAGCAGAACATTACGTGCATATTTCTATCACAAACTCGAAACTCGAACACAAGCTTGAATTATAAGTCAGGCAGGGTAATTTTCAATGAATGTGTAACTCACACGTTTCCTTAATAAGAGCGGATGGAAATGAAACTGCAGGAGTGACCAACATGCACCGTGATTGCATTGCGAACTTCACGTGAAGCCGTAATAAGTCGCCTCTGGATTTGAACATCGCAGGCCGGAGTTGTAATTTATGAAAATGTTAGCGTTGATATTTGGCTATAAAATAATTTTCGCTGGCGTGGCGTTTGGTTTAAAAACATCGACGAATTTAGAAGAATATTAGAAGGCTTAAATCAAGCACTTATTGAAATAAAGGAAAATAAGAGCACATAAAAACCACTTTCCTACTTACTCGCATTGGAATCGCAAAAAAATGTGTTTCATTTATATAAATGGTTCAATCAAGCCGGGATTTTTTTTTAATATAATGCAGTAATGTTGTATTCAAATAATAATTCTCGGCTTGATTTTTTGTAAAAGCACGTGATTAGTTCATTTTGTATGATTGACATTGTTCTGTTTTGGCGAAATTTATATATACTTTAGGGCATCATATTGTAAAAAATTTGTTTGTTTAAGTGTCTTCTACTCATAGTATACCTGTTTTATCGCACGCCGTGAATTTTGAAAAAAAAATCAAAATGGTGACAGGGGACTACGCCACAAAGCTTCTATCCCCTTTTAGTTGCAAATCTCAGCGACAATCATTGTCAAAAATTTGTCAAAATGTAGGGGAATGAGAGTTTCTGGCAGTTGTGACTGCGACGCGAATGTGAACGCTCCTAAACCTTTTTAAGAAGATTGATTTCCTTTGCACTTTCACACGTCAAGTTAACGTACTAGAGATTTATAAAACCAACCCAATCCACTAAAACCAACAAACCCGACTCAAAAAAACTTAAACCCCTAACTTGTCAGCGACATATCATCCGTGAGCGAGGCAATATAAATCAAAGTGTCATTATGACAGCTGGCATTAACAGCCCAGTCTGACTGTTAACACCGTGGCTGTGGTGACCCACTTCTGATGTTACTGACGTGGGAAGAAGTGCAGGTGGCGAGTGTATTGTTTATACTCTGAGTAGCTGAAGACTTTTCTTGAAATTAGGGATGTTGTGCTTGTCTGTGTTTTACAGTGAGTGCATGTGCTTTCACATTTTTTGGGGCGGGCCGCGCGAGGGAAAGGCAAGGCCTTCGCCCCAACCGCCGCAACAGGAGAAGACGCCCCGGGCGTCGGGAATCACAGGGCGATCCCCGGCCACCGTAGGCGCGGGCCTGCGGACGGCGAGCATTGGGTGGCTCGCCGTCCGATCACCATCAGGCCCGGGTCGATGGCGCGTTGTGTTTCACGCGCGCCTCAAAGAGATGTCAGCATAAAAGACGGGGCCCGCTAGGGCCAGAGCCTGCCAGGGTTGCGGAATTTGTTCGAAAGAGTCACTGCGGCCCTGGAACGCAAAGGGCTTTAGAAGGAACACGGATGGGTTTTAGTCAGTAAGAGTCTGACACGCCCTTCCGCTCCGCCCAGAGCGGAAGAAGTCATTTGATGATTTCCCATCCTTAAAAAAAAAAAAAAAAAGCCACCAACAGTTGATGAAACGTCATGTTTAAAGGCAAACAACCAGTTAGACACAAAACCACCTTCGCAAAATACCAATTCACCTACCTAAGCTAATATTATAAATCAATAAGTGTCTCAATATCCACAAATTAAATTATCACCAATGCCAAAACACATTTAAAAATGGCTGATGAAACTGAAAAATTGCTCGTCCCACATGCCTAAGACAGATCTCCCCTTATTCAAGTTTATTGCACTCGAACACTTATAGACACTCCCCACTTTCGTTTTCACTCACACATACACCACATACTCACTCAAACACTTACAATTTTTTATTATTAATTATTTCTTTTTTTAATTTAATTTTTTTACACTTTCCTTGTAATGTTATGTTAGCTATGTTACTGGTGAAAACATATTCTGATTTTGTATCTACCCATATGGAATCACTGGTCCCCAAGTCACAGGCTAAAAACCTAGTTTGGGAGCCAGGAGATAATACTATAAGCGCACTATTTTGTTGTATCATATTACTGTACTTGTAACCTTTGTAAAATAAGTATTGGAAATAAACATTATTATTAAACATTAAACATGACGTTACTGTTGGCTAGCTACTGTTGGTACCTAATTTAACAGTTGGTTAAAGGTAGATATGTTATTGAAACCGGTCGTTAGACCGACGGGCTGAAGTTGAGCCGTAAGCCTTTCAGTAACACATGCAAACGTAAAATAATCAAAGTTTTCATTCTAACGTTCACGTCAGGTTGTTTGTGTACGGGTTTAATGATTAAATTAATCGAATAAATGATGTTTTTTTTTAAATAAACACCTAAACAAATTCAGAGTATTTTATACATATTATATGTCAAGCTTTTACGTGTGGACACTGGTACTTTATCAATTAATTCAATACAAAAATAAAAAGTTCAAAGTCGTTCACGGATAGAAAACAATTTCTACTATAACGTCTATTCCCTCTTATAAAACTTTATACAGTAGCAATACAGAATACAGCAAATTGAGTGACATCTCAAAGGGCACAAACGTGACACGCTTACAAACTAATATCCTTGTGCAAGACACATAAGGACGTCATGTACCGACGGGTGCACATAGCAATGGCAACGTAATAAACAGCCACAAGGATATTGACTTGCAAAGAATGATATATTGCGATAATAAATAGAGAGGTGCAGCTCATCTACGGAGTTAAGAGAGGATGGGTCTGAGTGAAGGTGTGTTGCCCACACACATGAATTTCTTTATCATGGGAGGAATATTTCTACCCTCTTGTGTCATGCCTAAATAAATAGTAACAAGCAATTGCAACCAATTGGTACGAGCCAATGCGGTACGGTTGCCATTTGGAGCGCAAAAACCAAAACCCTTAGCGGAAACTTCATAACAGAAGTTCATATGAGTGGCAACTGAATCAGTTCAGTAGATTCGGAGTGACAGACGATCAGACAGACAGACATACGAGTGATATTGCGTTTACTATGTAGCATTTATCCATATACCTGTTTATTTAACACCTTTAAAAAAAATTGATTCACATCCCTACACTTCAACATAAGGTTCAGTTGAAAACCAGCATCAGGGAACTACTAGTTGTCTGGCATTTTTCTGAACTGGACCTATTTGGCGCGGGGCACATAATAGAATTGTTTTAAAATTAATTTTCCTTTTATTTGTACATATATTGTAAGTATCTGTGTGTTTGGCACACACAGATACTTACAATATATGTACAATAATAATAATAATAAACTACTTTTCTTTCTTTATCTTATTATTAGGGTTTCGTTTTTCAGTCGGTCATACGGAACCATTAAAATTACCTCAGCTAAGCTTAACTAGCCCTTAGACTTAGTCCGTCTTTAATCTTCACTTTTGGGAAACCAATATAGTGACTTGTGAAAAAGAACTTCAACTCCGTCTCCCCTTTCGTGATTAAATAAATTACCGCTATCGGTTCATGTAATAAACCTTATCTAAAAGTTCGATTTACGTGCCGCCACCGTCCAAATAAGTTATTTGTAATCTCGAAAACAACGAAATAAAGTAATTACTGAACTCGTATATTTTCACTTCGAAAGCGAATGATACGAAGTTTGGCAGTGGGCAGCAACGTGGGTTAAGTAAGTTATATAAATTATTTTGGAACTTTTGGTAAAATACCTAATTAAATAACTTTCGACAAGAGGAATACTTACTTTTCGAATTGTTTTCTAACATTTGACAAGAGATACTAATGCCATGGTAATAAAGGGTTGAGCCTGTCAACAAGGAGGAACAAACCGAGGCTCAATGATGAAGTTGCGGAATTGTTCGAAAGAGTTACCGCGGCCCTGGCACGCAAAAGGCATTTGGAACACGGTTGGGTTTTAGTCAGTAAGAGGTCGTCACTCCCTTCCGCTCCGCCCAGAGCGGGAGGAATCATTTGATAGTTTCTGATCAAACAAAAAAAACAACCGACTTCCAAATAAAAAAAAAAACTACAAAGTATAAAATAACTTTAATTTCGGTGTTTTTGGTTGTTTCTTCGTATTTTAACACCGACTTCCGAAATTACAGTTATGTTACACTTTTTAGTGGCACACCTAACAATACCACTGGAAAGTCACAGGAAAGCAAAACGTCGTTTACTTGGATGATATATTTTCAAGTTCCTCCAGCTATTACCGATTTTTATGAAATTTCTATGGGACACACAGTTAGGTTACTTTTAAAAATAATTGACTTAGGTTAAATATAAAACATTGCTTTTTAGGGTTCCGGACATCAGTAAAAAGCGGAACCCTTATAGGATCACTCGGGTGTCCGTCTGTCACAGCCAATTTTCTCCGAATATACTGGACCGATTCTGTTGAAATTTGGTACACATAAAATAAAAATAAACTAGATTTTTTTTTTAATTTTTCCCTCTGGCATATCAAATTAAAAAGCTTATTATAAAGGATTCAAATATATTTTTTTCATAATTTTAAAAGAAATAGTTTGAAAGTTATTCAAGAAATAAGACGAAAAATGACCATTCCCCCCATTAGTCTCCGAAACGATTGAGTCTACAATTTTGAAAAAAATGCAGATAATAGTTCTGTACCTATTGATTAAAGAAAAAACCTTTAAGAAAGAGTGAACATAACATGTTACAAAAATGAAACTTGTTTCTAACCCTTTGCACGCAAGTCCGACTCGCACTTGGCCAGTTTTAAAGAAATAACTTCAAAATGTGTACCTGATAGTCTGTCGTCAAATAAATGTGTTTCCATTCTTTCTTCTTCTTTTCATTATTCTTCTTTTCTTTGTAAAAAGTAGCAACAACAGCTGTTTAACAGATAATGACTAAAAATGCTCAAATTTTATTGTTATTCTAACTTAGTTTATGTATAATTACAAACCGTTATGTAATTTAACCTTTACGTTTAATCCAGGGTTATTCAGTAAATCGATGTGTCCCTTCAGAGAGTCCCTTTGGAACCTGTCTAACATCGCTCGCCGAGGTATTAGTAGAATTATGGTAATTAAATTACTTACTGGTTTCAGGTGGATTGTTGCGGTTATTTTGGGTACATGTTATTGTGTACAGTTAACAAAGCTATTTGGTATGCAGGTAGCTAACTTGCATCTTCTTTAAATGAATATTCTGAGTGTGCTGAGTAGACAATTCAATAATTGTCTACTCAGCACACTACACCATATTCTTAAGTACACCATATTCTTAAGTATGTCAAAAGCTTAACCTTTTGAACGCCACGGTCGGCTATAGCCAACAAATGAAAAAGTGCCCAACACGCTAACATCGGCTAGAGCCGATAAGAAAAAAACAGCAAATTTGTGGTTTGGCGTCGGGGGCACACCGATGCGTTTATGCTCTGGCGTTCAGAAGGCCTTCGATCGCCGACCGTGGCGTGTTGGGCACTTTTTCATATTTTGTCGGCTATAGCCGACCGTGTCCGTCAAAAGGTTCAAAAGTTATAATGCACACAAATATTGGCAGTGCAGTGGAAAAAAAATATTTTTGCATGTTTACCAAATAGCTGTGTTGACTGTACATTGAATACGTAAGTTCTGTAGAAATTGTTTGGCAAGCGTATAATACAGCCATGTTTAGAAATTTCTTTTCACAAGTTTTATTACAACCATCACTGTCTGCCTCTCCCTCGTACTGAAATCCGCAATATCTTGAATGTTTTGCTTTCATCACACCACTTCTGGTTACCCTATAACTTGAATCTGATTTTTACTAGACGACACAAAACTGTTGTAGTGACTGTTTGTCAAAATCCATCAAAATTGTTGTGCTTTTAGGGTTCCGTACCCAAAGGGTAAAACGGGCCCCTATTACTAAGACTCGTCTGTCCATTTGTCACCAGGCTGTATCTCATGAACCGTGATAGTTGGGTTGGTTGGTTGAAATTCTCACAGATGATGTATTACAACAAATACTAAAAAACAGAATAAAATAAATATTTAAATATTTACAACAAACTTTTATTGCATGGGAGATTTTTTTGCCGTTTTATAGATAATGGTACGGAATCCTTCGCGCGTGAGTCCGAGTCGCAACTGGCCGGTTTTTTTCTAATGCTTGGTGATATTTAAATATGACACTAACACGTCAATATTTTTTGGCCAGTTTAAGATAGATGAGGCCGCCATTCTTAGCTGACTACTCTGAGAAGACACAAAGCCCTTAAACCAAATCTATACTAATATAATAAAGCTAAAGTTTGTTTGTTTAGTCGGATTTGGAAAATTATGTTTGTATATGATAGCCACATTCATGAGGAAGGCTTTACAGAAATGGGAAAAACTGGATATGTGCACACGAAGTCGTGGGCAATAAACTAGTATTAAATATTAGATAAATACTTTTTTAACTATATGCACATAAAACAAGAATAAAAACTCCTTACTAAAATATGGCGTCAAAAAATTCATCCACATCAATGTCGACTGCAATTAATTATACCCATTAAAGCCCATACAATAAATCTATTTGTCAGATCATATCAGAATCATGTAGTTTGTGCCATACATCGTGGCAATGCATTGAAAGAAAGAAAGAAAGAAAATAAATGCAATTTTCTTTCTTTCAATGCCGCCAGTCTTTTGGGTACACTTCCAGTCGACCGCGATGCGGATGAATTTTTTGACGCCATATTTTAGGGTTAATTTAGTTAGGAGTTTTTATTTTTATTTCTAGTGTATATAGTTAGTTAAGTATTTATAAAAACAGGTGTAAATATCTATGTAAATAAAACTATTTTTTTTGTAGTTTGTCTGATGTGGTATTTTGCAGAAAGCACCACACAGATTAGAGAAGACCAGCTAGTGTAGACATTTATCAGTTATCTTGGAGCTCGACTCAGAGCTCTAAAATGCTAAAAAGTCCTCAATAATGATATCACAGAAGATCACCATCTCTTGAAGTTCCATACGATACTCAGTAAAACTAACTTCTAACAGTTTTCGAAGGCGATATGTTTCCACTTTGTGAACTGTAATCTCGAAGCTAACACATGTTTGAAGTGTTCCTGAGAGCCTCTTTAGTTTCGCTAAGAGATTGTTATCGGGCAACAGATAACAGTATAAAAACCAAAGGTTTTTCTCGATGGTCATTGTTTTAGGTATATTTTCGTATAGGTACGAGCTCGGTATTGTTTTCTTGTTTTTTCTCGAATCTTAGTTTAATACAATAATCTTTTACTTCTTAGTGGATGGCGAGAACGTCCCAGAGAGAGATTTTCATGATCAAAATTATTCTTTACTTGTTGCCGCCCGCGGCTTCGCCCGCGTGACTGTCGAAAATTATACCAAGGGAACATACTCCCGAGATAAAATTATTTCCTTTCCCGGGACTCAAACAATCTCCATACCAAATTTCATCTAAATCGGTCCAGCCGTTTGCGCGTGAAGAAGTAACAAGCATACGCACACACTCACAAACTTTTGCCTTTATAATATTAGTGTCAGGGTTCCCTACCTGAAAGCTACCCAATGGAACTAAGCTATGCTGTTCGTCTGTTTGTGCGTATATCCTTTAGTGGGCTGTATCTCACAAACCGTAATAGGTGGACCCAGTTGAAATATTCACAGATTTTCTATTTCTATTTATCTTTACGGTACGGAATGTGCGAATCCGACTCTCACTTGGCCGGTTAAATTAAAAAGTAAAAACAACAAAACTGCTTCGTGATAACAAAACAAGAAACAATTAATCTTTGTGAAGCAACTTGTACCTCTTTAATTAAATTCTGAACATTCTAACACGAACCAATTGACGTTGATCATTATCACAACGGTACACAACACGTTTCGATAAACATAAGGTTGAATAGGTACACATGCTATGCTTTGCCAAGCGAGCACACCGCTTAGACTTTAGATTTAATAGAGAACGAACACCTCACAATACACGTTTTTAAATTTATATTACTAAGCCTCCGCTGTCCGTCCGTCCGTCCGTCCATCAGTCTGTCTGTCAGCGGTATTTCTATATCCGCTAAAACAACAAATAATAAAAATTAAAGGAGGCTCCCTTACAAGAAACGTGTTGTTTTTTTCGGTTTATGGTATGGAACCCTTTGTGTGAGAGTACGACTCGCACTTATTGATTTATAGACGTGCTTTTTCTAACGTACAACTTTAAACAATTATGCTCCCAAAGATACATAGGTAGGTACTGAATAAGTTATTCGACTTGGTTTTACATTACATCTCACAATTTTATGCGGTAGAGGAACTGGGTGGCAGGACTTGGTATTTTTTTACATGTTATGATTTACACCTGCCCCAAAAGGGGGATAACGTTTTTTGAGAGTATGCACATTTATAAAAAAAAATAAAAATATTTCAGGCATAGCCCATAATTATCACATGAATACACTTTAAAATCACACAATAAATAAATACAACAGAATTGAATATGGCATGTTCAAATTAAACCAGCTCACAAATACATTGATTAAATCACAATTATAACAGTAGTCAGTAGTTTGTCGAAAAACGTGGTATGAGATGTCAAAGTTTTGAGATAAATTAAATAATATTTTATTAATGATTATGTCAATTGATAAATTAATTGATACATTATTGATAAACTATTGATAAAATTATTGATTTGATTTTTATGTCTACAGTAACTCCTATAATAGCAGTACTCAGTAGCACCCTAATGCATGTTTCCCAGAGAAGGATGTTTCTTTATTGATAAGGACATTTTTTCAAGAGAATTAATTCAATACGACATGAAAAACAGAAGAACGAGCAACGTGCGTAGTTAATTGATTGAAGACTGATTAAAATATTGTAAGATTAATAAGAATAAAACATTGATTATGTTTCCGACTTTTATTTTTGGTTATAAACATGATTTATTTATCGATATTTCCAACACTGTTCCAACTTATATTTAAAGTGACGTGGCGCTAAAGGTAAGTCAATCTTGGCGGTTAAAGGGTTAATTCACTGACAGAAACGTGCAGTATGAACCACTTGGCATGGAAGCATGACATTTTGAACCAACCTATCTAAGGGTGTTACCACACAACTCGATCGATCGTCGAACGATGCCATCGATCGAAGTTGATCGATTGGTGTGGTAGCTTTGGCTGATCGAAGAAAGAAGTAGAAACTATCGATCGACGTCGACTAATTAATTCTGCTATCGATCGATTGTATCGATCAACGATCTATCGATTGGTGTAGTAGAAACTATCGATTGACGTCGACTAATCCATTCTACAGTCTATCGATGGCATCGATCTACGATCGATCGATTGGTATGTCATCCTAAGGGAAATGTAAAAGATTTTTTGGAAAATCATCTTCGACTGGGGTTTAATGGGAAATTATATTTAAAAAAGTTATATTAAAAATGTTATGTTCGTGTATTTTTCCTCTTTTACTAACTAGATTTTTTAATTTTTGTAAATAATTTTGTTTTCTCTTCTAACTGATCAAACAATGGCTAGCATTCTACACCAGTCAACAAAGTCAAAGACCCTTGGGTGACTGTTATATAAAATGCCTAGGACATAAAGTCTGCACTTGTACATATGTACGTGAAGACTAGATAAAAAAAAATGTATAGAAGTGCGACTTTTTTGCCGAAGAGAAATCCCATCAGGAGCATCGCTTGTAATCTAATAAAGACTATTTTTGGAGGCTGTTGGAATGCAAGAGGATTCCTTGGGAGATGTTCATTGTATTCACGCCTGAATCATAAACTCACAGCAAATCCCTACCAAGTGCCAAGCTTGTATACTTAATCTCTCCAAGATGAAAAACACGGCCAGACGAGTGTTCATCACAGGAGCTTTGTGGAGCTAAGAATGATTTATTTATAAGAGCGATATATAATTAATTTCTCATACAATACAGCTGCCATGAAAAACTTAAAACTTTTGAATTGTGAAGGAGTCCGTCAGTCAGAAAAATTTAGCAATTGCATATTCTCTCTTTAAGTTGTTAAAAAAATCCTGGTTACATAAATCTTTTTTATAAAGAACAATGCAAAAAAGAAAATCAGATTGTAAAGATAAGCATGGCAGTCAAACCCGCAATATTTAATTAGACTTTACAATCACAAAGATGTTATGTCAAACTATAAGTACACTGGTGACATTATTAATGGTGGAACATTATGTTGGGCCCGCAAAGTTCCGATCTAGCGGGCACCCTCTTATGCTGAAATATCAACGAACATTACTGACATGGTGACTTGCAGGTTTATGTACCTAATGTACTTCTTGGTTATAGGTCGTGGTAACTTCTGGTGTGATTTTGATATCTTACCACTTCTACTAGCGGAATAGGACTGGACGGAATATAACCTCTACAATGAAACGAACGTACCCAGATGTTGCGGAATTTGGTCGAAAGAGTCACCGCGGCCTTGGAACGCAAAGGGCATGAGGAGGAACACGGATGGGTTTCTGTCAGTGAGAGTCTAACCCTCCCTTCCGCTCCTGCATGACCACTCTTGCCTTAGTCATATCATCTGCCTAGCCTTTTTTCCCAACTATATTGGGGTCGGCTTCCAGTCAAATCGGATTCAGCTGAATACCAGTATTTTAAGTGGAGCGGCTGCCTACCAGACCTCCACAACTCATTAACTGGGGAACACGGTATTCCTTGGCAAGCCTGGTGTCAGATTTACTGGCTTCTGACAATCCGTAACGACTGCCAAAGATCTACAAATGGCAGCCAGGACCAACGGCTTCACGTGCTTTCCGAGGCACGGAGGAAACTCGGTAAGTTAAGATGGTCTCCCATCCACAGACCAACCTTGCCAAGCGTTGCTTAACCTTGATCGACCCGTGCGGCTAATATAAATACTCAATAGAGACAAGTTTTAAAAAATCATGAGACGCATATTATCTTCTGAATAAATCTGAAGTTTATTCTATCTATAAAAAAAAATACTATAGTAAAAATGTTCATCATTATATAATGTACCTATTTCAGCAGGAGTACAAGAACAGACTGTCACTTTTACGTATTTAATATATGTATTATTGAGATGTTTCAGCGAAGGCAGACAGGCCCAAACTGCGCAACTATTACGAATACTTAGACCGCAATCGCCTTAACGGCGGAGGTACAACTTAGGTACTTTAAGATGGGTGCTTGTGGCAACAAATTAATTGTTTTATGGCTCTGTTGTTAAAACTTTAGGATAATGAAGAAATGCTGAATTGTTTTATATAAAAATACTAACTGCCGCCCGCGGCTCCACTCACGTGAATGTCGACAGTTATACCAAGGAAAACTCCCGGGATATAAAGTATCCTATATGTTATTCCAGACTATACCTCTGTGCCAAATTTCATTAAGATCCGTTCAGCCTTTCTGACGTGTTTGGATAACAAACACCAAACATCCAAACTCTCGCATTTATAATATTAGTATGGATTTAATATTAGTTTGAAACATAATAAATATTCAATACTACTATCTTATTAGTTTCTGTCAGCGTAAAAGTCAAAAGTGCCTCAAAAATTCTATCTTCTAAAGTACAATTTGTCTCTTTACCAAAATTCATCAAAATTGGTTCAGCGAATTCAGTGTGAAATCGTAACAAACAGATCGAAACTTACTTCCGCATTTATATAGGATTTTTAAACCTTAATGGAAAATAAAGGGACGGGACATGGTTGGACGGAATCCCTAGCATTCTCAAAGAATCAACCAAATGTAGTGGAGAAACAACATGGCGGGTGCATAGTAAGATAAAGCTAAAAAAAACGGCATAAAATCATGTTGTATGGGAGCCCCCTTAAATATTTAGGTTTTTGAGTATTTGTTGTTATAGCGGCAACAGAAATACATCATTTGTGAAAATTTCAACTGTCTAACTATCACGGTTCATGAGATACAGCCTGGTAACAGACGGACGGACAGCGGAGTCTTAGTAATAGGGTCCCGTTTTACCCTTTGGCTACGGAACCCTAAAAATAATCTATTATTAACACATACCCCTCACAAAATTGCTCGCCTAGCGTAAAGTTAAAACCGTCTGCAGATAATAGAGTAATGAACACCATAAAATATATGCAACGGCGACGCAGCGCGTTGAGCGATCGATTCAGACGGTTACTTGAAAGTCACTCAGTAAATAATGGCCAGGCACCCTTTGTGGACGAGTTTGGTGACCTCTATACATATATATATAGGTAGGGATGAACGAAGGTCGTAGTTTACTCGTGTTTGTGGTTTTCGAAGTGCAGCAAAAGGTCATGAAGGATTTTTTGTGTATTTGTATAGAAATATAACTTATGAAATAACAAAAAAAAACACAAACGTTAACTTACCTAGACGAAATTGGGTATAGCAAGATTGATGATTGCCAAGTCGATATGAATATAAAAAACATTCATTCAAACATTCATGAAAGTTTATGAAATAATATCGTTAATCGATATCTCGGACGAAACTGTGGCATAAAGTGCCAACGGATCCTTTTTCCTTTACAAAATTATGTTGTGACTTTGAAATATTCTTCAAAAACTCACCGTTGAATCAATACGGTGTACATCCTACATATCGTTTGTGGACCAACAGGGCAGCCGTTTCAATTCATTTACTAGCCCTCGTCTACCCACGGGCGAAGGCTCAGCCATATATAGGACTCGTTCGTACACAATACCGTCGGATGATGAAGGAGATTTTTCCTACAATCCAATTATGTTCAGTTCTACTTTTGAGAGAAGGACATTAAAAACAAATACTGCTGCGAAAAAAGTACCGGTAGTGAAATGTATTTAAATCTAATAAAACGCAAGGTCCTGTTTGCTCGTAGCTCGTAGCACGTTCGATCGTAGCACAGTACCGCTACGCCGTAGCATGGCGCGAAGCAACGCAAATTAAAGTGATCAAAAGTTCTTTTATTTTTACTAGACTGCCACAGAAGGTGAGTGATGTTTGAAATGTTTATTTTGTAAAAGTTACAACCCATAGATATAAAATGTGTAAGCCAGTTATACCTACGCTATAAAATAATTAAAATCACCTTTAGGAAATAATGAAACCGCTATCATCACCGCAACATTGCCAGTCTCGTTCACAATTAATTACTAGCTCTTGTGGCACTCGTTCACTTACAAAGAAGCAGGTGTCCTTTGCGACTGCTTAAAATAATTACATCTTTGTTAGCGTCCCCTTACAAATTGTACGCATACGTTGAGGCTTTAGGAGAGTATTATACTAATTGGAATTAAAATCAAAGGAAATGCTGAACGAATAATTTGATATGCTTTTGTGATAAATGGACGTAAAGTCTGATTTCGTTTGGCAAAACTTCAAAGCTAGGCTCTTCCTTACAAATTGAAGAACCACCATTTTAATTTTGATATTGATCTTTATATGAGTTTAGAGGCAGAGCTTCCAAGAATTTGTTTACAAATATGAGCACAACCCCAAAGCTTCACTTCAATCGTTTCAATCGCCATGACAACAGGAAAACCCTCGATTAATGCCAATAAATGACAAGCTAGAACTGTTTTTGATTGAGTCGAGAGTAGAAATAGGCTTTTAAGGTACAATTCCGTGCATCGCGGCCGACCACAGCCGCGCGCGATCTATCGCGTGCAACAATGATGTGGGCCGAACGATTTTGGCCAAGGCGACTGCTTCACTTCCGCTGAAATTTTCGTTCGTGAGTTCGCATGTGGCTTATGTGTCCAATCTTCTTTGTGAAGATCCTCGCACGTTGCGACTTCGGAAGCGGTGCCGTACATTACAATTTGCATACTCAAAGGATTGTCGCATCAGACGAACGCGATGGATCGCGCGCGGCTTCGATCTACCGCGATGCACGGAATTGTACCTTTACATAGAGGAGTAAGCTACGTTCACTTATGATGTATGATTTCCGAATGTCTCTTTGCACTACAAGTCAATTAAGAGAAAAAATAAAAATAACTATACTAGGCATTCCTAGGTAAATGCAGCAATCCAAACCATTTTCCAATTTTGTTAATGTGCTCGATAAGCTCGTGGCTAAATAACAATAATAACAGCCGCACGACTCGATCTTCAAAGTCAAGCAACACTTTAGGTTGGTCTGTGGATGGGTGACCATCTTAACATACCGAGACTCCTCCGTGCCTCGAAAAGCACGTTAAACCATTGGTCCCGGAAAACTGACTCCAGTCTTGCTGAGAAGTACCGTATTCCCAGTTAATGGGTTGAGGAGGTCTGGTATGCAGCCGCTCCACGTAAAATACATGTTCAGCTGAATCCGGTCTGAATGAAACCGACCCCAATATAGTTGGGAAAAGGCTAGGCAGATGATCAGTTATTAAATAGCAATTAATTAATTGCCAACAAAATCTATATCTATACCTACTGATATTATAAAGAGGTAAAGTTGGTGAGTTTGTGAGGTTGTAGGGGTAATCTCTGGATGTACTGAACCGATTTTGAAAATTCTTTTTGTATATGATACATTATACATTCATGAGGAATACTGCAGGCTATACAGGAACTGGAAATTCTTACGGGAACGGGAAAAAAGGGATATGCGCGTACGAAGTCGCGAGCAACAGCGAGTCTTCTAATGTATAAAATTCTCGTGTCACAGTGTTTGTAACCAAACTCCTCCGAAACGGCTTGACCGATTCTTATGAAATTTTGTGTGTAAATTCAATAGGTCTGAGAATAGGACATAAACTTTATTTTATACCCCTAAGTGGTAAATAAAAATTATACTTTATATGATTCGGCAAAAAAAATACATAAAACCTCAAATTTTCACCCTTCTATCATCAATCCCTATTTTTAAATAGCGATATTAAACAAAGTCAGCTTAGTTACACTATTTATAACTCAAGAATGGCTGGACCCATTTTGAAGATCTTTAGTTTGTTGGATTTGTCTCTGCCCCGAATAGCTATTAACACATCGTATGACTCACCCTTTCAATAACGGAAGTGTAACCAAAATCATATCACCTATACGTAAATTGATGTAAGTACGTGTAGGCATATGTCATGTATTTCCGCCCTAATACACACCCCCGTGAAATGACATGTAAAAGAGAATCTAAGACTGTGATGTATTTCTAAGATCAAATTGGTACATTTGGTAGCTTTGGTTAAAACTAACTTTTATGATTTACTCAAAAAATAATCGAAAAAAAAACACGTTTATTCAGCCCGAATTGACGCACAAAACTTAAATTGAACACAAACCAGTTTCATTGTCAGCCCATGTCAGGGCCGGACATTAGCTGCGACTCTCTGGTCATACCATTGACAGAGCGCACAGATCACATTTGTCTATTTTTTCGTTATGACCTCCGATTTTTTAAACTAGGAGGCAAAAAAGACTTCCCCAACAAACATTCTACAAAGACAGAAAAGGGCACCACCCATCCATACTAATACATATTATAAATGCGAAAGGAACTCTGTCTATTTGTTACCTCTTCACGACATAACGGCTAAACGTGTAGCGGCATCAATACCGTCACATGAAAAACAAAGAAGCGAAACTTATACGGCATCAAAAAGAGACGCAACGCCATCTATCCTGCCAGGGATGAACTACCAACGATATCTTGCATTGCGCAAGCGAAGTTCTCCGTGCGATTTGAACATATACAACAGTCCGAATATCAACTATCGGGCAGTTGCCCACCAGACACAACAACCGTCTGGTCGGAGGATCCTCCCATTTCAGTGGAGGTGTGCGAGACTTTACTCTCTGTACCGCATATCTCTATAAACGGCTGAAATTTGGCTGAAATTTGGCCCACAGGTAGACCATGTCCCGGATTAGGACAGGGGAACTTTTCACCCCGGGAATATATTCCCCTTGAATAAATTTGGGTTTACATACGACCGAAGTCACTGGCAAAAGCCAATAGGGTATTTGACTGAATTTCTTAAATTATATTTCTCAAACCCTAGAGAGCAGACAAGACGCATTTTTAAGCAAAATATTCTTTAAAAATCTCAACAAATTGCGATGTTGTCAGCGTTTTAAAATCTGTAATAAATTGAGACAGCACTAATTGTGCCATTATAAATTGAAGCCATCCAGTACAAATGACATTTTGTGTGACAAGGATAGAAACATAAATTCAAAAGTGTTTAACTTCCCTATTTTTCGACCATTTTCATTTATTTTTTCACAAATCGTAATGTTTTAATATCATCTATCATATGAGTATTTATTCATTTAGATTTCTCATACTATTCAAATACCATATTCTTTAATTTGCGAAAGTACCTATTTACCCGACACGTGTCCAACAAATCCACTACTACCTAATCATAATAATTCTGCGAAAGTTTCTAAACTAGATTAACAATCATCTACAAGGCTGTAATATCGCTTTTACTCTATTAAAAACTTTTAATAACCTCGTGCCTTTCTGCATCATGAAGTTCGAAACAATTCTAGCCTGACTGACCTGGAAATACTGTAAAAGTTTTTACTGTGATTTTCAGATAAACCATATGTAGATCACCAGGCAGCTGAAGAAATGAATAAATCTATACTAATTAATAAAGCTGAAGAGTTAGTTTGTTTGAACGCGCTTATCTCTGGACTCTGGGAGTACCAGTAACCAGACAGATTTGGAAAATTCTTTTTGTATATGATAGCACATTCGTGAGGAAGGCTATAGGCTATACGAGAACGGGAAATTCCTTCGAGAATGAGAAAAACCGGATATGCGCGTACGAAGTCGCGGGCAAAAGCTAGTGGATTATAATGCGGTAAACAAATATTAGTTACATATTATGTCGTTGAATTGACCATTTTATGATGTAGTCGGTCATTTTGCATACTGGATGGCCATCTCAAACCTGACTTAAGATAAGCTCGGCCACATCATGAAATTACTAATTCTGCGATATGGCTACGACACATAGGTACGACACAACTAAATAGTTAATTTACAAATAACTATTAAACATTTGACATAATATCAATCTACCGTTTCCGTGTTAGAGTTGGCTTCCAGTCTAGTCGAACGCAACTAAATGCATTGTTACTGGATTGTTAAAAAAAAAACAAGATAATTAAATAAAACATTTCAGAATGTACTTATATAATAAAAATATAGTGTGATAATTATATTTATTATATATATTATACTGTGATATTTAATAAAAAATAAGTGGTGAAGTAGCCGCCGGCAGAGGGTGCCGGATTGCTGGATATGCCGAATTAGTGAGACTATATTCTACCAGTATTTTACACGAAACGACTGCCCATCTGATATCTTACCTCCACTATTCAGTAACTGGGAAACAGGATACTCTATAGCTAGACTTGTTGTCTGATTTTTGGGTTTCTGGTCACCAGTTACGACTGTCACAGATCTATTCTATTCACAAATGACAGTCGGGATCAACGTTTTTAACGTGCTTTCCAAGACTCGCCACCGCGTCTTGCAAAACACGTTAAAAACGTTTATCCCGACTGTTTCGACTTTTCTTGAAAGAAAAGAATGGTCAATCCTCCTCAGACAATATCCACAAGCCTCGTTTGACGCTAAAAATCGACCTATACGGCTGTTATTATTAATCAAAAGCACCTCACTCCTGCCCTATCCATTTACTTATATTAGAAGGGTATAAACAAAACATCTGTATACAAAAAAAAATCAAACGCGCTCTCAGAACGACACCCACAAACGATTGATGGAAAGCCACACGTAATTCCAGAATTCACTCAAGCCGATTTGAAAATTCTTCTGTCGAATAATAAATGAAGGCTGTTCTTATTGAGTGAGGTTTTATATGAAAAGAAGGTAATTTGTCGACCTTCGACACTCACGTTTACGTAGAGAAGTACGTATGGTAGTATTTTGGGAGTTTTAGAATTGAAAAAGCGTGATTCACTCCGGGAGTGCCGGCAGAAGTGAAAACTTGAACATTAACGTTGTGCCCTTTTTGATATTTTGGAATGGCTAGGGATAATTTCGCACGAATTGCTTTAATTATCAGTATAATAGTACTATAATGTATGTGGTGAAATACAATATTCATTTATTGCGCTATCGTACATAAATATGACAATTTGTATTACATTAAAAATTTAACACTTCAGAACTTTTCCTCCGTCTTATGAATTTTCGATCAGGTCACGTGTCCTGACGGGAGTTTAACATTTTTTACCCATCCCAAAAAGTGCATAACGCCGCTAAAGAAGTTTACACATCAAAAAAATAGGTGATCAATAATAAATAAAAATACTCTTTATTGTACACCCCAATGAAGTTGAATTTAGGATACACTATAAATTAGACAGGATTTTGATAAAACATACCATTTTATTCAAGGCAAATAGCTAACTAATTTAATTGAAACCAATTTGATTTTAACAAATTACCTTTTCAATATACCTAGTCTATTCCCTTTAGTCTCACATTAAAACAATAACCGAACTAGGTTTCAAAACAATAACCGAACTAGCCAGACGTGTTATTCAAAAACAAAGTACCTTTGGTAGATTAACAGAGGGACGAGGCCTTTTATTTATTATCTGTGCCTGAATTTACTCTGAGCAACAAGGGAGATAAAATGAAGACAGACACATCGATATTTTTCCAACACATACATTTTGAAGAACTTACATTTTCGTGTGATTCAAAATTTTACTAAGTTACTTTAACATTGTAAAACATGAATGCAAAGTAACCATTCAATCGAAAACGAGAAGCAGTTGTCATTGAAAAATGAACAACAAATTCGAATGAATAAGACGGTAAAATCTTAATAAAAACGCTTAAAAGAAAATTTCCTGTAAATCGTTTTTAAAAGAAAAGATATAGCTGTAAATCATTCTTTTAGCAGCTTCATTTTAATACCGTCAAAGACTGTTCTAAAAACTTTATGCAAAATTGCTTTCAAACGCCGCCGCCGCGCCGCCCCTTCATGCTACGCTGATAATGTTAAAGTTCAAGCTTATCGGAACGCCATCGGCCTTATTAATAGAACTAGGAAACTGAATCAAAATTTGTAGCATGATTTTTTTTTAATCAATATCTGTAGGAAATTGGGAAAACTCAAAAAGAGTTATGTGTAGGTAGGAAATAAGTCCATCTCTTTTGTTAAAAAAATGCCGCCCTGAACATAAAAGCTAAACTACATATATAGTATAGATGTTAGATACCTATAGTTAGATACGGAGACAACCAAAACTGTAAGCTCTTAAGCGCTATATAAAGACTATTCTATCAGCTATATACATGTAGCGGCATCAATGCCGCCACAAGAAAAACTAAGAAGTGAAATTTGTACGGCAATAAAAAGAACCGCAGCGCCATCTACGACGAACAAACAACGAAATCCTGCATCGCGCAAGCAAAGTTCTCCGTGCGAATTGAACATATACAATAGTCCGAATATCAAGTATCGGGAAGTTGCCCACCAGACACAACAACCGTCTGGTAGGAGGATCCTCCCATTTTCATTGGAGGTGTGCGGGAGTTTACTCTCTGTACCGCATACCTCCTATATACATTGTCAAAAGCCCAAATTATCTGGACACGGTAGTACCCCGTCAATTCGAGCAAAAACTAAGAATTAACCACATTATTGTTTTTTTTTTTTTATGGATGGGAAATCAAATGACTCCTTCCGCTCTGAGCGTAGCAGAAAAGAGTGTTAGACTCTTACTGACTAAAACCGATCCGTGTTTCTCCTAATGCCCTTTGCGTTCCAGGGCCGCGGTTACTCTTTCGAACAAATTTCGCCCAGGCAGGCTTTGGCCTTTGGTACTTTGTTGTCATCTCTTTGAGGCGCGCGTAGAACACAACGCGCCGTCGACCGGGGCCTGGTTCTGAACGGACGGCGAGCCAACCAAAGCTCGCCGTCATCAAGGCCCGCGACTAACAGCAGAGCGGAGTTTCACCCCGGCGTAGCGCCTCCACGCGCCACGCGTAAACGTGCGCGAGGGCCTCGCCTCCAGATCCCAAGGCGATCCCACTTGCGATTTCATCGGCACATGCTAATAAAAATTTTTGGTCTCGCTATAGCAGATGGAATATCACTTTGCATAGATCCAATACAATAATCCAATTCAGCAAAACAACAATTTAAAAATTTCACAGTACCTGTGTTTACTGCACAACAAATAAAACGTTATATAGCTTAACAAAACTAATATTAACCAATACAAGGTGCATTACGTGGCTTCACTCAGCCGGGAGTCAGTGACTAATGGATACCTGCCGCTCCATATATAATCTTATATATATAAAATTCTCGTGTCACAATGTTAGTTACCATACTCCTCTGAAACGGCTTGACTGATTTTCATGAAATTTTATATGCATATTTAATAGGTCTGAGAATCGGTTGCTATGTATTTTTCATACCCCTAAGTGATAAGGGTTGTCCACCCCTAACATATTTTTTTTATTTTTTGGAAAAACTTTATATTTTTTTATAATGTGGCATTAAAAAATACATACAACCCTCAATTTTCACCCTTCTATTTCCAACCCCTATTTTTTAATAGCCATATTAGGGCTTTAATTATTTTCTACTCTCAGCGGTCGATAATTGATCATTTACCACTAGATCAGTTAGTTATTCTTGACTATTTGTTTGGTAGAACGCGCTAATCCTAGGAAGTCTATTTATTGAGGAAGGCTATAGGTTATATAACATCACGACCAATAAGAGCCGATCATTCATGAAAAATGTGACGCAAACGAAGTTGCGTGGGTCAGCTAGTATAAGATAATATGAATTTTTTGACACATAAATGAAATAGGTCGCGCATAAATGATCTCCCTTTTTAGGTGGGGGCTACTTTGAGGGATCAGCAGCAGGGTGTAGGTGTGGAACCGAGTCATACACTATGCTCCACCTCATATACTGCCCTGTGTGTACCAAAACATGCAGCCAAAGAGACTTTTGCGCTGCCACCAACGATGCCGTGATATTGGCAATGTTTTAGGCCACTCAAATCTGAGACACTGTCGTGTCATTATGTATTGGAAAAAAAATCGTACCTAATATTTACAAATTGAAACGTGAAGTACGAGACCGTTTGCGATGGACGACTACTGTGTAAGCCCTCTGCCCCATCAGGTGATATAGGACATTCAGTAAGTATTACTCACAAGATTATAAGGCCTTATACATAGAGCGCAGAAGTTATGTCTTAGGTGACTATCAATCAGGGCGTCACCAATACGTCTGGATTTGATATCACATTCTAATTTTGATAGTTAAACCTCAGTTCATAGTAAAAGCAACAGTTGATTATTCACTGCGAAAGCAAATAGGAAAATAACAGTAGAAATGCACTTCTTGATTGTTAACAATATTCCCAATTTTTCCAAGTCCATCAAAAATAACTACCGTATTGACTATTTTTTTCCTTGTCATCTTTTGATCTACTGTGTTTATTCAACTACCCACTAGTTGTTGTAAGTGTTATTTCTGCACTATTATTGTAATTTTATTGATGTTATAATTTTGTTTTTGCATGCTGTGTCTATCGCATCATATTGTACACTTTGTTTTTATCATATTGCTTTTATTATTAGGACAAACAGTGTAACAATTGTAGATAGGCCAAAAAATAAATAAATATTCACAAAAAGCGGTGGCCAGCAACCCTTATGGTAATTTTCCTAACAATTTACCTAATTTTGTATGCTTTAAAAATTATTTTTACTCACAACACCAAAACCATTCGAAGGAAAGGTGTGCGTATTTCCATCTTGTAATATAATTTCGTGGTATCCAGTCATAGTGGGGCAAAGCAGGCTTATTCTGTAATAGATCTAAAGTAGGTATTATTAAAGTAATACAATGAAATTACTTTTTTAGCGTTTTTGTCTAGACATGCTTTATTGCCGGAGCATAGTGTATAAAGTTCTTTAATTAATGTTATGCCATAAATTGCTACAGGTAGGTAGGTATGAAGTTATTTGAAGCTCAAGTAAGTGTATTTATGCTCAGAGACATCTTTTCAATAAACATCGCATTCTTGGGTCTATATAAGTATCTCTTCTCCAGACCTATATTTTTTTAAGATCCACATCGAAGGTCCACACAAAGGTGGATTTGTCCCAAATAAATACAACAAATGAGAATTTTTTCCGCCATCTTGTTTGTACAAAAGGTACTTATTTACAGCGATTACAAAAAAAATTGCCAGTGTATGGCAATTTTTCCTGGTTTTTTTTTGTATGTATTAAATTCCAAGAACAACATCATCCAAGGAGTCCAGAATAACCCCACGCTGTTGAAAGGCAGCTATCAGCCGTATCTAGCGGAAATTGCGCCCCCAAGCCAAGGGTCGATCTAATCGGAGCGTTGCGTGTACCGCCAGATCATTAGCGCCATCTACTGATAGTTCCACCTTTCTGTGCCCACTGCTGCAGGGTTGGTGAACCAGTGGCGTGCGTGCCATAGATGCTATGATGCAAAAAAATTTAGATATCAAATTAATTGATGTACTTACAGACTCCAAAGGAGAAATACAGGATTTTTCAGAAGTATGTGGTCAATTTAAGGGTGATGTTTTGTATCTGATATACACTCAACCAACAATTAAAAAAATATCGTCCTGAATTTGAACGCTTTAGAAAGAAGAATATTGGCCTTCTGAGTTTTTTTCAAAGGCATAAAAATAAAACAGTATTTTCATAAAACTTCGCCATCCCTGCACCATTACATTTTCGTTTGAAAAGTGTAGGTATCTAAATGTATTGGGCCTCTTGTCACATTGTCAGTGGCCTGTATTTACATTCACCCTCGGTCTATCAGATAGTTGATAACATCTGGTTTATGGAGACTCAGTTGAAATAGGCGAGTCATTTTCTTTTGAAAATTATATGTGTCTACACTGCTTAAACATTATTCGAAGTTAAAAAAGGTTTTTAATGACACATAACACACGCAATAATGATTGTTCAAGCAAGTAGGTATCTAATTGTTTAGAAAAAACAGAAGCAAAAGGTATTTATTTTGTTAACCAAAATAAAACAGACACATCTGACACTAAAAATTGAAGGCTAGACATAACATGGCAACAAGAAATCGAACCCACTGCACGAGTGCTTTTAAAGCATGTGTGCTTCCAGTCAAATCGCCAAATGAAAAAACCTACAAAATATTCCTATACCAGTTAATTCATTTTATTTGCAAATAAAAGAGAAAACTATGTAGTAGCTTTTAAACACCACGCTACATCTGACAGTAAAAACCGAAGCGTATAACATGACAACATCAAGTCGAACCCACATACCGCACAAGTGCTTTCAACAGCGTGTGGCCGCGGTCAGAGGGCTTAGTGCAAGTTTTTTAACGTACTCGATTGCGTTAATGTAAACGTACGTTTATGCCAACGCGATCGAGAACGTTTAAAGACTCGCACTAAGGTCACAGATCGACAATCTAAGTCAAACCAACAAAACATCACTATAAAATTCAATTCATTTTATTTCCAAATAACAGAGTCAACAAGCAGCTTTTAAATACCACTCCACATCTGACAATAAAAAACCGAAGCGTATAACATGACAACATCAAGTCAAGCCCATATACCGCACGAGCGCTTTCAACAGCGTGTGGCCGCGGTCAGATAGTCAATTAGTATGAAACCTTTGACATTTATGTAATGATGAAATATCATGGTTATTGTTGTTTGTTGAACCATTATGAAAGCTTTTTAGTCGTAATTAATTTGATGTTGGCGGTGAAAAATGTCATAGTGTTTGCATTAACTCTCTGAGTACACCCAACTTTTCAATTTACTAATTTTGAAATCAATAAATTCTTACTTATCATTGGAGCTTATTCTAAGTTCATCTTAGGCCGATAAGTCATGTCTTCCAACCCATACCACCTCGAATCTATAAATTGACAGTTAGACCTACAGCTTGGTATTTAAAGTCATTAACCGAGGGTTTTTTTTCCGTTATCATGGCGATTGAGACTCGAGGAGTTCCTTCAAACGAACTAAGATGCCTTAAAATGTTATTCATTATTTTAAACAGCTTATACCACGCATTTTTTATATATTAAAAAAAACATATTACACGCGATATTTTTTTAAATATCGCCTGGTGTTAACCGATGATGTGGTCGACGATGGACAGCGCTTGCTTAGAAGTAACCTGCTCACTCTTGACTTAAAGACTTCAGGTTACAGCTATCAGGAAACAGCGTACAGCTGGGAATTCCACTCCTTAGCTGTACGCACAATAAAAAATATCCCCAAAACGTTTAAAATTTTGTACATTCAGCGTGATTTCTTATCCAAATGATTGCATTTTAGAAAGCTTTCCTTAATTGATATTGATCAATTAAGGAAAACTTTCTAGAAAATATCAAAACTGCTTACAAATTATTCTATTTTCATGTAACAAAAACCTCATAAGTACAAAGACAAAGCTCCGGCACATAAGAAGTAGGCTAACAAGGCATTATGTTAATAGCTGACTCTTGACATAACATGTTCGTACAAATGAAAAAAATATAATTTCAAGAGTAACAAAGATCCAGCTTGTTATGTTTCAAATAAAAACCTGCTTCGTTAAGTAAAACACACTTTGTACAACATTTAAGAGAAGAACGTTTTACATACGGGCTTTGAATAAAAAATATTACGTTGTGTGACTTTATTGCCAAGAACGCTAATATAAAGCATTTTTACCGTTTTTAATATAGTTAAGAAAACTTGTAATTTCTATGAACCTACTACCTACTGATGAATAGACTCATCATTATAATAATATTTCTGTACAAAAAAAAACATATCAAGGAACCTAGCATATAAGCGAAGCGAGGTGCTAAAATTTTGGAGCTCGCTTCGCTCGCTCTTGCAACATTTTTCTTTAGATCTGGACTTTTTCAGCATAAATTGACACAGTTAGTGCTGTCTCGGTACGAACGAGCAAAAGTAAACCTATGACCCATGAAATAATTCTGCTATTCTTCCGAACTCAGTATTAAGGAAAAACCTAGAGGGATGAGATAAAAATAAAATCTATTACCAATCATTTAATTATAAGGTCATACTCATCAGTGATGTTATAATTATAATCAGCTTTATCGTGCGATAAACTCATTTTCAGTGCTTCACTTTTTCTTTCGGCATCGTAAATTCAACTAGACTGTATCCTGACCAAGATTATAATTAGATTTACCGCCAGGTCGTAATTTTCCACGCCAAGCCCAGTAATATCTGACGAAGCAGTATATTTTTTAACGTTAAGGCGTCATAGCCATAAAAGCAATAAAGAAAAAAGCAATATTATTATAATATGGCGTGAAGTCGAAAGAAAATTGATTGAAACCAAATATTAATATTCTTTCAACCCTCAAAATGGGATTGCGTGGTCAATTAACCCCACGCGGCGCTAACACTAACTCGAAACACAAAAGGAAGTGAATTAGGAAGTTTTTCCAATGAATTATTACGGTTTTTGCCTGAAACTATGTGAAAAAGTATTATTCTTATAAGCATGAAACCGTAAATAACAAGTTCGGTTCAACTTCCAAGAATTTCGTAACAAAGAAATGGCTTCACATCGAGAGTGTTATGTTTAGAAGCGTCGTTTTTTATTATGATTCATAATTTTGAGAGACAGCGTTATTTTACTTTATTACATTCTCGACAGGAAAGAATAATGTTTTACCTTTTAGGTGTAGACAGAATGGAAACAAGATATCGTAAGATCTCATATAATTCTGGGGACAGCTGTTTATTTTCCGTACCTAACGTGTAAAAGTTTATCAAGAAATAAAATTCAGAATGCTTCGAAGTTTGTATCGAATATGCTAAGGATAGCCACCAAATGGCTTTAGCAGGTATGACTCCGGAATAAACGGTAGGTAAAACATAAACTTACATGAGTGCCAACTCCACAAATTTTTAAGCAACGTTCGAATTCGCATCTCAGCCGCAATTTGACAAAAACGTAAGGATATTAATTACTGAGGCTTTTTTGACAGTTTACAACTGTCATGCGAATGCGAACGTTGTTGCTTAAAAAATAGTAGAATTGGCCCTCTGACTAAAACCAAACATACAAAGCAGGTCATACCATACCTAGCGAAGGAGGAGGCGGGCCGCGCGAGGGAAAGACAAGGCCTCCACCGTCCACGCGCGCCTCACAGCGATGTCAGCATAGAAGACGGGGCCCGCTAGGGGCAGAGCCTGTCAGGGTTGTGGAATTTGTTCAAAGGGTCACCACGGCCTTGCAACGCAAAGGGCTTGAAAAGGAACATGGATGGGTTTTAGTCAGTAAAAGTCTGACACGCCCTTCCTCGTCCATCATTAAAAAAAAACAGGTCATACCACAATAACAAAAAAATAACAACGGTACAATTCGTTCATTCAAATAACAGTTCATATAGTTCACTCCGACATAGTTACTGTCACCGCAAAATGCACGTGCGAAGCATATACTCTGTGACGCGGAAACCTGCCTCCAAGCAATTTATATCACCAGAGAACTTTTGTTCCGTTCGTGTAACAAATAATATAAACGTATATTACACTTTCTGTATAGTTTGGTGCGATACGGTTGAAAATGATCGAGGGAGGTATTACTAGTCCCATGAGAAAGTGACGCATTGAGATAATGCCAGTGTGGTTTGTAATGGATGGCTTGTACTCTAGTTACACTGGTTTTGTCCATTTTGCTGCGATCTATCATGTCAGATTTCCACAGTCTGCTGTAGAACATACATCTATCAACAATTTTCATGAACGTCTGAGTTAGTTATAAAACTATAATAAAGATGTTATAAGCGATAGTCACATTGTTGTCTGCTCATCTGAATTGGAAGACTTTCTACCAGACCTTAGACACCAATCAGTCATTACGAGTAGAACCTGAGTGAGGGTAACACAGGAGCGTGGGGATTGGCACAGGAAAAGAGAAGCTCATACCCAGCAGTGGGCGAAGTCGGGCTGTGGAAGATGATAATGGAGCGATGATCAGCGTGTTGTTTATCCCTTTTACTAAACCACCATGTTCCTGAAGTTGAATCACCACGCTTGGCAGGCGGGTTGGTGATCGCAGTGTAGCTGTTGCAATGCATAGAAACACAGATAAGGCTGCTGACCATTCTCTGGTGAGTTCCTTAGTCGCCTCTTACGACACCCACGGGAAGTGATGGGATGGTGCTATTCTTTTACGTTCGACACCATACAAAACCACTTAATCAACAATCTACTAAATCAGCAGCAGTGACCGAAGAAATGAGCTGAACCGAAGTAATGAATGGCCATCTACTTGAAAATAAACGGGCACTCATTATTTCGATCTTTAATTTCTAGCTAAAAGGATACGTAAAACTTTCATTTATCAACTGACTAAGGCTTAACTCGGTTGATAAAATGAAAATAAATATGACAATTTGTTAAACACGCAACAGCTGCTGGGAAGTTGAATGAATTTCCAACAATCAATCGCATCACTACACTTGATAATACCTTTCCAGAAACCGACCCCAGTCACTAAAATTCAACAATCAAAAAGAGCAAAATACCTATCAATAAAAAAATCTGATCCGAATACCGTATCATTATTACCTCCTAAAAGGTCCGCTTCAGTCCCGAATCCCGAAACGATAAAAACAAAGATCGATCAGGAATTCAGATCAGCTTCAATCAATCATTCGTTCCACTGAGAAGGTTCCTCATATCTCGTGTGTACAGACCCTTAGTTAATTATGCACATAATTACGGACGTAGAGATCTGTTCAGTTCGAATATATTCTTTATTTTTATAAGAGACTTGCTTTTTTAATTTTTCGGTCCCGTATAGCCTATTCTTGTCAATAGCATTCCTCATGAATGTAGCTATCATATACAAAAATAATTTTCCAAACCCTGGTAGTTCCAGAGATAAGTGCGTTCAAACAAACAAACAAACTCTTCAGTTTTATTATTAGTATAATATATATCCTGTTAGTAGGATGTGAATTCTGAAGTACTCATCATACGAGTATTTTATCGTAAAGAGAGAAAAGTTTGTGTTCAAAGTTTAGATTTTTTGGAATGTGTAAAAAATCACACTTGATATATTGCATAGGAAGAAATATTAGATTTTTAATCGACAGAGAAGCTAAACTAATCCCTTAATAAAGTTCTCTCATTAAAGTGTGAGGTTGTCAGTTGAATGAGATAAATACTATCTTAATAATACATATGTAATATACTTTAGTATCTATGGCACACCCCAGTGTGATACCTTTTATTTTCAAACATTAAGGCGTGAATAAAACTATGATTATTTTTATTATTTTTTAATTTATACAACTTGAAGAACCTTCTACTCAAGTTGTACCTATAAACTTTTTAATTTGAATTAAAATATATAACTTTTTTATAACTACGGTTAAACAGGAAGATAACTAAAATTATAATTCCGTAAAAAGAATACATTAAAATGTCCACAACATTTCAAAATAGAAAAACACCAACTACGTTTTAAAGTGGAACTATTCAACCAATGACATCCATTCGTGACCGGTCATACAAAATTGAATTTATGGACTATCCGCAGTTTAAAAATATTCCAATAAAAACGTCGAAGCTTTCCGTAGATAAAAGAAAATCATTTTATTTTTTTTAGACTTTTCCCTTTTTGGTGATGCTCTTCAAAAAGGCCAGATGTCTGACTAGATAATATATGAAAGTAAACCAAACAAACAAAGTGTGACTGGTCGCGTTCTGTAGTTTCTGAAAACCAAAGGGGTAAAAACAAGGGGGCAGCCTTGTGAACCAGCAGGGTTGCAGAATTTGTTCGTAAGAGTCACCGCGGCCCTGGAACGCAAAGGGCTTTAGAAGGAACACGGACGGGTTTTAGTCAGTAAGATTCTGACACGCCCTTTCGCTCCACGCAGAGCGGAAGAAGTCATTTGATGATTTCCCATGCTTAAAAAAAAAGCCCCTTGTGAAAAATTTCATTTGTAAGTTTTGCAGTATAAATTTAACACATGTTTTGCTCAGATTAAAATTCATACTACTATTTTTATCTGCCTATTTGTTACCATTTCACACCTTAAGGGCTCAACAGATAATGTACAGAACAGCTAAATTATTTTTCCTGTGGGTTGATTTTAGCAAAAAATTAAACGTTATGGATAGTCAAGTCTCATATGTACCATGCTTTGGATTGATTCCAAACTTGAAAACAAAAATACAAGATCATGTTTATCTTATCTTTGATATTTTGTCAATCAAAACAATACAAAGAAAGGAGGATGATTATTATTAATAAAGGAAGAGAATTTTGTTAATTAAATATTTTTGTGACAAATGCTGTTGAAATCATTAATTTTCGGCGTCCGTTGCTAAGTAATTAAGGAACGCCTTTCTTTACTAAACTGAAGATTGCTTTCATTGATTTGTTATCAATCAAGAAATTAGCTTTTCTTTGGTTATAAGATACTTATATCCCTTTTTCTGAGTCGTATATCATGTCGTCAGGGGCCTACGCAGGCCAGGCCAGTCTTTCCAGACTCCGAGTTGCTACTGACAAATTCTAGATATAAAAATGTGTGCGTGTACTAGTGTACACACGTAAGAAGTGAAACTTCTTCATGACCTTATTTTTCGAAAAATTATCTACTTTTGTTTTCATTTTTACTTTGTAAAAACAAAACACAAAACAACAACAACTAACAAAAACAACAACAACAAATACCTCAACAACACACAACAACTACCACAACAACAACTATCTCTATTACAAAAAACGGTCAAGTCTAGTGGTGGGAGTTAGTCCGCTTAAATGACATGCTTTCCCTACTCCGCTGGAGAAAGTACTCTTTGAATCAACCGTGGTAGGGACAAGAAAAAAATGGCGCGTAACGGAAAAATGTGACGCGTAACCGAGAAATGTGACGTTTTTTTTTTTCCAATGCCGATAAAGAATTTTCACTTCGAAAACTAATTAATACTTTGTCCGACCCGGGAATCAGCAGTAGTGCTTATTGCACTACTGGATCAACGCAGAAGGCTGCCATTCACCCGCCAAAGAAAATCATATCACTATGGGCCACTCATACATATTTTTTCATCACTAATCCGAATAAGTTATATAAATTACAATAAATGTCCATAGCTTAACACTATTTACTTAAACTATTCACTATTTACTAAACTTAACTATATACAAAAACAAAATACACTTGAGCGGAAACATGCCCAGAAAACTGGCAGCATTGCCACGTTGAATGACAATGCTAATTTGAGCAAAGAACGAACCAGCCCTCGGGTCACGCATAGTGTCTATCAGTCGGCGAGATATGCCCATAAAAATGAGATGCGTTCTCGAACCCCATGACCAAAGCGTTTTGACCCCAGCCGAAAATATTCAACCCTACTAACAAAATTACTGATAGATACCAGTCCACGTTGGATATCCCGAAATAACCTACCAAAATAACATACCAAAGTACCTACCTACTTAGATATACAGGGTCCATCAATTCCATCATCCTCAAACATCTAGGTTTCCTTCAGTAAATTGCATTGGGGACTACGATATTACATTCCGACCGTAAAAGGCTATTTCATTTACTAGTCTATATACGTTTCCTCTTTTTCATATTTCAGGACTTACAAAGTTATGTAAGTTTTGAACCCACATAATGTTAATGTATAAAATACGAATCTTGTCATGTTATGGATACTCAATATGCAATATATCTGTCACCGGAAAATTGCAGACTTTTGCATTGCAGATTTCTCGATATATTATGAAAAAATCGTTTTGAATACAATAAATCCGATTCAAATGCTTATAGTTTCTAATATATCCGTGTCTTATTGAGAAAATATAGTTTAGTTTCACGCGTTATTTTACAATCTTACGGCAATCGGAAAAAGTGTTGTGAAACCGTGTTGGCGTTTGTAGTATTTTTGACAGCCCCCTTCTTTTGTTAGTGTTCCCTGGAACCAAGCTTCCTCATTGGTCTAGTGGTTGAAAGTGCTACCGCTGAGCATGAGGTTCTAGATTCGTTTCTCGGGCTGGGTAAGGGATAATTGGGTTTCCTATCGAGAATTTCTCTGAAGCAGCCAGATTCATGCCTGGTTAATGGCAATCCATTAACCAGGCATGGCTGGTCTTGCCCCCTATTACATGAGACTTAAACATAAATGGCGAAATATGGATATCTGTTACACTACAGGTATAGCATTTATATTTATTTAACTAATATAATTTTTCCAATGACCGTGATATGAACTCTGCCTTCCAACCTTCGTGATAATCAGGCAATTAATTGTATCATTTCCGCGTTATTTGTTATATAAAACGATGTGGAATCCACCTGTGTTCATCATTATCATAACGCCTCTTTGGTGTCATTTGGTTTTGGAACCGTCATCATCACGCTCTTTTCCTGAAAAAAGGTTAATCGTCTTGGCCCGCAGTCCAAGTCCAAGCAATACAGGCATAGCATTATGAATAAACTTTGATTTATTTCACTCAGAACGATAAGTATTGGATTTTCCAGTTTCCATCAGGTGGAATAGAAGTCAAACGCAAGAACATATCGACGGCGAAGTGCCAATAACTCCTAATTGCTGAAATCAATGATTTACACAAACTGACAGAAGAAAAATCTTGAGAAGTTGAAAATTAATTGGTATATTTAATTAGTTAATAATCATTTAATGCAGTTGCAACTAAAAACTTCAGGAATTTCACATAATACATGGCAAAAGCGCCAGTAAATTAAAGCTGTAAAAATGAATCTCTCGAAAATGTCAGTTAGGAGGTATTGGCACTTCACCGTCGATATCAATAATAAATTAAAAAATTATTGAGCTTCATAGATAGAAAATAGCACTACAACAAAAATGTAGAGCCATCAACTGGCTTAGCTAGACAATAAAATGCTACCCGCAGACCGACCACATATGCAAAGTTCAAAGTCGCAGTGAATCTAAACACTGAGCCGACACGGAACATAATTACATCACTACCCTGCCACTATGCATGCCTGTAGCCATGTAGTTACAACACTAAGCTCATACATTCTGACAGCTGACACGACACGCGATCACTTCGTCATTATGCGGTCAGTCTAAGGCTGTGTGCGTGGGAGAATGGGGCGTTCAGAATGCAATGTAGCTTCTAGGAATGCTGAAAGGAATAAAGTGCTCTAAAAATACGATTTCAATCATTGACTTATACACGGTGACATTTTAGTTGTCGTACAAAGGCGGCCCACTTAATGTACCCGACATAAACTACCTCCAGGCGCGATATTTTTTTAAAGTTCAAAGTTCATAGGTACAATAAAACAAATTATGCATTAGAATTATGAAACACCCCGTTAATAATGTTTAAGTATCAAAATAATGTCGCCGTTCCATTCCGCGCCGTCCGAGGAGCACAAGGCTCGGACTGCGCTCGCTACAGGATGTTTCAAAATACGTCATGCGTTATGATAATGAATAATATTTTATTTTGTTCAAATGTTCATAATTAAGTGTAAGACGACTAAAATGGCAACGTGTATAATAAGTACAGAACGGGCTGCTCTTTTTTTTGTCGCCACCATTTGGCTCGTTATTGGCCGAAGCGAATTCACTACGTGTTCGGTAATCTTCGGAAGCGGTCGGTCATGACATGAAAATGTAAGAAATTGACTAGAGCTACTGAAAGGTCGCGGGATTATTCCCTTACATTTTGGCTTTTCGAGACTCGTTATTACTGCCAGAATACCCCTGCTCCGTCTCGTCTGATTTCTTACCCTTATTTCACCCATAGTCTTAAAATTGACATCGATAAACTACGATCATCAAACTGATTGATTTTAACTGATTTTCTTTTATTGAAAGAACCTACTATTGGTAGTAGTAAGTTTTGGCTTTTCAGTTCACCAACTGATATAATTTCGTCCAGAGTTCATTCTTTAAAACATTCAATTCATTCAGAAAATTATTACCAAGTAGTCTTTGTTTCCCAAATAAAGTGTACCCAAACTAAAGGCGTGTCTCCATTTCCCATGGACTACCATCGGCACTTAATCGGAAAACTTCGGTTGACATCGGGTTTTTGCTCCGTCAATCACAATTAGATATTATTAGGTGAGGCAATAAAGGATTTTGGGTAGGGCTGTTACAAAATTAGCTGACTATTTTTGGTTTATAACCTTGTTGTCTGCTCATAGAGACCTCTTCGTCTGTGCTTTTAGACATGCAGGTAAAGAAAATTGGATTAATGAAATAAAAAGTACAAATTGTATGAGCGTACCTAACAAATATCTATCACACTACTAAAATTTACAAACCTTACAGTTAAAAGAGAATTTGTCCTCTTATATTTACCTATAAACGCTGGAAAAAAATTAAAAATCATATTTTTTTATTACGACGAAACAGTGCATTGAAATTTCGCGTGTCATTACGCCTTGGTACACTTTCACCTAGAAGAAACCATACAAGCCCCCACTCTTAAAGAAAAGTATATGTTTTTGATAATGTAAATGCCAGACTAAATACAATTTGGTATTATTTTTGAATCCAGGAAACATCTCTATTATTGTCGAATTTGTTAGTTTAGTTATTTGCATTCAAGAGGACGCTGAAAATGGGAATACTGTTATTATTTCCATATACTTTACTACTACAGCTCCTTTTAAAGCAAACTTGAATCACAAAAAAAGACATAACAGACTACGAGTTCCCGTGAATCGAAATACTAAAAAAATACGGTTTAAAAAATATGTAGGTACACGCTCGAGGTTTAATAGGGCGATGCAAGCACCATTGAAACAGGAATAGCGAAGCTCTCTGATAGCATTTTTATGGCATGCCTATAAAATAAAACTTTAAGGATCTGTTTTACCAGTATGAGGTTGGTTCTTTAAAATGTTTTTTTTTTACTTTATGTGCCGTTTCCTCTTGTTTCTACATAAAAGCGACCCACCACTGAAGGGCAGTTAAAATTGTTAGAAAACGTGAACATGAATGGTCTGAAATTGACAACAAGAGTCTCGCCATTTATATGGTTTTTTGTGTTGGCGCTTACCTACCTACTACTATTATTATTACTACTAGTAGTAGTACGTCTACTAGTAGTAGTACTACTACTAGTAGTAGTACTACACTTTTGAACGTCATCATTTACAGTTAGGTAAAATAATAGTATCAAATTAATAAAGTAACTCTACTGTCCATTCGGAAAGGTAGATTCTTATGGAGAAGAACGGAAAAGAAACTCCAGAGTTACTCTTTTCAAATAATGGTTAAACAATATTTGACTCTTAAGACTACCCGAGACTGTTGTATAATCGTGGAGAGGATGGTCGGGAATCGGATTCTTAGTCTTTTTTTTCAAGCGCACACTATTACTTAGAAAGCCCGAGGGGTTAAAAAAACTGAATCATAGTGAGCAAGTGTCCTTATAGTTAACTCATCGTACTTCAAGTTATAGTATACCAGTTTGTTATAATTATATATATCCTATCATATACTATGTATTAACGCGTGTTACCTATCAAACACCACACATTCACAGACACACACACATACTCTACATACACACCCTCATTTTTACCTACTTCCCACAACACTGTACTTGCTGCAACTAACGGTGTATCGGTTTACTACGTCCTGACATTGTTACTCGGGGTGGGTCCTGGTGTCCTATAACACAGGTTACACACAATATTGTAGTATATTTTAATATTATTACTAAACTATATTCCATGTAATCTTTAAATATTGTGGTGAATAAATAAATGAATTTTATTATTTTTAGTGTCCTTTATTACTCCATTTTTACACTACTCCTTATTTTCATACGAGAAGACTCCTGTACCGAACTTGCACAATAATTACAGTCTCATCATCTGCCTAGCCTTTTCCCAACTATATTAGGGTCGACTTCCAGTCAAACCGGATTCAGCTGAATACCAGTATTTTACGTGGAGCGGCTGCCTACCAGACCTTCACAACCCATTAACTGGGTAACACGGTAGTTCTTGGCAAGACTGGAGTTAGATTTACTGGCTTGTGACAAACCGTAACAACTGTCAAAGATCTACAAATGACAGCCGGGACCAACGGCTTAACGTGCTTTCCAAGGCACGGAGGAAACTCGGTATGTTAAGATGGTCACCCATCCACAAACCAACCTTGGCAAGCGTTGCTTAACCTTGATCGACACGTGCGGCTGATATTCTTTAGCCACGAGCTCCACCATAATCAGTCTGATAGGCATTTAATGGCGTAGCAACCCTATCAAACATAATTACTCTCAATATCTCTTTGTCTTTAGTATTGACGATTACTCCAAGTTTCTCCTGACAGGGGTCTGAAAGGGGCAGGGGCCATCGAGATTGCGGCCTAATATAAACAAAAACGCTTGGCAATATTACTCCCTTCACTTTTGGAGCACGTATTAACGTGGGTGACGTGTGTCCAATATGGGCCACTGTGTAAAGAGATGGAGATGGGTGTATTATTATGGTGTGTTAGACTATTGCAGTTGAACTGGTTTAAGTTACAATACTAGACCGTACTATCTAGCAACCTAGCGGTTTTTATGAAACTACCACTGTCACCTGCCCCCCTAATATCTCGTGCCAATGCCCGATTCCTTTGTGAAAACCGGCCAAGTGCGAGTCGGAGTCGCGAATCAAGGGTTCCATACCATCGCCATTATTATAATCCACTATCATTAAATCGAGCAATAAACACGTGTCTTATGTATAGGGACACATTTTTTAAATCTTATAGAAACTATATACAAACTAGTAGAACTCACAGGACATCGAAAAATTCGTCCGCATCGCTGTCAACGGGAAAAGTGCCAAGAACACTGGCCGCATTGCCACGTTGAATGGCAATGCTGATTCGTTGGCCAAAGAAAAGGCCAGCCCTCTGGTGAGAAATTATATTAAAAGAATAGGGAGCCAGTGAAGGTCTGACCATCGACAGGACGGAGTAAAAACAATTAAATACGTTACGCCGACCCCAAGTAAGATAGGACAAAGGCTGAAGATGATGTCATAAAACGATAAAATATTCGCCATATAAAACAAAAGCGACTTCATAACAGACCCAATATTGATGTTACACTAAAATAATCACAGCAACAGGTAAGTTTGCTTAATTTATCAGTTTATCTCGCAAACATTGATAAAAATGTCGGTGACAACTTGTGATACAGATTCGCGTACATTATTAATAGGGCATCGATTTTATTGAAGGTAGACCGGCGGAATATTTTAACGTATTTATTAAAATGCTTTCATAAAGGAGAGCTTGTTAAACTTTAATGTAGACTTTTTTAAATGAGAGGATAGGTACTGACTTTTAGTTCTTGTGATCATGAACCTCATCAGAGAATGGGCAGCAGCATTCTCTGTGCATTGCAAAACTAATTCATAACATAAAATATATAAAAGAAGAATTCATCTCCGCAGAAAAGTTACATACAAACTTTTCGAATAGTCGTCACTGAATTAAAATACAAGAGAAGTATTTCTTATTCCGTTCTTTAGGTAGGTACTTCTGTTCTGAATAGATGTAGAAGAAGGTAAAGTTAGATCTGAGAATATTTAAAACTTATGTATGGAAATGCGTAGGATACCTACTACTATTCAGCCAGGAGCAATCTCGGTATTTAATTAATAGTCACCCATTCATGGATCGACCTCGGCGTAGCTTAACCTCGAAGTTCGACCCGTGTGGCGTTTATTTTATAGGCACGAGCTCCTCATAATAATTTGTATTCATACTAATATTATAAATGCAAAAGTTTGGATGTCTTGATGGACGGATGTTTGTTTGTTACTCAATCACGTCAGAACGGCTGAACGGGTCTTGATGAAATTTGGCACACAGGTAGATTATAGTCTAGAATAACACATTTTTTGTCCCGGGATAATGTTCCTTTGGGATAAATTTCGACATTAACGCGAGCGGAGCCGCGGGCGACAGCTAGTAAGTAATTAAGTTATTGACATAACTTCTAGAACAAAATAATATACCTATATTAATCGAAACTTGGTATGGATAGTCGATTCGAAAGATTATACACATGACGAATGCTTCTCTTTTTGACGTTAGTTCCTATCATAACAATTCAGCAATTAAAATTGAGTATTTATCAAACTGTACGTCTCCCTACAAACCTATCAAGCTTTGGCATTAAAGTAGGATTTGACATTTTCTTAGCTCCGAATAAGGACCAGGCCCCATAATACCTCCTATTCTTATAAAAGTGCCTGATCACATTACAGCTCCCAGACGTGCTGATCCCATTGTATTTGTCCAAAAAACATTATTTTTCTCCGAAGGAAAAGCGCAAACAACAGAAAAAACATACGTCTTCAAGCAGCTCGTGTTATCATAAGAATAAAATACGAAAAATGTCACGCATCTTATGTATTCCTTGAGGAAAAACTGCCGATGAGTTCGTACGCATTTTTCGGGATCCGTGTAAATAAAAAATAACAATCGTAGGTTATGTATGCGGTCTCTACGGGAATAAGCTTGACTTATGGAATTTCTTCTTCCTATATTATCGGGGAAAAAAAAAATGACAACCGCTATTATTAGGTTTTGACAAGCGATGGTGAAAAAATAATTGGGGGGGAAATTTCGTTTCACAAAAATGCTGATGGGTTGTCATTTTGTGATACCATGTCATAAAATGACAACCACTATCAGCATTTTTGTTGCATAATAAAAACCTTATTTTCTAATTTTATACTATGAAATGTTTCAAATAAATGGCTGCGGTTTCCGTTACAAATTATGGTAATAACCGTAAATTATTAAAACAAAACCCGGCCATGCTAATAAACATTGATAAACAGATTAATTTATTGTAATTTTCAACTAAATGTCACTTAAGTACCTACTCTGACACTCCGTGCAATCTCGGGTTAAAAATATAAAACTTTACTTTTCTTCGCTCTTTATAAATTACATAGATTTAAAAATAAGTAATTCATTAAAATGGATCCGTTAAATTCTAGCCAAGATGCTAGATCTAAAAAAAAATATCATTTACAATCATCATCTGCCTTTTCCCAACTATATTGAGGTCGGCTTCCAGTAAACCGGATTCAGCTGAATACCAGTAATTTACGTGGAGCGGCAGCCTACTCGACTCCATAACCCATTAACTGGGTAACACGGTACTCCTTGGCAAGACTGGTGTCAGATTTTCTGGCTTCTGGCTATCCGTAACGACTGCCCAAGATCTACAAATGACAGCCATCTGCTTTCCGAGGTACGGAGGAGTCTCGGTATGGTATGATGGTCACCCATCCACAGACCAACCTCGACAAGCGTTGCCTAACCTTGAAGATCGACCCATGCGGCTGTCATTATTTTGCCACGAGCTCTTTCTCTGTTCATTTACAATGTATTTTAATAAAATTGAGAAAAAATACTACTGCATTACAAGTGCCATTATAGAAAAAATACTATAGCAATACTCAAAATCTTCAGGTACGGAAACTTCCAAAAGTATTTTCTGTACAAAATCACCGTCGTTCAGAGCTCTCACATTATAATTGCTTTTCAAAACTCAAATACGTTTTCATAAATCCAAATTGTTTACTAATATAACTTTATATTTCCCCCGTGTATAATTTAATGTTTTGTGTATTTTAAGTGACATCTTCAAAGTCAAAGTTTTTATGATTTATTTTCTTCTGAAATGTAACGCCAGGTGAGGTAAACCATTTTTCTTTTTTGGATCGCGTTGAGGTTTCGTTGAATGTGGTAAATCCTTAGGGAGGGTAATGTTTTTTGCGCGTTTATAACGTAGATCTACCTATGTACCTATATGCTGTATGTTACCGTAGCAACCCTCTCACGGTCTGAACTCAACACCACTCAACTGATTCACACAATAAACGAGTTTGGTATATCATTAGATTCGTTTTGTTTTTGGTATTTGGTACTATTGTGTCATCAGGGCCCTGTTTAATATAACTGACGATGCGACAAATTTGTCAAAAACTGACATAATTGTCACTATTTTGCGACAGATGTTGATAATAAATCACATAATGTATGAAATAAACTTACAAAATTGTCGAATTGTCAGATTGTCGCTTGTCACTAGTCAGTTTTATTAAATAGGTCCCTGAAGATATGAGATCGCGTCACACCCTATTGGTTAACAATTTGGAGGCCAATTCTCGTAATAATAAAAAATACATTCAAATTCAAGTCATAATTCTCGGCGACAGTCAATGAGAAACTAGGCAAAATGGAGGGAAATTAAACGAATTTTTGTCAGTTAGCGACTGCGATACGAATGCAATCGTGAAAAACACAAAACTTAAAAAAAATATACAACCGACTTCCAAATAAAAAACACACTACAAAGTTTAAAATAACTTTTATTTCGGAAGTCGGTTTTTTTGGTTGCATCTTCGTATTTTAAAACCGACTTCCGAAATATGAATAAGTAAGTTGTATTTTTTTTATTTTGTTTTTTTTTTCACATTATAGTGGTACCCCACACCTAACAACACCACTGGAAAGTCACAGGAAAGCAAAATACACAATTTCGTTTACTTGAATAACATATTTTTCCAGTTTTCTATGGGACCAATTGGAAAGTTTATTCATTATTTATTAATTTCACAAAAAAAAAATTCTATTCGGTTCTTAAATGATGGAGTTATGAAGTACAAAAAGAAAAATAGACAATCGAATAAGACCCTCCTCCTTTTTTGAAGTCGGTTAAAAATACGATTCCAACTTACGTTTAGGTCCTGGGTGTCAGCACTGTGATGATCGCCCAGAGGTCACGGTGGAGCATACGGTGGAGGTCTGCCCTGCTTGGGTTGAGCACCGCCGTGTCCTCGTCGAGGCGATCAGCGGCGGCGACCTCTCGCATCCGGCCCTGGTTGAATCCATGGTCCGGAGCGAGGAGGCTTGGGAAGCGAACACCTGCTTCTGCGATGCAGTAATGCTAGCAAAGACGGATGTGGGCCGCGCGAGGGAGAGACAAGGCCTTCGCCCCAACCGCCGCAACAGAAGACGCCTCGGGCGTCGGGAGTAGCAGGGCGATCCCCGGCCACCGTAGGCGCGGGCCTGCGGACAGCGAGCGTTGGGTGGCTCGCTGTCCGGTCACAACCAGGCCCGGGTCGATGGCGCGTTGTGTTCCACGCGTGCCTCAAAAAGAAGTCAGCATAGGAGATGGGGCCCGCCAGGGCCAGAGCCTGCCAGGGTTGCCAGTTGCTGGGAAGTAATTTGATGATTTCCCATCCTTAAAAAAATAAATTTAAAAAAAAGTACCTCTTCCATGGAAAACCAGAGACATCTTTTATAACACAGCAAATGTGCTCAAGTTTCATACTCAACACCCTTGAGGACCATTCGTTTTTCCAACGATTCGTACTTATGTTAGAGTGTGTGATCTGCCATTTCGTAGAAGTTAGCAACTTTCAAAAGGGCCATTACATAACTTTTAGATAGATAACTTTGAAAACGACACACAAGTATCATCTTTATAAAAGGGTTTCTGATAATGTATTTACTCTAGCTTCTGTTAGCGGCTTCGCCCGCGTGAGTGAGTTACCCCAAGGGAACATGGGAACATTCCCCCGGGATAAAAGGCCTAAGTGCTATTCCAGACTATAATCTACCTCTGTGCCAAATTCCATCCAGATCCGTTCAGACGTTCCGGCGTGATTGAGTAACCTCCATCCGTCCGTCCAAACTTTCGCATTTATAATAGTAGCGACCTTCTTGAAGAGCTATTATCCCTCTATGTTAACCTTGGAAGACTGAGATAGATAGATTGTGATTTAGAGTCAAAGTCAAAGTTTATTTCCTTGGCGATTACCTCTACAATAAAATTAATAAAGCCATTTCCATCTACCCTTTATCAAAAAATTATGTAAAATGAAGGTCCTAAATTGGCTTCAATCTTTCGATTATGAAGCAACAGAGAGACTATAACGGCCGGTCTCAATTACGTATCTACCTTTAACCAACTGTCAAACTGCCTACCAACAGTAGCTGAAAAGTCATGTTTGCCTTTCAAACATGACGTTTTAGCTATCGTTGGTAGCTAATTTGACAGTTGGTCAAAGGTAGATACGTTATTGAAACTCGCCATTAGAGGTTATCTCTTAGAAAAATTACGCGACCACCTTACATAAACGTAAACAAACTTATGCAACCAATCTTCACGTAGTTTACTCGAGCCTACACGAGCTTTTGCACCCAAACCTAAGACACTCTTACACGAACTTTTGCACCCAACTTTCTTTCCAATTAGTTAAGCAAATATGTCTTTAATTTGTTAATTTATTTTTCCATCAATTCAAAAATATCGCTCTTTGGAAACTTTTGTACTGTAGCAACTAATCTGGGTAGTTTGGGAGGCCTGGAGCCCTGTAAGACTTAGTACAGGCTCTAGTCTCCACAACATCAATGTTAATATCGATTGTTAGCATGTAGGTACTGTATTTTATAAACTGGTTTTTATTGCATTTTGTGGGGGAAATAAATAAACGCTTTATGGCTTTATTTAACGCATTTATTTCAAATAAACCATTTACAGGTACTTTTGAATTGTCAAAGTCAGTCAGTCAAATACATGAAGCATAGATCTCTATGGCGAAGAACGTGCAAGAAACTCCACTGACACTTTAAAATCATTTTAGGTTTTAAAAACATCCTAGTTACATTAAAGTAGTTGCTTCTATATGTGCGAGCAATGTAAATAAAGAAAAAACAATTAGAAGTATCAAATATTGAAATAAGCCAGTGGCAGTCAAGAGATGACCAGTCTCCACTGATGGAGTCAGTTCACGAACATGACGCGTACATCAGCACCATTCAGCTCAACCAGCTGTGTAACACTGATAAAGTAAAGAAAAAAGTAGTTAGAACGCCTAATATTAAAATCATTGTTTTGGAAAAATATTTTGTTCCAATTAATTGGAGTGTGGGTACTTCCTATACTCTGAAATATTTGGGCGACGTTATAAAATGAAGTTAACCATCACTACCCAACATCATATTTACCGAACTAACACAATTGGACTATACAGCGATTGGAAATTATTGTTGCAAAGAGAAATGTTCTCATCATTGAAAACGTAACAAAAGGTTATTTCATAAACTCTGAAAAGGACGGTTTCAGATCAATAGAAATGTATGTATTTCATTTTGATATTATGTTGTGCTTGAATTTTGGAGTTAGGGACATTAAAAGACAGGAAGTTCTCTTTGAAATACAAAGGTATCATCCTGGGATATTCGTTTTTATAATGTGTTTTTTTACTCGTGAGGCAATTTCAATAGGGTATCTGACTAAAAAAATCGAATTAGTCCGTCAGATAGATTTCCAAAAAATATTGACACGTATTTTTTCTTTTGTCACGTAAACAAAAAATTAAGACGATACAGTACGTTGAAAACTCATGTGACGTCACTTACCAGTACACTTTTTCCTGGAAAGTGACAGTACAAGCTCCCACTCCTTCGATCTTTGATGCGTTTTATCTTCGTATTTTTTTTATTTGTTAAAATAAAAATACGTATCCAATATTTTTCGAAAATCTAACTGACGGACTAAATAGAATCATATTTTTTGAACCCAGGCAATATAATCCTAGGAACTTTACCCATAATTTTAATGAAAGATAGCCGCCTAGTCTCAGCCTCATACTCCGAGGCATGTCCTCCAACTCGACTCCACCTCGAATTTCCAAATTAACAATTAAGCTAAGTTTGACATTTATCGAGAATTTTTTTCTTCGTCATGACGATTCGAGTGGAAAAGAAAATAATAGAATAGAATACTCTTTATTATACATATGTACACCATTTTAAATATGATGTACATTATAAAGAGTTCTGTAACTAGGTATGCAGAAAATATTGATGACAAAAATATGTTTTTAGTAATATTTATTAGTGAGTTGTCTATATACTTGTAATCTTAATTGATGAGATTTACGAATTCAACTTGAACGTTTCTGAAGACCGAGAATTGAAATTTAGATCTTGGGCTAACTCGAATCATCTAAGACCTCTCACAACTGTAGCCTTCTTCCATTGAGAGGATCTAAAGGTATGCTTTAAGGTTCGGCTACACGCTCAATCTTGCTTGCGCAAACAGTTTGTGCAAACCATTGGCGCAAAAACTGCATAGTGTGCAGTTTTTGCGCCAATGGCTAAACTAGCTATTTGTTTTGCCGTCTTAACGCACACGATTGCTTGCACAAACAAGAATTGGTGCAAATAAGATTGAGCGTGTAGCCAAGCTATTAGCTTCACGAAGAGCCACTGCATCCCTATGTAGTACCAAATCACTATCACTATATCAATGGGGATTGCTCTCAGGAATTTTTCAGCCTTCTTCTGACTTACCGCCTGCCTGATTCCGTAGTAAAAAGGGAAAAGGCTATTCGTCCTGTATAGCATGGAATAATGGTGGCTTTACCATAGTGTAGGCTCATCACTACTATTTTTGACGTTCAAAAGTGCCTTTTAATGGTCTAGTTGAAATAAATGAATTGACTTTGACAATTCAGTTAAAACGGCATTCTTTACATGTCAATTTTCTTACCCCTCTTGTACACCCACATAGATACAAGCTGTAAGTAGGTTATTAATCATTTTGACACCGTACTTTCTATACTTAATATAATAATATACACACAAAACTACCAAGTCCAGTCTACCAAGTCAAGAGTTAATATGTCACTTCAAGGCAAGCTCGACCTATGAGTGGTAACAAAAAAAAATTATGACCTCCGCTTTTTAGACTAATCATTTGAAGTTTAGAAATTGCCAGACTCTATGACAGATGTAAAAGAATAGCACCATCCCATCACTTCCCTTGGGTGTCGTAAGAAGCAACTAAGGGACACACACAGAGAATGGGCAGCAGCATTCTCTGTACATTACAACAGCTACACTGCGATCGCCATTATGACAACCCTCCCCCCTCCCCCCCTTGGGGAGGCCTACGTCCAGCAGTGGACGTCTTTCGGCTGATATTATGATGATGAACTACACCTATCCCCCCGTCAGCGTTGTGTTCGAAACGTAGGTACGTTGGGGATTTCTAGATGTGTTGGTTGTGATGTGGTGGTTTTTGATGTATGATTTTTGATAAAGCGATTTTAGCGTTGTCATATTCGCTCTAGGTGAGCAATACTAAAGTCACAATAATTTAATTGGATGTATACGCTCCGATAACGTTCCGTTCGCCAATTTATTTTGTAAGCACTACAGTATTGATTGACCTGATTTTAGCACTATTAAATAATGTTATAGTACAACAGCTTTTCAGATTTCAGCTAGCGAAAAGTATAATGTTATTATCACCGGATAATTTAAATTAAAATGACCTCCGGGAATTGGTTTTATTCTGCGCAATTTTGTCTGAGTGTTGGTAACAGAAATTAATTTCCATGGCAGCTTATATTTATTTAATAGTTCGTTGTAACAACTGAAAACGTCATAGGTCTATTTGGTTATAACATTTTCTTTTTCTCGTCTGGAGCGATCAAAATTAATTGTTTGTTTGTAGGAGTTACACTTGGTGAGTCCTGAGGACTTTCTGTCAAACGCCTTTGCCACGATACCGCTAATAGAATGCTATTTGTTTTGATCCTCAGTTCAGATTTCGAATATTATATCACTGATATTAAGCCCCACTATCGCTAAGTTCCATAGCCTACTTTTATCCCGGAAAAATCACGGCTCATATAGGGAAGGCAAGCTACAATTTATTAAACATTATCATTAATCTATAGAGAATTTGAATTTAGATCTGCTAATTAGTTTTTGAACTAATCATATAAGTATTTTTTTTAAAACGCCTAAAATGTCAGAATTTGAACGTAACTGGTGAAATTCAGTGTCTATAATATATTTCTGCTCCTTCATGAAATACAGGTATCTACTATTCATCATCATCATCATCATCATATCAGCCGAAAGACATCCACTGCTGGACATAGGCCTCCCCTAAAGGGAAGGGAGTATGCCATAATCGCTACGCTTGGCAGGCGGTTTGTTGATCGCAGTGTAGCTGTTGTAATGTACAGAGAATGCTGCCCATTCTTCGGAGTCCCTTAGTCGCTTCTTACGACATCGACACCCACGGGAAGTGATGGGATGGTGCTATTCTTTTACGTCCAACACCATACAGAACAATCTACTATTACATATTGTAGTTAAAGAAATAAAGTATGCACATAAATACCTATCTACACTAATTTTAGCCCTATCTACTAGTGTGTCTAAAGTGTGTACATAAATTTCTACCCTAATTTGGACCCTATCTACTAGTGTGTCTAAAGTGTGTACATAAATATGTATCTACCTTAATTTTAGCCCTATCTACTAGTATGTCAAAAGAGTGTACATAAATATCTACCCTAATTTTAGCCCTATCTACTAGTGTCTAAAGTGTGTACATAAATATCTACCCTAATTCTAGCCCTATCTAGTAGTGTCTCAAGTGCGTTCATAAATATCTACCCTAATTTTAGCCCTATCTACTTGTGTCTAAAGTGTGTACATAAATATCTAGGTACCCTAATTTTAGCCCTATCTACTAGTGTCTAAAGTGTGTATATAAATATCTACCCTAATTTTAGCCCTATCTACTTCAGAAATGAAAAGCAAAGAAAACATAACATTAACAAGTAGGTAGTAAGTAACATCATTTGTTTACTGAAATTCTTTTGTGTATCCGAGCGTTTTGTTTCGGATTCCCGATACAATTTGATTGATAACCAATTGTATTCCCATTTAAAGTAACATATGCTACCTTGTATTAGAACAATTCAATACATGAGAAATCTATACTAATATAGTAAAGAGGAAAAATTTGTATTTTTGTATGTAACGAATAAACTTAAAAACTACCGATTTAAAAAATACTTTAAGCAATGGATAGCTTAATTATGTTACTCACTGATAATGTAGCTATAAATTATCAGTGAGTAACATAAGCTATATTTTATCCCCGTACTCCCACGGGAACGGGAACTACGCGGGTGAAACCGCGTGACGTCCGCTAGTAAGAAATAAAAATAAATTCGCAGCGCTATTTTGTGGAAATTGTTAGGAATAAGCCGCAAACACACATCAGAAATGATGATGGGGCCCAAAGGTTCTGGGTTAGCGATGACCTGAAAAAGGTGGCGGGAAACCACTGGATGCGAGACGCAAAAGAACCGGTCGATGTGACGACACTTGGTGTACGCCTTTGTTCAGCAGTGAACCACTACGGCTGAAATGATGATGAAGATGACAGATGCGTCATTGTTGATGAACAATCGTGTATCCTTGATAGACATTAGTAGAGAGTTATCGCAGATTTTGGGCGATGGAAGACTGCTAGGCTGATATGAGACTGGGCGGGTCATACTTGCAGGATGCATCAGGACAGATGGGCCAAGGGAACTACACAACGCTTGAAGATGCCTAAAGATAGCATCATCATCGAACTAGACTCATTCTTGACTGATTGGCCAAAAAGGTAACCGATAAAACTACTATAACTACTACTATGACTAAGCTATAAACGGCCAACGTTGGTGTAGTTAACAGGCAAATTATCGTTGTTCAAAATCTAGTCGCACTATCATCTCGGCGACAATGAATGTCAAAAAACGTTTCACAGTTTCGTTTTTGATAGCTTATACGATGCAAATGCGGACGCTCCATATTTCTTTTATTTTTATTAAACAATCTTTTTCTGTTGTCTACTGTTCAAGCCCTTTCGTTTGATACCCATATTAAGGGGTTGAACAAAAAATGTAATCCGCCATCTTGGAGTGGCGGCCATATGAAATTGAGTGTGATGTTACTTACTTTTTTTAAAGAGACATTATTTTTTGAAGCGTAAAATGAAAATATTGTTATATAACAAAGATGTTATTCTTAAATCGCTCATCATTTGAAAGATTTTGTGGAATCAATTACTTTTAATTATGTTCATAGCTTTATTGAAGTGCCAGCTACACCATATTTTTTATGGTATTTTTGATGGTATTCCATATGTAGTTTTGTTTAAATTTGGAATTAAATGTCAAATTTTCGGTAAATATCAAAAACCTCTTAAAATTTAAATATCACTAGAACTATTGAATTTCGTCCATACATATAGGGGGCTCAATTTGTTGCATTTTTGCCCCCCTATCAGCTCCTGACGGATAATCGTCGAATTACAAGTAACCCTGTATACCCGTCACGTCTTTCGTTAGTCACTTTTTTACCCTGTACATTTAGGTAAGGTAAGGCTATAACAACTTACAACAATCTGCGACCACAGATCAAAACCCTCCGACTAAGTGAAGGTAATTATGGCAAAAATCCCGCAGCACTAATGGTCTTATTGAATGGGAGTAGCCATTACGGACAATGGGCGCTTCTAGCTGACGTAGCTATGGATAACGGTGGGCACAGATCTTAACTAGGTATTGTCTATGATGTAATGAATGACTGAGAGACACAAAAGATGATTGGTGTGTCGATGGACTTAGTATACAACATAGACCTTAACCAAAAACTATTTGATGGATTGATGTATTAATCATGTTTTAATTTAATCAAATCCAATAAAAACTTGGAAATAAGGCAACATAATGGCGGGGAGTGTAATGCACACCATTGTTTCCAAGTGTAATTTCAATTATCATCTACAGAGGTAGATAATATAGAGTAGAGAATACGTAAAAATAAAAACGACAAACGACGAAATTTTATCCAACTAGGTATCGTATTCAAGGAAAGACATCAAAAATAAAAGAAATCCACTTTCCAGTAAGTTACTATGAAACTATTAGCAGCTTAACATTAATTAGAATTACACTAATGAATCAAAGTAATCAATCATCATAAAATGTTATGTTGTTTTTACGCTAAGTGCTACCATACAATTCCCAATCATATTAATATCCCAATAAACGTTAATATGAAGGGGACATTATGATAATTGGTTCGGTAAAGGCTCTCCAGCCACTGGGGAGCCCTTTTTTTTAAGGATGGTAAATCATCATATGACTTCTTCTGCTCTGGGTGGAGCGCAAGGGCATGTCAGACTCTTACTGACTTAAAAACCCATCCGTGTTCCTTCTAAAGCCCTTTACGTTCCAGAATCGCCGTGACTCTTTCGAACAAATTCCGCAACCCTGGGACTGGGGAACCCTTACCTGATTATGGAAGACTGGAGTCCAGTCTTTTCCTTCTCGTTGGTGACACCATAGAATAGGTATCAAATTTTGCTGGCGCACAACTTCGCGACCACCAAGGCATCGTCGGTGGCAGCAGAGAAGTCAATTTGGCTGCAGGCTTTAGGGCACAAAGGTGAGGGTCGGAAATTGAGCATGGTTTGTGCCACAGCTTTTGGACTAAGATCCCAGAGCTGCCAGTTTTCTCTTATTTGCTCACTAACAAAATGTGTGGGATAGAGTAGTGTTAGAATGTACTTTTAACATACGCATACCTGCTAGTTGGGCCGACGGCCATTTTTTTTTTTATCGTGACATATCAAATGTATTTCAGAAGTCAAGGAAGTAGGTTTGCATCCTCCCAAGTCCTGCCCGACTCAGTCTATTTGAATTCAACTGCCGTTCAGTCGAGGTAGACGCAAGTCATTTTGCAAGCCTGGAGTTATTGCTGTCCTACTTTGGGGCTTCCAGTTGGACTATGGAAGGTGTCTCACCTTGCAGATAGAGGCTCGTTTGGTCGTTGACTATTATTAGTTCGGACAAAAAGTATTATACGGAAACGGTGCGCTTCTATTCTCGGTAGAATACGTTCTAGCTCCAACAGCATCCTGAGTGTATTGTGTGATAGGTGGGACAACCCCATGCTGGCTCACTGGATACGGCTGCACACGTAGGTGTCAATTTTGTATATACTTAGAGTGTGTTTTTTTAACTCACATTAGGTAAAGATAAGACTTTTACTAACATAATTTATGAATCTTGTAGTTTGATCTGAAATAAAACATTTATTATCATTATGCCCCAGTTCAGCAGTCAATTGAAAGGGTCTTGTGTTTGCATGACATTTCGAATTTTAGAAAAACAAAACGGTGGAAAGGATTACGGTAATGCAACCTACAAAAACAAAGGTGTGAAGGACACTCGCACTTTATGGGTTTCTTACATACAACTTCTACCAGCTTAGTACTTTAAATCAGTCAAGCAAATATTAAGAGCCTCCACGAGTAATCTGTATGTCTTCCGAATATCTGATGAAAAAGTTACAGTTATTAGTCATTGGCTTCTGCCAGCGGCTTTGCCCGCGTGAATGATGGAATATATCCCAAGGGAACATACTCCCTATTCCAGACTCTAACCTACCTCTTTGTTAAATTTCATCCAAATCCTTTCAGCCGTTCTGGCGTGATTGAATAACGGACATAATCCCAAATTTCCCATTTACAAAAACAGTTAAATTTATCAAGGTTGGTAACGGGCATAACTTTAATAGTCAGAGCAGTTAAATATCAACTTGCCCTCGCCCGCGTCTAATGAGTAATTAGTTGCACCGGAAAATGGTAGAATCCGTAAGATTGTAATAAATCTTTATTAAATTATAATTTATTGATGAATTATGAACAAATCGTTTGCAATTTTCCGGTGACAACAATAAATCCAATCCAAATTCAATCTCAACCCAATTCAGTTTCCAATATCCGATTATCTTTGCCGTATTAGGAAAAAAAAGAGTTTACAATATCAGGCGATTGGCGATTTTACAATCTTACGGCGTTTGCTATTTCCGATGACATAGCCAATAGGCTGGTTTGTGAATCAGAGTACCAATTCTACTCATTTTCAAGCAACGTTCGCATTCGCATCTTAGTCGCAATCTGTCAAAAAAACCTAATTTTTCATCCATTTTTGACAGTTTGCGAATGAGATGCGAATGCGATCGTTGCTTAAAAAAATGTAGAATTCGCACTCAGGTGTTTCGAGTACGTATCAACCCCTACTTTAATGCCAATATTGCCAACTTTTCAGGGTGAAGTAAAGTTTGACAAATAATAAAAAATCTTAGTTCAGAAATCGGTGGTACATGTGTGAGCTACATATATGTATGTATTTAGGTACTGTAAAATTAAACCAAAATTCGTTCAGTAGTTTTTGCTTTAAAGAATAACTAACATCCACCCATACATTCTCACAAACTGTCATCTTACCCCATACCATACTACTAGTATAAAAGCGTAAGTTTGCATGAATGTTTGTGACTCCGCCGACACAACTGAAAGGATCTGGAAGAAAATCGGTACAGAGGCCCTACTATGAAGTCAAAAAACCATCATGATTCCGCTCTTAGAGAGAGACGGAGCTATACATAGCGAATAGCACTATCCCTTTTACTTCATCGGTTTTGTTGGTATTAGCACGTCATAGTAGGGCAGCATAGATATATTATGGTCTGGAATAGCACATAGAAAGAAAGAAAGAAAACTTAACTAGTTCTCTTTCTTTCTTTCTATGTGCTATTTGGCACACACAGATACACACAATATAGGTAAAATAAAATGAAACTTAATTTTAGAACAATTAAGCTTCATCAATTAGGCTTTTTTTTCCGGGACATATATGTATAATTTCAACATGTACGATGTAACCATAACTTTGTAATAAATATTATTTTTAAAAGAGTGTCTGTGCAGTTTCTAGCACGTTCTTCTCCATAGAGATCTACGTTTTGGAACGTGCAAATAGCTTCATCTTTTTGACCTACAGACCTTGACAATTCAAAAGTGCCTATAAAGGGTCTAATTGAAATAAATGCTTTGAGTTTTTTGAGTTTTGGGAGTATAGAAAGAAAAGAAAAAGAAAAGGAAGAAAAAGAGTTTATATATGTTCCCTTGGGATTATTTCTGACATTCACGCGGGTGGAGTCGCTGGCAGAAGCTAGTATTTATAATTTTATTGGGACTTTAAAATAATATCGATATCTGCCAGCCCAAGCAGTTTCTTGCTCAATACACGCTAACCCCAAAACGTCCTACAAAATATAAAGTTTGAAAAAGTAAGAAAAAATAATCACACACTCACCGCGCACTTACATGAAACACGCACGGTACATAGAAAAAAAAAGAAATTAAAAAAATGTTGATGTTGTGTTGATGTTGTTTTTTTTGTATGTGTGTGTGTTGTTGTTTTAAATGTTTGGATGGGTGGATGTTTGTTACTCAATCACGTCAGAACGGCTGAACAGATCTTGGACTGACTTTTTATTCCCTTGGGATAATTTACGACATTCACGCGGGCGGAGCCGCAGGCGACAGCTAGTACTGCATAAATACTTTACTGAATATGAAATTCGCAATATGTTGGGGCCCTCTATAAGCCGAAATAGGTATTTTCAATTACTCTTAGGAAAACTGTCGTCCACTTCCTTTAAGTATTTAAGAAGCTTTGAAAGTATTACACAATAAAATACCCGAGAATAGGTCCCTGGACGACCAGTATTAACGTCCAGTAGTTTACAACTGTACCGGGTCACCTGCCTCGCAAATGTTCGCAACGCAATAGCTTACTTTAGCCTTGCTCACTTTAATAGCTTACTTTAGTTTAGAACTCTTTAAGTGGTTTTAAGCTAAGTACTTTTATACCTATATTATCGTATGGACCTGCTTTATTGCATCCAAACATATTATCGATACTGAATAATTATTATAAATGCGAGTGTCTGCCTGTCTGTTTAGTTACCTTCTTCACTTAGTTACAACTTTAAAGCGTGTTTCATACAAACTTTCTAAAGTTTGACTTTTAATTGTATTCAGTACCTTGACAGTTCAAAGAATAAATAGTGTTTATCGTGTTTCTAAGACAATTGGATTGTTTTTTTAAAATTTAATTTGTGTTTTTTTTTGTGATGTGTGTTTTTTTTTAGTTTTTATTTATTTTCGTTATAATTATTGTAGTTGATAAGTTTTTTAGTGTTCTGTGCGTTTTTTTCCGACAGAATAAATAGATTTTCTTTTTTTCTTTCTTATATGATTTCAAATAAAAAAAAATCCTATAAGTACTTCAGTTAATTCTTTTATTCCAACACTATCTTTTTTTGTCAAAATTTAAATCCTTCAACTGTCAAGTTACCAAATAAAATATAAAGTCGAACTATAGTCCTTTTTTTGGAAAAGAATGAACCGATTTAAATAAAACTTGGGTCACATACGCAAGATATCTTGATCTAAAAAGTTAGTAACGAATATTTTCAAGACTTTACATGGAAAGAGAGAGAAATTTTAAGTTTTCGATAGAAAGTGAAAAATCATCTTTCGCTCATCAGCAAACGGTTTGTCGACGCTTCACGTGACCAGCTGGCCTTTTCTTTGGCCAACGAATCAGCATTGCCATTCAACGTGGCAATGCGGCCAGTGTTCTGGGCACTTTTCCCGTGACAGCGATGTGGTCGAATTTTTCGATGCCCTGTGAGTTCTTCCCCTCCCCTTTTACTCCGCTTGTATATTTTCTACTCGCTTGTATATAGTATCTATAAGTTTTTATGTATTTGCCTGATAGATAAAAAAGACCGTCTTTCGCTCTAAAAACTCTTTTCTGAAAATTTTCATTAACTTTTAAGACCTAGGTACTATGTGTATGCGTACCAAGTTTCATTAAAATCGGCTTGGGGTCGGCTTCCAGTCAAACCGGATTCAGCTGAATACCAGTATTATACGTGGAGCAGCTGCCTACCAGACCTCAACAACCCATTCACTGGGTAACACGGTACTTCTAGTAAAACTAGATTAAGATTTTCTGGCTTCTGACAATCCGTAACGACTGCCAAAGATCTACAAATGACAACCGGGACCAACGGCTTAACGTGCTTTCCGAGGCACGAAATAATCTCGGTATGTTAAGATGGTCACCCATCCACAAACCGACCATGGCAAGCGTTGCTTAACCCTGAAGATCGACCCGTGCGGCTTGTATTCTTTAGCCAAGAATAAGGACCTGAAATGTTTGAAATACTGAACAGTAAACGCTCATCGGATTTGGTTGACACTTTGCACACGGGTAGACCATATCTTGGTCCCTGTACATATATATATGTACATTATATACAATATATATTTCCAGGAGGATATCCTTGGCTCCAGGTCTCTGGCAGACAAGGTAGCCCTTTGGAAGCGTCTGGCGAAAAGTAAAAGAGAATTTGAAATAGGAATTTAAAAAAATGTTTTGTTTTTACGTATATTTACATATACATAATTAGCCAGCGAGTGAGAGGCTGACGTAAAATATATGTATTATGAAGTTTAAACCTTAAACATAGTATTATTTATAATAATATCAGTAAGTAGCACTAGCGTGAGTCCGCTGGTGATACAATATGTAAGAAACAAGTTTGTTCTGTTTTTTTTATATTTCTATGGTATGTTACCTTAGGGTAATTTTCTTCCTCGCGGGAGAAGCCGCTGTCCGAAGCTAATAATATAATTATTTGGAGATAGATCATTTCAGAAAGTATTTATTGATCTGCTTACGAAAGCCATTCGCTAATAGGTCTCAACACTATCGCTAAATGTGGCTTTTACACATTTATAGCCAAGAGGGGAAGAGATAGTGTCTAATAAAAAGGGAAGCGGAGGAAGAAGAATTTCCATCAAACACAGCATATATAAAGTGATGGTGGCAATACTCGCCTTCGGTCTATATCTCTTACGCTCCAATTAGCGAGTCCCTCCTTTACAGGTTTTTTATTAAACCGAACTTACTGGTACTAGGTACAACATCATGTAAATTACAGGCCTAAAACAACTAACCAAATGGCTTAAAAATATTTTCATCTCATCTAAAAATCATATATAACAACTTCGAATCTTCTTAATCTTAAAATCAAAACTTAATATCCTTTGACCCAAAGCTTTTAAGTAGGTTCTCATTGCTCTTTTAGGAACATTTTTGAACTCAAGGTAGGTACTTAATTAGCAAAGACTAAGGGTCAAAGTTCAATGACCGTTGAGGCAGTGGACCTCCTTGTTATTGTAACTTTGAGCGGAGGGCAAAGCTCTTCGCTCGAGTACTAAAAATACAGAATAATATTTTCACTAGCTGTAGCCGTGACACTGCTTGTGATTCATGTTTCTTTTCCCTGGTTATTCTTCAGGTGGTAAATGTAATAACGAAACTGATGGGCATATTGTCTGTCGAGTCATTCCTTTTCATTTAATGTATATTTGTGTCTTCGGTAATCATTCTTCTTTCCCCTATCCATTTATATATCCTATCTATATAGGTATATACTAGGTACCTTAGTATAAACACTGATTGAATTGAATGAAAATGTTGCCTTGCCTCGTCTAGTCCAGGGTTGCGGAATTTGTTCGAAAGAGTCACCGCGGCCCTGGAACGCAAAGGGCATTGGGAGGAACACGGATGTGTTTTAATCAGTAAGAGTCTGACACTCCCTTCCCGCCCAGAGCGGAAAGAGTTATTTGATGATAGCCTATCCTTAAAAAAAAAGAAAGCGTGGAGTCCGGAATTGTTCTTGGTTGATAGCAATAGGCTTACACATGGTTTAAACATGGTACTAAGGTAAAAAGAGCTCTTTAAACGAAATCTTATTCCAATAAGTGAGTAATCTCAGTAATCAACTTGTGAATCGAACTGAAACTGTTTTTTTATCCGACTGCCCTAGAGAGTTCATTGTATAACGATTTTTGTTGCCTTAAGTCAGGTTGTCCATCATTCGGAGATGTTTGTCTATTGAAAAACAAGGTTTTCAGTACTAAGTAAAATGATTTTCCACCTAAATTAAGTGTGAGCTGAACACTTGGCTCACAATATTGGTCTCATCAGAAGGCTTAAAGTCACCCAAAAGGCAACGGAGAGGGCAATGCTCAGAGTGAACTGATGACATGCCGGTGTCCTACTAATATTATAAACGCGAAAGTCTGTAAGGATGGATGGGTGTATGGATGTTACATACGTGTTACTCTTTCACGTCAGAACGGCTGAACGGATCTCGATGAAATTTGGCACAGAGGTAGATTATAGTCTGGAATAACACAAACTTTTCATCCCGGGAATATGTTCCCTTGGGATAATTTTCGACATAAACGCGGGCGGAGCCGCGAGCGGTAGCTTGTATAATCATATATGGAGCTCACCTCGTGATCACTTCGCCCAAGCCTTCACTTCGACATGTTTACAGAATCGACCGGCTGGTGAGGGTTGCGGGTAGCCGATGGATGCGAGACGCACAGGACTAGTTGTTATGGCGACACTTGGGAGAGGTGCCAGCAGTGGACGTCTATCGGCTGGTATGATGAACACTTGCCTTGCGGTTCAGGGGATCGCCAGTCCTGTTAAACTAAATAATCAATTAGCCTAGCCTTATCCCAACTACACACGCACAAACACACACTATGTTGAAATCGACTTTAAGTCCAACGGGATGCAGCTGAATACCAGTATTACATGAAGCGACTGCCCATCTGACCTCCAAAACCCAGTCACTGGGTAATACGATACCCTTTGGCAAGACTGCTGTAAAATTGTCTGGCTTCTAAATACCCCAAACTAACGTCGAAGATGTTCGAATACCAGATGGGATCAACGGCTCGTAATGGTATGTAATGGATGGTCCCCATCCACGCCCGACCTCGGCAAGCTGCCCGTACAACTGTTATAATTTAAATCAGTCCAGCTAGAAAATTTAATCACTTCCACAACTTATTTTTACCTTGATTGACTCATCGATTCATAAAACACGCCCAATGCAGTTAAGATGCAAACAAACAATTTTAAAGTGAAAAAGTATATGTTATAGTAGGCGCCAGATAAATGTGGAATAAAGTACATTGACCTTTCCCTAATAACTGTTCATAGGTACCTGAACAATTAAATATGAATCGTTTTTCATTATTAGACAATGTTAAGGATCACGAGAGATGATGATTCGGGACAGCTTTGTGTCATTAATTCCGTTTTTCAAATTAAAAATGTCAATAATTGTAGGTGGGTCAATGACCGTTATTCCACGATTATCTGGCGCCTACTATAGTATAAAATTACATGGCTGGTAACTCCATATGTCCCTGACAATATAATACTGAATACTAACAACCTACAATTTGACGTCTAGTTTAAGTGTCTATTGTTCACGTAATATGCAGGTTAGGTGCGACAGCCAACAGACTTCAGAGACAGTTAAACGATCAACTAAATATTGTTTTCAAAAGGTAAAACTTTTTTTATTCGACAGGAGTGACTTTATTTCTCTTTATAAGTAGACAAAGCACTCGAAGGGTTCAACCCTTTCTATAAAACCTCTTTAGTTACTTGAAGTGTCGTTTGAATGTAGATAATTCACGGGCAATTAATTATATATTTACTTTTTTGCTGTGCAATGTACACTTGTGCTGCCGAGAAGACATTTTTTTTTAAATTACGATGAAATAAGAAGCAGGAGTAAGTAGGAGTTTCCTTCAGATTGTGATTCAGATTGTGTCACGCTATTGGGGAGCAGATAGACATTTTGGGACCAAATCATTCAGCACACAAACACTGCTGAAAATCCACCACCATAGCCTTAACACTTATTTTCGTTAAGTAAATTCAAACATCTCCCGACATAAAATTAGTAAATATATATATTGTAGCTGTTTATTGTCCCATTACATAAATAAAAAGGTTTTAGCAGTTTTACGCCCAACGATTTTCCGGGAAGTTTCAGACATACATTAAAATTATTATTCTGCACAGGCAAAACTAAACTTTCCGGCTGCCATACCATAAGTATCAGTGTACTCACGGCCCTTTACAGTAAGCCTGGTCTCATATGTCTAATACATAAGCCTTCGGTAAACTAGATAAAGCATAACTCAACAAGTGGGGTATGAACTCGGAACTATTCGGAGTTCGAAATCCGACCGTAACATACGTTACGAAGGAAGCCCTTCGGAAGATATAGGTGCTGTGTCCATGGAAGGAGTGAAAGTTAGTGAAATATTGATTTTAATGTTACTTTTCCAATAAACTGGGATACTTCCTCGTTGGTCTAGTTATTTTTCCTGTGTACTCTACTTAATATAACTGAAAACGTGAAATACATATTTCGCTTGCTTAGATGAACGGGGAATCAACTAAAAAAAAAGTAGACTTTTTAGGAGAGCTTATGCAAAGTTTCAACGTCAAAAATACCCTAATACTGCGAAAACCTCTCCTCTATATATTTTTGCAACAATTTCCATGTTTTCGGTGGCTTTATGATTTTACACGTGCTGTTCACTAAGGCTGGTTTCACAGCTGGTCTCCCGGACAACTGTGAAACCAAGCTTAAGCAATCCATAATTTCATATCACACCCGTCACTTGACAGTTTTATTAAATAGACCTTTGATTGCGGTATAGCTATCATTCAGTTTCTGTAGACTGTCACCAGAGTCAACAAACTCACGACTCATATTTACGTGAAGCATAAAAATGCAAGCAAGCATTTCCAATCACTTTCTTTTGATCACAGAGAACCCTCCAAATTCGAAGGGCCAAAAAATGCTTCTCAAATAATTTTCCACCAGTCACGGTGACTGATATTGTATTTTTTTTTGCAACAAAAACGATTACAGACTTATTTGAGTAGTATTGTACTATCTATGATATTGATATGACATTTAAAAATCGACTAAAAAAACAAAAAAAAAAGAATACAATTTGATTTTCAATTTGGAACACGTCTATTCATAGACGAGACTATATTTTTGCTGCCATTTACCATAACTGATTTTGTCAACCTTTTTTGCAACAAGAAGTTTAAGGTCCTGTTTCACGACCTCCTCCTAATCACCGAATAAATCGAAAATGGAACAGAATTTGCATGGAATTATCTGCTAAGTAAATTAACGGGAACTTAATCGTAAGTGGTGAAACTGGCCATATAGACCTATTTGAGTAGTATACTGTAGTATGACATTAAAAAATCAACTAAATAACAAAAACATCAATTCGATTTAAAACTTGGAACACGACTAAACATAGACAAGACTTTCTTTTTACTTGTAGGTTGTCAGTGTATTTTTTTCATAGTCTAGTTCACGTGTTGTGTAAAGGTAATGCCTTATTAACCTATAATAGGTATTGATTAGGTGACAACGTGTAGTACCTACACAATTCTGTTAGGGCGCGTTTTCAATTACGGAATGTTGTCGTAAATGCCACGTAAATATTTTAGATGAGTGAAATTGTTTCTAGCAAAATTATATTGGATGCTTTTGAAGAGGTTTTGTTACTGATAGATTGGGGTTTTATCTATTTTAATATTAGTGAGAATAAATAGTTTTAGCAGTATCAAATTTATCTTCTACATAAATGTTCGCCGCAAAACATATTACAAGTACTCAAAGTTTTTATCCTAGAACTGCGTTGAATCGTTTTGCAAGTACGAAGAAACAATTAGTTTGCTTTCCGATCCCTCCCGATAAACTGTTCTACCAGTTTCCAATTGGGATTTCCAATTTCCTGCAAACTTGAAAAAACCGTTGCCAACAAAACCTCGACGGAACATAGTGTAACACCAAAGAGTATTTAATCTGCGTTGGATTAGAAACTTTAGTTTTATATTCCTACTAGTTAACATTTTCCAGTCATACTTATTCGGATTTATTTATAAAGAAAACTAATATATCAGGCTTCATAAAATTTCTATTTGAATTTAGTATCTAATTACTCAGCTCTTGCTAAGTCGATAATCTCCTATGGACTTACCAGTTATGGACGCTCATTTAAAATTCACCTAGACAAATGCATAATTTTCAAACACGTTTGTTGAAAATTGCAGTACCAAACTATGTAAAAATAAATACCGAGATAATTACATAGGGTTATTTAAACATTGCAAAATATTATCTGTTCTAGCGCGCGCTCGCGCTAAGTATCTGTTCCTCTTAGAACATTTTGATAACAGTGATATTCAAATTCCAGCAAAATATGACGTGAATACACAAGAAGCCAAATCAAAATCATTTCAAGTGCCACACAAAAATAACTTTTACGGCAGGCGTACCGCTTCTTTCACAATACCCAATTTACTAAATCAAATACCTGTAGACATTAGAGACTCAATGAATAGTAAAACATTAAGCGCAAGCTGAAAGAACATTACATCAACTCAATTAAAACTTAACTGTTAATAGCGCATTGATCAAATCTCAGGCCATGGCATGCTAGGATAGGACAGACCCCAGAGGTCTATTCGTGTGCTTTGTTTTATTGAATAAATGAAAAAAAAACAAAACGAATCATAGACTTGGTTTAGGTGGAAGGAGTGGAACTCTCTGCCTGCGTCTGTGTTTCCGAACGCATACAACCCTAATCTCTTCAAAATTAGAGTGAACAGGCTTCTTCTGGGTAAGCTCGCTCCATCGTCGACTTTGTCTCTGTCATCTATGACCTAGACTAGAGTCAAGAGCAAACCCATATTAAATAAAAAAAAAAAAAAAAAAGGTAATCATTTTTATGCATAAGCCTGAAATGTTGAATGAAAATTTAGAATAGTCCATTCAAACTTATTCGAAATAAGTAAACTCACGAGATAGAAGTAATCGTATAGACAACTAATAAATATTATGTGTTACAAACATTTTTTTTTTGTTTAAATTCTCTAATATTAGAACTTGCTAGTCGGATTTGAAAAAATCTTTGCCATTTGATGGCCCAATTCTTGAACAACGTTATAGGCCTTTTTACACCATACTACGACTCTTTGAAGCCGAGCAAAAAGAGAGAAAAGATAGAAAAAACGAACCGCCGGGCACACCTAGTTAACAATATTCAGTTTGAATCGAAAAATTGAGTTTTACTGTCTGTATGTACGACGAACAGATACAAAAGTTGGTAAAAGAAAGCCAAAACAAAGTTTGTAACATCAATTTGCTTAGCCTCTAGAATTCTAATTCTCGGGGGAAAGAAACGTTTTAAAAGTTTGGATTTTGCCACATCATTGTCGAGTGTCTATGGTACCTATATGTATTATGATATCTAACCTTTTTTGAGTGTTTTCCAACTGTTTTCAGTTTGAAAATTATCTTTGTGCCAAATAGCTTTTATTTTCTTTTATATGTTCACCTACTTTGAGGGCTCTCAAATCTAGGTTCAAAAGGGTAACAGATAAAAATATCTTATACTTATTGTACTATCTTTATGATTCAAGATATTTTTCCATGTTTGAAATAAAATTAATTCCGAAAATGGAATTCTTTTCAAACTAAGTTCCTATTTTAAAACCCGTACTTCGGTTTAATGTAACGAAGATTCAAATACACCATAAACAAAAAGAAATAAACATGAAGACTGAGAGACATAAAAACAGATAAATTCAAATTTTTACGTCCGACATTAGCAGCAACTTGGTTTCAAATCTCGTTTTCATCATTTTCCGATTCGCTTTTATGAGTTAGAAATACGGGATTTAATTTGAAATGGGTTACAAAAAATCAATCTTATCATTAGACAAGATTATATTAATGTTTTAGTCAGAAATAGTCACGTGATAGTCGAAATAAAAAAAATATACATACCCGCACGAAAATCCAGAAAACGTGCAAAAACTCCACAAGAAAAATTCACAGCACTATACACCACAGACACGTCTCACTACTAATAAAAAAAATAGACACCATGTATAAAAGGAACAGTGATGCGTTATTTTTTAAATTATCGCGGTAAAGCCAAGGCGTTGATTCCGTACAGCCTGTCGCGGTAGGCGTCCTGACGTTGGTACCTCGCGTCGCCCACTGCTCGCGCAGAGCTCGCGCCGTTTTCACATAATACTCGCTTTCAGACGTCGCTTGCAATATGCTCGTGTGATCGCTATGTGCATAGCACAACTGTTGCTTTTGCCTTGCATTAAACGTCAAATACACTTTTTAGGTAGCGTACTCTAAGCTACGTTACTCTAGTATATTACGTTTAATTTGATCAGAATCAGTTTAGTTTGTGCTACTATGTTGTGTGATTTCAGAATCTTTCTTTATTAGAGCATTGCTTTTAGTGATTCATTGAAGGTACTGATTACAGAGATAAGCTTACTGGGTATGTGGGTGGATTATTTTATAACATGGCAAATAACTAAAGTTTGAACATACAGTGATTATGTATCTTTCTACTAATTTGTGTTCCCAAAGTGCATTAAATGCATTTTTATTAAAAAAGCGACTTAAATAAATACTAGCTTTTCTCACCAGGTTTTCAATTACAAAATGCCTATCCAAGAACGTAGATTTTGTTTTTAACGGAACGTAACAGCGGAAACGCAGTGCGTGTGAAACTCGCCCTTCGCCCCCTTCCAAGCATAGATCTTATAATAATCTGTGTAACCCAATTTTACGCGTTACTACACGTAAATTAGCGACGGAACCCAGGTGTGCCGTGTCGAGTGCGTTTCATAGCTTAGTGTTGCCAGCGGAAGCAAAATACTGTCCCTACCTCTGTGTGTATCTACCTACCAACGCAATCAAATGATTGCTTCCTGTAAAATTTACTCACAAAGTTAACTCGATATTAAACTTTAATTTTCCAATAATTTTGGTGTTAAACTTAGTGATATTTAAATTTATATAGCAACATCAATAAAAAAGACAATTTTAAGTAATAAGTAGCCTAATTTATTAGCGCAGCTTAAAAAGCGACCAAAATCGTTGTGGGCCTGCTTTTATTTACATAAAAATCTTTAATATTCAATACAACTCTCCCAAGAGGTATTTTGTTTGTTCGGGATTTCTCGTTCTTTTTCTTCAATCAAAGCAAATTTTCCGCAATAGCAACACCGCCCCAAGTGATTGATGCTTTCCCGCCAAAAAGAATTACTGACCAGTTTATGAATCATGGCCGACATGTTTTACATAATAACGCCTTGTTTCGGCCGCGATCGAAATAAAAGATAAAAATAAACACGTTATCAACGCAGCTTTTGTTTATGAGCTTGTCAGGATATTAATCACGGGAGCAGTTGCCAACAGATAGAATGTTTGGACTGTTTTACTATCGAAGAAACTATTTGTTTAATGTTACTGTGAAAGAGAGATTGTAGGTGAATTTTAAGATACACCATTAAATGCTGACGATAGCTAATATTTTGCGAAATGCTATCAGCTAAGTAAACAAAGAAATGCTTGGTAAAATCAAACAGATTTCCTTTGAGATTAAGTCGAAAGAGTTTTGTTGCTTCTTGTCAGGTAGGCATTACGAAGCGATTTATTCGATTCTGCTAAATAAAAGGCTTGAGTTCCTAATTTAGACTTTGGTTATAGCAGCAACTTAACTTTTAAACTTTCTATTTGACATATTTGACAGATATGTCCAAGATGTCAAATAAATAAGAAAGAAAAAGTATTGATTGTCACAGAACTAAAAACTTAGCGTAGCTTTTCTTTGGAAACTTCAAATTTAGGGTGCGTATCTACCAGAGATGTGCGAGGAAAATGAGTGTCGTGAGGATGCATAACGAAGCTTTGAAACGATATGAGCGTTTTCAAGAGAGATGTGCGAGATAGCCGAGTGGCGCGAGGATGCGTAGCGACGCTGTGAAACGGTGCGCAGTTGACCGATGCGAGGATGTGTAGCGGACTGTTTTTTAGTTTCTCGCTCGCGTTCATCCCTAGCATACATCCCTCGCACACATTCCTCGGACACATCCCTCGCACTCATTCTTCGCTTGTTTTGTACGTACAAAAACCTCGAGCCGCTAAGCCGTTTCCACCGGAGCTGCTAGGTAAAAGAAGTGATTCCCGGACTCAGACATCCCTCGCTACGCGTCCTCGCACATCTCTGGTGGTAACGCCCCCTTACCGGGGGTTATTCTACGACGTTTCGAAGGATTTTCTAACAATCAAGCTTTTACAGCAGCACACACTCTAGGTAGGTGAAAAAAAACAGCAATTAGGCGAAAAACAAACAACAACTATTGTTTTAATTAAGTGAAATCACCGATGTAGATTCACTCCACGCTCCTCTTTAATTATCAGGTCACCACAAAAACTCCAGCATAAAATACCTACATCGTAAAGATTAAAAGATCTCAGTGTTTATCTAAGAAAGTGTTTCATAGTTTCAGCTGGTTATTTCCCGCGCAACTTGCGAGAGTAAACTGAAGAAATGGGTCACCAAAGTACTCGGTAGTCGGGAAGAAATGGACCGACGACGATCTGGATATGTAGGGTGCAATCTTTGAGTTCAGAATCTAGCTACAAGATCAAGTTCTGAAGTGGCGATTGGAAGTTTGGTTGCTTCTGAGTTGGAATTGGGTCGATTACATGGTTAAAGTGAGTGAGATTTACTTATCTGTTTGGCAGAACAAGTACCTTCAGCTTAGTTACAAGTCATCAGACAGCACTGCTACTGTATATTTGACCTGCTCAACCCAGTTACGAGTAATAACAACATTAATAATATTAATCAATTATTATTAATTAATTAATCCATTTGTTTTATTCACCCACGTTCGTAACTCGCGCGCTCATGGCACGGCGCTGTAGATGACCAAAAATAAGTATCAGCACGTCGCCGGCGAGTTAAAAAAAAACACCGTGTGCATAGGCCCTTAACTAAGGGCCTACTTACTTTTTGGTCATCTACAGCGCTGCCGCCGTGAGCTATCGTGCGTCGTCGGCGCGTTAAAAATACCGTGAGCATAATAGGCTCTGAAAACTAGCGCTGGACGTCTGACGCCCAGCAAATGCTGAGATGGTAACCTTTCTGTGGATCCTTGGTTTGGTCACGCTGACCGTAACTGTTTCAGTCCGATCTATAATTTATTTTACTTTGTGTTTGATGTTTTTTACTTTATTGGGACATAAAACAGTTACACATTACAATATTAAGGTATGCCTGAAAAAAACATTAAACTAGGTGATGTGTCTGTCGCAGCCAAATATCTTAATCAGTCGTTTAATTGGTTGCCTAGCCTTTCCATTTAACCGCCGATTTTTCAGAGACCTAAGTGACATCTTTGGTTCAATATCGTTTAATGACTTGCCCTTGTCACTTATGTCGCTGATTAATGAACAGGCTAGGCTTTTAAACGGCTGATTAAGCTAGGTAGCTGCGACAATTCAAGAGCAAAAAAAGAAAGAAAGAAAGAAAATTGTGTTTATTGGCATTGTAATAGAAACATAAAATTAAACAAAATTAACATGATACCCCAATGAAATATATCATACCCCTGACATATTCAATTGACAAAAAACTCAGCTAACCAAAAAGTATCTAATTGATATTTTATAAGGAAGCTTTCAACAATTCAATCTATCAACATTATTATCAAAAGGTGTCATCAGTTCAAACTCACGGGTTCACGGGCTGAAGACGATAACGCGTATTCCAATAATTTCATTTTCACGTCAACAAAGTATTTGTCAGAACTCTGACGGTAGGAATTTGTTATCATAGAATATTGATTTCCGGAGTTCATATAAAATGAAAAGTCGGATAGCAGTTTACAAATTAACGTATATACAGGTTGTTCCAAAACTGCGTGATCATTTTTAAGGATGGTGTTCTGTTTCTGCTATACAATAAAGAAACAATGTCAAAAAAAAAAATTGTCTTTTTTTATTTCAAGCAGCTTGGTGCAGTAAGTGGCATCGAATCTGTGATTGAATTAAATTAAACGCCACCAACTGCATCAGACTGCTCCAAAAGTGTTATTTTTTAAGTGAAAACTTCTGTAGGCACGTTGGGCATTTTTGGGATGGGAAAAAATCATCTAACTCGCGACACTGTTATCGTAACCAACACCTCTGTTTATAACGTAGTATTCTACTAGTAGTGGGGGTATCGGAATCGTGGGTTAATTGAAGTTTTTTATGAATTTAAGGTTTTATGGATTTTTCTACGGCGTCTTAAAAGGGAGCCCATGTTTTGGTTATTTTTGCGATTGGACTTACCGTTTTCGAGATATTTAAAATTTTATTTCTCAAATCGATCGCTACGCGATTTGCTACGATGCGACGCAGCGCGTTCGGCGACGGTAGCGGATCGCGAGGCGCGTTGGGCATTTTTCTTCAAGTTTTCACTTCTGTCGGCACTCCCAGAGTGCCAGTTTTTTTTTTACTTTTAGTCGTTTTTTGCGCTCAGTATTTTGAAAAAGTCAATATTTTTTAATTTTGATATTATTTCTTTACTCTCTAGCAGATTCAGAACAACACCCTTAAGAATGACCACGCACTTCTGGCAAAACCCTGTATGTTTTCACAAATGGAAACGTATGGCCAGCAGTGGGACAGAAAACAGAAAATAAGTAGGAAAGATAACAAAAACTAACCTCTGCCGGCGTACAAGGGTCCGAAGCCAACTCGCAGAGGCCCCGTTAGACATTTCGAATGGAATGGGGCACCAATCGACGGTTATCCACGTTAAAGTCGGAAATCATCTCAAGAGAACATAAAAGTATCCAAGACATGATCTTGAAGTTGAATTTGGATGAAACTTGGCAGAACCAGGGTGTCTATCTATCTATCTATCTATTGGGGTATGGTTTCCGCACTTAGTCACCATGTGCGTGGGCCATGGCGGCCGTCATTCCAACCAGCCAACCTCCCTCCAGAAGCAGATCAGTCCTCCCAAAGAGTTCAGGGTGTCAGTGAGTGAATTCGGTGTCAAGTTTCAACGAAATCCGTTCAGCCGAAAAGACATGGAAAAATAACACAGAGGTACTACACATACAGGCAGAGTAACTCGCATTCATAATATTAGTTGGATAGATAAATAATAAAATAAATCTGCCATATTGGCTGAGTACATACCTACTGCACGTAAATGTGTACCTACTTGTCAAATGAAAACAGCTTCAAAACTCGATCAAAATCTTTCAAAACAAACCTCTTCGTTAATTGACTGGCCTGTTGGTCGAGTGGTTAGTGACCCTGACTGCTTAACCGGAGGTCGTGGGTTCGATTCCCACCCAGGACAAATCTTTGTGTGATGAGCATGATCATTTGTTCTGTGTCTGGGTGTAATTTGTGTATAATATGTATGTATTTAGAAATATATAAGTATGTTTATCAGTTGTCTGGTTGCCATAGTACAGGCTCTGCCTAGTTTGGGATCGGATGACCGTGTGTGAGTTGTCCCAGGAAAAAAAAAAAAAAAAAAAAAAAAAAAAAAAAATTGCCGATGAGATCAGATTGCAACTACATTCTGAACGTTTTCAAATACGAAAATTGCCCTTCCGGTATATCAATGAAAATTCGCACAACTCTGTCAGTCGGTATGCATTTTGGAGCTGTCAAATATTGCCAGTTCTCTTTGACATTTTAGGGTTGTCACCCATTTAACTGTCATAGCGGATTTTGCCTTCACACATCACCCCGTTGAATAGTCGTATAACTCGGCAAAACGGTAATATCCTGATGTCAACAGGCCTTTACTGCACGGATTTTGATGCCTGAATTTCTGCGAATCCTGCGAGTAAATCGCGGAGTTAGAACTTGAATTATTGAATGTTTTTATGGACTTGGATAAACGTAAGCTTGATGAAAGTGGTGCTTTGGAAGTGAGTGAAATCCCTGTACTCGAAACACGTCACTCACTCATAAAGCTGCATAGAAGGATAATTTATTGAAGGTCCAATTTACTGTCTTTTTTTTAAGGATGGGAAATCATCAAATGACTTCTTCCGCTCTGGATGACTGACTAAAACTCATCCGTGTTCCTTCTAAAGCCCTTTGCGTTCCGGGGCCGCGGTCACTCTTTCGAACAAATTCCGCTACCCTGGAATTTACTTAGTCTAAATAGGTATACTACTTTCACCTTTTTTAAGTGAAATCATCAAATTACGCCTGCCGCTCTGGTGCGAAAGAGTGACCGATAGATTATCCGATCACTGCTTATGACTAAAACTCACCCGTGTTCCTCCAAATGCCCTTCGCGTTCAAAGTCGCGGTAACTCTTTCGAAAAATACTGCAACCCTGACAGGATATACATATATTACACCTGCTATTAATATCACAAATCAATTTAATCGCAGCAGATCATCCACGTAGTCCTATTTCAATCTAACTGCCGCGCCGCTCACAAATTCTAAGAACCTATTAAGTTAAATGGAACATTGTAGTAGTCGCAAATGCCGCAAAATTCCATGGGAATGGTTCAACCAGACACATTGCGACGAGAACATTCCAACAATCTTGATTTCTAAGTGATACCCACGATTTACCTTGAAATCTAAAATTAATCAAAAGTTAAATTAATCGAGTTGACGTCATTTATTTGCCCTCTGAGAACAGCATTCAAATCAAACATCTACACAGATAAATATGTAGATGTTTGATTGGAATGCTGTTGATAGTATTTAGGGGATGTTCTGCCAGGACTTGTGATGTCGAGCAAACTTTGCAACTGCGTACTTGTAAATGGCCCGATCTTTTACAAAAGGGAACTTCTACTTATTGAGCTACGCTACACTTTTGTACATTTTCAATATACTACGTACTACTTATATTTTCACTATACTATTTCAAATTGATTGAACACACAAGTGAAATTTACCTTCTTCTATACGAATAATAACTTGAAGCAAGGTGAAGTAAAGTGTTGAACTGCTTTTTTGATCTAACCGAAGCCAACAATTCCCGTACCTATAGAAAGCAGATAGATATCTACTAAAGGGTGTCCCAATATTAACGCAAGATTTTTTTTAAATCGTATTTTTTTACAAAATCATGTCGGGAAAATGTCTCCAAAGCACACATGTGCACTATTTTATCGAAATTTTATTTATTTATTTATTTATTTATTTAAACTTTATGTACAAAAGTGGTACATGGGCGGACTTAATGCATCAAGGCATTCTCTACCAGTCAACCTTTGGGTTATAAAGACTATACTGTAGTAGGTGTACAATAAATAAAAATAAGATTCAAAATTGAATTTTAACAATTCGGAAAGAATATACAGATAATATATATAATACTAATGAAATACATATATATGCTAAAATAATAAACTAATAAATATGATATATAATAATCATACCGATTAAGAGAATTCATAGTAATCATGACGAAGAACAACTAAGAATGACAAGCTTTTAAGTAGTGTTTTCGGATTTTACGCTTAAAGGAAAATTTTGACTCCGCCTTCTTGATGTCAAGGGGTAGCATATTCCAGAGTTTAATTGTAGAAATAGCGTAGGAATTAGACAAAAACCCGGTGCGGTGAGAAGGGATATGAAGAAGTAAGTTTTTAGATGCTCGAAGGTTGAGACTGTGAGAACTGCCCAACACTTTAAAATATTGTTTTAAATAATCAGGAGCACAAGGATCGTTCATGATAGTGAAGAGCATGCAGAGGGATCTGAGGGATCTCCTCTGACGGATAGGCAACCATTTAAGCTGAGAACGGAAGGAAGAAATGTGATCATATTTACGAAGGCCAAAAATGAAACGAATACAGTTGTTAAGAAGTCGATCCAGTTTGTTGAGAAGTTCTTCCAGTTTGTTGAAATTTTCCATTACCATTCGCATAAATTTGGCTGAATTTCGTTGATTTGAGTTGAATCTGCTCGTTTAATGCGCTGGTGGTTGTGCACTTGTTTGCATACCTTTGATTTAAAATAACTCCAAAAAGTCACATAATCAAGGGGTCCAATTCTTTTTACCGAAATGAATTTTCTGAATTTTGACCACCAAAAACAGCGTTTTTTTTTTATTGTTCAACATAAACGTTGTTCTCTCGAGTGTACTACAATTTTACTAACCCTAAACTATCAGCTATCAAACTGTTATATTTTTAGAGCTGCCAACACTTTACCGCGGAAATGGCGGCAAATCCAAACCTTGCGTTAATTTTGGGACACCTATAGATATCTTTCTGCTTTTCGCACTTAGAGACCAAGACTGATGCTAAAGTGAGTTTGTTTGTAACGCCTTCAAGCCTAAACAGCTCTACCGACAATGATGATGTTTTATTCATAGATATTAAAGAAACCTGGAAACAGTAATGCGCAATATTTTTTTTTTTTTGTACGAAAATCTATACCAACGCTAGCAAAACCGCGGGGAAAAGATAGTTTAGTTATGAGTCAAAGTAGGTTTCTTAATACTGCACTCTAAAAATATTGCTCTAAAAAAGCATTTAAATTTAATAGGCAACCCTACCCGCGCAACTTCTCGGCGTTCACCTCTTACTTTCTTTTTATAATATTCTAGAACTTGTTTTTATTTTTGTCTCCACCACGAGCGGACGGCACGATCGCGATTTGAATTAAAAATGTATTCAGAAAATGATGCGGTGCATGGAAAGGTTCTTGACATTTTCTTAGGTATATTTTCTTCCATGCTAAAATTTTCCGGAGGTAATTTTTTTTTTGCGGATAATAAATTAATATTAATTTAAACAACCATAAACTCAATTTTGAAAAAATAATAGGATTTCAACTTTTTCCTACCACGGTTTTTTGAGACCGAATAATGTATTTTCACGGTTTCGCTTGTAAATGCGGAACAACACACAAGTTTCAAGTTTTTTTTTTGTATGGAGTTCCAATTATGAACTTTTTATTCGGAAAAGTTTTGCCTGAAAATTCTCAGTACGTGACAACGTGATTGGTTGTCTGTTTAAAGACTTTTTTCTAACTGTGATGGCTTGTGTTTTGGTGTGATGATTTTATTTTACTCGATAGTGTTTGGCCATATTTTTAAAATTCAATATCCTTAATACTGTGTAACTACTTTTGGTGTTCAATAAAGTATGTTCTATGTACCTATGGTGTCGCACTATGATGTTCACATAATGTAGATTTATATAGGTAAATTTCTCAAGCTCATAATATTATTTCAGTATGTCTAAATATGCTTCAAATTAAAGAATAATTTCAACATACCATAAAATTCATTTTATATACTAATGTTATAAATAAATGTGAAAGTCTGTCTGTCTGTTCACAGTTCACGTCTTAACGGCCGAACGGATTTTGAAGAAACTTAGCACGTGGGTAGACCATGTCCTGGAATAGGATTTAGGATACTTTGATCTCAGGAGTAGGTATGTTCCCTTTCGACAATTTACGGGCGAAGCCGCTGGCACAACCAGTACATACACACATATAAAGCCTATAATTTTCCCACTGTCGGGACCAGCTGGAATACAAGCCTCCTCGCCTCTCCCATTTACCATAACAATAATTTATTCAGAACATTAATAAACATCGTACTGGCCCCTAAAACAGCAATATCCGTTTTTATTGCCATTTGATGATCTTGTTTAATTTTATTTCTGTTCCTAGAATAAATCTTGCTATTTCGCCCACGTCTCTCTCCTGTCGTCCGTCTACCATAGACAACCAGCTAGATAGATGGAGCAGTGGTTTCCAACATTTTTTGACCACTTTGATTTCGACACAATCGATCGCATTTCCTTACATTTCGTAATTTCAACAATATGCATTGTGCGTTTTTGTGTTGTCGAATTTCTAATATTATGAGCAATAGAATTTCTTTGCGATTTTATATGTTCTGCCATTGGGTTAGCCCAGAAAATATTTAAACTGTGATGATCTAAAAACAAATTTTAAACTTGTAGCATCCCTAATCTTTAAAATGAAATATAACAAGCATTGTTAAAGTAGTACATTTCTGATAGAAACTTAAAATCAGTTTGTATCAAAATCATTACTGACTTTTTAGTTTATTACTTTCTAGCTCCACCAGAGTGGTCCGTGGACCATAAGTTGGGAACCATTGGTACCAAGAAGTTGCATCGTATTGATCGAACGTTAATTAGTGGTGTCGGACTACCGAGCTACCTAGCATAGATCACGCTAATTAAGAGTTGGAGTTCACCTACCCGAGTTCTTTACTAGAACGTCTAGTCGATGCATTTTTCGTTGACATTTTTCTGAATACCGAATTCTGATGGCCATTTTTTTACCGACTTCAAAAAAATAGGTTGTCAATTCGAACCGTATGTAAGTAATATTGTCAGAATTTTTTGTATATGTTAGTCTACCAGCTTTTAAACATGTGTGCCAAATTTCAAAAGTGTATGTATGTTTGTTTGTCTGTATGTTTGTCCGCGCATATCTCAAAAACTTTTTATAGTCCAACTTAGGGAACAGTGCAAGATTCATCAAAATCGGTTCTGTAGTTTTTCAGATAGAGAAGAGAGAGTTAAGTGTGTATCAGTCACTAGGAAAACGTGTCGTTGGCTTAACTATGTTATTTTAAAACATGTCATTATGCATGTTGTTTCTAAACTTTTTGAATTTTTCAAAAAAGTAAAGAAAAGATAAGCAAGAATTTACGATTACACGATCGTTTAATCGTTAGATGGCAACGTAAAAATGGTTCAATCATAAGCGTATGTGGCGTGTTCAACAGTAGTCGTACCGCATACTACGACTACCAATATTGCCAAGTGACAAGGTTGATTCCTAATATGGCTGGCACCGACCTCGAAAATATAGTTGGCATATTTACTTTAGTTTTTTTTTTAAATAAAAGCTTTTCTTTCTCCCTTTTAAGTTATTAATTAATAAAGTTTTGAAGTCGGTTCAATTTTTAAAATTTTGAAATGTCGTACTGTTTTGGACTTCAAATATTTGTGATGATAGAACATGTAAGTATTTTGGGTGTCTTAACAATTTATTTACCAATTTGCAGACGACGACATTCGACTCTAAACCTTACCCGAAACATATCGAAGTCGCAAAGGGTGGGCTTTGTCCAGCAGTGGGAAGATCCAACCTGAGAGTAACCAGTATTTAACCGACCCTATCCAGTTTAATTGAAGCCAGATCGACCCCTCAATCAACGCATTAAAAAAAAAACAGAATTATATCACGAGATCTTAGAACCTACATAACTTCATTATCGACTTGACGCCGGCTTGCTTGCAAACACGATTAATTTATTAATTTTCCTTCGCTAAAATGAAGTGAAAACTGAGTTTCTTCTATGCTCCTTATATTGTCTCCTTTGATTAATATCGCTTCAGACTCACAAAACAGTTTAGGCTTGTTTAGGACACGTTGAGCTTTTAGTTAGGCGAAATCAACTTTTGATTTAGGAGGTTTGAGGACCATTATGTATGTCAGGACCTAGTGTCTAGTAAAAATGGTAAGTAAAAAGGTCAATCTTCGAGGTTAAGCAACGCTTGCCGAGCTTGATCCAAGGATGGGTGACCATTCATTACATATCGAGGCTCCCGACTGTCATTTTAAGATTTTTGTCAGTCGTTACCAATAGGTATTCAGAAGCTATTACCAGCCTTGCGAAGTAGTATTGAATTACTCAGTTACTGGGCTGTGGAGCTGAGATAGACTTTCACTCCATGTAAAATACTGGTACCCAGCTATAGTAGGCGCCAGATAATCGTGGAATATCGGTCATTGACCCACCTACATTTATTGACATTGTTAATTTGAAAAACGGAATTAATGACACAAAGCTGTCCCGAATCATCATCTCTCGTGATCCTTAACATGGTCTAATAATGAAAAACGATTCATATTTAATTGTTCAGGTACCTATGAGCAGTTATTAGGGAAAGGTCAATATACTTTATTCCACATTTATCTGGCGCCTACTATACAGCCGATTTCACTGCAAGGAAACCCCAGATAGTTGAGAAAAGGCCACGCAGATTGATATTACCCATATCTCTGCAATGACCGGTAAAGTAACAAAATATAAAACTAGCATTTTAGGGTTCCGTACCCAAAGGGTAAAAACGGGACTTTATTACTAAGTCTCCACTGTCCGTCTGTCTGTAGCTATACAGTTCAAATTTTCACAGATGTGTTTCTGTTGCCTAAAAATTAAGCATAAAAGGGGCCATCAAGACAATTTTTTCGGCTTTGACAAAAATTTTCGACTTATGGTAGGTACAGAACCTTTCGTGTGCAAGTCCAACTTGCACTTGGCCAGTTTTGTAATACTTGAACCAATAGTAAATATTACCAAGAAACTTGACATTTGTCTCTACTTCATCTTTCCAAAGAAACAGCTTATTAATTCCAACAAATCATCCAGAAAGCAAATCAAATAAAATGGTTGCTTACTTTGAGCTCAGGCGGCAGCAAAGACGTACACAGAAATGTACTCCCAATCAGCCAGAAACTCAATAAACAACTGAGGAATAAAACAAGCAATAATTTATATTTGATTGAGCAATGAAATGGCTCGATAGAAATACGGCAACGTGCCGTACCTCTACAAAATCGAACAGAAATGAAATGCATTCCGAGAACGCATTGCAAAAATAAATAAGACCTCTTCGCACTGAGATAACGTGTGAGAAGAAATTAAAAACTTATTGATACGTGCACTGGTTTTTAAAGTCTAGAACACATAAAATGAAAACTAGTGAACGACCGAAACAGGATTTTCAGCCGAAACTGAAACCGAAGCCGAACCTTCCTTTCCGATCTCAGTTTCGGCTAAAACTAGCCGAAACTAACCGAAACCGAACCTTCCTTTCTGATCTCAGTTTCAGCCGAAACTGGTCAAACCGAAACCAAAACCGTCCTTTCTGATCTCAGTTTCGGCCGAAACTAACCGAAACCGAGCGTTCCTTTCTGATCTCAGTTTCGGCCGAAACTGGCGAAACCGAAACCGAACCTTCCCTACTGATCTCAGTTTCGGCTGAAACTGGCCGAAACCGAATCCGAGACCAAACCTTCCTTTCTGATCTCAGTTTCGGCCGAAGCTGGCCAAAACCTAAACCGAACAATCGGTCGGTCTCTAATGAAAACTGTATTGATAAAGCACGCAGAAAGAAAACGTAGTTGCTTCTCCACTGATACTGAAGGAAAATTGAACTACATAGTATCCGAGTCCTGTTTTTCGAAATGAATAACGTTAGAAACATTTTTATAAATAGTTAATTTAGCCGTTAAAACTTGACTCAAAATAATATGGTTTTACTGTTTTCAGGTCAAACCTAAGTTGATAGATAGTCCTGGAAATGAAGAAGAGACCGATTTAGGTACCTGTTAAAAGAAGTAGGTAACATTACGCACAAGTGTTAAAACTAAATAAATATCAATAAACATGTCAGAAAGAAATGTTCGTGAAAAAGGACGAACAACTCTCCAAAACTTGGACAGAACATATTTATTTGAATGATATAGTCACCATTGTTTGGATCTCTTGTTTATGAAAGGGCAAACAACTTTGGTGAAAACTCCTAAATAAATGTTTCTGAACTTTGCTTCATAATGACGGACATAACTCTTCTGTGTAGGTATATCTTTTAGCTTGAGTAGGTATTTTTTTCTACATTTATTAACAAACATTATAAATATTATAATATTCAGTAGTAGTGAGATAGGAGCAAACGTCTTGTCCGACTCAATAATGGGTTACCATTGAGACACTAAAAAGAATCAGTGGTACCTAAAAATATTTTTGAAGGACCTCGGCCGAAGAAGTAGCTGTGCCTATTTCAGTCGCCAAACAACTAAACTATGTTCCAGTTTAAATTACACTTTATATCGGAATTTTTTGACTTTGCCTTTAGAATGGCAATGCACTTTAGGACACGCCCGGAGTGAACGCGTGTTGGCTAAAGGCACACATATCTTGGTCGTGCCCGGGATGTGTCGGACCTCGTTCTGACGGACCACGGACCGTTCACGTCCCGGGCACGCCCCGGATTTGTGTGGGTCAATCTTAGAACGGTGGCGGCCGCGGTAAGATGGCCACAGTGTATCGCGAGTTTTAAACCATGAGACTACTTTTCCTACAAATACTAGATAGATAGGTGCGGTATCTTATTCATGATTAATTTCATACAAGATGTAATTGAATACACAATTATAGTGCTACTACCGTAGTTAATCCATGCCTGACGGTTCAATTTTCAAATACTAATTGCTATCCTGTAATTAAACCTACATGTCCAATTAATGTATGATTAATATGAGATATGAGAATCATCTGTTTTCAGTAATTTGAGCTGGAACATGGCTGGGACATTTAACTAATTGCCTTCACAAAATTGATATCTAGTTGGTACATCAAATTCGAATAGGCACTTTATAGAATAGTATGATACTGGGTTGAATATTCATCACATTTTTCATGTCAGCACAGAATACATTCCAAAATATCGGGAGTGAGACCCTTCCAGATTTTATGAGCCTCTAAATTTCGTCACTCATAGACTATTTTTTTTTCAGTCGCTTGAGAAAAAATTTCAGTACTTAAAGGTTGATATTAATTTTCGCCCTTTGAATCAAACCTTTTAATTGAAGAGCTCAAACAAATTGGGCCAAGTAACCCTCATTAGTCACATTTCGTTGAAGCTTAATGAAAAAATGTTGGTATTTTGTACAGCTTCCTAGGACGAGATCATTTAGGTTTTTGATGGCAGGTAATTCAAAATTGTCGTCTTTTGCTTCTTTTTTTTATTTTGCTTATTATTTTTTAAGATTTTGTGAATCTACGTTATAAAATAATTGGTGCGGCAATTAAAGATATTCTCATGGTAATTGACTCCTTCGAGTCTCGGGCTCTTACTCTAACTAGCCTATATTGTCCCACCATTGGGCAAAGACCTTCTGTTCTGAACAATAATAATAATAATCATTTTATTATCAGGCTACTGAGGCCCATAGACACAATACACAAAATAATCTGAAACAATAATAAACTAATACATATTAATAAACCTCATTAAACTATTGCACACAAAATGACGGCGTTGTGTTTCGCTGCCTGTTGTCGCGCAGCTGGCCGCGGAAACGTCGATACACGACACCCTTCGGCCAAAACTCTTCTTTGAGGAACATCTCGAGCTGGTGAGTTGGAACCCGCACCACAAACGACTTGAAGTTTGTGTTGTGACGCGACTCCAACTTCTCGACCCTCAAAGTACAGTTGGTCTTCACTCTCATGTATTCCACGATCTCCTCAACCTTCATGGAGAGATGTAGCCGGGACACGCACAGCTGCGTCGTAGGTGTTGTTGGACGCAGCAGCATGTTTGGTCCTGCCAGCGCGGTGTTGTCTTCTGTTTGTGGGGGTCAGTCCTTTCGGAGGGAGTCAAGCTCGTCCTGCCATCCTCGCCTAGGTATACCGCAAAGTCGTCTAAGGTTGATTTGGACCCACTCAGTGGTTATTGTCACATTTCTCACACGCAGACATCACATTGAGGTTTGCTGCTAGAAAACCCAAGTCTTGTCTCAACCCAAGCTCGCCGTTATACACAAGCTGTCCTATTACGTTTGTATTTGTATGTTATTATGTGTGCAATAAGAATAATATCTCACATGCGGGACACATATCCGGTCCAATACCACTTAATATTAAATTATATTTATTTTGTAAGTAGGTAAAACATAACACTTTTACACGTCAATATTTTTTTGTCATTTTTAAACTAAATGAGGCTGGTGTTTCCTAGCTGACTACCCACCCTGTGAAGAAACACCGAAACAAACTCAGAGGTCAAAGTTTCTTTTGAAGTCCATACATCAATCGTACTAGCCAAATCATATGAGAACCAAGTAGGTTAACATTTGAAGTGGTCGTTCTATGGAGACAAGTACCATGCAGATTTGAGTGGACTTGTCCACACAGTGCAAGCATTTGTCAGTTATCGTGTAGCTCAAACTTATAACTTTAAGGAGCTCAACGAGTTGACGAACACTTCCATTTGCAAACAATGCGGGTAGGCCACATAAAGAACTCATACAGCCAGACTATTATGAAATGAAACCCTAATATTGAAATCTCGTGGTCTCTCTACGTGGTCCTCACATTGTCAATACGTTATATGAGTAGGTACCATGCAGATCAGTGTCTGAAATGGTCTTATTAGCTGCATTTGATTATGGTTTCAGAGTTCAAGGAATATTTAATCAATTTCAATTTTAACTAAAAATAGCCTCCCCAAGGAAGCAGAAGTAAATTAAAAGCAACTACTCCGAACTAATTATTGTGAGCGGTTAACAAGCATCACCGCAGCGCTTTGTGTAGCTGACGCTTTAAGTAAAGGAGTTTTTTGAAAAGCGGGTACTGGTTTGTTCTATACTATACTATTCTTACCTAGTTACATTTTTGCAGCAAAATTCTGCAGTATTGCTGCAATACTCGTATAAATCAAAATGTCATCATGAGCTTCGTTCATAAGTACATCACTTAAGAGCGGGACCGATTTGGTATTGTTTTGTGTTCGTAATAGTCCAAGTATCTCGATGATTCTGCCAGGGTTGCGGAATTTGTTCGAAAGAGTCACCGCTTCGAGAGCTTCGTTCATAAGTACATCACTTAAGAGCGGGACCGATTTGGTATTGTTTTGTGTTCGTAATAGTCCAAGTATCTCGATGATTCTGCCAGGGTTGCGGAATTTGTTCGACAGAGTCACCGCGGATGGGTTTTAGTCAGTAAGAGTCTGACACGCCCTTCCGCTCCACCCAGAGTGGAAGAAGTCATTTGATGTTTTCCCAACCTAAAAAAAAAAAGAATCTGATGACTAGACGTGAACGGTCCGTGGTCCGTCAGAACGTCCGGCCATCTCGGGCACGGCCAAGATATGTGTGCCTTGAGCCAACACGCGTTCTATCTGGGCGTGTCCTAAAGTGCATTGCCATTCTAAAGGCAAAGTCGAAAATTTCTGATATGATGTGTAATTCAAGCTGGAACATAGTTTAGTTGTTTGGCGACTGAAATATGTAGGTAGGTACAGGTACTTCTAACTTTCTTTTCCCTAAGACCCTCTTAGGGAAAGGAAAGTTATAAGAGTTTTCCGGAAGATTAAATAATTCGGGAAAAACTGAAAGTGCTTTTTTCTTTGGTCGGCTAGTACCTAATCAGAATGTTTACAAGCTTTCTTATGCTTTCTAGTTCTGGCGTACCTACTTACGTATTTAATCGTGTTTCCCGGCTAGTTGTGAAGTCTTGTTCAACAGGATATCACGTGGTATGGTAAGGAAGGACGCCTATGGAACTGGTTATATCGGTACATTTCGTCGGTCTAGATGTGAAACCTCGTAACTACCATTTGTTGGTCAAATTGGATTTTTATGCAAAAAGTTTCAAACAATAATTCTGGAGTTAACTCGTAAGTGAACTTTCATTTATTTGGCAGAAAAAAAATAGCAGTGACCTCTCGGAACAAGCATAATAAAACCTTAATTTGTTGTAACCTCGTACGCTATACTAGTCTAGTTAGATCTTAGCTATCTTAACTACACCAGATAAAATTTATAAAAGATACGTATTATACCTAATTTGTAAAACATATTTGTCTCTTCTGAAAAGTTCATCAGTTTGCATAGGTATACGAGTTGTCACATCTAGACCGACGATATGTATCTATATAGATTTGCAAGCCCCTGATGTGACAACCTGTCTTACCAAAACTAATTAACTAAAACAATGTCCACACTTTTCCATTCCCTGTGCCCACACATTATTAATTCACCTTCATTAGTTCTCAGCTTGTTCTCAGAATACCGATGCCGCCATGACACTAACAATTTACATATGAATATCGATCAGTCCCTGCTATATATACAGCTCCAGAACTACAGGAGTGCTCGCCGACGACCACGATCGGGTTTTTACAGCAAATTGGACTTTAATGAGTAAACTCCGACTCTAGAGCACTGCACTGAAAACTCATCTGACGATCGTTTAACTAAATAAGAAGTTGTAGTTTTTCCATGGGAGTGTCTGTAGGGAATATTGATTGATACCACATGTGTTGAAGAACCTTTTTTTGTTCATATAGGTAAGGTAAGTTACCTCATTATTCTGCAGAGGGTGGTTCAAGTTTAGCTATCCAAATGCGAAGGTTCTTGTGCAAACCTAAATTATTTTGAATGAAGTCATCATACAAGTATCGTTTCCTGAATTCTCATCGGTCTATGCATCAGAGTGCTGGATCATTTGAAAAATTCCCAAATCGGTTCAAGTGTGCCTATAAAACTTTATGAGTTCCCTCGATTTCTCCAGGTTCCCATCATCAGATCCTAACCTGATGACCATGGGACCAGCTGGAAAGTTTACCCTTTAAAAAAAAGAAGAATTTTTCAAATCCGTCCAGGCGTCTTTGAGTAATCAGGGAACAGACATAAAAAAGATTCCGATGAATTGAGAACCTCCTCCTTTGAAGGGTTCCGTAGTCAACAAGAAACCCTTATAGTTTCGCCATGTTCATCTCTCTGTCTGTCCGTCCGTCCGCGGTTTAGCTCAGAGACGCTTAGCGCTAGAACGTTGAAATTTGGTATGAGTATACATATTAATTACGCCGATAAAGTGTTAAAATAAGATCTTGAAATACATTTCAAATCATCGCCACTTTATATGTAGGCCCTACATATAAAGTGGCGATGATTTTTATGTATCGTCTACCCCATGGAGTTGGATTTGGTCGTTGGATAAGTCGTTTAAAAATATTGAGCGTTTGATAAAACCATTTTTTCATCGAAGGATCCGTTTGCGAAATATTAAACTTTAAAGTACTAATTTTTCTTAGAGTCAAGTGTCTCCCCCCCTCTGCCAGATAAAAGGTTGCTTTTGGAGACGTGAAAAAAATTATGGTAGTAGCATATATAATGAGGCAAACTATCACAGAGCAGCTAAGTAGGCTTTACAAGTTCACGAGTAATAGTCGAACAACTTAAAAATGGAACTGGGTAAGTATGTCTTTACTTACCCAGTTCCATTTTTAAGTTGTTCGACTATTACTCGTGAACTTGTAAAGCCGCTTGTAAACCTAATAATTCCATAAGAAATTACTTAAAACCAAGTGCATTTGTAATTTTGTAATCTAAATATAGTGACGTACATTTTACTATTTTTTCTGACATGGTTTAGGAGACGGGTAACTACAGAACCCTCCACTGTGCGTGGTTCGACACGCACTTGGCCGGTATTTTTTTAATTAAGTTAAAAATAAAGTTACGCGGCAGGTAGGTATATGTACTGTTAGGTAAATGAATGACCACGAGTGTCTCCACTCCAGACAATAATAAGAACAACACAACAGAGTTTTGTAGTTCAAAACTCTATTCACATTTCAGTAAAGATCTTTGCAAATCTAGTGTAAAACATTGCTTGAAATCGGAACAAAACAGCTGTAAAGTTTCATCCATTTTCAAGAAATGACAGATCATAAACCCTCACAATCAACCCTTTATTAATAACAATAAGTCACACGCCACAGTTTGAAATACTTTATTTTTTCATCGGTCGCCCAATACTCAAAATTCATTTATTCACAAAAGTTCAAATGCGTGATTCCGCTCTGAGAGAGAAACGGAGCTATGCATAGCGAATAGCACTATCCCTTTTACATCATCGGAACTGGATTAGCACGTCATAGTCGGCGACAGAGCAAAAAGCGGGCTGTGACAGTCCCACGATAAGTAAGGCTTCCATTTTTTCAAAATGACATTCGGTACTTTCAAAATTAACTCTTCAGTTCGAACTGAGCAGAGTTCATTAGTCAACTTAATACGTTTTTGTAGCACACAGCTCATATTAACATGGTTACTTTATTTAGCAAACATCCATCGTTGCTCGCATACCCAGGTTTTAACTTTTCTCATCTACTAATAATACCCGTAAAGTTCATAGCAAAATGGTCTGGCTGTCGAAATGAAGCACAATTTTAGTACCGATGTGGGAATTGAGTTCAAGCGTTTAGTCAACCGAACTTTGGAAACTTTTCGTATACACTTACTTTTCAGTCATGTGTATGTACGATATTTTGTTCGTCCATAAACCTTTTGATGTTAAATCTGGAGCAGAACCCCGGTTACCCACACAGCCTGAAGAATAGCCAAAATTAAGTGACAGTGGGCAGGGCACATTGCTCTCAGAACAAAACAGTCTAAAAGCCTCCCACAATGTCGCCCGATGAGCTGATGAAGGTCGCAGAGATCTGCCGGATGCGAGTTGCACATGACCGGTCAATGTGGCGACACTTGGGGGAAGCCTATGTCCATCAGCGGACATATTTCGGCTGATATGAAATGATAATAAACTCACTTGAGCTTTGCAATGAACATGAAATCCTTTTACTGCATACAGGCATCATCATCCTCACATCAGATTATTTCTATCAACAGAAAAGCAATGTCTGAATTCACCATTAAACGTAAAACCAAGCACTTGCCAGCTTTTATAATCTCCAGACCAATAAGACAGAACCTTACTTCAGCTATAAAAGAAACGTGAAGAAATGATTGTAGACTCGCATGTAAAACATATAAAAGAGGTGGCGTTGATAACGCCTCGTTTTTAACCGCCACATAAAGTAGGAGGATACAAGTTTAGCATAAGTGTATTTACTGCCATGGTCGTAGCTACGGGTGTTCTTATAAATATTGTATGTGTATTTCTTACGATTATCTTGGCTTTTAAACAAACCGAATTTAAATTTCGTACAAGTCACCAGCTAGTTGATAAGTCCTTTGACTATCGAGTTTGGGGAATCTATCTCATACTGACGTTTAGTTAACTGTCTCCCATCGATATCAGCGTTGTCATCACAGGCCTCTCTTTTCTTATGCTAGTCCCCACGTTCCAGTGCAAACCTTGTCCAGTCATTTTCCCAATGAAGAAATCGTGATTTTGAATTTAGAAAACAGGAACGTTCACATGCATGATCTGCACCTTTTTATAGGTTATTCATATGATTTCCGGTTGCTGAATAAATAGTCTTTGGTCGTGTCAAGCCCTATTGTAAGCCAAAGTTTTCAGTTTAAACTTAATCAACTTCAAATTCTTAAATTAGAAATCGGGGCTTAGTAAATTCATGAGTATATCCTTAATTAAGTACCTGTCAAAACTTTTTAAACCATCAGAATCTGCTTCTTATTACCTGCTACGCAAACTTTGGATGCACCGCAAACTTTCGTGATTAATAGATCTGGACAGATTTGAGTTTACCACTTAGCCAGGTAACGATGGATCTCCCAGCATCATCTAAGTTTGGACCAGATTTACATTGTCTGATGGATATTTTGATTACAGGAAGTAACTATTTCGGTAGTTTCAAGGAGATAGTCAAACTTTATTAACCTAATTCGGTTAGTATTGTTCGAAAAGTATCGACCGTGTTATACGGAATTATGACAAGGGGTTTCCATTACCTCTTGAAAGACCTCATAATTATTTATCAGGAAAAATCTCATTCCCCTTTATGGAGACAGTTTGTTAATAGACTGATTTACCCCGGTTCCTGAAAATAAAAAAAACGACAAATTCAAAACCTCCGTTGACAACTCATAGGTACTACCAATCACAGCAAGATGCGTTTGACAATTTGTCACACTATTTTTATGGTAAATAAATTGTCGTATGAGGAATTAAACCTTACTGTGAGAACCTTGGCGGACTAACGGGATACAAAAAGGGAACGCTTTAGAATGTTTATGGCACACGCAGTAAAGAAAAAGAACAAAAGTAAAAAAAGGGAAATCAATAGCGTTGCATACATGAAACCGTTTTAACGCTTGAAGGTTTACATTTTAAAAGCTTCTGAAACGAAGTTACGTATTCATGAAACAGAATACAATACAGCGAAAATGAATTGTGTCGGACGCACGAATTCACGCCACTGGCGGCGCCCGCCACGCCTGCGGTGCCGAAGTTGTTTCAGTGTGAATGAAACTCACTGTATAACTATTGGTAGTTTGAATTTTATTTACCACTGGTTTTGAAGTCCCATTTGTTGTTTTACAATTTAAAAGTACGCTTCCAATTTGGTTCAGCTGAAATTCGGTGAGAGGGAAACGTAACGAGGGATTCTTGGCAACTCTCATCCAACTGCTACCAGCCCCTTTGCGACTGGAGAGGCCCTTATCCAGCAATGACAACTAACCTGCAGATCAGAGGGTCTTTTTATTAAGTATGGGAAATCATCAAATAACTTCTTTCGCTGTGGGTAGAGCTGAAGGGCATTTCAGACTCTTACTGACTTAAACCCATCCATGTGCCTTCTAAATTCCTTTGCGTTCCCCGGCCGCGGTGACTCTTTCGAACAAATTCTGCAACCCTGACAGGCACTGGCCCTGGTGGGCCCTATCTCCTATGCTGACATCTTTTTGAGGCGTGCGTGGAACGCAACGCGCCATCGACCCGGGCCTTGTTCTGATCAGACGCCGAGCCACCAAACGATCGCCGTCCGCAGGCCCGCGCCTACGGTGCCCGAGAATCGCCCTGCGACTGCCGACGCCCGGGGCGTCTCCTTCTTTTGCGGCGGCTGGGGCGTGAGATTAGCCTCTTCGTCACGCGGTCCGCCTCCTCCTTCATTAGCAATACTGCTTGGTAGAAGGAGGTGACCGCCTCCCATGCCTCCTCGCAACGGACCAGGGATTGAACCAAGACGGACGCGAGTGGTTTCCGCCGATGATCGTCTCGACGAAGAGGTGCTCCGCCCAAGCAGAACAGACCTCCACCGTATGTTCCACCGTGTCCTCCGGCTGATCCTCACAGTATAGACACCCAGGCGTGTCATCCCGCACTAGCACTATGCTTTTTTCACAACGGAATCGTGATGGCATTGGCTCATATACATTATAGAGAGATTGAACGAATGCTATGCTAGACAATAAGGTCACTATCAAATTAGGACTTCGCTCCATCAGCAAAAAAAAAGGTCCAGAAAAAAAATGGCTCACAACTCCGAAAATTTTAGCCAATCATAACGAACTTATAATTTTCTAGAAGAGGAAATAAAAACAAACGACACGACGCATTGAATATTGTGGGAAAGTCCTCAAATAAACATCACACGACTATATCAGCTGCTACATACAATATTGAATCAGATTGCGGTGGGCACAATCCGCTAGCGTTTTATAGGAACACGTCCGGCTCCACAGAACTGAGTACCTACCTACATACCAATACCACGGTAACCTTTCAGAATATGTAGGGTAACTTTTAGTTCGTTGACAACCTTTCACGGGATGAACAACTTTAACTACGGGACGAACCCTGACATCACGAAGAATTAATCAGCTGTTCTATTCATTTTGTCGAGTTATAAGCACCTAAATACACTGTTTTTTTAATTCAATACTAAAAGTTGATCAAGTGAAATTTGTGCGGGCCATAAATACAGAATACACAAAGACAGATGGGCCAGAGTCACACACAGTGAATTACCGAAATTGCTGGCGTGATGACTTGGAGGCGTTTGCGGGAGATTGGTCGGATAAGGCAATGAAACACCGGGAGAAGTAGAAGATCATGAGGAAAACATTTGCCCAGCAGTGGGACAACATAGGTTGAGAAAACAAAAATAAAAGTTGTCCTGATTTATTTCTTCTTTCGACCCTTGAAAGATTGAATTGCCAATGAATTGAATCCTGTGTATTAGTGACGTCAATTATATTGCAGCAATGTGGATCGGTTTCTTTTAAGCACATAATCGAAATGCGACTGGTCCTAGGGTCCTCAGGTACCTAATTTAAAATGACTACTCAACGCCAGGCAGAATTGAGTTATTTCGAAATTGTAAACCTGGCTTGCGAAACTTAAAGAGTATGTAACTCTGAAATTAATGCAAGAAATTTACTCGGAAAAACAATAGGTGACGAAAATTAAATTTATGATGCTCTCAAAGTTTTCATTGCTTTGTGTTAAGATGACGATCGAGGTTAAATATTTTATGATCACTCCGATCCGAGTGTACTTTCCGATGAAAATTGAAGCTTCTGTTTAATAGCTCATCGGTGAAGCTTGTACGTATCATGGAAATTCTAAAACCTTTATCGTTCAACTCGCTACAATCTGATGAATAGTTTACTTTTAGGTATACGTGCTCCATCGTCAACTACATCTTCGCTATCCATCAGGTGAGATAGTGGTCCAACGCGAGCCTCTTGTCCTTAGCCCAATTCGTTTGGGGTTGGTGCAGCATGACTTCTTCTTAAGTACATCACTATTTATCATCAATAGTCATCACCTCTCCTGACTAGCTATATCGGGACTTATTTATAAATTGTCTGTAGGTACTATTAACTGTTAAGCAAGTGATTTACCAGATTCTAAATTTTAAATATTCTATAGATATTTTGAATAAAGAATCCGCTTTCCAGTATTTAAATAAATCATGCGGTTTTTTTTTTAATTAGGCTGTGGTACGTAGTCACCTCTCGGTCTCCAAGCAAAAGAGGATTAAGGAAACACCACGCAAGCATGAAGCTTCCTACAAACTGGTAAAAGTGCTTCTAAAGAGTTCCTTCTCTTTGTGTTATAGAGCTCTAAGAACGAATACTTACAAGTGAAGTTATTTATGTCTATTGAAATGAAAATGAAGAGAATGAGACCTTTAGCTGCAATATGTTGGCGCGCAGATTTGCGAAATGCTCGACTGACGTAAAGGCTGCGCTGTTTAGAGCGTATTGTCAGTCGTTTTATACATGCAGTCTGTGGGTCAACTATACTCAGAGGGCATACAGCGCTCTGCGAGTCCAGTATAATAATGCATTCAGGGTGTTGTTGGGGTTGCCGCACTACTGTAGTGCATCGGCATGTTCGCGGAGGCGGAGATTGATGGTTTTCATGTCATCATGCTCAAGCGTTGCGCCTCCGCCATGCGTCGGGTACGCGCCAGCCCCAACAGCATCTTGGGAACTATAGCGGACAGATGGAATAGCACCATACTAGGGCATTGGATAATAATAATAATAATAAAAGTTTATTTCATAGTGGGATTGCAAAGTTTACAAATGTTGCATATAAATATATGTTTTTAGGTTCATTTTACAAAAAAGATGGGTGGAGTACTGTTCTCCTAGATAGGCTAAAATATAGCCTGTGTTAAGGAGAAACAGTGCCAGTCCCCAAATTGGTGAATTATTATAAACATAATTTGTGCTTAATATAAATTTATGGGCTTAGTTTACAGGCTTTGCTTTATTTACAGGCTTATTATAAATAAGCCTGCATGTGAGCGTAGTGTAGGTATATAAATGTTTTTTTTCCGGTAGTTATAAGTACTACCACTAGTTTCTAAGTTGTTGTATACTAACCCAACATTTGTTGATAAACGTCGTTGTAAGTAAGCTCTTGGGCCCTCCAGTGTAATGACAAACTTTGTCTACTTCTATTTAAATAATATATTCCTACCTAAGTATTGCTTGCAATACAATTAGAAAATAGGCATATCGGTGAACACAACTTATAACTAAAGATAGGAACTAATTTTGATTGACTAGTCTTGAATGATAACTGGTTATTAGTGAGTATTAAAGTTCAATTACTATCATAGTACCTAGGTTCATAAGTAGGTTGTATTATACACAGTATCCTAGTACACACAAATAGGTACTTGGATACCTAGACAACAAAGAACTTTCTACCTAGATTGTTTCAGAAAGAATAAAAGATAAGGCTGAGTTCCACGTTGTTTATTGAAACTTATGAAACTAGAAATGATACTTCACAATATCATATCAGCACTCGTTACTTTCAAAATGTATCTCCACATTTTGCCTTTATTTTCTAGCATCTGATATACCTATCTATGTAGGTAATACTGGGTATTTTGAATGCCTCGTTCATTACCAAAGCTCGGAATAGGTAGACTATATTTACCTAATGTTCGTGGAAGTAAGTAACATAGAGTTCATAATACCTCCTCTAATATCCCGGAATCATGAACATGGCGACTGTATCCCGGGATTAAAGAAATTGCAAATTACTAAATTACTTATTGCGCTTTAAATACATTTGAACAAAACTATTATGTTGAAGAATCAAAATGGCTGAGTTTAAAGGCGATAAATTGTAAATTTATTTACGAGAAAATTATCTTTTATTAATTAAGCTATGTTTTTAGAGTTCCGTATCTACGAAAACTGTTAAATTAAATAGCTTTGTTTTCGCACAACTCTTTCTTCTTTGATTCTTCAAATCAATCATTTGTAACTACATATACTCAAAGTCATATCATGTTTTTATAATCCCGGGTTTTAATTGTCATGATTCCATTTATGATTCCGGGATTTTACAGGAGGTATTATCAACTCTGTGTTACTTACTTCCACGAACATTAGGTAAATATAGTCTACCTATTCCGATCTCTGCTCATTAAAATAATAATATGACAGTTATTTAACGTTCCATTATTTCACAAACAAATTCGGAAACACATTCAGTGATAGTTTCTCAGAATTTTAAGTTTAGTTACCTACTGTTATGTTAGGTACAATATTGTAACGGCAAACTCAAATATTAGGTAGGTATAGCGTAAGTTTTCAGCTACAATAATTAGTGAATTCTGCAAAAAAAAATCAATTTGTGGTTCAGAATCCGATTTTGTCCGTCTTATATTATAGATACTGTGTTATCAGCAGTACTATTAGGCTGCTGTCCGGAACTCTTCGTCCGAGCCTGTATTTTGCGTAGGTGCCTGGTATTTGTTAGTTACCGCTTAATGTAATCACATTCTAATTGCATAGGTAGGTACCTACTTTTTACAAGCTCTTGAAAAAATATAGGTACCTAGTTACCTAAATTTATTTCAAAATAGTTTAATTGAACTTAATTTTTGACAGAATCAACGCTTTACTTTTGGGAAATAGGCTCCGTTCTGTCCTGATACATGCTTCATATAATAAAGATAATTTCCATCACCATCACCTAAACTACCACCTACCAAGAAAAGCAAATGGCTGTATGACTGAATTAGATATCTAATTAACTGCCAGCCAGTTCTTGTTTCCACCTCCAAAGCCAAAAGAACCATAAAGAACAGTATTTAGCACCCTACTACCATTAAACTCATGCGGCGACCGATAACGAGTGTCAGGCACTCATCCAGTCACCGTCGCGTTTATTTTGCTTTGCCGAGTATAAATAAATTCTTAATCGAATGTCAGACGTGGTAAACGCTTGCCTCTCAAGTTCTCAACGCATCCGAGAAGCTCAGTAATTACTTTTGAATCCATAACGCAGTTTATGTTCAAAACATCTTTTGAATAGATGGATTCTCAAACTACTTATTGAATTTTTCGTTTGAGATAATTTCAAGCCATCGTCTGTTGGCGACTCAAGTATCGTCTTCAGGAATGTGTTCTTATTTTAAATTAATTTTAAGTGAGCATTTATAATAAAAAGGGGTGCAAAATCTTTGAATAGGTTTGATTTTTGTACCCCGCCTCAGAAAGGTTTATTTTCTTTTGATCATTGAATACGTACATAGAAGTCATTCCGACCGTGACAATAAACCGCGAACGACCGTTCACTGTTTTTGGTCATGGGTGTCACTCCCAAACGGGTGACGCAATGTAACCTGTCCCGAGGTGGGGCGCCAAAATTTTCGAGCTTGGTTTGCTCTTTCTTGCATTCTGCACTCTCTTAGTTCTTGACCTTTGTTCCGGGTGTCACCCCTAAACGGGTGTCACCAGGGGCGGGCCAACCCTTGCAACGCAACCGATTGTGAAAGCTATAGCTACGCCCGTGCTCGGCAGTGCCGCTTACGACAGCCAAGCTCTTTGAAAAATATTTTTATATCTATCTAACTACTTCGTGATTAATTTAGGTATATGTAGTTCACTCAACTATGTGCCTACCTATCACGTCACGTACCTAATTATTTGGTATCTACACTCTAGTATTTCCCTACAGCTTTAATAAAAATCTGTACACGCCTTATTACTTACTTTGAAGGCGACGACGTTGACTAGGTTCTCTCCCGAACTCCCCAAAGGTTGGTCGACCTAATTTCTTCACCCTCAGTAATAGCATCAATGGCTCAGGGCCTATTATCTTTGGTCCCACGATGGATGAACAAACACGCCAGTACAGCGTGAGCATTTTAAAAAATGTACCTAACTAACTTGATATAATAATATACTTATGTTCTAAGTATAAGTATTATTCTTGTTTATTATATCTATGGTATTATTATATCAAGTTAGCTACATACCATCAGAATAATATGATTAAATCCATGGTCCGGAGCGAGGAGGCTTGGGAAGCGGTCACCTCCTTCTGCGAAGCAGTAATGCAAGCGAAGGAGGAGGCGCGCCGCGCGAGGGAGAGACAAGGCCTTCGCCCGAACCGCCGCTACAGAAGACGCCACGGGCGTCGGGAGTCGCAGGGCGATCCCCGGTCATCGTAGGCGCGAACTTGGCGGACGGCGAGTGTTGGGTGGCTCGCTGTCCGATCACCATCGATGGCGCGTTGTGTTCCACGCGCGCCTCAAAGCGATGTCAGCATAGAAAACGGGGCCTAGCGGGCCCCGTTTTCCAGAGCCAGAGCCTGCCAGGGTTGCGGAATTTGTTTGGAAGAGTCACCGCGGCCCTGGAACGCAAAGGGCTTTAGAAGGAACACGGATGGGTTTTAGTCAGTAATAGTCTGTCACGCCCTTCCGCTTCACCCAGAGAAGAAGTCATTTGATGATTTCCCATGCTTAAAACAAATGTACTTTACATGAAATTATTAATTTTATAAGATTTTACATTATTATTTTTGAAAAACATAAAAGTAAACGAAACTGGTAAAATTTGTTGTCCGAAAAATAAAACCATACTTTTAAATAATAGCATATTCTGTATGGCACCCCGTATATACAACCGCCTCCCAAAATCTTTAAAAGAGGCTTCCACTCCGAATATATTTAAAAAGGCATTAAAAAGTTTTTAGTTAGAAAAAATCTAAAAAAAAACAATTTAATTTTTTTAAGTTTGTTCTTACTTGATCTCTGCTCTGATTTTATGTAATTTATTTGTAAAGTATCGTATAGGTAAAATATGGTGATATTAAAACTGTTATACATGATTGTACAACATCCACATAATTGCTTACCCATATTTATCTATCTATATATCTATACATATAATAAAAATGTAACGGATCGCTGTCTTTACATGGAAGATATATGTATGAGAAAAAATATTATTGGGACCTTTATCAACGCAAATAGCACCCAAAACAATGATTGTTAGAATTTTTGTCTTTTTATCTGTTTGTCTGTGCGTTTGTGCACCCTAATCTCAGAAATGGCTTGTTTTATGTGAATCGGTTCATAAATAAAAAGTTATGCCAAATTAAAGAATCACGTCGAACATTTGTTAAACTGCTAATCTATCTATTATTTCTCTGTTTAGTAGCATTGACTGAAACTTTACTAAACTTCATAATAATGGTATATATAATCATAATAAATAGAAGTTAAAAATAATTAGTTTCGGAATTTTTTAATAACCAATGTAACTCACATTCACCTCGAGATCTATTTCATCAATCATATGAAATAGGGTTCAGCTTAGGCTGGACTTTTGGAAACTGGGAAAATGGGATATGCGCGTACGAAGTCGCGAGCAAAAGCTAGTTTTATAATACTTAAATAGCGCTGGATTAGCTGTAAGTATTTGACGAAGCGATGATTTCAACCGACGACGCGACGGTCTATGTATGTAGACCACTTTGAGTATCTGCGCTGTGCTACGTTTATTTAAGTGGATCCGCCGCAGCATTGCGCAAATAACTACAAAGCAGCTATGTTTGCACAGGTATTTGAGCATGTGTGCGCAGTTTGAACACACTGTGATTTTACTTGGCCGTTTCGCGTCGTATTGGATTTTGCGCTCGACAAAGTCTTCCAATGTTCCAAATTGAAATGTTTGCATAGCTTACCAGGCACACTGCACAGGCGCAAAGTTCAGTTGCGATCGCGTCGCTGAGCAGATAGGTCGTTTATGTGGTGTTCTTAAAGATGGACTGGAAAAACGAAACTGTTCTTGAATTTATCAAGTTGCTGCACGATGAACCCTGTATTTGGGACTATAAAAGTAAGGATCGCTATAATAAATGTTTGCTCTATGAAGCCTGGGATAGACTATCAAATAAATTTTCAGTGCCTTGCTCTATTAATGAATTAAAAAGGAAAAGAAACTGTTTGTTGACACAATACAGGGATTATAAGAGAAAAAGAAAGGAATATGAACAAGCTGGTGTGGTTTACAAACCAACATGGTTTGCATTCGATGCACTCGACAGTTACTTGGCTGATTTATATGATTATCAGCCGAAGATAAGTGAAGACCCTATGGTGAGTAAAAAAACGTTAGTGTTAATCGATTATTATTCTATCTCCATTCGAAATAGGTAAAATCAAATAGGTATTCTTTCACGATCAAAAGGAATTTCAGATCCATCGCTTTATATTTAAATATCCATCTGATCGAGAACGGAAAACAAGCAATCATTACGGTGGCGATGTCAAAATGAAAGCATAGATTCATGTGGGGCAACCGTACTCATAGTAAGCAGTGAACTTCGTTCTAATCAATATTTCAAGGGAACTTACGTAGGTACCTATTTCGTCTGGGATAAGGATATTTGTGTTTTTTTACAAACTTTGACAAGATGGGGAAAGAATAGGTGTGTATTAGCATAGGTACTTATAACTACTTACCCGATCAAAGTGAATTATGACGGTGTACCTATGAGGCATTATGCCTCTTAACTATATAAGGAAATGTCCCGATCGGAAAGTGTCTACCCAAGAGCAGATTCAAGCAGTCAAAAAAATTATGGAAAAGGGAAAATGAGAGCACTTTGAGGAAACGTCTGAAGCTCAACTTCACTGCAACATCGATGGGACGATATCAAACAACATAATTATTACGCCTCAACAAGAAGTATGTTACTGCAATTTACATTTGCGTACTTTCCCACCGAAGCGGGTAAAATGGGCATTTCCCAATTTGCAATTATAATAAAAAAAATACAATAATAATCTATCTATTTCTATATAAATAATAAATCTGTAGAAAAAACGTTATTGTACATCGGAAATATTTCGAAAAAAAAAGGTGTTTAAGGATAACCAACAGAACCCATTTCCAGCATTTTTGGAGTTTTTGTCTGTTTGGATGTGCATGCATCACGCAAAATGAACGAAACCAATGTAGATAACTTTTAGACATAAAAATTATTAATTTTTGTATCATCGCAATCGGTTCACACTTTCAAAAGATATACGAATTTAAAGTGTTCAAGAAGTAATATTTATCACGACACGCAATTCACATACTGGTAACGCCATCTAAAGACTAAAAATAGAACTACTGTTGACAGTTTAACTCCATGTTCGATAGATGGCGTTGTGCATTTGACTTCATTTTCTGAAAGACGGTGTTCAAATTTTCTGCGGCAGAACGACTCTCGCCCATGTTTCCAAACAGGTTTGTTTAAGTCCCTAGGGTGTCTGAAAATTCTAAATTGTGTCATAAACTAAGTCTTGATTGTTTGATTTCACGGGAACGGGAGAAAAAGCGGGATAAGCAAGGAGCAAGTAAAAACTAAAAATAATGTTTTTGTTATTAAATATTTACAAAATTGTGTATTGTATTTATAAAGTACGTTCATTAGAATTATCTAAGGTTATGTTTTCTTGAATTAAAGTAAGAAACTCAAAACATGCGTAGGAACCTACAGTTGCCCCATACGACTAGGTACCTATACGACCGATTGCATTCATTTTTGTATTAAGGTGAATATTATAAAACAAAGTTATTTAACAAGATATGTGTTAAGGTGAATCCAGACTATATAACAAAACATGTTATAAACAGCTATTTAACATGTTTTATTAATATGGACCATAGATATAATAAAAAAGGTGTGGACGGTAGACACGGTTCAGTCTTGTTTTATGTTGCAATGTTAAGTAATGTGGACGTGTTATATAGCATAAGTTATACAACATGTCACTTAATATGGACGAGGCTTGTGCAACAATATTATATAACTTTAGCGCGTGAGTCATGAGGACTCGATGTGCGACCGTGGCGCCCGACGGCCGACGGCAGTGTTGGGTAGGCTTTGAGAATAGACACACGCAAAATTCAACGATATATGGTGATATTGATGATTATACTTCTTAATAACATTTTAATCATCAGACAACCTAGCACTGGCTTGCAAATTGCAAAAAACGTAAGAAAATTTGTACTTCGCGGGTTACCCTGGAGCATTAATTTTAACCCTGTACAATTTTGTACTTAATCATGTGTAAGGTCATAGAAACAGCTAGTAGAACATAATCCAATAACAACTTTATTTTATTATTTATTACTTTTCTACTTCAGTGTACTCAGGCACAACACGTGTGAACCGGTTAGTGAGTAAAGTAAAGAAGGTCATCGATATGTATGAATCCGTCGCTTTTTAGTAGTCATTCAAATTTGGTCGGATAACCAGGCGTTGTTTACTTAATTTGGTTTTTTGTTTATATTTACTTAATGCGAAACATTCCAAGCTCAATATTTTCACCATATATTTTTGACTAAAGGCACATGATTTTGGTTTACACCTACACATCTGAGATTTAGCCAGTTCCTTGTATTTTGCCGTCAAAGTTATGACACCATCGTTTTGACTTTTAGCAAGATTATTCAAAAACGCATGCATGAAGCGTTTTGAAACTTTGTATTGTTATTATTAGCGTCAAGAAGGACCGAATACAGTTTTCAGCGAACTTATGCCTTGTCTCATTTAGGCGCTGCGATGTTTTTTCGGGTTTTCATAAAACCGCGATAACTTGAAAACTATAAATATTTTCTTAAATCTAATTGGGGCACATAGGGGCACACATTAAGAGCTACTCGTGTATGTTTATTCTACAGGGGCATATGCAATGGTTTTAGAGATGTACGATTCATCAAAACGTTACTCCAGCAGGAAACGCAATATCTCGAAAATCTGAAGGGGCACATATTTTATTTTTGGGGGCACATTGTGGCACACATATAAGCTCTCTGGCCATGCACAATTTTTCTCTCTCCGATCACTCGTTTAGAATTTTCCTGCTAGAAAAACGTTACCCCAGCAAGAATCGTTTTTCCGTTTTTTTTTCAAAACGACAGGGGGCACACATTTTTTATGTGGGGGCACATTTACAGCAGATAGGGCACCAACTATACGTTCTACTCATATATCTCTAGGAGATACTTTCTTGCTGGGGTAACGTACACGAATTTCAGTTAAAAAGAATCCGTCCTTTATTTGATGTGTCCACGTGGCCTTGGGCAACATCTGTCTGCTGTTCAATTGTCAACTCGTCTACCTACCTGCTCTCTATTCGAAGGGCCTAACGAAATACCATTTGTCTTTAATGTGCCGTCGTAGTGAAAACACGTGGTTATTGCTAATACTATTTTTTAAATTTGTGCTGTAGGTAAGTAGGTATTCAGTTTTTAGAAAATGTCGGGACTTTGCTTCATTTGTAAAGATCCTTTGCCTGCAAGTGAAAATGTTATTGTTCATCGTGGCATGAAAACATTGATTGACGCAAGTGCTGAAAGAGGTGATGAATTCACAGACTACCTGAAAAGCCAAAAATCAGTGGCAGTACATGTGCAATGTCGGAAAAACTACACTCGGAGAAGCACTATTGCTGCAATGAAAAGACAACATGAAGAGGATCAAGCCAGTACATCGCAAATAAGTCCTCCTCGTACCAGAGCATGCGTAAGTGAATCAGATGTTTGGTTTAAAAATCATTACTTATTTTGCGGCGATGAAGCAAATGAAGCATGAAGCAAAAAACTCAGAAATTTCGGCGTAAAATTTTTAACACTTACCTACATTCAAAGAAATTGTTCTGAATATACTTAGCACAGTCTCGTTCTGATGATAATTCAAAATCTATTACCGCTCGCATAGGGTTTGAACATGATTTAGTCGCTGCTGAGGCTAGCTATCACCATGATTGCTGTTTCTTTTTTAAAACCAGCCACTGGAGGTAAAGCTGGTCGTCCCCGAGATGAAGCATTGAATCTCGCCATGGAAGAAATATTTGCATAAGCACGAAAATAGTGATGACCAGTGATCGGATAATAGGGCGCTTAAATACATAAACTTCTTCCCGTGAAAGAATAATATGGACATTCCTTTCTGAATAAATAAGTAATCCCGGCTTCCCGGGATTGAACATTTTTGTAAAAACAACTATAACAAACTTAATGAAAAAACTTTCATAGCAAATTAAAAGTTCCATTAGAATCGGCTTTTTAAATTAAAAAAAAAATACAATGAGAGTTCACACCGAGTTTTAACTATATTTTGTATGCGGGCATTTTTAGCAATCTCAAAAATTTCGAACGATTCCTGGATCCGGGATTCTGAAAAGCATGTTCGTATTATACTTTCGTGGGAATAAACGTGAAGTTTAAGTATATAAGCGCCTGATTATGCGATCATGACTGTCAGTTTACATTAGAAGAATTAACAAATGTTTGGAAAAAATATAACTGCAGCAATATCTAGTGCTTCTCAGAGTGTAGATTTTCCGATATTGCACATGTACCTACTGCTGTTGGCCAAAAAATCCAATAAACCCATTTTTGCGACCTTGAGTAATTTACCTTGAGTAAATTTTTTGCACACACAGGATATATGGGGACTTTTTAGGGTTTCATTAATGGTATCCCTTACGTGCCTGTAAATTTTCAGCTTGTTGTGAATTAATGCAAGGGTACCCCTATTTTTTGGGCTAATTTGACATCTTAGTTTTAACTTTTATTTATATACCTTCCTACATATTTTCAGCTAGGAAACACCGGCCTCATCTAGTTTAAAAATGACCAAAAAAGATTGATGTGTAAAAGTGTTTTGTTTAACCAACTTGCAAAATATATCATTTATACTTATCATTTTTATATCAAAGCTCTTCAAGTCAAATCAAGATTGAAATTTGTAGGTAGGTACAATAGTAAAAAAAAAACTAGTAAGGTGTCTTTCAGAAAAATACTCAAACAACTCCTCTCTAATAATATTATTCTGTGCAGGAATTGCTGATCGTCGAAGAATCGGAACAGACAGAATCGAACCATGGGGTTGGACCTCATTTCGCGAAGTTCCGAGTAGGTACCTACCTATTAGACATTATTCTGATTACAGTGTACCTAAAATAATACTAGGTACTAAGTCTTCAATACTAACCACGTTTTATTTCACAGGAAAGCACAGAGGAACGCCCGCTTGAAAGTCCAATACCTCATGAATTAAATACTGAAAGGCCCTTGTCAAGAGAATCGAGCAGTCGAAAACGTACAGAATCGAACGCAGATCCACTTTCCGATTCTATTTCGACTTGTAAGAGGCAACGTCGACTGCAAAATTCAACGGTCGCATCGAAGCATACGGAGGAAGATTTTACTCTTAACAAAGATAGATCGAATGAAGCAGCGGCCAGTGAGGCAGTCGAAAGTGATTTGTACGGACAACTTCTTGCTCAAAAGTTGAAGCCATTAGACGTAGAAGACAGACTTGTATTAATGAATGATATTGATAATCTTGTTTTCAAACATTTGATGAATATCACGAAGCGAAACAAGATGTTTAGAAGCGCAGAGTTGCAGTCTACGATCCAAGGGCACTCAGATAACCGCCAATTTACCGATCTATCTGGATCTTACTCTCGGTTGAATCAAATTCAAAATGAATCTCAGAATGTTATGCAAAATTCTCAACATGAGATGCCATTCATGGTATTAAAAACAGAGGCCGAGTAACAGAACTGTCAAATGTGCAAAACCGTGACGGAATCATCGGAAGCATTGCCTTCCTAAAGGTGGTACCTACATATTCAAAAGCAATGTTCCTATAACAGTGAACTTGTGATGGTGATCAAAGCTACCTAACGATGACAGAAGTGTTTCAGTGCCAGTGACAATATTAGCAGTGGTGAATTACGACATTGGGTGCCGCATACCTACCGGCGAGTTAGTCGCGATAGGCATGTGGCACCCAAAAGGAAAATATATTTATAAAAATAAGGGTTGAAAGTGTATCATCAGTTTAGTTAAAAGTTGTGTGTGATGGTACAACTTGAATGAGTTAAACCTGGTGTGTTAAGAAAAAAGAAGCCAGACTATAATTAGGATAATTTATATGTAAGTGTAAGGAATGGTAAATTAAACCACTTTATAAATTTCCATCACGGAAGAGTGTGTTATATTATTAATTCATTTAACAAAAAATCTTGGTACCTATGTCCTTTTATACATTAGTCAAACGAAATACATCAAAATGCGAGGGTTCAATAAAAACAACACGACGTACAACTACTGAATCTTTAATTATATCCAACAAGTACTCTTAAGCGAATCTTTTAAATCATACTTAACTAAACATAATCGCTAAAACTCGAATCTTTCTCATTTGTATGTCAGATACAAAAATATTTATATCTTATATCAACAGAAAATCCACTCATACCATGTGATACACTAAACTTATTGAAATAAAACAACGCACTCATAATTTCAGCGTCCATCGTCTGGGATACTCGACTAGTATCTTAATATAAAATGTATTCACAAGCCAGTGGCGCCGGCTCTCAATATGAAGCCACGATGTACAGATCACTGTCTGGTTACAAGTCTGCAACAAAACAGTATGCTAAATAAGAAAGACAACTAATTAAGAGCTAGGACACACAAGACTAACTTCATTGAAAGCAACTGACAGGCATGCATTTAATTCACAGATTTAAACTTCGAGTTTAAACTTCAACACCAGAACATTAATGCATCGGCGTACGTACCCATCTAAGCCAAGGCACAAATTCACCGTTTTCTTTTTGTCACATATTGTGACACTGGCGTACAGGGTAAGTTTTCGTGTGTCACATATGTGACAATAGCATTCAAAAAGTTAAAACAATGTTCGTCTTGTAACATTCAATGAGCCACCTGCATGCTTCTGGGATTTATAATAAAATAAAATGCAGTCGAAAGACACTGATTCTTTCAGTTATATTTAAGGCAAATTGTAATCGGTCTATCTTCACTCTCACACTGTATTAATCCTTACACAATAAACTTTCTTGTTATCATGTTGTTGTACACGAATAGTACCTAACTTAATCATATCTTAGACCATGCAAAAAAAATATACCATTCACACACTTATTTAAGAAATAAAAACCATATTTTACAAAGATACAATATAAAGATTCAGCTAAAACTACTCACAAACTCTAATTTAAGTATCACTCTTCCAAAGCTTGATAGTCTTGTCGTTCTCAAGCGCCGCAGACGCTATGATGTTCTCGGTGGGGTGGCACGCGGTACATAGCACGGTGTCCGTGTGGCCCGACAACCGCTGTACAATCTCTTTTGATTGCAGGTTCCAAATGTACACCAGGTTGTCTTCTGAACCTGATACTATCCACTGTGGACAAAGGAAATGGTTGTAATGTTTGCTCATGGTTTGATGAGTTTGTTCGCACCTCCATGTCTATGGGCCATGTAGCTTTCGACAATCATCTGCATCAGTGATTGTCGATTTATTGACGAAAGTTCGATACAATAATTGAACCCCAGCATGAAGAAAGATGATGAATGAAAAAAATCAAGCATAAATGAAAATTCAGTTAACATACGAATATTGTATAAACGACGTATAAATCTCCGTTCATTGGTGTATGTTTGGCCTCGCATTTGCCAAGAAACACGCATCTCGTGGCGATCTCACACGCGCTATTTGTTTATCATGCGTAACTGATTGCATAAGTACGATAATCATTTTCATCTTAATGATGTAAATGATTTAGTTTAGGTATACATATTTTAAAAAGTGATTACTTGATTAGAAACCAGCATAGACTACGAAATTATTGGGTAGCAACTGTGGCAAAGATAGATCGTGGGAATTCAACTTTTACCTTGACACACTTGCGATCTCTTATCATTTGGCTACCGCGAGATAGGAGCTTAGCCAATCTGTGTGAGCATGTTTAACTGATGTGATAAGCCACAAATCTGATGAAATGTTTCCATATGACGAAACGAACATAGTATCTTTGGCAAACATTACAAAAGAATGTTTTTTTTTTTCCATGGATTTAAGAATGTGCTTCATTAGGTACTTAGTTGTTAATAATTCATAAAATAATGTGCATTTCGAGGGCTAGTCCGGCTTGAGGTTCTTGAGACATTCCCAGACTAAGCCACCTGAATATAAAATTTACCCATTCATATGCAATAAGAGTTGAAGATCGCGGGAATCCTCTGAATGCGAACTGCGATTGGTCCTTGTGGCGAGTCCAGCAGTGGATGTCTTTCCACTGAGACAATAATAAGATTGATACCTTACCTTTCCACCAGTAACACTGAAGTTGGCGAAAATACAGTATTTCTCGTTCTTATGTCCCGTGTAAGTCTTTAGGCACTTGCCCCGACTGTAGTCCCACAGTTTGAGGGTGTTGTCAAGCGTCGCAGCCAAGATATATTTGCCGTTTGGAGAGAACTTCACGAAAGAAACCGGCGGATTGTCGTCGTCTATCAACGTCTTTAGACATTGACCTGACGCTGTATCCCAGATTCGACTGAAAGCAGAAAAGAGTTTCGTTCTAAATCTTTCATAGTGCATAAAAATTGAAACAAAGCAGATGAGTTTATACTTTATGCAAAAAGGAGTTTCAAAAGCAATATCGTTAGAGCAACTTGAACATTACCAAACGTAAAGTACGATATAATTGAAGAAAATAATAATTTAGTAAATGTGGCGCTTACCATAATCCATCATAACTCGACGATACAATAAGGCTGCCATCTCTGTTGAAATGTACCGCTGAAACTGGATCCGAATGCGCCGGTAGTGTCTTTAAACATTTGCCTGGAAACATTATTTCACCATTAATTAATTCTTCTCTACTTTGAGATCAAGAACGATCCGAAGTTTCGGGAGGCTGCAGCAACAACGAAAAAACCGGCCAAGTGCGAGTCGGACACGCGCACGAAAGGTTCCGTACCATTATCTATAAAAACGGCAAAAAAATCAAATCATGTCTGTTGTTTGGAGCCCTTAAATATTTATTTTATTCTGTTTTTTAGTATTTGTTATAGCGGCAACAGAAATACATAATTTCTGAAAATTTCAACTGTCTAACTATCACGGTTCTTGAGATGCAGACTGGTGACAGACGGACAGACAGACAGACGGATGGACAGCGTAGTCTTAGTAATAGGGTCCTGGTTTACCCTTTGGGTACGGAACACTAAAAAAGCGACATCGCGGACCAAACAGTGTAGAGAACTTGGCAGGCAATTAAACCAGCCGCTTTGATCATAGATTTCCGTACTACAATGAGACGTACCTAATACCGATTTGGCCAGGATGTTAACAGTATAAATAGTGCACTAACCTACTTGTACAGGAGTAGCAAGCGTGACATTTACGATTGTTTCTGGTTCCACGTGGCTATTATTAGAAGTAGGTAGGTACCTAATTATCGTCGTGAAAATATGTCGAAAGGTGAATGGTGAAAATGTTTTCACAGTATGGTGTTAATATCCTTGGCGAATGTTGTGTAACGAAGTATGTAGTTTCAGATTAGCTGTTTGGTTTGAAGTACTACGCTCGTGACTGTGTCACGCCTATGTTTTAAGATCATTGTTTGAAGTAATAGAGATATGTTATTGAATCGGTTGGTATGTGTTACAAAATGTGGATCGTTGACCGGTATTCACGTGTACGTGTCAGTTTGAATGGTCACGATAATATCTATAAACGACACACTGTTACAATTCACAAACAACCTCCTAACTATAGCTTAAAAAAAAGGCTGACGGTACTATCTCTAGTTGACAACTTTTTTGTAGCGTAAGAATAAAAATAAAATAGTACACGCCGCCGCATCAATTAACCTTTTCGCGGCTACGAGCAAGCGCACGACAACGTTCGAAATGCCGTTAGTGCCGTTAACGGTAAGCGATTTAGGGACAAACGTTCTGCATTATTTATTTTTTAACAAAGGCCATTTCTTAATAGCGTAAGTACAAAAGGCTTCAACTCTCACCTGTTCTAACATCCCATATCCTTACGCTCTCGTCAAAACTGCCCGATACGATAAGATTGCTTTGTGGATTAAAATTACAGCAGAACACGTAGTTGCTATGTCCCTTCAGTGTCTTCAAACATTTGCCAGAACTCAGTTCCCATACCTGTAACATGAAAATGGGTCGTAAAATATTTGTTGTGGGCGTTTCTGTCCTATTTCGAGGTTTATGGTGCAATACTTATTTAAATGAAGCGGAAATGTCGAGACTCAGTCGGTATAAATAGGCGATACCCTAATTTAACATTTAGGCCCTTGACTGCATAAATTTTCTTATTTGAATATATCTATCTATGTGGGATTTTCGTGATGGTCAACACGAAGGATAACTACAGCTGTTAAGTACTATCAATATAAGAATATGAGAAGAAAAAGAAAGTATCTTAGTTTGGCCCTCCAACAAAATGGTGCTAAAGTTGCAATCTCTATATAACTTTTGACACCAAATACAGTGATTGTAATAAAACATCAATGAATAATGAATTATTATTGCTATTGCAACATCAGATTCTGAGGTCAAAGGATAACTATGCAATGTGATTAATAGTATAATATTAGGCATATTACTCAATACTTTGATGTGACATTAAATTAAAATAAATATAATTTAAACTGGGTTTACTTTTAATTTCATTTTATTATCTTTTATTTTCTTGCAGGAGCAGATTTGATTTGTTTGTTACATCCAGAAGAGAACACTGGGTTCATTGTGTTTTGGTTTTGCTGAAGAATGTATCCTAGTTGCCTAGTTGGGGAATGATCCTATTATATGGGACTTCATTATAACTGAGGAATTTGGATGGTTCATAGGCCAGGTGTTTTAAGGATTAATTATTTTATTAAAATCAAAATAGTAATCCTTGTGTAAAATCCTTTATACAAGTTGAGGATTCAAGCACTTCCACACACATTAGGAACACTGGCGTAGCTAGTCTCAAAGGGGCCCGGCCCTGTATCAAACATTTTTGGAGGCCCTTTTTTAGGGGTATTGTATTTTAAACAAAATAGGCCCTACTAGCTCAGAACTGTCTTGGCAGGCCACGAAAGAGATGACGCGACTAAATGTATTTTTGATGCGGAGGTAGCTACGCCCCTGATAAGGAAAGAAAGTTTTGGCTATGAGATGTAAACTTTAAATGTTTGTCCAACATCAATTACTAATTTGCATAGTTTCAGTCTAAAAATAACTATTATCTACATCTGCAGTAACTCAGCAGATGTGTTTTGTAATTACAAGAAGTATTACTACACAAAAAAATATATTACTTTTTAAACATTCATGCATATATACAAGTTTTAAAAAGCCCTCATTCTTATCTTTAATGCTGTGGACATAAACATAACCTGTTATCTTTTAAGATATCAGCTGGTTCACTGAACTAAGAAGTATTTTATCTACTTTCCCAGACTATTTCTATAAAGGTAACTGGTAGTTGGCCTTTCAGAATGAGAGCAAGTGGCAATAATGGCTATCAATCATGATAAGGTCATGCCACCCATTTGGTATATTTCATCCTTCTAAACTGAGCATTTTCAAGCTTAGTGGAGGGTTGAACAAAAAGAAGTGGAGCACACACAAGCCATCTTTAATACAGTCTGCAAGTTAACACTTTTGGTGCCCAGAACTCAGCATATGGGTAGAACAATAATTTGTTAGCGTGCCCACATCTCGCAGCCGAGTCATCACTACATATAACAATGACTCGGCTGCGAGTGTGGGCACACTAACGAATTATTGTTCGACCCATATGCTGAGTTCTGGGCACCTAAAGTTTTAATGAATGCACTTTTTAATCATCTAGCCAACAATGACTTGTGATAACAGCTTAAAACCTTCATTTGTATAGGTATTTAAGTTATTCTACAAAATCAGTTGTTGCTTAGATTACAAGAATACGAAAATACAATCGAAAAGACGTATATTTAATAAATTAACGTCTGTTCTGACACACCTTGTAGTACTACCCTTTACCATATAATGGTTTTCGTGAATACAGCGACACGGAATTCGCATTTGTGTAAAGGACCTCACGCAATTCCTTTTGCCCCTTCCCCTCCCCATTGCCGTAAAGATCTTTCACCGCGCCTGCGCGACCCCTTTTAACGTTCGCCGTTCGAATTTCCCGCGCGTTGACGGTCTATGGTTTTGGGTACTTGTAATTAGGAAGTAACCTTGAGTATGTAGAAATAGTTTTATTTCTGTTAGAGGTCCATTTATAAAGGAAGTTTGGCTTTGTTTTTACTTGATTAAAATAGGGATATTCTTTTGTAACAAGACTAGCCAGAAATTTGATTTTGTAGTATGTTGTTAGTGTAAGAATATAATAGAATAGAATTCTCTTTATTATGTACACCAAATATAAGTTACAGAATAGATAGATAAAAAAAAACATTTCAAAAGGTGACACAATGGGCAGCCTTTTTGCTAAAAGCAAAGAGCCTCAATAAATAAAAGTTTACCTTTAAAGTCTTGTCATCACTGGCACTGACTATCAGTCTGCTGTCTGAGGACCAAGCCACGTCACTGATTCCCATTTTGTGTCCAGATATTGTCTTCTCAAATTTGCCATCATAAGCACCCCACACCTTAATAAGTTTGTCAGCAGCTGTAAAGTATAAAATTAAGTATTATTTTACATATTTATGTGTATCCATAAATCTCAAAATGTAATGAGAATGACATCATTATTAGATGTGTGAAGTAGACAGAAGTAATCAATACATTTAGGTAAAATGCTGTGGATTTGCTCGCTTAGCAACAGCTGTTTTAAATTGTAAATTGAATTGAAGGTCAACAAACTCAAATAAGTCAGTTGGAATTAGACATGCTTTGTATATTGTGCATCAAAAGTAAATTGATAAGTCTGAATTTGGGAACCAGGAGTATAATTTTATCATAGGAATTATGACAATGAATGGTTCATAGGTTTTATTTTTCAAAATCATATTTTAATCATAATTTGACATTGTTTAAAATATGTTGAACAATATCTACACCCAAAATCAACTGAGTGTGACTTTTTTAAGTCAAATGTGGTTGACTAGTCTTAATATTTGACTACAAGACATTACATCACTATTTCAACTAAACAAAAAATGGTGATGTAAACTATTCTTATAATTTTACTTCCACCTATTGGCTGCCAGTATTCAAGGCCAACCTTTATACTAAACCGTTGTCCCAAAATTGCTGAGTGATCATTCTTAAAAAGTTTAGAATTATGAATTAATCTTGCAAGTAGGTCATTTGTCCTGTTAGGTTGGTAGTGTCCTAATCTTGATTTAGGGCAGGGGCAGGCATTTACATAAAAACAGTGTTGTAGGAGATTTTTGTTTCGTACATTAAGTAGTAATCAATAGGGATTTAACAACTTAATATTCATGATGACTATTAGTTTGATGTACTCAATGTATAAAGGCCAAGCTTCATGGCTAGTAACTGAGAAACGAGGGCTTTTTATGAACTCTGTTAATCTTACACAATATAAAGTAACGATAAAAGAAGTATTTTAAGGGATTTCCAAAGACAAAAGCTTTACAATACAGGCTTAATGCTTATCAACATAGACACTTTGCTTATCAAGTTATCACATAAGGTTTAAAACATAATTTACATACTTCAGATCTTTTAAAAAATAAAGTTGCGTTACGAATAATTGATAGTGGAAACTGATAATAATTAAAAGATTAGACAAAATCATGACCTCTTCAGGGCTTGACAAAAAATAAACAATCTAAACATATGGGGTCATCAAATGTAAATAAATATTTGAGATGGATCAGTAATTTATGCCAAATGTGTATACTCACAGGAGCTTGCCAGCCATTCTCCATTAGGACTGAATTTAACCGACGACACAGCTTTTGTGTGCCCCGCAAGTGTGAATTTGAGCGTGTAATTCGGCTTCTGGAAACCGACATCAAAATGAGCGCCAAATCGCACGTGCTCTCACAAGTTGAAGTTACATAAACATGTGCCGCCCGCCACTGACTGACGCAAACCAATGAAATGCAACGAGGGGACGCTACTTACCGCCACTGAAGACTTGTTCGATTGTGGAGTGGATTGTGAAAGCGAATTTGGGCCGGAAAGGTTGGTGGAGGGCCCACCGTGTGTTTGGTGTGCAGCAGGGTGGCCTGGGCCGGGACCTAGCGGCACCATGTTTCAACTTTCGACGCACTACGCTTTACTTTGTTCGTCACCCAACACAGTCACTATTACACAATGAAAAACAATCTAAATTAAACTTTGGATAAGGTAACACACGGAACTTGTCACTCACTCCAGTTTTTACATTTATTTCAACGTAGATTTTCAAAGAACATTCTAAATCCGGGCGTCCCAATGCGTGCATATTTCGCGAAGACGAACAGTGGTGCCAACCTACTTTTAAATTATTCCCTCCCGCAAACTCTAGCTGGCCAGCGAATTGTCTTTGATGAAGAATCATTATTACAATCAATCATCACTACATTGTAAATTATAAATAAATAATTGTTCGTCACCTTCAAACAAGACTAAATTGTGTTTAGAAATAATTTTATAATTTTTTTACAAAATGGGTTTTATTGCATTCTTGCCTGTTTTAAAAATGACTGATTTAATTTTTTTGTTGGCATGAAGGAATGACCTCTTTGACATTTCCAAGGTTATAATTTGACATTTTGAAATTCGCCGCTGAGTGAAGAATTTCCAAATAAGTTTATAAAATTAATATCAAAATGGCATTAAATAAACTTAGTATTGATGCTCTTAACTTGTCCGGCAAGCGTGTGCTTATGCGGTAAGTTCCACTTTTATACCTTCTCGCTATACATAATCTGCACCGTCCTTCGTTTAGATCGAATAAAAATTAATTGATTGATTGCAGAGTGGACTTCAACGTTCCTCTGAAAGAAGGAGTAATCACCAACAACCAGCGTATTGTCGCAGCTCTTGATTCCGTCAAATATGCCTTGGAGAAGGGTGCAAAGTCGGTGGTCCTTATGTCACATTTGGGCAGACCGGACGGTCAGGCAAACCAGAAGTACACCCTGAAGCCGGTATCTGAAGAGCTCAAGAAGCTCTTGAACAAGTAAGAGTTGCATTTATGTACCTACCTACCTTATAATCATCTGAAATGTTGTTGCATCATGAATGTAACAACTATTGTTTTCCTTATTACAAGTCAAGGCATACAGATAACAGAGTAATTTCCGAAAACAAAACATAATATTTTAATATAATTTCAGACAGTAATTTACTTCATTCATATTGTCTGACTTTCATGTCATAACAACCTTGGCAGTTCTCCCCAATCATTTTTCCCACACATGTTCAAAACCAAACATAAACTTACAGAGATGTCACCTTCCTTCCGGATTGTGCGGGCCCTGAAGTTGAAGCTGCCTGTGCTGACCCCACTCCAGGATCCATAATCTTGCTGGAGAACCTCAGGTTCCACATTGAGGAGGAGGGCAAGGGTATTGATGCCTCTGGTGCCAAGGCTAAGGCTGACCCCGAGAAGGTCAAGGCATTCAGAGCCAGTCTGAGGAAGCTGGGTGATGTTTACATCAATGATGCTTTTGGTAAGTTATTAAAGGAAAATAACAAATACCATCCACAAATTTGTTGCATCAACGCTCCTAGCAGCCCCTAACAGTCATAAATTACTCTGAATGCCAATCGAAAGAGTAGTTTATGACTGTTGGCTAGGAGTGTGAATGGTTTAGTACCTTACCTGTTCATAAATTGATTAGTCCCACATGATGCTGGCAGAATACTTAAAATCAGCTTAGTTACCAAAGAGGACACAAAAAAATACTGGTTAGTCAAGTTGATTGTTCATAGAAAAGTTGATTCAAATTTTCTAATTTGTAGTGACTTTTCTATAAACAGAATCTGCTTAAAGAGATTTTCAGTTAAAAAAGAAATAAGCAATGTTGTACTATGGCAAAAAAAAAACAATTACAGCACAATATGACCCTTTATTTCATTGTGTTTGGATTTGTTTCACAGGCACAGCCCACAGAGCCCACAGCTCCATGATGGGAGAGGGCTTCGAACAGAGAGCCAGTGGCTTCTTACTGAAGAAGGAACTGCAGTACTTTGCCAAGGCTCTGCATGAGCCAGAGAGGTAAATTATACTTATGTCTCTCCACAAATCTTGCACAGACAGACAGACAATCCCTTCTTTTTTGAAGTCCATCAAACATTTATCTGGTAGATATTGTAGTCAGCGCTAAGACTGCCATTGTACCCATAGGATTTAGATTGGGTAAAAGAGTTGTGTAACTATTTTTGGTGTAGGTACAATAACGTAAATTATATCTATCTGTACCATAACTTCATGCCTGTATTCCCTGAGGGTTATGCAGACATATCTTTTTAACCTGTTCAACGCCATTGTAACATATATGACAAGCTAGCGCGTGCACTGTATGCCAAACGTTACAAATATGTGGCAAAAAGTGTGGCGAATTTGTGGCTTGGCGTCAGGGCACGCCAATGCATTTATGCTCTGGCGTTCAAAAGGTTAAACAGTTGTGGCAAAAAATTAACTACCTTAAAAAAAAGGCTCATCTTTATTCTTTCACTTCTTTCCTTTTTAAAGAGCTCTTACTTGGGACGAATAATTATTATGAGAAAGCTACAAAACTGTTACATAATAGTTTCGTCCTTATTTCAGGCCTTTCCTCGCCATTTTGGGAGGTGCCAAAGTAGCTGACAAGATTCAGCTGATTGAGAACTTGCTGGACAAAGTCAATGAGATGATCATTGGTGGTGGCATGGCCTACACTTTCCTCAAGGAAACCCAGGGTATGGCTGTAAGTATAGCATGATCATGCCTTGTATTTCATTCAACTGCATCTGGTAACACTGGAAGCCGCACTGTTCCCATCTAGACTTCAACATACTTGTTTCAATCTACTTAGCCTTTTCCTGCTAGATAAATTAAAACACATGTTATCTTGGTGTGAATCGTTAACATATGGTTTGTTATATGTATGTTTATAGGACACATTCCATTAATCAACCCCTTGGCAGAGTATATCTATTGAAGTTCATTCGTGTTTAGTTTTGAATTCCTTTATGCAAGAGACATTGAAAAATAAAAACTTAAAACTACTAAAAAGTTTCATCCTTTTAGATCGGCAACTCCCTCTATGACGGTGAGGGCGCAAAGATTGTGGCAAAATTATTGGAAAAGGCAGCCAAGAACAATGTCAAAGTACACCTTCCAGTTGACTTTATCACTGCTGACAAGTTTGATGAGAATGCACAGGTGAGTTCAATTTTTTTTTCTTATAGTATTTTTTTTTTGTTGATGTTATTTTAACTACAAATGTTGCTAGCCGTACGAGGCGCAGTCGGCGGCCATCGACCGCCCACTGTTTATGAAATTGATTATATTTGAATGACGATTTACTGTTTTTAGGTTGGTACTGCTGATGTTGCCAGTGGTATTCCTGAGGGCTGGATGGGTCTCGATGTTGGACCTAAATCGAGGGAAATCTTCGCCGATCCCATCGCAAGAGCTAAAGTTATTGTATGGAATGGGTATGTATCTGAATCTAAACTTCTAAAATAATATTATAAAGAAAGATTTATTTGTTAGTTTGTTTGGATTTGGCTCAAAAACTACTTATTCGATTTTAAAAACTCTTTCACCATTAGAAAGCTACATTATTACCTTAAAATATAGGCTGTATTTTATTTTAGAAAAAATAGAGATCCCTACGAAAATTCGAAATAATGTAACCCAAAGTAGCAAAATGTTACCCAACAAATTTATTATTAGGCGTGCGCTGAGAAAACTATTGATGATTCATAAGAATAATGTACTACATGTTTGAAGTACTTATTATTATCTATTAAAAACCCCGAAGGTATATGTCTAACTATTATGGTTAAGTCACAATGACCGCATTTTGTTCAAATTATTCAATCTAAACCAGGGTGGAATGGAAAAGTGGTGATGTTGGTATCATGATATTAATCCTTATCCATTTTAATGGTTTTATAATTAAGGTTGATCATGTACATTATAGTACATGTAAATTACACTTTTAAATTATAAAAATCGGATCTTTCGTTAAAAAGTTACAATGGGTAAAAAATGCTCTTAGTAAGAAAAAAATTGCGGTTTGAGGGAACTGGGGAAATGATTTTGATAAAAAAATAAGAAAAACAAAATATTTGATTTTTCGAAAATAAACCCCTAAAGGGGCGAAAAGGGGTGATGAAGTTTTTAAGGGAGGCCATTATTGCTTGCTTCAATTTACGTGAAAATTGGTATCAACAAACTAAAAGGGGTATAATTGAAACGGATCTAACATTTTTTGCAAAATCAACCCCCTGAGACCTCAGAATCAGCAGCAGAAATGGCTGGGTAAATAATGAAAATCGTTGTGCTTAATTTTCCAAAACTAACCTTAAGCGGGTAGGGGGGGGGGGGGGCGTTGAAGTTTGTGGAGTACCTACTAAATCCGCGCGGTCGAAGTTTTGAGCGAAGTGCTAGTTCAAACTTTTTATTGAATATTTATAAAATATGGTTTGATTTTGTTGAACAGACCTGCTGGTGTCTTCGAATTCGAGAAATTCGCTGGTGGCACCAGGGCTTTAATGGATGGTGTTGTCAAAGCCACTACTAATGGAACCATCACCATTATTGGTAAGAACCATGTTATTTTAAGTTTTTTTTTATATTCCTTACTTCATAAAGAATATTGCTATTGTTGTGATAACTATGAAACTACATAAAATATCTGGCTTCTTAAAGATTTCCTGGTGGTTCAAATTCCAAACACCTTCAAAAATCGCCAATATAATTATTTCAGAGGGCCAAGAACCCCACTACTCCGCGCTTAGTCGTGGAGTTGCGGAAACCAGCCCGAGTTACATACATACATACATACATACAACCCCACTACTTTCCACACATTTTACATTTTGACAGATTACCACTGAGCTCCGAATATGAACATTGCTTGAAAATAAGTAGAAATTTTCCCTTGTGATTTTCATTCGATTATGCATGTTTCTTAATAATATAATGTTCCTTCCGTTTGTTATCTGCGATATTATTCAGCTCGAAACTTACATCATCTACATTTATTTTTCTAATCCTGTATTTTCCCAATAGGTGGAGGTGACACAGCCACCTGCTGCGCCAAGTGGGGCACCGAGGACAAAGTCTCCCACGTTTCCACCGGCGGTGGCGCATCCCTGGAGCTGCTTGAAGGTAAGCAAGTCTTATTAACCCTAGAAAGAAGTATTTACCTAATGCCGCCGGTACTTCACTTGCGGAATTCGTCTAAATATTTGCGTTACCCGGACGAAGATGACAGAAACGTATTTGACACCTACTGTCTGGATTGATCACAACAATCCTACTTCCTACTATCCTACTGTAAGAATGTACGTATGGATGTATGTTTGTTACTCTTTCACGCAAAAACTACTGAATGGATCTTGATGAAATTTGGCACAGATGTAGATTTGAGTCTGGAATAACACATAGGATACTTTTTATCTCGGGAGTATGTTCCCTTAGGATAATTTTCGACATTCACGCGGGCGGAGCCGCGGGTGGCAGCTAGTCCAAAATATAATTATTTGCGCAAAAATTCAAGTGACTCGCCTGAATTAGAAGAATGTGAAAGTGTTATGCTAGGTTTAAAAGTTTTCTAAAGCCTGACTATAATGTACGATACTTTTTTATGCATTTTTATCATTTTTATTTCACTTATTGCTTATGCATTTTTTTCTGTGGCGTAACCTGATTTAATTTTGAAATGTTTTTATTTATGGTTCAAATCTTAAATAATTACCGAAAAAAGAAGATATTAAACAAAACGTAATTATGTTTTACTTTTTAATTTACTCACTTTGTGTAGTATTGAATTGTTTTTATTTGTTGGTAGATTTAGAAACAATTTAGTATGTTTTTTTTTTCTAATTTTTAAATGTAGAGTAGTGGTCTTTGTGTATGTAGAAATATTGTAAACGTGTTTAGGAAGATCCCATCTGACTAAATAAAACCCTAAAAGATAGTGTAGGTATCACTGAACTGTAATTGCTAGGTTTCTGGATTGAGTATTTTGAGTTAAAAGATCGTCTCAAACCCTACTTGAACGCCAAATTTTGACTGGCTTTCAGGCGTAGAGTTTAACAAAAATTCAGCTACAAATTCTTTATTAAAAATTCGGAGCATAAATGAGTCCAACTTACACAGTAGACGACCACAGTTTCATGCATTTCGACTAAAGTTTTTGGTAGAGAACGCTAGTCTCTAAACATTCGTTCTCGAAACGTTCGTTGTGGTAAGCTCATATCCGGAAACACGACCGTTCATTTGCCGGTAGAGCTTCAGTATACCTAATTACCTATGCCCGAGAAAAGTACAACTATCGGTGCATTTTTTTTTTCAGTATTTTATCCATAATAGCAAACATTGTAGTATCAGTTGACCAGTTAGTTAGATGGAGGAAAAAAAATACAATGTTCTCATTTCAAATTTTGATTTTCAGGTAAAGTACTGCCAGGAGTTGCGGCTCTGTCTGACGCATAAATCATAGAGCAAAGAGTATTTATACAATATTTAAATGCTTTCTAGTAATGTGAAATTATCCTATTTAATAGAGTGAAGAAATCCAGAAATTATGTTTTTTATGTGATATGTTGGTATGTATTGTACCTATAGTACATTATTTTTAAGTTTTAGACAAGATAAAGTGTCATGTGTATCGAATAGTGTAATAATTTATTACCAACACAAATAACATTAAAATGTTTATATTCATTCGTATTTTTACTTGCCTGTGACAAAGCACAAAAAAAGTGTGTGAAAGCTGATTTTTCAATAGTTAATTTTGTAAAAAAAAAATATGGGGATCTGACATATTTTCCATACAATATTATTTTATCAGCCCGTCATTTTTATTTTTTTTGTTTGTTATACATATGAAAGTGTTCTGACGATTGAAAAATCGGGTAATGTGTTTTATGAATAGATAGCAATTCAAACCAATCTACTGTTTTAATACAATGACCATCATGATGATCTATTTCATTCACTCGCGCGTGAACTTAATCAAGATAAATGACTACGCTGGCCAACCTTTTACTATACCTATAAGCAAAATATCAAATACTGTAGGTAGGCAAACCGAAATGATCTCACGTGCTTCTTTCATGCAGCTAAGAAAAGCCTCATACAATATTTACAAGGTCTTACTTCCACGATATCCTAAGACAGGGATGGCGAACCTTAATTGTTGGTCGTGCCATTTTTTCCAATAATATTAAATGCTGCCATGCCTTCAAAAAACGGACTTGGTGATTTAATGTACACAAATGCCGAATTCAAATTTCGTAGGTCGAAATTTAAATTTGTTTTTTTTTTTTGTTTTTGGTGTATTTATTTAAATTATGATCAAAAGTAAGTCTTCGTCAGTTATCTTATAGTAAGAACAAGTTTAAAAATTCGCGTGCCCGAATTATTTTGTCTCGTGTCAGAACAGGCAGGCGTGCCACTGGTTCGCCATCCCTGTCCTAAGGCTTACCGTGTGGTGACGTGAATTATAAATGTTTCGTAACTCAATCATAAACCTATAAAGCCGATGTTGCACGAAGATGAACATATACATACATACATATACTAACGTTACCTACATATATGTAAAGGTGCATGTTGACGTTAAAACGCCAGGTAATTGATTTACGTATCGGTAATGTATGGAATATTGAGTTTTATGTAGGTTTCTAAATTTAGTACCGGTACCCGTTGAAATATTGACTGTAGGAACTTACAGCGTGGCGTAACGCTATTTCAAAATAGAATTAATGTAAGATGGTGAAATTTGAAAATATCTCTAGATAAGTAGCCAGTTCCATCTTTAACATTAGAGGTACGACCAATTCGATCCGTGCATTAGCTTCTGGATGTACTAAAAAGCTAGTTAGAAAAACTTTCTACATTTTGCGTAATCTAGGATAATCTATCCAAGGGGTACCTAAACATTACCGATTTCCGAGCTCGCTTCGCTCGCAAGATTAAATATTTAATTTTCAAGTTTTTCTTCATAATTCTGAGCTCGCTTCGCTCGCAAGATTAAATATTTAATTTTCAAGTTTTTCTTCATAATTCAACAAAGTTACTTACTGTTTGTTTTAATGTTTAAAAAAAAATGACCTATCCGAGAATGGGTGCAAAATATTCCGAACTCGCTAGGCTCGCTCTTGGAGTTATGAATATTCTATGCTTTGACAGTTCGACAGCACAAGCGTAAAAATATTCGAGCTCACTTCGCTCGCTCTATCATGCTTTAACTTTTGGAAATTACCCTTACTGTAAACAACATCTTCGAAGTTTTTCATTATTTTTTTGTTGATCTTCAAGATATTATTTAAATACGCTACTGAGATGATGGTTCCGTAGTCATACCTACGGAACTCATCTACCTATGCCCCGATACTTTCTTCGTCGGTTTCCAGCTTTTATCATTGTTTGTTTTATCCCTAATTAACTAGCTTAAATAGGTTGTAATTATATACTTATACGAATGTATAGCATTGATTCTGTTCTGAAACCCGAGACTTAACAATATTAGCTAGTAATTCCGGCACGTAATGCTTGAATTACTAGATAATATTGTTAAGTCTCGTACAAAGCTAATAAGGTATTAGCTACATCATTTCAGGTTTCAGAAGTAGAGGAACCTAAGAAAATTTACTCTTACTGTTGTGAAAATTTAACTGACCACGTAACATCGAACCCAGGAGCTGCTGTAACATACCTCCACATCATAATTACCTATTTGCTGAAGTATTTTCATAAATATGTCAGTCGCTGAAACTGACGTCATAAATATTGCACGAAGACTTCGAATGGTTGGTTCAATATTAGTGGATGAGTAGATCCGTGGGGTCCGTATGTATATCTACTACATTAACGATAGATATGTTCGAGTTTGACATGTGAGTGATATGACATTTACATTCTAACAGTTGTTTATGTTTGTGTACCAACCGCTTAATAATAATTCTGAAGTGGACTGGACGGTACAAAAGCACAATAAAATTGTAGTCATAATTTTTTTTTTGGTTAGGTTGGTAAACATCCAAATATCTATTGCTTGTTCGGAGTAAGTTACTAATACCTGGTTAAATAACAAATATTCTATAAGTTCATAATGACCCCAGATTAATACAAACTCGGAGTAAAAAAATAACTCCTATGGTTTGTGCCTAATAGGCTTGCGTTAGGTACTGGTTTAGTTGCTTTGCTTTGCGTATAATTTTCTACCCCTAACCCCTAGCTATCCTCTTCTGGGATGAAAACTGAGCAGACCTCTCCCTTCTGCTTATCCTATCTTAACTACCTACGTGAATCACATTCAACTAAAGCCTAGCGTGTTAACCAGTATTACTCTTAGTAGCAGAGTTCTTTTGTGTCGCTCAATGTTTATACAAGCACTAAGTAGCCTTGAAAGCTGCCCACAGTCTCACACAATTACAAATAATAATACCTTCTCCACTCTGGCTATACAAATAAAACCTAACAACAATCAGCGGGGGAGAAGTCCCTTGGAACGCGAAACTCTTGAAACCCCAAGCAAACTTAATCAAAAGAAAACCTGCCAGTGCGTGACGCACAACGCGTCTGGAGGGCAATGGGGTTCCGTACTTTTAATTATCATTGTTTGTTTTATAGCATAACTAGTGGTCCCGGCGAACTTCGTCCCGCCTCAGAATATTTTTTGCCGTGTTTTGTTTTTGTCATGTAAGTATCAGAATTTTACAATGTTTTAATAGTTATTCTGCTATTCGGGGCAAAGACAAATACAAGAAACCAAAGATCTTTAAAATCGGTCCAGCCGTTCTTGAGTGATAAATGGTGTAACCAACCCGGCTTTGTTTTATAAATAGCATAACATAGAAAATGGGCTAAGGGCAGGAAGATGATAATCAAAGAAATAGTAGTAAAAATACTTACTTATATGACTAATTGACCATTATATCACCACATCCGTCAGTACTGAATAGCCGAGAATCAATCAATCAATCAATCATGATAGGCGTACGTTTGGAGACCTATTTCGAGCAGTGGACTGCTGCAGTTATCTGGTATTGATAATTTTCAGGATCCTGTGCGGTATTTACAGGATCTCTCGTTGTGGCAAGGCTTGGCGGACTTAGATCTAGGTCCTGCAGTAAACGTCTTAAAACTGAATAATAAAACTCAATAAGCAAAATGAACAGAATTTACGAAGCAAACGTCAAACTACAAGACAAGCTCGATTTCATTTATGAGAGATCCATTCGCTACAGAACCCTAAAAGTAAGATAATTGTATAACTACGCCGCATCGAATGACGAGAAGACGTCGCTGAATAAATGTTTGTGACAGTTTTTATAAGAAGCAGAGCTAACAAAGAGTTCTCTTCAAAAAGTCGATTTCTACTACAATGAAATATAACAAAGAAGGCGTAGCTTCAATCAAATTAAGTGAGATTGCCTTCACGAAGCCCCCATGGTATTTTCAAGCCTATATAAATAACATAAAAACACGCTTAAAGCGCTTGGTCCATGAAAGACTAATTTCAGGGCGGCTTTCTTAGTTCTACGTTCTGTTGGAATAATGACATTCCTTAAGTTACCGGGGATCTATGACTATAAAAGCAAAAAAAAAAATAATAATATTGGGTAAAAGTCCTTAACTAAAACTACTTTTACGTCATGGCAAAATGCCTTGTAGCTGTCACCGGAAAATTGCAAATGTCGTAACAGTGGAAATTGTAAACTATTTAAGCTAAATATGAGACGGATATATGTATTGAATACTATTGAATTTGGATGGGAGCAGTTGTATACTTGCAAAACGATTTTTCCGTAATATTTCAAGAAATTATAATCTAATCAAGATTTATTACAATCTTACGGAGTCTGCAATTTTCCGGTGACATAGCCAACGGCTGTCTCTCATATTATTTCAGACTCTTCTAAATTCGAATCAGTTTTCAAATCCAGCCTGAACTAGTTTTCTGCAGCATGTAGGTTTGTCTTCACAGAACCTCGTATAGGTATAACAGATCACAGCTCACACGTAGAAAGAATAAATTAATGTCAGAGTTTTCTAGCTTTATTGCTCCGTCGTGAAATGTAGAAAGAACGTATTATAAACGCAAGCCATTCCTTCCAGGTCACTACCCGACGCCATTAGGGTTGAAATTAATTCACTATTCAAATATTAATTTGGATGAATGCAGCCTTTGACTCGAGTCGACTTGTGCAATTTGTTTTGTACAAACACTCTAAAATAGAGTGCTATTTTCAAGTAAAATGAGATATTAATAAGTAAAACGAGGTGGCGGTTATTACAGTGTCCCGTGAAATATAGCATATCACCAGGTAACCATAACAAGAATTTTACCACCATAACAGAGAATTTGAAAACCATGTTTTTGGGCCGCACTGGTGTTGGTACCCATTTGAGACCATCTTTATATTCTGCAACAACCGTCAACTCCTTAAAGATGATTAATGAGCGTAATGATCATTAAACACTATAGTTCTGAATGCTGAAAAAAACGTTAATTTCACTTAGCATCTGACACAAGACTGCAATAGCTCTACGTCTACAATCCACCTATCGATTTGAACCTACGACCTTCCGATCACCCTCAACGATAACATACGTACTATCCATCTTTATCTCGGGTTTACTTTTACATTCTATTAAATGTAGAAATGAGGGTTTGAACAACAAAAGTATACCCAAGTTTCGTATAGTCTCTCCTTGCCTATAAAAGAGGAGAGATAAATACCTACACCTTGGGGTCAAATTCGTCGTAGTTTTCAATGCTACCTCTAACCTTACCTAAAAGGGTACAGGACACTTTAAATTGTAAATATCAACGGCTTTTGTATCGATGGGTGTCTACAACCAATCTGAACTTTATTGACATTTATCTGCCGTGTAAACAATTTGTTTTACTTTCATGAATGAGCCGCTGTCCTTTTCAATGCTGAACCAGTTTATTTGCTACCCTAAACCTACGCAGTAAGATTGCTTTTCAAATGCCGACTGTATTGTCACCGGACCTATTGCAGCTGTACATGTGGGTGTTATCGATCGCTGCTTCGCGCAAGCGTCTCTATACATGCACGGCGACACGACACACAGAAAATTGAAACAAAACTGATAATGAAAAGACATCAATGCCCTGAAATATGTTAACAATGCCTAGGCAGGCATTAGATAGAGAATTAGCAGTTAGGAAATAATCTTTATTAGGAAATTACAGCTGTTTCTGCGTTGCATACCAATTGGGTCTAATGCTTTCCAATACGTGTGCTCTGGTCCAATTGGCGAAGGCCCGCGCATGCTCAGTTGATGCGAAGGTGCTTTTTTATCAAAAAATAATAATTTTACTTAGTGTCAGTGATGTAAAGGACATCTGACGCCGCCGGGCTACCGGCAGGCGTAAAAAATGTAGTAGAAAAGTAGTCTTACTGAATGACAACATACGATTAGTTTAGTGAAGCGTTTAATGTCAATTGTTATAGTGTATATCGATTGTACGTAGAATTATCGTTGTTTTTAGGTAAATTTATTATCAGGTAAGTGATTTGTGTTTCTTGTTTCATATTTGTTTTTATTTGGGCTCATTAAGCACCTGTGTTTTATGATTTATGTTTTAGTGAACTTTGCTTGTTTTTGTCTACTTGTTTTAATTTTTTTCTCATTGTGTCTCCTTCAGAAAGCGATCTAAATTTTCTTTAGGGATTTTTCAAGATGAGATCCTACCTATACCCGCCGACTAGTAAAACATATATTAAGTGATCCATATAATTTTAAATTATTTTTAACCAATATCTGTTTTTCTCTGCATATTTTCTTCCACAAGTTTTATAAGAAACGAATCTTAAAAAATGTGTATATGAAGCTACAGGTCAATCGCGTTTACGTGTTTATTTGCTCGTATTAATAAATTTAAAAGTACTGTTTCATTCTATCCCTAGTTTAATATTAACGGGTGGTTTTTTTTTATCTAATTCACAAGGGAATAAATTAATAAATTGCCAAAAATAAAACCTTCTTTGTTCATTCGATTCTCTTTTAAATCAGTACAATACCGCAGAATTATTTTGGGAAGAAAGATAATGTAATTGAATTCGAAATTCACTGTTGTGTTTTCATTGAACGTGGCAATTAAGTCACTCTCGGAAAATTTGATCTTTACGAAATCATATAGGTAAAATGACATCGAGTATTTGACTCTACCTGACATATGTAGGTATAATACCAGTAGTGGGTACCTAAGTAGATAATAAAGTATCGTTATGCAAGCGACAGTGCACATAATATCGGGTCAGGGTGTTTCGGCACAAATGCGCTACTCTTTTAATACTTTTCAGTGCTGAAGTACCTGCATATAAGTACAGTCGCTGTTCGGATCTATTAGTCATCGACTCCAAAAAGGCAAATTTTCGTTCTTCAAAAATTTAGAATTCAAGGCGCGATATTGTCCCAGTGACAATCAACGTAGAAAACTTGACAAAATGGACTGATGCAGATCCTTAAAAATACGGGAATACTGTTGTTGAGTTTCGTAAAATATCTATTTTATAAGTACGCTAAGTTTGCTTTAAAGACGATGCAATTCTGTTTCTATTCCGAGGTCAGGGATACGATAGCAAATAGTCGATATTCATACCAAGGACGAGTACTTCCTTAACGTGTGACGATTAAAACAATTATTATTTTCATAAGTACCAAGTACTCGTATAGCTGCTGGTAGCAACCACGTCCTGTATGTCTTTTTGGTTAAATATTCAATAAATATTATAATTTACGCTTTACTGTCATCATAATCATGATCAGTCGTTAGAAGTCCATTGCTGGGCTTGAGCGTTTTCCATTGCATGTCAATAGAATCAATATTTGACCACTCTATCATCATCGTCATCACTAGCCTCCTATACTTAACCCAAATTATTGGAGATCGGCGCAGCATGACTTCTTACGACCGGTCTCAATAACGTACTTAACTTTAACCAACTGTCAAATTAGCTACCAACAGGTAAAGGTAGATACGTTATTGAAACCGGCCGTTAGTTTTATATGCCGCACAATAGCAAACATGCCAACAATCCATGACAAAAAAGGTGGTAAGCGATAACCGCCACCTATGGGCATACCTATGCAGTACCAGGGGCGTTGCCTACCTTTCCAAAAAACACTTGTCCTAAAATTTAATTTTAAAATTATCACATACCTCCTCTGGAAATGGGAGGATCCTCCGAAACTCCGAACCAGACGGTTGTTATGTCTGGTAGTTGATATTCGAACTTCGATGCAGGATTTCGTTGTTAGTTCGTCGTAGATGCGCTGCGGTTCTTTTTGCTGCCGTACAAATTTCGTTTCTTAGTTTTTCATGTGGCGCCATTGATGCCGCTACATCTTTTTTAATACATCACTTAACTATCATCTTTGACAAAAAATCATCCATCTGTTTTATGGTCTTCCATTCTTATGGCATAGCCTCGATCACTCTTTTAGCAGCCTTAAACGTGCCACATATGCTATTCAACGTTATTATCTGATTTCCATAAGGCATCGTCGTTATTTCCATGGAAGATGGGTAGGCCATTAGTGTCGATACTCTTGCGCCATCCCATCTTCCTAGCTCTTCGTGCTGTGCTGGCGCTGCCGCTGCGGCAGCAGAGAACCTCAAGCGCCGGAAATATAATAAACCTGTTGATAGTTATATTTTCGAGCCGTTTGGGGTTGAAACTCTCGGGTCTTGGGGTCCAATGCGCATAACTTGTTTAAAGATCTCTCAAGACGCTTAGTTGACACTTCGCGTGACCCAAAGGCTGGCTTTTACCTTGGTTAAAGAATAAGCATTGCCATACAACGTGGCAATGCCGCCAGTCTTTTTGGTACACTTCCAGTCGACAGCGATGCGTATGAATTTTTTGATGCCATATTTTAGGGTTAATTTAGTTAGGAGTTTTTATTTTTATTTCTTGTGTTTATAGTTAGTTAAGTATGTATAAAAAAACAGGTGTACATATCTATGTAAATAAAGAAATAAAACTATTTGATTTAAAAAACCAAAAACCATATTGATTCCAGAATCGTAAATTCTTTTAACTACCGTAATTGTTGGGCTGTTACCGGGCTCGACTCTGCGCTATCCTCGTAATTTACTTAACAACTAGTTGTTAGAGAAAACTTGGTAAGTTCTAGTCAAGCTTTCTTGGTTAGTTACTGTGTCAAGTAGAATAATTTCATGCCCCAGTGAGACTCGTAATAGATGGTGGGGCTCGTAGCTAATTGATAACGCTAATCCATACTATTACAAATGCAAGCTAGAAAATAATACAATCACACTTAAATTCTTCTTCGTCGGTAGGTCCGTGGATGGGTTCCGTATGAATGATCCATTCATTTCTAAATACTGAGATCCCTTCATGCTTTCGAAAACACGTTAAGTCAGGACCAAGCCGCCATTAGTAGATTTTTGACCATCAATATCCAGAATTAATTTTGAAAGTGTGCGTGGATGGCCAAATCCGAAAGTATGAGGAATATCAAAAAACACTGAAAGGAGATTCGAGCCCAATTTTGATCAAAATCGGAATCGAGATGTTCTTCAATGTTTTTCGATATTTCTCGTGGATTTGGACATCCACGCACTCTTTAAAAATTAATTCTGAATATATATTTTATTTCCGTTACTGACTGACTAAGTGACAACGCACAGCCGAAACTACTGGTCGTAGAAAGTTTAAATTTGGCATGTAGGTTGCTTGGGGACTGCCATCGTTGCGAAATTTGTTCGAAAGAGTCACCGTAGATCTGGAAAGCAAAGGGCTTTAGAAGGAACACGGATGGGTTTTAATCAGTAAGAGTCAGTTTTAGTCAGTAAGACATTTGAAAAAAAACAATGGGGTGTGTAGGGGAGCACTTAGAGAGGATTTCTCGATATTCCTAGGGGAACGAGAAAAACGGAATATGTACGGAGTACGAAGTCGTGTAGTAGCTTATTATAGTAGATATTCAGAATCTCAAAAATCTGTCTACCTAGTTACTGGGTTGTGAGATCAGATTATGAAAAGCAACTCTACTTAAAATATTGGTATTCCAATATAGTTCCGAAAAATCTAGGAAAATTGGTTGAGCGAGACTTTAATATCAATTTGCAACGTTGCGTTGACTAAATCAATGAAGGTGAGCATTCACCTTTAAAATGCAAAACCACAGGAGTCCTCAATTTTCTCTCTAGTTATGATTTATCGTGCCGTGAGTCCGAGACACGGGGTTTCATTATACAGCTGCCTGTTGAGCTTGGCTCGGGGTATGGAAACTAGAATAGTGAACACACCCTTTTATGCAAGATGCATGAAAAAAATCCGAGATGAAATCGATACTGCCTGAATCTTGCAGTGCCTGTGTAGGTACGACTTAATGCAGTATGCAAAGTGAAGAAATTTGAATTGGTCAGCTCTAAAATCAATTTTCACGAGTTCGATCCGAGGTTATAATAGAATTGATGGCAATAGGGGACAGGGTAGGTAGTTTTGTAGAATATAGGTTTAAAGAATCTTTATTTCTCATAAGAACATGATACAGTTCACTTAGATGAGATTTAAATTTTAACATAAATTTATCGTCGCCTAATGACGAAGCATGCAGATGTAGAATAAGTAAAATTACGATAGAGATCAATAGTAAACAAAGCAAAAGTGTCGGTAGTTACATATAAAACAAGTTAATACAGCTGGCCAATTTGACACCAAGGTACCCTCATAAGTACTGATTATTCAATTTGTGAGGAACACAAACACCGATTAAGAAGCGACTTATTGTGTGAATGTGTTTGTGTTAGTTGCTAGCATAGTGCGGAGACCGCTGATCATTTATGTTTTTTTATTTTATTATATTTTTGTTACCTATTTCTTCTGTTTTTATGTGTCCTTAATTTATAGTTTCAACTAGAATATTCAACTAGATACTGCCAGTAGCGAAACTCAATACCTACATAGAATCAAATGTCGACTGCATAATTAGTACCTCATACCTGTCATTGCATGTGTATATATACAAGCTTTGAAGCCATTAAATTGTATCGCAAAACATTGAAATTGAAATCCTACCTTTTCGTCTCACAATTAAGGTTGAAACTCATTAAACTTTTGTAAAAGCTGTGTTAAATTGCTCATTAGTGCCGTGTCAGAAACACAAGATTATACAGAATTGCTTGTTAATTCAAAAGTTATTATGATCAACATTTTCTTAGAAAACAATCTTGCTTTAACCTTTAAACATAAAAAGCTAGGAAAAATTTAATACTGTAACGCCACTTTAAGTACCTTTTAACGTCAGAAAAATTCTTTTAGCTACGGCACCGAACCTTTTATAATAAAACATTCTTTAAAGCTTGCTAAAGTTTTTAATAAGGTGACTCCATTTTAGTTTGCTTTTCACAAATATTTAGGTAGGTTATAAACGTTAAACTAATAAGTATTTTAAAAACACTACAGTGGACTAAAAAAGTAAGCGTGAGAAAAAATACGTATCGGAACATAGACTTAAGGCGTACCACAGGGCAGTGTGTTGGGCCCTTTATTGTTTTTAATGTATATTAACGACTTGCCACGATGCATAAAACATTCTATGCTCGTATTCGCTGACGATAGTACTGCCTTGATTAAATGTACTGACCTAAAAACGTATGAATATGACATAAATAATACTCTAACGGACATTATACTCTGGCTGGATCAAAATAATATAATGATTAATATACCTAATGCATTTTTATCATGGGATACCACCGCAAACTTTAAATTTGTTGTCATTTTTTTAGGGAAAAAGGCAGATAGCCCACTAACCTGGAAGCCACACGCAAATGAAGCATGCAAAAAACTAAGTACAGCAGCGTTTGTGCATTTTAATCTATCCAGGAAAGTGAATATGCCCGCCAGATTAGTTGCTTACCATAGTTTAGTGGCATCAATTCCGAGATATTTTGGGGAAATTGTAATCTGGGAGAACAGGTATTCAAAGCTCAAAAACGATGCATAAGGGCAATGTGTAACATAAAAGTAGCTGATAATTGCGTACATGGGAATGTTAGCTTTAGGGACTTGAATACAGATTCTTGTAAAATCAAACATGCATCTTTTTAATAAATCGTCTAACTATAGAAAACTACCAATTACAAGGCAGTTTACAAACATGCTGTGTTAGTGGTCATAACACTGCATTATAAGCAAACGTGTCGTATGTTTGTGCCCGATTATCTTTAACAAAAACGAGTCCAGGTTTATAAAAAAAATAAAAATCTTTTAATTGAGACAAAGTTTATTAATTGGTTAGTATAAAAAACCTAGAAACTAGTGATAGTACTTATAACTACCAGAAAAAAAATACAATTATATACCAACACTAAACTCACATGCAGGCTTATCCAATACCCCAGTATGGGGCGGTCCCATCTGTCCGCTATAGCTCCCAGGACCTAAAAATACTCTAGTGAAATCAGAAAAATAACCCTTAATCGGGCAAATTTCTCTATAACATAATTCGATCAAAAACTAAATAAGTAATCAAATTAACTCAAACGTCAACGCTCAACGTGTTCAGTTTATATGTTGGTACTGTATTCAACACCTACACGTGACACAGCATTTACTTAATAGCACAAATTAATTAAACTAATGAGTCGTAATACCATCAGCGTTCATATCAAATTAGAGAAACGGTCGCGCCTTCGATGCAGTTATTTATGAAAATGGTCCTAATACCGTAGAAATTAAGATCCATTATGCTGAAGCGTAGCTTTTGTTTTCTAAGTTAATAGTTTTGTTTTCCTAGACAAACAATTTCATCTCGGTACAGAATCAGTCTGACGTCATAATTTATGTTCCTTTCAATTTTCACAGAAAAAATAAAACGGTTCCTTATCATATTTAAAAAATTAGGATCGCTCAGTACCATTTAAAATAAAAAACTCGGAAAACTTTCCCTCATGGAACGGTCATATCCGAATCCCTACATCTATAGATTTCATTACGAACTTTTTCAATTCCGAAGCATTAGAAAACTAAGTTGAAAGAGACGAGGCTTTGTGATTGATTCACTTCAATATGAATAAATTCTATTTGATTGAAAATACTGATTGAGTTGACATTTTCATTCGTCTATTTACGCTGAAAATTGAAAAATACAGGGCTTTGATAGCAATTTACCTTTGAACCGTATCGTAGCACTCGTAGCGGAAAATTGTCGTAGCAAAATTTACATTGCTACGCCGCGCTACGCCGTGCTACGCGGGAAAGATGTCACGTCATTGACAATCGTCACGGTATGTTGCCAACGTAGGTACTCTTACCCCCTCTAACAATGAACCCGCTCTGAAATACAACAAAGAAAGTTTTCTTTTCCATGAAATGTGTCAATTGTTTCTGACAGTGAACTGAAAGGTTTTTTGCGTCTTGTACCTTAGTAACGTAAATAAACTCTCTGTGAGGTGAACAATTCTGAGATATTGTGGTTTACCATCAGTTAAGGAAAATACGCTTTCATAGGAAATGTTTCAATTAAATTAAATGTGGTTATTTTATGTAATTGAAGATTTAAGTGACTGAAAATGTTCACTGAATTTTGACTTACATAATTAATCTCTTTTACAACTATTTTACAATGTATTTAAATTATTTGTAATTTTAATGATTTAATTTGAATGTAATGATGACCCGTAATTTTACAAACTATATTCGACGCCGGAAACGGCAGAATATTATGATCGTAATACTTTGTACAATATTCTGACAAATAATTGCATTCTTTTATATCCTATTCTAATACTATTTTCTGCCAGCGGCTTTGCCCGCGTGAATATCGGAAATTAACCCAAGGGTAGCCTATTTGCTATTCCAGACTAAAATCTATCTCTGTGCCAAATTTCATCCAGATCTGTTGAGCCGTTCTGGCGTGATTGAGTAACAAACATACATCCATCCATCCAAACTTTCGCATGTATAATAGTAGTGAGATCTGGTACATGTTCAGCACCATAATTATCATAATTAGTAACGAAAGAAAATATAAATAAATATCAATTCTACCTAATAACGTTAACACAACATTCCAAATCAATTATTCTCATGACGTACTTCGGCTCGTGCTACCATAACATTACCTAGATTTCGCTCGACGTACTATAACATTGCATTTTGCAGTTTCGTGCCGAGCAAAGCGCGGGGCGAAACTGCTCGGGTCACGGGCTCTCGGGCTTATTGGGGAGGGAAAGGGAGCTGGTATAACGACCCACACCCCGGCGACACGTATTTTAGGTACAGTTGGCAAAATATGTAGTTAGTTAAGCAGTGTAGGTGATACAGTTAAACAAGGGCGTGCCAATGCCATGATAATTCCGTTGTGTAAGAGAGATACACGAATATGCACTAATTCTTTTTTTGCAACGGATTCATAATGGCAATGAAACGTTATAGAGCGGGGGTAGGACACGTTTATTTACACTAATTAAAATTTATGTTTACTCTTTAACATCTCGTTAGAAGTAGTTGCTAGCTGTAAACTTATGTTTGTTTAACTGTACCAACAAGGTGCCACCTACGCTGTGTGCAGCTAACAATGTAATTTCTGGGAAGGAAATCATAGCTTGGCTGCACATGCGACATACATACATATATGTACTCGTATGTATATATGTAACATTTAACGATATTAGAGTGTGAAATATTTTAAAGAATTAGTTGGAGACAACACTCATAAACATGCAATTTCAAGAACTGATTTATTCTTATGAAACTCTGGAATAACCAATATTACTTCAGTTTTATTTTTTATAATGGACTCATACATACCAACTATCACTGTATAGTATACTGTACCTTCAGATTTTTGTGAGACCTTATGTACGTTGCTTTGTAGTAATTAATTTGGAGCAGCACCGAGTCTTAACTTCAAATAATTACTGTTCCTACCCTAGAAAATGGTTCTTTCTTTTTCTGCCTTTGAAGCTACATTTCCTTGTGTTTGTATGGCACTGTGCCGGTTCCAAATGCTGCCCGTGTAAGTTGTATAATAGACGTTGTGTAGAGAGCTTAGCAACGAAGTACTCCACTACTGTATACTATAGTCCCCTTCACCGTATCCAGTGACAACGACCCATTCTAATTTTCCTTATCGTGAATTTGTGACATCTAATTTTGATTTTAAAATCCGGTACCGCGTACAGCCGGTGGATTCTGTAAACATGTCGAAGTGAAGGCTTGGGTGAAGTGATCACGAAGTCAGCTGTCAAAATCAAGAGGAATGACAGCTCACTTCGTGATCACTAACACAGAATCGCACTGCTGAAGAGCTACCGTCTATTCTGTAAACTTATAATAACTATAGCATTACCGACCGATCAGAGATTATGTATGTGTAATTACGAGTGTACGAAAAAAAAAACAGCTGTTCAGTACATTTTGTCGAGTTATGCGCACATAAATGTATGGGGCTGGGATTTTTTATCGCCATTTCAGTTTCGGTCCGATAGCAAGACTCGGAACCGGTTAAAAAAATACCGGGTTATACTTATATAAATACGGGCGGCGTTTTTTTGCAGTGCGTCAGTATTAACCGGTTTCTTATTGTTATAAACCGTTTAATCCGAAAAACCTTTATGTAAAGACTCCTCCAAATACCGGTAAAAAACCCGGTTTTATTCGAACGAAACCCGAATGAAAAGGTTTAGCGCCAAGCATATGGTAACGGTTTGAAAATTTAACCGGTATCCGAGCCTTGTCCCATAGTAAAAGTTGTTCATAACAATGAGTACAATTATCCCTTATCAGGTATTGCGGTATTGATTCTGTTACACGTTCTATAAAGGCTTTGGATGAATTTGGCGTATCCGGAACTTCTTGTTGAGGAATCCCACCAGTGTAGGAAGTTTCCAATAATAACCCACCAGCGATTAAAATCTATAGCCAGCTAGTAAATTACTATCATAACTGTTTGTTTAATCAATATTTTGATTTAGTATTATATTAAACAGAACAATATGGTATATAATACATATGTATCTCAATACAAATGTACCCAGTTAAAGGAACGTTAGGTTCTTTCTGAATGTCATGTTTATCTCCAGTAGTATCTGGTGTTGTTATTAGCCTCACGTAACATTGTGATATTGTCTGTATTTTCCGACCCTTTTTATTTGCTTTTAGTACCAAAGTATTTCAAAAAGCAATATTATGTAAGAGAAAATGTGTTGCGCAGAAGAAAACAATACCTTTTGAAGGTGAGCCTGCTAACAAAATGAATGATGATTGATTCACGCATCGCATTGTATCTGGTACCTAAACAAAGCGTGTTAGATAGCGTTCAGAAACTTGCACATTAAAGGTTGTTTTTAGATTCTCTTGTATCTACAACAAGTAGGTTTGAGAAGGGCGTAGAGTAGAGTGGAGTAGAGTAGGGACGCTACTCTACTTAGCATTTTCCGCGCTTAGACTCCCATTCGGTCCGTTGTGCGTAGGCGTCCTGGCTAAGTTAGGCAGCCTAGCACCGCCCAGAAGCACAGAAAATTCCTGTGAGTTTCACAGGCTTCCGAGGATTTATTCACGTTGGGTAGCCACGGCTTCGCATTCCAGGATGACGTGAGCGGCTGATTCTTTGGCGTCAAAGCGGCCCCTGCAGATTGGGATGTCTGTGGCGCCTATGTTAAAGAGATGTTTGTTAAGGGTGTATAAAACAATCTTGCATTTCAGCTGTACGAAAATTTTATGTCAGTTAACCTCTAATATGGGATGTAGGATAGTTTTGTTTTACAAACTCTCAGCAATGTTCAATGCCTTCGAAGGTTCTTCAAATGAGCTGTATGACCCTGCTTAGCACTTTTATTTCATGTTTTATTCGACCTTACGACGTTGACCGATCTGATAGTAGGTAAGTAAACGTTTTGTGACGTCAGTAAATGATGTCTAAATCGTTGTTTTATTGCCAGGCCTCCGATATACTTTATGTCGACTTACTTTTATCGTTATAACTAAGAAAGCTAGGCTCGTTGGTACTTTATGCAGCTAGAAGGTTTTATTTCTAGTAGCATATTGCTATGGTAAGTACTTATTTGTTCCATATTTGTTATTTAAATCATTAGGTACACTAATGATAAATGATATTTATTTTGAAAGTAGGTTAAACATAGCACTTTTACACGTCAATCTTTTTTAGTAATTTTTAAACTAGTTGTGGCCGGCCTATTGTCAAACCTCACCATAGAAGGTACTTAAGTATTCATAAGCTGATTTAGTGATTAAAATAGATTGAAAAGGTATTAAAGTTCAGGGACATGTAATATTTTACATAAAGAAACTCTATTTGAACAAATTCGTGACTTCAATATTGTTTCGTTACCAAACAATTTCACGAAAACTTTTTCAAACTGTAATAAATATTAAATGTACCAATAGAAGAACTACTGTTACAAAATTATTATGACAAATGGGGCTGCCTGCTGTACTGTGACATATTATCATTGGTTACTTTTTTATTCATGAAATTTCGTAACGGTTGTCGTCGGTAAAAAGATTCACTTTGAACATAATAAATGTTGTTAAGACATTATTATTGCTACTTATTGAACGAAGGGTCGGGCGGGGAATAAAGCGAATTATAATGCGTCTTGAAACATGTCATTTAAAGCATTTAGGAGATTTCAATACTCTGCTGAAAGGCGTAAGTATTAGCCATGTGAACCGTTTCATCATCCCTTTAGCGTCTAAAAGGCTCACCTTTTTGAAGTTAATGGGGTGATGAAACGGTAACGAAATAGGGCACTTTCAAAAGGCATATAAAGAAAGGGTCCCGAAATTCAGCTTAACAAAAGGTCAACATTAGGTACGCGAGATAACCTAACCGTCTATTCAGCCTAAAAGACATAAATTGCAGTCTCCAAACGACAATCTTGGTGCTCAGCTCCAGTTGATGTCAGGCTGTAGTAGCATGCTAAAGATATTTTTGATTGCTTAGGTACGCCTGAGGCTAATGAAATATACACTTTTATGCACAGTTCACAAATCCATCTTCTATTTGTTTATTTATTAAGTAAGGCACACCAACGACATATTTACAATAATTGCAACAAAAACAGGTAATGTAACAAATAATTGTAACAAAAAAAAGGTAGGCAATAAGTATTGAATTCTGTGTGAATACATCACTTATTATGCACAACATTATCTATTAAAGATTAACAATATATTAGTACATACATTTGAAACAAAATAATAATAATTAAATTTACAAAATAAAATAAATTACACTTAATACAATTGTTATAAAATTAAAGTAAAAAAAAAACGTTTATGAATAAAAGATGTCAAATATGGGTATAGTATGTCACATTGCGAATAATTAAGTACAATAAAATAATTAAAACAATTTCAAAAGAACAGTTATATTCAATTCAATTAAATTCGAAACAAAAAAGAAATCAAGTCCAAAAAAGTCCAAAGAAAGTCCAAAAAAGTCTATGGACCAAAAGCTCTGTCTCTACCAGACCCGTACTGTATTCATGTAGTGTCTAGTATGTAATGCCTAGAACAGGTCGAGCAAAAACACGGGAAATGTTTACTTTCTATCTACATAATTTATTAGGGCTCACGTCGACTTCACATCAAAACAAAAGTTTCCAAAACCTAAATAAATAATACAGTCCTTGTTTCGAGTCCGACAATCAGACCTAAAATTTCTGAAAATTTTAGTAAGGGTTGCGGAAACACCCCATTTGAGGCAATTTCAGTACCGTAAACTGTCGTGTGACATGCCTTTCCAATCACAAAAGAGGCCAGGTGTTGTAAACGAGTTAAACTCGTCGATCCAATCGTAAGCCTATTGACCCAATCATCTCAGCGAATATGGTTTGCGTACAAATGTTACGGTACAGATCTCTCCGAGATATAACAGAATATATTATTCAAATCTCGTTTAGTATACCAACAGGAAAAAATAGAATGAGTTTAGGAGATTATCTGTTCACGGAATTTGCGAAGGTTTGTAGCTATAGAATTATTCAATATAGCAGATTTAGCCTCCACACTAATTCCGAACAGCTGTGCCAAAACACCGCTTTTAGAACCGATTTTACCTATATAAATTTATATTTACACCTGGAACAGTAAACTTTATCCGAGATCATACTACCGAAACGTATCGCGATATAATCCCTGTATTTTCTTGCTTGTTATCCGCTGAAGTTTAGTTTTTCGGTTTTATTTGTCCTATCAAGTATCAAGTGTTCTCATCTTGTCGTTGGTCTGAAAACTGTTGAAGTTCTGTCTCCGCCTTTGACCTTTGAGATTTATCCCAGACTTGTGTTCTTAATAAGATGTCCTCATGAAATTCGTCTGGTCCACAGTAAATATCGCTAGAACAAAATGCCGGACTGGACGTGGTTAGTGTTTGCGGCGGTGTTCGGGGCTGTGTCGGCCCTGTCCGTACCGCTGGCACTGCTCATCTACTTCGTGCGACCCTTCGAGAAGAAGCCGCAGACTCCTGAAGACTACAGTTTACCCATCACTTTGCCACCTGTAAGTACTTATTATGTGAACTTATATAAATAATATCTTCATGGCTTTTCGCAACTCGATCCACTGCAAAAAAAAATCACTTCACGTAATAGTTAGGATTGAGCAATCAATTTTTCTTAAATAAAATACGAAAGCCAATAAAGATTCAGGTTTGCAGTTATGGACATGAAACAAAAGTAAAAACTAACACATTTTTAACCAACTTAAAAAAAAGGAGGAGGTTCTCAATTCGGCTGTATTTTTTATTTCTTTTAATGTTTGTTACCTAATAACTCCAACATTTATGAACCGATTTGAAAAATTCAACCTACCACTAAAATAAAAAAACTTTTTTTACAAAATAATACAACCGACTTCCAAATAAAAAAAAACACTACAAAGTATTAAATAACTTTAATTTCGGAAGTCGGTGTTAAAATACGAAGATACAACCAAAAACCCCGACTCACTTGTTGTGTTTTTAAAAAAAAAAAGTTTTTCTATTGAAAGTGTTCTGGCAAAATAACATACCTAGACCTACTTAATTGTACCAACAAAAGAAAAAATGTTTTCTTTTCTAACTTCATTACTACAGTACAGGAATATTAACCTTAGTTAACATTTGCGTGGGAAAATACGAGCAAGTTCATGTATTTCCGCTCACCAGGCACTATCTCGAAAAATTACATTTCGCATCAATTTTTCATGACTCCATGTCATGAAAAATTGATGCGAAATGTAATTTTTCTTCTTCTGTTTAACATCTGAAGCGTTAAAACTTACGTGACGGAAGAAATAAAAAATAAAAAAGTACGCGTCAAAAATATAGTAAGCTAACTTTTCATGATTTTGCTATTAAAAATATTTTTTCAGACTTTCATGATATAATAGGCGTCGTTATTACATTCCTCGAAGCGAGAAAAAAACACATTTCAGTTTGAATACAGCAATTTAGTTAGTTCGAGCTACGGCAAGTTGGATAGGAAAATAAACAACTGCCACTTTCAGAGTTAGGTAACATTCACAAGTTGTTATGATTGGCACCGAACTGTGCGAGTGTTGACGGGAAAATTACAGCTTCGGTTTTTTTTTTTTCAATCAGACCATGCTTGTAAATTGGAATACGAGTAATATCGAGGACTTGCGTTATGACACACACGGTGGGTTGTTCGTATAGGAAAATGAACAAAGTGATTTTGAAAAGATGATACCTAATATTACATCAATTTTTTTTTTAAATTTAATATGGCTAACCCATATTAAATTAAAAAAAAAAAACTCTTCTCTTGACTCTAGTCTAGGTCATAGTATTGCCAGAGACAAAGTCGACGATGGAGCGAGCTTACCCAGAAGGAGCCTGTTTTTTTCAGGTTTTTGTTTATCAATACCTCAAAGACTTTTCCTAAGACTTACCGCCAATCCCTGTAGACCATAGTTGATAAAATGAACCTACTGTCTCCTGAGATGTAGCTTCTAAGTAAATTTACTTACCCGAGATAAAAAAACACTTACCGTACATTAGTGGCCGCTGGGCCACCTCCAAGACATCAATTTTATATTGACCTATAAAAGGCTCCATTTTCCAACACCTCAAAAATGCCTTTAAAAGCGTAATAAAAGTATTCCCATATATCGCATGACTTGATCGCCAGCCAAGGTCGGAATCGGAAGCCAAGCCGGTACACTTCCTCGATTCTTCAAAGTGTAATGTGTAATTACGAAAACAGACCGTTGTTTTAATTTATATAATCGGTAAAATGTGTGTTAATTTATAGTAATAAATGTGTTTAGATGGAATGCGGAATGTGGTTCGCGAGTTTATGTAGACTATGAAAGGCATATTAGTGAAGGCGTTGGTAGTTGAACTATTTGACACCCTGCGGTTAATGTGCTCAAACACAGTAAGGTGTACTTGACTGGTTTGATTGTTTAGGCTAACCAACGTATTATGGTTGGGACCATAATTTATGCAGGACATACGGCGACGGATTTGCCTTCACTGCCAGTACCAAAGGTACGATTCTGTAAACATGTCGAAGTTAAAACTTAGGTGAAGTGAACGACAAGTGAGCTGTCAAACCATACAAACAAGATGGAATGACAGCTCACTTGTCGTTCACTCCACCCAAGTGTACACGATGAGATTTCGATAGAATAGACCGGCTGATACGTGCGTGTATGATCACCTTTACCCAGTAACAAATGTGTTTTGCTATCGCAAAAATATTGCTTTCCGATATAATATAAGAATAGGTGTTTTTCTCTATCGGGGTTTATAGCTTCATCGAGACGGAAAAATAATTCAATAGCCGTGTTTGTTGTCTCTAGAAAACTATTGTTATCCAACGGGCCAAGATTTTTTTATTTTTTATTAAGACTTTTTTGTTCGTTATAAGTTTAAAACAAAACAAATTTCGCTCGTTCACTTTTTCCTTCTGTATTTTGTCGATAAATATGTATTGAAAATCATGAAATGTTCGCTGCGGGGTGAAAAGGCCCCTCAAGAAGTCTCGATCCCCGTTTCGACCCTCGATTCCGGGCACGTGCCTAGTCAATCCAATCATGTTCCCTAAATCCAATACCGACCCGTCTCCTCACTCCTGTGGACGACCTTAGTCGAAAACTGAGCTTACTGTTGTACTAAGCTAATGTTTAAAAGGAAGAAAAATAATTATTATTCTAAGTTTAAAAAAATATCTGGCATCTGTTTCAGAGACTATCAACGGCCAGGACGTTTTGTAAAAGTTGGTTCGACTTTTTCGAATTTTTCACAAACAATGTAGGCACTATATGCATTCTTTCTTTAAATGCTTTGGAATTACGGGAATTAAACAAGTACGAGTGTCTATTTTAAGCGTCTCGGTCCCAAGAAACTTAATTGTATCACGTAGAACCGTCAAGACACCTCGTTTAATCAGAACAAAATAAGATCGTGTTACTCCTACTTACCTAATATAGATTTGTTTGAGTAGGTACCTACGTCACGTCCCACCAATAAATCGTTATTGATTACTGTAAACGTTTCGTGTAGACCTGTAGGTAAACACAGTCGCTAATCTATTGTTCAGTAAATATGTTTACCCATTTAGAAGCCAAACGCCCTAATGCCTTTATTTATCTAGTCTTTGTATCAAATCGTATTTCTACCAATGTTATTTACCAAAATTTCGTTGTCGGACGTGCCGTATATTTGACCAGCGAGCGTCCATCATTAAGTAGTGTCCCAATTACAGTTTAACTGCCCTTTAATTAAGCCCGTTGCCCTCAATTTCAGTGCGAAATATATAATTAATAAAGCCGCGTCGATATAAATGGCCGGTTGATGAGGTGCGTGACGTCATCACCTACCTTTTGTTTATTCATTTGTAGAATTTACAAATTGGAAATGTAGTCGATTTATTTGCGAAAGCGACAAATCGGTTGTTCGTACCGTTGAAGCTGAAAATATCGAACAAATCCCATGATTCTTTTGGCATGTGACAACCGTAATGCATGATAAGTTTCACTTACCTACCTGTCATTGGAAATTCGACCCCTGAAATAAAAAGAAACGAGGGGTGGAAATAAATAGAATTGTCGCGTATGTCTCCGTTTGTCTGTTTTATATCTCCTAGACATGATAACGTCTCTGTTTGTCTTTTATATCGGTTAAGTTTCATTGAAATATACCGTAACATAACCACGACGACGGTCGAATCGATTTTTAATATAATTCTCTCTATTCAATAACTAGACGGCTATAAACTTTAGAGTGCTTTAGTTCTGGAACTCATATAACAAGTTTTTAAATAAAAGAGGATTTACTCTCTTTTATGCGGAGACTATTTCTACATATAATAGTACCTAGTAACGACTCTCAAAGGGCGGATCTTCATAACCAAGTGCTATTTTCTCAGCTATCTAGGGTTGCCAACCTTACTCTTACATTATGCTTTATTTTACGTAGATGTACTTTATACTCTACAAAGCAATAGAGAACCTACGCTAAAATACTCTATTAATTTTGACTCTGACCTTGATTTATATTGAATGAAACTCTGCTAATTCTGTGAAAACTGAAGGAGTTTATGTCTTGCTGGTCATAATTGCAAAGTGATTAGATAAATTAGGGAAAACCATGACTTCATTGAAATGACCTAGAATTCGTAAAACTTTTTTCAAACAACGATATATTTGAATACTTTTTTCAATGACTGTGGGTACTCTTTATTTACCCTTTCTAAAGTCAGATATACTCATTTTCTTCTGACAAAGTTGGCTACCGTAGCTGTCTTTGTCAAAGGGAATTATGAAGGAGGCAGATGCTAATGATGGGAGATTAGTATTCAAGTATCTTGCCTTTGTTCTGCCGTTAATAGGCGTCTTAGCACGTCATTCACCTAAGCTGTAACATAGACCATAATCCATTACAAAGGTGTATGCGAAGATGTGTTTGTTTTTGTTGTGAACTGTTTACATTAAATAAACCCTGGTTTCAATTGCCTGTAGGTAATGGAACATGAACTTAGGTGAAGAGAGCTGTCAATTTCTAGCATCAATGAGGGGTATCGTTTTCAGGCTCACCAGTTGACGCCACTGGCGAGTAAGGTCCTTAAGCATAACATTAAAAGGAAAGACCGACCGAAGGTTCGGTTTCGGGCAGTTTCGGCCCAAAAATCTAATTTCGGTTTCGGCTAAAAATTGACCGAACCTTCGGACCCGCCGAAACTCAGTGTTCGTCATTGTTTTTAACACGTTAAATATTTTTATTCTAAATAACAAATAAATCATTATTTATGTTACCAATTTTATTAGTTTTTTTTTTTAAGTTAACTGTGATTATATGTATAAAAATAACCAACTACATTAAGATCTCTAGCAGGTTACGTAAATGTACACATTCAGATAAATAACCTTAAAATTTACATTTTAACTATACATAATAAGTTTCGGTTTCGGCCGAAACTGAGATTAGAAGCGTAGGTTCGGTTTCGGCTGAAAATCCTGTTTCGGTCGGACACTAAAAAGTTGTTATTACGCGTACGTGAGCAAAGTTAAAAGTAAAATAAAGTATAATGGCGTAAATTCGCGATTTAATACAACATAATTATATAGTGCCGTAGTGTTACGCGGACACATTTGTTCGTAAAAAAAGAAAACATATTTCCGACAGAAAAAAAATTTAATGCAGTGGTCGGTAAAACCGTAACTTAATCGGCCATAGTTAGGCCGTTTTATTTAAAAAATCACAATAATCACAACAAATGAGTACATAAACCCGAGTCAAAAGGCAACCAACAGTGAAATTTGACATTTCGAAGACCTCACGCTACACTAGCACCTCCAGTGGTGAATTCAAACGCCATAGCCCTCATTGACTTCAAGCTCACTTCCTTAACTTAACCTTTCACGGTGAATTTTTTTCTAGAATCGACCGGCTGAGCATGAACCTGCCTCACCTCACCATCGAATCCCACAGAATTATCAAAGGTGGTCAACTTTTCCATGTCGCTTTTATGAACTCAGTTTAAAAAATGCTATGCTTCAAAAAGAAGGTTCTACTTCAAGTTCTATCTCTACGGCACATATTCAGATTCGGAGATCGATAGTGAAACTACAAAGTGTAAGTAGAACACTATCCCTCATCGGACGGCACGTAATAACAGCTAATTGATTGATCGTAGCTACATTGGGCACACCTGCATAATTGCCCCGTACATACTGGTGCAAACAGTAGGTCGGTATGTGATTTACTGCGCGGTTAGGGTGTTAATTGCAATTGATACCATTCATTTGGCATATCGAAATTAATGGTTTCAGTTCAGGTGGTAATTGACGTCTCATATGACGTACGGTGCTGGTTCCTGAGATTTTTTTTTGTGTTTTTATTGTTCTGTTAACTGTGTGAATATGTGAGTACCATTTACCTAAATTGATTTAGAAAATGGATAAGTTTACCCCTGCTGGTAATACTTTGTTCCTATAAGTACCATACTCTGGGTACATCGTCCTCACATAATATTAAATTAATTTTTGTATACCAAATTTTGTAAAACCATTTTTTGATTTTAAGAATCGTACCTTTCCGAATGGACAGTAGAGTCACTTTATTAATGTAATACTATTATTTTACTGAACTGTAAATGATGACGTTGAAAAGTGCCGTTTAATGGCCTAATTGAAATAAACGTTTTGACTTTGACTTTGACTTTTTGTGGTCAAAGCGTAGAATTTTATTATTTCAACGACCCAGTAGTGTACGCTGACCACAAGCAGGTCCTGTAAACCTACTGTGGAACGTAATGTTGCCATCAAAACTTTTAATATAAAAGGGACTTTTTCCTGAACCTCCGGGAATCCGGGTCATGGTTAATTTTTATTTTAACGACCACTAGTCAAACTTTTAAAGACATCGTTTTGTCCCCGCATATTCATGTCAATGAATTTTAGAAATTAATTCTTTACCTTTTTTTGCATGATAAAAGTTTACAAAATTAGTTGAAGTCCCTGACTCCTGAGCTAGGTGATAAACCTGTGTTACAGTAGCCAGTGCCCTCTCCCAAAAGGGGAAACAATTTGTTTTTATGCAATTAGAAACAAAAACAATAATACAAGATGCATATAATAAAAATGTAACGGATCGCTGTCTGTACACGGTAGGTATATGAGAAAAAATATTATTGGAACCTTTATCAACGCAAATAGCACCCAAAACAATGATTGTTAGAATTTTTGTCTGTGCGTTTGTGCACGCTAATCTCAGAAACGGCTTATACGATTTAGATGTGGTTTCACGAATACATTGTGGTAAGCTTCACTTAACATTTAGTGGTTGTTTCATGTCAATAGGTTCATAAATAAAAAAGTTATGCTTATTTAATGAATCACGTCGAACATTTGTTAAACTATCTAAAATCTATTCTTTCTCTGTTTAGTAGCATTGACTGAAACTTTACTTCATAATCTTAAAATAAAAGCCCCAACTATTCCACGCGGACGAAGTCGCGGGCAAAAGCTAGTACAAAATAGAAAATAAAATAAAAAACTAAAATAGGTAAATTTTAATTAATTGTCATGATAAGAATATTACGCTGTATATGAATGAGAAAAACATGTTAAAGTTACCTTAAATATTAGGTATCTCATCGACAGACGTGGGAGTATAAATCACATACAATTTTGCGGTAGATAACGCGCAGAATCAAATTAAGTTGCCTTTTTTTTTTTTTTTGACGATGACCACTCGCAGTTCAGCACACTAAGGCTGGTTACTGCTATTAAGTTGCCTTCGATGCCTTCGATGCCTTAGTACTTTATATTATTGATATATCGTCCTATTTATAGATAACCCTCTTATACTGTAAAACCTTTGATATAAATAGAAGGAAAACGCAGACAACTTGATTAGGTAGAGTGTATTTATAACTGAAGCGGATAGGTACCGATGGGACTCAAGGGATCTTTGTTTAATTACAAGATCTTTTAATTAGTCGGTAACTTATTGGTAGATATGGTAATACCTAATTGTTATTTACAAATTAAAACTGTTCTGACCGAAGATAGGATTGTTTCTTGTTTAATTACAACTTAAATACCAGCTGAAAACTGCCGTCAACTTTGATATCCTGCCTATTGAATTGGTTTTTTTTAATTTTTATTTATTAACACTTTACGCACACAAATGTACAGAGGCGGACTTAATGCCATAGGCATTCTCTTCCAGTCAACCTTTGGGTGATGCATAGAATGGTGGTAGGTGCAATATGAAGAATAAAAGCGATTGATATTTCATTACATATATGTATATATCTGCCTAGCCTTTTCCCAACTATTGATATTTAATTACATACAAACAATTAAATAAATAATACAAATATATAAACTATACATACTATATAAATATATAATGAATAGGTAAGTACTCAAATTATTAACTCTTTTAGGAATGAACCTATCATAATATTTGTAAACTTAATATAGCAGAGCATCACACTAGGTTTCACCTAAGAGTACCTACAATAGAGCTGAAGGTGCCTGTTGTTCACCCACATTTTGCTAGACTGAAAATCCCGAGTTTTTTACCGGCGTTTTCCCTACCCACCCGGCCACCAGGCCAGAGGCAGAGTAAAAAAAGTCTTAATTCCTATATTTTCTTAGCATAACTTTACTTCTTGCCAACAGGAGGTCCTCAATGAGCTAACACGAGGACTAGGCAGTACGCCAGAGGGGGCCCTCAACACGATGCTGCAGTTCATCTTCCAGCAGAGCACGGCAGACACCCGCTGGCTGCGTCGGCGCATGGCCACCGAGCTGGCCGAGTTGCTCGCTAAGACGTCTTCTGGAAAGATCTTTGAGTCTTTAACGGTGAGAATATTTTCTTCTAAACTTTTCTTAAATCACCAAAGTTAATGGATGCTCGGAATACTACGCGAGTCGCTGCGCAATCGCAAATTCATAGACAACGAACCTCAGACGCTATGAATCTAATTTAACTTAGGGTTGATTTCAACGACGAAACTGAAAGCGGTTAAGAGCGGTCGATCGATCGGTTAACTGTACGTTATTACGTATAATTTTCAGGGGAAAAATAACAATGGAATAGGTAACCAATTTTCTGATTCCAAAATATTTTTTTGTCTTCGATTTGCATCGATTTGAGTTACGCCTCGCTACTACACTTACACGTACCCGTTACTAGAGAACATAGTAAGAAAGCTGGACAAGAGCTGGTAATGATGTCATCAGACAAGGAAAGTTCCATGACCAAAGACGACAGACTTCGATATGAGACATCATAGGTCATGCTGTCATCGTCGAAAGAAACTTTGAAGGCGAGATTCAACTTGCTTTCAAAGTTTATTTGACCTTCCTTCTAATCTGTGTCTGAAAAACTACGAACCTTTAACTTCTAATAAGCTTAGAATATCGCCCCAAATAGTACCTAAGATCAATTGACAAACTAAATCAAACTGCCACCATTCACGGTTCGTTCACTCTAACGTATTCCATTAATCACTGTAATTACTCCAGAAGTGCCATTAATAATGACCGATAAATTACATTAACTTAAATCCATGATGGAATAAATATAGGTCATGAGATCAGTGGTCAGTCACTGCATAATGTATATTGCGTAGCTGTCGCTGATAGCACAAATTATAGACAGCGATTACGGGTACCTTTTTTTTGAGGATAGGAAATCATCAAATGACTTCTTCCGCTCTGGGTGGAGCGGAAGGGCGTGTCAGACTCTTACTGACTCAAATCCATCCGTGTTCCTTATAAAGCCCTTTGCGTTCCAGGGCCGCGGTGACTCTTTCGAACAAATTCCGCAACCCTGGTAGGATGACTATAGTACCTGCATTGGCATGACTGTATTAATTTCCATGTGGTTTCAGCTACTAATACATCCTTACATTTCCCTCGATGGTCACAAAACAGAACGTACACATTTTACTTTAAACAATACAAAAACTCTTCTCATCATTGAGGTTTTAATGTTCTAAAAATAAAAGGATCAAAGCCAATACAAAAAAAAAACAATTGAGGCAAATCAGCAATCCTCGAAATGTCAAGAGATGGGCCAATCTTAAACTTCTTGCTGCTGGTATACTAATATTTACCTCATTCTCTGGAAAAGGCTTTTAGCCTCGTTTTCAATCGTCTAAAGGGCTTCTGAGGGCTGCTTGTGAACTTAACAATGTGAATTTTGTTTCTACCGATACCTTATCCTGAGCAAACTAGGTAACCCTCTATAAAATGTTTTATAGCACGGCTAGTTAGTTGACTAGCAAACTATTCGCTCCAATGACCGGAGATTTGCGGTTCAATCGGCGCCAACGATTCGTGACCGCCGATGTGAAAACGCCCCGCCCGACTCGGAACGAATTATAAAAACCGATAACGGATAATATAATGTTTATCGTACCGTCAACACGTACTTATGGAACGTTTAACATCGATGTTGCCTTCTAAGTGTTGTGTCTGAAAGGTTATACCGATATCGAAGCTGGTAGACCGGCTCTTGTTGATTCAGAACGGCATGAATACGGCTGGGTTCGGCTCGTTTTGCCCACCGCACTTTGCAATCGTATTGCCTACCGCTCGATCATTCTAATGTGAGGACCTTATGCTGTGTCAGGCAATGGTGTTACCGTGGCTGAGTACTAGGCCAAACATAAACTTGAGTGGCTTAACGGCCATTGACATGCTAAAAAGAAGACAATTTTTAATTAAAAGAGTAAGTAAGTAAGCTGTGTGTGACACTCCCGTGCCTCGGAAAGCACGTTAAGCCATTGGTCCTGCGCCATAATTCATTCAATAAAATGATATCTAGTCGAGACTGCACAGCGACTCGAAATGAAAATCTGCTTTGACTTAAATTAAACGTGATACTTGGCTATATAATAAGATATCTTCTTACGCAACAACTTAGAATCTAAGAAAGATACTTTCGTGAAACTATTCTCTTGAGAATAAAATTATAAATCTCTTCAGTGTTTTAACTGAGAAGAATAGAATAACTTGTTGCTACGGGGCGAGGCTAAAAACCTTTCTCTTAAAAAATCTTAGCGTTTAACTTAAAAGTTTTAAACGCAGCATTTGGTTCCAAGAATGAAGTCTTGTACCTACAGTTATTAAAGAAGGTAACAAAAGCGTCATACTCGTAAATAAATTAGTTAGTTTAAAGCTTCATAAGGGCTCAGTTGCCTGATTTCGCCCTCAGCAATTTGGATTACCTTACCGACAAAAAAACTTTCGCCCTCTTACGACTTTCGGCAGTGATTTCGTGCGAAAGTCCCGGAGGCTAAAACTTTTGTTTTTTGGCAGTCTCTAAGGATAACACGTATAAAATAATGTTTTCTTTTCATTTTAGTTGTGTTCTCTCAAGAAATATGGGATCATAGTACGCCTGAGGGCTACATGTATCATTAGAAAATTCGGAACAATATTTACCATGTAATTCAACAATGTAAGTTTGTTAAGGGTATGTTCGCGAGTTCGTAATTTCGTGTAACACGGGATATCGTCTCGTGTATCCTGAGTAAGTACCCACTCGTGCCTCGACTACCTTAAGCACATAATACGTACCTATTCGGTAAGCGAGTATTAAGTGCATCTATGATGTTCGCTCACTATTCCAGACGTAAATGACGTGTGGATCGCGGGAACGAGACTCGTGGCATCTAATTTCCATATTATTGCCACTAAGATTTCTTTGAACCCATGTTCTATACCTAAAAGCACAATTCTGCTGGTTACGTATGGAATCAGTATTTAAATTCGGTTAATATATCTTTAGTTAGCTGTCTTTAATAATTTAGGTTAACGGATTTTTGTGTATTCCCTAGCCAAGCTCTGTCCACAGGCGATGACCAACGCGATATGTCACGAGATTTTTTTTAGATTACACGTCGACATCCTACTGTCGTTTGTTAAAACCGGCCAAGTGCGAGTCGGACTCTCACACGAAGGGTTCCGTACCATAAACCGAAAAAGCACGTTTCTTCTATGGGAGCCTCCTTTAATTTTTAATTGAATTCATTTTTTATTATTTGCTGTTATAGGGGTAACAGAAATACATCATCTGTGAATATTTCAACTGTCTAGCTATCACGGTACATGAGATATAAGCCTGTTGGCAGACGGACAGTGAAGTCTTAATAATAGAGTCCCGTTTTTACCCTTTGGGTACGGAACCCTAAAAACGAATGCTACACTATCGACAACATATTTTTTTTTAAAGATAGGTAATATTCAATTTACATCTTCCGCTCTGGGTGCTATGCTGCCATTTTAACACGTTATTTTTTCTCCACAGCTTCGCTCCTTAGAAGTGGGCACAGAGTTCCCTAGCATTACGAACTTGCGTCTCCAGTCTGGTGAACTAGAAGAGGATGGGGCTCGCCTCCGGGCCTTAGACCTGAAGTTCGACCTGGCGTATGACGGCAACTTCAGGATCGATGTGGATGCCGTTATGCTGCTAGGGAAGATCGCTAACATATCTATTACTGGTGAGAATTGTTGTTAAAACTAAAACCTGACTTCGGAAAAGTCATGATTGATAATGGGAACTGCCAATAAATAGTACTAGTATCTAGTATTCGGAAACGCTGATATACAGGGTGAATTTTAAAAGTGTGCGTGGATGGCCTAATCTGAAACTACGAGGAATAAGGAAAAATTACCTCAATGGCGGAGTAAGTTAAAAATATTAAGTGCATTTTAAGTAGAATAAGACGTGGCATGCCTTATTCCACTTCCAGGTTAAAAATCTGACTTAACATTAATTATCTAACCGGTGGTACCTATTTCCAATATTGATAAAGAACCCGGTATTCGGCAACCACAAAATTAACGCGATAATTTGTCCTATAGTATCGGTAGTACTTCAGATCGACCACATAAATCATCCAAGACAATTCGAACTTTACGCAATGAACTTGGAACCACCGACTTCGAAACTTCTGAAAGAACCTTGAATCTCCTCATATTATGTGACTTTGAAACTCGAAATCTTTCCTTTGTTCCATTCTTTGCATCCTTATAATATACATTCAAGCTAATTCAGAAACAAGTTACTTGACTTTATTTTTCAGGAAAAAAGGTTGTCTGTGTGAACTTTTCTAGACTAAATCTTATAAAAAGCTACGAGTCGGTCTCGCGTGAAAAGGGCTCCAAACGAAAAATATTTTTTAACATATTTTTAAATGATATATTCTAATAGGTTTTCCTGTAATCTATAGGTGAAAGACTACTACCTGTTTTTTTTTTTCAAAATTTTGGGCTCAGTAGTTTTGGAGATAAGGGGGGGGGGAATGGTCAAGTTCCATCTATTTTCTTTAATAACTCCGAAACGGAATGTTTCAAAATTATTTAAAAAAAAAACATATTTTTGGGACCCTTAAGATGAGCCCTTTGATTTGATGTCAAACGGTACAGTCAGATTTTTTTTTTTTTCTATTTTTCCTTCCAAAATGTGGTCTCATATTCAGAATTTGTTTATTTTCGTTACGTTTAGATGGTTTGTCGTGTACCAAATTTCAACTGAATCGGTCAAGAAGCTTCGGAGAAAATCGGCTGTGACGGGTATAAGGGTTCCGTTTTTCCATATAGAGGTTCGGAACCCCAAAAAAACAACTTAACGTAATTAATTACGTATAAAGATTAAAATAACCCAGTAACTTCATTGATAAAACGTTAGTTTTCCGCCTTTTCAGTGGAAAGCATAAGCGGTAACGTTAGAGTAATGTTCCGTCGCAACCCATACACTCATTGGGCTCTAGCCTTCGAGTCGCCACCGAAGCTTGAGCTCCGGGTGCGAGGGAGATTTCAGGGCAGGCAGATCAAGCCCAGGCTTGCTTCGTTAGTCGCTGCTCATATTAGAAGAGCGGTGGCGCAGAGGCATACGCTGCCAAATTATAAGATACGGTAAGTTTCTTTATTCCTTAACTTTTTTGTGACATTAAAACAGTACAGGGGTTTGATTTTTTTAAACCTCCTTAGTTGCCCGTCGAGCACAACCACCTGCAGCATTCAAGCTCTAGACGAGCCAAATGATAGAGCTGTACAGATTGCTCAATTATCGTACTAAATTAAATATGAGCCAATCGTCACGAAAAGAAGAACTTTTTTATGGAAACTGGAATATTCATTCATTGCAATGTGTCTGCCGAGATATTTGGATGATATTTATGATTTCGGTGATAACCTTATCTATACTAATAATAAAGCTGAAGAGTTTGTTTGTTTGAACTCGCTAATCTCTGGAAGTACCAGTCGGATTTGGAAAATTATTTTTTATATGAGAGTCACATCCTATTCTATATACTAATATAATAAAGGTGAAGAGTTTGTTTCAACGCACTAATTTTTTTGTATATGATAGCCACATTCATGAGGATTACTATAGGCTATACGGGAACGGGAAATTCCTACGGGAACGGGAAAAAACGGGATATGAGCGTACGAAGTCGCGGGCAAAAGCTAGTTAGATATATTAATATAATGAGCCCTTTAGGGCTCATTAAACGATTTTGCGTCCACAGATTTCACGAACACGACTCTTTCGGCCACTAAACCACGATGCGTGCGTGCGCCGCAACTTTGTGGAAAAATCAAAATGGCGATGGGTGACAATGCCAATTTGATTCGATTTCATTAAAGTCCTTAGTTGGAGACTCTTCGTACTTTCAATGCAGTTTTAATGAAGTTATCTTGACAATCTGATAAAATAACTTTTCTGGCAAGATTGAATGCGGACGTAAAAAGAACAAAAAATATTTCGTAGTTAAGTTGGATTGCGTTAATTTCACTAGTAAGAAATTAAAGTTGCAAATTCAAAGTTTGCAACCCACACTATCTGCACCAGACCAACGTTGCTAATTTACAAATGGAAAACTGTCATCAAGAGGGCTTCCGCAATCTTGCAACTTAGTGCGAAGTAGAGAGGTTAATTAAGGAAGTGCCTGTTACTAAATAATTATTTGATGAATCTGAGCTAAGTGCAAACTGAGTTACTTTAGTTAAACTCACAGATGTTATATCTGCGAAATATTTTATACTACTACTTTGCCCGCGGCTTCACTCGCATTAATACAGATTTTCACAAAAAAAGTTCACTGTACCAATATTCATTAAAATCGGTTAACTGATTTAGGCGTAACAAACAAAAACAAACTCATTTTCGCGTTTGTAATACCTATTAGTTAGGAATCCAAAGTTTTATCAAAAACCCATAACATACAAAATCTTTTTTCCAGATACAAACCATTTTTCCCTAAATCAGACCCTGGTAGCACAGAGGGCGACGAAGGGCCGTGTCCACACGGGAGACTGACAGTGCGATTGATGGAGGTCACGCGACTGCAGTGGTCCGGTGGAACCGCCACTGTGCGTGCGGCCTTAGCTGTGGACTCGCATGGATGGGTGAGTTATCTTTACAAAGTCAGACCCAGGTAGCACATAGGATGACGAAGGGGCGTGTTTACACGGGTGACTGGTGGAGGTCACGTGACTGCAGTGGTCCGAAATAACCGCCATTGGCCTTAGCTGTGGACTCACATGGATGGGTGAGTTATCATTACGAAGTCAGACTGACAGATCTGGTATCACGGAGCGTGATGAAGGGCCCTATTCACGTGGACAACTGACAGTGCGACTGATAATCCTAGACCTTGAAAATTCGATACTTTAATAACCTTATTAAAATAAATACAACCTTAGAAAGGCCTTCAATCCTTTTATATTCTTTAGTTGCTTTGTAAACAGTAATATTTTCAAAACTCTTCAAAAATATAGCTATCTAATACGGAACAGAATTGAAACAAAGAACGACTCCAGGAAACATATAAAAATATTCAAACATCAATTTACTTCAAGACCTCATTAACTATTCCAAACATAAACCGCGCAAGTTCTTATCTATTCCGCAAGGTATCGCTTCGCCGCGGCCTGCTCGTTTTAGACGTAGAGTTGCCAACAACATTGTCACTAGCTACTTTTTAATAACCTTACCACCCTAACCACCGGCCCTTAAACTATCTTGAGTCTAGTAAAAATCACAACGATCCGTGGTCTCACTGTGTGAAATAAAGACAAACACATTTGTTAGAAATTACACAATTTCTTATTTCTGTTCCATGGTATCGCTTCAAAGCTGCGTACTTGTCCTGGACGTGGCGTTGCTAGCTGTAGCCAGCCATCTAGGGCGCATGTGTTACCAGGGCGTTGTACCGATGACGCCAATTCATTTTTCTGAATAACCTCGACTTCACTCCCTTTGTTCTTTTTACTCTCCACTACACAAGAACTGTGCCAGTTTTCGGGATACAAAAGTAGGCTTTGTCGTTCTCCAACCCACAAATTAACTCCATGCGAAAAAAAAACACATCGATACGCCACTCCGCTAACGCGTGACACAAATAAAAAAATCAAACTCCAAATAAATACGTACTTTGTTATTGTTACTTTAAATAATATTCAAGAGTTCTTTTCTTTATTTTCCAAAGGTATCGCTTCGCCGTGGCGTTCTTGTCCTGGACGTGGTGTTGCCAGCTGTAGCCGGCCCGCTAGGACTCGTGTGCTGTCAGGGTGTTGGAGCCGTGTTGGTCGACACTGTCGTGCCGATGTCGCCCGCGTACCGCGCCGATCTGCGAAGAGACGATGTTGTACTGGCTATTGATAATAAGCCCGTCAATAACGTTGCTCAAGTAAGTTTCCGTGAGCCCTGTTTCTTCAAATTCGATATGTCAAACTCTATAAAAAAGATAGGGTTTTATTGGCACCAGGGTAATAACAATATGCGACGTAGTAAGTGATGCCAATTTAGGTCTTACTGCAAAACAGTAGAATCTTTCAGATAGCCTGTTTCAAGCTTTCACGTGGCATTACATTTCCCCTGGGAACCACCACACAAACATTCCTATGTTCTTGCAAAACAACCTTATTCCATTCCATATTCCTTATTTACATATTAGATGATTTCAATTAAAAAACGATCTTACGTTGTGGGGTTAAGATCAAAATTGTCTTGGTAAGCCTAAACGTTACTTTTCTTGCCTCCAGGTAGGCAAGCTCCTCCGCCTCGTGGAACGCCGCGCGGTGACGGTGCGAGTGAAGCGCGGCGGCAGCGGCGCGGCCGCACGACGCGACGAGGCCACCGAGCCCAAGCGAATGAAGCCGAACTTCTCTTTCCGAAGAGTGTCCGAGGTCATGGAGGGGGTGCGCTTGCAGGGTATGAGGGCGGCGGCTTCTAAGTCTAATTTACAGGTAAGTGGAACTAGTGACGAAGGAAGTAAGGATAGGCTAAAAGGAATTTAAAAAAAACTATATAAGAAGTGCAGCAAAAATCTTCAAGCAATCTTCTTCTTAGCTATACTCGCTTCTGAGAGAAACTAATTTTTAACTGACAAAATGGAGTACCTACAGCACTCTTTACGCAGACCGGGATGGAATGAGAGAGGATTTAAATGTTTACCAAAGGACATTGAAACTTATCTAGTAGGAATACGACTTAAATGCCAATGTTTTAAATTGATTCCGTGGCATCGAAAGGGATTTCTTTACACGGCATTGGAGAGCGCGCTAAAGGTTCCAATTCCGATTCTGATTTCCAATAGCCAGAGTATGCAAATGTATGGTACTGCTTCCGAAGACGGCCACACGCGCTTCTGTCGCTGACCTCGGAAACGGCGTCATACATTCTCATACTCACTATTGTCGCACGCGCTATTGTAGATCGCGCGCGGCTACTATCGGCCGCAATGCATGCAGGAAATGTACCTTAAGGGATCCCATGGCAGCATGCCGCTGCACGTCGCGGGATGTCTTGGTAGGCCTCGATCAAGAATACACTGGTAAGCCGCCGTAATGCTACAGTATCTAAGCAGCTAGTTTGCGCTGACCGATGGCAAAATCCTCTGCCATTCCGTCCCGGTGTGCGTGGGCCTTAAGATGCTGTGGAGTACAGCATCTTTTGAAATATTCTTAATGAAATATTTACATTAATATATCACCAGGACCCCGAATCCAGCCCAGCAAAAACGGTAGAGCCACAAAACGAGACTGATGCACAAGCCAAACCGAACACAAAAACTGAGCCAGCACGCCAACCGAAGGCTTCCGAACAGCCTGCTTCGGCTAACTTCGGGCTTCGGAAGCGTCGCTGCTCCGTAGAAAATAAATCTTCCGACAGCTCGGCCGGCAGTACCCCGCCAGCTTCCGGCGCGAGCACACCCTTACGACAAGCGAACGTCATTAATAAAACTGTCAAACACCCAGACATACCCATCATCAGAACTGACTCTTCAGAATGTAGGATACAGGAGAAAGAGGCTGCTGAAGAAGAAGAACAGATGTTTGAGGTAGGAGGGCCAAGACAATGCGAACACGTAGAAATATGCCAAATGTTCTGGACGAAAAACACACCTTTAAAACCTATTATACCTTTCGACGAAGAAACGGAGTTCAAGCTAAATGAGAACCACAAATACTTGAACATCAATGTTTGGGCGACAGTAGCAGGGGAAAAGGAAGAGATTCTGTTAGGATACCTTAATATACCACTTACAGCGTTGTTGGCTGAATGCCAGGATTCGACGGTCCCTCATCATATGAAGAGGTACCAGTTCCTGCCGCCAGATGTCGATATCAAGTTCAGGTGAGAATAAAGATCGAATAAAACAACCGCTAGATGGCGTTACTAGTTAAGGATTGGTATGTCGTCTTTTCTGACTTATAAAACTTCTGCTTCTTATAGCTACTGCGTCTGCGCATCTACTACTGCACCTATAGTTTATGTGATGTTTATGTTAACGCTTTTGGAGCTACGCAGCTTTTTGCACTTGTCAGAGTCTTGCTCATATAAAGACGAGCTTCAATTTATTGCGTATCAATCGATCGCAGAGCGTGCTTGATGCGTAATTAATGTAATGATTTTCATGTAAAACTATTACTAGACATTAACGAAGTTCTTTTATTGCATGTCTCCCACGCAAATCACAAGTAAGCATCCTTTTTCTAAAATATCTAATTTAAGGTTTTTTTATTCCCTTGTTCTGCACTGATTAATCCTTAGAACACGACAGAAATTTACTGCCACTTTCCCTAATTAAATCTTTTCGTATAATTAATTTAATAGGTACTGATGGCCCGCCCCGGCTTCGCCCGGATGTATATTTATATATTTAAAAAAAAATTGGATAAAAAAAAGTGAAATCGGTCATAGTGGAACCATTATCGTCAGACATTAATAATATTGGACTTATTACAAATCTTTTAGAAATGGTTGACAAAGAGATAACTGCTACGTTCAGATCTTTTCGTTCGCTCGTTCATAGCACACCTTACTTATAAATTTACAATTTGGTTTAGATTTTACGCATCTAGCTAAAATGGTGAAATATTTCTCCCGTTGTGCAATAATTTCGACAGCGATGAATAAGACATGATGCCGCCACTGAGACAATGGTCCTTATGACGAACACCTACTTATAGCAATGACCACACTTCCAAGAAACACGAAGATTCTCCAACTTTGCGTGAGAATTATTTTAACTCGTATTAATTGGGTTTCTGACGAAACATTCTCAGTAACAATTAAGGGGTTGGAACTGTGCCTGGGGAAATCCAAGTTTCGTTTGCCAAGGACGCATCAACGCTCAGAAAAAAAAATATAGTTCATATATTTGTCGCAACCAAATTAGCTTAAACCAGCCATTTAATTGGTTGCCTAGCCTTTTCATTTAACTGCGCCGATTTTTATCTATACTAATATTATAAAGCTGCAGAGTTTGTTTGTTTGTTTGTTTGAACGCGCTAATCTCTGGAACTACCAGTCGGATTTGGAAAATTATTTTTGTATACGATAGCCAGATTCATGAGGAAGGCTATAGGCTATACGGGAACGAGAAATTCCTACGGGAACGGGAATAAACGTGATATGCGCGTACGAAGTCGCGGCCGAAGTGCTAGTTCACATATTTATCTATATCCTTTAGTGACTTGCCCATGTCGCTGATTAAACGGCGCAGTTCAATGAAAAGGCTAGGCAACCAATTAAACGGCTGATTAAGCTAGATGGCATATTCATCACCCAAAAGCGGTCACTTTATCATTTTACCGTATCATAGAACAATAACATCAGTCTTATCACTTATCATGCATTATAATGTTGCTACAGCTATGAATCTATAGATAGACGATATGAGTAAAATCCAAGGCCACCATTATAGTAATGTCATATTTCTACGAGTCAGATCCAATAGGGAATTTTACAAAAAAATACTATTTCGTTTAGTCCGATATATTATTATTAGGTACCGAAAAATATTGCACAAGTATTTTTCTTTTGTCACGTAAATAAAAAATGAAGACGATACAATGCGTTAAAATTTCACGTGACGTCAGCAGCCTCCACGCCTTTTTTTTTAAGGATGGGAAATCATCAAATGACTTCTTCCGCTCTGGGTGGAGCGGAAGGGCGTGTCAAACTCTTACTGACTAAAACCCATCCGTGTTCCTTCCAAAGCCCTTTGCGCTCCAGGGCCGCGGTGACTCTTTCGAACAAATTCCGCAACCCTGGCAAGCCACCACGCCTGAACTTTTTTTTTTGTCATTGGCAACTGAGCCGATAACGACTATTCTGCCAATGTCATGCTGTTCCAAAGGGGAAAAAAAATACGTACCCTATTCTATGTTAAATTTGATATGATAACATCATAGCGGGAGTCTATGATCAATATTAACATGGTAAAATGAAATATCCTATTATATAAAATTCTTCCGTTACTGACTGAGTGACTAACAACGCACATTCGAAACTACTGGTCGTAGAAAGCTGAAATTTAGCATGTAGATTCCCTACACTCCGTACGGGAAAGGAAAAAAACCGGGATATACACGTACAAAGTCGCGGGCAAAAGCTAGTACCTAATAAAATCTTGTCAGTCTGAAAGCTACCTATGTACACAAAATGAGTGCCAATTAACACCTAAATAAATTTCCAGCAAAAGCCACAAGCTATCATCGCACGCGGGCTTCGAACCCTGCCTCTGCTTCGGCGACGCGCTAGTCTGGTGGGAGTGGGAAGGCCTGGGCCCGGCCCGCGCGGCCCCGCGCTCCAGCCGCGACCCCGTGCTGCCCCGGCCACCCAAGCCGACCAGGGCTAGCCATGACTTCGTGCGAACACACTTCCATAGATCCACGCAGTGCGACTTCTGTAATAAGAAGGTGAGTTTGAGAACAAAGAACTGTTGAAATAGTAGAATACGTCAGTTCGAAATAGGTCAAGCGTCATTAAATATAAAGAGAAGCTTTTATGGTAGGCGCCAGATAAATTTGCAATAAAGTACACTGCCCTTTCCCTGATATGTCTTCGTAGGTACCAGAAAAATAAATTATGAATCGTTTTTTATTACTGGATAATGTAAAGCATCACAATGGCTTTTGATTCTGGGCAGCATTATGTCTTTATTTCCGTTTTTGAAATGAAGAATGTCAATAAATGTTGGTGGGTCACTGACCGTATCTATTGCAAATTAATTTTGCGCCTACCATAGTGAGTACCAATTTATTGCTCATTAATCACTTTGAACTGGAGAACCAAGGTTAGATAGACCAAAGAATCATCAAACTTAAGTGGCAGTGGGCAGAGCTATTGTGGGCATTTCCTCTGAAGAGAAAAATGCTGGAGTGGCGACCGCATACCGGAAAACGCAGCGTTGGCGCGGTCTCCTACAAGGTGGACTAGTGATCTGATTAAGGCCGAGGGACCGCTAGATGCGAGGCTCGCAGGACCGGTCGATGTGGCTACACTTGGGGGAAGCCTATATCCAACAGTGGACGTCTTTCGACCATAACACTGAATCGCTTAAAATTAGGCAACATTGAATGTAGTGTAGTGTCCTCTGTTCATAAACTACAATGCAAATCATAAATTCCATTCAAAAGAAAACGAGCACTGCAATATTTCACCGACCCTTTAAACAAAATAAAAGCTGCCCAAAAAATAAACTTTATTTACAACAACGTCTCAACGAACTTTCATCCAAAAATGTTTACGTAAATCAAGTTATTTTTTGCCGCGGTCTTTTGACCTCCTTTACAAACACATACATTTTTCAGATATGGCTGAAAGATGCGATGCAGTGTCGAAACTGTGGGTTGTCCTGCCATAAGAAATGCGTCACCAAATGTCAGGAGTCTTCGCCCTGCATTCCTAAGCTGGATAGAGGTTTGTGAAAATTTTGTTCCCTATTTTGTACTATAGGAATCAAAGGTGGGTCAAATATACGTCACCTACAAGCCTTTTGCGGAAAAAGGGATAATATCCGCAAAGGGACAGCTCAGCTTATGATTAAAACCTGCGTTTACCGATTATCAGGTCACAGACCAAGATCCAGAAGTACATAAATTTGTCGATACAACTTGAATGATAAAATATCCATAATTTGTTAACCGATAGAGCCACGTAGGTTTTGCCGGCACGGTTGGCGCAGTGGTTGAGGGACTGACTCCTGCGCTGCGTGGCGCGGGTTCGATTCCCGTACGGGCCAAATATATGTATCGCGTACAGATAGTTGTTCCGGGTTGGCTGTTTGGGTATGTGACTTTGTATGTTTGTAAACGCACCCACGATACAGGAGAAATTCCTAGTGTGGGGCAAAGTTTTTAAAAAATTAAAAAATAATAGGTCCACAGCAGGGTATGCCTTTAGTTCCCCAAAAGGTCACAGGGGTCCAAGTTTCAGTGGAAAAAAAAGCTACAAAAACCTCCTTGTGAATCATAAAATAATGTTGCCTACATTGCACATGCCAAACGAGTTTGCCAATTTTTACAAAGGCTCCCGGAAGTTAAATATCAGATGATTTACAACTTAATTGATGACGGAACTGGTGAAATTCGCGTTGACGTACGGAATGAATTGCGTTTTGCTGTGAAGGTATGTATTTTCCCTCGGTAAGTAGTGCGTTGCGCTACTGTGACGCATATCAGCCTCGTTTACACTTCACTCTATCAATCATTGTTACAACATTTTATAATAGTGTACTGGAAATGTCCGTTTTTACGACTGACGAGCTGCCTTTTGCAATAGTTATTATTATTATCATCATTATATTAAAGCTTTATCATTCGAGCAATATCGAATCTAACTAGGTCGTTATGTTCCACAGCTGGTCAAAAACCCTTTTCACAAGGAAAATATAACAGAAATAAATATCATACCATTATTATCTCAGACCAACATGTTTGAGAAAGACAGAAGGCTATTGATTCATCCATCCTTATCTAAAAGAAAGTCTGTTTATCTTGTCATTCCTAGTGGCACAAGGTGTTAAGCCAAGGTGTTTCTCATTTATTAATGTAGTGCCTAAGGGGGCGTTTCAACAGATAAGCGGAACAGAGAGGATATGTGCAGGCAGTGGCGGCCCTAGGGGGTAGCGAGCAGGGCAACCGCCCGAGGCCTCGCTCTTGCAGGGGCCTCGCGCAACCTGAGTTCAAAAAACCTTACATTTGAAACATTTTATATTTTTAGCAATAAAATAAAGATATTTCATAGTAAATTATTTAATAATATTAATAGCAATAAGTGGCATCGAATTTGAGAATTTCAATATCCGCCTTCCGACTTTGCATTTTTTTTTTCAATTGAAAATTTCGTGGTTCATTGTGATTTAATTTAAAATTTTAGTCTTAGGAAAAGCTGCAAGCAATCAAGAATACCTACTTTCGAATCATATAAATTTAAAAAAGAACAAGGGCTTCGCAAAGGTCTGCCGCCAGGGGCCTCGCAAAAATTTGCCGCCCGGGGCCTCTAAACGGTAAAAGCTGCCGCAGCGTGCAGGAATCGACCAATCACTTTCGTTGACATCCACATCGAGTCTCTCGTCTCTTACGTGATAGGTCGTTCTAACACGAATGAGCTCCGCTTTGTTGCAGTGGGAACGCACCCTTACACTAGCACATGCTGTTACACTAGAACACACATCTTAACACATTTAAAGCCAATTCTGCCGATGACATATACCTCTCACACTGTATCCCTACACCACGGCCACCCGTCGGCGTCGGTCTTGTCATATTTATCACGCTCTGCCAAGTATTAGTCATGTACACTAGGCAACTGGACGCATTTCCTGAAACATGTGTGTTTGTTGTGCAACCTTGGAGGGAGGTCTAGGCCGAACGTCCTACGATGACATTCTATTTTATGTGTGGTCACATTAATTGTTTTGTAGGGAAATTGTCATGTGAAGAGTAAAGAATTGTTTTTTATTTAAACCTGTAGTGTTCCTTTTCTAGGGAAAAGTGTCTCGAAAAATTTCCTTGTGTGTTTGTTGCCATTTGATTAATACTAGCTTCTGCCAGCGGTTTTGCCCTCGTGAATTTCTGAAATTATTACAAAGGAACATACTGCCGTGGTAAGCCTCGGTACTAATCCAGACTACAATCTATCCCTGTGCCAATTTTCATCCATATCCGTTTAGCCGTTCCGGCGTGATTGAGTAACAAACTCCAAACGTTAAACAAATTGGTCAAATCTAGCGAGAAGTCGTGAGTTCGATCCTATCTGTTGAACTGCTGATGTGAACCCGCCCTTGGTTGCAGTAACCCTTACTAATGTATCTATGTGTGATTGAGTTGTCCGTACAAAGCAAATCATAGCGTGAGACCGATTTTATTACCCTACCATTATTCTCTGAGCCATTTATCTGCCCAATAAGAAGAATCGATGATGCAAATCTGTCATGGTATCATACATTTCTGGTTCTGACCATATAGTGTCTCTACCTATCTTGTACTTCTTATAGACATCGATGCTACAGGCTTCAATCTGTTTTGATTCATAAATAAAACTAGCAAATTTTTGTTTCAAAACATGTTTACATTATTATTGCGTCGTCTTCGTATCTCGGCTCAGAGGTTAATATCAAAACATAATTTAGGAAAATTTCCTGAAAATATATAGGGAAAACCCGAAAACACAATTTTATTCCGCAATTCTTTCCTCAGGTCATTACTGACAGTTCTATTTAAAAACAAGCTGAAATATCTCACGAAGTGGAATGTTTTACGCTGAATATATTCTGCAAAAGGACTAAAATGCGCGAATATGTTTATTCGGCTTCGGCTTGAAATCGCGCCAGAATAACATCGTCGCAACTGAAATGTGTCAACGACCAATAAGGTCGATGACTTTCGGATATTTTGACAGAAGTTAGAATAATGCAATCTAAAATTATCTATGATGCTTGAACTTCTATATATTTGTAGGTTTCTACGGATTTTTGTCTCTAAGTATTAAAATCCTTTAGCTCTAATGGCTCCTATAATAGCAGTCATCATCATCATCAGCTTAGCCTTTTCCCAACTATATTGGGGTCGGCTTCCAATCAAACCAGATTCAGCTGAATACCAGTATTTTACCAGACCTCCACAACGCATTAACTGGGTAACACGGTACCCCTTGGCAAGACTGGTGTCCTATAATATCAGTAACAGCATTAATTAGCCCAATAGGTGTTCTTTTGTGGATTGTTTTTCTAATCATATATATATCATGATGGTGCACTGGTCTTCAAAACAGTAAAATGATTCAAAGGATAAAAAGACACCCGTTTATCTCAGTCCCAATGCCATAGGACCGATTTCAATGTCAAAGTCAAAACATTTATTCCAATTAGGCCATTAAAAGGCACTTTTGAACGTCAACATTACAGTTAAAAGAATATGTATAAAAATAAAGCGACTCTACTGTTCATTCACAAAGATAGATTCTTATGGAGAAGAACGGACAAGAAACTCCATAGTTACTCTTTTCAAATAAAAGTTTTACAATAAATGGTACTCACATATTTACAAATATTGTAAACAATTAATTTTACAGTGTGTGAGTTATTTAATAGAAAAGTAAAATTAAATAAAAATACACAAAAAGACATCTAGGTACCTATATAGTTAAATACATTATGCCAACCAGTTTGATTTACTGTACACTGTTGATTGGAGCAGGACGAGCATGCTTCCAAGCATTCTTATGCTGAATGTAATCGTCTAATTTGTAATATGCTTATTTACTAAGTGTGCTTTTAATATAACTTTTGGAAAGAAATAAACGATTGGAAAGCAATAAACAAAGTAAACGATCTACACATTTATTGGCAAGATCACGCGACGTGTTAACATATACGCTCATGTTGTGTCAGCTTCAACCAATTAGATTAGACTCATGCCAAATTAAAGACAGATCTATATCAATTCCAGTCCAAATTACTATTAATCTATCTAAGTCTACTCGTAATAAAATAAACAGCTTGCACAATTACTTGCTTTTACAGGCACGTTCCCATATTTCTCGGGAACACTTAGGTGTACTAAAATTTGGCAAAGGTTTATTATAGTTTTCACCTGCTGCGTTGAGGTGTTATATTTACCTTTACAAGCACGTGATTTTAATGCGCGAAACACTTACTGTAAATAAATGAACTCGACGACTGACGAATGTTAAAGAAATAACGTTGTATGTACTTTTGCTAACAAAGAAATGCCTGCCTACAGTTCAGTATAAGAAAGGAAATGTTCTCATTAAATTGAAATCCCAAGATACAAACAAACTTAATCCAAGCAGGAGGTTTTGAGCGAAATTTTACTAAAACCACTTAAAACAACATCTGGCTTGAATAAAGCTGACGCATCAAATCGATTCACTTCGGGAAAATTGCGTCTCAGTCCGTACCATATTCTATTTACCTTTGTGCGTTTCCAGGTTTTAACCTTACATCTAATTTTAAACGGCAAGTATTCGGATCAAAGGACCCATTTGGTTGAACAGATATCAAATCTCTTCAAAATTAGAGTGAACAGGCTTCTTCTGGGTAAGCTCGCTCCATCATCGACTTTGTCTCTGTCATCTACGACCTAGACTAGAGACAAGAGCAAACCCATATTAAATAAAAATATCAATATATATAAGTAACAAAGGTTTTACTTACGCCATAAAGATTTGAACAAATCCTGTCTTGGGGAAATAACAGTTTGTGTTAAAACACTGTTGATAAATCCCTTTTTAATATCTACAAATATCCCGTTTCTAGATGGAGGAAAGTAAAATGAGAAAGTCTGCACGATACATTACAATCTCAAAACTGTCACATGATGCAATACTTCGCGTTACGAGTTACATCAGTAATTACGCTATCATTCCGCAAATGCACGCTAGATACTTACGCATTATTTACAGTAATATGTGCAACTAATATAATGAAACTTATTACTGTACAGAACAAGAATTCCAACACGGCAATAAGTATTACAAAAATTTAGAAGGTTGGCGTGCATTGCGATCGTTCGCGGAAGAGAAATATGCTCTACTTTGCCATTACTTTATTCTTTACGGAGTTACTTCGTTGTATATCTACGTAAACTATAGTAACACGCATTTTACGATGTAGTTATTAAGGATAAGAGTCGCTGGATCGTCATAAAGATAGAAATGAACATGCTTTAGAAAGTATAACTTTTATTAATAGGTTCTTATTATTAAGTAGAGATACACTGATAAATGGACTTAACAATATTGATGGCTGCATAAATGTTAGAAACCTTCATAAATAGTTTTAATGTGACAGAAAATAGCTATTTATAAGACCTACGAGACTACACGCGAAGACAGAGTTAATAAACAGAATTGACGGTAGGAAACGCAACGCACAAAAGACAACTCTTAATAGTCACAACTTCCCCAAACCCTTCTTAGTCACATGACCGCAAGATTTAATATAATCGTAATAACCACCGTTTTGGACGGTTACATACTTGTATCCTGAATGTAATGTTGCAGCCAAATTGAAGGAAATGATAAATTTTTGCACACAGAAATGCAACATGACAGGTGAAGTGTCTAAAAGATTTCCTTTATGCGCTGAGATAACAAGAAAACTCTAGGAACAAAAATTGACATCACTTTTCTACTTGCAACTATTGTCAAAAATTAGATCATTAACTTCTTTTCATCTTTTGTTTTCCTATAGATTCCTCAGGCACGTTAAACTGTCCGCCCCCCGAACTGATCATGACCGAAGCCGACGCCATCGCCGACCCTGACTCTGATGACGAACCCGAGAGAAAAGACTCCCTAGATGTCCATGAAGAGGGTAAGTTTATACAGAAATTCCTCAAATACTGGTTAATAAGATATACATGCAACCACAGCAGCTGGTGATTGGATTGACATGAACGCCTGTATCGTTAATTATCCTACATTTTATTATTTGTTGTTATAGCGGCAACAGAAATACGTCATCTGTGAAAATTTCAACTGTCTAGCTATTACGATACAGCCTGGTGACATACAAACAGACGGACAGTGGAGTCTTAGTAATAGGGTCCCGTTTTTACCCTTTGGGTACGGAACCCTAAAAATGAGCAGAATTGGCCCTCAGATTAATCTGAACAATATGCGATACAAAACAAAATGTATCGTCCCCGAAAAATTCTTGCACCCAAAATCTCGGGTAGGTATTTTCCTATGATTTCTATGTGTACCAGGCTTTAAGAATTGTCGAATCTCATTCCTTTTTCTCTACCTTTCAAATTAGTAAATTTATCAATAATTCTATCAGTTTCAGTTTTGAGGAGCAATCAAAAAGTTTACTTATAACATTAAATGTTCAATTACATTGCTGGTGGTGGGTTTATCGAAATGCAATGTTAGTCTGGCTGTGAATTTTCCAAGTTAGTTCCGTGATGTACGATAGAGGCGCTTGCGTCGATCTCACTATTTCCCGTTGCGTTAGTTGCGTGATTTAGATCAACTGCCAACAATGTGCGGCGCTTGGCAACTTCTGTCTGTTACTCAATATTTTCTACAGTGTCATCGTAACTAATAAATTGTAATTTTCTAATCCTAAATTACTTTGATTAATAGCTTTGTTAAAACCGACGTAATCATTAATACGAATTGGCATCAACAAAAATACTAGTAAAAAAAAATACTCTATTTGATTTAAAATATATATCTTACCTATACGTTGACCTAGACACAGAAACATGTTATTTATATAAAAATAAGTTGTTATTTTTGTTTGTGCACAGACGAATTATTCGAATGCTGACAAACGGAGAACTTTTCGCTATATTAACACCTCCGGCTCCACCCGTCACGTACACAGACATACACAGGTTTTTCATATCTATTTATTTAATTGCAAATATATGTTTTAGTCTGTGAACAGTCCGAACGTGGTCCTTTAGCCCCCCTGCGCATAATGGATTTCAAACTTTAATGACAGTGTGAGTCCAGGGTTTGATCAGATCACGTAGAATTTTACCAGCTGTTGCTGGTGAAGAGGCACACGATACGTTTCAGCTTAATCGCTGGGAAAACACCTGCATTGCCTCCGACATACTAGTACACAGCGATTCCTTTAGATGTTGATGACCACATACCATTACGTGCCCCGCCTGCTTTTCTGAAACCAAAAACACCAACAAAATGTTCCGGGTGACAAACTGGCTTGCTGGTAAAAAGCCTTATTGGCAAGCGTTGAGCGAAAAACTCTCTGAAATGAAAACTGAATCCGCCACTGTCTATGCGTTTACGCTAAATGGTACTCCTTCAATGAGCCAAATAGATGGTGCTGTAACCGATGCCATTATTTGCAGAAGGTATTTATTAGTCTTCAAGTTTTCCTAATATGCCCAATTTCATGTGACCCTAATGAAATCAATACAAATACTTGTCGATCCTGTGTTTACTTGTCGATCATTATTCTATGAATATAACACACAAAATAATACTCCAATGTTATAAACAGCACAAGCCCTAAACAAATGGCAATGTATGAATCAGAACTGCACTTCCCTTATGACCATAACTTTCCAAGATATGTCATAACAAAGCCCATAAAAACTCCTTGCATAAGATACCTTAGGTATAGCAATAATAAAAGAAATAAAACCAAGTACATGTGTCATTATAAAATCGCACAATGACTATCGGGTCCGTTAACCCCAATAAGTTAACCGTGAATTAGTGCAAGGCACTGACATAATACACGATGTTGACAATTCACATGTGTGCTACCAACATAACGAACCATATTTTACTTAAAAAGTGTCTCTAATAGCAATAGACATTACTATACTTAGACAAGCCTTAAATAACATTGAATAATGTTATGTTATGTGTGATCTAAAACAATTTAATTATATTATTTTAAAAAGGGAAAGCCAGTAAAAATCGCTTCAAACATCGTAATATGCAGGAAACAGATTTCTCAGTCGCATAACGTTAGCCAATCTAATATATCAACGATGCAACACAATATTTACGAAGTATACAAAAATTAACCCACTTGACACTGGATTTTTCCTAATTGGTTAATACATAAGCCGTTTGAAAGCACACGGTTCCTTATAAATGTGGTAATTTTTCAACTTGTCCTTTAACGCTCTGGTTAAGCCTGTTACCAAGGATTGCATAGTACCTATCTAGTGTACTTAATATCAGAACGGTTTTCAAAATACCGCGAAATATCTCATTAAATTTTATTATAATTTCTACATTCAGTTTTTATTGCTCTGCTGTAATGTAAGCTAATTAGTCGTCTTTGGAAATGTTAGAAAAAAATCTATGCATTTGCCGAGTGTAATAATGGTTCTTCAAAAAGTCTTGTTATATTTTACGAAATCTTTTTGTAATACTTAACATTTTATTCCATGTTCCAATTTCTGTGTTCTTTTGAATGAGTTACCTCTCCCAAGTCAAGCTACTCAATCCTTTTTAGACGCATCCTTTACTTCCTCTGTGTATCCTTGATCCTTGTATTTAAGTTTCGAAACAGACCTCACTACCACGCCTACTTAGTCACCTTTTTAACACAATTTACACCCAGCGTCATATTCCTCCTTTTGCATATTAAAACTAGATACGGTAACATACAGGTGGTGGAGCGATGAGCGCGCTTGTGGCTGGACTAAGGCGCGCCGGCTCTGCTCATTCCCTCTCCGCGCCTAAAAACAACGCCTCTTCCAGGTCCTTACCTCCATCACCTAGTCATACACCCAGGTATGTTAAGCACACCATTATGTCGTGTTGTTTGTCTACAACATTCTGCCTACAACCGGTAAAGATACCAGCTTTTGACAGCACCATTTCAGCAATGAGACACTGTGCACCTACATTTTAGTGCTGTATGAAGCTATATTTTGCTTTCGACTTTCAACTCACTGTTCGATTTTCCTGTTCCCGCTACGGTCTTGATTCAGTATAAGTAACTATATATAGTCTTGGCGTCTAAACTGACAGCAAATTGAGAAACACGGGTAGGCACTTGCGGTCTCTCTTGACATATCGAAGGCCTTCGACAGGGTCTGGCACGATAGCCTTATTGGTAAGCTTCCTTCCTTCGGTCTGCCTGCCGGATTGTGTGATTGGATTGCAAATTTCCTGAGAGATCGGTCTATTCGAGTGGTCGTACAGGCTGCTCGTCTGGACTGCTGGATATTAATGCCGGGGTTCCTCAGGGGACGGTGCTCTCGACAAAATTGTTCTTTCTGCTTTTACCTTTGAATATGCAGACGAAAGCACTGTTGCTGAGATATACGTGTCCAAAGCACCAGCTCGTAGGTCGCAGATCCGGTCTCTCCGAGGCGCTATGGTTGAGCGCTTGAACCTGTCCTTACAGGCTGTCTCTGAATGGGGCCATGCCAATCTGGTCAGGTTCAATGCTGCTAAGACACAGGCATGTCTTTTTTCCACTTAAAGGAGCCAATTCCACCCAGCTCCATCTTTCCGAGGTATAACAGAGCCAATGACCGACCAACTTGAGCTTCCCCGTGTTGCGTTAACATCTAACCTCAATGTTGGTTCCTTCATAGAGGCAAAGGCTCAAGTGGCTGCCAAAAAGTTGGGAATCCTAGCAAAGTTGAGACGGTACTTCACACCGGAACAGCTGCTTATACTTTGTCAGGCACGTGTTCGATGGTGTATGGAGTACTGCTCTCATCTTTGGCACGGATCTGCCAGATATCAGCTCGATGGCCTTGAGAAATGAGCCAAGAGGATCATCGGCAATGATAAGCTCATCGAGTCGAAGCTCCAAAGACTTGAGTATCGACGCCGAGTTGCTAGCCTGTCGGTTTTCTAGCGGTTGCATTTTGGGGAGTGTACGACGGAATTGCATAGTTAATTCCGCCAAACCCGTCCCATCATCGGACCACAAGACGTACGGCGATGCGCCACCGGTACATGGTGGACATCCCACCCACGTGTAGAAAACGTTTTGGGAACACGTTCATTATGCGTACAGCTAAGGAGTGGAATTTCCTGCCAGAGTCCGCGTTTCCTGATAGCTACAACCTGAGAGTCTTGTATGTCAAGAGTGAATAGGTTACTTCTAGGCAAAAATGCTACAACTTCGACCGCATCATCGCTAACCATCATGTGAGATAGTGGACATACGCGTAATAGTAAAAAAGTAAAGAAAAAGAGACTTCAAGAAGTGCAAAAACGGCCAACCTAAACCGCATGCGGGCATTTCGAAAATCGAGCAAGGAGTTTGGTTTAATAAAGAGCTTAATGCAAGGTTCCGCTTTTCAATGGACGACGTCTTTCCCTTCCTTGCCTTTTACACAGTATTACAGTAATAGCTATAAGACAATCTTGTTAAATTTTTAAGTCAGAAATTAATTGGAATCGCGAAATAGTAAACGAGTTGCGTGATAATACTGTGCTTTGTTTTTAGTTCGCACATCATAATGTCCTTCAACTTTTGAAGACACACAAGGTATTTCTCTGATCGTTACCTACCTTTGTTTTCTCTTCATTCCTATTGTTGTCCCTTGCCGTTTCCAGAATCCGTTTTCTTAAATGTTTCCTAACGCGGCCTACTAGGCCAAAATTACATAAAGTCATAGACTCGAAAAGAAGTAGATCCTAAATCTAATTATGGGGAGTTGTTGCTTTCACTTCGAATTTCACATTGCTTTTGTATTTTTCTAACCTTAAATTGAAGAAAAAACATGACTAACACTATTTCTAACCATAACCTCAAAAGCCTCGTAACAAGTACTCATAAAATATAACGATATACCTGAATGAAGTACTTGCGACCATATTGAATTATAACCCTATAACATTCTGCCTTGCGACAGCTTAAATGGCACCGTGATTGTAGCCATTCGAACCAATAAGGGGATCCTAGGCTGTCGATTGTCTTACGTTCAATAGCGATTTGTTGTTTATCATATAAAATTGATGTGACAACAAGCCAGCTTTAAAGCGCCTATTATACTGATTTTTGGGGAACTTTTCATTCGCATCTTAGTTGCAATCTGTCAAAAATTTCGCGATATTGGGGTGTTTTTGACAGATTTCGACTGAGATGCGCATGCGAATATATAACTTAAAATTTAGTAGAACTGGCGCTCTAGTGTGTTGTGATCGGAATAAGGTGATCTATTCTATGTCCAAATAGCTCACCCAATTCCGATTTCTGGTGACGTGCTGTAATTTCTATGTTGTAGTTTGAATTCGATGTTTGTGTTCTTTGTGGTCGTGCCCCTCACTTGCCCTGTAAATTTATTAATCACTACTTTTACCCTTCTTCTAACCCCCTTCCTAATGTTTGAATTGTAAAAATATCGCTAGTTGTAGGCAAGTAAAAGAGAGGACTCCTTTATTTACTGTTTTTTTTCTGACGCAGTGTCCCGTTGGTTCAGCCAGTCCTAAAAATTGAGTACGATTAGGTTCAGCTAAATTGCTTTTTGACATCTTACATTTCTACCTACATTTTAGTCTCACTCCTTTCGCAACACTTGCATACAAAGTCTTAAAAAAACTTTAGCCACACTGCAATAGTTCAGCTCCTGTGACAAAAAAGTAGTGTCTTTTCTGCTGGCTATAAGTCAAGTCACTTAAAACACATAACTATCCTCAATCATTTCCAATTCTTCTCACACAAAGTGGTTAAAGAAAGAAAGAGCCTACACGTTTGTTGACGAGCAGCCCGTGTGACGTAAAGGAAGCAGTCGCTGGAGTCGTGCAACCCGTTCGGCGCGTGCGGCGCGACGTGGCTGGCGAAGGGCGGCGTGGCAGCCATGCTGGCGCCGGCGCTGCGCAGCGCGCTGCCGCCGGACGTGCTGCTCGCGGCCGCCAGGGACTCCGCGCCTGAGCTCGCCAGCAAGCTCACCGCGCAACAGATACATGACATGGTGAGTACTGACACTAACACTGGCGTGCAGGCGCTGTTGGATTGTGAACCGTAGCACAGAGGGTGTCCCGGTGTGATATTTTAAGATATAAGGGGGTCCTTCCATGTACTGGTGGTGACCACGTAGACGGTTTTAGTGAGAGAAAACTCTTACGACGTGGCCTTTTCTCCAAAATACCAGGCGCCTTTTGAAGGTTTCGCCCCTTTATAAAAGAGAGAATTGGTTGAATGCCCAAGGAGCAACGGAAGTACAATGCTAGAAACCCCTGAATAATTTTGTGCATCATGTTGGTTCGGACTGCAAGCACAGTGAATAACCTACAATAAAAAAGTAAGCAAATAGCATTGAAGAAGTCATTGCACTGGCCCTGGAAATTATCCAAAGCATAGAATAAATTTTATTGTTGATTAGGTTTGTTACTGTTAAATTGATTGATCTTCCTAAAATAACGTAACCTCATCCAAGAATGTAACTCGTAATTTATGAAGCTCCTCTACGATTTATCCCTAGGTCATCTATTATAGTCCGACTCTGGTACTGTTTACCTACTGCAAATTTAGTGGATGAACATGATAATGCAGTTTCGAATTTTATAAGAATTACTGCCGCCTAGTGAACCATGAACATGTTGTTTTCATTTTACACTAGCTTTTGCCCGCCCCGCGTATATCCCATTTTTCCCGTTCCCGTAAGAATTTCCGGACGAGTTATACATTCATCCATCCATTGGTGAAAACCGCATGAAAATCGGTCCAGTCGTTCTTGAGTTTATCGCGAACAGACAGACGCGGCGGAGGACTTTGTTTTATAATATGTAGTGAAGTAATTTTTAGCATCCTTTCGAACAGCATCTTGTTATCTTTAACTTCACCCCCACACTTGCCCATCACTGGTTTCTAATCGATATTTAACTAAACCTTGTTGCAAACGCGACGTCAAGTTATACAGGCTATTGATATTTTGGATTTCCAACAGCAACAAATTGTTTGGTCCTGATCAGACATTAAGTCCATTGGCTAGACAAGTGACATTCTATCAGTGGTAGCGTGGCGAAGGCGATTGTCAAAACGTCAGTAATGTATGGGATTGACAAACACTGTCGAAGTGTCACTTGATTAGTCCCTTATATTTCGGCATTTCGACAATCGCCATCACTAACAACCGGTCTCAATAACGTATCTACCTTTGACCAACTGTCAAATTAGCTACCAACAGTAGCTGAAACGTCATATTTGCCTGGCCGTCAGTAGCTACTTTGACAATTCGTTAAAGGCACTTTGTCTAGTGCCATTGGGAGTTTGTGATTTTCAGTGCTCATTGCAACCTATTCATCTTCTATTCCTAGTTACTAGCAGTACGCGAGGAACTATCAGCGGAGGACGCGAGCTGCGCAGGCGACGCGAACGGCGGCGAGCTCCGCGCCTGCGCACTCACCGCCCTCATGCTGCACTGCTGCGCCGCTGCGCAACTCGCCCAGCAGCGCGCAGACAACGCGCCCACTTGATGATATTACATTATTGTTCATTGTGATCTGAATTGTTTTATTCCGATTATTCTTAGGTACCTATAGTTTTCCCCAGCAGTCGTTGGGTGCCATCACACAAATCGATCGAGCCTAGACCGATCGTCGATCGATGACAGATCGACGTCGGTCGATTGTTGTGGTAGCTTTTGGTGTAGAAGAGACTGTCGGTCGAAGCCCACTAGACCTTTATACCTACTGTTGATCGATATCATAGATCAAGGATCGAACGGTTGGTGTGGTAGCAACCTAACTGAGATGGTGCCTGAGCTGCACGCGCGAACATTTTTTTCGTGTCAGTTATTCGCCCGCGAATGGAGTCAAAACGCAACACGCACCTACCGAAGACACTGTCATACCTGGAACTTTACCAAATACTGTCCCAGTACACTTATATTAGTATCTAAATTAGCCACCGTATATTGTGATGTCATTTGAAATCTGAATATGTAATTGCACCAGCGAGAAACCGTCCACTTCTGCTGCATAACGCCTTAGCAACACCTACTTGAATTTAGAAAACAGGTTTTCCACATTTCTTTCTTCGAGAACAAGCTTAGTACCTACCACAGCGTACTCCAAAATAATGTGTCGCTATTTTAGCAATAATTAAGGAAACGCCAAAAAATAAACACTATTTAAGCATAACTAACCTTGACAACAAAACTCATGTTGATACAAAAACTAACGCCAATTAAAACGTGTTAAACAGCTACAATCATTCTATTTTGGACTACGGATTATACTCTAAACATGACATTACTACGCACTATGCACGCTATCGAAGCACGAGCTAATTTTTACGACTAACGTCCGATTTAGTAAACAAAGTCGGGCTACGACGTAGTTTTACTGAAGGATGAACTTTTCATTTTCAGTTTTGACGGTTGCACGAGTCTAATCAATGAATCGTAAATGTGCCGGATGTTTCTAAATGTCAATAACTCTAAAACTGGAGACATTCATGTTTCGACTGTTTAGCCAGTTTCATTATCCAGAACGGAAATCGAGATTGATCGGCATAAACGTTCTTAGATAACTAAGTAGGGAAACAGCACAAAAAGGTTTGGATTCTACACACACAGGGGAAAAATGTCATAAAACTGCGATTTCGTCGTTATTAAAGCTTTGTTTGAAGCATATTTTGAATTTGCTTCAGCAGATAAAAATCTTTGAAAAATGAACTCAAAAGCAAAACATTGTAACCAGTCCCAAGGCAATATACCCATCTAGACTTTAGCTATAAACAAAAGAAAATTAATAAACGGGATCAGAAGCAAAAACAAACGGAATGGCATTGACCTTTTCATTCTTATTCCAACTGTATAAGGCTCATTCTAGCTTGTAAGGACGAAGGGATCAAAGAACGCGTGTACTGCGTCGAATGCTATACCGAACAGGGAACTGGCTTCTGTCCAGCTTTTCCTGAAATAGCACAAAGGATCGACCTCAACTTTCGTTGTAAAAAACTTCTGCGAAATGTCAGCGGTCGACCGACGGAAAATTTTGTGCGTCATCGACCATGCGTGTGCGCCGGATACGGACGGATATCATCTAGATAAGTGGCAGATGGCCGATACGCTTACTTATGATGAAAACTAATTTACATTTTGTTGTTAAATGGGTATCTCTTTTGGTAGAGTGAGATACAATAATGCATCCAATCAAATATGAAGGGACATCTAAATTAATGTTATAAAGTACTAAATAAATCTGTTTGTTTGTTTGCAGAAGGTAATCTTTGGAAGGTGTGATCCGGTTACGAAAATTATTACGGCTTTGATTCCGGAAAATGCTCGGTCCTTCCTGAGGGATAGGCCACATGAGCGAAGCCATGGGTAAAGTTAGTTGATAATGTATCTGAGCCGGACGACACAAAGCGAGCTGCATGATGCAATGAGGTCGAGGAGTGACTTGAACAGGACCTAAACTCAATCTATGTGAGTCAGAAACTACTCAACAGCTTGGTAGATACTATCTCTATATACAAAGATAAATGAAGTAGGTACTTAAACCTTATGACTATACCAATGCGGACTGGTATCTAAAAAGAGAAGTTTTCCTATTTTCCACTACCTATGACTTCTCGACTTTTTTATGTCTCTATGGTACTGAATTAGCTCCCTAGCTAATTTAGAATTAGAAAGGGGATTCGATTGTTTTCCTTCCAATGCTCGATTTAAAGAACTTTTTTTCTCATTAAGACATTCGTCACTTACATGAGAACAATAAATCTTATTATTCGTTATGTTACAATAGTCCAGAGCGGTAGAAGAAAAACAAAATAAATGGTGGTTTCAACAAAATTGGAAGCGCCGCATTCCTAATGTTTCCTTTTCCTACATTGGAAAACTATCAATTCCTTCCTCCAGCGCAGGCCACACCGCCAGCTAGCGAGCGAGCCGGGCGAGCAACGTTTCACCTCTCTTCATGTGTGAACCGAAGTATGAAAAGAGGGAGGTGAACGGGGCTTGCCCGAATCGCTCGCTAGCTGGCGGTGTGGCCTGCACTTAATCCGTTGCCATCGTTTCATGCTATTGTATGCTAAGATCGACTGAAAAATACTTGTGTCAGTTGCTTGTCGTAGCGTGAGTGATGAAGATAGAAAATTCAGCATTTTCTGGCTCAGTAGACACTTAACAACACTACACGTAACGAGATAAAAATATTATAATATTAGACAGTTATTCAATACCTACTCGGTTGTCTTGTTGCCTTTTTTTAATGGATGGAAAATCATCAAATGATTCCTTCCGCTCTTGGCGGAGCGGAAGGAGTGTCAGACTCTTACTGACTAAAACCTATCCGTGTTCCTCCTAAAGCCCTTTGCGTTCCAGGGCCGCGGTGACTCTTTCGAACAAATGAGTGGCAGTGAGTCTTGTTGTCTACCTACTGAAACTTACGTGGTTGGTGTCTATTTAATTAGGTAGGTATAGGACTACAAATACTAAAAAAATATTGCTATCTTCTGGCCAAAATGATGGAAAGAGCGGTAGGCACTTAGGTACATGTTAATTTATCCAGTTCAAGAAAGCTGCAATATCATGAGACATAGGTCACATAGGCTCTCCAAATAAAATACTAGTAGGTATTCAGCAGATGCAATCCGGTTAGACTGGAAGCCGACCCTAACATAGTGGGAAAAAGTTAATCAGATTGGTTGGTATAATCTGACATGGGTGTTGCTTCACATTGGAATTCCCGGATCTAGACACCGCTGCTACAGAACCCCATCTTTTGGTACTTCGAGCCGGATCAAAAGAATTACCTAAGATACTGTATGGTCGCATCTATACTTTTAGCAATATTTTGACTGCAGGCACGCAGCATTCGCACCTGCGTCATCTTGCTTGTTATTCAAACATCCGTCATTAGCCTCTTTCGAACTGTGAATAAATCTGACTATCATTACCAAAGCTTTGTTTTGCGTGATTCAGGGAAAAGACAAAACTAAACATTGTAATCTGTATGTATCATTTCTCATCCTTAAGAACTTCCTCAAACAGAATCATTGCCAATAGGTAAATAATTGGCATAGGTACATAGTACCATATTTATTGGTTTAGGTATACTAATTAGTTCACTGTACGAGTCATGAAGTGCTACTGCGCTCCAAGTACCTTAGGTACCTACTATCTGACATCTTAACCAAAATCATGAATAAAGTTTAGTCCATGATTTTGGTTATTTGGGTATACCCAAAAAGCCGCCAAAGAGATTGGGCCGGACAGATCTGCCGCATATCAAACGAGAAATGGGCAAAATGAACCACCAAAGTACGGGCCAGTTCCGCCATCGTTGTCTTTGTCTGCTACCATGTCGTCTGGCATCAAAGGACAGAGTTTTGTAGAAAAGGGAGAGGGAGGCCTATGCCCAGCAGCGGGACAAAATATAGACTAGAATACTAGATAATAGGTACATTACATAGTTAGCTATTATAATATCTCGAAAACTGTAGGGTGGTTAATAATAGTTAGTCGCTTCAAATCCAAGTGGAATAAACCACACCTAACGAAAATAATTCCGCTATTACGCCTCATCGTTGAGGTATAAATTCCCCAATAAATACAACTGAGATGTTTCTGAAAGTGGGCCACGATGAGAAAGGAAAACGTAGACACGAGGTCGCTTCGTGCGTGTAGGAAATATACCTGCCAGCTAGGTAACTACCTAGTTGATCAGTTTATTATCAAAAAAAAAATCTAAATGCTACTACCTTCTTGAAGTTGTTCCAAAAACTGAAAGCATATCCGACAGAAACGGCATTGACCTCAAAAATAAATAACAATTTCATGAAACAAAGAAACAATGTTCTCGTGCATTTTTCAGAAGTTGTTGCACCTGGGAATGAAAGAAACATCTTGGACCAATTTTTTCATGAGTGGATATTTTTCCCTTAATAAAATGCTCTTCTCTTTGTGTTCCTAGAAACAAGAACTACCTACCTAGGTTTTCCAGAGGATTATGGCGTTAGAGTTAGGCTAAACTGAAGATGATGTGACGTCACTTAGTTACTGTCTGAAGGCAGATTATAAGCCTCATGCTACTGAAAAAGGTTTCCGCTTTAATGCTACGGGTAGCTCAACTTTTTCTGCCCACATTAGTTCTTTTCTCCATATAGGTCATGTCAAGTCTATTGGAGTGAAAATATAAAACATGGTACTTACCTATGTTTCAAAGTTCCTTGTTTATTTTCCTAAAATAAATAGTTAAATGCAAATAATAATATAATCGGAGCACGGCACGGTAGTCGGGAATATAGTTTTTGGCAGCCGTTCAAGGTTAGTTCTGGCGAAAATCTTCGACTCTCTTTGGCCGAAACTTCAAGGCAGTGCGTTGAACGCACGACATGGACGTCAAGATTATAATTGACGTAATTATTGCAGGTATGAATAAGTGCGCATGTACAATAAAATAAGGTGTATTTACGGTTTGTTCGGTCTTTGAACTTAGACGAATTTTTGTACTGTCATAAATCAATCAGGAAAAACCTTTTACCTATTACCTTCCCTCTTACAGGCGCAGTCGGGTTAAAATTATTACGATTCAATTGGTCTAACTACTTGTATGCTTCCACAATATTGTTAACCTCTCGGTTTTTACAACATAAATCTTTTTTAACAGTCCTTGAACGAAGCGTTACTAATTAGTTAAAGTAAGTATAACACTTTCTTATGGATTTCTTCCATCACGATCGATGACGGAAAGCGAACCAAGGCCGTTATGAAAATTATAGAGAAACCTGTATATCTCTTTCGATCAACCCGAGATATGTTGATAGTAGGAACTACCTGGGCAGCTACATTATGTGCTATTTCGTTACCTACTTTTACTTCAAAATGAAGCAATATCAGGAAATATATTGAATAACATGTGAAATGATTCAAAAATAAAACCGTTTTAATTCATCGTAATCAAGTTTGCGCATCGAACGTGTCCGCAATAAATTGCAACATGTAACACATTGATGGCCCGTTGTGAATTAGGCCGGAAAATCATGTTCGACCGTCAGCCCAGCCTTTCACATTGAGCTGATCAACTAGGTACATGCATTCAAAACGATTATTCCCACAAACAATGCAATCAGATAACGGACTCAGTAATCACAATGCCGTTATTGACGTCGCGACGTGACAATGCGCTCCACTGAAATCGAGATCACAGGATTGTTTATCCAAGCGAAAAACAGCTTATTCTTTGTGACAGGACAAACCCCGTGACGAAATTTCATCCATCTCCCGTATAATATTTTCCACAAGCTTCCGCCAGTAGCCAACTTGCGTCAACTGCGCAGCAGACAGTGCGAGCGAGACGGACATTTGTTGTTGTTGCGCTCTCCCTCCCGCACCACGCTTCTTTGTTTTGGCAACGATATAAAGGCAGGCAGCAAACGCGGCGCTCGAATTTTACCAGAGTGCTGCCGTGGACCCAGGCGCAACGCGTTTCGCTGCGGTGGTAGATGATTCGTGATTCTTTCAGCTTGTGAAAGACTTTCATAGTCGTGACCTAGCAGTGACTTGACTAAGGGATTGTGCAGTGACTGTTAATAATCAAGTGCAGTGATGAGGCCCCCTACGGAATACGACGGTGGAGCGAGGGTGCCCACTGAGGCGGAGGAAGGAAACCGGCCTGACGCGCGGCCCATGATGATCTGTGCGAGGCTGGCCGGACGCGCCATCATCAGAGTTGTGGGACGTTGTGAAGATGCTCAGGAGAATAGTCAACTAGGTGCGTAGATGCTAATTAAATATTTGCATAAAAATCTAATCATGCTAAACATTAAACAAAATCTACACCATGCGAGTAATATCATTAAATCAACAACAACACAAAGGTACTAAACTTTATTGCGACGGAACAAAAATAAACAAGATAAAAATAATAAAAACAACCTTAGCTCCTGCTTGAGCTACTATAAATCCACTATAAGTACTGTATGAATAAAATATCAGTGTCATTGAGCGATCTAGACACCGGTTCGCGAATCGCAATTAATTCCTCAAACGCGCAACAAAAGAACAAGTCCGTCGATCTAATCCAGAAACCTAAATATTCGAGCAGTTTGGCTTCCTCATTAGTTTCATTATTTATACGTAAATGAATGATCATGATATCTTATCGATTCGCGAAGGTATGATAATGTACTTGTACCCTTTAAGAAGTAGAGCGTCTATCATTAATTGCGGTCAAGCTAAGTGTGAATTAATGGATAAAGATGACCTCTATAGTAGAAAATGTTTACTAACATCGTTTATTAAGAGTGTACGAATGAGTCAATGAATTAATGAGGCAGCGTAAGGCCATGACACATAATTGGGAGTGACCCAGCAAGTTATGGCTTAACATTATGTTAAAGACTCCAATTTAATGTCATAACAAGCTGTTAGCGCTATGAAATGGACGTCAGATCTTATTAACAAAGAAGTTCAGGGACATGAGAATTACCTAGATTTACGAAATTAGAATTACAAATTCTACAAGACATTCTAAAAGATTAAGGAGCTCATGATCTCTTTAACTTTAATTAAATTAAATCAGCGTTTCTTTATTTTGTTATTAAACCTAATATACCTGCTTATTCCACTTTCACTCCTCTAATTATAGAATTAACATAGAAATAAACAAGTCTAATATCAAACGCAATTACAATTGATAACTGAGTATGAGTACTTCGGTAAACAATAAACAATTCTCACTTTGTTTTTAATTTTATCGTTATCGCTTTAGCAATCTTTTGAGCCACTGCAGATGGTTCCGGCAGCGGCATTGCACGATAAAACCAGGATTTACATATTACCATTCATATGTTTTATTGATTTATATTTAACTAATACAGAGCCTTAATTCTAATCACATTGACCTAATTAATTTACACGAACACTGAAGTAATTAATGACCTAAGTTTCCACTGTTGTCGAGGCCAAACCAAATTAAAAGTGCATCATAAATACAAATCACAGTAAAGTTCAATGAAAATGTTTTGTATTGGTATTCAAATTACATTCGGTTGAGTACCTAATCTAGTGACTAATTTCATCAACTTTTTTATTGATAAGAGAATGACTAGATCAAAACAGTTCGTTAATGTGAATTATATACCTATTCAGGTATAGGCTAGCTTTTGGTAGCAACTTTGTCACAGCGTGCAAGTCGGAAAGTATCCAAATCCCTATAAAACTTTGATATTACCGAGGTTAAAAATTCTATCCTATAAGTATCCTACTTCAGAACATGGTCTACCCGTGTGCAAAGTTTCATCCGAATTCATTCAGCCGTTGATGCGAGATTTATTAACAAACATCCAAACATAACACATTTAAGTACTTACATAATGTTAAACAGCAAGTAAGAATGTTCTTCATTAACAGGAGAAATAAAATAAATTAAAAGCTTAAAAAGCCCTTTTGTTTCTTATTTGATCACAATCACTCTTCAATCATGTGATGAGAACGTATATCTACTTGCGTAGGTAGACAATAAATATGGCGGAGCAATCAATTTTTATTCTCTTTGTTCTTACGTATAGATTTCACTTAGGCACGTTGGTCGACGTAACTGCAGCACAGTTACTAAAACGGAATCATTGCTTGAATACGATTTGAAGTGTTACTGTTTTATATCAGCATACAACTTCATTAATTTTATAAATCAGTTCAGTGTGCAGCGATTGTAAAATGTAAAGACGCATAGCGGCAGTCGCAGGTTCGATTCTAGCGTAGGTATCTTCGATTTTCCATTGTGAGGTAAATTGTAGAAAGGTATGTATTGTATGAGACTTTTTATTTAGGCACTTATAGTAGGCGCCAGATAAATGTGGAATAAAGTATATTGACCTTTCCCTAATAACTGCTCATAGGTACCTGAACAATTAAATATGAATCGTTTTTCATTATTAGACAATGTTAAGGATCACGAGAGATGATGATTCGGGACAGTTTTGTGTCATTAATTCCGTTTTTCAAATTAACAATGTCAATAAATATAGGTGGGTCAATGACCGATATTCCACGATTATCTGGCGCCTACTATAGATATTGTAACACGTGCATTACCTCAATGGGACTAAGGTTTTATTATTGTTTCTTCGATAAAAAAAATATTTTCTAATAGCAATACTTTGCATTCGATTTCCAAACTATACACGTCAATAAGATAGATGAGGTTATGAGATCTTACTTCATAATTTCCATAACATATTACAGCACAACATTTCCATTTCATTGATAGTGTATAAATCTTCTAATAATTATGCGAATGAGTCAGTAGGTATTTCCAAAGCTTTACACTATTGCTGTGGATGGAATATTGCTAAAGCGTTACTAAAATAGTCATTAATAACAAAATACTTAACCACGTATCTAGTCTTCATAAAATGTACTTACTTACCTACTTAATTAAAACTGATTACACTAACACTGGTAGGTTATTGTATGTAGGTAACTCACGAAACTCATCACTGTATGTAGGTACCTATGCTGCAAGAATCTAACAATAATGGCTGGCTATAAATAACCGTCGCCATTTACGTACCCATTTTCCTACAGCTGATCTGTGAATAGAGCCCTTAATCATCATTTACTTTATTACGTAACAGCTCTTTCCTACCGCTACTTTTTGTCACACCGTTACGTCCAATCTTCACGCTTATCTCCGCTCGAGGACAGCATCAGAGAACCGCAAGTCCGCAGTAGACTACCGACTAACGACCCATTCATCAAAACGCTTACAAAACTCAACCTTAAAACGTAACACATAGCGCAGCGAATAGTATGCGGTATCTCAAATGAATAATTATGCGAAATATGCCCGTTTACGCAACTCCGAGGTTCAAATGAGTGTTCTGTTGCATTCGACTTTCGTAAACGAAGATATCGTGTAAAAATTGTGAAACTGAGCGATTCCGGCCCTAGTTGGAACAGTGGCCTTTGTTACACGGATTAATTTCATATGGTTAATTAATTCCTTATGATAGACAATTGCGTTTTTCAAAGTAGGTGCCTACTTAACTATATATTACAGATTAAGATAAAAATATACAGAGAAACATAGTAGCAGCAAACTTCATTTCCTTTATAACTATAATCAATTTCATTCATCCCAATTCCCACTTTCAAACTAAAGAACTAAAGAACACTACCTACTTCACTGAATAAATAATTATGGTATAGCCCTTTTATTCTTTCGATTAACAGTATTGACGATAGATTGCGAATTTGGCACGACTGTCTAATAACGTTAAAATAAATATTTCGTAATCCCTACTAACCCCAATGTTTCAAATAGAGGAAAAATCATACTTAGAAAAAAAACAGCTCCGTCTCTGGCTACCGTACAAAGTCGTACCTAATACCTAATATTAGTTTGTTATTTTGGAGAAGAGAAATCTTTTGCGCAGTAAACAATCATTTGCGCGCGTCCCGAACAAGAACGCGGATTACAATTTAACTTTGCGTGTCTTTGATTAAATAATAGCAGTGTTGATGTTAATACCTAATGCTGTTATTGAAGAGTTAAAGACTACCTTCTGACACATTTCAACAGTTATCAGGGCATTTGCTTATTTATTTAATTAGTTAGGTACGCACCGGACTCTTAATTAACGTTATTAAAGAATGTTTATCGCAATGTTGAGAGCCTAGTTCAGATTACTTTGCTAGTCAAGGTTTCCGAGATCCACTTTAAACAAAACATTGTCAAAATAAAAAAAAATAAAAAAAAAAAAAATTATTTCAGACCTTGATCCATATTATGATGTTAGTAATACACGCTACTTAAAAAACTATGTTAGTAACAGACACAATACAACACTGGTTTTAATTCATATATTTATTCAAAGAAACATCTTAGATATTTATTATTTTTTCCATCATAATCCACATTCACATCCATATCGGCTCCCGGAAAACGTCTAAGCACAAAGAATGTGCGAACGCGGAAGACCCGCACGCACATGTAACAATTCTGCGCCATAGTCGACGCACGGCGCCATTCGAGTGCGATAGATTTAGAACATCTTACTGGCGCGTGCGTTTGATTTACAAACATGAACGGCTTGAACCCGCCGGTTGAACACATGTTGGCCTTAACTGACCAATTTATGCCATATAAGTAACACCGGCTGGTAGAGGTCACTGCTCGGTATACACTTCCTTGTAGCGACGTGATTCACTCATTGTTGATTATGACAACAAGAAGTAGGTAATGTATATTTGTAATCGAGCCGCAGAAAAAATGCTATGAAACAAGAAGTCTTTGTTGTTGCTAAATCATGTATCAGGTATTTTTACCTGTCAAGTAGCTAATTAGGAATCCCCAAGATAATGGGAACTCTGATTCAGAAACTATCTAGGTACGGACTGTGAACCATGGACACTGTATGAGTAGCAACACCACTGAATATCGGGATTGGTCCCGCGGTTCCCCCTTCGAGATTAACCCCGGGCACCGAAAGTCATGAGGTAATCCATAAAATATAGATAACTTTACCATTGCCGTACCAACTGAGCTTCCAGATTTTTACATGTTGTAAAACGACATTGATATTTATGAATGTTTTAATTTGATTAACCACCTAGTACCTATTTATTTTATCAAGTATTTTCGTACTAAATGCCAAGGGTAAAATAATAAAGTCCTCATTGATCGTCTCTAGGCTTAAAAGGTTAACAAACTGCCTCTCTGTAGACTATCTAGGGGGAAGAACCTAGTTTCATGTCCCTCATTGAACTGATGCCCACAAATGAGGCCTTTTGAAAAACTATTTTTATTGTATAAAAAAGATTTTTCAACGTTGCGGTAGGAGCTACCTTCGCAAACTGTCAGTCAGCTGATTGTCAATGCCAAATGCCAAGCTACCTAAACGTCAGAATCGAAATGACAAACAACAGTGCAACACGAAAACAAAGAGAAAACCACGAATAAATTAAATAATGCACAAGAAAAAATCTAATACCAATTAAATCTAACTGTTATAAGCACTTAACCTAGAACCTCATTTACGTTTCCTTTCAAACTGATCATAAATTGGAATGCGAATTTATTAATAGTTAGCTACGCGCTTCACGTGTGAACTTCGGAATATTTTATGGGTTTAAAAATAACTTTTAAAAGTCGCGGCGATCTCGTGTTCCCGTTCCTAGTTAGTTGCAGCCGGTGCTAGTTAATTCAGAGCAGTGCGTTTTATTTAAAAAATGGCTTTAGCTGTGACTCGAGTGGTGTTAAAATGCGAAGATGCCCAAAAATCACAAGTATTAGGTATGACTAACAGCTATTAAACCCAAGGCTAATAGTTATTCAAACTAGAAACATATTCGCTAGTTAATGACGTAACTGCTGATGATTTCTGCTCTAATAAACCGTTTGCAATGTGTCCTAAAAATACTCAGACAATTTATGGCATACATTGTTTTTCTTAACCTGGTAATTAGTTTGTATTTGATTGGACAGATGATGAGCAGTTATATTAATCAAGCTATTGCTGTTTTAAAGTTCTATTGGATTAAATATCTTTATTTATACCCTATAGTTTAACCTCAACAACTGAAGAAATAAGGTTACTTCCTTATGAGTCATTAGAGAAAGTAAATATTTTCTTAGAAACAAGTATACAGCCAAGTTTGCATTTATTTATAGTGACAATATGTTTTAGAATGTGGAACTGAACACTGAACTTATTTCTATTAACTTTGTTCAAAAGCTCCCTGAGTATATTGACATAATATACTAGATGGTTCATGAAACCTCGACACCACATTATATAAATGATTTTATATTATGTAGTCTCGAGGTATCATGAACTCTAGTCTAGTCTAGGTTTCTGGTCTAGTCTAGTCTATGACACTAGTCATCAGACTAGAATGTCATGAAGAGTTAGGTGGGTGTACCTATAGCATACCCACAATTATATCATCAATAGGGGGTGAGCCAGTTACCATTAACCAGTCATAAAAATCCAAACTTCAGATTACAGCTGAGAAATTCCAGTTGGAAAAACCTGACAATTAATTCCATGATTTCATAACACCTTATTGAAATAATTATTTCTGCACTAGTTTTCTGTCATTATTATGCACTTGAGACAGGGGTTATAATTTTCTTGATTATCACTCAACTATCATATCTAAGAATAGTTAATCAGAGCCATATATTGATAATGACACATTCTTCAAGTTTCTTCAAACAATATTTGCTATATATTACTCACACTATCATTGACTGATAAGAAAAAAAGATCATCTATGCTTGGTACTTCAACAATGTCTTAGTGTATGGCAGTGCAATAGCCAAGTTTTATTGACAAAATGTTTTTTTCTTATTTCAGATTTATCAGAATGTCAGCTGATGCAAGTACCTGATGCAGTGTACCACCTGATGCGACACACAGAGCTCAAGAGTTGTGATCTCAGTGGAAATGTTATTACTAAGATACCTCCTAAGTTTGCAGTCAAGTTTAGCTTAATTACAGGTGAGTTTCTTTCTTTCCAACACTGGCCAAAAAATTATTAAATCTTTTCAAAAATTACAGCATTTTTTTAACACTTTATTAAAACTTGTTTTTTGAGTTGCTCTATTTCAATGATAAAAGAGATAGTTGTGAAAATAGCTTCGATCAAGAATACACTCTTGATTGAAGGTTAATATGTTATTATTATAATATTATTTAATACCTACCTATACTAATATAATAAAGCTAAAGAGTTTGTTTGTTCGAACACGCTAATCTCTGGAACTACCAGTCGGTTCTGAAAAATGCTTCTTGTATATGATAGCCACATTCACGAGAAAGTCCTATAGGCTATACAGGAATAGGAACAAATGGGATATGCGCGTACAAAGTCGCGGGCCAAAGCTAATAATATAATATTATAAAGCTGAAGAGTTCGTTTGTTTAGTTGAATGAGCTAATCTCAGAAACTACTGTTTAGAATAAAATAATATTTTAAGTTGGATAGCCTATTTATTGAGGAAAGCTATAGGCATATAATCACGCTATAACTAATAGAAGCGGAGCATTCATGAAAAATGTGACGAAGACGAAGTTACTTGGGTCAGCTAGTCTATTATATAGCTAGTACATATATTCAGAAAAATAACAAGTTAAAAGGAAAAACACTTCCAATATCGGCAATAAGCGATTTTCCTCTAATACTAAAACTAAACCAATATCTCCCAATTCCAGATTTAAATCTGTCAAACAACCAAATGGCGAAGCTCCCTGATGAGCTCTGCACGCTGGCCTGCCTGGAGCGGCTGGACATCTCGCACAACACGTTCGTGGCGCTGCCCCACATCACCTTCCAGTGCCCCAGCCTGCACACACTGCTGGCGCATCACAATCAGATTATTGGTACTTGAACTTTAATTGTAACTATAAAGTAAGGTAATTCTTTGAATGACATACTTATGTGTGTGTGTCTTATGCAGTAGACCCAGACTTTAGAAACTAAACCAACTATTTGAGAAGGAGTAAGAAACAAATAAAAAATTTCAACAAAAATGTCTCATGATGAGTTTCGAACTTGGCCCTGTTTTTAACAAAACTTTTGTTTTCATATTTACAGAAATTGATGTGGACAGATTAGCCAGATCGCGCGCCCTGGAGTACGTTGACCTCAGCGACAACCCTATTCCGCCGCGCACGTACGACGAGCTCAAGCAACTGTCGCGGCCCACAGTGTCCGTCTCCGAGAGACAGAAAGAAGACTGGGAGGAAGATCTCCTAATATAGAACAGTGCACTCTTGTGTACTTATGCATTCAGGGCCAGGAGTTGCGGTACAGGTTAACTAGAGCTACTGCGGAACTAACGGGTTCAATTAAAGACATGACTGCATCACACAACAAGTAATGCATTTTTTTCTAAGCTGTGGCTCTAGCGTTTTTCGAAGGGATTGGTGCAATATTAAAGTCAAAGGTTAAAACAACTGGTCCTTACTAAACTGTGATCTTCTCTGTGAAAAGAGGACAATATCAACATGATTTTTATAGTGTATGCTCTTTTTTAGTAATAATTGACAGCATTGTCGTGATTTGAAAGAGATTTGCAAGAGATTAATAACTGTTTTCACATCGTTTGACGTGCTCAAAGTTAGCGTACTTAATTAGTCTAAATGTGATTTGGTTTGTAATGTCCTTTATACTTATATGGCTTATATTAAAAACGAAGCAAATTAATGAATTTTATATATAGCGTTATATATTTTTGATAAGTACATAAGATGGTTGGATAGTATTATGTTGATATATCTCATTGTATTGAATACTAGTCCATCATTAGTTAAGCTTATGAATTCCAATAGGAATGAAATTATGTTGTAAGTAATTGATAAGTACCTACACATAAATGTCTATTCGCAGCGCAATAATTATGTACTGATAGTACGGTCGTAATTTTCTATTAATGAATTCGCTCTATGTAAATTTTTTGCTTATAATTTTTATTGACACAATTTTGTATCCAAAGATTCATTGACTGATGAAATGAAGAAATATAAATTTTATTGAATTGAACAACCAGCAATTTTCGAACATAAATAGGTAGTTAAGTCTTTGTGATGTGTTTTGTAAGGAATACAATCAAGAATAAATAACAGCATTTAAGAAATGCAAAAAATATATAGTATCGTTTTTATAAGCTCTATCCCACATACGTGCCCACAATTTACATATGCCCAATTATTATGTGAACAAACAAACTCATAACTGTACACACATAATCTAAACTAATAGGTATTATAAAGAGGAAAGATATGTTTGTTTGTTTGTTACAATTTGGCTCAAAAACTACTGAACCGATTTTAAAAATTCTTTCACCTATAGAAAGCTACAACTACACCGAGTAAGTTAGGCTATATTTAATTCCAGAAATAACTAGAAATCCCTACTAAAACTTGAATAATGTAATCCAGGGTGTAAAAAAAATTGTCATAAAATGTCTTTCATCGCATGCGCTGCGAAAACCATTGATGATACATAAAAATAATGTACCTACTACATTATTAAAGTTCTCATTATTACCTAGAAAAAAGTCCGCGAGGCTATATGTCTAACTATTATGGTTAAGTCACAATGACCGCTTTTTGTTAAAATTATTCAATCAAAGCCCAGTTGGAATAAAAAGTGATGATTTTGATATCAAGATATTAATCCTTATCCATTTAAATGTTTGATAATTAAGGTTGATTATGTACCTACATCTAAACTACACTTTAAATTATTCAAATCGGATCTTTCGTTTCAAAGTTACGACCGGTATTAAAATGCTCTACGTAAAAAATGTTGCGGTTTGAGCGAACTTGGGAGAATCTTAGTCCGATGAAGATGAATCACGGCATTAATAATTTGGATAAAAAAATAAAAAGAATGACAAATATTTGGATTTTTTTAAAACAAACCCCTTATTGGGCGAAAAGCGGTGATGAAGTTTTTAGGGGAGGACATTATTGCTTACCTACTTCAATTGGTATGAACAATCTAAAAGTGGTATAATTGAAACAGATCTAACAATTTTTGCATAATCAACCCCTGACCATCCAGAGACCACTGAATCAGCAGCAGAAATGGCTGGGTAATTTATGAAAATAGTTTTGCTTAATTTTCCAAAACTAAAGGAGGTAGAGTAGAGTGGGCGTTGAAGTTTGTGGGGTACCTACTAAATCCGCGCGGACGAAGTCGCGGGCGAAGTGTTAATAATAATATAAAAATATACCTAGGTACCTAAGGAAACCTTTTGTCTCGTGGCCTCCATAGTCCATCATTGATGTTATTTGAGAAGGCATAATAATTCATCCTTCCCTTCCCTCGATATATAACTCTTTGGAAGGCATTTTATTTATTTAAAAAGTGTACAAGTTATGTCATCTTGATTTATGTAATCGTTTAATTTCCTAATTTTATTTTGAATAATTTCGAACAATAGTATAATAAATTACTTTGAACATAGATAATACACTGTTAGATATTATAGCTTTGAGTACCATGGCAGGGCATGGGGCAGACGATGATCCAAAGTTAAAAGGTCTTACTCGCCTATTCAATAGCCAGACAAACAGAGGAAGAGCCAATGTAAATATTTTTAATCAGTTATTACTCTTATAAGGCATGACACTAAAGATCCAAATCATTGCGAGACACAACCAGGATCAGGATGTCGCTACAAGCCCCAGTGCCATAACAAGGGTGGTGGTGGGATCTTCTACAATTGAATAATATTATTTCGTAGGTAACAAATACCATGGTGCCAGCCTACGGCCATTATAATAATAACTAGTTTTTGCCCGCGACTTCGTACGCGCATATCCCGTGTTTTCCCATTCCCGTAGGAATTTTGGGAAATCCTCTCTTAGTGCTCCCCTACACTCCCCAAGAAACTTAGGTACCTACATGCCAAATTTCAGCTTTCTACGGCCATAACGTAGGTCCTTTTCTTTCGGCATACCGCATACTCAATGGACTCACACTCAAACCGAACTCGACTCCTTTATTAGCAGGTCCCGTACTCTGCCGACCGCAAATCGGATGCATCATCCACGATCATCACAGGTGAGACTGCAGGAATATCCCGTGAAAGTGTGGAGGTCGAGTCTTTTTAAATGGTAAGGCTCTCCACAACCGCGAGATGTGCAGTTTCAGATAATATTTTCTCAAAACTGATGAGATTTGCACCGAGATGTAGTTACAGTGGAGAAGGGACTCATCCCGTTGTCCCTGGCTAAAGAGAACTGGCGCAATAGACGAAATTTTAATTAAAAACAAATAATGTGGGTAGTTTATTGATTCTAATAAGCATGTTTTATTTTCAGACAAGTAAATTAACACTAGGCTTAATTGCAGCATGTATTATTTACTTCAAGTTTTTGAGAGGAAAGCCTAAGGAAAAGTAATAAATAAACAAGTAAGTTTAATTTTTGCAATAGAATGTTTAGTGGCGACAGCATACATTATATTCTGTGGGCGACAGACAGGCAGGACAGCAGCCAGGTTACGAACGAAACGTTGCCTGACACCCTTGACATTTTTACGCTAATAATCTAGGTTCTGTAGCATTAACTTCTGTTGTCTCTTTCACTCCAATCAATAATGCCAAAAGGCTATTCTGCTGTCATAGTTATGTTAGAAATATAGTTGACTTCCAAGTTGTTACACGACTTTGGGTCTTGGGAATTGCACCTACTTTGCGTTATTACATAAGGATTAAAATACCTTTTTGTCAGGTAATATTCCCATTTTCATATAAATTCTTACTAAAAATCTTACTTTACAGCGTTATTTAATTATAAAAATAATTTAATCTTCTATTTGAGATAAATATTCAGTGCATAAATTAAAACTCAGTTTGATATATTTGTATTATAACGTTTTAGAATGGCCGGAGACAGTTCTGTCGATGAATCCCAGCTTAAAGGCTTGGCCAAATACTTCAACAGCCAAACGAACAAGGGCAGAGCTAACGTAAGTATTCAATAATCGAACAATTTTATGTTGAAAAATATAACAAGTACTTTGAGGTTATGCGCTATCTTGGACATTCCTGTAACATTCCAGTTTTAGTTAGGGCGTAAATAGATATATTTATATTATTCTGGAGGCTGACCAATCTAAACATATTATGGACCTTTTTAGTTCTAAGTATTACTCTGACAAGCAACTTATACTGTAGGCCAGGTACTCCATACCTACTAATTTCAAGAAATTATACTGGAAAACATTTTCTAGGTAAAAAAGCTATAAAATGAGCTCCTTTCAATAGTTCAATGTTAAGACTGATACTATTCATTTATTGAAGACTGGATTCTAATGTTAGCCTTTGCATTATCTAGCTAAAACCATTTTCAACAATCTTTATTTACAATCTCAATTATCTATTGAGCTAATGTGTGATTTTATTCAAAGGTCATGCCATAATTATCTGTTTTTTATTTTCCAGACGGCCAAGGCAACATACGCAGTCATGGGCGCCATGATCTTATACTTCACACTCAAACCTAAGGCGAAGAAGTAATCTGCACTTTATGCTTATTGTCATTTGTGATCATATTAGAACTTTTATTTCATTAAGGGCAACATGTAAGTTATTTAGTAAATAAAATCATGTGAACTCATTGTTGAATTTTATTGGTCATTTTATTTATAGCCTTTTGAGTCAAGTTTATATTCACTTTGGGTCATGGCACGTTGATGCAGAGTTGAAGTCAAAATCTGAAAATTTGAAGCAAGGTGTCCCCTAACTCCACAATGTACATAATGCAATAATTTCTATTGAGATAGCAAAAGACTTTTAACTCTGTCTAATTGTCTACCCTTTTAACTTTGCAGGTATTCTGGCTATGGATTGCCATTGCCAATAAAATGAGTCCTGCTTATCTCCCTGACATTATTATCACTTAGTTCACATTTTATTTGAAATCTGTCAATTGTAGCATAATACACCCACTAGTGTTTTGATCAAGATGAAGAGTAATAAAAGACAATATTGAAATAAATATGTATTTATAGTACTATATGCATGTAAAAAATAAATAATGCTGCACAGGATAGATCACAAAGAAAGCTTCACAGTTTCAGATCTCAAAAGCAAGAACAGTCATTTATCTTAATTAATTACTCTTTGGTTGCTAAAGAAATCTATTTGTATGATCAACAACATGTCAATAGGAAGTAGAAATTATATATTTTATATAAGCCCCATACACCTTTGATTTTGTAGTACTTCTGTTCCTTTTCACATCTCTCTTTGCCAAAATTTTACAAAGCAAAGATACAGTGACTGAAAATTCTATACCTGCGCAATAGGTGGGTGGAGCTCCTAAACTGTTTGTTACAGCTGTTCCGTAATGTGAGAATTTAAGAGGCAAAAAAATAATTAAAAATATCACCTAAAACAACCAATTTTTATAATTATATTATTGTAATATATAATTTAAGATATACAAAATCAATAACAAAGCTTACTTACTTTGCAGGACATATTGCATTTTAATTTATTCATTTGTGCATCCTATATTCTTCAGTATAAAAATTTAAGACTAATCGTGAAACTCTAGCACCAAAAGCCTACGGATTAATAATACTAGCAAAGCAACTATTCTGTGAATTTATTATTTAGTTAATAATTCGAGATTAAAATACAATACAGTTTCGATTCAATAAGTAAAGTTATTTCTGCAGGGCTTGAGTTTATTGTGTAGATTGATTACCTAACTCCAGCTAGAACTGATCAAAAGATGTCGCTACATGGCTGAAAAACATTGTGTATTTGTCGCAGCCAACTCATTAAAAACCTAGCCCTTTCATTGAACTGCGCCGATTAATCAGCGACATAAGTGATATGGGCAAATCATGAAACGATATTGAACCAAATATCTGACTTAGGTCGCTGAAAATTCGGCGCAGTTAAATGAAAAGGCTAGGCCACCAATTAAACGGCTGATTAAGCTATTTGGGTGCGACATGTTCATAATAATTCAAAATATTGTTCTGATAAGTACTTACAACTTTGATCCTACAATTTAATATTATAGTTACATGATTTAAACATGGCAAAAAAGAATGTATCAACCACAAGGTATGTTAGTGAAGATTGATTGCCATCTATGCAACAGTGCAGTGTTGTCAGTTGTTATCATTTACCCTGCCTTTTCTACCAATTGCTTACACTAATTGGCAACATTTTAGATGTTAATGTATCTATCGACTATTTTATTTAAACCCAAGCAGCATTTAGATTACTTTGCTATTAATCAATGATCATTTAATATCATCCCGGCATCCTACATACAAATTGCAGCAAATGACTAGCTTTAAAAACGTTTGATCTGCGAAATGCGTACCTCTTACAAATCCTATCTAATTCATTCGTACCCTCGTTTTATGCCAATATCATCACAGTTCCATGCTTTAATCAGTCAATTTGTGTTAATTTGGTTCTTGCACATAACAAAATAGTACAGAAATATTTTTCTTTTTTTATGATATGGCCTCCGATTACTGAGCCCAGTCCAAAAAAGTTCTACTCACGTTTTAGGAAGACTGTTGTTGATTCCGAACGTAAACTTTTCGGCATGAAACTACTGACTTCCCCAGATTACTCATTACTTTAATTCATTAAAAAAGTGCGTGAGTATTCGTTTTCAGAGCCACTTCATATGACTGAAGGTCTGCCTAGTGGACTAATATAAATAAGGAACATAAGTGCGGAAGTTAGGAACCTGGATTTTCACATTATATGCATTTTTTTTCAATGCTAGCAGTTACATTCCTTTCCATCATTTTAACACCATTCTTTGGGGCTTTATTGTTCCTTAAAAATATTATCTAAAGTCACCAAAATCAGTCCTTTTTCGAACACGGGCTTAATGTATTATTGCATGTATTTGCAAAATCAAAAATTCCTGCAACATCTGTATAATAGAAAATTTATTTGTGACGAATATTGGTAAGCAAAAAAGACTGATTTTAGTGGCTAACTTATGTGGTAAACGACGAGTAAGAGATTACGAAGCGTTACGATACATTACGACAAAATGGAATGTGGCAGTGTTGCCCATCGTTGTATACAATTTATTCATAAACACGTTCACACAAATTATTAAATTGTTCGATCGTCCGCGCCGGTACCTAAGCTATGGATGGAATGCTGTAATTGAAAAATCCGATTTGCTTTACGAGTAACGTTGACTTATATTGCACGTACAATATAAGGAAGTCTTACTTTTCAGTGAACATATAGTGTTAGTGTACTACGGTTAAATATCATGATTACAATGAGTAATTTCTAAGAGTATTCGAAGTGAGGACATTGCTAAAAGCAATATGATGTGTGTTGCAAATGTCCTATATCTTTCCGTACGGAAAAATACTTATGAATGTTGTTCACATTTAAATATCTACGGCTCGACTAGGCTGAATGCTTGCAAATTGCATGGTGTAGAATGGTGCCAGTGATCTTAATTATAACAGTAAGATATTGGCAACTGCCCATGCGATTAGGCGAGTTAAAATCAATTGTTTACAATACAATGTATAAAACTAGACGCTTCAAAAGGAAATAAAAATACATATCCAAGTATATTTCTTTCTTTTTTGGTCCTTATGATTTATCATCAAAGATTTGTCGCGGATAAGGTGTTGAATATTCTTAGGAAAAATAAATACCTACTTGTAACTTGTCAAAGTTAGAACACCTTAAATTTTCACTGCTTTAAATATTTATAATGTATTTCACAAATAGTCAACTACTGTTTGTTACAGGATTTTGGTGATTTATTTCGATAACTGTCTTTTTGGTTGAAAGGTAACCATCAAGCCGATCACATCAATGTCTGTTTCGACTAGGCTTGTCGTGCGGCGAGCAGGGCCAGGTCCTCATGTATGGTCCAGGGACCGTCGGCGCGGCCTCAGAGCCACGTGGGCGCTCGGCTCAGGGAGTACAGAGGAGGCGGGTTGGACACCGGCGCGGGCGCAGCGTCTGCTTCCGAGTCCGACTCTTCTGAGGAGACGCGTTCGGCAGCACTAAGTGCTACGCGGGCGTATTCGTCTGTGTCTATGCTCTTGCAGAAGTGGATCGCGTACCTGTGGATTTTAATGATTAATGAGTAATCAGTTAGTCTGGCTACTTACAGTTAGGCCGCTTTCAAATTAGGACGTTAGCAGCGTGACACAGTACACCTTATAAGCAATAACAGCTAAACAAACCAGAATCTTTAGCCGCGCGACTATCGCGCTGCTAAAGTCGCCTAAATGTGACAGCTTTCACATTTATCTTTCATTTGATCTTTAAGGATGGGAAATCATCAAATGACGTGGAGCGGAAGGGCGAGTCAGACTCTTACTGCCTAAAAGCCATCCGTGTTCCTTCTAAAGCCCTTTGCGTTCCAGGGCTGCGGTGACTCTTTCGAACAAATTCTGGTACAAAAGCGGTCTTACATACTTTATTATCAATGCCAGTCGTCAAAAACAGTTGAACAAAAGAAGAGCGGCTAACTTTTCATCTTTCAACAGGCATCGAGAGAAGTTCTAATAGCAATTTGTGCTTAAAAACATACCGGAGTTTCTCCCGTAACACAGATTTGCACGAGTATCTTGGCATCTTGAGAAGGAAGAAGCAGGTGTAGCTCTCGGGCAAGAAATGGTCTGGCGGCTGGTACTTGTCTAACACCTGGAACAAGATTGCACAATTATCAAAGGAAACTAATATATTAACAGCCGAGATTATACAGAATGTTATGGATCCATTCAACATCATACATAGACCACCTCCAGAAGTTTTAACTTAAAATGTACAAATTGTAATATAAATAAACTTTACTATGTGCAAAAAATAAAGTTCCATGTTGTTTGCCGACAAACGTTTTAGCTAAAAGCTTATGACATTAGATTTCATACAGTAGGTTCTAGCCGCATTCCCGTTGTGAACAGCGTCAGCTACTCACGGTGTTTCATACAAACTATGCAGTCCTCATGAGAAGCAAATGAACATATATTAAGGACACTGGTCCAATTTAACCATCAACATACCTGTAATACAAAGTCCCTCTGCCTCGGGTCTTGAGGCGCTCTCGGCAGTCTTGTCCGTCCCCATACGAAGCGCAGGAACAATGCTCGCTCACTGCCCGATAGCTCCTCCATTACTTCCCAGAACCACTGCACTAGAGGCGCGTTTGGTTCGACTCCTGGCGAAAAGAGATTACAATAAATTTAATTAATGAAAACATTAAATTTTCTGGAAAACGTTTCAATTTTATTTGCGGTGCTATGTATTTCGATATCTTAGGATAAGTTAAAAAGGAAAAAAAACCTAGTGTAAATAAGCTTCGAGCTACCAAGATCATGCTATTTGTGCTACTAAATTATGTCATCTCTGTAACTTCGGCATATATAAGAGGTTTAGATTTAGAGTGTACTATAGATACTCAAAGTGGGCTACATTTTCAATTTTGGAATAGTACAAATAGAATTCAACTTGAGGACCAATTTGACTGTTGAAGCAATTCTATACAGAATACTGTTTCCCTAAAAACGCAAAATCATTTAGGAATGTTATTCAAGAAAATAAAGCTAATCAGTTTTACCTTTGTAAGTAGCAGAGGCCCTGAGCGAATGCACAGGTATGTCAGGTGAGCCACACACCAACGTTTCAAGCTCAGCCGCGTTGAACAGCGCTAGTAAAGGCGCGGGAATCACTCGGGACATGCCGTCGCGGACTGCGCGGACTTGCTCGTCGAACTCATGGAGTCTGTGAATTGTTTTTTTATTGAATGGCAGAAGAAAAATATGTTACCATGTCTGTTAAAATATTTATGCAAATGCGCCTATGTGACGCTGGCAGAGCGTATAGGCGTTCACGTATGCTCTATATTTTCGCGGCGTATACGTTACGTCGACGCGGCGGTTGCTATGATCATATTGCTCGCTTTACTAACTCCAGTGCGTTTATTTAAGTGCGCAAAGTTATCTTTCATCACTATAATTACTTCTTCTAAATCCAACTATATTTAATATCTTACCTGTAGTGCAGAGCCAACTGTACGTATTCATCCTTATTGTCAGGCGTGACTCTTTTATGCCTTGTAGAAAGAGGAACTTCATGGCCAGCCGCTGATGGAATTGAGAATGGTAGCTCGAGGTTCTGTAGTTCCTGTAACAACAATATCAAAATGTAGGCTTGCTTAGGTGTTTGGGATATACATACCTACGAGTACCTACACCTACCTATACTTTTTTTTTTCTGGAGATCCATAATGCAATATTTTGCAGAGTTCCGCTTATAAAAAGACGTATAAAGCTATTTTGAAGTCCAAAGTATCATAGGTTTTTTTAAGTAATTTATTTATGAAAGTCAAAGTGAATGCATATTCGTACCTTATTATTAGGCGTCATATCTCGAATACAGAGCAGAGCGGGCAGGAAGTCTTTGTCCACTTCTGCCAAGTCTTGCGGCCGTAGAGGCTGTCCTGCCAACTGACGCCACACGCCCTCCGCGAGAGAGAGGGACAGCGGCGAGCCGGTGCGGATTGCGATGCCCATTAGTACACCTGTGTTATATAATGTTAGCTTTTGTAGACATAACAAAAATAAATATTTCTCATTTACGAATGATATATCGATGGTAAACAGCCGATGACTGAGTGGATGGATGAGTGGCCGAGTTTGAAATCTGTGTTGGCAATAGAATAGACCAATGACTAGCGTCACTATCCTCTTGGCATTATTCTGATATATTTGGATTGGAGCTGCATAACTGCTATGGCTTCAAGAACCTCAGTAGCATATGTGCGATACAAAGTGACATAACAAAACTCACCAAGAAACCGGAAGCAGTTTAGATGTAAAGGAGTATTAGCAGTAGGGTTGAGTAAGAACGCATCACGCGATGCGCCCGCGTCTCCGCGTCCGTTGGGCGTGGCCATGAGTAGAGGGAGAGATCCGTTCTGTAGCTCTTCACACATCTCCGCTATGCTCTCGCTGTAGCCGCCGCCGCAGTCGTCCACGCTCTCACCTGATAAGAAAGCAGTTGTGATAACATATTGAACTTTTGTTTTAGGCAGTTTTAATTCTGTTCTTCACCATCAGACCGAGAGTCTGATGGTGAAGAACAGAATTAAAACTGCCTACTTCGTACGCCGGGCCGTCTTCTCTTCCAACATGGAGCGACAACACAAAGTTCTCCAACTACATAAATTTCAACAAGTGCACTGAAATCGATTATCCGGGGAAAGCTCTTGTCACAAATTATGATGATACGGCGGCCAAGTCGAGATAAGACCTCCAAAACGACACTGACCTAGTAGTTTTTGAGAATATTATCATGCTCCATGTCACTATTCAGCATCAGGGAGTTCTGTTGCTGGCTTTGCTATTGCCTCGGAAAGCCTGTAAGCCGTTGGTACCAGAGGTTATTTGTGGCTTTTTGGAAGTCGTTACGACTTAGGACGACACCACTCTTATTATAAGAAGTACAATGTGTTGTGGAGGTGAGATAGGGAGTTGCTCCACGTAAAATACTAAATTCAGCTGTATCCGGTTTGACTGGAAGCCGATCCCAATATATGTAGTTTGGAAAAGGTTAGGCAGATGATGTTCCTGGCTTTGCTATTAATTGCCGTACGTACCCACAAACTTGACCTTCCACACGCGGTGCGGCAGCGCTAGCGCGTCCTGCGTCAGCGCGGGCAGGCGCGCCACCATCTGCCCGAACACGGAGCGCATGCCGGCCGGGCCCGCCAGTCCCGCGCCGCCGCGTCTAGCTCGGCGTGCAGCCACGCGAGACAGTTCCACTACGGGGCCGTGTTGGCGCTCGCGGACCATTGTCGCCATTATAGCCTGGAACAATATGATATGTACTGAGAGTGGGGGAGACACCCAAATGTTCGGTTAGGTTACGGTTAGGGTACACTTCTATATAAAATGTGGTCCTCATTTAACATCTCTTGCAGAAAAGCGAAATTCAGCAGCATATGATGTTAGAAAAAATCCGTGAGTTTACAGACTAGTCTTTTTTAGTAACTATCACAGTATTGTCTTACGGTATCATACTATGGGGACGGGCTGCCGATATCGAGGCTATTTTCATTCTACAGAAAAGAGCCATCAGAGCCATCATTTACAATGTGCCGGCGCGATTTGCTAAGGAACCTGTTTAAAGAAATCAACTTCATGACGATGCCTTGTTAATATACCTATGAAAACTCATAATTAATATTACCCATACTCAAAATTTATTATTTACGTAACGCGTCCGTGTCCGTGGGTCACATAAGTTCATATGTTTACGAAAATTTCAACAGAATTGGTTCAGTAGATTTGGGGAAAATTGGCTGCGATAGACGGACAGACAGACCGTCACCCGAGTGATCCTATAAGGGTTCCGTTTCTTACCCTAAAAAACAACTTTTCAGTACATTTTGTCAAGTTGTAAAAGATAAATGTCCTATTATACTTTCATATAATATCTTTCATTACTTGGCAGTTCTTCTTTTACGATTTTTGAATTCTGAAAATATACACTGCAACGAAGTTGAGATTCTTACAAAGAAGCATACCTTTCTAAATGCAGCTTCCTTCACACTGTAGAACAGCAACGTCCTCAACTGATCCAGAGGACCGTCTAGAATCAATAGCGGCAGATTTGGACACACCAGGTCCGAGAATTGATGCAGTAACACCTGTAACAAGATATTTTTGATAGTAACATGACCCATCTCCTATATACTTCAGTAATCCATCCATACTTAATATTATACTTTCTTTATCTTTGTACTCTCCTGTTTCCATTATTTGGGGTCGGGTCTCCTCACAATTCTGCGCCAGTATAGTCTACCCTGGGTCGTCAGCTCTAGCAATTGGGCTAGTAGCTATATTTTAGATATTATACACTCATCACCATCATCATGCTAGCCGAAAGATGTCCCCTGCTGGACATAGGCCTCCCCCAAAGGGAGGGGATGTTTGCCAAATCACCACGCTTGGCAGGCGGGTTGACGATCGCAGTGTAATGCTGCATTGCAATGCAAAGAGAATACTGTTGCCCATTCTCTGGCGAGTGTCTTACGACACCCACGGAAAGTGATGGGATGGTGCTATTATTTTACGTCCGTCACCATACAGAAAAATTAACTCGCATAAATATTACACACTCGCATTTATAATATTAAGTCTGTTTGTTTGTTACCACTTAACGTCTTAGCTTCTGAACGAATTTGGATGAAACTTGGCACACGGGTAGACCATGTTCTGGAATAGGATATAGGACATTTCATCCCGGGAGTGTGTTCCCTTGGGATCATTTTCCACTTTCACGCTGGTAGAAGCTAGTACTTAAAAAGGCAGCCAGGATCCAGACATATATTTTCTTTCAAAAATGTTATAAAAACATCTGCCAAACCTGGCTGAAGATATTCAGACAAGCACCGATATAAGGGAGAGTGAGAGAGAACAAATATATAATTTGATACATACCAATCTGTTACAGATGAGTTGCGGCGCGAGGTCTCGTAACAGATGGCATTCCAGGGGTGGTGGTGGTGGCGCCCGGGGCGCACGAGGTGCCTCCACGCACAGAGCCACCGTGTGTGCGCTACCGCACGCTACTTTGGTTACACGTTTTCCCTAAAAAAATGTTTATATAAAAATGATTCAACCTATTTTCATTCTAAATTAACTCATCAACACTTCTATTTCTGGAACTACGAGTTTTAATTAACTAAGAGAAAGATAATTCGATATTAACTTTTTATCCCTAGTCCAATGGACTTACAGAGATAAAAAGTTCGTTTCAGTTAACTTCAGATACAAAATGATTGTTAAAACTTAGATTTAATCTCCTTGCAAAATATTTTGTAAGTAATCGTTTGATGTTTCTCACCTGCAAAGCCATCAAAAGCCTAGGTCTTTGCGCGGCGAGTGTGGTACCGTCTCCCAGCTGTCCCTCGTCATTATCGCCCCACGTGTAAACCTCGCCGTTGTCCGTGCACGCTACGCAGTGGAGACTTCCTACAAGTTTCAAAACGTTAATTTCATATTTACGCAAGAGAAATGTGGGCGATCTATGGATCTAGACTAATATAACATACTACTACTCTACCGTCATAACAAAAAAGGACGTATTGACACCAAACGTAAAGTATCCGATTTCCGTTTTGCGTAGATACGTCTTTTTTTCTTACGACGTACTGTAGTTTGCGTAAAAGTGTTGTGTTACTATTTTAGTGTACAATACAGTATATTCTACATATCTTTATAATCTAGAAGGGCCGAGATAGATAGGTAAATAGGGTAGAGAACACAAGTATAATGTTATGGTATCTTGTACTGAAGTTGGGCGTGGCAATATGTACTTTTTGAACAAAAATTTTTATTTCGCATGGTTACATTTGATTTGCAGGGCGAAATCTCTTGTCGTGTAGAAAAACTCAAGTCGTCTGGAAATCTGGGAAGTAAATGTAACTCACCTGTTGCTATAGACACAATAGTTTTCCCTTGCATGCCAGTAACTCGCATGGGCCTTCGTACGTGCTCATAGCTGCCGTGGCCAAGTCGATGGTAGTCGCCTTTGCCCCTAAACATCATCACAACACATTACGTTACACCAGTGAATCAAAGGATAAAAAGAAAAATAAACCTGAGTCTATATTCGTGACAATGTAAGAAGTCGGATTTGACAGCAGGATACAACATTTAATAATAAGTTTGAAAGAAACATGAAATAAATCTCTTTCGCACTTAGTGGTAAAGCGATCTTCTATTCCTCTCTACTCAGCTGTCAAATCCGACTTCTTAGATTGTCACGAATGTAGTGAATTCGACGAATAGATGCGTATGATACGGCCCTTATCATGGTGGTAAATATTTAGCTTTATTGCATCAAAAGTAAGGGGTCACAATTGTGAAGTGCAGCATATTTCAATGTCGCAATAACGATATTTGTTATATTTGAGTCAGTGGTAGCACGACGGGTGATGGAAGGACAAAATGGAGGAATAAAACGTGATGCGCCGACCCCAAGTAACCTGCCGGTCGATTGTGAAAACATGTCGAAGTGAAGACTTGGGTGAAGTGATCACGAGGTGAGCTGTCAATCCATTTAATCAAGATTGAATGACATGTCACTTTGACTTGTTTACAGAATCGACCGTCTGGAATAAGGGTAGGAAGATGACGATGAATAGCGATATTTAAATTTTACTTCTCGGTCTTATTAACCTACTTCCCATATTTTAAATTGACTTACCAAGTATAAACGCTTCCACATTGACATAAAGCCACTGAGAATTGAGATCCACATTCAACTTTGACGACGCGCAATCCTTTTAAACAGTCTATTCTCATTGGTAGCTTACAGCCTTCTGAGCCACCACGACCTAAAACAAAAGGCAATTGAGGATATGGTTTTGATTTATTATTTTGGGGCTGATTTACCTAACTTGAGATATCATATCTACTGTCCGTGGTATAAAATTGATATTTAAGGTAAGCTCGCTCCATCGTCGACTTTGTCTCTGGTATCTATGACCTAGACTAGAGTCAAGAGCAAACCCCAGTGGCGTGCCGTGGGTCTCAAGAAAGGGCAGGCAAACGGACAGATAACAAAAAAAAAACTCACCAGATTCTTCAAAATTGAAATCACGATATTCTGACGATGCAAATTATGAAAGATTCGGCCACCCCAAATATCTTATCCAAGTGGGTGATAGTTAGAACACGCCACTTGCAAGATATCCGATGTGGCCTTTAAGGGCCCTATTTCATGTGATTCGCTGATATATAAATATATATATATAAGTTAACTACGGGTTTTACAGCAGTGAAAAAGTTAAATTTAACTAACTCATTTATAAATTAAATCCACGCGCCTATCATTTTTTCAAATATGATTTTAAGACCTGATCATAAAAAGTAGGCTTGCGTCGTAGTTCGACCACTAATTCTTTTTCGATAGAAATTAAAGATCGATTTGTGAGTCGTTGCTGACTCTGTGTGTTTCTTAAATAGGTGTGGATACGTTTTAAGGATGAAAATGAACGTTCTGCCGATGCGCTGCTCGCTGGGATAGTAACAATAAACTTCGCCAACCGTAAAACTTCAGAAAAAACTTCATCTAAATTATTTTTATACAAATTTTGAATGATACTATATATGCTACAATTCGCAAATTCAGGCGATTTATAAATACAGCGCAATTCATTTTTTAATCTATCAAAATTAAAATTAGCCTGATAAGTATTAGTGAACTTTTCAGGAAATTGTTCACTATATTTAATAAAATTCTCACAAGAAAGTAACTCAAAGAATTTCAAATTTTTAATATTCATGTAACGATCTCTTAATTCGCTGAGTACATTATCAATTATTTCCATAAAAATTCGCCGATAATGTATTTTTACATCATCGACATTGCGCTTTCTTTTGGGCGGTCCGGTAATGCGAACAGTTGCATCATAATTGATCTCGAACCTATCTCTGTAACGAGCTAAAAATGACTCGAATTCTTTTATCTTTTTTACACAATATGCGATGTCACAAGTTTTTTTATGTATAATATCGTATAAAATGTCGGTTTCAGTAAAAAATTTCCGCGAATGTTTTTAAAAATAAATTAAACTCGAATTCTTTCATGTTAAATAAAAATGAAGTTACTTGTGACAATGTATCACCATCCCAGTGTTCTGTATTTTCATTCATTTCCTCAAACAACTGAAGGAGGTGTGAAGATTCGTTATTAATTATATTTAACGTGCGCGAGTGATATGTCCACCTAGTTTCGGCGACACGAGGCAGCTTTTTCATAACGGCAAATTCGTTATAATACGCCATTCGTTTCGTACTAGTGTGATCATTTTGCGTTCTGTTCGACATGCCTGTGAATGAGGTACTTGCATTTTGTAAGTGGGTTTCTAAAACTCCGTCATATTTTGCTAATAAATCTACTGTTTCTAAATAATTACCTCTATTCAGTGATGATAATGATTCATCGTGGCCGCGAAAAGCTAATCCTTGTTTTCCCAGAAAGCATACAACATCGATCAGTCTCTGAAAAATATTTCTATTTCTATCTACTTTGGAATTATGCCTTTCTATATCTAATCTTAACTGACTATTAATACTAGTTTCAATACGTGATTTACCAAATGTATTTAACTTTAAGCAAGCCTCTAGATGTTTTTCTGATAGGTCATGCTTTTTTGCAGAGGAATGGAAGTTATGCAAATCTATATATCCCTCACTCCACTTACTAGAAGTATTAAACAAAATGCACGGAAAACAAAATAATTTATTTGTGTGGATACATCCACACAGCCATTTGTATGTTGCATAATTTTGAGGATTAAAATGACGAGTTCGAGATAATGAATTACCATGTTTTTGGATTAATTCTCTTAATTCGGGTAAACATCGACCTCTAGACACAATTAGAATCTTATCATTATACGCTAATAGCGAAAACTTATTGCTTTTAATTTCTAATAAACACACATCGTCAGCACAGATTTCACATTCGAACACCATTTTTAACTAAATAAACTTTTATATTAGCACTACAGTAAGTTTCAAAATGAATTACTTATAACTCAATAAGATATTATAAAAAGTAAACAGTTGAAATCGCGATCACATGAAACAATATGGTTTCTCTTAGAAAACTCTAATTTCTTATTTGAAGATAAAAAACACTACCAAATAAAATAGTATTATTTTAGTTTAACGAAAGCTCTAAAATGGCAGATTTCTAATTTTGCCGCATTATATATTGCCGCAACCAATCACTGCCTAGCAGTGTGGCAGTAACATAGAAATCCAATTAACACAAAAATCTAAGCGAAATTTCCCATATTCGGGGAAAAATGTAATTCATGCCGTTTTTAATTATTTTTATAGGGCTTTTGCTATTCCTTACAGTTTAAAATTTTTGGAAAGTATAAATTTAACAATACCCATGTTTTTTAATTGTGTTTAGTAGTCTTATAGGAACCTATCGTGTCTGTGTGTAGTCTGTTTCTCGAATTACCAGCAATTCCTCAAATCATCACAACTTGGCAACCCCACATAATTCATTCAATTTTAACTAGCCAATCAGATCAACTACTGTGGTCGGAGTTGGAGCATAAGTTCAGTCATAATCTAAACATGTGTGCCGTTCATACACACGAAATTATGCAGCTGTGTGCTACACAAGCGTAAATTTATGAATGGAAATAAGGCCGATAGCGCGTTTGCCTAACCACGTAGTATAGTGAGTTACGCGAGCGCTTAGCAATCCGCACTGCTAGATGTTGCTTTAAACATTTTAGTAGGAGTTTTAACTTTTTTTATTATTGTTTTTGTTGTATTATTTTATTACATGTTGTTTTATTAATGCGTTCTTGGTAGGGTAGGCACGGTCTTATATCGTCCTTTGTGGGCACGCGACTGGCAAACCCATATTAAATAAAAAAAATTAAATTAACAAAAATGTTTCTTTGAAAAAGTTGTTGAAAAAATCCGCCCTTTATCAACTACTAGCTTCTGCCCGTGACTTCGTACGCGCATATCTCGTTGTTTCCCGTTCCCGTAGGAATTTCCCGTTCCCATATAGCCTATAGCATTCCTCATGAATGTGGCTATCATATAAAAAATATTTTTACAAATACGACTGGCAGTTCCGGAGATTAGCGCGTTCAAACGCGCCCAAACAAACAAGCTTTTCAGCTTTATTATTAGTATAATAGATACATGATCAGAACAATGCGCTTGATGGGACATCATCACATTGAAACCATTCAGTTTGTTAACTCGAAAAAGGCACAGATTGGTGGAATGAAATATTGCTACGTGACAAACAATGTCGGTACCTAGTTTTCCATAATCGCCATCTCCCCACGACCAAACATTGTCGTCGTCAGTGATGCACAGGGTTTGCGCATCTCCAGAGCCGCAAGCGACGTCTATTACGCGGTATGATGATAACGCATCCACCTAAAATACATCCAGACATAAATTAGAGTAGCCATTGCAGTTGATGTTAGCTTTACAATCTAAACGTAGACATGTCTGTTTAAGTGGCAGAAAAGATGCAGCGGATGTGTTATAAAATAGCAAAATTTTATAACACATCTGACAATTTTTATTTTTAATTGACATTTGTAATATATTTATGAATTTATTTTTATTAAATTTTTTGAGTATGATAATTTTGTAATGTTATTTTAATAAGTAATTGTTTAGATATAGATTAACAATAATATAAATATTTGCACACCTTATTAGGTCATGATACAGTGTACTTTATATTTATTTGTAACACGTACCAGTATTATGAAAATAAATAATTTGATTGATTGATTGATTTACTCCAGAAAAAAAATGGTCTAAATTTTTAAACACACATTTATTTCTTTCAAAGCAGCCGATGTTTCAGCATTTGTAACTTTTTTTGTTGTACTTACCATTTTAGGCACGAGCTGGTCCTCAGAGTCGCCATGCCCCAATCGGCCGTATCTGCCCTTTCCCCACGTGTATATCCGACCACGTGCGGTCAGACACGCCGAATGTGCGCCTCCGCAAGCGATGGCTACCACTTCCAGTCCGGATAGAGCTGTGATTAGTTTGGGGCGGTCGTAGCTCCTGGAAAAATATTGTTGTTTTAATATTTTGGCCAACATAAACATTTACACTTACAGGAACTTTATGGCGTGTGGGGCGATGCTATCGGGTTTAGTTCCGTCTTTTTTCACTCCGGACGTTTTTATCCTGCACGTCCTTTACATCGTTCTCACATATATGTATAATTTCAACAGGAATGATGTAACCATAACTTTGTAAAAAGTATTATTTTTAAAAGAGTGTCCATTGAGTTTCTTGCACGTTCTTCTCCATAGAGATCTACACTTTAGAACGTGCGAAGAGCTTCATCTTTTTGACCGACCGACCTTGACAATTCAAAAGTGCCTGTAAATCCCCTGAACTATAAATGGTTCGCGTAGAGAACCAATCTGAGAGCTTGAAGAATTTATTGCTCACAACTTTATGAGTTGTTCTTTACTGCAACGGTGTCCAAATGCTCAATGGGACAACATCGTTTTATTTGAAATTTCACGTATGTTGCCCAGTTGCCTGGGCTTGCCTGGCTGGGTCGTCGCCAAACGCAGCTTACAAGAATTTGGATTTGGATTTCATAGTAATATTTTAAAAGCTGCCTAGCGACCCTGTTACATGTTAACTATAGACAAGTTAATAACGCATACTCACACTCTATTCCCATGTCCAAGTTTGCCGTCTTCACCCTCTCCCCAGCTGTAGACATCGCCGTCAGCAGAAAGCGCTAAGCAGTGCTTGCCTCCTGAATTACAAGCGACCTGGCAACATAACACATACATCACTAACTAATCACACCAGTCACAAGATATTTGAATGTTCGTATTTGATTCTTTTTTATGAAAATGATTGCTATTGTAATATATAATTTTGTAGTTGGTGTCTATGAGTTATAAGAGCCTAAAATAAATATTATTTTTATTTACTATTTATAATACTTACCTTTGTGATAAAAACGTGTTGTATTGAAGCTAGTAGAGTTGGTTGTGAAACTGAATCGATGCCACCAATGCCTAGTCGGCCGCCGGCTCCGTAGCCTGTAACAAAACAATTTGGTAAATAACTTGTTCGTTCAGCGCCTTCCTCTCCGCTCATTGCGGCGGGTTGGCGATAACAATGTATCCGTTGTAATGCACAGAGAATGCTGCTGTCCATTCTCTGCCTCTTACGACACCCACGGGAAGTGATGGGATACACATAAAATGCTATGAAATTCGCATTTTATGAACAAACTTAACAGTAGCATAAACCTTTCCGTCAGGCGTGACAGCGAACAGCGTCTGTTTCCCTCCCACTAACTGCACAGGTTTGAGTGCAGTGAGAGCGTGACACGGCGTCAATGCCCGCGCTTTAGCGCCTTCGACGCCGCCCAGTTGTCCGCGATGGTTATAGCCCCAACTATACGCATACATTGCTAAGAAACACGCGGATAATAGACTTACCAGTTGCATAAACCTTTCCGTCAGGCGTGACAGCGAACAGCGTCTGTTCCCCTCCCACTAACTGCACAGGATTGAGAGCAGCTAGTGCATGACATGGGGTAGGGGTCCGGACCTTAGCGCCTTCGACGCCGCCCAGTTGACCGCGGTGGTTGTGGCCCCACCCGTACACTGCGCAGCCACGGGACCCACCACCCCACCAGCCGCACCAGTCTTCTGGACGTCTGAGAGTGAGGGTATGGTTGTAAAATACAATTACAACAAAACGGCGATGTGTGATGTATGGTTTTAAATAGCAAAATGCAACGGAAAGTTCCGTTTTTGCATGCAAGTGTAGCGAAATCTAAGCGGCAACAAAAAGAACCGCAACGCCATCTATCCTGTCAGCGATGAACTACCAACGGAATGCTACATCGCGCAAGTTAAGTTTTCCGTGCGATTTGAACATATACAACAGTCCGAATATCAACTATCGGGCAGTTGCCCACCAGACACAACAGCCGTCTAGTCGGAGGATCCTCCCACTGTGACATCATGTTGAATGGAGAAAAACTGGAGTTCATTAATCAAACGGTTTTCCTAGGTATCACATTGGACGAGAAATTACAATGGGGGCCTCATATAACATCTCTTGCGGGTCGTTTAAGCTCAGCCGCGTATGCTGTTAGAAAGATGAGACAGTTAACAGACGTAGAAACCGCACGTTTGGTCTACTTTAGTTACTTTCACAGCATTATGTCGTACGGTATTTTGCTGTGGGGTCGGGCTGCTGACATTGAATCCATATTTATTTTACAAAAGAGAGCTGTCAGAGCCCTTTATAATCTGCGTCGCCGTGATTCTCTTAGGGAACTTTTTAAAAAGATTAATATTATGACAGTCCCTTGCCAATTCATTTATGAAAATATTATGTATGTGCGGAAAAATCGACATCTTTTTAGTAAAATTAGTGATAGACATAATTTTAATACTAGAAATAGAGACAAATTAGGTCAACCATTTTTTAGATTAGCTAAAGTCCACACTTCTTTCATGGGGTATTGTGTTAAATGTTACAACAAAATACCTACTGACATATTAGAACTAAATGAAAGAAAATTTAAAACTTATGTTAAAAGTACACTTTGTAAACAAGCATATTACAAATTAGAAGATTACATTCAGGATAAGAATGCTTGGAAACATGCTGGTCCTGCTCCATAGGACAATCAAGGGTGTAGACAAAATCAAACTGGTTGATTTATGAATTAACTTTATAGATGGGTATACTGTTTCTTTTTTGTGTTTTTATTTTCTGTTTAATTGGTGGTTATTAAGATTATCTGTAAATATGTGAGTACCATTTACCTAATTTTTTTTTTTTAGAAAACGAATAAGTACCTCTGCTGGTTATACTTTGTTCTTATAAGTAGCATACTCTGGGTGTATCGACCTCACATAATATTAAATTGATTTTTGTGTACCAAATTTTGTAAAGTCGTTATTTGAAAAGAGTAACTATGGAGTTTCTTTTCCGTTCTTCTCCATAAGAATCTACCTTTCCGAATGGACAGTAGAGTCACTTTATTAATATATTTTACTGAACTGTAAATGCTGACGTTCAAAAGTGCCGTTTAATGGCCTAATTGAAATAAACGTTTTTGACTTTGACTTTGACTTTGAGTGGAGGTGTGCGGGACTTTACTCTCTTTTCCGCATACCTCTATCTAGACAAGGTTCAAATTGATTTTGGGAATAATTGTGCATCTATTGTCATTCGTCGGCCAAAAATGAACTTTTATACTGAAAAGCTATTTGCTTTGTCAATCCGTTTTTATATAAACTTCAATACATTTGCAGAGAATGCTATGTGTCTAGCCAAAAACTTACTTGTTAACCCAATGAAGAAGTTGCTCATCATGCTGCTTACTAAACTTAGTATTATCCTCCCACATGAACAACGACTCACTGGTCGTCTCGTCACTGTTATACACTCCAAGATCAGCCAATCTTTTCCGTACATCCGCTAAGAAAGGCGAAGGTAACGGTGTTCGTCGTATAAGCGCGTCGGCGGTGCGAACGCAGAGACAGTATCGTTTGAACCACGACCAGCGGACGGAGTCGGGGCCGCTGCACACGCGGGAATCCATGCGCAGCCCGCATGCGAGCCACGCCAGTTCCTGGAGGAGAGAAATTTGATTTAGTACGATATTACTCGTAAGTGAGCAACATACACTGGAGGACTTAGGCCTGGTGAATAACGGCACATTATTTCCTACAAAAAGGAGTTCCTGTCTCCAATATCTTACAGACAAACGACATACGTTACAGACTTACATTATGCTAAGAAGTTAAGAAGTAGATTACGTGTTTTTTTTTTGTGAATGGAATCGTACTGTTGTTATTATTAAGTAAATCTGTCATTGCTACCGCGCTTTCAGTAAATTTGGTATCCATTTAAACAAGTACAAACTTTGGCGAACGACATTGTAGCAGACCCAGATGTAGAAGACGGGATAGGGACAAGTGAAATGAAAGTAGCTTTGCCCGCTGCGGCGGCGGCGGCAGTAGGAAAATTGGAACTATAGGCTAATAGGACTAATAGGGAGGGCGTAGGAACTATAGGTGGCAGAGAAGCATCAATATCAAATATTTATAAGGTAAAAGTTCCGAATTAGCAACACTACAAGACAGTCTATACGGATACCTCTAACGTTCTCTATAGAAATAACATACCTTCAGATAGTGCGTGTGCAAGAGATGTGTGCCCGTGCGCAGCGCCGGCTCCTCGTGCTCGTACTGCGCGTGCAGCAGCTGCGGCAGGTGGTGCAGCGCGGGCGGCGTGCCCGTGCTGGTCTCGCAGGCGCCGGCGCCGCAGCCGCTGCCGCCGCACACCACGCCGCGCAGGCGCCGCACGCACCACACGCGGGCGCGCCAGGCTGCAATATAAGACAAGGTGAGAAGACAGTGGTGTTAGCCTATTTATTATTTAAAAAAAAGTCTAGCATAACCGATGGTCTCGCGACACACACTACCGCTCAGAAGTTTTGAGACACTGAAATAGTTTGATTAGGTAAACGAAACTTAAAACGACGTCATAGTGATTTTAATTTAATAGTAATTCCTACATGTGTCTATGTGTACATCTTTGTTTTTAATGACGGGCTCACATCACAAAATTTTGGCCCAAAATGCAGGTCAGCGATAGTGTTACTGGGGCATAATATGAAGTATTGGGGTATATATTCACCAAGTGCGAGAGATACGTCAAAAAATACGACGTATTTTTTGCAGAAGAATTTTGTAATAAATTCTCTGCACTGACAAGAGTAGAAAAACAAGTAAAACCGAATCCATCTCTCAATCTCACGTCATTTCTTTCCATTGCCTACTTACTCTTAGAAACTTTAAGAACTTTTAAGTAAATAAATGACTTGGCGATAGTCAAAATTTAATCAAATATTCTTCTTCTAATTGATAAAGATAATGTATACTTACATAGTGTAGGCATCTGCGCGCATATAGCCAAAGCTTGGGCCAAGCGCGGCGCCAGCTGATGATCATTCGATATGGCCGCCAACAAAGGACCGTCCAGTAACCGCCAAGCTAATTCCACCGAAGGACATGACAACACGTAGCGATCTGAACCACTATCCTGTTGAATAAAAAAAATATGATCTATTTACTTCTTGGACCACGTTACAAATAACCGGCGGCTAATTACATGATCCAGGTTATTATGTCCCGTGTCAGATTTATTATGAGTTGAGGGTAGCAACCCGTGACGAAGCTTTTCTTTCACCAGTTTTCTGTGAATGAGAGAGTAAATTCATAGGACGGTTTTAATTTAAGAAATCAGTACTTACGGTAACAGAATGAGAAGGCAGCATAGGATGAGCAGTAAACCTCCAGCCCCAGCCATTGACAGAACCATCGCTAGTGAATCTCCAGCGCAATTCATCGCCTGTTATGAAAGCAAATAAAAAACCGGTCAAGTGCGAGTCGAACTCGTGCGCCGAGGATTCCGTACCGGGTAGGTACTATTATACCACTATATTATACCGCCTTAATAAAATTGGTATAATTTTTATTGGTGTCAGGTATCAATTGTGTGTATGGGGCCACCCTTTAATTTTCAACGTTTTTTTATTATTTTCGTGAAAATCCAAATTTGCCCACTTTTTTTTATCGTGTCTTTACTCAGGACTTTGATTTTTATACACCTGTATAAATTTAACTTGCTACGTCCACCCGTTCCTGAGAAAATCGGTGGTGACACACGGACAGACAGACGGACAAGAGAGTGAGATTATAAGGGTTTCAAATAATAATGAAAAATAATCTTCCACTGAGGATATCAAATCGCAATAAGTTTTCAGAACATTCGTATGTATTTTTAGTGCATATGCAGGTTCTTATATCTTACCGTTGACAATGATCTCCTGTGCCCAGTCAGCAGGTTCTCGACCCGAACGAGTGGCTAACACCCGCCCGGTGCTGTCCGATACCGTCAATGGATCATTGCGACGCTCCGTAGAACATCCTTGTTCGAAGACTACGCGGAGAGATGATGCGCCGGGGATTTTCACTACACCTGTCAACAACATTCTGTATAAGTAGGGGCAAGCATATAATTGAGTTGGAAAACGTTTTGAGTTAAGCATTTTTATCGCCGCAGCGGAGGTATTCATAGTCATACGATACTGCCTAAGTATATTGACGATTCTTTTTTGCATAGACAACGCAGTCAGACAAAAACTACGCTTCATCAGATAACCAGAATCCGTCACATGTTTTGTCTACTCCTTTCTCTTATATACTTCTACACTAGTCTTGTGGTATTTCTTTTTTACGACGACGATATATTTAACAAAACGGCGAAAGGTTTTTTGGAGTGTAGCTTAAGGGTAAGACGAACTAGCTTTGGGAGTGCCAAATATTTAAGAGAATCTTAAGGGCCCAGAGCGGTCAGTCCCTGAGTATTAGTACTTGAGTATTGCCTTACCAGATATGTCCGTGTCATCAGCATAGGGGTGCGGACTATCCACGGTGACCGGTTGTGGTGGGGCGCGACCCCCACCAGCGGCCGCTTCTTCTAGCTCACACACACATACTTCCACCACCATGTCCGCTACTGCTGGTTTACTTGCGCAGAGTGCTAAAAAACATATCTTGAATAAAATAAAAAGTCGAAAATAAAGTAGATTGGGATTAAGATTTGACAAGTGGCTTCAGTATTAAAAGACCCAGTGGCTAGATTCTGCTAAAAATCTAAAATGTTAGCCAGGAATGTATCCACGTTACTAGGTAAAGATGTAGTTTTTGGACTTACCCATAAGAACATCAGTGATAATTTTCACAGCGTTATTTGAATCAGGTATCCTGCCAGCCGCTGCTAACTTTAGCAAGTCGACTAGCGCCCTTGCGTCTGATTCACCGAGTTGTGACGTAAACTCGTCTAGCGCCAACTGCAAGCATACACTTGATTAAGAAAAAAAATTTACCGCGTGCGGTATAAGTATGCTACACTATTTATTTATTTATTTATGTGCACACGATATACTTAAAAAAAAATATACTGATAAAAGAGCCCAAAGGTACTGCTTATTTCAGTAGAAATTTCTTCCAGCAGACCTGCGACAGAAGAGTGGGATAAAAAACGTAGACACAGTGTGGAAAGAGACGAGAGAAGGAAACTTAAAATAGACTATAACAACTTAACGAAAACATACTATTATCTATTAATTTAATAAATATGAATCAAACTACAATAATCATACAAACAAATAGATTTACCTAAATACATAATTATATAAAATAATACATAATATCTATAATATACAGAGGATCACAGACATATAATGCTCTCTGTCTACGATACTATAAAGAAACAAATGGCGATCATCCATATCATTCGAATCGTTGGCCGTTGGTCGTTCTTTGAATATCGAGGTTGGGAGATTGAAAAATACTTTACCTTAGGAGCTTCAGCTTGTTGCACCGTCATGGTAGCAGCTGCCACGGATACAGCGCTAGACGACATCACAGCCGAATGCCGAGATGAAATTGAACCGCTCAGCGGGCTGCTTGCCCCGCTCTGTATTGAAAGAGTTGATTGTATAGTATGAAACAACGAAATCAGTTTAGGCACCAGTCGACTTAGATTAATCTCGACTTACGGGTAGTGTAGCCCTATCAGCAGGCGCTTCGCCTCCACCAGTTCGAGCGTCGGCCTCAGCATCTTCGTCTTCCGTATCGATTGTAGTAACCACTGGTACGGCGGCTGAGCTCGCTTCGTGAGCTCGTAACGCTTCGACCAGTAAGTTTCGCGCCTGGTATTTGTAAGAAAAAGAAAATTATCGATTAAAGATCGTGTTGCGGAGTTCTGATAGGCAGTCCCTCCATGTACAATACTGGCACTCAGCTGTGTCCAGTAAGACTGTAACCGACCCTTATATAGTAGGATTAGTAGGGAAAAGGCTACGCAGATTTATTTATTTTGTATTACGTAGTAATTTAGAATGATACCTTTTTACACAATAAATTGTGGTGTAACTTTGATTCAGCTGTCTGAAGTAAAGTTACTTGTTTTTTTTTATTTGTGTTGCAAACGAAATAAAGTTGGCTGTTTATATAATCACGGTTTTTAGAACTTTTCAAAGTTGTGAGACAGCGAAAAAACTAAATTCAAAAATCACGTCGTATCAGTGCTCATGTAAGAAGTTGTCTACCAGCCCAGATTGTCAGTCAGTCAGTTGTCAGTCATCAGCCCAGATTTTAATGAGTTACAAGCTAAGTCAGACATAACTATATTATTGTTATATTTTACCTGCGTGATGTGTAATGACAGTAGGATCAATGACAGAGCATGCTGCACGGCCACAGGCGGTTCTAGAGCCAACGCCGCAGCCGCTAGAGACGCTCGCGGCCCTTGAGGTTCATCTACAACCACTTCTTCCGAATACAGTCCTAGGGACATGAAATAAACAATTTACACGCGCTGATTTTGCCATTACTGAATTCTCCCACAAATTAAATTGGACCAATAGGAGACTGAAAAAGCGTAGAATCTATAAAGCAAAGGCTTGAATCGTTTGCACAGTGCCAAAGTTACCGCTATAAAACATTGCAGTCTTTGTGGTATATCAAAGTAAGCTTAGTAGACTGCTAACAGTGTTAAAACGATAAATGTATGTAACACTAGCACTTCGCTTGCGACTTCGTCTGCGCAGATTTAGTACAAATGATTTTCCCCTTTTCATTTCCTTAAAGGTTGAATTTCCAAAAATCCTTCATTCTTAGAGCTCACCTAAATCATAAAAGAAAACCTTGTGCAAAAAAGGCTAAGAACATATAAAGGTAGCGGAATAGGGTGAAGAGTCCCGCAAGCCTCCATAGAAAAGGAAGGATCTTCCGACCAGACGGTTGTTGTGTCCGGTGGGCAACTGGTGGCAATAGTTGATATTCGGACTGTTGTATATGTTCAAATCGCACGGAAAATTGCTGATATCGCGATGCAGAATTTTGTTAGTAGTTCGTCGCTGGCGGGATAGACGTCGTTGCGGTACTTTTTGTTGCCGTACAAATTTCGTTTCGTTAGTTTTTATTCTGGTGGCATTGATGCCGCTACAAAAATGCTTAGCCCCAGTAGTTTCGGCTATATCAGTCAGTCAGTTTCCCCTTTTACATTTCAGAATAATTTGTTCCTTCTTACCAAGACTCTGTGCTCCTAAAGGATCCTTCAACGTAGGGAACGGTAGCGGTGCTATATGTGGAGAATGAGCATCAGTCTGTAAGGCAGCAGGTCTTAGCGACCAGGCGGCTGAATGCGAAGAGCCAGCGGCCGCCCGTTGCACTCCTTCGACACCCGCTACGAGTGCGGGGCGACGGTTGACGCAGGTGGTGCCGTTGCCTTGCTGGCCATGGTCGTTGTCGCCCCATGCCCACACCTGGGAAATATGATATTGTGGTAAGTTAAAGAACAAATAATTAATGGTACCCTCAAGTGCCACGTTGCCAAATATTACGATGTACGTAAAGTTATCATCTGAGATTTTTGCTTTCAAATTCGTATCTCGACAACGCGGCACTTTAGAGCACCAGATTACCATTTTCTTTATTTGAAGTGTCCTCTACCCTTATATGAGAGTTTCATTGCGCGCCGAAACTTTGAAGTTAGATAAAAATGGAGATGATGAGAAGTGTGATGCAATTGGGGTAACCATGGTACGAGGGCTCTAAGACAGTTGCGGTTTCGGGGTATACCTAATAATACCGGAATTCCCGAATAGTGTAATACTTAGCCAAGTTACAGTGTAACTTGAATCAACCAGTATTTACCTGGTGTTCACTTGTAACAGCAAGACAGTGCAATGCGCCGACAGCCACGTGTATAACGCGGCGCCCGCGCAACGCTTCCACGAGCGTAGGCCGACGCACATGCGCATCACATCCGTGTCCTAAGCGGAAGTAGTCGCCTTTACCCCATGTCCAAACCTGTGACAAATTATATTCATCAGCCTTCTAATAAGAATTCAGAATTTCAGGTCATATATGGCTAAGTTCCATTGCAGTCCTTGGGAATATCTTTATCAAATCAATATGACCAATTATTATAAAAAAAGATCCCAAATAACCTTCCAAACATCAAATAGTGTAACGTAATTCAACGATAGAAAGCTTTTCTATCGTTGAATTACATCGAATCAGGACGCCAAGATTTACTTTTACAAACATTACACAAACAAAAATTACATCTCTTGATTCTAAAATAGATAATACTGTTTACCTCTCCGTCTCTGGTCAAAGCTAGGCTAAACTGAGCACCGCACTCCACTTGTATAACGCCAAGAGTATTCAGTCGTTCTATATTCATTGGTACTGCGCAACCATCAGATCCTCCACGACCTGAAACCGAGGAACCTAGTTCACTTTTGGTACCTGCCAAAGTATTCTAGGGCATAAAGTAAGTATCAGCAGAAAATTTATTTTGATAATTTTGTATGAGTTCATCATGGAAGCTAATAACTTTTGTAATTCTTACCTAATTTGCCAAAATCGCCGTCTCCCCATGAGAATACCTTGCCACAAGCTGTGAGAGCTAACGTTTGAGCGTCTCGAGATCCACAGGCCACTTGTACTACTCGTAAGCTAGATAGTGCTTCCACCTGAATCATTGAAAGAGCGGGCAAAGTAATTTAGAGTATATTTAGCATAGGTATAACATGCATGGTTTGTTTTTATTATTTAGTTAAATACTTTTCGCACACAAATGTGCAGAGGCGGTTTATTGCATTGGGTATATACAACGTGTAACAGAATAAACGCAATACCTCTTAAGGGGTCATTGTACTCATCCTTATGAACAACTTTTACTGTGGGGCCAACACAGAAATTGCGAAAAACAAACCGGCTGTTAAGTATATGCGCACATAAATGTATGGGGCAGTCGATTTTTTTTTGTGATCTTACTGTTGGACCCGAAAAGTTGTTCATAATGATAAGTACAATGACCTCTTAAGAGGTATTGCGTTTATTCTGTTACACGTTGTATATATTATGTTAGTATCTGTGCAAAACACAACATGAACAAAATGTCTATCATTGTAATTTAACTGACTTAACAGTAATGGAATAGTTGTATAGAATAGAACACTCTTTATTATGTACACCATAATAAGTAAGAGAAAAGATAGACGAAGAAAGCATTACATAGGGTGCCACAATGGGTTATCGCTAAAAGCGATCTTTTAAATATAACAACTACCATCAAATAAGTCACCGAATTGTGTCATATGTAATCAAAATCTACATTCATTACCATCTTAGGAAACAGCTGAGTCATATCGTCGCCATGTCCAAGCCTGCCATACTCGCCCATGCCCCACGTATACAAGTGCCCGCGCGCCGTCACGCACGCGCTGTGAGCGGATCCGCACGCAATGCCGACCACGCGTTCACCCGCTAACGTTTCTATGAGTCGGGGCACTTCTAGTGTGAGGCGGTTTCCGTGGCCGAGCTTGCCGTCTTCGCCTTCACCCCAGGAATAAACCTGGATGGGAAAACGACAATTATTAGGGCTATAAGTGGACTTTCTAGAACGAAAAAACTTTATACAATTATCATCGCCGCATTGAGCAAGCTATTTTATTAGAAAGTCGTTTTTAAGCAATATTAATTCAGTAGAATATGATAACGTTCGTGTAAAAATTATGAAGAAAGTATTAAGTACAGATTTTAAATGTCATTGTGAATCAATTTCAAAGTCGCGCTGCCTAAAATTGAATCGCCAGACTTGCCCTTAGGTAAGGAAGTACCAATTTATCATTAGAAATCTGATTTCAAAATCTATAGCAAAAAATTCGTGCTATCAGAATAAATCAAATCGCACTCCCAAAATTAAGTTTGCACACCCTGTAGACTACCTATAGGCTTTGTATCAATACAAAGCCAATAGGCATTCGCATGTTTGCCTGAGTGTACGGCTACCCGTCGTACTCGCACACCGGGCGAGGTACGAATTAACGCGAGGGCTGGACACGTTTTTGCTATGACCTTGGCCAAGAAGGCCGTTCGAACCCTTGCCGCATGCGAATAACTGTTAGTTAAACGTTATAGAACTTTGTGTTGCCTTACCTTCCCATCAGCAGTGAGGGCAAGCGCATGTTTCCCTCCAGAGTGCACGGCTACCCGTCGCACTAGCACATGCGCGAGGTATGGGTTAGCGCGTGGACTAGACACGTTGTTGCTATGGCCTAGCCCGAGACGACCGTTCGTGCCCTCTCCGCATGCGAATAACTGTATTCAAATACAAGGGTCTTATTAACCACAGGCAAAATATATTTTGGAAAGATGGTTGCATAAAGAAAACTATCTGCCCGGCACCCAAATCCAGATCTGTTTGGATATAACCAAGAGTCGTATATGTCATATAAAAATGGCTACAAAATAGATTTTTAACAAAAAAGGTTTTCAAAGAGAATTAAAATAATAATAAAGTTTAAGATGTAGATGTTGAGTAACTTACCTTTCCATCGTGTGACACAATAAATAGTGTTTTAGAACCACCCGCGATGTGCACGGGTCGGTAGGCACTCAGGCTTGGTGAGAACACAGGAATTTTTACTTTGGAGCCTTTCACACCGCCCAGTTGGTCTTTGTCATTCAAACCCCAGACGTATACCTGAGAAAAACATTATTATACAGGTTTGTAGAAAAATTACACTGGCCACCTTTTCTCGACTAGTTTTTTTTAACTTATTTATTTATTTAAAAATGTATGTACAATAGTGGTACATGGGCGGACTTAATGCATCAAGGCATTCTCTACCAGACAGCCTTTGGGTTATAAAGACTATACTGTTGTAGGTGTATAATAAATAAAAATAAGATTTAAAATTGAATTTTAACATTTCGGAAAGAATATACATAATACTAATTAAATACATATATATGCTAAAATAATAAACTAATAAATATATAATACTTACTTTTGGGGAATCACTTGGTAAAGCTGGTGGATTATTATCAGCTGATACAGCACCCGTCGGGTTGTCTTTTTCCATCCAATCTTCCGCCACGAAGTTCATGCTCTGAAACATTCAGAACAATCAAAACACTCTCTTATGTCTTCTGAAATCATCATCTTCCTGCCCTTATCCCATGTTACTTGGGGTCGGCGCAACACGTTTTTTTTCTTCAAATCTGTCCTGTCAGCCGTCACGCTATCACTAACTCCGTTTTCTTTCATATCACTTCTCACACAGTCCATCCATCTTTTCTTTGGCTTCCCTCTCCCCTGTCCATCCATCCACATTTATATTCATAGCTCTTTTAGTTATGTATGTCACTTGAAATATAGTGGATTATTCTATGCTCACCTGTAGCACTTCAGTGTAAAGCGGGTTTGGACGGAAGCCAGTTATGTAGAGACCATGGACACGGCAATCAGCGTTCACGTTTCGATTTTGTTTTATTCCGATTTCAATACAGGGATAATACTGCAACAGAACACAAATCTCAGGAGTTATTGGAGCTGTTTACAATGATACAATTTTATCGTTCCCGCTTATTTTTATGAACTTTAGTGAGCGACTTTGGATAATGTTCTAGAAATCATATGATCAAAACAATGAATCATTTCTAAAGCTATGTGCGGGATACACATTTCTTTGTGCGATCGTCTTTCCTCCAAATATAAATAGTTAGTGCAAACACAACTAAGCTAATAATTCAGTATAGGCACACACCTCCCAGTTGGATATGGTAATATGTTGTTCTAGTTAAGCAGGTCTGTAAAAAATAAACCTTTGACCCACCCACCTGTTTACAATCAGCCAGCAACTGTATCTGCGCCAGATGCGCGGGCGGCCTGTCCCTCACGGACGCGGCGGGCGCGCAGGGCACGGCGGCCAGCGGCGCGAGCGCAGCGTCGTCGAACGTGGCTCCGGCTCGCACTGCCAGCGCGGCGGGCCCGTGCACGCCGCCGCCCACGCCTAAGCCGAGGCGTCGGATGCGGACGCCGCTACGCATTTCTACGCGGATCCAGTGCTAAGTAAATCAAAGGTAATGGTTCTGCATTATTCATCAAATCGGTAGAATAATAAACCCTGTACCACTGATCATGAAGCTGCCAAAAAATTAATACCCAGTTAGGGTCAACGCACATCATATCATTTCACTACTTAAAAAACTTCTGTTCTGAAGTAATAGCAGATTTTGCACCGAGGGGATAAAGCAGTGTCTTATGTCACGGGCGTCATATTGAATCCCGAACGCTATGAGGGATTCTGAATCGAAAGTCCCTCGCTTTGCTAAATCCCCGGTCCACCGCAGTAATATTGTACTGAATTTCATTATAACCCGATGTTGAATAATGTGATTTGAATTTGGAACATCAATTGGTCAAAACTTTGACCGCGCTTCCTGCACCAAGCGGCGGCGGTCGACCAATGCCGTTGCGGGCAGTAATGACTTACTTTGGGTTAGGTTTACATTACTCAGACTTTGTCGTTTTTGTGCAGGGAATGCGAAAACAAATTTAAAGAGATTCTTAAAATGGAATGAAATATCATAAATTCATAAGCTATAACTCACCTGACCATTCCCACTAGAACTCTGCCAATACGTATGTGGCTGTGAATCAAGCAAGCGTCTTGCGCCGGCGCCGGGTCGGCATGAAGACACGCGAACAGCACGGACGGCGCCGCGCCAGCCTACTGCAGTTCCACCGGCACTTTCACCCCATTCCGCTAAGTATTTGATGAAGGAACAACATTTGATGAAGAATTTAAAATATATAAAATTATGAATATTGGTCTTTATTAATAATAACAGCCGCACGGGTTGATCTTCAAGGTTAAGCAACGCTTGCCGAGGTTGGTCTGTGGATGGGTGACCATCTTAACATACCGAGACTCCTCCGTGCCTCGGAAAGCACTTTAAGCCGTTGGTCCCGGCTGTCATTTGTAGATCTTTGGCAGTCGTTACGGATAGTCAGAAGCCAGAAAATCTGACACCAGTCTTACCAATGAGTACCGTGTTACCCAGTTAATGGGTTATGGAGGTCTGGTAGGCAGCCGCTCCACGTAAAATACTGGTATTCAGCTGAATCCGGTTTGACTGGAAGCCGACCCCAATATAGTTGGGAAAAGGCTAGGCAGATGATGATGAATATTGGTCTTTAGTTTCCTTCGGCAAGGCTAAGGCATCCCTTCCTTTCTTCCTCTTAACATGTCCTCAACCAGTTGAAGGGAAGATAGGGAAATCAGAGCTGCTATTTCTCGCCAGTAATATTTATGTAGTGAGTTTAATCCCATCAACCGGTCAAACAAATCCATCTGGCCAGTATCTGAGAAATTCAAAATGGAAAAGCCCACTCGACATTTTTCACGATTTGGGAATCTAATAAACTCATGCTCAAAGCCAAAGCTTGCGAGCAGTAGATCAACGAAGCAATCTATCAATCTTTATACTATTGCTGTCTCCGGCCAATCTTTATGGAAGGAGTTCAGTTTTTGTCAAGAAAGGTTTTGATGATGTGGACTATTATACAATGTGGAGACATCGATACGACAATAAATGAAAACTCTGGCAATACTGATTCATAGGATTATTTTGAAACTATTATAAATGCTGACACCGAAATTAAAAATAAACTTTCGAATTACATAAACGTCAAAAAAACTCAAACTAGTTAAGGATAGTGAACTAGTATTGCCAGTGTTTTGATTTATTGTCGTATCGTCGTCTCCACCTTGTATAATAAATTGAAGTATTGGTAACTTACATTGATCAGTAACGAGTTCCATTTCACTGACTTGTCCTGTCCATCCAGGCTGTTGGGGAAAGTCCACTGTCAGATCGCGACCGTTGCTTGATATTGCTGCAAAAAAACATATTATTAACCCTGAGGTTTACTTTATTTACTATAGGATTCTTTTTGTATGAAAGAGACTCCATGATGTTTAATTATATTCTTAAAATTTGGGGCGGTTAGTTCAGTCCACAACTAAGTTGTCTGATAATGACTATATTTGCATTGTTTAAATATTTTTGTATTTATTCACAAAAAGAGCCGTTTAGGTTGTCTTGATAAATACTGGTTTGTACCAAGTAGTGGGTCCATACAATTTTACTGTACCATCGATCGACACAAAGAAGTAAAGCTATACGTACAAGTAACAGTCCCAACGCTGGTATGATCGATACACCCCCACTTGTACCGCGGCTGAGTGACAGCGGCGCGGACCCGTACTCTGTCTCCCACTGCAAATGGTGGAGTGCCCGATACCACTTCAGCGTGCACTGCGCGGACGCCGAATACTCGACCTAGGCCGCGCCATTCCACCTGGGCAATGCATTAAGTATTTTAAATTTCGAACTAGAGAAATGTAGACTTGACATTTGGCTAAATGGGGTGTTATGAGATGAGAATTTTATTTCCTTCATATTTTAAAAATTTTATACAGCTAGAGCAAAGAAAGAATGCTCTGTCGTTTTTGGTTGTCACAAAAAAAATTAGTAAAGAGGGGACATAAAAATTATTCGTTCGTTCATTTGATCTAAACCGACCTAAAGAAAAACATGAATTGCTGGAAAAAAAATGAATATCAAGTCTTTATTTGATCTTACAGTTACAGGATCTCGCATAAGATTTTAGAAAGGGAACGTAGAGTTAAAAAATTTAAAGCGAGGGGAATGCAAATAATTTGAGGCCCCTAAAATCATGATAATAAAATTATTAGATTCCACAATGAGTAATGACAGTAGTGCATACACATATAAACATATATCTAAGCATCAATAAAGTAAACTACGCAAAAATTAAATACTTAAAACTTACGTGAAGAAAGACGTTTTGTTTAATATCTCGTTCAACTTTTTGTACTTGTCCGACATCGCCTAAAGCGACCTGAAAAAATACGTATAAACTCAAAATAACTGAAGCAAGCATACTTACTAAAATAAGCGTTTACATGAATTCAATTACGCTGAAACTTTAAAGAACATAAATGTATAGGAAGGTTCTCAATGTGATGATGTGTACAACTGTGTTTCGATTAGCCGACTGTGTAGGTATCCGAAGAGTTCAAAACTTGTTAGCAAACGTCTCCGCCAAATGTTGGTGGCATGTTTGGTGGAGTCAACAAAATATACGATAAACAAAATGCAGTCTGTATGAAAAGCTCGACAAGGCTCTCAAACAAGAAAGCTAAAAGGTGAAAAGAGCAGTAGCTCTTGAGTAGAGGAAGAACAAGCTTGTAATTTGTGTTCTCTGTGGTAAAATCCAAAGACAAAAAAACACATCACACTAAACTTACCGGTTCAACCGCCTTACAGCATCGTACAGTCATCCCCGGAGTGATGACGTCGGACAAGTACTGCGCATACTCTTCTTCAGATGCGAAACAACTGCGCCATCTATACGGAATCTGTTTCTTCTCAGGCTTAACACTTAAAGGCCTTGCTTCGAAGACAGAGTCGTCCATTCCATGCTGAGGTAGTTCTAATAAGTATACGACTAAGGATTCCACTGAAGGTAGACTTGTTCCACCTGTAAGGAATATTGACCTTTGTAGCAAGTCACGTAGAGTTCAAAATTGTTCGTATAAGTTACTGACTATAGACTGGATGGAAGAGATATTAGGCTTTATGACGTGGGTTATAGACCCTAAATTAGGTTGGAAAATCTTGGGAGTATTCAGTTACCTAAAGCTTGAATAGCGCCGTACACAGCATGTCTAGAGAAACCCATTTCTATAACTTGTTGAACTTGTGAAGAGTTTGCCCATGTGTTGAGATCTTTTCGTGCTGCAAAAGACAATAGGCAAGACAATTATATTCACACACTATATAGTATTTTACTTATATTTTTATCTTTAACTTTTTTAAATCAAAAACTTACATAGAGATGCAGTACTTGTAGAAGGGCCCATAGATATCTGCATGACATTACTTTTGTCTATGATCGGCATTTCAGGTGGCGTTTCATGGTCTTTGTCATCTCCTGGAACAGTGATACAAATTAATTGATTATAATTATTTATAGATGATTCAATATATTTTTTTATTGTTTTTCTCACCATCAGCTTCTCTTTGATTAATTAATATAAGTATCAGACTTCGTATATTGTCTATAAAACTCTTACCATTGACATGAGCAGCCAACTGTTGCACTATAGTAAGTGCAGCTGATTCAAGTTCGCGCGGTGTATGGGAAGCGGCCAGTGGGCTCGGTCGAGTTGCTAGCGCCAGTAACCGTCTTAGTAACGTCCCTTCAGTACCTACTGTTGTTCCTCTGTCTATATTTCCTGAAATGTTATGGCGATTTGTCAATTGTTTTATTTCGAAAGTTTGGCTATGCAATTTTCAACTTTATGGATTGTATTTTTAAGGTTGCATTTGACTTGGCACGTTCAATATTTAAGGGTTTTTAAAATTGGAATTCTGCGAGGAACTTACCCGCGTGATCGGGTGGCTGCATCAGAACCTTTCGTAGTCTTGTCCTAGTAGTTAAAAGACCTCGTACTGCACATAATGTTAGTAGTTCCATTTGCTGCTTTCTTAGTCCGTAAACGTCAATTTCAGCTAAAAATAGATAAATAATGTTCCGGTTCGTTATGATTAGTTTGACACAGCTATTATTCACTGACAGCTAATTCTATACACATATAAAATGATCTGTTAGTGGTAATTGTGCTGGTATAAACACACAGGGTTTCAAAAAGAGGGGTTTGAGACACATTTAACTATTTAAAAAAATCCGAAGTTGAAACGAGACCCACTGCAAGAAGAGGAAAGAGCAACTGTACATAATAATTATGAAAAAGGCTTGTAATCTTACCCGGTAAATGATGTGGATGCATAGGCGAGGCTTGTGGTCCAGCGCCTAAAAGTGCAGCACAGACGCGCAGTGCGCTCTCACCGCCACCTAGCGGCAGGGAGAGGCGGTCTCCTTCCGCGCTTTGTATACCACTTAGTTCAGTCTGATAAACAAGCAAAGGAGGTCAATAACGGATATTCGATGATTAAAAAATAGTGATAATTTTAATTTAATACCTGTTCCAGGTACCAGGGTTAGTAGAATTTAAGTTTGTGCTCCACTCTGCGTTTATTGCTAACCCAGTAGTAGGTTTTGTGCTATCGCATCACTCCAAACGTTGGACAGAACTCGAAAATGCGTTAACGAGAGTAATGTTTACTTTCTATAGAATACTTAAAATTACTCTCTCCGTCTCTTAAACTCTTTTTCGAAAAAGTTCTAACTTTTCAGACCTACCAGGTATCTTGCGTTCACGTTTCAAGTTTCATTAAAATGGGTTCCTTCATATCCAAGATGAAGGACGTTAACGTTGAAAGTTTGTATAAAATACCGTCAGCAGTAAACGGTTTTTACCAGCTAAGAGGAACTTACCTTAGTTGTAGTATTATCGTCATGTACTAAAGTGATCTTCGCCCTTGGCGACAGTTGCGTCACGATAGCATTGCGCGGCGGTGATCCAGCTGCCACCTTCTGTCCTAATCGTATGCGCCATTCTACGCCACCGACCACTCCGAGTGCACCCGCTGCAAATGATTATATACCTTGTATCTTCAACAGTAAAGTTCCATTTAGGACCGATTTTTCAATAGTCAGATAACTTATTCAAGGAAAAAATAATACGGCGGTCTAAAATCATTTCTATATTAAAGCTGTCAAACCATACATTTTTATTCCTTAGACGAAAGTTACTGGATAAAAATACTATTAAAAAATTGGCGGGTAAATTTTATGGCATATGATTGTGAACGTTATAGTTTTGAAAATAAAGTTTAACTTTATTTGCGTGTAGTGTTTTGTGGAGCTTACCTATGAGACAGCTCTCAAGGCTGGGAGGTGTGGGTTTGATCGTCTGCGTTAAATCTTGACTAGTTTGAGGCCACCAATGCCAGTCACTTGTTACCTGTCGAAGGAAGAAGGTTATAATTTGTACTTTGCAGCTGTTTAGAAATGATCATCCCACCAGTAGACTTGTATCGAAGGCGAGGCACAGCGCGAACATGTCAGTTCCAAAACGAATTCTGTTCGTTGGGTAGTGCTGACAATTTAAACAATGTATATGTCGCAGCCAAATATCCGCCGTTTCTTTAAAAGCCTAGCCTTTTCATTTAACTGGGCCCATTTTACAGCGACCTAAGTGACATCTTTTGTTCAATATCGTTTAATGACTTGCCCATGTCACTTATGTCGTAAATTAAACGGCGCAGTTCAACAAAAAGGCTAGGCTAGGCTTTTAATGAAACGGTTGATTAAACTAGTTGGCTGCGACGTATACAGCAATTTTATAGGTGTTCTAGATCGCTTAACTCTCGTTCTATCATGTCATTTGAAAAGATACGTTAGAAGTAGTTTAGTGCGCGCGCTCGTACTTTATAACCCCCTGATGTATGTGAGCGGTGAGACGGGGGAGGGCGTGATTGAAGTGGCAGCCGACTGCAGACTGAGTTAGCTTGACGTTTGATTGCCTCCCCCGATAAACAACGTATTAACCTTTGTCATATGTATATGACAAGCAAGCGCGTGCCCTGTACGCTAAGCGGCACAAATATGTTACAAAAGGTACGGCGAATTTGTGGCTTGGCTTCGGGGGCACGCCGATGCGTTTATGCTCTGGCGTTCAAAAGGTAAACAAGGTACAATAAGTAGGTATTTCTCAATATTTTAGCTTATTCATTCTACATAATACTGCCTATTATTTTTTATCTGTTAGACTGTAAGGATGGCTTTCGGTAGGATGCTATTTTTTATACTTATTTTTGGTAAGAATTTTTGAGGTACTTCTCTTTACAGTAGCTGTAGGACGTGGGGTAATTTTGTATGGAACATGAGTTGATTTTCTTTGCTTACCGTCTGCGCAGCTAGTTGCAGTTTGTCTAACAGTAACGTCGTGACGGGTGTGTGCCACTGAGACGCGGCGTGCAGTTGCCTGACCAACTGTACCAGCGCGGCACAAGTCGATCCTGTGTAGCTAGCGGTCGCAGGTGCGCGCCATCTGTTGTCTGAAATAAGTAGCTTGTTAGGTGCTTTTAATTGTTACAGTACAGAAGTAAATGCAAAGGACAATAATATTGAAAGAACATTCATTTACATAAATATATTTAGTAATTATAAACCCACTTGATGTCATGAACGTAACGTAACACGCAGTATTCAGTTTTTTTTTCCTATCGCTATCAATGAAGGCACGTTTTAATCTGGGTACGGTATTAAAATTTCACATTGGCATGTATAATGGACACAACAATCAATATGGTATCGTAATAGTGTGCCGAGAGAAAGAATGCATCCTTACCAACTTCCTCTTCATCCGCAGCATTATTGCCAATAGCCTGCTGATTAGGTTTGAAGGCCGGGTCCCACGAGTGTGTTTCCAACCACAATCGTCCAATCAGGGCTAGTAGTTGAGCACCCACTGTTCTTCGCCACTCGGGAGGACCCGTGTGTTCTACCAGTACACGACGAAGAAGCCAGAGGGATTGAATCTGCGGAAAAAATAGTATTGCGGATGTTATTGTTATAAATTTGCAATAGCGGTCATCGGCCCACCTTCTTTTATTGATAAATTAATAAACAGCTGTCTATTCATCCACTTTTATATATATACTAATATACTATATAGAATATAGCTGAGTTTGTTTGTGTATTTGAACGCGCTAATCTCCGGAACTACCAGTTGGATATGGAAAATTATTATTGTATATGATAGCTACATTCATAAGAAAGGCTATACGGAACAACAAAAAAACGGGATATGCGCGTACGAAGTCGCGGGAAAAAGCTAGTACATACATAAAGATGGAAAGTGGTCTGATTCAATCAAAAGGGTACTTACTTGTAAATAAATGAGATCTTGTGAGATAGGCTTGTCTGCAGCCGAAATAATACTATAACACAGTTCGAACCAGGAATCAGTGCACAGCGATATACGCATCTCCAGACTTTGAGCACTTGCTGTAACGATAAAAAGTAATCATGATAAATAATAATAATATATTGGGACAACTCACACATGTTCACTCGATCCCAAACTAGGCAGAGCCTAAACACTTACAAAGCTTATTTTTATCTACACATAAGATTTGCTTGCGCCTTTTCACTTTTGACCCGATATAGCGTCAGTCAAAACACGCGTCTTGAATTCGCGAAAATACACTCAATATTTGTTTCCTCCTTTTTTCTTCATTTTGAGACTTTTAAAGGACCAGACTAGCCAAAAGAAAGAAAACAACAAAACACAATCCTTACCTCGTAACAAAGCCAGTGCCGTATGATAATGCGCAGCGAACGCCGTCGGCGGCGGAGTTGAGTGCGCGTGCGCTAAAGTTAACAATCTTCTTTGTAAAGCAGACACGTTTCTTCTAGCCACGGTGCCAACGCTAGCCAGCGCGCCACCTGCGCCGGCGCATAGAGCTCGGATAGCGCCCGTGCAGGCTGCACGGACTTCGCTTACTGGCCACCATTCTATGCTGGTGTCTACGACGGCTGTAAGAAGGGAATTACATGTTAATACATATAATATTTTCATAGCAATTAGTACCGCCAGTTAGTATCGCTATTATTTCACTAGTAGGTATAACAACTTTTCTGATTCTGTAATAAAATATGATTCTGAGCCTGGAGACGAATGTTAGACAAACGGTCTATGGGTTATATTCAGTAAATTCTGATATCGTCGTGTTTACTTCCTTTATGTTGTTACTAGCTGCCGTCCGACGCTCCGCCCGCGAGAATGTCGAAAATTATCCCAAGGGAACATACTCCCGGGATAAAATTTATCCTATGTCTTTTCCCGGGAAACAAACAGTTTCTATACCAAATTTCATCTAAATCGGTGGAGCCGTTTGCGCGTGAAAAAGTAAAAAACATACACACACACTCACAAACTTTCGTCTTTATAATATGACTTCACATTAATAAGTGTGAAGTGTCATTTATACCTGTGCTACTTTTGTGTGATAAATGTCTTGCGTCAAATATTCTCATACAATGAGCTTGGAATCAGATCTTTAACTTATTGTAGGTCTTAAAAGACAGAAGAGAAGAGATGGTAACGAGCAAAAAGTAGTTTAAAATCTGTAAGACCCTTACCAGTCCCATGAATAGTTTCATCCACTGAAGGCGGTGGCGTCGGCGTTCGGGCTAACTTCAAATCGTATTTGCCCTCCTTGCCCATTCGATAGGAGTTAGTACCACCGGCATCCCATGCTACTCGTACCCATCCGTCTTCGCCTAGCTCTCCTATCACGCGACCTTCTCCACCGGGGACACCGTCCTATGAAACAATTGGAGGTTTGAGTATTTCTGTAAATATTGAATTTTAAAACTAAAACGAAGATTTTCTTGGACGACTGATGCGTCAAGACAAGGAAGACTTCTAGAAATAAATGAGCATTCGGATTTGTAATGTCCCGGGTCTTTCCGCAGTTGAGCTATGTACATATGCTTGGTTGCAAAAGGACTAGCGGCCAGTACACGATTTGGCAATAAATAGAAGCGGGATCTAAGAAGTGAATTAAATAAAAAAATTCAATACAAAAATCTGGATCTACAGTTCTTCATCGGATCTTATAGGCCACTTTGTAGGTCAATATGTGGGTTAGGTTATAAATTATCCTTACCTGATCACCCCACTTCCAATCCTTCCCTCTCACTACTCTCGTCCCGATCTTCATGAGCGAAGCTAGTTCAGGACCTGACAATGAGGCTCCGCGAGCTCGAGCTCCTAGCCTCTCATCTTCGAATATTATGAGACAATCCGCTAAAAGGAAAAACAACGATAAGTCAACTAAGACAAATATCATTGCTAGATAGTTTTTTCCACGGTTATATCAAGCCCGACTGTGGTGAAAATAAAATTTAGTTTTAGCCCAAAAAATTGTTCATAAGGAGAAGGTTCCAGGAATCTTACTGACATTTGTCGGGGTATTCACAAAAATAAACTTTTCTTACATTTCGACTTCAATCCACTACATATAAGAGAAGTTAGCTGAGTTGTATCGCCTCCTATTTGCTTCAGTAAAGTAAGACAAGAGCTTAAAGCTCCACCGTTTATTAGCTGCTCCAATTCTGGACCCTGACACCCCTCTGTGAGAAGTGATAGTAATGTTATCAAGAACCTGAAAAAAAAGCAAAATTTGATACCTGAATTCATTATCTCGCATAATTTACATTTCATCGAAACTTAATAAACTATTTTTAGTTGGACTCGCGCACAGAGGGTTCCTTTTTTTTTTTTTTTTTAAAGGATGGGAAATCATCAAATGACTTCTTCCGCTCTGGGCGGAGCGGAAGGGCGTGTCAGACTCTTACTGACTAAAACCCATCCGTGTTCCTTCTAAAGCCCTTTGCGTTCCAGGGCCGCGGTGACTCTTTCGAACAAATTCCGCAACCCTGGCAGGCTCTGGCCCTAGCGGGCCCCGTCTTTTATGCTGACATCTCTTTGAGGCGCGCGTGAAACACAACGCGCCATCGACCCGGGCCTGATAGTGATCGGACGGCGAGCCACCCAATGCTCGCCGTCCGCAGGCCCGCGCCTACGGTGGCCGGGGATCGCCCTGCGACTCCCGACGCCCGGGGCGTCTTCTCCTGTTGCGGCGGTTGGGGCGAAGGCCTTGTCTTTCCCTCGCGCGGCCCGCCTCCTCCTTCGCTAGCATTACTGCTTCGCAGAAGGAGGTGACCGCTTCCCAAGCCTCCTCGCTCCGGACCATGGATTCAACCAGGGCCGGACGCGAGAGGTTGCCGCCGCCGATCGCCTCGACGAGGACACGGCGGTGCTCAGCCCAAGCAGGGCAGATCTCCACCGTATGCTCCACCGTGTCCTCCGGGCGATCCTCACAGTGCTGACACCCGGGCGTGTCCTCCCGCTTAATCCGAAACAGGTACCTCCCGAAACAGCCGTGTCCGGTGGGCACCTGCGTCAGGCGGAAGGTGAGGACGCCGTAGCGCCTCTCCAGCCACTCCTCAAAGAGGGGTCTTATCGCCGCAATTGTGGCGTGCCCAGCGCTGCGTTGCGACAGTCGCCGTTGCCATACCGCCATGGTATCCTGCCGGAGCTCCGTCCGCCGCGATGCAATTTGCCGCGGCAGCGGAGTTTCGCCCCGGCGAAGCGCCTCCACGCGCTACGCGTAAACGTGCGCGAGGGCTCTCGCCTCCAGATCCCATGGCGTTAATCCGGCAAGGAGGCTCGCCGCCTCGCCGGAGACCGTGCGGTATCCCCGGGCCAGCCGGATGGCCATGACCCTTTGGGACGCGTTGAGCTGGCGGGCAGGTCGCCCCTTCAACGTAAGTGCCCACACTGGGGCCCCATAAAGGGCCATGGACCGCACGATCCCCGCATAGAGCCTCCGGCAGGAGGCGTTTGGACCCCCTAGATTGGGCAGGAGCCGCTTGAAGGCAGCCCCGGCCCGCTCCAGTCTTGGAGCCAAACGTCGGAAGTGCTCCTCGAAGTTCCATCGGCTGTCGAGATCGAGCCCCAGGTACCTGATCGTCGACCCGACGCCGATGTGAACCCCTCCTACCGTTATTTGGGATCCCATTGGTGGCCTGTTCCGAGAACCATAAAAACACATGGCTTCGGACTTGTGTAGGGCCACCTCGAGACCCAATTGCCGGATCCTCTCAACGACTGTCGCAACCCCGCGTGTCATCACTTCGGCCGCCGCCTGGTGCGACCCCCCCTGCGCCAAGACTAGCGTGTCGTCAGCGTAGCAGACTACGTTGACGCCTCTAGGCGCGCAGCACCCAGTCGTAGCCGATGTCCCACAGGAGCGGCCCCAGAACCGAACCCTGTGGAACACCGCACGACATCTCTCGCCGGTTCCATTCTCCCCGGTGACCGGGGTAAATGACGGCCCTGTCCGTCAGATAGGCCTCGACCACGTGACGGAGGTAGGTCGGCATCCGATGATACCGGAGTGCCTCCCTGATGCAACTCCAGGGCAGGGAGTTAAAGGCATTGGCGATGTCAAGAGACACCGCCAAGATGACCCTGCCCCGGGACACAGCATCCCCCGTCGTAAGGGCTCTCACGCGCATGATGGCATCCACCGTTGAGCGCCCCGTGCGGAAACCGAATTGGTTCTCCGCCAGATTCGGCCCCACCCTCACCAGGTGCCCGACGAGGCGGTTTGCAATTACTCTTTCAAAGAGTTTGCCCACCTCGTCGAGCAGCACGATGGGCCGGTAAGCGGACGGAGAGTCCGCAGGGCGCCCAGGCTTCTTAATGAGGACCTTGTTCCCCGTCTTCCAAAAAAGTGGGAACTGGCCTCTCTCCAAGCATGCGCTTAAGAACCCCCTTAGTCGAGGCCCGAGAGCCTCCAAGGCCAGGACCCAGGCTTTCCCAGGTAAGCCGTCGGGTCCTGGGGCGGTATTTTTGGCCTTCAGCCTGTTTACCGCCACTCTCAGGTCTACCTCAGTCACCTCCGGAGCGTTGTCATCGTCGTCGCCAACGTCGGTGTGGTCCGCATCGGGCTCCGCAGGTGGCGGAGCCATAGGCGGGGGAGTATGCTCCCCTCACGAAGGGAACAGAGCGCTCACCACGTCCTCCACCAGCTGGGGCCGGAGACTCTGCGTCAACGCCCAGGTGCGGAGTTTATCCCGCACCATTTTGTAAGGGCGTCCCCACGGGTCCCCGTTCAGAGACTCCAGCATCTCCTTAAGAGCCAGGTCCCTGGCTCGCAGGATCCCCGCTTGGAGGGCGGCCTTCGCCACTCTGTATTCCTCGTACAGCTCCGCCTCCCTGGCCTGCGCATCCGGAGGCCGGATGCGGAGCCTGCGATGCCTGGTGTACTGGCGCCGTGCAGCAACGCATGCGTCGCGCAGCGATGCCAGCTCCCGCGACCACCAGTACACCTGGCGGCGGGCGCGTCCTGGCCGGACCCGGGGCATTGCCACATCACATATTTCGGACATGGTCTCCCGGAACCACTCTGCCTCGTCGTTGATGTCAGCAGGCCTGTCTGGTGGTGACACCCAGGCCTGCACGATCGAGGCTTCTAGGAGAAGCTCCCGGTCCAGCTGCTTCAGCGCCCACCGCGGACCACTCGGGGTCTCTCGGACTGGCGCAGTTGAGGTCTGGGCGGAGACGTCAAACCGGATGTACCGGTGGTCCGAATACGTCTCCACCTCCTCCATGACGCGCCAGTCGACGACACGCGGTGACAGAGCAGGGCTTGCGAACGAAATATCCACCACGGACTCACCCTGCATCCGCACACACGTGGGGACAGAACCCCGGTTGAGGACGATTAGGCCTGTCTCCAGAGCCCAGTCCTCCACCATCCTTCCCCTCGTGTCCGTATATCGTGAACCCAAAGCCAAGTGCTTGGCATTGAAGTCCCCGAGAACGAGCACGGGGAGGGAACGATAACCGGCGACGACGACAACCAACTCCCTAAGGGAGTTGTGGAACTCGGCGAGAGATCGGTTCGGAGAGAAGTAGACCCCCACTACCACAATCTCCCCAAACCGTGCTGCTACGCACCCCTGTCCTCTTCTGACACTCTCGAGGGACGGGGTACCGGCGGCGGCCGACGAAATTATGGCCACTGAGCCGTTTTGGTCCTCCACCCAGTCATCCCTGGGTGGGACAAAGTACGGCTCAGCGACAACGGCGATCTTGATCGACCACTGCGCCATACTCTGGAGCAACAGGTGCTGAGCGGCGGCGCAGTGATTGATATTCGCCTGGAGGAGGCGTAATGGGGCCGTTATTAGCATTCCATTACGGCCTCCTCCTGAGCCCCTTGTGAGGGCTCCTCCGCGGCACTCGTAGTGGCAGCGGCAGCGGTGGATGCAACGGCGGCGATGGCGGTGGCTACGGCGGGAATAGTGGTGGCGAAGGGCATCCTCTGGCCCCTGGCCTTGGAGGGTGGAACGCAGGCCTTGCCCCCAGCCCAGTGCCCGGCCGGCTTGCCAGCTGCCGCACAGAGGGTTCCTTACGAATCAAATTTTGTTGCATGTTAATTCAAAACCTTAGACTTCTTTTAGGTTTTTCTGTAATCTATAAGTAAAATGCTTAGTCGTTTCGAGAATAAGGAGGGGAACGGTAAATTTTCATCTTCGTAAATAACTTTATCGGTCACAAAAGTTGTGTACTAAAGGGCTTTGCCTGAAATGTATGGGTAACTGGTGCCTTTTTTTGATGGCACAATAACTCCACCTTGTTTGATGGTTGTTAGTAAACAATAGTTACTAAGGTAGCTCGCCTCTAAAGTACATCCGTTTCGAGTTATGCGCCCTAATCTATAACGCGTAAGAACCATTTTTGGGCATAGCTCTTAGAACTAAATTGACCCAGTACATTCGGAGCAAATTAACTGTGACAGACGGACAGACAGAAAGACGGTGAGACAGCCAGACACATTACTGATCCTACAGGGGTCCGTTTCTTCATTCGGACAAACGAAACCTTAACCTTTTGAACGCCACTGTCACGTATAGGTGACAAGCAAGCGCGTACCCTGTACGCCAAACGTCACAAATACGTGCCAAAAAGTACGGTAAATTTGTGGCTTGGCGTCGGGGGCACGCCGATGCGTTTATGCTCTGGCGTTCAAAAGGTTAAAAAAGTACAAAAAAGTAAAGTGTTGGTTGCAATGGATTAAGAAGTTTGTTGTGTATCACATTGAGTATGTTGTTCCAAAGCCTTAAGTATCTCAAGATTTTAAAAGAAACTAGTGCTTTCGTTTTTTTATACTAAACTAAAGGAATCTCTTAACCTTTTGAACGCCAGAGCATAAACGCATCGGTGTGCCCACGACGCCAAACCACAAATTCGCCGTTTTTCATTTGTCGGCTATAGCCGACCGTGGTGGTCAAAAGGTTAAAGAAATAGCACAGTCCTAACAACGAGACTTATGAGCTTAAACATCAGAGAACTTTGCGCAGAGGGTGCTACGACTCTTTACTATTCAGCGCAAGTCTAAACGTAACATCCATGACTAGACATTTGACTGTAATTGATAAAGAACATGAATCTTACCTAGCTCTCGAAGGTCGATTCAACAATGCATGCGCGCCATAATTCGCGCTCATCTTCAAAGGCAGCCCTTGAGTGTGTTCTCCTTCTAACACCCTCGCTTTCAACTCGATCAGTATAAAATCCATCAACTTCGATCTTTCTAATAGGACCATGTACTTTGTGTACGGTATTACAGATTCTATTCCTATCAATGGATGAGTCAATGGCATGGTAGGTTGGAGTGGTATATCTGGAACGGTGTCGGCCATACAAGCACCTAATAAACCGGCTAAGGCAGCGTATTTGATGCTATCAGACATCGTCTGTGACGAATTGAGTATACTATTGATCATGCCGTACCCGATCTTTCTTATATCTGCTCTTTGTACCTGAAATTGAACCATATTTATTTATAGGATCCTCGAGTTGAAATTTAATTTTCATAAGCTATTCATGTGAAAATGCTATATTATAACCAGAGGTCGGAATTAAATAGAGTTATTTATGTACTTGCATCGAAATGTTGATATTAATATGGATCTTCCCGGGATTTCTAATAGACAATCCCGTGTGGCCAACAATATTAAAAATAATAATAATTTTTCTTTTGTTTTCACAAGCTATGTTGGAATTGGAACTTTGAAATTGGAATTTTGCAACTTCGGACATCCGATGTCGTTGATGTAAACTTGGCAACGTCGCGCGTGCAGTGGTTTAAATTGTGTAAAAGTAAATGAGGTTTTAATTTAATAAATCACGGGATTTTTCTGCTCTTTTAAATTTATCTCGGGATTTGAGGCATATCCACTTTATTCTTTCGCTGTGTGAAATCAATGTAAGTACATAAATAACTCCACCTAATTCCGACCTCTGAATATAACATATTGCTGAGATCATAAGGTGTATATTCATTTGCAAACTTACCTGACAGTACAACGCCCTTCTTAGTATGTCTATATCACAGGGATCTTCAGTCATGACAAAGTCAATAATGGCTACCGTCAAACCTTGTTGCTCTTGTGTCACTTCTTCTAGCAACCAATATAAATCTGAAAAACAGAAAAACACCATTGAATTAATCAGACGACTATTATAAATGTGTAAGTGTATTTTGGTTTGAAAATTCAATCTTTCACGCAGCATCGGATCGAAGTGAGTTTTGAGCGACATAAACGCAATTTTTTTCCGAAAAATTTACGGATTTAGTGGAATAGAAAACGAGTCACGGGAAAAGTTACCGCTTACACACAAATAAAGGACCTTGTCAAAATCTATTAGGAGTACTAATTACCTTTCTCTTCACACGCAAGTCTCGAAACCCACGCATTAACAAACTTATTCCTTTCAGAATTATCATCATCCTTTTCTTCGTCAGCCATAATCAAATCAGTCTTCAGGTCATCAGCCAGCATCATAACTTGCTTTTCACTCTCCATCGACTCTTTCAGAATCGAGTTATCGGTCATATCGTTTATGGAGCTAATCGACATTTCGTTCGTTGGAGTTTTATCATCGTTGTCCTTGTCTAACACATCGTCTCGATCGCCTTTGTCTCTGTCTCCCCGACCCTCGTTTTTCATATCGTCATTATTCTGACTCTTTAGATCTTTCTCTAAAGGCTTGTCTTTGACTTTTAAAGTGACTTTAGATCTTAACATGGGCTCTTTTATAAGGGCTATAGGGGTTTCGTTGTGTCCTTTCGAAGGTTCCACGATAATGCTCGGAGCGTCTTCGGGCGTTTTCGAAGCTTGGGCGATTGATGATTTTATCAGGAGTGCATCACCCTGTAGGAGGCTGCTCGTAGCCTTGAACATGCTTTTGCTTAGACTGTTTTGTCTGTTTCTGAGATCTTTGGTGGTTTCGAAGCTGTAAGGGACATTTCTCGTAAAAATATACAAAATAGTCAAGCAATTAATGTTTATATAATAAAAGTTACAAAAGTATTCTCGTTACCATTTACTGAATCCAGGCGTTTTGGCAGCGCGCATGACTTTCTGGAATATTTTCTTAGCAGTCGGCGTTCGATGGGATGGCGGTCGGGAGTGCAATGCCGATACTGCCGGAGACATCGCCGCGCGAACTTCGTGAAGAAGGAATCTAGCCCTTTCTAGAGGCGCTGCACATACCTACACATATTAGGGAGATGTAGTAAGACCTGCAGGTATTAATGGGAGATTATTTAAAAATAGAATTCCACAGGAACATACTTCTTTATAACCACGTGAAAGCTGTTGTCTCGTCCGCATCAGAGTCCATTTACTTTGCTGAACAGCTTTAACGATTTCAGACATCGCAGGCGATAGCTTCACTTCACCTTTTTCCATTTCTAAAAACATACAATCATTACATTTACACTATAAATCTATTAGCGTTATTTTCCGAAGGTACATGGGGATTTATTCATTCAACTGGGTGAAAGTCAGCAGCGTAAAACTATTCTGTCTAACAAAGGACTACTCCAAAAATATTTTGAGGCAAAGAACGTTCGAATTTCTTAAAAGATAATCTTACCAGCCATAGCAGTCGCCAGCGCATGTTCCTTCAGCCCAGCGTGGTACAATAAAGCCGCTAACAGCGCTCGACGCAACTCTTCTAGCGGATGTTCTGGCGGGAAGTGTGGCGCACAACCCTCACGTCTTTCACATGCCCACCAGAGGTGCAGCGCTAGAGGATCCTGGGTGGACAGAAGTTATGTTGAATTGACTATGGTAGGTGAGTAGTTTAAAGTTGATTAGGTGCCGAAACGAGATGTGATAAGATCCGACAGAAAGTTATTGTTATGAAATCTCCACGAAACATTAGAATTTTATTTAGAAACTTACTATGTGATATGTAGTAGACCAATAAGTAGTAGATTTGTGGGGATGCGACGTCACCGTCATATTATTAGTTCCGCGTAAATGACGAATGTTTATTACATTACCAGCTAAGACGCTAAGCCGAAGTAACTGCTTTAAATGTACAGTGTTCATAAATCACTTGGCAAAATCTTCTTGAGTGAAGGGAGATCAATCGGTTACAAATAAAAACACTTGGCACACTCCCGCAGCAAAGTTATCCATTGGCCAAATTTGCTTCTATGCGCCGTAATTCCATCAATATCACTTAGAAGAAACTTACATGCAGCTTCGGCTCAGCAAGCGCATGTAGCAAGGCCTCGGCCCTGGCGGAGGAGTGCGCGACGCTGGCGCGGGGCGGGGGGCGCGGGGGACGCGACGTGCGGCTCGGCTGGGGCGTCTCACCCGCGGGACTGTTACCGCCGGTCGAGGATCCACTGCGGGCCTCTGCTTTCTCTTCGTCGAAGGGATTTGTGAGTTGAGGGACCTGCAAGGATTTATATCTGATAAAGAAAAAGATTCAACTCGAAATAAATTCAAATGAATGATGGTGATGGTTAAATATTCTTAAGGTAAGAGTTTTGCTTGATGATAAAACATTAAACTAGTCGAAAATAATTACTAGCAATTACGTGTTCATGCTAGTCCGTTCTTCCAAATTATAGAAAGTTTTCACCAGAATTCAGCAAGGTTGAGAGCGTTCGGTTTTTCGCCGCTAAAGTCTAATTACATACAGCTACGTTAACGCAAATTTTGATAGTATGTTGAGCACAAACCTGCAGGCCTCCTCTCAAGAACACGGCGGCGGCATACGGCGCAGCATCTCTCTCGGCCTGCTGTACTGGCAGCGAGCGCGCCAGGCGAGACCCGGACTGTGTCAGACCCACCGCTAAGTTGAACGCACATGTTGACAGTATGTGGTGGGTACGGAGACTGGCTGAACTTTCCTGTGCAAAGGATGAGATGTTGATATTATTTATTCTTTCCGAAGCCGATCCCAATATAGTTGGAAAAAGGCTAGGCAGATGATGAAAAAGTTTTAAAATGGTCTTTAATTTCACAGTAAGGACTACTTTTTCATTTTATCAAGGTGCAAATTAAATACGATAAATAGTAACTTTTCAAACTATTTACAGGACATCATTTACTCACATAAACCCTATAGCTGTATATCTGATCAGCATACAGTCCCACACACTTCTCCGTCACCCTCGAGAGATAAGCAGCATGCGGATCAACGCTCATAGCGGCCGTCGCATCGGATCCACGAAGTTTTCGGATCATTTCGACGGTACTAGCGCTTTCGCACTCAAAGTTTTCGACGTCGAAAACGTGGCCGTCTATCACTACCCACGAACCACCCTCCTTTGTGTGGTTTTGAATATCACATCTGGAATAACAACGCTGGTTAACTACATTCTGCATTTTTTGTGAATATACAGCTGGTATGTAAGTGGGAAGGACACATAAACCGCTTTTAAAAAACAACACAATGTTAAAATGATTTCGAAAGTGTAGCATTTAGTCATCCAGACATCCACAAGTCTTCGTCAGCGGGAGGACATTTAAAATGATTTGCAATGGTCTAATACACATACGTAGGAATTATGCTCTTTCTCGGGTTTGTCAAGAAGTTCCGGTAAGGAGCTCTGAAGGTATTGTCACTGACAAATAGAACTTACTTGCGAATAATACTGTTCTTAAGCTGATGTTTCCTGGAAACAAGTCCTGGCCAGCCCAGCAGGTCAGCGTCTAACTTGGCAGCAGCTGGTAGAGACTTGGCAGCGTCGTCACAAGCTCGTGCTATCTTGACTAAAGAGTTCGCTGAGTCGGCTAGAGCGCATGGGGCACGGGCTGCGCAGGCGCCTATCCAAGCGCCTAGCTCGCTTACGACTCGACCTGAATTAGATAATGGTTTTGGTACCTGTGCACTTAAATTGTAGGCAATAAAGTCGTTTTGGAATATCATTCTTAACTTCAACAATTTTGCATGTTCGTACATCGGTTTAGCCTATGTCCGGTGGAAGTCTTTTTTTTATGGATGGGAAATCATCAAATGACTCGCGGACGTCTTGCGGTTTAAATAATGATGATGTTAGCTTACCAACAATATCAGCGGCCACAAGCTCACACAACGCTATGAGTTGCGTGTTGTCAGCTCTATGTACTGCCCTCGAGAACGTACTAAGAGTAGATTGTACGTGTTCTGCCAGCAACTCGATGTATTGAGTTATTAGTGCGCGCACACCGCCTCTAGTGCTTCGACCACCACGTGACCACATGGCTTCGCAGAATAGTAACCTAGGAAATTAACCAATTATGGAATTTTTGTCAAGTTTAACGTTTGGAACGCCAGAGCATAAACGCATCGGCGTGCCCCCGACGCCAAGCCACAAATTCGCCGTTCTTTTTGACACATATGTATGACGTTTGGCGTACAGGGCACGCGTTTGCTTGTCATGTATACGTGACAATGGCGTTCAAAAGGTTAACGGCCAGTTTCAATAACGTATCTACATTTGACCAACTGTCAAATTAGCTACCAACAGTAGCTGAAACGTCATTTCTGCCTTTCAAACATGACGTTTCAGCTACTGTTGGTAGCTAATTTCGAGAGAACCGGCCGTTAGAATCCTTCTCTCAGTCTACCCAATTGATGAAAGGATACTGTGAAAATCTTAAACTAAGAACGACGAACCAAACGAACACACATCATTTTAAGAACTACTCATACTATCTTTATGGAATTTTAGTTAAGGTTTATAATTTTCAACAGATATTTGACAATAAATACTTTTTTATTCTTTCTTCTTACTATTTCTTTAGAGCCATAAAAATGTCGTTTTCAAACCGTTTATCTAATTTGTTGATTATATCATTGTTTTGTTGCATGAATCCTGCGATTTCTTTACTTCGTCATTGTTCTCGATCTCATGCGCAGTTTTACGTAAAGGCACTTCACTTAGCATACTCAAAATTTTCGCGTAACTTGGATTATGGATAATAGAAAATATACCCTAAAATATTCGAGATAAAGTTCATTCATGTCAACACACGAAGTGAAGTACTTAAACAAGAAATAACTTGTCTTGTTATTGTGATGGCCATACCTTTGAAATCGTATTAGTAGATCACAGCTAGGACTGACGGTGTCGTGTCCTTTAGGATCGTCCGCCTTGCTCGTGTCGCCGTGCATTATAGCGTTGATGTGCATCTGAGTCTGGCAGGAGGTGTTGCGAATTAGGTGTTTTACCTGTTAACGAAAGAATCAATATTTTACAGATTAATTAATAAACTACTTTTTTCGTCATGGACTCTCACGGTTTTTGGCTATATACAGTGCATAGCACTCAAAAGTTTGCTAATGATTAACATATCGAACTTACCAAATGCATCAAGGGTACCGACGCTCCTTTATCTGATGTGGTCGCGTTGCTTATTTGATATTCTTCAGTACATCCTACAAAGATGATATCATGATGAAACACTAATCTAATGACATATATAATCATAGGAAGTTAAATAAATAGGAATTTTGTGATGACAATCACAAACCTGTTACTGTATCAGCGTCGTCTCCTGCTGTTGCAGGGGGTGATCCACGTTGCCCGGTCACTATGTCAATTTGATCGTAGTCCCTGAAAGATTATCCCTCTCATATAGTCAATGCAAACTAATCTGTTGCCCAGCAGTGGGACACAAAACAGGCTAGCAAAACCAGAACTATGTTTTAGATAGTAATATTTTGTATTAAGACATACGTAGAAGAGCTCGTAGCTAAATAATAACAGCACACGGTTCTAATTTCAAGGTTAAGCAACGTTTGCCGAAGCCGGTCCGTGGATGGGTGACCATCAATTACATACCGAGAACCCTCTTTACCCCGGAAAGCACGGTAAGCCGTTGGTCCTGGCTGTCATTTGAACAACTTTGACAGTCGTAACAGGTAGTAAGCCAGAAAATGTGACACCAGTCTTGACAAGGCGTGTCGTGTTAGCCAGTTACTGGGTTGTGGAGATCTGATAGGCTGGCACGCTCCATGTAAAATACTGCCACTCAGTTGCAACCGGGTTAACTGGAAGGCGACCCCAATTTAGTTGGGAAAAGGCTAGACATAATGTTTGAGACTTACGCATCAAGTTGTAAGTGATTATAAGCGTCCGCAGAATGAGTCTGTAACGCGTTACGCAACGCATCGCGCAGCCCACCGCCGCCGAGTAAGGACCACACTAGCAGTTCCGTCATGAATCTTGCTCCTGCACTGGCTGGAGCGGATCCTGCAGACAAAGTATTTCCTTATGAATCAATGTGACAGATTAATGAAATATACGGGTATACAACAATCATAATGCGCAAAACACTATTATTGTTGCTATATTTACTGAATGAAATGAACACCACAAACCACAGTTTACTGCTGAACATAGACTTTGAGAGTCATACACACCAATGTCGCATTTCTGTCTGCAGTGGAATGTTTGAAACATTCCACTGCAGACCCTGCGTTATCTTTTGCTTGATAGCTCAAAGGTCCGGGACTAGTTATTTTATAATGTTTTAAGCCAATCTTGATCTCACCTTGAGGCAGTAGCGTGATAAGATGATGCGCCCGCACTTGAGGTGTCGGTAGTAACAGAGGCCAAGCCGCAGCCAACGCCCGTCTCGCCGCAGTAGCTGCCCCTGCCCCCGCGCGTCCCTCCACTAATGCGACCAGTGCAGTGTGGACCCCGTTGCACCAAGATCGCGCTTCGCCTTCCGTGTCATCGGGTTCTGGTCCGCGGGAACATTGCCATGCTTGCACCTTGAATTTTCGAAAAGGGAATTTTGTAACACTGGCCACAAAAAAGACAAAAATAAAAACAACAGCGCATCTTAATAGTACAGGTTTGTTTGAGTGAAACTTACTTGTAGTCTCAATAGATTCAGGCAGGATATAGCCATACATTCGACTTCGTTTATTGTTGCTGAGCTGCTTTGTTCGACAACTATCCTCAATAGTCTTTCCAGAAGTCTACAAAAGAGTAATAACATGAGTCAACAATTTAATAAATAAAAATATACTTACCAACTAAAATATGTTGTTGACTCACTTGAAAGTGCTTTCAGATAAATCAATGACGAAGGGCATAGAAGCCGGTAGATCTCTGGCACTTTCTTCGCTCCAGACTAAAATCTGTGCGGGTCCACTAGAAACACCTGCAAGCCGACCAAAATATTAGCAGCAGCTCCACAAAGATTAAAATGCATTTATTTTGGTAGTTTAGTCAAATAGTCTGATGAATAGAAGAAAACCAGGAAGTACTTGATACTTCCGTCTGATACATCAAATCTAAGAATCAAATAAACTTACCATTAGTCTTAAAAGAGGGGTTGAGTACTTGTAACAGCTGTGGCACCGGTCTCGTTATCTGTGCGCGCTCGTGCGTGCCCCAAGCGTACAATGCGCCTTCTGACGTCAGAGCGACCCCATGAGTCGAGCCCAGAGAAAGATCTACTACTCTTATACCTGAGAAAATCATTTCAGTTAGTAGTATATATTGTAAGACTAGTGGCCCACCCCGGCTTCGCTCGGATGTATATTTTTTTTCAAAATTTTCTGCCATAAGAACCTTTTCCTGACAATAACAAATACAGCAAAAAAAGAATTTCCGAAATTGGTCCAGCCGTTCACGCGTGATACCGTGACCAAGGGAAATAGGGATTCATTTTTATAAATATAACTAGTGGCCCGCCCCGGCTTCATCCGGATGTATTTTTTTTTCAAAATTTTCTTTCATAAGAACCTTCTCCTGACAATAACAAACACAACAAAAAAAGAATTAGCGAAATTGGTCCAGCCGTTCACGCGTGATGCCGTGACCAAGGGAAATAGGGATTCATTTTTATATATATAGATATAATAGTATAATATAATATCGATAGAATAACACCAAGAAGAAATTGTGCATGAGTTACCTTGCAGAGCGTCGAGGATTTTTGGGATCTTCACGTTTTCAAGATTGCCATGACCGAGCCGATAGCTTTCTCCTTTACCCCATGTGTAGACTTGGCCACTGCAAATAAAAAAACTCAAGAGTTTTCTACACAGATAAATTACAAGATCAAAAAGAAATTACGCATGTAATATAATTTCATGCAGGGTAGCGTCAAATCAAAATATACGAGAGCTGAAACCTGATATTGCTTTGTTCTGAAATAAAAATAGTCAGTGGTCTCAATATTTGTATCTATTTAATCCATTAATAAGTCTAGACCTTCTGGGAGTCATTCACCAGTCAACACTCGATGAGTTTAAGTACAGAAGCCATATAAAATATACTCACGCGTCAGTTAAAGCAGCATGCCAATGTTCTCCGGTATAAACGCGAGTGATCCTCAACACGGACAGTGACGTGAGAGTGCGAGGAACGCCGCCCTCCGTGTCACCAAATACTTGAACTGCGCCTTCCCATGTACAGCACAAAGTTTGGGCTTCGCCCCAACCTATAATAAACAAGGAATGTTAAGAAAACTGAGTTCAAAAGCAATGGAAAGGCATTTTTTCCAAATCACTACCGCTGTAGTTAATTGCATAGAGATACTGCAGCGTCATTAGATCCCAATTTCCGGTCATGTCGGTTTGCTGTCCCATCTGACTATGAGAGTGATGGAAAAGGGAGGGCATCTGCGTCTGCGCACACGCTTATACACCATAATATGTAATGCGCCGATGGCTAGTCTCTGTTGAGACTGGCTGCCATGGACGAAGTCGGTCAGGAAGACTCTTAGACCACAGCTTACTTCTGCACAATAAACGTAAACAATTTTTTAAATTTGTTTATGTATGTCGTCTCAAAGGTTTGGAGGTTGTCGCCTGCTTAACCTGGCTTTTCTGCGAAGTTTTAACGAAAATAAATCTTTCAGCCAGGGCAATATACCTATAACTAAACGCATCAGACACCCATTTCTGTTTTGATGACACTTTCTTTTGGCTTTCTCTATTTCGCTCAATTGATTTATAATTACTTAAATATTTTACAGTACCTATGAGTCGTGCATTACCTAGTGCGACATCGATGACTCGTTCAATATTGTGTGCGTTGAAAGAGACCGGTTGTGGCGTGAGGCAGTTCTCGATAGTACCGTGACCAAGGCGGCCTTGGGCGCCTCGCCCCCACGTGTAGAGAGCACCTCGAGACGTAATTACCGCACTGTGAACAAATTATTCAATCGTGGAAGGACTCAAAATAAAACACCCAGTGCACTATGACCTTTGCTTATCTGCCAAACTGTGATGAATATGGGAATAGGCCAAAAGAGGTCTCAGCAATTGTGATGACTTTTGAACTAAGATCTAGTTCTATCCAGGCCAATATTTGGAGTCACATATATTTGTTTGGTTCACTACGGCACTCTCAAAGGGTGGCCTTCTCAGGCTTATTCTCCGTCTTATAAATGTGCATTAGCTGGCTACACTGGGTCAAATTTAATAAGCTTATTTTTTATTACATACCTGCAAGCAGCTCCAGCAGAAACCCGTACAACCTCATGATGAGCTAGATGGTGAAGATGCGCGGGCGCATCTCTCGGCGCAGTGTCGCCGTGTCCGAGCCGTCCATCGTCGCCGGATCCCCACGACCACGCTCCTCCACAGGATGAACAGCACAAGAAGTGCCGACCAGCAGGGTGGCAGGAAACTTGAATGATGGTTTTACTTTCAAGTCCTGAGAGAAAGAAGATTTAAATGTTACTACTAGTCATTCTGAATTCAACTTTTTCAAATAGTTTTTTTTCGAGTAGAAATAACAACAATTTGCTCCACAAAGGATTGTAACATGGAATAGCGAGATAGTAATCGACATGGAAAAAGCTCAAGAAAATAATATGCGTATTTCTATAAGGAGTTTCCAACAAGTAATAAAAACAAAAAAGCTATCGAAAGTGGCCAAGTGCGAGTCGGACTCGCGTGCAAAGGGTTCCAAACGAAATTCACTTTTGTAAAATGTAACTTTAACACTATAGACTTCTTATAGGTTTTCCTGTTATCTATGGGTAAAAAAGCATTTTCTGCAGTATTTTTTCAAAATTTTAAAATTATGAAAAAAATATCATTAAATCCTTTTAAAAATATAAATAAGTCCTTTCATTTGCTATGTCACACGGTACAGTTTGAAAAACTCTTTTTTAATTTTCTAGTTTATCCCCAAAAATGATCCCCATACTCAAGATTTAGATTTTTTTTTTTAATTTCAACATAATCGGTATAGTAGATTCGGAGAAAATTGGCTGTGACATACGGACAGACAGACAACCGAGTGATCCTATAAGGGTTCCGTTTTTCACGGATGTTCTGAACCCTAAAAATATGTAATTCCATTTGATGGCTAGTTGAAAGCTAGTTGTTTACCTGGAACTAGCTGTGGCGTCATGTTATCATACGGCAGAGTGTACACAGCACCATCATGAGTCAGGAGCAACGCCAGTTTCTCAGCACATGCTATTTGTTGGATCCGTAGAGTTCCCATGTGAAGGGGTCCTGAACCAACTGACACAACTTCTTGTGCAGATTCAGTGCACTAAAAAAAATAAAAGTATTTTGTTAGTACAGTACAGGTGCAGTTGTCTGCACGTTAGTGGTAGCAATCCCAGTATGAGCGGGCTTTGCATTCTATTGAAACTCCGTACTACGCTAGCTAAGCCAGCTCAAACTCAAAGTTTTACCGCCGTCGTACGACCTATACGTAAATGTTATTCATTAAATACTTACAGTAACAAACCCTTTTAAAGGTGGTAATAATGGTGCTCCCAGTCTGTCTAGGTGACAAAGTAAGGCGATACCAGCTTTTCTTACGCCCATCAAACCATCACCACTTGGAATGTTCAATTCCCTGAATCAATCAAATCTATGTTATGAAACATATTGAAACCTAAAAGAACGTTCAATAAATTGCAGCATAGGTTAATCTCTGTTTTCACTCCTTAGGTGAAATAAAGTTGAAAAAAAAAATACGTATGGCTGTTACGGCTAGGGCTATTAAAACCTCGAGAAGAGTTTCCGAAATCGTACTTACTTCAGGAACAATTCTGTAAGATTAGCTTCAGTGGTTGGTTCACTGTTGAGAATCGGATTAGGCGCTGTTACTTTTGCCATACGTCTTAAAAACGGTCCTAATGGCGCCGTGCATTCTTCAAGTATAATCCTAAAACAAAAGAAGACTTAGTAATGTTCTAGTTTTGTTGCGTTGTGTGGACCTTATGTCGGTGTTATAAGATTCAAATTGTAATTACAAATATATGACGTACCTATTATCCGGTTGACGTTTCTGTTTTGGAGGTAACGTGACTAGAACATCAGCAGCCTTCAACAACGCGGGTAGTTCCGCTCTCCTTGCACACAACTCGACCCACACGCATAGGGAAGTACGCCAGTCGCCTTGCGGTACGTTACAGCCTACTTCTCTGTTGATGGTTAAAAAGGGGATATAAAGGTCACATTACTTTAGTGAAAGTTATGAAATTTAATTTTGCAAGAGTTTAGACACTATTTGAGATGGTGATGGCCGTTTCATCTGTCAGTGGCACCACCACCGGTGCACTGGAGGATCTTATGACTGCGTCAGTCAGTGGAGTTTAAATTTGGCCATGTCTAAACTTATTTGAACTTTTCTCTGTCAATATCCTAAGAAGAAGTAAGCACCTTCACAAATACATACCCTATCACAACCTGATGCAGGAACTTAGCAGCACTATCAACAACTTCAGCCCAGATCTTTTGCGAGCGCGGCGCAGGAGTTGATCCTGTGCCAGCAAACAGTCCCGCATCCGGTAGTGCTCGCACCGCATCGAGCGCATCGCGCAGTAACGCTGAACATACGTCTGCATCTTCACCGCACCGCCATGCGCGGCGGACGAGAGAGAGGGCGAGGCGAAGGGCGGCGCGGGCGCCGACGCGAGCTAGACCTATTGCGCTGCAAGTGAAAAGATACATGAATAATACAGATTTTCCAAAACGAGCATCTCCCGAGGATTTACAACTCCCGGGTCAAGCCAAGCGTTGAATATTGGATTTTTATTTAGTAATTTATTAATGTTTACTAGCTCCGGCTTCACCCGCGTGAAAGTCGAAAATTATCCCAAGGGCAGGTCCTCCGGAGATTAAAAGTGTCCTATGCCCTTTCTCAAGGTCCAATCTATCTCTATTATTTAACAGTAAATGTAATGTAATTTAAATTTAATAATTTGCAGACTGCCACCAAAATGTTGAAGAATGTTTTTTTTTCTTCCAACAAATTGTTTTAAAATTTAAACTAAATTTTGCTAAGCATTGTTTGTCTACCTTGCCTGTAGAGGGGAGTCCTGGTGTCCTGAATACAAGTCACGGCTTAGCTTAGGCACCAGTCTCCCACAAATGAATATTAGTTTATAAATGTTATTTGTGGAAGAAAATAATTTTTTTTATTATTATTATTAAATTGAAAAAAATGAATTAAAAAAAATTAACCAAATCTATTCACAAAGAATAGATCTTCTAGCTTTTTCTATACATATAATAAAAATGTAACGGATCGCTGTCCGTACATGGAAGATATATGAGAAAAAATATTATTGGGACCTTAATCAACACAAATAGCACCCAAAACAATGATTGTTAGAATTTTTGTCTGTTTATCTGTGCGTTTGTGCACGCTTATCTCAGAAAAGACTTATCCGATTTAGATGTGTTTTCACTAATACATTGTGGTAAGCTTCACTTAACATTTAGTGTTTCAAGTCCATCGGTTCATAAATAAAAAAGATATGCCAATTTAAAGAATTACGTCGAACATTTGTTAAATTTTCTATATCTATCTTTTCTTTCTCTGTTCAGTAGCATTGACTGAAACTTTACTAAACTTCATAATCTTAAAATAAAAATGTCTGCCCCAAGTAACTATTCCACGCGGACGAAGTCGCGGGCAAAAGCTAGTCCCTCATAAAATTTATGTAAATATTTTTCACATTGCAGTGCATAAATTAAACAAAGCCTTATACAAAACATATTTCAAGGTCGCATTCTGATTTGTGAAACCTAATGAATAAAGCCAAAGTGATTTGTAACAGTTGTACTATTACATTGCATCCTTTATATTGCACATAAATGATTTGTTAATAAATCACTCACAAAGGTTTTGTAAATAGAACATGCAAGAAACTGGTCTAGAACTGATTAAATCGCTAAAACATTTCAGAGGATTGAATCGCAGTGTCTAAATATTTTTTTTAATTTACAATATTAGAAACTTAGTTACCTCTCAGAGTCATCAGTCTGCTCCTCACTATCCTCCTGGCTCTCAGTACTCCCATCTCCTGCTTTGTTCAGAGTACCAACTACATTGCTCAATGCTCTGTTACTCACTGCATGTGGTGGCTTCTTATCTATTCTCACTCTTTTTATTTCTTTGTTCTGACTTTGATCTCTGAAAGCAGAAAATATTTTGATATGAAGTTGTTAATAGATGTTAAAAACATTTGATTTTAAATCATTCACTTTAAGTTGATAACATTTCATAAAGAGTTAAGTATTTGACAACATGCAAAATAACAACAATACCTAATAACAGCTACAAGATGTCTGTTGCACAACACAATGAGTCGACGGATTTGGGAAATAAATGGACAGCTGACAGTCGTGTTGATCGCTCTCACTCGCTGTTCCCAGATCAAGGCCTCCATTAAACCTTGCAGACATTCTGGACCTGGATACATAATTCAATACTGGCTTTACAAAAGAGGGAGCAAAACAATAAAAATATTTTGAAAAATCAAAACTATAAAGAACAAAGGAACCATGTGGTCATGATTTTATTTCAGTTTCATGAGCACAGAAAAACATACCTGGGTCTTGTTTCCACTTCAGGTCATCAATAATCTGATGGGATTCTAATGGTGCCACCTGGTTAGATTGTAAAGAGATTCTGAGCTCCTCCTCAGCTGACAGAGCACTGCAGGGTGGGCAGGCGCACCCCGAGTGAGGTCCACAGAGACCATCACAGCAGGTGCAGGTCAATATCTAGAACAACAGAAATGTTTGTGTTTGAGCTTCTGTATGTGTCATTCTAATATAATATTTACAAAACATGTAAATAGTAAACAAGTACCATGTTTCAAATTTAAACTTTATAGATGTAATAGAAAATACACATACCCTCAGACCACAATAGTATTTTCCACTGTCACCAAGTTTAGCAGTCACACCAGCACCATTTACGAGTCCATTTCCGGCGTTGAAATATATTTCTCTATCTTGCAAGAGGCTGTTGAATAGAGTGCACAGAGCATCAGGATTATGTAGCGCTTCCTGTAAATCAGGATTTAACCATTTTGCATCCAAATGCTGCTGAGGACGAAATATGAAATCGTCCTGCTCGTCAGAGATAGACATTTCCGCAACCGGTGCCTTAAACTCATTCATACCCCCATTTTAAATAGTAACAAAAACTATCTTGGGAAATCTTAACAATTTCAATCGATCGTTCTTATATTTTCATTCTAGAATATCGAGTAAAAAAATTATTAAAATAATACATCGAAACAAGAATCGACAAATCAATCGGCCCGAAGAAAACTGTCAAACGAATTCGTTTCGTTTTTCGGGAATCAGCTGTGTGATTTCGTTTACGATGAATAAAAATTTATTGAAGAATAGAAAACATATTTTTCGAATGCTTTTTGATTTAGCTAATTTCAAGAGAAAACTAGTTCTAAAAATAATTGTATCCATTATTTTGTAAACGATTATCTGTCATGCGGCAGATAAATCTGTGTTTTGTTATGAAAAATGGAACGTTTCCACCGACTGGGCGTCTTTCAAAGTCGTTCTGAACCTTAACTATAGAAAATATGTTTTTGAAAATAATTGACGCATTTCAATCAAAACTATCATACACTTTAGAAAACTATTGCGACTTGTTTTTTTCCACTAAACAAAGTAAACAAGGTCTTATTATTATGGCTAGTTTTCAATAACGAGACATGAAGCATAAACAACTGTGAAGTGTTGTAGATTTAAAGTTTTCAAATGCACTTAGTTTGCTGCATTGATTGATTTGCTCGCACAGATTAAAAAAATATATTCATCGCCGTCGTGTTATTGTGCGTTTGTGATGTGTGATTCCTACGCAATAATTTAGTAATTAAAATTATATTGTCATATATATGGGTACTGTGCTATTGTTCCAATGGATACAGATATATTGATTGAGAATAAAGACTGCTTCTACGGTAAAATCAGATTTAATTTCTCACGCTCAACTCCGGCTAATTCATAACAACAATGTGCTGCTAATTTTCTTTGAATCATGTTATTGACCTCTCAAACGTATTTTGTGTTCGCACGTGTCCTTGACTACGCTTTCGGTTTTATTTCAAAGCGCGTAATAAGTTACAAAGGAACAAAGATTTCTCGGAAACATGTGCACCACGAATTCTGTTTTTATCGCGTAGGGGCAAGAAAGTTTATATCGTGTTTTATCACTACCGATAAGAACTGTCACTTGCTTTACACCAAATCTATGTAATTTTTTTAGGTGAAGATTTTCTTGATCAGTTGTTATCAAACGACTACAAATGGTCGTCACTATTGGATGCGCCAGATGCCTCACCAAGCGAGATCCTGGCTGACGCAGCACCTATCCTGGTGCCGCCGATATCGCCGATATTGAGCATCAAGTCATCAGAAGGCAGCAGCAATTCAGATTCAGGCAGTGAAGATGATTCCAAAAAGTAAGCTGATCAGTTACTTTCAGTTTCCGACACTTTCACTATAAACTGGACTTAACATAATTTTTGGAGCAAAAGCACATGCACTTTCACTTTTTAATTTTATTTTTTATCTTATAACATCAAAATGTTCTGCAGCATGCCATAGTAGAAATAACTCAACATTTATTCTTACTAAGTACTTTTTTCTCTCTCTTGCAGCAGTTCCAGTAGCATTTCTGTTGGACAGTCACCCCAGTCACCCTTTGATTGGTCAACAAATTTTTGTGAGGAACCTGCCAGCAACCTAAAGCTTGAAGATATTGAATTGTTTCTGCAAAAAACTGGTATGTTAACTATTATGAATTCTTGTTAGATTCTGTTACATCTAAATATATGATGGCTCTTTATTTGTTACTACTACTGTTTGTGCAGATAAGTGCAATTCTTGTATTTTGCTGCTTTACTATTGAATCACATTTGAAGTAAGAAATATTTTTTGTCTGGATCTCACAAGGTTAAGTAATTAACTTATTGAACGCCAGAGCATAAACGCAGCGGCCTACCCCCAGCGCCCAGCCACAAATTTGCCGTTCTTTTTGTCACATATTTGTGACATTTGGCATACAGGGCACAGGCTTGCTTGTCATGTATATGTGACAATGGAGTTCAAAAGGTTAATAATAGATGGCATTTGTACACAGCTCCCAGTCCTCCCAACCCACCTTTACACAAAGCGCAAACAAATGGAGTATCTCCTGAAAGAAATGGACCTGTTATGGCTATTGAAAATGGTGTTATTAAGGTACTGATCATGTTCTTTTAATCTCTTTACCACTTTTACCTTGTTCACGGAGTTGTTACTATTAGGAACAATAATTGTTCACAGGTTTAAAGATTGTGTGAAATCATAAAAAAAAAAAAATATCAGTGGGACAGTGGGTGTCCCATTGATAGGCAAAGGCCTCCCCAAGTTCTCCCAGGAATTCTTTTCTCGTACCATTACATACCAGCCCTCAAGGTACGCATCCAGATCACCTTGCCACCTACAACATATAAAACTAAAAAACTAAGTGTATTTATTTCAGGGCATTAAAATGGAGATTGAAGACTGTGATACTGAACTAAGCAACACTTATTCTAAGTTACACAAAGGTGAGTTTACCAATTAACCCATTGGCAGAACAACTTGTAAAATTTGGTAACTGTTTTATTGTAGAAATAAAAAAATACACTATACAAAGTATTTTTTGTACACAAAAGTAACAGAGGCATTACATAACAGTTATAAAATTAAATGTTAACAATACATGGGAATGTCATTGCATGAGAACATAAAAAAATATGAATATGAAATATTTACATGTAAGGTGACCTTGTATGTGCCTGTACCAACCTTAATTGCAGTTGTGTAGTATTTTTTTATTTCTATTCTACAAATTGCTATACGAGTGTGCACCCGTAATGTTTTATCAAGATACCAATTTTTATGTTTATCCATCCCTATAGAGAATGTGTACGGTTTTGACTATGCCAACTAGAGCTGCATTTTCGAAATTTATTAGTAAAACATACTGGACATGGACGCTTCTGTGCTGCCACCTATAGTTCCTGCACATTCCCTATTCATTTGTAATATTACACTGTATTTACATCTTTATCCGCAATATTTGCAATGATGATTATTAAACAATAAGCTGCCGCCTGTGTGTAATAAGAACTCCCACCCTTTATAAATGCCTGTGTTATTCTAATGTTAAGCTATATTTGTATAAAATTTCTTCGAAATCCGCCCAATCATTATTGTGTGAAAGAGTAACAACCTATTATTTAGCTATTTCTGACTTACCAATTTTTTTATTTTAGGGAATGGTTACCAACAAAATTCATACTTCAAGGTAGTAAATGAAAACACATATAATTCCCCAAACAATAAGCAAACAGTAGTGAATGGTCAGATTCAGTTGAAAATAGAAGTAGAACACAAGAAGGTACCTAGTATACTTAAGAGAAATTCCAATGTGACGAAACCGCCCAGTATTGTGATCCCGGCAGAGAATACAAAGGGCGGGAAGATTGCCATATCCCCGATGACTCAAACCAAAGCCAATGGTGCCAAGGATCATCAAGTGCAGGTTGGTATAAATACATTTTAAGAAAATTATTGTGTTTGGACAACCAAATGTTATAGTTTGAATGCAGTAATTTATTATAAAATATGTTTTTGTTACAAAATTTCCTTAAATGCAATCTTGACCTCTGTAATCATTAATAAATAGCAAGTAATTTTTATTTATTTTATCACAACAGTTGAAAACCAATTAAAGTAACTAAAAAGAAAGATTATTAACAAAAAAAAAAATTACATATACAAAAAAGAAAACAAACACATATTTAATAAATTAAAACAGAAGAATAAAAAAGATTAACAATTCTTTCATAAATCCCTCTCGCAGTATTTCTGTCATGCCAACTTTTTGCAGGCTTTTTGATGTTAGATCATCATAAGTCGCCTTTATCTTGGGGTTGGTGCAGCATTTGACAATGTTTCATTGTCTATTGGCCACCATAAAATTCAGATTAAGAAATCTCTATATATTTTTTAAGGTAACCTCACCTAGAAGCAATATAGTGATTAATCCGAAACCGGTTGTGCCCACAAATGGCACGACTTCAAACATAGTACAAAACCATGTGATACCTCCGAAATCAGAATATGAAAGTCCAAAGAGCCCTACAATAGACCTCTCGAAGTTCAGTGAAGCTGAGATTAGAGCTATCAAGAAGCAACAGAGGATGATAAAGAACAGGTAAGGAAGCATGAACTGTCTCATTCCATTCTCAACCACTCATCCAGCTTCTACCAGCCATAAGGGTTCGTTTATTTTTAACCCCCTGCCTGCCTCCCTGCCCACTTACGTGATTAACGGACGACCCCTAAAAAAGTTTGTTTAAAAATACAAGATTTTTAATCTGGAAGCTTCCCCATTTTCTTCAGCACACACTGAAGTATAAGATAGTCGTTAGTGAATAATAAGAATACTTATGATTTTGAGTCTTATAATGATATACCGGTAGGTAAATATAAAAAAAAGCTGTTGGCAGTAAATGCAAATACGTGATAATTCGTATTTTTCGCCTTGACCTTTTTAATAATATTTTTCCTGTTAGACTAGTAGTAATACTTAAAACCTATTACAGAAATATAATAATATTAACTAAATTAATACGAACGAATTACACAAAAAATATAACATGATGACTTTTTTATCACAGTCGGTGCGTGACTTTTACGACTAAATAGCTTTAGATAGAAAATGAAATGATTTATAGGAAAGCAAGAATTGTCCTTAGCTCCCCTTTTCTATACGGCCTGACAGACTAATGAAGATCATGTGGCTGAAAAACAACTTTACGACCATGGAAACCCAGTTTTTTTTTTAAAGTACCATTCTTTGTACATTTCAGGGAATCGGCATGTCAATCTCGACAGAAAAAGAAGGAATATGTGACTGCTTTGGAGCAGCAGCTGTTTGAGGCGCAGCAAGAGAACGCCAGGTTGCGAATAGAGAATAAATTACTTAGAGACCAGCTTGAGAATAGTGGGAGGGGTAGAAAGGTAAACATTATAGCTTTTTTTGGACGACTCGGAATGAGCACCTCGTGAGTGGAGCATTTAGTTCGAAAATACGATGTTTCACTGCCCCTTAATGTATTATAGCTATAGCAGCATGTTGCCCCTTTATACTTACGTATTGTTTTTTTGTTCCGAATGTGTAAAGGAGCCATTCATCCAGATGCAATGAAACTGTGAAACAACAGTTTATTAGTATCAAATAATGTTTTACCAAATCAATTAATATACCGTTAGCCTGAAAAATATAAAGTAATTTTTTCCTCATTGCTTTCAACGTGATATTTCAATTGCCTCTCGAGGGAAAACCATTAATACAGCTAAAATTATGAACCATTTAATACAGCTAATAATATGATGTTATAATAATACAGGTGTTAACACGACCTTGTTCTAGTTTGCATACCTATATAACGACTTTGTTAATTACTTTGTCGTCAAATACAGATGGTTTGTGTATCCACAGATGCCGCGAATCGACGCTTCACTTCTGATACCTAAGAAGAACATAGCTGTTATATTCGCTATGGTTTTCATGGTGTCACTTAATTGGAATGTTTTAGGGTAGGTAATTAATTGACCACTTGACCATCATTCATGGCTTTACTGAAAAAAAAATTACCTTCAAAGTTCAGACTCGTTAATTTAGTTCCTTTGAAGAGTGATTTATGTCAACCGGTCTTAAAAGTTGCCGTTAAGGAAGTCCATTTTCCTCACTTACTCATGAACATTTGCATTTCTAAATTATGTTTGTTTCTACCCTTTTCCTGACAATTGACTGTTTTTCAATGAAGGTGGAACGCAAAGCCTTTTGTCGGGCCCGCTGCACCACATCACACCAGACATCTACTGTGGTCAGAGGACAATGCTGTAGATATCGCGAATGGTGTGTACCCTTTATCAGTATTACCTACTCACAGTGTTCCGGGCATCCCTTTGAAGTCCCCTTGTGTCTGTGTTTGGTTACTATGAGTACATCTCTGCCTAACCTTTTGGGTAAAACAGGCGTGGTATTAATGTCGCAACCAACTAACAGCTAATCAGCGGCATAAGTGACATGGGCAAGTCATTTAACGATATTGAACCAAAGATGTCACTTAGGGCGCTGAAAAATCGGTGCAGTTAAATGAAAAGCCTAGGCAACCAGTTAAACAGCTGATAAAGCTATTTGGCTGCGACATTAAGAATAATAATATATCATTTATTTCAGGTAACAAAGACCCATAACATATACATAACATACCTTACAGACTATCATACATATTTATCAAAACTACAAAAAATATTAAACATCGTAGTTGAATGGCATAGTTCTTGTAATTTCAGAGCTATGACGATCTTGATAATGTCAAATAATTTGCATCTAATAATAAAAATCCAATAAAAAAAACTAACAACCAATTCAATTTCAATCTTATTTACATGCCATAAAGTACCTTTTAATATCAAAGGTGTAGGTTCAGCCTGCTGTTTTATTGCAAACTTGACCTTTCATAAAGTCGTTTTAAAAATGTCATAGCAATTTCTATGCAGAATCAGTAAGTCAAGCTAAGTGACCTTTAATTTCATTACAATAATACTCAAACAAATAATAATTTATTACAGATGACATAAGTAACGGTACATACGTCACAGATTGTCAGAATGCTACTGTCAAAGCGACGGACTTCGTGAATATTAATCAGACTGAAAGCATACGAATAGCCGGTGAGCTAAACCGCTGGATAGGGGGCGGCAAGACGTTGAACTGGACGTATGACGTGCCGAGGAAAAAACGGCAACCTTATCTGAGTGAGGAAAAGATTAATGGTAAATAGTTTTTCTCCTGACAACAAAGGGCAGGAAGAAGAGAGATTTCTGTCCTCCGTCGCCCTGTTCTTGTCTTTGTGTTTTTAAAGCTACTAAACAACTTCTATAGTGTCGTTTAGAACATTGTCAAGTATCTCCTTATAAAGATTCTCATTAACAAAATGGAGTAACGTTAAACACGCTTAATCATCTCTTACCTACTCATAATGATTGGAGATTTTTCTAAACGATGAGTATATTTTTTCCAGGTGGTTTGCTAGAAACGTACAGGTTATTTAACAAACTGCAACTAGATGGCAATCTCGTGGAAATTCCTAGCGTTCGAAGTCAGGTGAAAACTATCAAAGATAAGTCGCGTTTACGACGACTGAGGAGGAACAAAGAGATCGACTTCGCAGAAAACGCAGTCATAGACTATGAAACTCTATACCGGAAGCCTATAAGGAAAGCTGTCAACGATTTTAATATGGATGACTTGGGCGAATGGAATGCGTTACTACAAGCGCTCCACAGGCGGGACGATACATTCTACATTGTTGGTTTTGGAAAAGGAGAGCATCTATTATTACCAGCAGTATCACATAATGTTACAAGGCCTCCCAAAATGGCTTTGATTTTACCAGCTAGGAGTGGTAATGGTAAGTTGTTCTGTAATAAGATTTAAAAAAAAGAAATACTGAACGAGCTGCTCCGTTGGTCTCTCGGTCGCAAGCGCACCAGCCGAGCGTGGAGTCCTGGGTTCGATTCCCAGGTTGGGCAAAGAGTGTTATTGGGCTTTTCCAATAGGAATTTCTCAGTGACAGCCCGGAGTTAGGAAGTTGGTGTGACACCCCCGTGTCTCGGAAAGCACTTTAAGCCGTTGGTCCTGCGCAAGATCTCTCTCCGGTCGTGTCGGATTGCCATCCCATCGGAATATGAGAGTGATGGCAGAGGGAGTGCACCTGTGTTTGCGCACACACTTGTGCACTATAATATGTCCCGCGCCGATGGCTAGTCTCGTTTGAGAGCGGCCGCCATGGCCAAAATCGATCAGGACTATATATTTATAAGATTCAAATTTGGACGAACCAATTATATAAAAACGTCTGTATCGAAGCTTCATAAATCAGAAATGTATTTTTTCAGATTCTTTACTGAACGATCATGTAACACTGATGCAAATTGATTGTTCAGTCGTCAATACTACTCTAGTCAAGCTTAAATCTGACGCACTGCCCGAGAGTTTAAGAAAACCACCTACCAATGACGCTGCAACGGAAAACGAAGGCAAACGAGAAAATACCACTAGCTATTACAAAACAAATAATGTTAATGTTGACACTAATCTCTTAAAAAACACTAGTAATATATCTAATTATTCAAAAAATCAAAATGTGCCACATAAAGCTGTAGACGTGGGCAAAGACGATACGTTTGCTCACTATTTGTTTTCTAAATACGAAAACACTAAAGATAGTCCGGTGAAAAGGCCGCGTAGTAAAAGCAATAGAAATGTTGAAAAAGAAAATCCAACATTTTCTAATAACAGTTTAAGTTCAACATGATTTAATATGATTTTCAGTCCTTTGCATACAATTTCCGAGTGAAAAACCTGGTGTTTGAGGTTTTAACCAAGTTTTTTGTTCTTCTAATATGGCCTTTTAGCCTTGCCTCAATGTTAATTATATCATGGGGATTGTGATAGTAGTCTTCCTCTCTCAGCAATGTAAAAACATTATAATTTATGTTATTTACAATCAGGGAAATAAATTGTTGAGCAAATAATTTGCCGGAATGACAGTGGTCACATGAATTTATGTACTATTCAAGTTGAAAATAAATTTGCGCATTACATAATCGGGTTTCCAGAATGAATATATATCTTTATCAAAGTAATATGAGTGAATTTCTCAAGGATCGATCTGTGTTTTTTGTTTCAATAACCGCCATTGTTATCATTCAAAAAGATATTCCATCACGAATAGAATATATAGGTAAGTCACCGGAAAATTGCAAACGCCGTAAGATTGTAAAATAACGCGTGAAATTGTAAACTATTTTCTCAATCAGACACGGATAATATTGGAAACTATTGAATTTGGATGGGATTGATTTTATATAAAATGATTTTTCATAATATATCGAGAAATTATAATCTAACAAATATTTATTACAATCTTACGGAGTCTGCAATTTTCTGGTGATATATATACCTATTCTTCGACGTTTTCCATTATAAACATAATGTATCATATACAATAGATTTAGATTAAGAATATTATTTAATCGATCTCAACATGTCAAAACCATAAGGTATGCAATGATTGTTTTGATAGCTATAAAATATTTACCTGAAAATAAGTTACAGTGTTATTGTAAATAGTCTTAGAAAAAAATTGAAATATAGTTTTTGACAAGCCTACTTAAATATTAAGCCAAAAGTTGGCTGTGTGTAATATTATAACAGGTTTGTGTATAAGTATGCAATATTCCATTTACTGATTTATGTTGGTTGAATAGTTTATTTCAATAATTTATCAAAGCTAGTCCTATGCTCTTGGCCTTTGTCTTGGAGATAATAAGTTGTATGAAAGTACTAAACTTCTTTGTGCTTAGTTGGCATTTAAAAAAAAAAACAACTTTATTTTGAAGTTAACTGCCAACTCGATGTAAACCCGTATCTCCTGGCAGACGCTAAAAGAATATTTACAAGTGAGGAATGAAATAAGTAAGACGAGAAAAATTAGGTTGGTATATACTTTGTTTTAGTTCAGCTGTCCTTAATCGAAATAATATTTTTTATTATTGTATGTACCTCAACCTAGTTATTCGTTGTTTAGTGTATATTTTCTAGAGTTAATATCTAAACTGAATGTTGAAAAGATTCCAGGTTTAATAATAGTTCTCTCTTTCATGCCCTTAATCGAGCTAGTACGAAAGATTTAATTCATTAGTTTCGCACTACTTTGCCAAAAGATGTTCGCGTTTTAGTTTTGACAACGTTATATCGCCTGCTTCCAGGATGTGTGAACATATAGTATCACTTGGGCGACATTATTACGGTGAGGACAAGTCTAATGATTTAAATCTTTCGATAGAACTGGAATAATTAGCTCTTAATTAAAATTAAAATGTTAATTGATGAACTGTTTATATTATTTAACAAATTATTATATTATGAGTTGTCATATTTTTAACTATCACAAAAATAACTAAGTACCTATTAGTTTATCACTTGTTGTTTATGTTGAATTTATTTCACGGGAAATAATTTATTCACGTTATTTTAAGTTTTCAATATAATATGCACTTTTTGTACACAATCCGAGTGTAATGTGTATTTTTTTATTCCGTGAATCGAGTATTCAAGTTATAAATAAAGGATATACATTTTTAAAACTGTTTCATTTTTTTTGCACCCCATATTTGTATCTTGGTCACCATCGCTAGAAATGTTAAGTACTTACGAAATCCTCACCTGCTATATCTTATCTTATTCGGGAATATTAAACAGCTGCAATGAGACAGTAGGTAAAAAACAATTTACGTTACGGCATAACTGAGTACCCTTCAATATATCACCAGTTACTTTCACAGTAAACAAACTGCGGTGATAATCAAATACTTAAGTGTATATTGCTTAGGAAAGGATGGGCAAAATACTATGAAATCTAGTCCAACCAACTGACAGGGCCAAAATTTGTATCCACTGAACCTGTATCTTCCAAACATTCTATTACGCATAACGCACTAAATGCTGCAATATTATTTCGTTAAATGTGATACTACTACAATATTAGATACTCATCAAACTGGGACAATTGACCAGAGCTTCCATAACATGAATTGAAGAGCCCTTTCAGAAAATTTAAATCTCATTGCCCTGGGATACTTGAAACATTTTGTCACGTCTTATTTTTTTTAGAAGATAATGTAATCAACACAGAGTAGGTACACTATAATATACTCCAATGAGCCTTTAAAAATGAGTGGTTCAGAAGGGCTATTTCGGGTCAGAATGAAACGTCAAAACATAAGTTTAATTCTGCTGATTATACATAACAACGTAGGTACGTGTAAAAACATAAGCCTGCTATTGGGCTTAGCCGCAGTCGGGTAAAAATATAAAGGTGCATACGTAACGAGATAATACCTCAAACGGGACGGGGACGTGACGTGCATTTTTCTTAACGTGAATGTGGTCACTGGTCTTAACACATAAGTACAGTACAGTGATGGTGATGGTTTGATGAACAATAGACGTGCTAGTGTTGGATCAGATAGCTCGCAATGTTTAATTTTTAACCAACGAAAAAACAGAGGAAGTTCTTAAGTCGACGCGTATATACTTTTTTTGACGTTTACATTACAAAGGAGACGTGCATCGTTCCCGTCCGATCTGAGGTATTATCTCGTTACGTACGTATGCAGCGACCTTAAGATTCTGTACGAAAACTATTTCTGTCAAGTGTCAGTGTCAATCCAGTGTCAGATTCAGCAAGAAAAATAACCTCAAAAACAGTAGTAAATAAAAATATGTTTAAATAAGACATTGATTACCTACTGAAAATATTAAATTGCCAGTTATATAAAGTGGCAGCAAAATGAATTGTATACGATTGCTACGTCTAGCTGAGCGACAACAGTTCAAAACATTTTTTCAGACTACTTCGGCTAGATCCATCTCAAATCATCCGATGCGTTTCATGGAGACCCAGAACATGTGGAGAGAAAGGGATGGTGTATCAAAACGATGGCAACTGATATATAAAGCACCTATGGATACAGCACTAAATTGGGCTTCCGCATATTTAACTTTATCAACCTCTATAGTTGGGGCTGGCACAATCTACTATGGTACATTTGTTTATGATAAAGCTGATGCGTATACCCCTGTAACAGTCGGTGATGGTGTGGTCATTGCAAACAGCCCTATGGAGTGTTTTGCTTACCTCGGAGCATTTCTTGCATTACATTTTGCTGTACAAGTATTAATATCAAAATATGTCATCAGGCTGTATCAAGACGGCGACGAATATTTAGCAGTATTTAGAGGTCGTTTCTTCAACAGAATAAATAAACATCAATTCAATTTGAAAGAGTTTAAAAAATTGAGTCCTACTTTTGTGGTTTCATGGGGTGATGCCAGGTTTGATCTTGGGAACAAACATGGTATAATTTTGGAAAATTACTTTAAAACTCCTGAACATTTTAACTACTTATTAAACAAAAAAAGTGCTGATAAACCTGATGAAGATTAGTGAACAATTAAATATGTTTGATTAGTTTTGTAAATATAATTTTTGTAGTAAAATATGATTTAGTTCCAAGTGAAATGTAGGCTTTCTACACATACAAACAGCCTAACCTTATGTTATGATTTAATTCTTGATGCTGTTCATTAAAGAAATTGTTTTTGTAAATCTAGTTGTTTGTTTAAATTGAGTGTTTGCCAAATACTCTTTTAGTTCATACAAAAAAAATGGTATTGAAACAGTTTGTAAGACCAGGTAGTAAATGAAATAATAATTTGAAGTACAACAAAACTTTTATTAAATCTGCTAATAAACTAATCTACATTGTTATATAGTTAAAATCCTCCAGTAAATGCATTATTCCACTTATGTCTTGAATCTCTTTTCAGTGTGTCAGAGTCCATTTTATTTTTACTATTTTCAAATTGTTCCAATGCTTCAATTTGTTCCTGCTTTGGCGCCAATTTCTTAGTGACCAAACATTGACCATTTTCCTTCAGAATGGTGTAATTGATATCATCTTTGGTTGGCTCTCCATATGGGAATTGAATTGGTGTGACTTTTATTAAATGCTTTATTTTCCAAAGCTTTGAGTTCACTTCTGGTATGTTTTTCACTACAGTAACTTGATTTTCACACTGAAAATAAGAAGGAGATTAAATAAATCTTTAATAGATATAAATAGTACAGTTATTTATGTACATTATATTGTTATATATTTTAAATTAAACAGTTACGAGTATATTAAAGTGTGATGTGTCTTATGATTTTCCAATTTTAACACATTTTTAGACGAACCTACTTTCTTAATAAAAATAAAATAATTGATAAATGAAGACACATACATATATGACTATCCCAAAGTATCCTTTAGTAGTCGACAGTCATAGTGTGTAGTAGTGGATATAATATTTAATACTTACTTCTTCCAAAATGTTAAATTCTCGAAGAATATCTTTGAGGAAGTGTGACTGGTGTTTGCTGGGTTTGATTCGTTCAACTCTGAATAATTTCGATGGTGTTACAGGTGGATCTTTGTGATCAGGATGTCTGAAAAGTTTATATCATGGTTAGGTACTCGTTCGAAATGCAAAATAATTAGAGAGTGAGAAGAGAGTTTAGGAATTAGTTTCTATTATACCTTGGATAGTATACTATGCCCCCTGGATATCGAATTCCACCGGGCGGTTTATAGCCCTTCGATCTAGTTATTGCAACTAAAGGGTTAAACACTTTTAATAGTTGCCCATTCATTTTTATATGATCACAAATTATATATTATTATCTAGAATGTTTTAGATAACCTCAAAACAATAATATTATTTTGAAGTTTATAATTTTGTTGCCATGCTAAAGTTTCTGAATTTAAAGTACAGACTATATATTTATTGCGCTAGTCTACATCGGGAAAATTCAGCGACAACCCTACGTTCGTCTCATGTTCGCTATCGGTTTGACTTCAAAATTAGGTAAAAAGTTTTTTTTAGTTGAAAATGATGAAAACAACTACGAGTTTAGAAGTTTGTGGGTTCCAGTATCTTTGAAAACAATATAAAAGAAGCTTTTGTTTCCCATTGCCCTTACAATTGCAAAAAAAAAATTGTTTCTAATTTGTTGGTAGTTTTTATTTTTCTTATAATCTAAGTTAGGTACTATAGACGCACATCAAGCTACCCGAAACTGTCAAATTTTTCCAATCAACCTTCAACCTAATGCAGTATCGATAAAATTGTGACAGATTGTTGTAGCTTGATGCTGGCGTCTGTACGTTCTTTGGGAAATGGGCCCCTCGACGGGTGTAGGCCTCCTCCGGTTTCTTCCATTTGTCTATGTCACTTGCAATATTCAGCTAATCGTTTCCTGCTGTGTCTGTTTTGTCATCAGCCCACCTTCTCCCTCTCTACTCTGTTATTTTAGCTGTCCACCATCCGTCTTTGTATCGTGCTACGTGGCTAGCCCATTGCGATTTCAGTTATAGGGCTTGCGTTGCACATTCATGATTTTGTGTTTTTTTTATGTTCAGTAAACTTCTCTCAATGGTTCTTTCTGTTATTTAGATCTTTTGTTTGGCTCTTGTCGTGAATAATCAAGATTGAAAACCATAAGCCGTTGTTATTTTGCTTGTCGTCTTATCGGAATAACAAATTGAGAATTAAAGAGACCCTATGTTTGTGGGGCGTTAGGTATTTGGGTGACCCGTAATTCCCCGCGTTTTTGGTTTTCCCTCTCGGTCCGTTTTACAGTGCATCACTATGTCACTCTTTAGTCTCTGGTAAAGTTGCCAAATAATCTGTCAATGTCATAAATAAGTCGAGTATTTTCAAAAGTTTGTTTTGCAGTTTACGTGGGAATTGGTTTATTGGTTTATAACAATTTTTTAGGATTAAGATTTTTAATCAAATATGATACTTGATTATTTCTGATGCTTTTGCAAAGCGTTTGTAAGTGTTTTTATGAAGTTCGGAAGCGCATATTGAAAAGACAAGACTTAATGAAGAAAGTTCGGTTTGAGAGTCCTGTTAAAGTTTTTAAATCTATCAACATGAACGAGCGTGAGTGCCATTCACCTCGTCCACTAATTGAGAGGCAGTTACATGCTAACGTACCTGACTTATATATTCGCCCGAAGGTACTGCCTTATAATGACGACCCAGTGCAATTGTTTGAAAGCAGCAATAGCTCCCCGTATCCAATAATGAACAAAACGCCGTTGCCAGTCTTTCAGAAGGGGCCGGACTGGTCGCCGACTAATGAATTAGAGCTAAGTATGCTTGATGCTTCTTACCATGAACCTCGAAGGCCGACATTTTGTAGGTCTATCCTGAAGCCTGCAGATATCAACCATAACACTGTTGAAGCTCATACAATGAATGTTCCTCAAAGTAATTCCTTACCAAAAGCTACTATTGAGAATAAAACAGTGAAACCTCCAAATATTCTTATCAAAGACAATGATTTCTTTATAAAAAGGGATAACTTAGACAAATTCCATTTAGATATGAATCCTATGCAAAAGCAACTAAGCAAGCTAAGCTTAGACAAAGAAAATAACCCTTTTACTAAGAAATCACAAATAATGCAAATGGCAGCAATTGGTCAATCTGAAAATGTAAAACAAAATGTACCACAGCCTACTAGTCTTTCTAATATGGATTGTAGTTGTCATCATTGTATTAAAAAAGTAACTTCACCAAGTGCAAGCTATATGACAAAGGAACCAGCTCCTCAGCATCACATGGCCAAGTGTGTGCCTAATTTTTATATTCAAAATGGTGGCAGACACATTCAATGTCCATGTAGATTACCTTCGCCACCCAGCAGATGCTCCTGTTGCAATCATATATCTTCTCCTCGACAATACCACTACAACTCTTGTGACACGGACCAGGTAACCAGTCCAAAAATGAATGCTGTTGACAAAAAGACCTGGGTGATAGAAAAATATGAGCAGAACCAGAAATCAGACTCAATGGAAGTGGAAAAACAGGCTAATGTTAGCAAGGAGAAGAGAGAACCAACTGTGTCTGATCTTTTTAAGATAATAAAGCTCCAGAATGAACAACTACAGCTGCTGCAAGAAAAAGTAGATAAATTCATCTCAGCCAGTCAACAAACACAAGTACCTCAGCAGACCCATAGCACAGAACATGTGGCTATTGGATCTGTTGGCAATGAACAGCACAAAATATCTATAGGAGTCATGACCAGTTTTGAAATGGTTAGAACTTCAACAGTTATCAATAAAGAGATCATGAAAACTAATGAAAATGCTCAGATTCAGTGCAACAGGTCCCAAATAAGTATAAAAGAGGTTCTGTCTAAGGGACAGTCTCCTAATCTAAACTTTTTGGATGGCATTACGCCTGTGGGTGAAACTATGAGGGCGGAGTTTGAAGCCCAAGGAAATGCTACCACTAATGGTGGTATGCTGGGACCAGCTGGTGTGAATGAAGAGAAAACATTGAATGAAATGAGCTTGTATAATGTTCAAATAGATAATGCTACTACACCTCTCATGTCACCAGAGCAAAGCTTGTATTTGGATATAAGAGATTATAGCGAGTAAGTTAATATTCGTTTGTTATTTTTCATTTAACTGTTTCCTCTTATAGCTATCTATTTAGTCTAATAGATAGCTATAAGAGGTGTAGCAAGATGTTAACATCTATAATACATTAAAAACTCCTTTTTTTCAGTTCTGAAGCAGGAAGTGATGACCAATCTAATGTTGGATGGACATATTACAACAAAGTTATGGTAAATACTACCACAAATACCTCAAATACAATTCTCTTCACTGTTTAAAGGCAGCACTGATTTAAATTTTTTTTTTAGACTCATGTCAATGGCATGCTGCAGGATTCAGACATGCCATCCTCGGCCAGTGCTCTATACAGGAATACTAGACAACAGATGCAGACTGTGCAAATGCAGATTGACAAGACTAATGTTAGTGTTACTAAAAGGTAAATAAACATGATAATATATAATCTCATTTCTATCTGATTGTCTTGTTGCAATGCAGGAGGTAAACTAGTCTAAGTATTTTTGTTGTAGTACTGAAAAAACCTAATTAGTCCATCAGATAGATTTCCAAAAAATATTGGACATGTATTTTTTCTTTTTTCACGTAATCACAAAATGAAGACGATACAGTGCGTTGAAAACACGCGTAATTACTTAGATTTTTGAGTAAAATACCCCATTTTTTACTAGGTAAGGTGATACATTTGCCTAACATCATCATCATCATCTTCCTGCTCTTATCCCATGTTACTTGGGTTCGGCGCAACACGTTTTTTTCTTCCATTCTGTCCTGTCAACCGTCACAACACTCCTAATACAATCCATCCATCTTTTCTTTGGCCTCCCTCTCCCTGTCCAGCCATCCACATTTATATTCATAACTCTTTTAGTTACGTGCATTTCATCCCTCTTCACATGACCATACCAAGATAAGCGGTTCCCTTTCAATCTTTCCGTTATTGGCGCCACTTTTAAGCTACCTCTAATGAACTCATTCCTCACTTTATCCATTCTCGATACTCCACACATCCATCTCAACATTCTCATCTCCACCACATGCAATCTTTTCTCATCCGTCTTTTTCACAGCCCAACATTCTGATCCATACAGTACGACAGGTCTTATCACGGACTTATAGATTTTCCCCTTTAACTTGAGGGGCATCCGTGGGTCGCAAGTTGTTCCAGTGACCTGTCGCCATTTCATCCATCCTGCGTTGATCCGGTGCGTTACGTCTCGGTCTGTATCGCCGTCCCGTTGGACAAGCGACCAGAGGTACCGAAAGTCGGAGCAGATCGGTATAGGAGTTCCGATGAGAGCTGCAGGTATAGGACTGGAGAGACCACCGAAATCGCAGAACAGGTATTCTGTTTTTGTTCTGGTCAATTTTTGGCAAACCCTCTCCAGTCTTTGCCACCACGTCTCCAATCTGCTCTGGACCTCTAGGCCGCTTTCGGCAACTAGCACAATGTCAGCAAACAGCATGCACCAGGGAGCCTCTTCCTGAATGTCCGACGTCAGAGCGTCCATTATCATCAGGAAGAGGTAAGGGCTAAGGGCCGACCTTTGGTGCAAACCGATTGCCACACTGAAGTTGTCAGTGGTGCCCACTACAGACCGAACTCGGGTACTGAATTGACTGTACATCGCTCGGATCAACTGCACATACTTCCCAGGCACACCTTTCTCCTTAAGTAGCACGCCTAAAAGTATGTGTAAAAAGAATCATCAAAATCAGTCGTCAATTGGCAGAGAAATTGGTTAACAAACTTACAATTTTCTTTATTTCCTTATTTCAGAGTTAAATTCGGCGACGATCCCCTCGGGCTACATCAACTACACATCTACGCGTCCACTGACACCAGCTTGAAGATGAATCAGCTAGCTGCAAAGTACTTGAAAAACGGGCCTCCAGTAGCGGCCCCACAACGGCTAGCCCCCAGGCCTGCGCCTGCGCCTATCGACATGTCTTTCGCGACCAGGAATTATATGGAAAGACATAAACTGTTGAAAGGTATGCTATAACATTAGCCTGTTACTGTGCCACTGAAGGACAAGGCCTCTTTCCATGTAGAGAAGGCCAGCCACGAGTATTAATTACCACTCTTTGTCAAATGCTTAAGGCAGGGTCGCCGACGGCTACTTTTTGCTGCGTAACAGTAGCGGAACAATCACAAAAATATCGCGATACAGTTGCACATAATCATCGATTGTCCGTTTTTAGCGTGAACACAAATACTCTCGCAGTGCCCTTGCTTTTATTAGATTTGTTAAGTTCGTTTGCCCTCGACACTGTTTGCATTACATAACACGTATATAACGTTTGGACCCTTTGGAATTTGTTTCAAGTCAATATGAGCTGTTCAGCAGTGACTAAATAGTAAAATATTGACAATATTGAGTAGCCAAATGCTTGGCCACTCAATATTGTCAATGATGGCTATCTAATATATAAACATCTAATATATAATATCTAATATATTTACTCAATATTAAGTGTTGAGAAAATCTGGAATGCCTTGAAATTAAAATGGGGGCACCATTTTAATTTCAAGGCATTCCAGACCATTATTTATAAAACAATGCGATACTAATATCGCAATTTATCTAATGCTTTAATGTTTTTCAGGTGTATCACCATCTTCGAAGTCGCCTACGCCAGGTGAGATGCCAAGATTTTTAGACATAACTGCTTTGAAACAGCAGCCCAAGTTTTTATAGTATACATAGTCAATTGTAGTGATTTATGTTATTATTATTTTTACGATTAAGTGTACTTCTTAATGTTTAACTTTTATTATATTGTGTTAATTAGTTTGGACTAGATTTATGAGTGACTTACTTAGCTTTATTATTAGGTGTTTTTATAGCGCATAAATAAAAAAGACACCAGGTTCTGAACAGACATTTATTTTAAACCTCAGAGAAAATAACAGAGTAAAACCCTACATTATATAAGTAGGTATATTTGTTACGGAAACAGTTGTTTTAATTATATTACACTTAAGTTTGTTCAGTATCTCGGGTTTATTATGAAGTATTATAGTAATATACATTAATTTTGTCTACGTATATGATAAAAACAATAAATTTAATTTCATATAATGTGCTATTTTAATATTTGTTTCACACAATATCACATTTTGTCGAAACAGGTGATTTAGGAAAATTGTGCCGCATGTTCATTAGTAAAAAATACGTCGTTTGACTTAATACTGATACTAGAATTATGTGCATTAAAAATTATACATTTAATATGCATGCATTTTCATAACTAAATGCATCAAAATAATGCATTTGTCATTAATGTCCATGCGGCTTTATACTCTCATTTAAAATATACATTAATTTATAGATCTTTAATAAACTTGTGAACTACTTTAACATTATTATAATTTTCTTTTGGAGGTATTCAAATATCTCTCACAGGCAATTGTACTTCCATAACTTAGGATATGGCAATAAAAATATTTTTTATGATACACCAATATTTTGCTTAATACATTTATAATATTTTCTGTGATCAATATTCTCCGCGACTTTCCTATGTAGAAGTGGGAACTATAAACAGCACGATCATAAATTGAGAAACGATATAAAAAAAAATACAATCTTATTATGTAGCTATTTACACTAATAGTTCAACATACAATATTGGGACACATACATAGTTCTAATAATAAAGAAATAAAAGAAGGATCTAAATCGAATAGTTCTACGTATTAACTATCGAAAAGCTTACATACTAAAAGACTGTCTGTTATACAATATATTTCATTTTCAATTGGACAAAACTTTATGACTACAATGTACACATATAAGTTTAGTTGCTCATGTGATATCAGCATTCATAATATTTCTTATGATTTAAACTTATGACTATCAGTTTGGTTCTTTTCTTTGGTTAGTAATTTACATTTTCGCACGACATCGAAACATTCAACACTTTACTAGATTTCTGTAATACAAGTAAATAGGTAACTTTATTTAATACATTTGAAATGTTAACACTACTATTACTTCTCTATGTACATTGAAGATATTCTGTATTAACACTTAAATAAGATTTCAATTCTCTTGCATCGCAAAATATTACAGTTTTACACTATTAAGTCTAGAAAGATAACCAAATAATTGGATGGCACTTCTTTTCTGGTGTCAATTAGACTTTCGAAAGATAATATATAATCATTTCTTCATAATTCTTTTAATCCTAAAGAGAACTATTTTACATCACTTTTTTGTCTTACATGTTGAAGTCAAGTGACTAGAATATTACATTAAAATATGAGATTCATCATTTAATTATAAATATTTATTTATTTGAATTACATAGTATCTGTAGTTACACTGTACATTGTATATTTTTTGTAAAAATTGTTGCTAGGTCATAAAATTTCTTATCCAATAAATTATTTTAACACTGAACGACATCTACATCGTAACTGTTAGTTTTAATATAATTTTGTTTATACAGTATGTTTCCCTTATATTGAGCATATATTTTGTGCAGAGCAATTAAGTTAACTGTATTATATGATTTGTATGTTTCTTATTTCAATAGCAGGGAAGATAAATATACATAAATTGTAATAAAGTATTATTTCTGATAAACCTCCAATATTGCAACAATGATAAAATATTATAGTAGTCAATGTAAAATAGCTTCATACTAATTTGTTCATACACTCTACGAAATATAGTTTTGTTCACTACACATCACCCATATTTGTTTTATCACATCTTTGCCATTCAAAAGTATCCCTCTAGTATATCTACTCATACTATGTCTACATGTAACGTCTCTACTTGATTAAAAATAATTTTCGTATAGATTAACTTTTATCTAGACATTTTAATTTGAGTGCACATGACGTTAAACTTTCACAGTTCTCTACAGTGTGACTAAGACTACCGATGACAATATTTGCAATTTTGAAAGTTCTGTCGTGTGTAGACAACTTTTTCAACACTCAATACCTACGGTCGTATATCTAGCTACTCATACATTAAAATTGTGCACCTGGTTCCGTATTCGATAACAAGCTACGAAGTTAGTTTGGTTGTCTACGTATCACTTATAAAGTTTCGTCGTCGCCTCCTCCTCTTGATTTGCTGTCTAGTCTCAGTTCTGCCAACCTCTGCCGGATGCTATTTGGCCTGAAAATGTTAAAAGTTTTCCGTTATACATTTGAAGTGTAATCGTCCATTTTTTATATTAGGTACAGACGTTATTTATTATATTAGGTAGATTAAATTGTTTAGTAACAAATTAATTGATTATTATGATACTGACCTGTCAGAAAAGTAGGATGTGACCACTTGGTCAGCGGAGACAGACTGTCGCTGGTATGCTCCCGCGCTCAAGTTGCTCTGCGGGATCTTGTAGATGCGCACGCATCGTCCACTGTTTTCTGGCAGTACTGGAAATCACAAAAAGAAACGTTAGCGTAATCAAAGTCTTATTTTAGGAACAGGCTTGGCTAGCGACTGTCGAGGCACCATTAATTTTGAGATTACACGTGCAGAATTTCTGCATTCATCTTGAAGGATCCTATTTGTTTAATTATTTAGACTGGCTAGCAGCTGCTATTCTTTGCCCCCATACTCTCTCGACCTCTCTCTACCCTGCTCTTTTATTGCAGAATCACAAATTATTGTCTTCAACAGGAAATGCTTTAAAGTTTCTTTGAAAATACGAACCTTGAGGAGAAGTAGGAGGTGAGATCGGCGCCATGCGTGTCAGTGGTGGTCTAATGTTCTCTTGTTCAGAAGAAATTGAGCTGCTTCTGCTTGAAGCTGAATTATTTTCCGAAGGTGCTGTGCGGTTAATATTGTAAGGGTCTCCCCTGTAAATAAAAAAAATGTCAAGATACGCCATAAAAAAGACTAGACTAGATTGTTGAAGTATGAAGAATTGAAGACACGATAACGATCGCTTCAACTATTCGCTCTCTTCCTATTTTCTCTTTGAGCTCATTACGTCAAGGATTCCAAGACAATTTAATCAGAACCGAGACCGGAAAAGCTAACGATCTTCTTGTCGAAAATTTCTTAAAGTTTCGTCAGTGACAATTATAAACTTTCTGAAAATATTGGTTTCGAGTTGTTTATCGTCTTTTAATATTCCGGGTAACTAATTAATTTCCCCAACGTTCAAAACGAAGAACTTATTTTAAAACCTCTATATTCTAATTTTGGTGCAACTATCTTTGAACCCTATTTTGTCCCACTTCAGGACAATAGCGTCCCTTTCGTTTTTCCACGCAACTACTCTTCTGTCCAGTGCTAAATATGTGGGCCTATTTGCCTTTTGGCCTATTAGCCTCCATATTCATCTTGGTCTATCGCGGTCGCGATATTGTCTGGTATTCAATAGGGCCCAAGCCATTATATATATATATATATTTTTAAGTATTTAAAATCATCAAATGACTTCCTCTCTGGGTGGAGCGGAAGGGCGTGTCAGACTTACTGACTAAGACCCATCCGTGTTCTTTCTAAAGCTCTCTGCGTTCCAGGGCCGCGGTGACTCTTTCCAACAAATTCCGTAACCCTAGCAGGCTCTGGCCCTAGCGGGTCCCGTCTCCTATGCTGACATCTCTTTGAGGCGTGCGTGGAAAATCAACCCGGGCCTGGTGGTGATCGGACAGCGAGCCACCCAACGCTCGCTGTCCTTGCCCCGCGCCTACGGTGGCCGGGGATCGCCCTGCGACTCTCGACGCCCGGGGCGTCTTCTGTAGCGGCGGTTGGGGCGAGGGCCTCGTCTTTCCCAAGCCATGATACTTAGGAAAGACATTTTGTTCCTTACCTATCATGATTATCATCTTCATCGAGAGAATAAGGTCCGCACTGCTTGCTCATCTGCCGGACGAGCTCATCGTGCAGACTGAGGCACGGATCTATCTCCCGACTCAAAGGCACGTATTCCGGTGCGCATGCCACATAGAATATATCCTGAAACTTTATTTGTGTTACTAAAGTAGGCTATCAACTTACCCTGAATATTACGAGTGTCCTTCGATTTATTTTCTGGATACGTTTTATGCTAATACAGAAACAAAATTTGATAATCATATCTCTAAAATTTGAGCAGTAAATCCCTTAAACAAAGGCATGCGAAGGAATCTAACAGTCATCCCTAGATGTCTGACCAAGTTTAGGATTTTCTTTTGTTTTTTTGTTAATCCTTGGACTGGTTTAAGCCAATTTAGGACGTCTTAAAATTAATGATCGCAAAAACAAGCATTCGCTTGAATTACGTATCTAAACATGTCTGAGGATAGTAAATGTTTTTCTAGATAATTTTCCCGAATAGGGTACTTACTCTTCGCCCGCAAAGCAATTTCAGTCCAGGTATGCAGGCTGCGTGTACTAGGGATCCATTAGCAACTAGTCGTATCTCTAATAAATCTTCGGCAAATGCCATTATGTAGGGGAAAGCGCATACTGAAACAACAAATTGGTTATTTCATCGATGTTAATTTTTTTTGGACGCCAAAGCATTTGGTAGAAAAAGGACACTTGATCAAGAGAAAGCCAATTTATATCCATGAAACAGCTCTCGTCGAAAATTATTCTGCTTAGAAAACTTTTGGGAAGATTATGTTTTATTAGTCCTTACCTACTGCTGCAGGCACAGTCGTCCAATGAAAATCATATTCAGTATCACTTTCCAGTCCCTTACTTGTTAGTCTTTCAAAATGGCACGTATCTGGAAATAAAACATTTTAATTTCAAATATCCGTCCAGTAAGAGAGGCATTTTTAGGGCCATACAAGAAAGGTGCTTACGATTATAACATAAAACAATTTGTCCATCTCTCTCATCTCCGATGCGTAAGGCGTTGACGAGAGTTCCACGACGAGGTCCGCTATCTTCCGAGTTTTCTGCTCGTTTAACTGACTGCGAAGAATCAAAATTATCTCATTTAAAAGGACCTCAATGGTAGTAACATAAGTGTCTTTTTCTTAATATTGATCTTAGGTATGTTTAAGTAAGGGTCCAAATTACCTGGCCAGTCCCAGACTCTAAAACTTCCCAGTGATGTTTGTATCCAACTACCATTATTCCTACTTCTCCATCCATAAGCTTGATCAATATAGGAGATTCGCTTAGTTGGATATCCTGCAAAGACAAAATATTTACGTTTTTGATTTGGCCAAGTGAGAAGTTACCATCTGAGTGTCTGAAAAACTCTTACTTTGATATGTGTATATTCGAAACCCATCTCGTTGTCAGTCTTTGATTCTTCAATCATAATCATTACTCTTCTACCAATTGCTACCGCTAATGTTGTTTTACCTCCTTCCCCTACAAAAAATGCACTTAATATTAAATAGCTTGTTTTTATCAGTTCTACCACTGCAATTTTGGATTCACTTGAACTCCGAAATGATATAGGGAAAGCTGCTCGAAAGAGTCACAGTCCAGCTCCAGCCAGTCAATGGACAGCATGAAGCTTAATCAAAAGTCTACAAAGTCCTTTAAGGAGGCAGTAGATAGAGTCGAGAAGACTGTTCAGAAGTAACACATACCCGTTTCTAGTAGATCAAAATAATGTGCAGTCTTAGTCCGTGGAAGCCTGGCATGCTTGCAGTCCTGCAGAGGTCTCATTGCCCAGGCGCCGGCGCACAGCTCTTGTATGGGCAGCGCGTACAGCCCCGCGCCCCCCGCGCCGCCCGTGGTGGACCCGCCACCCGCTATGACCCGCGCGCCCACACGGAACAGACCCGCTCGTTCGCTTACTCGGGCTGCTCGAACGCAGCCTTCCCATCTCAATACTACACGAGTTGTTCCACTTTCTGTTGGAAATAAGTTTACAGATTTTTGTCTGTTGCTAACTCATTTTCTGAATCATATTTCGACTCATGCTTTACGGATTTGACGTAGGTACTTTCAAGTTGACAGTCTCTTACAAAAGAAAAGTGACGAGACGAGGTATCTTTACAAATAGCAGTAGGCCCAGATTTCTTTGAGTGACACTGATTGGTCTTGAAAAGTCTTAGGATTAGTGACCTTCAAAGCCAGGCAAACAAAATGTAAAAACCTACCTTCTAAAATGTATGTGTTGGAAGTAGTAGATAACAAAAGTCGTCCCTCAGCCAGTTGTTCGGCACAGACCGGCGTGGCTGGGAGCGGTGCAGCACGCCACACTTTACCTTCCCATGGGGCTCTTCGGGAACCGCCGCATCCTAAATCCATTAATAACGTTACAACAACAAGTCTGGCTAATGTACTGGACCAAATACAACAAAATGCGGAATTGTATCCAATTGACTTGCTCGGCCTACAAAAAGCAGCTCACAAAAAATATTTTATCATAGTTTTGTGAGCAATAAAGACAGTTTGATACATATTCCATAGTATCGGATATCAGACTTGCTACCTGATGAAACTAGGCTAGTAGGAGCGTCGCCACGCAACACAGCATCAAGCTTGAGCGCTTGCCCCACGTGCAAGAAGTGTTCGGTCCTCGCTGCGCCGGCGCCTCCCGCCCCTGCACCGCCCGACCACACATCTGAGAGTGCTCGCCGAGATAGCATTGGCTGAAAATATGACTCGAAGTTATTAAAAAGAAGAAGGAGCGAAAAAATGGCCTAAAGATGGAGGAGGAAGGAGATCGTAGAAGGTACTAAGGTAGGATATGTTCTTTTGTATTTTATGCTTAGCGTAGAATTTAGCGCGGAAATTGCTTGGCCCTCATATTCCAGGTTAATACGAAGCTGTCGAAAAGTTGTGCTCCTTAATATCTACAATTTTGACGTCGTCGGCTCGTCGTCTATTTGGTACTTGGGATTTGGTACTGTCTCAGTTTCGATTTGCAAGCGCTCAACTGAAGCCTTTCCTCACAGGCATGATGATAATGATATGAATATGATCTGGAAGTGAAAGAAAAACATTTTTTTAGAACGGAAATATGCTAATGTGTTTATAAAATGAGCACTATATACGGAATAGCTACAGAAATCTTCTTTATGCATGAAACAACGTTATTAAAACTTTTAAAACGAGTACAGTATGTAGTTCTGAAGTAGAAGCTCAACTTCTTTAGCATACTACAAGCTTGGCTGCTTTGTTTGGATCCTAACTAGAAAGCTTCGCAAAAATATACTCCAACAAATGCTGGCAAGTGCTACCTGCTGCTAACTAGATTACAAGCGCATCTGGCATGAAACACTTACGGCTTTGTGTTATTTGCATTGACATAACTTTTAAATGAGCGGAATGTTATACGGTCCTTTATACTTTCAGAATATTTAGGTGCACAGGTGCAGTTAAAAACCCTGCCCTAATTAAAAAACTTCGTACTAAACGGAGACTTATTAAAACTTCTAATCTTGGAAGTGAATAAAGACAATATTGAAGTATCAAGTGCGTGTCAAAGTGAAACTTACCACCTTATGGTCGGAGCAGTGTTCCGCGTAGATGTCTCTTATGAGCGTGTCCAGGGTTCGTTGTCGTTTCAATGCAAATGTAGGCGTTTGGAAGGCCGCTTTCTCGCCGTTCATTAACTTTACCTGGGGATTTGAAATTGTTTTATGTCAGACTTGAATCTTCACGGTAAGGTATTCTCTAAGAAAGCAAATCATCAAAGGAAAAGCGGTGACTACTGCTTTGATGGCTGAAGATTTAGAAGTGAAAATTTACTTACGCATGCACTGAGAAGTAATAAACAGGACAGCAGTTTTTGGAAACTGTTTTCGTCACTGATGTCGGGACAGGGTCCTACTATGAACTCTTAAAACAATCATGATTCCGCTCTTAGAGGGAGACGGAGCAATACTGCATAGCGAATAGCACTATCCCTTTTACACCATCGGAATTGGATGGCATTAGCACGTCATAGTAGGGCAACTGTCCACTAACTAAGTAGGTAGCTATAGTTGTATCACTTGCCTATGAAAGTTAACTTACCAATAGAAATTCCCTGAATAGTTGAGGATCGTTGAATATAGGTGGACAAGGTAAGGAAGGGCCAAACGGTGGCACTGTATCATCACTGTATACGCTCAGTTTGTATCCTTCTTCCACCTCTGAAACTACTGCGAATATGTCTGTTTTATCTTTAAGGAAAATATCAACAACATCTTGCTAGTTTAACGTCATTAAGTACTTAAGTTCTCTTCATAAACACTAAAGTTGAGTTAGGAAAGAGATGAGAGCCAAATTTATTTTAAGGCTTATCATTTTTTCGCCCTGTCACATAAAAATATATTTAAAAAGCAATGCCACTTAAAATTCGCTAGAAACGACCAAACCGACCTCTATGGTGAACAATAAAAATTCATACATATGCAGCAGACTGAAAAATATTGATAAAAGGATACGTGTGAAATGGCTTTTGACGCACTGCGGATTAAATGTATTGTGCACGGAGTCGTCTGTGAACACAATGTTGACGATGTCATTCCCGATGTGGCGTTTCCTCTCAAGCTGCAATAAAAGTATACAAAGTTGCAAGTTTGCGATATGAACTACAGTTAACGGGTTAGGTACGGCTATAGAAAACGGTGGTTTGGGTTTTGGTTTCCTAAATACTCTGGACCGGAGTTTCATAATTCTAGTTGGAATTGAACCGGAGGCGAACTGTGGTATAAACTTTGGGTGTTGGTGAACTACATAGAGTGTAGATACACTCTTCATTTGTTTATTGTTTTGTTTCGTCCCGCTGTGTTCTAGCTAACATTGGGCTGCCGTCAACAGTTAATGCTAGCCGTGTATTTTCAGAAAACAACTGACATGCAGTCGAAATGTGGAAAGTACAAAGTCAATCGAAACGTCAGCATACCAAGTCTACAAAATAGTTTGCGAGGAGAGAAAGTAAGAGAATAGAGATTATTTCGATTTATTTTCATTATTTTTTTACTTAGTCTAACAAAATCGGCTAGACCGGGAGACGATAACTAATTAAAAATACATACAACTTGCCGGTCCACTCGCCACAGTGCGACTACGCGGCTGATATTTTCGAATTTTGAAGCACAAAAGTTAAACTGGAGTGTCACAGAATAATAACATTATTCATCGCAAACTTATAAATCTTCAAATATGGTTGGCGGGATCTTGTTGAAAAAATACCTCAAAAATTTTGGAAAGTCGTATCATAGATCCGAAGTTTAATGGAGTAAGTTAAGCTGGTTTTGTTAGACTAGGCAAGTTTACTGAAGTTTACAATATCAGAATTGGGGAAATTTTAGAGCCTTCGTATTATAATGAAACTGATGTAGGTTACTAGATACACACAGAAGTGAAAGCTTTACTTTTGGTTCTCATTACCCGTGCCATATTCACAAAATTAAATGAATGGTTCGTAGAATTTAATTAAAAGTCTCTGGACCATTAAAGTTTAGGTAAATGCTCCTTATTATAATTTTATGAGGCTCACCTGTTGCTTATTATCCTTGGAAAACGGCAACATTGTCGAGACGTGAAACATAATTTCGTGTCCTTGATGCATCGTGTAAATGGAATGGCTGCCAGTCATGTCACCTGTTACAACGGCACAATTAGGATGAGTCTAGATAAGATGTTACTCTGCGAATTTCAGCAATTTATACCCGTTTAATGCTTAAGCTACACTTTCTGGGCTTCATTAAATCTCGTTTAGATCATGGTTTTCGTCGGATTTATCGCGAAAACAATCAACTTCGCGGAAGCGTCGGCACGTGTAGCCTCAGGGTCAAAGAAAATAACATTTTCTACAGTTTGTTTACCGTGTAATAAGTTGTGATAAATTGAAATATGAACGTTACCTTTGACGTCCAGCCCCCCTCGAAAACGGTTCCAGCCTCGTAATCGAATTTTATCTCCCAAAAGTGAAATGAATCTGTCCCATTTCTCGTCGCCTTTCTCTGAAAGATTTTCAACATTTAAATGTCCTTTCTCAGAAATGTATTTTGCTTTTAATATTTAGTGTTATATTTACCGTTGGAAAGCATTTCGTCGTCAGTCTTTTGGCCAGGTTTCATTAGCATTACTCCTATCTTAAAATTTACGGATCCTTCCTGTTCTTCCAGTAGTAGAACGTCTTTTTGTAATTCGGCACATGTTATCTAAAAAAGAAATCGATTGAAGACATAAAACGTTTGGCAATTAAGTTAAATCTAGAAAGTTGAAGTCTATTTTCGTAACTAACCTCTCTTGGGACCTTATCGACTCGTTCCATTGATGGGAATTGTCCTAAAATTTGTTTGACTGTTGGTCTAGTCGGCGCCTGTCCACCTCCACTGTTCCAAGCACTCGGTGGCAGGTAAATCTTATGGGCACCCTATAAATGCATATTTTTTTATAAGTGGGTAAATAAATCAAGGTTCGGAACTTTTTATTACCGTCAGTTTATTGTTACAGCCCGTTTATTGTTTGTAACAGAGCTTTGAGCACTCCAATTAATGTTCTCTTCCTAGCTTTCAACTTTTATTGTACCTACACCTTTGAGACTAGAACTGAAACGCTCGTAAATGGTGTTAAACAAGAGTAGTAAAAAAGTTGAACAAATTCGTCAGTAAAATTCTAAAACCTGGCCAGTAAATATGAAAACAACTTTTCTACGTTCCAAGCTTCAATAAATTAAATATTCTGTCTCGGAGACTTTTGGAACTATAGGTAGCAGCCGTTCTGAATATATCAAGGGTAATATATTTTCCAATTTTATTGTACGAGCGATAAAGGGCGTTATAACTTGGAGCTGGCGTGCGAAATAAAAGTGATTGAAATCTTGAAGGGCCATAACTGTAAGTAGTACTTTTCACCATTTTATTGAAGAGGATGGCTCGTAAAAGTCCCGCGCCACCTTCCTGCACCACACTCAGCAGGTACGGCTCCCGGGATCCATCCACTCCGATGTAGTTCTGATGCACTGTAAACATTTTATTATTGCAGGTACAATATTATGGCTGGATATATGACTAAGATGAAACTGGAATAGCGAGACTTGGCTTTTAGCACACTCAGTTTAGGTTACTAATCTTATAGTTTGTTTTCGGTTTTAACCGACTTCTAAGTCGGCAACATACCAGGCTAAGATGTTTCCAACCCACTTTACGAAATTGAAACCGCAAACATTTGTCTTGTATAAATTAATCATGAAAATAGTACACTTTCACTAGGTATGTTAGAGCAAATAGGTTGCGAGGTAAAGCCGTAAAGTTAGCCACTTCGGATTACATTCCGAGAACCGACACCTCAGTACGAAGATATGGATTCTATCAAGAAAGCAAACTTTACCTAGGAGCCGTGCAAACAATTTCGGGAAGTGCCACTAAACGTTATACCTACTTATAACAGAAAAAAATTGTATAATAAATATAAATGCTGGCTGTTTTCGTTCAAAATATGGTATCTAATCAATATCATCGTTTTAACCGACGTTTTAAACAAAAAAAGGTTCTCAATTCAGTTGTATTTTTTTATGTCAAAAAACATTCCATTGACATCAAAATCGGTTTGGTGTAGTTTGGTTTTAAATAAAAATAGCTGGAAAAAATATGTCCTCAAAGTAAACAAAATTGCGTATTTTGCTTTCCTGTGACTTTCTAGTGGTGTTGTTAGGTGTGGGGAAAATAATTTTGTTTTACAAAAAATACAACTTGAATTTCGGAAGTCGGTGTTTTTATAGTTTCTTCGGTTTTTAACACCGATTTCCGAAATAAATGTTATTTTGTACTTTGTAGTGTTTTTTTTTATTTGGGATTCGGTTGTATTTTGTTAGTTTCTTAACTTTTTTATGCAACAAAGCAAGGATTTGACATTAAAGAATACTTAGTCCTTATCGTATCACACTAATATTATAAAGGCGCAAGTTTGTGAGTGTGTTTGTATGTTTGTTACTTCTTCACGCGCAAACGACTGGACCAATTTGGTATAGAGATTGTTTGAGTCCCGGGAAAGGACATAGGCTAGAGTTTTTATCCCGGGAGTTTGTTTCCTTGGGATAATATTCGACATTCACGCGGGCGGAGCCGCGGGCGACAGCTAGTAAATAATAAAACCAACTTAAAAAAGTAAATAAAAAATATTTTTTCAAGTCTATTTATTGCCTTCTGTTTAGACTAGCACTCGAAAATAACAATATGGAAATGCGAAACAATATGAAAATCAGCATACGAAGGTAAACAAAACACACTGAGGTTTTTGTTTGTTGTTTACTCAGCCAAGCCGAATATTTTGCCGATTAGATGCCTTATTCATTGTTTTATTTTATAATGTGAATAAATGAATGTGTTATCACAATCGTTCTTATTATTATTAATTATATGTACGCGTTTGATCACTATCTCATGTTATGCAACGCGATGTTGTGGTCGACGATAGAGCAAGCTCGCCCAGAAGTAACCTATTAACTCTTGACATAGAAACCACCAGGTTGCAACTTGTTTGATTAGCTCAAGTTTATAAAGCCGAAAAGATAAGTCGTAAATGATAAATAAATGATATTTATTTTTCAAGTAGGTTATAAACTTAGGTAACACTTTTAATCAATCCTTTTTGATCATTTTAAGCTAGATGAGGCTGGTGTTTCCTAGCTGACTACCTTGAGAAGAAACACCGAAACAAACTCAGAGGTTAGAGGAGAGGCTTTTAAAGTCCATACAATCCGTAATGGTCAAATCATATGAAAACCATGAAGGTTAATGTCTGAGGTGGCCTTTTGAGGAAAGTGCCACACAAATTTGAGTTGACCTGTCCAGACAGTGTAAGTATTTGTCAGTTATCGTGTAGCTCAAACTTAGAACTTTAAGAAGCTCAACTATTTGACGAACAATACCAAAGTAAGGACATTTCGGTAGGCCGCATAAATAACTCAAATAATTAAAAAAGAAACCCTTATATGGCGATCTACAGTCCTCACATTCACAAATCACAATACGTTTTAGAGAACCATGCAGACCAGTGCCTGAAATGAAATCTGTAGGTACTTTAATATATTTTGGTTACACCCATATTATTAAGAATTTTATTTAGCAAGCAAAGGCGAAACAGTTTTATATAATTCCATAATATCGTTTTATATCGTATAGAAAATAAATTCTAACATCAACGCTTCAAAGCGATTTTCACGTTTCAATTTTCACATTCCAGTAATGTCATGGACGGTATAAATAAAATGCTAAATATTTTAAAAGCTTCATGTTTATAATTTTTATTTGGAATTTTAGATTCAGAATGTTAAGTAGGCTTTCGTGAGCGTTTAGTCAGGTATAAATCTAGAATAACGAGGGTCAAAGTGAGTTCAAAATAGACTATTTAGGTTTGGTGGAATTGTTACACGAAACATAATATACGTATTATACATGTCGTAGGATAATTTGATACTTCGAATCTTCGCGAAAATCCTAGGGGTTTTGCGAAAACGCGGATAATTAGACATAGGCGAAAAATTATCAAATCTTACTGGACAAAGTCAGGATTTTTGCGAAAATACTCGTTATTATAGCAATATTGCGAAACGAAACGCTGGCTGTTATGAAATAAGAACGCTGATTGGTCGGTCAGCGCGTTCAATAAGAGATCGTCTCTGATTGGTTGACTAAGACGTCAATGTCAATGTGTCAATCATTTGTTGCCGCACGTTATTAACTAGGAACCAATTAGAAGTCAGCCAGCAAAATTGTAGCCAATCAGTGTTGAGCACATCAAATCTTACTATAGTAACGAGTATTTTCGCAAAAATCCTGACTTTGTCCAGTAAGATTTGATAATTTTTCGCCTATGTCTAATTATCCGCGTTTTCGCAAAACCCCTAGGATTTTCGCGAAGATTCGAAGTATCAAATTATCCTACGACATACATATCTACAACCCGCCCCGGCGTCACAAGGATTGACGGATTGTCATAAGGATTCCTAGACGGCATGATTTTTTCGACATCTTCAACAAAAATCGTCAAATTACAGCTAATTTAATGAATACACTAACAATTCTCATGAATCACTTCGGCCATTACCGTATGAGAATTCGTTTAGAAGTTTTTGAGTTAGCGTACGTTTTATAATAAAGTAGTGATTGGGATAGATAGTACTACATTGGTTTTGTTCAAACGGCGAACAATAAAAGTTCATGCACATCTATCGTACATTATGAATTGTCTTGTTGATAAAGGAATTCAATAACTTGGAACCTTTATGCTGGCTTAGAGCTTCAGATCAAATAGGTACGCCTTTTATTTCTATTGTGAGTACGCATTATATTTCTTCATAATATACGTACCTATTCCGACTTATCATAGTGCATTCTAGTGACGGTACTTCCTATTTTAGAGTGAAATTGTACCTCCCTGATCAGTTTCAAATTTTCGGTGTATGAACTAGATTAACCACAAATTGTGTTTATTGCGTATCCGTTTTTCCCAAAATTACGAATAGCAAATCCACAAAGCGTTTCCAATTAGGTTTAATTTGGATTGGGGTAATTAATACCCGACCATTAAAACACTCATATGATCGGAGCAATAACTCGGTATAAGCATCAACAAAGATTAACCTGTTATTGGGAAATTTTGACTTATCTACTGGAATACTGACCTTGTTTCCTTCAACAGGTCTTCACTTACTTCCTGTAAGTGCAGACCTGTTGAAGAAAATCTTACAGGAAGCAGGTAAACGGAAAAATAGTTTTGGTCTTGGGATCGGAATCGAAGCAAAGATAGCTTTATTATAGATGTCACCGGAAGATGGCAAACTCCGTAAGATTATAAAATATCTTCAGAGATTGATTTCGAGAAATTAACATTTTGAATATTTTTTTACGCATCAAAATTTGATAGTCAGTCATTCCTAGAAATTGTGGATTTATACAATTTCAACATTAATCTAACCTCGATATACGGATTTCTGTCTGCAGGGTTTAAAGGTTAACATGACTGGCATGACGGGATTTAAGTTCGCTCGCTTCGCATACCATTCGAATCTAACCTATCCGTGCCGGGGAGCCCTAAGCTCCCTCTGCCCTATGTTCCGCTACTAGGCAAGAAAATCCGATAAATTGTAGAACCGTACACTGATTGGTCGCCAACATGTCGTCAGTTTATGTCGGTTCACAATTTCTCGGAATGACTTCGAGAGATTATGGACAATCGAAACTTTGATGCGTAAAAAAGTATTCCAAATTTGAGAGTTTACAATCTCTCAAGATGTTTACAATCTTACGGAGTTTGCAATTATCCGGTGACATAGACACCTATAATCTCATTCATAAAAAAAATATAATAATGTTTGGCCGATTCTTAATTCAAATTTTCAATAGAAAACTTTAGAATCTCTAATTAGTATTTAAACTAATCATGTGAGTTTTTTTTAATGAATAGGAGTGTTTCACAATATCCGAATAGCCAGTAGGTACTCACCTAATAAATTAAAAAAACGCACATAAATTATATGAAACCTACCGCCCGCGGCTCCGCCTGCGTGAATGTCGCAAATTACATATTTCCGGGATAATAAGTATCCTATATTCCAGGACATGGTCTACTCGCGTGCCAAATTTCATTAAAATCGGTTCAAGGGTTTAGGCGTGAAAGACAGACAGAGTTACTACCGCATTTATAATATTAGGATAGACTATGTGCCACGTATTATATATATTAACGGAAAAGTGTGTAATCCGTCATTGTATACAATTCCTAGGAAATGTGTACAATTCCTAAAATAGATAGGAAATCAACGATATATTTTGTAATATTCACTTTTCCTAGGAAATCTATACATTTCCAAAATAGCAATCGGAAATGGGGTAAGTAATAGACGATATAACAACAAAATCTCTAATATTTATAACATATAACAACGGAAGCTATAATTTTATTTAATATATCGATTAGTTAATATAATTAACGATTGATATAATTTTAAAATAACTATTTTTATAAGCATAACATATATTAAATATAAAATCGTTTGACATACCACTCAGAACATATAAAAACATAACTAGTAACTGATTACCACCTGCGCTAAGATAGTTCGACGTAGCCCAGCTTCGCGGGACTCCTATTTCTGGGTGGTTTTAAAAAAAAATAGTGAGCCGAGTCGGGGTACCCTGAGTTTTTTATAAGTATTAATCGTTTTTTTTATATATTTCCTAGTATCATCTCGGAATTGCATACAATTCCTAGGAAATACATACATTTCACAGGACAACATTATTTAACACATTTCCTAAGTAGGCTCGGAAGGGTATATATTTCCTAGGAATTGTGTACAATTCCTAGGTTTCATACATTTCCGGTAACATATATACGGTTATCTTATCGACGTGGTGAAACAGGCCCCAAGCCTGATTATTGCTAGCAAAATTTTAATAACTGTTTATCCTAGCTTAGCCTTTTGGCTCCGACAAATAAAATTAATATCATATAAGAGTAAATAACGTTCAGTTGTGAGTGGATTACGTGGTCGCTGTTACCTCATTGTTTCAGGTTCGCTGGCCATCTCTATCGTTGACACAGGCTCTGCGACACTTATTTGTCGTACAAAACTCATTTTCCTCTTACTATACAAATAAATACGCTTGAAGGAATTTAATATAAGTGCTATGTGGAAAGAGAGTTTTTTGTGTGAGCTTTTAGTACTATAATAACGGCAGTATTTAGACTGCCTGTAAAAATCGAAGTAATAACTTCGAAAACAGTTCTAAGACTAAATTAATCATTTTGTATCTCGATCTGCGTTCTATTTATTGGATGTAATTTGGTGTAAAATAAATAAATAAACAATCTTCCAGAGATCTTTCGCATTTAATCTGTCAGTACCATAGTATTTACTTAGACTTTTGTGCCAGTAATTAAATGTAAAGTTTTGTTGAGACTTACCCGTTTGGAATATCGATGGTTTGTCTGACAGAGAAGAATGTTTGCGACGTTGAACGAAGTAGACATTTGAGATAAGAGCTAAACAATTGACTGTTAACCTTTTGCGTGTCTTAAGTTACACAGTTCGACATAAGAAAAAATGCTCCAAATGTCTTAAGTCGGACAGTTACACTTAAGGGCTTGGTCAGGATTGGACGATAAAAATCTGTGGTAGACACGCAAAAGGTTAAAGCCCGCATACTAATAAACTTACGACCATTTCAACTGTTACGAAGTTGGCATAATAACTAGCTACGTGTGTCGTTGCCCTGAAATTAGTAACATTTGTTGAAATTAATTAGAACGGTCTACATAGTTATGTTCGCCGTTCGGTGAAAGATACAAAGTGAAGATAATAAAGCTATAAAAGCTGAAGTTTCAGCGCTTCGTGTCAGTATAATTACGTCACGCAAGTACGATAAAGTCTCTGGACGGTTATATCGAATCTGCAGATGACGAAAACAACCTGCTTCCTACTCTGATCGCTTTCAACGAGCTAAGAAGCGTTATTTATGATAAATAGACACCTGGAGTTAATGTTCTGTTTTGGGAAAAGATAAGGAACATTTTCAGATGTTTATTTTAAGGGAAACAGTGTTCCGAAAGTGGAACGTTAAATATTTTCCACAGCGAAGCACCGCATTTTGCTGTCATATCTAATATGTATGATTCACTGACGCACAACACACGAGATTGGGCTCTCAGAATGAAGGAGATGCTCAATTTGGACTCACATATATCATGTAAGTTACACAATCACGAATTCAAGTGGACTTGATGCTATGTTTCTGTTATGGGAGGAGTGCAGTGGCACAAGCACTAAATTAAGTCCAGTATATTGATTAGATAAAACGTTTTGTAGTAGAGTTGTTGAAAAAACGATGAAGACGAACAATGGTAAAAAAACCCAGTTTTATATTGAACCCACTTCGAAATAAAGTTTCCGCCATATTGCAATAAGCTTTCGATTACAGTGTCATCTCTTAGGAAAATAAATGAAGCGATTTATCGAGAGAATGTATCGATAAATGTCCAGCAGGACATTGATTGAGCCATCACCATTACATACACTGGAAACGAGAATATACATTTTTCACGTAAACCACTGAGACGGATTTTGCGGTAAAGCGGTCGGGTTTTTTATGGCTCTGTTTTTTCTGCATAGATAGGAAAACTTAAGAAAAGGGATACCTATCTAGACGGTTCATTTCTTTAATCTTACAAGTTTGGGAAAGACGACTTCACTATCGAAAAATCATCATCTGCCTAGCCTTTTCCCAACTATATCGGGGTCAGCTTCCAGTCAAACCGGATTCAGCTGAATACCAGTATTTTACGTGGAGCGGCTGCCTACCAGATCTCAACAACCCTAACTGGGTAACACGTTACTCCTTGGCCAGACTGGTGTTAGATTATCTGGCTTATGCGTAACGATTGCCAAAGATCTACAAATGACAGCCGGGACCAACGGCTTAACGTGCTTTCCGAGGCACGGAGGAGTGTCGGTATGTTAAGATGGTCACCCATCCACAGACCAACCTCGGCAAGCATTGCTTAACCTTGAAGATCGACCCGTGCGGCTGTTATTATTTAACCTCGAGCTCCTCAGTCTCCAATTCACTATCGAAAAATACCCAACTGAAATCGATGAAGGTGCTTGCTTACCTACATTCTTTGGTTAAGACTTCAATGGAAAATTGTCATAACCTTAATTTAGAGTTATTAACCCCAGAAAGTGCCTCGCTGGAGAAACATAATCGTTAACTGTAATAAATAATCCGTCCGATTACAAAAGGTGGGTCCTGTCACAAACAGCTGTTGGAACGGTCGCTATTGTTGTGCATGACAGAATTTGTTCTCGAATCAACTTGCACAATAACAACACACAAGGGCTTAATTTCCTACCTAGCATATAATTATAACCTAGGTCTGTTATTTTCAGAGATTATTATTATTTAGGCACTTATACGGCGTACCTACACAATAGGGAATATGCATGCAATTTTTTATTTGCAAAATAATATACTTATTATCTCTAGTAAACAATTTATGAAAGAATTTTTAAAATACCTTCGTCAGCGATGGAGTTATTAAGCTTCAAAGTTGACAATTAGAAAGAGAAGTCCGATACCAACTGTGACGTCAAATACTATGTCGCCTATACATCTGCTATACAAAACAGTATTTCGCGAAAGGGACAGTTTTATTTGTTTAAAATAGTTTTATCTCGTTTGTTTTTCGGTCAATTTCGATTCTATTTTCACTGTTATATTTTTGTATATTTCTAGATAAACTGTTTAGATAATAATTTTTTTTTTCATGCCTGTTCCCTAATATTTGAGAGTATTCTATCTTAAGTGTTTCAAGACTTTGTAGATGGCCGATTTCAGTCAGAACTCGTTTTAAAAACAGTTGATGCATACTATGTATAGGTAAGTTATATGGATTCAATGTAATATGGTATGTTTTTAAAGGCTGGATGAAAATTAATAAGGTATAATTCAGCAGTATGATGGCAACATTCCTGTATAATTAGGGTGTGCGCTTAGGGGCTGGCTTTGTTTGAAGAGTGTTTTAATTAGTTAGGCAGAAGTAGGTATTTTAACAAAATTACCTATTTTACTGTTGTTGATCGTAATTCCACTTTAAAAAAAAATAAGATCCCTATTTTTTTTTAAGCGAACTCAGCTTTTCTCCATAAATATTCAGAAATATCCCAAGCGGTTTCGCCGAACTTTTATAAAGATGAACTTAATATCTTCTTGTCTGAGGTTCACAGTCTAAGTTTGTAAAGACTTGACTAGACGAGAAACTTTACTGAAGGAAGGAGTAGGTACCTACTCTTGTCATCGCTCCCTTACGGGTCATGAATTTTCTATTCACTAGACATCCACTAGAAACATGACATTCACATTTTCACTCCCACTGACACAACGTGTAGCTTTGAAATAATAAATTAATACATTTAAACATAGGCACTACACGCCTGTATTCCCAAAGCGTTAGCTAAAGACGAACCCATAAAAAACACCCATATTGCGTTAGTTATGACGACTATGACGAGCTTATTACAGTCATCAAAGGAACACAAATCCTGACTCGTCGCTGCTACTGAGAAATGAAAGTTTGAAAAACCGTAGGTATATACTACACTTTGCCGGACCCGGGAATCGAACCTAAGACCCTACCCTAGACCAACCAATTAATAGACGGTCAATTAGTACAATAGTAATTAATATGTAAATATTAATTTACTGTTTAACTGTACTAATTGACCATCTAAAAAAAATCTCTTAGTAGAAAGGCTTTATATTTAAGGCTTTAGAAACCAGTACCAATTTAGTTATTTTCCTATATTACCTAAACATGTTTGTAATTTTCGTCGCAGCGAGTTCATTAGTACCGTCTATTCAGCAAAAAGAAGCCTGAATAGAGTATAATTTTGACGAACACGACGTAATTATGTGTCTATGTTTAGTTATACATATAACGAGAGACTGGATACGTACCTGCGTATACTTAACTTACTTACCCAATTTTGTTTGCTTTGCGAACTGAACAGTACGAAACACATAAAAAAGCATTCTTGATTTGAAACTTTATTGCTTAAGTTTCAGTCAATCTAGCTACAACCTGGGAGTCTTTAAGTCAAGTGTGAATAGGTTACTTCTAGGCAAGCGTGCTCCATCTTCGACCACATCATCGCTTACCATCAGGTGAGATAGTGGTGAAACGCGTGCCTATCAATAGTAAAAAAAAAAAATTGTGAACCGTCACGGGACGCCTGGCAGATCGAAGAGAAACATCGAAATTATTTTGTACAAGTTGTATGCATAAAAGAACAGATTACGATAGGAACTAAATATGGCACAATGAAAAAAAAACATAGACTATACCATAGCGTATAGCGTGGTGACGCGTCGCCACGGCATGCTTCGCCACGCCAACAATCTCGGTTTTACCCGAGGCTATAGATATTTCACATAAAAAAAAATTGCCTAGCCTTTCCACCAGTATTTTACAAGTAGCAACTGCGTATCTGACCTGCATAACCCAGTAACTGAGTAATACGGTACCCTTTGGCAAGACTGGTGTCAGATTTTCTGGCTTCGGACTATTCGTAACGACTGTCAAAGATCTTCAAATGAAAGTTGGGATCAAGGCTTAATGTGCTTTTTGCATGCTTTACAGGAACTTATCTACCTACAGATATTTATTGAATAATATATTGAATAATAGCTTTTTTCCCGCGACTTCGTACGCGTATTTTCCATTTTTTATTGCCTATTGAATACTAGTTTTTGTCCACGACTTCATTCGCGCATATCCCGTTATTCCCCGTTTTGCCTTCCTCATGAATGTGGATATCATATACAAAAAGAATTTTCCAAATCTGATTGGTAGTTCCAGAGATTAGCGCGTTCAAACAATCAAACAAATTCTTCAGCTTTATTATATTAGTAGATATAGCTTGGTACAATTCACAAAGCAGACTTCTGAATTAAAACCATCGATAAAACACTCAAACCTAAAATACCAAAGAAACAAAGCGGCAGTAGCTTTGCTATTTCAATTTCATTCACTAAACATAACTTCTTTGTGAGTGGATAACTCAAAGGAAATTACAATAATTTTCTTATTTCCGTTGGCTTCTCGGTGGACTGGATAATTCCGATGAAAGAATGCGAGTTGTTAACACAGTTGTGTTGCGATTGCTTACCACTATTTAGTACTTATCTACTGCCCATTCAGTTTGATTTTATATATGCTTGTAGGTATCAAAGTAAGAATCTTTTTGTACCATAAGACGAAATAGGTATTTTTCCAATTCAGTAATTTCTCAATGATCAAAAATTAAGTAATATTTTGGTATTAATTTCTACAGAATGAATAATTATTGTAAAATCACGACAAGAGGAAACGAATGAATGAATACTCACTTTTTCCAAGAAAATACTTGAAGTACCATCGTGTTTGAAACTCGGGGTTTTCCAGTACAGGCGCGCTCGGAGGTCCAAATAACTGTGAAAAAAGAGAAATAATAATAATTTGATGTGCTTCGTAGAAAAAAATATTAATACTGTTTTTTCGGTCGCGTAACTAACGTATTTTTCTTCTTTTCCTTCTCATTTTTACCTTAAAAGAAGATACTAATATCCGTTTAGTGACAGGTTGTTTCAGTACATAAACAACTTATTATTACTATTATTTTTTTTAACGTAAAAAAAATAGACATACTGACAATTAGAGCGATGTAGTTTCTTAGAATGTATTTGTTTAAGGATAAGAAATAGTTGTTTAAGGATATTAACATCATGACGGTACCTTGTCAATACATATACGAAAACATTATGTATGTTCGGAAAAATCTTCCATCTTTTTAGTAAGATTAGTGATAGGCATAATTTTAATACTAAAAATAGGAATAAATTAGATCAATCCCGATTCAGATTGGCAAAAAAGTACACACTTCTTTTATAGGGATATTGTGTTAAATTTTATAATAAAATAGGTACCACGTGAGATTCTCGAACTGAATGAGAAAAAAATTAAAACATGCATAAAACGCACTCTATGTAGACAGGCATATTATAAACTGGAAGATTATATCCTTGATAACAATGCTTGGCTAAATGCCGGTCCTGCTCCACAGCCTCAGCCGCTTGGTTCCACTAGTTAGGTTTTATATTTGGAAGAGATGCTCACCCTCTTTTATGTCTATTAATTATAACTATTCCACATAATCTTATACTATTTTGGAATAAACTTTTCTTTTTCCGTCTTTTCAGATTGATATTCATAGTTTTATATAATGTAGAAGCAACTATTATTTCAAGTTCTGTAAATGTGAGGACCATGGACCATTATGTTAATAGATAGTTTCCTTGTTTGACATGAAATAGCAGGGGCAGTTGAGGGTATGTCATGCTCACTCCAATGTCTCGCTGATGGTGGCGCGTGTATCGGATCATTCAGTTCCCTTCAAAATGGTTGCGCTGAATGGTGCTGATGCACGCGTCATGTTCGTGAACGGGCGCCGTCAGTGGAGACTGGTCATCCCTTAGTTGCCACTGCCTCATTTTAATATTTGATACTATAAATTGTGTTTTCTTTCTTAACATTGTTCTCAAATGTAGAAGCAACAAGGTTAATGTAACCAGGATGTTTGTAAACATGAAATGATTTAAAAGAGTGTCCGTGGAGTTTCTTGCACGTTCTTCTCCATAGAGATCTACGCTTTGGAACGTGCAAATAGCTTCATATTTTTGACGGACTGACTTTGACAATTCAAAAGTACCTGATAATGGTTTATTTGAAATAAATGCTTTGACTTTGAATATAGGTAGTAATGTGAGTAACTGTTACTAGGGAGCATGTCACATCTTTTTTTAGCTAAAACAAGAGGAAATTGAAAAGTACGTGAGCTTTAGGGGCAGTCTTTGTAACTTCTGACGTATAAAAAGTGCTGATTCTCAGCCTAACTTAAATTAATGGCTTTTGATTTTTGACCTCCGTAAACTAAAAAAAAGGTTCCAAAATTCCATAACACATTTTCTTCGTGAAAGGGGTTTTTAGTATGAATGTGGATATCCAGTGACTATGAATGGTTAAAAGTAGGGAAAGACAAAAACCATCCAAGTGCAAGTCGGACTTGCACACGAAGGATTCCGTACCATGTGCCGAAAAAAACATGTTTCTTGTATGATACAGCCCGCTGACAGACAGACGGACGGACGGGGTGGCGGAGGCTTAGTAATAGGGTTCCGTTGGTTAACCTTCGGAGATGGAATCCAAAAAACGATGGATGGATTGTGTGAAGGATAAGTATGTTCATAAAGGGGGTGACCAATTACTGAGATACAGACTAGTAGAGAACCTATGAACAAGAAATGATGCGCTGACTCCAAATAAATTTAAATAAAAACGATAAATACAGAAAATGATCATGTAAACCTTTCCGTTTAACGCGAATAAAAGGGAGGTATTTTAATTAAAAATCAGCCATAAAACGAACAAAGCTTTTCAGTTAGTAACTCACTAGGTATGTAAAAGCTCTTTCAAAAACATTCCTGCCGAACAGAAAGTTGCTCTATAGAAAACAGTTTTCAATATTTTGAACTACGTAACTGACAGACTGTTAATAGAAAAAACATTTTTTTATCTTTTCTAACGTCGTTTCTAAAGTCCAACGATGCTTTTATATTTTTCTCTTGCATTTTCCGAACTAGTTGGTAAAGTGACCTGTTTTAAAAAGAGGTTTGTGGAGAACTTTTAAAGTAACTTTTAAGAAAAGGATTTTTAATAGGTATTTCTATTCTCGGTAATATTTTAACTAGGTAAAAAAAATCTAATTGTATAGGGTAACAAAAATCTCAAAAATTACTGAGTAGAATATGGAAAATATGTATTTTATTGACAGAGTAGCTCTCTATCAGGGAAATAATTTATGAAAATACTACATCTGTGTGTCATACGCTTCTTTTATCGGCTACTTCCCGATTCAACAACAAGTCCAAAGTATAATAAATAGTTGAAGACAAGTGGCGTACCGTCAAGATTTTGATCTTCATACATTCATTCCCGATTCGTCAACTTTTGAGAATACCTGTATTCATTCCCGTTAGGTCAACCTTTTGTATGACATACAATCAGGAAAGAAATAAGACTTTATTTTTACTGTCTAGCTTCCGCTCGTGGCTTCGCTCGCGTGAAAAGTGTTTTTATTATCACTTTGCAGCTATCGTGGGCATGTTCTCTAGATATCGGTTTTGATTTCGTGAAAATAGAATATTGCCATCCCTGTGAACTCGTATGTTTTTTTAAATTAGCGTCTGCCTGTAACATCTGCGTGGACTTTAGAACTGACTCCAGAGATAAAATCCTACTACAATTATGTATGTGAAAGTTTAAGTAATATACTTCTTAGCTGTATGCCGCGGTTTCGACATTCGGCAATTTGGCTTAGTGTTATTTCTGACTATTTTGCTTTTTGTTAGATTCGTAAGGTAGGTACCCATAGCCTGATGTTAAATATTTATTATAGCCCCAAAAAACGTCTTTATGACTGTGGTAGTTCTTGAGACTACCACTCGTACTTTCAACCCCGGAAATAATATATTTTCATGATTCTGGTATCCTGGTAGTAAGTTTCTGGTTTATCTTTTATGTCTGACAATATTGGTACCGTGGGGTCCCGGACCTTTGGTCCCTTTTTCTTTTGGCGTTAGGCCCCGTTAGACATTTCATATGGAAAAGGGCACCAGCCGACGATTTTCACTGTTTGCACTATGAAAGTATGCCCGAGGACATTCACTGGTTGTTGCAGGATTATTATAATTGCAGAATATGCACATAATTTAGAAATTTACATACCCAAACTAGAAAAACATATCCACTTCTGGGAAAGTCGGGTGATAAAAGAGCGTCAAAAAGGAGTTTAGTTACTTTTGTCGCTGACAATACCGTACAAAAAACTAGTTTAAAAAAGGGTGACGAAACTGGAATGGATGTACGAAGACCAAAATCTGGATGGAACACCACTTGTGTTCAGTTGTTTCTAAAATGTTTGACATGTTGACGAATCGGGAATATGACCAAGCGGGAAGTAGCCTTTTTATCCCGGGGTAATAATGCCTCCTTCCTGTGAATTGCCACAGGAAGGAGGACAATAATATAAACGCGGGTAAAGGCTAGTCTTATAGCGCTATTGCTCATGAATTATGATTTGCAACAAAAGGAACAGATAAGATCAACCTTAAGTTATCTTCAGCAGACGTCATTTCTTCATAAAAAAGTCCGTTTAACCAACTGCGTTTAAATGTCGTAAAGTTTTATTCGAACATTTAAATGACTGTGGCTTCTCAACTTAGTAGAATTTATCTTTGAAACATCTGCCGACTCTCCATTATTTTTGTGCAAGTTCTAGATTTTCCAAAGTTTTTGAGACTGTAATTAATTGTGAATCCTATCTGCTTTAAAAATCTGGAACTACTCTAAAGTTTATAGGAATAAAAAGTCGTTCAGTACAGAGAGCTATGTGAATTTAATTCATTAGCAGTCTAACTTGAATACCTACTAGCGTGTTCATTATCATGTGTATTTTCACCCTCAAAACTATTAATATGGGATCAACTGGAATATTAAAAAACAATCTGCTATTCCCTATACATTGTTGTTGTTTGATGCACCGTTGTTCCTACCTACTTACATCCTCTGTAACGTGGACCTAATTCATAACTCATCATTCCTCGCTCAGCACATGACCAGTACAGCAGGATGTACCTATGTATAATATATATGTATGTCATCACGTGAGAGATGGATACCCTACTCAAATCCCTGAAAATATATGAGGCTGGGTTGCCCGGATATTTGGCAATAAACTTTTGACAAAGGCAACAATGATTTTAGCTGTGCCTTCATTGCGCTATTCAACATTTTCCCTGACAAAAATATTCACAATATCTATTTTTTATGGATGTTTTAAAGACTAAATTTTTGCTACATACAGGGTGAATGAGTAATTACGCTCGTTATGTCATTGTGGTGATTTATTAAGTGCGCTCGCGGGAACGATATTACGAAATGGGTCAAATGGGTCAGCTCTGTCCTGGGGGAGGATTTAACGCTTGTGTATTATTTTCCGAATATTTTGTATGAATATGAATTCGACGTATTGTGATATTGTGCACGAAAAAGTAGCGTTACCTAAAACACATAATATCTAGGTAAATGAAAAAGACTATGTACACATTAAAAGGTAGACGACAGAAACATGTAAGTAATTAAACCGAAAGGGCTTCAAAACATTTCCGAAGATTTTTCAACAGATAAAAAATTAAATTCTTACCTCATCTTTCTCCCCGAGCGAGTTCCCGTTCTCAAGGCGATATCGCCGTGCCACGGCATCCAAGGCTCCGTGGTCGCCGGACGCCGACAGCTGCGAAACAAACGTTAGATACTATAGATACTATTAATTAATGACATTTATAATCATTGGCAAAACTAATGGAAGTTGTAGCTTCTTGTCCAGTCATGTCTGCCCCTAGGCGTCCGTTGCTGAACATGAAAGACGCTAGAGGCCACGGATGGGCCTATAATTAACACGCTTAACAATTGGGACAAATACGTTTGTCTTGATGTGTATTTTGTGGATAATTATTTACAAATATTTAATTATTGCACCGTACGTAAATAAATTCAACTTAATTTAGCGCGCAATCAATCTATATTCTTTTTTCAAAATCATATTGCTTTTGGAAATGAGTAGTCAGCACTGTTTCTTTTTTAGATGAAATGAAAAAGGTTTAAGCTGTTTTTGTTTTTGCAAAGCAACTGGGTATGTTGTTTTTTATGACTTCTGTATCATATTTTCGTTACCACAAAACCAAAATGGCCATGATTAGAGCTATCAAAAGCTCGAAACTCCGCAAGAACTTTTACATTGTTTGGCCTCAAAAGAAAACAAGGACGAAAATAAATAAGTACCTTATAAAAATATAATATTCAAAGAGAAGATAATAAATACCTTCCAACAAAATTTGCTCCTATTTTGGTTACTTGATCCCTGAGACTACGAAGTTCTCAAATTGGATGATAGCAATGGAAAAACTCAATCATGCGGATGAAGACTGTGTCAAACTTTCGCGAGTTTCTAAATGTTTGTACTATTATGATATACGATACTGGTCGTAGGCGTAGCGATATGGGTTATTCGCAACATATGATAAAAAATATGAACTGGTTTTCAATACTCTTATTTGAAAAGAACTTTCTGATTCGTACCCGTGTTATCACAGTCCTTTCTTGTTTTGTTTAGTTGTGTAACCTACAATTTATTGGATTGTTGCTGGTTTCAATGAATTAAAGCTTTCCTTAGCGAAAAGAATTCTTTATTTTACACGCAAGAACAAAGCGCTTTGAGAAAAAAAACCCTTCTACACATTGTGTGCGCTAAAGGAGTATCAACGTTCATCGTTAAACCTGCTTCAAAATGAAGCATAAACAAATGAACACTGTTCTATTTTCGAAATGTTTGTGTTTCCCGCGGTGCAAGCTCATATTAATGACTTTTTGATTACACCTACATGCGTGTATCAGGCCAGCAATTCAACATGCTATTAAATTAAGCTTAGGTTCGATCTAAATGTGCGAATCTTGTCACATTACGATCAGCCTGTCTATAACGGATAGACTTGACTGACAGGTTTAATTTTCCTAATGCTCCTGCGGTAATCTGCTCTAAAATGACTGCCTAACATTTGAGGGCAGAATCTCTATTTAAGTACACGATGGCTAGTTGCTGTGGTCGATCGTAATTAATCAAAACTAATGAGATTTGATTAATTACGATTCAACACGGGTTGCAGACCCGCAAAGTGAAGTAGGCGTAGGTAAGAAAATCAAATAAAATCAATTTACATAAACGGAGAACGTTACGAGCTTATCCAACTTATTCGAAATTTCTCATTCTTATGAATATTTGATTGCTTTTCCCCTGGCAAGGCCAATGAGACGTTATGAATATCTTTCACGTCATTATTCTGTAATAAAAAGAATCATAACAAATGAAGATACCCGCAAAACGTACAGGAAAATTAGGTACTAACAGTTTCCGCTACATTAAACACAATTTTGTGTGAACAGAATTTATTTACGACATATGAAACTTGAATCAAATTCGTTTTAACGAATTGTGCTTGAAATCAAAGCTACTAAATGTAATACGCATGTTTGATTTTCAAGTTCCAATTTCAAGGTTTGAAAAGGAATTCTTGAAAAATACGTTATAGCGTAGGTATCAGAGGGCCTTTTATGGGGCCCGGTGTGGGCACCCACGCTGAAGGGGCGACCAGCTCGCCAGCTTAACGCGTCCCAAAGGGTCATGGCCATCCGGCTGACCCGGGGATAACGCACGGTTTCCGGCGAGGCGGCGAGCCTCCTTGCCGGATTACCGCCATGGGATCTGTAGGCGAGAGCCCTCGCACACACTCGCACACACGCGTGACGCGAGGAGGCGCTTGGCCGGGGCGAAACTGCACTGCCGCGGCAAATTGCAGCGCGGCGGACGGAGCTCCGGCAGGATACCATGGCGGTATAGAGACTGCGACTATCGCAACTCGGCGCTAAACATGCCACAATTGAGGCGGTAATTCCCTTTTGGGAGTGGCTGGAGAGGCGCCACGGCGTCCTCACCTTCCACCTGACGCAAGTACTCACCGGACACTACTGTTTCAGGAGGTACCTGTTTCGGATTCAGCGGTAGGACACGCCCGGGTGTAGCACTGTGGGGATTGCCCGGAGGACACGGTGCAGCATCCGGTGGAGGTCTGTCCTGCTTGGGTGCCGCCGTGTCCTCGTCGAGGTGATCGGCGGTGACGACCTCGCATCCGGCCCTGGTTAAATCCATGGTCCGTAGGCGAGGAGGCTTGAGAAGCGGTTACTAGCAAAGAAGGAGACGGGCCGTACGAGGGAGAGACAAGGCCTTCGTCCCAACCGCTGCTATAGAAGAAGAAGCCTCGGGCGTCGGGAGTCACAGGGCGTTCTCCGGCCACCGTAGGCACAAGCCTACGGACAGCGAGCGTTGGGCGACGCGCTGTCCGATCACCGCCAGGCCCGGGGCGTACGCGTTGTGTTCCACGCGCGCCTCAAAAAGATGTCAGTATAGGAGACGGGGCCCGCTAGGGCCAGAGCCTGCCAGGACTGTGGAATTCGTTCGAAAGATTCACCTTGGCCCTGGAACGCAAAGGGTTTTAGAAAGAACATGGATGGGTTTTAGTCAGTAAGAGTCTGACACGCCCTTCCGCTCCACCCAGAGCGGAATAAGTCATTTGATGATTTCCGATCCTTAAAAGAAAGGTACCAGAGGGGCAATTATCGTAGTCAAAAAACGTTTAAATTTAAGTCGAATATCATCTCAGCGACAATCAATGTCAAAAACTTGCCAAAATGTAGGAAAATTAGCGATCTTGTTGTACAGACGCCAGCACATCGAGCTACTCGAAACTAACAAAATTTTCCCAATCAACCGTGAACCTAATACTTTAGTGATAAAGTTGAAAATATATTAAAGAAATTTGACAATTGTTGTAGCTTGATGTGCTGGCGTCTGTACATTCGCGGCTGCTATGCGAATGCAAACGCCTCTAAAAATACGATAATTGCCTTTCAGAGAGCCATTCTAGCCATTAAGCTCATTTTCGCATTCGCATCTCAGTCGCAATCTGTCAAAAAAGCCTCAATTTCCATACATGTTTCATAGATTGCGACTGAGAGCGAGTAGAATGGATACTCTGGTTTAATGGAAATAACACCACATACCTACCTACAGTCAGTATTAAATATTTAAACGATCAAACTCAGGATCCCCCGGTTAACTACTTTCTATTCAGTCGCTGAATATAATCAAGAAGACAATGCCTGTCATTACTGTTTGTGGTCTAGAAACAATAAGGATTCAATGCCGTATTTAATTAATCCATATTTTGACCAAAAACAGGGCTATACCTATTCGAATCTACCAGGTACAATTTTCTATAGAGACGGGTATATCTATTTAAATTTTAAACAGCTATGGTCAAAAAGTGAAATATACCGAGCAGAAGTTTTGAGTTTGACCTCAAACGTTAGACCACTACAATGCTGTTGCTAGAATTAAGATTAGGGCGTCAATAGTCCCACTCCGAATTCTGGCAAGGGCATTTAACTTTAATAATTATGATGACCAATCTTGGTTCAGTTTTTTTTGGTAAACTTTTTTTAAAAATGAAACCTAGCTAGGTCGATTTAACGCCCCCGAATGGTCGCCCCCGAATATGCAGGGGAGACTCCCTTACTTTATTTCATGAAAATCGTTGGAGCCGTTTCCGAGATTCAGATTATATATATACATTTATACAAGAATGGCTCGTTTAGAAGTATTACATATTTTTGCAAGGTTTAACAGAAATACTTGTTTTATTTACTACTAGCATCAGCCAGCGGCTTCGTGCGTGTGAACGTCGTAAATATCCTAAGGGAACATACTCCCGGTATAAAAAGTGTCTAATGTCCAAACCCAGGAAAATTACACGTGTGTCAAGTTTCATCCAAACCCGTTTAGCAGTTAAGACGAAAAAGTAGCAGTCAGTCGGACAGGCGAGTTACTTTCAATTTTATAATAAGACAGTATTAGTACGGACTTCACTTTATCTATTTATTTAATTTAAGGACCTAGTTTATTTTTGCAATTTATCAACAAGAATAAAGTGTTTGCAGTCACTGTGTGAATGTGAAAGAGGTTTTTTCACGATTTTTGTTTCCCTTTCTGACTCATTGTTAGCAAAAATGAATATATCAAATCGTATTCCACGGAAAGTAGGCCTCGCATAAAGACGCCATAACTGCCATAACGAATAGCCCTCGGGGCGTTGGTGATCGCGGTTTGATACATCGCACTATGGTTTAATATCCCTTAGCTGACTCTATGGTTCCCGAGAGATGGGAAACGGGATAGTGATGTTATTACCTAATCAAAAATCATGGGGTTGTTATTCTATCATGACTTAGTCCATTCTTATTCTGTATTCGCATCTTGTAAACATGCTAGAAAAAGCTCGGAGATACTTCCAATTACCAACCCTATAAGACTATAAACACATTACATTTAACCTACATTTTGTCGTAACCTTCTGCCTCAGGTCAGCATTTACGTTTTGTTTTAATGTCAAGTCTGCCTGGCAAGCAGCGCAACGCGTTACAATAACTCGCAATAACTATAAACAGATAGTACAGCTGGTAAATATGCTACAACGAACGCGACGCCATTTCCAGCAACATTGTTCATTATAAAATGTGCATCGATACGATAATGGCGGATTTTGACAGATGATATGCGCGCGAACGTGGCGGGAACCCGTTACCGAAATTGTTTATGATCGGTATCGGGTATCGGTTTAATGTAATCTGTGGAGTGTTTAAAGGATTTTATCGAATAACGGATGCCCATGCTGAATTTCACTATGTATTTAGTTGAGGGACAAACAATGGATAAAAAAGGGTCTGTTTTGAATTTGATACAACAGGATTTGCCAACATATCCGACAGGATCAGAAAAATTCATCCATGCGGTATTACAACTGCTAACAGTATTTTTATTTAACAATTTTCCTGTGCCGCCTGCCGTTTTTCCGAGAAGCCTATTATAAGTTTTTCGTGTAAAAATCCATCAAACCGGCTTCTCGATACGTCTCTAGAAAAACTGGGGCGCAACCGTCGGCCTAAATATAAGGGTCAGTTCATATTGCAAAGTCACGCGGCTTCGCGGAAAGGGCGTGACGAAGAGATACAATGTATGCACGATACGATAACACCGGCCTGTCACGTCGACACGGATCAAGATACCATTGGATACTCACAATTATTTGTAGGTTATCTTCTTAGGTACCCGGTAAAATCTACTAATTTGATGCTTTTGCAAAATTGGAAGCCGGAATGATTGAGATTCGTGTTTTTGGCAGTTCTGATGTTAAATTAAGCTCTTCCGTTTCCAAAATCGCCACTTTCAATACAACCATTGTAACTAGCGATATTTAATTAGATTTGACCACACATATTTTAGCTTATGTCACGACGGCGAGGGTTGGGTGGTTCGCCGTCCGATCAGAACCAGGCCCGGGTCGATGGCGCGTTGTGTTCCACGCGTGCCTCAATGAGATTTCAGCATACGAGACGGGGCCCACTAGGGCCAGTGCCTGCCAGGGTTGCGGAATTTGTTCGAAAGAGGAACACGAATGGGTTTTAGTCAGTAAGAACCTGACACTCCCTTCCGCTCCGCCCAGATCGGAAGGAGTCATTTGATGATTTCCCATCCCAAAAAGAAAAAAAAAGGATGTAGACTACCAAAGATAGGTTCTCGAGCTTGGGCCCCTTAGCCCCCTGGCACCTGTACGTAACCCACATTGGCAGATCAATGTGGGTTACGTTAAAGTTTTGGTTTGATGTATCAACAAATTAATGTTCTTGTAAAGGTGAACAGGTGATGGTGATATAATTAGGTGCTCATTACTTATTGTTGTGATAGTAGGAACTTGCAAGATTCTTTTAGACGGATAAAAAGAAATAGAAATAAGTAAGAAAAGACACAGAATATATACAGCCTGAAATATCCATCTGATGGGCAAAGGCCTCCCTCCATGCCTTCCATTGTTTTCGATTTTGCGCAAAACGCTAGACAAGGAAAAGAGATTATAAGAAACAAATCTACATGCGTATTGTTATCTACGAGTACCTGCTAGACGCCTAGTGTCTTAATCCTCAAACAAAATAAATTACCTCCTTTTTCACCATTGGCCTAAAATTCTAAAATATTTTTAGAAAAGAGAGTTTAATAGAAAAGTTTGCGAAATATAATTATATATTTAAATATATGTATATATTTAGTTTTTACTCTTTTTTGTGCGCACAGCTAATTATAGCTACATTTTTAGAGTTGTGCGCGCCACTATTTGTCGGCCACGATCCATCGTCTGCGCGACAATCTGTTGCCATCTTCTAAACGTTTTATTTATTATATTTTCACCTGTAATTGTATTTATTGTTTGTTTATGTATTTCGTTTTAATAACTTTTCATGCTGCTCCGATCGACGTCATTCTGTGGCTCTGTCTCACACACGAGTCCCAGCATTATGCTGAGCGATTGTGCGAATGTGACGCATATCTTCCTTGTATAACTTTTTTAACTTTGTTTATTTTTTTTGGTAGGCATCAGGCTTGGCGCAAATAAACTTTTTTTCTTTCGTTTATATAATGCACCAGTATCAAGTCATAAAACTACGAGAGGTGTATAGGAGGAAGTACATAATACTTGGAATCGCGACCCGAAACACGTAACTGAAACTATTACAACAATCTATTGCCGTCAAATTTCTGCAGCCATAACTATCGGTATTTTATTATTTAGCAAGCTAAAGTGCTTCACTTAGCAAAGTTTCTTAATAAGTCTAGATAGTATGTGGTCTGGGGGTTATTTTATACTGTTGAGGGTTATTTTATACTGTGAAGTATTTTGCTGATATGAAAAGTTGAGCTTTGTAGCTCTAGCATCTTTGACGTTAAGTATCGTTAAAGTAAATTAACCGTCTGTTTTATGTCAAAGTTCTGTTATTTTTATGAACGTTTTGTAAGGTTTTTCTCCGATTTTTTTCTGAGTAGGGTGAAATCTATCAGTAGAGCATGTTTTATGAAAACAAAAAGGTTACCCGCTTACTGTAAGTAGAAAAGGTACCTACGGAAAACGCGTGACGTCACTATGACGTTACAATTTTTACCAGTGACGTGTCGGCACACGCGTGTTTTCAACGTACTGTATCGTCTTCATTTTTTGTTTACGTGAAAAAAGAAAAAATAAAGCAGTTTAAAGATATGGGCCAGTATTATTTTAAAGTTAATAAAATATATGTTTGATAAAATTTTAAATCATCTACAATCGCTCCATCCAAAATGACTAAATTACATTTACTCGCTAGAGGTTTGGACACATTTGACAAACCGTCGTCGACCTACATCTCATAAATCCTGGAGTATAACCTCAAAATTTAAAGAATGCTTTATCCCTCCAGCCTGTACAAAAATAAGGGAATTTTCACGACTTTTCCTGGGGTTAGGAGTGTTATAGATGAAACATATACATTTTGAACTATTGAATATAATCGTTAGTTTGCACATGGCGACCCGGTACCTCCAAATATCTCGACAACGTGACACTTTAGGGAACCATGTATAGACTCCTTCACAGAATCTAGTCACATTTTACAATTGTAAATATTAACTGTTATTTGGGTTCTGGGGTTTTATGAATAATATACCTAAGGAATTGAAATAATAGACAGTTATTCATGTACTTACTCATTATATTGCTCGAACTCAACACATAAAACCAAATAACTATACTTCAATTACACAAATATACACTACAGTAAATGAGTTCCTTGTATTTCGACGGTTGGTCCACGACTGAGCTCGTAGGCCTGGCATGACACCCAAGATGGCATTTTCCCTACCATTATGCCTCCGTTCCAATAAACGCACTGTGATTGGTTAGTCGTGTCATCCACGAACACAGTCAGTACTACACTAGTCAATACAGTACTTTAAATATTAAAATCAGATTTGATTTAACATTATTAACTGAATAAAATAGCTATGTAATTTACGATTGATAACACATGTTACTAACACATCTTTTGTTTAGTTAAGTTATCCATATATACCCGTTTCACCGAGCGCCGCGATTTTGGAAAAAAAAAACAAAATGGCGACGGGTGGTAATGCCACAAAGGTTCTATCCCCTTTTCTCACGAATGACCCTTATACGATTAGGAATAAGGACTCTCATATGGATTTTCGGAACCCTAAAAAGCAAGGTTTATAGCAACCAAACCATAATTCTTCCAAAAAGTATCTACCTACTGTATGAAAGGTTAAGAAATAGTTGGTAGTTGTTGAAAATTAGGTAGGTACAATAATTTCTGATCAGAAACAACAAATCATGTTGTTTAATATTGTTTTGATTTGCAAACCCGATATTGGTTGTACCTATTTCAATATTAAATTCAGAAAGTGTGTCGCAACACTTTAGTTCGTTAGTTTTGGAAGTTAGCATCGTATTGTTGGGTCAACAAAATAATTGCCTTGTATGTTTGTTACAAATTCAATTAGTCTTACCTGCAGAAATGCTGAATGAGATTTTCAAAGGGATTATTTATTGAATCGACCGAAAGTGGCACTTACTGCAGCTTTACTTTTTAGGGTTCCGTATGTCCAAATGAAAAAGCGGAACTCTTATAGAATCACTCGTATGTCTGTCTGGTTGTTTGTCACAGTCAATTTGCTCTGAATGTACTAAACAGATACAGTTACAATTTGGTGCTCACTTGAATTTCAGTAGCCCAAACACGGACGCACCACGTAAATAAATCAGTATTGAAATATATGGGGTTACTTTTGGGCGACAAAATAGAAAATAAAATCAAAGTTTTTCAAACTGCACCGTGTGTCATATTTAATAATAATAATCTGTGGCTCGGCTGTCAACCGAAGTGATAGGACAAATCTTTTCTCTGAATTTTGAACGTACAATATTAACAAATAATTAAAATGAAACCGCCACGACGAAAAATAAACAGTTAAAAACAAAATAAAACCATACGAACGAATCAAATACGCAATAGAAATATGATCGATAACCATTGAACGAGAAACAAGAAAGAAATGGTGCAGCTCATTGAGCACGCCCACTACTCAAATCAAACTACAAACTCAACTCAAATTTCAACATTAAAACCTCGACGACAAAGCCTCGCTGCTCAGCCCGGGGCTCCTATTTCTATCTGCAGGGTTTAAAGGAACCTAACATGAATGGCATGATGGTCATACCATATGAACCTTGCCTATCGTGTCGAGGTGCTCTAATCTCCCTGTAACATTGTACTGATGGAAGGATCTTCCATTTCCAGAAGGACTACAATATATCCTGAACCTAGGCAGCAGGATCTACATCGGTGATAACGCCTAACCCCGCCAGAGGTTTGCAGCCATTGCGCAGGAGTTCTACAAGACTAAGCTGAAAACCATCAACTTCCACAACCCTGCGGTCGCTTTGAGGGAGATCAACACTTGGGTCTCCAATATTACGCAGGGACGCATTCCTACCTTGGTTGATGAAGGTTCGTATTCGCGAAATCAGAGTGAAAAGAGGGTTCGGAAAGATTAAGTGATGGACAGAGTTATATTTAAAATACATGGTATAAAAGAAATATGAATGAAAAAATAGAAATGTATGAGAAAAGAAGGATGAATAAAAAAAAGTACGGACTATGTTCCGCTACTTGGCTCAGCCACTTAGTATTATTTTCGCCCACTCAGTATTTTGTTTTGCGCCCAATTAAGTATTTTATTCGGACACTTGGAATTTTTGTTGCGAGCTTAGATTAACTGTTTCCCACTGCTAGTCATTTTACGAATTTTAATCATTCATAATAATGGCCAGTTAAGTTAATTTTTCGCAAACATAATTTAACTCCACTCGGTTCAGTATTAAAGTATCTCATCCATATATTATTTATTCGCCCAGTTAATAATTCCCCATTTTTATGCAACGTTCAAATTCACATCTCAGTCGCAAGCCGTAAAAAAAGCCTCAATTTCCATACATTTTTGACAGATGGCGGCTAACATGTAAATGTGAACGTTGGTTATAAATTAGTAGAATTGGCACTCAGCTCGGTAGTAAATGTTCACTATTCAACGCTTCAAATTAGACTGACTTTGTCTAACTTAATTTTTCTTTAACTTCAAGCTTTTCTTTAGTTAGTATACAAAACACTCCAACTATAGTTCAACTTTTAATTGTATTTAGTAACTTGACAGTTCTAAGAAACTTTGTATATCGTGTTATTAACACAAGTTAATAAATTTAAAATAAATAAGTACATTATTTAATGTTCGTTCAATTTCGTTCATTTTTACACTAACCCATTATCTGAACCCCCTGAAAAGTCGAACTATCGTAGAAATATCGAGAGACCAAAAAGTATTTTGTTTTGTGCAGAAATCGAACCCTTATCCGCGATAAATGCTCATCCACTGTGCTGTTTATAATTGGGTCACCAAGCGGTGCTGCCATGACAAAATATTTCCGGATAAATATAAATCCGAATAGCAGCCATACAAAAGCTTTGCAGTTCGAAAAATATTCCGCAGAAACGGGCATCAAGAGGGTTTCCGATATCAATAACAATTGTATTAATTTTTATTCCAATTAAATTTCAACTTTTTCCCAATAAAAAATCTTATTGAAACAAAAGGTAAAATATATAATGAAGAATACAAAAATAAAGTACTACTTGTTACTTTATTTCTGTTGGTACAAATTTTATCAGGGGTCTGCGTAGCGTATCCGCTACGGCGTAGCTGACGTTGTAGCTACGTCGCTACGATTGCGTAGCATGTTACCGATTCCTGCTATTGAGTTTTGCGGATTCCGCTTTTTTTAGCAGTGGCCATTAACTACCATCCTTGGTAACTAAATGTCTCATAAAATAAGTGAACGCATTTATTTTTACTATTGATAGGCTCGCGATTATAGTCTCTGTTGATAGTCGACGATGGAGCATAATGTGGCCATATGTTTTGCAATGTCACACTGAAATGTTCAACATACGTCTTCCGGAATTTGATTAACCTTTACGCGAGTTTGACAACCGAAACAAACTTCTAAAGGTTAGAGCGGTAACTGAAAACTCCGCGGAGGTCGCCCGCATAGCTAAATGAAAATTGATAAACATATTGCTTTTTCATTTCTTGGCACAAAAGGAGAATAGGACCTCTTTTGTAACAGTTATAAAGTTTTCCGATAAAGGTGGGTCGATTTCTTTGAAACAAAGGAAATTGAAGCCGATATTGCTATTTTGTTTACTGAATTACGAGGCAGTGATGAAAATTGCTCCATCCTAACTAATATTGTACATAATTGCAAAGGTTATTTAGATTAAGACTTTGTTTGTTCACGCTTACACGCATAAATCATTAAACCGATTTTGATGAATTTTGGAAGAGATAAATATAGATGGGACCCTAGAGACGATTACATGCTTTTTTTTTGCGAAAATCTTTATTAAAGCCGCGGTTTCTATATTGAAGCTAGTTACTTTATAAATCGCAGTCACTGTTCACTTTATAAGTATGTTTTGTGGTGATTAAGGTGAATGCTCACTGTGGCGTGAAATTAACTTTAAAATGCGGTGTTGGTGTAAATGTGCACACGCTTCATTAAAACTATTAGTGGTGATAATTTTAGTAAAATAGGCGTTTAGTAAACAAGCTAAACGCCTATTTGCGCTAGCTTTTAGTTTTATAATGCGCACAGCAAAGGAGTGGAACTCTCTGCCTGCGTCTGTGTTTCCGAACGCATACAACCCTAATCTCTTCAAAATTAAAGTGAACAGGCTTCTTCTGGGTAAGCTCGCTCCATTGTCGACTTTGTCTCTGGTATCTATGACCTAGACTAGAGTCAAGAGCAAACCCATATTAAATAAATAAAAAAAGCTATTTATAACCAGGAAGTTACTCGGAATAATAACATCATATGAGTAGCGTTTTACCCACGTTGTTTGCTACTATTCTTCTTAGCGTGTAGATGGCAAATACAGTATAATTAAAATTTTATGTTTGGCCCAGTACTCAGCCATGGTAACACCGTTCGCTGACACAGCCATAAGGTCCTCATCTGTACAGGTGACGTAAGATGAACGGTGGGCCATGGACTACGGAGAGACGCTACTTATATTGTAGATGCTACATTTTATGAATAAAATTACAATAGTAATAAAAAGCTTAGAATTGGAGATGGAATGCGTGTTGGTAGGTAATATTCCTGTGGCAGAAAAAATAAGAAACAAAAGTTAAATATATTCATAACATATATTTTTTTTAAAATTTTTTATTAACGGTATAATATCAGAGTCTAAGATTAATTTATAAATGTTGTTCGCGGGTACCTTTGTTACCTAATGGTGTATGGGATTAGGCTGGCTTATTATCTAGATTATCTCTTGCAAGCTGCGTTATGCTTTTAGCCAACCTAGGCTTTAGAACATAGTGGTACTTAGTTCGTTGATGGAGTTTAATGAGGTGTTATAATTAGAACTACTCATGCATGCATGTAGAAGACAGAGTCAAAGGATTAACTTAATCTTGCTATTATAATAAACGCGAAAGTAAATCTCTGTTTGTTTGTTTCTTCTCCACGTTTTAACGGCTGAACGGATTTGAATGAAACTTGGCACAGGGGTAGACTATGTCCTGTCTTGGGACTTAGTTTACCCCCTGGAAAAAATAACTTCAAGGATGGTTGAGGATATTTTTTACTTCGACAAGGGTGAATTTGCGTATTCAGAGACAGCTAAAATGAATTAAATCACTTTTTTATAGGTACTAATAAGAAGGTATTATTTTTAAAGCGACACAGTTTAACAATAATAAAGGTCTGCAAAATATAAGAACCGCAATTGCAATCAAAGTTTGAAACTATAAAGTTCTCTTCGAGCGCGCCGCCTGCAATCAAACAATGGATACACCTTAGAAAATGATTTCCTTTGACAGCACTCTTGCAACCTACCTACCACTATATTACGTACTTACCTCTTATTTTTAGGGTTCCAGGTAACCAAAGGCAAAAACCATGTTTATTACTAAGCCTCTGCCGTTCGTCTGTCTGTCTGTCACCGGGTTGCATCTTTTGATTCGTAATAATATGTAATCACTTGACAAGAAAAAAATCCTGGTAATTCCATAGGAAATGACTTAAAGCCAAGTGCCTTTGTAACTTTGTAATGAAATAGTTAAGTATTTTTACAATATTTCTGGCATGGATTAGGAGACGGAGACGGTAGCTACGGAACCCTATACTGTGCGTGGTCCGACGCACTTGTTTATATTCCAATAAAAGCGACTGTTCATTATTGTTATATGCTGATTCGAGAACTTTTATTGAACCTTCATAATAATACCGACCTAGCTTGTCTTGCAGGTATGCTCACATGGCCTATATTATCCACTCGGCGATAATGTACTTAGCTTCCGCCAGTGAAATACTTGTTGTTAACGGATCAATACTTCGTAGGACTACACAAACACTTATATAAACATTCCTTTTGATTGTGAAAGAACATCCGATTTTATGAATTACGCAATTGTGGTTCATAATTTTTCCAGTACATTTTCAAGTGCATAACTGGAATATTTCAAGAGTATCATAATGTAGAAACCACATTACAGTTCGATATTCCATTGAGTTTTTTTATAGCATAGTAACCCAATTAGTCGGCTGTATGCCTTGAATGAAAATGTATGTATGTGTATAGAAAATCCCTGGGTACCTACCTACCCATAACTACGGTGCATTGCGACTAAGCGACCCGATTAAATGGAACACTTGTAAACTCATGTACACATTATTATTATTGAAGCGCAAGGCTTCAGTCGCACTAATTACCACTTCAGAACAAATTAGTTCTAGTGTAATTAACTACTTTAATTTTGACGTTTTAATCAAGGTATGTTGGCATTTTTAAGTATGTAGTTGGCATTCATATCCGAATAAAAGGATTAAGCACGACTCAAAATGTACTGTTTTAATTATAATTACAAGAAGGATCTTTCATTAATCTTTGAACTTAAGGCTTATAATACGATATATCATATAAGTCGACTATTTTTACGAACAAGGGTCTCCTATAACACACATCGAAAACTGATTTCCGGAAGCTTGCTATTCTTAGCCAAAAAACTGGGCCAAATTTACACGTTCTGTACCTACACGAAGATAGTAGAATAGAATAGAATAATTGAGAAGACTTCAGAGCGTTTGTTGTATTGAGAAGACTACAGAGCGTTTGGTGTAAGTCTGTTCAGTGAAGTGAAAACGGTGGTCAGGTTCACACTGTAAACATTCAATGTTGACACATGTGACTGTGGAGTAAATACCGCTTGATTTTGACTAGGTTTGCGAACTAGTCTTAGTTTGGGACTTACACACTGTGTTCCTGAATCAAAACTCTTGTTAGGTCAGCAATAAGGACTTGTGAAGCCTCGTTCAGCCTATTTCTAATGGGTAGGCAGGTACCCTAATAACGGTTTATTCAAAACTGAGTACAAAACTTAAGAGCTTTTTCACCTTCGGTGTTTTAGACAAGCTTTGAAGTCCTTGTTCTTGGAAATGAATTAACCGATTTTATTTTACCTGAAACATACATAGAGTGACTTTACACTTGCTATAGAAAATTTGAGATAGCTCTCTTTTCTCTTTAAACTCTTGTTCGAAAGAGTTCTAAACTAACTTATTAGAGCGATTTTATTTAAGTAGGTACCAAGTATCATTAAAATCGGTTCAATCATTTCCAAGAATAAAGTTTTTAAAGTTAAACGCTATTAATATTTTGAATAAAACTATGCTTTGTAATTTAGAGGCTTAATAGCTATTTTAGGGAAAAACCCAACATTATTATCCCTTCCACTAAAATAGACAGAACAAGCCTTGTTTACCAATCCAACAATTAAATTTAATTACCCCTATTATTATTATTAATTACAGTTATTGGAGTACACTAATGGCGTCACCAGAGCTCTTCATTGTCACGGCATGCTGCTCCGATAGTTTCATACGCGCTGATGACCTGTCAGATTGATTGACTTATTAGTTCTGGGCATTGCTACGTCCTCTATTGATCGGTTAGCGGTTCCTAGAGCCAACCTTTGATGATTAGCGGAATAGCTGAGCCGGTTAGTCGATCTAATTATGTGATGTACCTACCTACTCCAATAGGCTGGTTTTCGACGAAGGGTTACAATTAATTGATAATCTAATAACTATTTATCAAGCTCGTGGATCAATAATAACAGCCGTATGGGTCGATCTACAAGATTAAGCAACGTTTGCCGAGGTCCCGGCTATCATTTGTAGATCTTTGACAGTCGTTACAGGCAGTCAGAAGCCAAGAAATCTGACACCAATCTTGGCAAGGGGTATTGTGTTACCCAGTTACTGGGTTGTGGAGGTCAGGAAGGCAGTCGCTTCATGTAAAATATTGGTACTTAACTGGATCCGTTTAGACTGGAAGCCGACCCCACCATAGTTGGGAACAGGCTACGCATATTGCTTTGTATATGGCTTTCTATAAGCGACTTTCTCTAGTACCCACAATCTAAGGCCGTCCAATCTGAACGCTTCAATGTCTACTTTAAAAACGAGATAGGAATCTATTGTCTAAATAACCATGTTTGGGAGACAGAGTTGTGATCGCAATAAACTAAACAACATATAAACAATAAGATTAAGAAGGTGCCTTTATTTCGACATGGTAGCTTAAGTATTTACTTTACACTAAAGCAACGGACTAGGGCTGATTACACAATCCTTGCCAAAACCCATATCACAGTCAATGACCCTGCCAAACATAGGTAGGTACCATAAATCTGCTGGAAAATGAGGATAATACATTCCATGTTCCATGACACTTAATTGCAAAGTTTAATGAGGTTTATCAAGGAAGCAATTAATTTTATTCATTTGATAGTTATACTTCTATTAAATATTACTTCAAAGCAGTACTCTTAGAAAGTCAACAATGCGTTAAAAGGTTTAGGTCTCAAGTTCAACGTAATTGCTTCAAGGTTTCACGTACAGTGAAACAAAGAGATTGGCACACAGGTATATGGCAGTTAACTTGCTTGCTTGCTGACTTCTCTTCTTTACAACAATGTAGTGCTAATTGGTCCAGTCTTTTGGATCCCTCTATAGTAGGAATCTCAAGTGTTCTAAGGAATCTCAAGATTTCACACAATGAAGTACAACAAAATATTGACACTGTTCATCATCATCTGCCTAGCCTTTTCCCAATTATATTGGGGTCGGCTTCCACTGCTATTGATACATATTTTCCTGTCTGTACGGCAAACGCTTTGGGCGACTGTACCTGATTTAATTGTTTCCCTAATACGAACCTGAACCAACAAGACTTACAAGTACCTGTAGGTCGATGATTGTACACGTGGGAGGTTTCGGCTCGATGAGGTGTAGTGAGACGAAACATGAGTGGAGTCAACGTTTGCGAAGACTAATGTTGTTTTAGAGAGATGAAGCAAGGACGACTTAATTTAGCTATTTAGGCTTCGCTGTATTGATCGTCTTTGTTTTTTTGACTTCGTATTGATCGTCGTTTTTATCCGGATTAAAGCTATTATAATATTACTTTATTTAAATCTTTAATTCGTACTTGCAGTATGAAGAAGGTAAGGTATACCACCTGCCAGGGTTCCGGAATTTGTTCCAAAGAGTCACCGCGGCCCTGGAACGCAAAGGGCTTTAGAAGGAACACGGATGGGTTTTAGTCAGTAAGGGTCTGACACGCCCTTCCGCTCCACCCAGAGCGGAAGAAGTCATTTGATGATTTCCCATCCTTAAAAAAAAAAGGTATACCAATTACGGGTCAATCAGCAAATAGCTCCACAAATAATCCATTTCTTGGAAAAAACCACCTTTGACAGACTTTATTTTCCGAACTTCCACAGGAAAGTGAGAATAAGGAAAACTGCCCCTGAATTGACGAATTGACGTCACGGAAATTGGCCTCCGATGACTGGATACGAACAGATACGTCACTAGCAAGACGACACGTTATATCCTGTCGGAATACTGTAATATGTTAATGTATAGAGAAGAAAAATAAACGAAGAGAGTTAGAACTTTACCTTGATATTGAAGAGTGATCGGTACTTTTTAAATAATACAGAAAAAAAAACTTTTTTAACTATATTTTAGTCACAGACATGGAATGGACTGAGCTTTCCCAATCTGGCTGTGAAATGAATATGGGCTGAAAAGTGTGAACGAGACAAAGCGATCGTCACAATTGGATCTGGTAGGTGGCGCTGCAATCGATTTCTATAATTTATCGACACACACAAAGCAAACGTTCGGACAGGACAACGTCTATCGCGACCGCAAGTATGTATATAAATACTACCCTCTAATTAACTCTACGAACCTGTACAAAATGAACTAAAACTAATCTGTTATTTTGTCTAGCCTCTGGTTAACGTACCGAAAGGCCGTATTATTTTGCCTTAATGATGTTCATTCTTAATGTTACAATATATGAAACATCTCATATTAATGTTATTCCATTACCTTGGCATTACTTCCGTTGTTACCTATTGCGTGGAACTCCACGGTGCTCTAACCCCTGCCCTTATGTGGGTACTTGTGTATCGTTAGGGCATGACCCAGCTAGTGCTGACCTTTCCCTGTTTGGGCTTGTCAAGGGGACTTGTAACTGGGCTATGTATGACATTTTTGTGTAAAATAGGATTTTGTAAAGTCATTCTGTAATTTAGTTAAGCCTATGTTTCTACTCACCTAAGGAATGTTCCCGTGGCTATGGGAATTACATATAGCCGCAGGAACATTCCCTTGGTTATAAATAAGTAATTATTAAATAATTTTTCTTTCATGTATTTGACGAGAAGGCTGAAAATTGACATACACAACCCAGTAAAGCCACGTTTGACGAAGTATGACAAGGAGAGCCGATCCAATATCAGAAGGCTACGCAAATAGAGAGAAAATTTTCTTTCCAAAATGTCGATTTTAACTAAGTAGATATAAGCATACCTAAGCTTTATTTTTTTTGCATTTACATGACAGGTACACAACGATTCTTACACTAAACCAAGCTACGTGAATAAATCTAAAACACCAGCAAATTCCACGAAATGCGAACGAATTAAGTTCCCACTACTATATGTCGTCGACATAAAGAACACAGATAGAACCGAGGGCTGGCCTTTATGTCATCGTATTTCAATCTCAATAGTTGTTTGTACGTCTTAGCCATTTATTTGTTTATCTGTCCCTTCAGGCACACTGCTGGCTTTCGCATTTATCTCGGAAAAATTGAGATACTAAGAATAAGGGATGAACTGTCCAAAAAATGTTTAGCGAAGAATTTATTGTTCGTAATCCTGCCGCGTGAAATTTGTGTGATTGCTTTTGAGTATTTGTTTACGAAGAGATAAACGGAAAATGTTACGCAAAAAGAAATATGAAATTCATTTTAATTAATCCCACTTAATATGGCCAGAGATGATGTTCACTGTAGCGATTAATCGAGTTATCTGCGATTTCGAAAAGGTAACGTGAAAATTGAAAATTCTCGGAATTTTGTTGGAGGTGTATTTATTTAAATCAATTAATAAACTCTTTAATATAATCCAGTACCACCAATTTAATTTATAATATCGACCCAGCCCATAACCCAATCATTGAACACCCTTATGAAGACCAATTCGCAATTACTTGAAGACCTTTAAGCCTACACAACTACGCACTGGCTTTATTAACGCAATAAAACTTAACACAAAAGCAAAAGTGTCTATTCAGTAATAACGTGGGACAAGTGCGAACAATGCGCCATTGTCAGCGGTTATCAACAACAATGGCTGTAGGATTGATACAACCCTTTGAGCTGAATCATCGCGCGCTAACGATTTATATTTAGCACTGAAACGTGCCTCGGCGCTGGGTAGCTTATAACTACGGTAACCAAATTCTGACACCTGACCACAAGAAATACTCATTTATCGGTTCCGCCCGCGTTAATGTTAAAAATTATCCCAAGGGAACATACTCCCGGGATAAAAACCTATGTCCTTTCCCGGGACTCAGGCTATCTCTATACCAAATTTCATCTAAATCGGTCCAGCCGTTTGCGTGTGAAGAAGTAACAAACATACACACACACACTCACAAACTTTTGCCTTTATGATATTAGTGTGATATATAATATATATAGTGTGATGTGATATATATATAGTGTGATATATATATTAAGTGATTTATCTTCCAACGGCGACGGCAAAATTTAGTAAACCTCGGATGGAATTCGCACTATTACACACAATTCACAAAATTAAAAGAAAATTACTGATATTTATAAGCCAACCTTGATTTAGCTATTAGTTTTCATTCGTATTTCTATGTTGGGTGCACTCGACTAGTTTTACATCGGCTCTTAGGTACGTGCTCCACATGTTTCTAGAGGAACTCCATATCTATTTTATATTTCAAACGTGCAAATCAAATATCTCACGTTGGCTTGAATATTTTACTGGGATATTGCAAATTGCAAACACCGTAAGATTATAATAAACCACGTGAGATTGTTAACTCTTTTCAGCTAAAACGCGAACTATCGAGTTTTGATGGGATATAGTGTATTTAAAATCATTTGTCCGCAATATATCGAGAGTATTTTACTCGCAAGATTTTTTACCAAGTTACGGTGTTTGCAGTAATACACCATCCAAAGTTGAGGCAATAGTTGGCACATGATAATGCTCTTCTTATCAACCGACTTCCAAAAGAAGGAGGTTATCAATTCGATTGTATGTTTTTTTTTTTGTTTGGTATGCGATCATTCCGTCAATTATGAATGGATTTTGATGATTCTTTTTCATAAACCACATTCGCATTTCGTATATTCATTACAGAACGAAAATGAGCAGTTTTATTTATTTTGCTCCGCTGCCTATTTTGCTATCTGCCTTTCGGCGCGCTGAAGTTTAATTTTGAATATCTGATAAACAAAAGGCTTTGTGATTTGTTTGAGCTTTTTGAGAACGCTTATTTTAAATTTAAATTATCAAAGTTGCCTCGCTGAAGTGTTCTGAGGGTCGTTAAAAATGTCGTAAACTGTAAGTTTTACTAACATTATTAATGTACATAAGATAATAATATTAAAAATAAGTTGACCATATTATAGATGGTACATTTATTAAAAGTATTGACTCCTTTCGAGGGTTGTAATAAAAATCATACTCTTTTCTAAAAAACTACGGCTGCGCTTAAATTCATATTTTCACAATTCACCAATAATGTTTTGTAAAACAGGAGCAGTTGTAGATATTTTACATAAAAATAACGTGATTGTAACTGAAATAACAAAAACAATAATATAATTTAACATCATCAACTCGCTGACGTGATATTATCAATGGTGTTACAAGCAATTGTCTTTATTACGTTGAAATGATTGTCATTCAACGAATTGTTTCCATACATTAATTCGATTACAAATAAATGTAATGACATTCATTACCCACCAGCAACAAGTACTGTCGAAGGATTATTTTCAGAAGTAGTTAAAATATATAAAATCTTTTTAGGAAAAAGCATCAGTGTTTTTAATTTGTTTGACACCGACTTTTTATTTTAAACTATGTAGTGTTTTTAGTTGGGAATCGGTTGTTCTTTTTTGTAAAAAAGATTTTTTATCTTTTCACTTTTTAGTGGACACCCATAATGAGTCAGTCTATACGACGTCTTGGACCACGTCATCATCCAAGTACGCAAAAATTACATCGGCCGCGTAGGAAAAATGCTCATTAAAAATAAAAAACTGAGCCAAACTGAATTATGCCAGTAAATGGTCAGTATACCGCATCGAACTAAAAAAGAATCACAGAAATCGGATTAGAAACCTCAGAGTAATCGGTGTACATAAAAAAAAACAACCGAATTCAGAACCCGAAAATTGAGAAACCGAAGAGAGAGTTACACGAGAGCGAAGTCACGGGAAAAAGCAAGTTTGTAATATCAGTTTACCATCTAGATTTTGTAATCATACATAACCTATGTATGATTACAAAATCTAGCCTGCTTATTTTTATTATAATATATTTTTAAAGTTATTGGGTTCCTTCATAAGTTCAGCTCTAACTAAAGATTTATTATTGCAGGAATGCGAAATTTGTTTTTTTTTGTAATAGAAATGTCCTGTTAACGTTAATTTCCCGCTAGGGCTACGCCACTGGTTTAATTAGGTATACTGTTCTTTGAATGCTGCAAAAAATACTTATTTATGACTAATTTTGAACGACATTTAATAACCTTTTGTGAAGCAAGGTCTAAAATTAACAAACTCAGAGAGCAAGCTATTCTCACAACAGTTTCCTCTAGCCTAAAAATACATGTTTATAAAAAGGCACACGTTTTAATATCCCAGCACAAAGGGGATGTTAACTTGTAATTAGAAACTAAATATAACAAACGTGTGGGGCGGTCGATAAACAACACGATTTATTTTTATGAACGGCGCCCTGCACCATAGAGTACGGAAGAGATACCTCGGCGGTTGCTATGGCCTTAGTAGGTACGAGTTTTTATACGTACAGTCTATTCACAGTTATTTTACTTTTGACTGCAACCGAACGAAGTACTCCATTGCAGTAACGTTAACGTCAATTAATAATAGAAATATATATATTATTATTTATCATATATAAGTATATTGATTAGTAATAGTCGTTAATAATTTAAAGCGCCGTCTGGTGACAGTTACGGGAAACCTTGTTTTTTATTATATTATTATTATTATTTATTTATTTCAGACAACTTAGTCCATACATTTACTCACACAAACAACAACAAACAAAATACTTAAAAGGTGTTAGTAAAAAAAACAGCTTATACCCTATGTTAGTACTTATATATCACGAGAGACATTGTAGTCTTTATGAGATACAAATTGATAAGTGAAAGTTAACGTTAATGCGATCGAGAGGGTAAAAACTCGCCTAAGGCATCTGCTAATGACGACAGAGGCAAAACTTTTCATACAGACCGAGTATGTAAGTGAGTTTCACCGATTGCCCATAGAAACCTTACATTTTTCGGAATGTATTAGAAGATTTTTTTTTGATTTAACAGAACTTATCCTTTATAACATAATTATCAATGAATATATTAACATTTAATATTTCCGCTTTTTAATATTAGGAAAGATTAAGATGTGTTCTACTGTGTCTAGTCGCTGCCAGCACGGCAATTCCGTGCTCTGTGCATACGTACACTTATACGTTTTGTTACTTATTGTATGTTATGCTACTGTCTTTTGAAGTGTTCCTGTTCTAAATAGCCACACGTTTTTGAAACATTACGTTTAAACTTCGCTATCAACGAAGCTAAGTAGCTTAGGTTGGTTGGTTATTGTCAAACTTTGTTATGAGCTATCATGAGCAAGAAGCGCATGCATTGTGGTGCTACTTCTCTTTATCACCTGTGTTCCAGTCAACTTGTTAAATACGAACAATAGGACAAGCACGGAGTTGAAACTCTGTGAAAAATAGTCTTCAAAAGACGATACAGAAATGGGGTTATTTCAATCAAAACTTTGCACCTTAAATCCATGTTGACAAAGTCGCGAGTACAAGCTGTTCCGAGACATAAAAGTTGTGCAACGGTAATGCACGTTTAGGTGAAAGAAAGGGGAGAAAAGTTATTTAACTGTTATTCCGGCAAAAGCAAAAATAAGTATCATTAGTAGTAATAGCGGCTACACGTGTAGGTATCAATTAAGTCCAACTTTAGTCAGCTAACAACCCCAGCTAATTATTTTGTGCCAACTTTTTACTTAATTCTGAACTTTCGTTCAACAAAACCGTTCATTACAAACATTTCACCGCAGTGTTTCTCTGTTTCATCTTTCATCATAGACAATTTCTCGTTTCTCTAATTCTATATTTGAATATTTGTTTTTATTTTTCTTTGAGACTAACCTACCGAGAAATTAATTTCTGAGCCTTTTGAGTTTTACAAAACTGATTAATTTTGACCGTGATATTAAAATTCGTGGCATTTTATAAGAGCTTCAAAATTCTGTTTGATTAAAAATGAGGCTTTGAATTTAAAAGACAAACAGTTTTTGATAAATGGGTCAGCTAATTGGTTCATAAGACTTTCGTTAGTGTGTTGCTGATAAATTGAATTCCCGGGTTGTCGAGCGGAAAAATCTGCATAACTTTTGTGCGTGATTCGTTTTTATTATGAACCTCATGTACAACGAACATCGTGTTCGTCCTTAAAACATTTTTGTTCAATTACTAGCTTTCTGAATTATTACGTTCATACATTTTGTTTGAAACAAGTGATTTGTTACATTACTGTTCTGTCAAAGCGAGCCTTTTATAAACTTACCCAATAACAAAGGAATAAAGTCACTTTACATATCGCCTAGAAACTTCAGCTAATAGTTCAACCTAGTCGAGTATCAAACCAGTAACCCAAATAAAATAAAAACTTTAGTAACAATCGCGACAAAGATAAATATAAGCTACTACAGAAAAATAAGGCCTAGCACATGACTCAGCTAGATTTAGTCTTCACATCGCATGATAAGAATTGCAGAAGGTAAAAGACCGTCCTTCAGAGATATTTCAGCTATGAAAACGTAAAAATGCAGCTTGTTCGGTCGCGGTCGGCACCTCCACTAGTTTAACGGTTCACCAACGTCGGAGAATTGCAGTCACTCCATATATTTATTTTATTGGAGTTCTCAGACATTTTGGAATAGAAGTATACTGATATTCTTCGCTATAAAGTTTATATGCATGACATAATGAAGCGAATGAAGCTCGTCGCCAGTGCATTGTTTAAGTTAAACGAGTGATTCTTCTAACCCATATTTAAACTCTTTGAGAAATGTTTTTACAGCAAAGTGAACGTTTTCTGTTGAGAATTGGATTTGTAATTGATATTCCTTGAATATGTAGTTATTTGTCTTAATTTAGTCCATCTGTCGTACAAGTAGGTACATAAATGTTTTTAAGCAGGGCTATGAAACTGTGCAGTACCGTGATGAGCATAGTTCAACACAGTTTACCTAACCTACCGATTGTTTTCTACAGATTAATGAAAAAACAATTTCATAATCTTAAAAGAAAATAATCGCAAAAGCAAGAAAGTGATTTTTCATTGAAAATTGCTCTGAGACAGAGCAATTTTCTCGTGTCGTTGTCTGAACACTTTTTCGAAAAAGTTCTCCATGACGTTTTTAGACCTAGTCGTAGTTATCTTGCGTGTGTGCGTATTAAGTTACATTGAAATCGGTTCATTAATATCGAAGATTAAGGACCTGCTAGGTCGTATAAAATACCGTGAGGAATTAACACTCTTGACAAGATCATTTTCGACGTAAAATATTTTCCAAAACGATATAACGTTTCAGTACCTACAGAGATGTTCCGTATATCACCTATTATATACAGCAGCTGTAACTTCTAATGCTGAAAATGTTGGCTACATTTGGAACCGCTGCTCTGCGGTAGTATGGTATCCTACACCTCGCTTCGAATGCTCCACTGAACTTATTACCTGGTCTGTGTAGCTTTTACTGCCAAACTCTGTTTTATATCCTGAGTTCTGATTATATTTTGTCTTAGTGAGCTTAAGGGTGAAATAATTGGTAATGGAGTTTCATTAAACGTACAAATCCACTTTATTGAAGCAATTATAACAAATTACCTTCGCTTGATCGCTTCGCTAAAATAGTATGGGCACTTTTGCATTGTCAAGGTCGGTCAATCGCCTCAAAGAGATGTCAGCATAGAAGACGGTGCCCGCTAGGGCCAGAGCCTGCCAGGGTTGCGGAATTTATTCGAAAGAGTTACCGCGGCCCTGGAACGCAAAGGGCTTTAGAAGGAACACGGATGGGTTTTAGTCAGTAAGAGTCTGACACGCCCTTCCGCTCCACCCAGAGCGGAAGAAGTCATTTGATGATTTCCCATCCTTAAAAAAAGGGTCGGTCAGTCAATATGAAGCTAGTTCTGCCGCGCAAAATCAAAACACACTCACGGCTCCCGAGATTGCCAGCGCGGCAAAGTCGCACGTTCTAAAGCGTAGATAAAATAAATTACCAAGTTTAGAAAACAGGGGGACAGCTTTGCGGAATTTGTTCGAAAGTGTTACCGTGGCCCTGTAACGCAAAGGGTATTTGGAGGAACACGGATGGGTTTTAGTTAGCAAGAGTCTGACACTCCCTTCCGCTCCACCCACAGCGGAAGGAGTCATCTGATGACTTCCAACCGTTAAATAAAAATCAGGTACAGCTGCACCTGCACTGCACTTTGCCTGCACCCTTCCCGGTAGCCTTAATTTATCTGGGGTCCATATGTGGGTACCATATGTAGAGGTAGGTACCACAGGTAAAATTAACGCACTCTGTCACAAGAACTTTATGTAAATTCAATTCATTCAAAGAGAAACCATATTTTTTCTTAAAAATATTGTGAAGTCTTCTGACAGTAGATCCATTTTAATTAGTAAGTTAAAGTGAGCTTAACTAAGAGAAAAAGTGGAGGCTTTCACAAAGGCTTTAATTAACATTAGTATGCCTATTAATATGCCTATTATTCTTCTTCCCGCACAAGAGTTACTTCTAGATACTTGTTAAGTTGTCTTTTAATAAAATTAAATAATAGGAAAACTAAGACCATTTAAATGAGAAAAGCGTTATCAGCAAATAACATTCCCATTGCAGGGAAAGAGGCTCCACCATGAGAGAGGGAGTGGTCAGTAAACCACAATACGGACGCGGGGCAGATTGGTAGATGTCACTTGGCTTTGAATTTTGACTCAAAATGTTTTCTCAGCGGATTATTTTTTAAGCGGATTAAATTACCCAATCCAGACAAATAAAAAAAAAACACTATCTACTAATATTGGCATCGTTGAAAATTTGTCTTAAGAAATATTTAGGAAAGAGAACATTAAATTCCTTGATTTCATGGTCAATACTTTAACTCACTAAATTATAATAGTAATTTGCAGATTTCTAGTTAATAGTGCGATGACAGGCTAAACTTACTTGTTCAACGGAGCCATACTGCCTTCTAGAGAACACGCCTCGCCGCGAGATCAGCTCGCTTGCCGATGATCTGTGGACAAACAGATTAAACGGTTATTAAAACACGAACACACCACATTTCATTAATTGCTGACTTATTTATAAATGTACTGTCCACTATTAAAATAGCTCAATCAATAGAGACACGTTCCAAAAGAAATGAATGACGTACCTAAACAAGACCATTGTCAAACTGTTTGATTATGATAGTGCTCTAGCGTACACAAGTGATTCTTGTGTATGCAGGGTATTTTACTATTTTGTAACCGGGGCTCTATATGGTGTCAGATGTAAAAGAATAGCACTATCCCATCTCTTCCCGGTTCTGTGCATAGCAACAGCTACTAGCTACACTACGATCGACAACCTGCCTGACTCCTCCCCCCCCCAACCCCCCCGGTTGCCAAAATCGCCGCGCTTGCAGCAGGCGGGGTTTTGGAGGAGGCCTATGTCCAGCAGTGTACGTCTTTCGGTTGTATGACCAGGGTACACAAGATTTTTCATAAACAACTTATTAACAACAAAATAACTTTTAATTTTTCTTTTCCTTTTCTAATAACTTCACCATCGCAATACCTTACTTTAGTTACTATTATCCAAACTTAGGTTTGGTACAAAAGGAATAGCGTTAAAACTTTGAAATCCGTCGTTTTAACTTTGCAAATAACGTTGCTTCAGATAACGGGAACTGCAAAGTGCATATCGTGCAAATTTTTCACCGGTTCAAACGTTCGCGTTCGGACTTTGGACAGACTGTTTAGAATTTTATATCTTACCCGTGTATCTGAAATTGTAGGTTGAAACTGTGCTGTTCAATAAATAAGTGCAATTTTGTGTTCAATATTTTAAAGAGATACAGAAAAAGGACACATAGTAATTTGGCCGCTGTCAGTTGATACACCAACTATATCAACTGACAACGATTCCCACCTTTTTACTTTATTTAAATTTAAAAAATACATGATAAGTTGTAAATACGATACGTTTACTTTCAACAACAATCCACAAAAGAAAATCTTAAACTACTTTACAACGCAATTCCAAAGTGTAATTTATTCGAATCCATTCCACGCAGACCGAGCTAATGCCTCCCTGATATTTCGACACCACAAAGTTCAGACGAGTGAACCTAAGGGCGAGTGAACTATCAGACAGCATCAATAGATATCATCAGTCAGATTTAGAGCCCCAATTAACTCGAATACACTTCGAGCGCTAGTTTCCTAGGAGTTAATTGCAATCCTGACAACTCTAACACGCATCTAACTGGTTCCGAAAGGTCAGATCTTTATTGAATTCAGTGTAGTCCGAAGTTAGCCCTTCGTGACCTATGACGTCTATGTCGGGTGGAAGCGCAGGCAAATAGAGGTCGAGAGTCCAGCAGATGCGGTGCGCTGATTTGATTTGATTGATTGAACGTTCCGAGCACCTGACGAGCAGCAATCGAAAGGCCAAGCGAAAATGACGTTGAAAAACTGGAGTCTTCCTCAAAAAACTTTTCGTCCGGTGCATTTTATTCTTAGGTACCTACTCTGATTTTGTTCTCGTCGAATTCTTTTGTTAGAAATAGCGTCTATCCTTAACCGTGGCGTGTGTGGATAAATGCATCGACGCATTAGGCCTTGAAGCCGTTGATTAGAAGGTGTCAGAGTGAATTATGTTTTAGAACCATTTTGTTCGGAGCTGCATTCAGTATTAACGTTTAGCTTAGCCGAGCTATTACTACATATGTGTCTAGGACGTTTGAATGTCGTTCACCTCACCAGGTTGCGCAGTAGGTGATGTAATACCGAAACGAAGTTTAAATTCTTCAGAAATGTTAACACTGTTCATCTATACTTCTATATATGTATACTTACTAATATTATAAATGATAAAGTTTGGATGTTTAGACGGAGGGATGTTTGTTTGTTACTCAATCACGTCATAACGGCTGTACGGATCTTGATGATATTTGGCACAGAGGTAGATTATAGTCTGGAATAATACAAATGATACTTTTTATTCCGGGAGTATGTTCCCTAGGGACAATTTTTGTCATTAACGCGGGCGGAGTCGCGGGCGACAGCTGGTGACTAATAAATAACGGTTCTGAATGGGTTGTAAAGTATAAGTTTGACTTGTTTGTGGAAGGTACGTAAAAAAAGATGAAAAGTTTCACTTTATCTAGCTTTAAATCTGTTTTGGTACGAAGATATTACAAAAAAATGGGCTGCATTATGTTCTTCGAGCCTTGAAAAAAGTAAGACCTTGTTACAGCCGATTAATTCCCGGTATTTTAGGAGTTCTTGCGATATAAAGAGAAACAAGTATTCCCTTTTGTAATCAGGATAAAAGAAAGGGTGTTCTTTTATCATTAAAGGAAAGCAATCTTGGGATTGACGCTCACGTGACGGTAGGACGTGGGGGACCAATACCTACCACCTCTAAACGCAATACACCTTCTGAAACCTTCCATAAAAAGTGAGATCTGTAACCCTGCATAAAAAAGCAAAAGTTCGTAAAATGTAGGCACATAGAGTTGATTTTAATTTTATATGGTTGATGTAAAGGTAACACTTAAAAAAAGGAAAAAAAAAAATTGCTGCCGTACGCGGCTCCGCCCGCGAAAATTATCCCAAGGGAACGTACTCCTGGGATGAAAGGTGTCCTATGTGTTATTCTAGACTATAATCTACCTCTGTGCCAAATTTCAAGGCAAGCATTGCTTAACCGTGAAGATCGACCCGTGCGGCTGTTATGATTTAGCCTACCGTATGCCTACTAATTATATTCTTAAACTAAACTAAAAATAAAGGTGAAGTACGAAGTTAATCACCTTATAATTTTACTGCAATGTGACATTGAATTATAATTACAAGGAGATTCTTTCTTGTTTCTACAGTACTCAAAGTTATGGACATGTGCTTCATATACCTTTGTGAAGTGTTCCGCCCAAGTCGAGACCGTTCATAATGAATGGATAGGATGGTCAACACCCGATGTTATCCTTCACGTCATCACCTCTTTGTCATCAAACAAGGCACTCACTTCCATTATCTCTGAGAGACCAGTGTGTAGGTACATAAACTCCATCTTTTAGAATTTTAGGATATGAAGATTTTATAACTTTTCCGTCTTTGTATGTATTGGAAACGGCTTTGTTTGTTAAAAATAATCCAGTCCTATTTCTGAAATAATCCGAAACGGTCTCAGTGTGTCAATGAATTGTTTCAAGTGAAATGTAAAACCGCACTAATGCAAAAAAGCTTGTTTGGTATTTCCCCACGTATTTTTAATGAGTAATGAAGGATGGTGTTCTGTAGCTGCTATAAAGTAGAGAAAAAGTATTAAAAATGAGTGAATTTTTAATACTTTGAAAAAAAAACCCGACCACTATAAATGATTTAAGCATTCCAATAAAATTACTATTCATGCAGTCTGATGCAGTTGGTGGTGGTAAACTAAATGAAAATAACCTAAAATAAACTAAATGAAAATAATCTAAAATAAAAATCACCAACTTTTACGTCGTTTTTTGAGGTCGGGATTTTTGTAAAACAACATTTTTTTTTTCATTTGGATAATGCTTCTTTCCTATGTAGCAGATACAGATCATCACCCTTAAAATTATGACCACGCACTTCTGGAACACCTGTGTATATACATGGATCATGTATATATTCTCATAAAGTAGTCGATTATACTACCGATAAAATGAGGTAGGGATTAAGTCTTTTCTAAAGAGGGGAAAGAATGAATGCTAAGCGCTTCCTTCTTTTTTTCATTGCTTAATAACAAGAAATCCTAGAAAAGTATCGATTTAAAAATGGCGTCTTCGAGCTCTCGTTAGGAGCTTAGCTTCATTTCTTTTGTACTGATAATATTTTATTCTAAACATCAATTAGTGTAATCTGTTAATGTCGTACGGAGGCGCGTTCGCGCATAATAATGTGAAGACCATGGGGGTGGCATAATGTAATTAATTTAATTAGAGAATTTTTGAAAGTCATACACTTAATTTTCGCAGAGTAATTTTGTATTTGCTTCCTCTTTCTGACTCAAATATATAACCGGAAACATATGTATGTGGAAGATAAAAACCGACCTGTTGTGTGGTACCATGTTTTGAATGGTATAAATAAGTTGGAAAACGAGATAAAACCGAATCTTCTTTCCCATTTCCGGCAATATAAATAGCGTGTCATTTTAACCAATATGATTTCATAATCGTCACGACAGTTATAGGAAAGATTTAAGAAAATCATATATATTTATGTTTGACAGACACTACAAATAATAAGTCTGGGTAGAAATCTTTTAAAATAAGCTTTTATTGAACTAAATGTAATATCACTTGTCAAAACATGTCCAATGGCTAAGCTTAAATACGATGGTGTTTTCGTATTTAGTTGAGGAGTTCCAATGGCCACCATTGGGCTGCATCATCAGACCAGATTCTTAAAACCATATTATTATTATTGCATTTTCTCCAAAGATGTGTAGGGATCACACCCAAATGAGTAAAAAGTAAAAAGGAGGAGGTAAACAGGAGTAAATAAACAAACCGCGAGTTTGCGGAAACTATTCTGCGAACATTCTGAGGGCCAAGTAAGTATTACAAGTTGAAGCATGCTTGGACGGGCTTGCAAAATTAATTACTAATTTGTAGCCGGAAACATATACGAATGAAGCAAGTTAATAAAAAGCTTGAAACATAAATATAAGTACCTAAGTATTGTTGTGATGCTATACATCACTGTCTATAAAAATAAATACCACATTGGCATTCAGCAATGGAACATTAACACAGATATAATATCTACATTAGTGATTCATATTGTACAGATTTACATACGAACATCTGTGCTTACTCATTCATAGTTAGAACCAGAACGACATTTTTACCATTTTACGAGGTATTAGCTTTTGCCCCCGATTTCGTACGCGCATATCCCGTTTTTTACACTCAATCACTTAGTAACTGAAGAATTTTGTATATGTATATTGATTGAATAAAAAAAGTGGAGGCTAGTCGGCACACTTTTCAGAACTTGTGCGGAATACACAACGGGATCATACCCTTAAAAGTGCCTAAAAAGAAAATTGGATGCTACTTGACCGGTTTTTATATCTAAGGGGTTTTAAATATACATAGCTTCTAGTGCGGAAAACGGAGTCCCTACTCTACTCTATCCATCCTATCCATCTATAGTAATCTCCATCTATAGTATAGCTTCTAAGAGATAGTTCTCGACATCACAAAGATAATCACAGTTTCTATTGACAGCTAGTTCTAAATATTATTGGCACGAACAGCACCTGTCAATTCTGTTGTCACAAGAATATAGTTTGTTCCTAGAAGTTATAGACTTATAGTTGACGTCAAAGTAAAGTTAAAAGTTGTGAGTTCAATAAGGTAAAGTTGGTGACGGCCTCGTGGCCTGATAACTTGAGGGCACAATAGATATATTCGACCTTCGTTCGGAACTTGGAAGTTAATAAGTTAGAGGTTAAGAATCAACTTTGTCTTCTTTTCTTATCAATTTTGTCATAAAGGCTTAGAACCTATGCACACGACGGCGATGCACGTTTTAAGAACGCGCGCTCACAGCGCTGTAGATGACCAAAAAGTAAGTACCAGATAGCCGTGTATGTATAGGTAGATAAAGTTTAAAGCGCGTTAGCGCGCGACATCTGCACGTCAGCTGGCGCGTTATTAAACGCTGTGTACAAATAGGCCCTAAAGCTTGTTTGGGATTATGCTAAGTGTAGGACTGTCATTGTACAGTGATCACGTGCTACCGTATACAACGAGGCTCAGAGGTTTCCCCAGGGATGCCGGATGTGCCATAATAGGAGTTGCACAGAGGGGGTTCCGGAGTGGTCTTTTAAAAGGAACCCCTTGAATGTGCTGATGGTGATCACCGGGGTGGTTTAAGTGAGGTAAAAATCCCACACTCCCTGGTATTTTCCCCCAAAAAAACAGGCGCCTTCTGAAGGTTTACTAAAAGGTATTTAAGTAAATTAAAAAAAAAGGACTGTCATTCAATCTGCTAAGCCTCTACCTGTATATCTATCATGGCGTTGGCTTCTAGTCACACAGGATGCAGCTGAATACCAGTATTTGACATGGAGCCACTGCCTATCTGATCTCCACCCCTGTACCTGTGTCATAGCCCCTCGGCAAGATTTGGCTTCTGATTTGCCTCAACAACAGTGAAATCTCTATTAATAATAGAAATATATTAAGGGATAGTTACTTGGGGCAGACATTTTTATTTTAAGGTTATGAAGTTTAGTAAATTTTCAGTCAATGGTACTGAACAGAGAAAGAAAAGATAGATATAGATAGTTTAACAAATCGCACCTTTAAAATAAAACCGTTACTAAACGAAAATTTTCATGAATTGAGGTATCAATGCCATCTATCTAAAAACAGTGACTATTTTCTAATATTGGCTCCCCTATAAAATTTCATAATTTCGTTTAGTAACGGTTTTACTTTAAAGGTGCGAAATGTTCGACGTGATTCTTTAAATTGGCATAACTTTTTTATTTACGAACCGATTGACATGAAAAAAACACTAAAAATTAAGTGAAGCTTACCACAATGTATAAGTGAAGCCGTTCATGTTATTGGGTCTATAATGTATGATATGATGAAAAATGAGCATTATAAAACTTTCAATTAAATTGAAGAATATCTTCCGTAATAATGTTGTCCGCATTTGCTAAGTTAAAGTGCTGAATACATTACAACAATGCACTATGCAAGATTCAATCTAAAAGAAGCATGCATTCAACCCTTTTCTAAACTCTAAAAGCACCTTAAACATACCTTTTTCTCCAGCCATTTGTCTAATGAAAAAGATAGAGCTCCTAATTTCATTGAAAGGTGTTTCGAATGGAAACGGTCCATTCCGTACGGCGGCGTCGTTTCGAATTATACGAGTCTTGAACCTTGTTTACTTACAGAACAATTGTTTTTCTACTTGTGGACAAACTAAGCAGGAATTTATTCTATAGAAGCATAGCATTTTATCGCCTTGTTTTTCTTCTATTGAAAATAATTTCCAGACCAGATAAGTTTAGTGCTAGACTGTTGGTAGTAAAATATAATGTAGTAAGAGTATTTAAGACCTTATTTGGAAGGTTGTGCAAAGAAAAACTGGTCAAGAAAGTTTTATCGAAGCTTTTTCGAGTATATAAAGCATATTCTTTATTTGTCTGTTAAATGGTCTCTGTTGAAATGTTTCTTTACAAAATATTTTACGTTCTCACTGTGTTCTTTCTTTCATTTCTATTATGGTCTGAAATTTAAGACAAACATCGCGTCCTTTCATCATAAGTTACCTACATTATTAAACAAGGAGGAATAATACAAAATGTTATGGTTTCGTTAACTCTCGTTGCAATCTTCATTTGCAGAACTACCTAATATTTTTGTTCATTTGTTTAAATAACATTATATGAGCATGGTACGTGTTTAATGATTAGAGTGCACCATTTCTATATTTAGGTACCTATTTGAACAATACACCGAGTGCGGGCGAAGCGAGTCTCGTGTGGAAATGGCAATGCATAATGAATACAAAATATCCCGCAAATGAGCAAAACATTTGCAGTAACTGAGCAAGATCGTTAAAAATTATCGAACGATACCACTGTGCCAAGTGTCGATATCGCCCAATTTCCGTTCCACTAAAGAAAATTTTAATGAAGATGCAAAAAAATTGCTTGCGACGTTATTTCATTAGTCTCGAGACGCTAACCTTTTAATTTTTTCCTTGGTCAAGACACTTTTCATTTAGCTCAGCTGTTTTACTGTTCGTGAAAATTTTCCAATAATTTTGAGTGCATTGATCTCGTGCTGGGTGACCTCTCTCTCGAGGCTATTGAAATATCGCTTACCGCGACCCTCTTGCAGATGGCACTCGACACAACTCAAATTCAATGTTGAGAGGGTCTCCAGTTCTTTGGAGACACGTTCCAAATCTTACATTGTGTAAAGTGTTGTTATGTTGTCTATATGGCTTTGTCAAGGGCAAGATGGTGTTGAAAAAGTGGTTTTTCAGGTTCGTGAAATTGAAAGCGTCGCTTGAAGGCGGTATTTTCGTTTAAATTAAAGAAAGTTTCGTTTCTTTCCATTTATTTACTTTACGCAGCAAAATAAATGGTAAAGCTTTGATTTATTCTGAATGTAACTTGCCTTAATAAAGTAATTTTTCACACCACCTGCACGAAAACGTCAAATTATGTGCTATGCAAACCTAGCCTAAAGTACGTCATTATAGCCCGCGAGCGGCGCCCGTCGGCCTCCGCTGCTAGGTGCAGGTCACGCGGTCAAAATGAGGTTCCAAATTCAAATCACATTATTGCCGGGTTATAATGAAATTCAAAACAATATTATTGCCCGGTGGGGGCACAGCTTCGGACGCACGACCTGCTCCGAGCAGTGAAGGCCGACGCGCGCCACTCGCGGTGACCAGCCACCTCTCTTCATGGCTTGATACAATTAATTTTCTCTCAGTAGGTGTGAAAAGTAGAGTATGCTCCTCAGGGATAAAGGTGTCTTTGCCTTGGGTTAGCTTAGATCCCTCGGTGCATTCAGGATTCTTCGCTCGTGAGTTAAACTCTAAACTGCCTCGCTACGCTCGGGAGTTAACTCTCGAATCCTTTATTGCGTCCGGGATTCAATATGACGCCCGTGATATAAGACACTGCTTTATCCCCTCGGTGCATAATCTATTGTAACAGAACTTTATTTTTAATCACAACAAAAGCATATTTTATTATGCTTTCAATGGTTATAAATTTCTACAACTATAATTTATTATTCTAAATATACTTATTGCAGTGCCTCGTTACAAGGTTAAACCATTCATATATTCAAGCTTTTTCTTTTTAAGTCGTTTAAATCCTATCGAAACTTTTCCAGACACACCCCTACATTTGCTCGGTAAATCTTTTTCGTTAATCTCCTTCCGCTAAACCTCTTTCCAAGTGAATGAACCGAAGCAAACCTGTCTTAATATCCGGAACATAATAGGTATAGGGAAAGATGGTAAACATATATACCGTACATAATACATAAATTGTTAGATAAAGCCCGTTTCATAACAACTGACTTAAGACACAGACACACACACACACACACACAGACTGACTTTGACTTAAGTTTGCAATGTACAAATTTTAAATCTTTGGTGTACTCATTGTTGAGAAGCCTTATAACAAATAAATAAATAAAATAAATAAACACAATCTAACAGCTTTGGCCACCCTCTATTTTACTTCAGTTTTGTCTTACGGTTCCTTTTCATATTTCGTAAGTTTTTCCAAAACATTCGTTTGATTTATGGCTGATTTTCCAGTAGATATATTTTTCAGTAGTATGGCTGTTTGACAAACACAGAAAAGCTGTCAAACTGATTTTTATTCTTCAGGTTAAATTCTGACTGTCAAAAAATCAGCCCTTAAATCCATAGAGGTAAATCTGTGGTTTTTCAGGGTCTAAGTCATGGCCCATGCCTTAGGCCCTGGATAAAATAATGTTCTATCCGCGATAATAATTATTAAAAAGTCTAAAATGAATGAATGATATTGTCATGCGCTCAATGTCACGTGACCAATTTCAAACATTTTGACACTCATTTTCGCTTATAGAATGTCACTTGGCAGAAAGCATTGAAAACATTACTTTCCATCATTTAAAAGCCGGTGAAAAAACACAAACAGTTTTAAACTTCATCTGGGAGATGACCACAGACGTCAGCTCTACCATACCATATTTACCTGACCCTTCTCTTTTTAGAAACAAAAGCAGCAAGATGCCTACAGAAAGGTTGGAGTAGTCAAGTAGGTTATTTTTAGCTAGAGGGGTTTATTCTATAGGTACGGTCAACAGATATATAGGAGTTTTAGAAGTTTAGAATTTTTGGAAACATAGGGTTACCTATGTTTCCAAAAATTCTAAACTTCTAAAACTTCACACAACAAAAAGATTTAAATAATTCGTAGCCTAATTCACATTCGTATTGTTTAAGGTATTTGTCGCTTTTAAGTTAATATCGAAACTCTTGATCTCGGTTATAATTGAAACTCTGGGTCCTTACAATAACCTGAAAGCTTTTGGTGTAAAGATCGCCCGCGTTCTGATTGTATTTTCACAAAAAAAAACATAAAATCGTCACCAGGCTCACCTCTTTCTCTGTACCTAAATTCGTCAAAATCGGTTGAGCGGTTTAGGAGTAAAAGCGCAACAAACAAACAAACTCACTTTTGCATTTATAAGGTTAATTGACATGATGGTTACTTTGAATGTGTAGCACTGTTTGGACTACCGAATTATTTGGCTACTTTTGATGCCGACTGTACCTGTGTTGTGAAACCTACCTGCTACCAGTTATTACCGATATACGTGGAAATTACCAAACGATTTAGGCACCGTTCTAGTTTAGGCGATTCAGAGTAAAGGAAATTTGCATTCGCCTGATTGACTATTCCACGAACGTTCTGAATTTATTACCTTATTTTCGGCATAGGTAATCATCGGTTTCTGTCAAAACATCTGGGAAGATAAGAAAAACTTGGTTTATGAGAGAAACAAGACGTTACTTTAATACTGGATTTACGTCTGTGATAACCTACTGACCACTGGCTAGAAATTGGTTAGCAAAGTCTAGCATTTCCGCAGAATCAATAAATACTCGTAATCTATGTAAGCTGGACCTACTGTATCAGAGCCGAGCCACGGATCTATAACAAATTTACATTTTTGGTCGTCCGTGAATTTTGTATCGTTTGTGTCCCTTTCCTTTTCTTAGCATCATTTGCCTAGCCTTTTTCCAACTATATTGGGGTTGGCTTCCAGTCAAACAAGATTCAACTGAATACCAGTATTTTACGTGGAGTGGTTGCCTACCAGACTCCACAGTCCATTAACTGGGTAATATGGTACTTCTTGGCAAGACTGGTGTCAGATAATCTGGCTTTAGACTATCCGTAACGACTGCCAAAGATCTACAAATGACAGCTGTTAGGTTAAGCAACGCTTGCCGAGGTTGGTTTTAACATACCGAGACTCCTCCGTGCCTCGAAAAGCACGTTAAACCGTGGGCTTTCAATCGTTGATCTTTAACAGTCGTTAAGGGGGTATCGTGTTACCCAGTAACTGTATTGTAGAGGTCAGTTATATAGCCGCTCCATGTAAAATACTAGAATACCTACCTATTTATCTTGTTAATTTGAGTATTTATAATATTCTTATATGGTATGTATAGTTTATATATTTGTATTATTTGTTTAAATATTTGTATGTAATTAAATATCAATCGCTTTTTATTCCCCATATTTCCTACCACCATTTTCTGCATCACCTAAAGGTTGACTGGTAGAGAATGCCTATGGCTTTAATACCGCCTCTGTACATTTGTGTGCCTAAAGTGTTAATAAATAAATAAAAATTGAAAGCCAACTCCAACTTAGTAGAAAAAAAGGCTAAGCTGGCTTGTCCTAACACGGTTTACTAACAAGCCAAGCAAAATTCCTTTCAAAATTCACAAGCTTGACCTTCCAAGTGCACTGTATCCCATCTGAATACGCTTTAGTGTAGCATTGTATCCAGTATGTACACTAGTTGTATCCAGTATATACACAAGTTGTATCCAGTATATACACAAGTTGTATCCAGTGTGTACATATTGTACACAAAGCGAGCTATCTCGTGGCTATACACAACGGTACACGCTCTAATTGGGTCTGACTCCGGATTGACAATATGCTTATTGTTGCCACTACCGAGACCCGCCGGAAGACACGGTCACTGCGTCTCAAATAAGATGTTTGCACGTGTAGCTTTAGTGCTTAGAATATAAAGCAAGGACGGATATAATTATTTTCTATTGAATATATCACAGTGTATCAAATTGATTATTGCAATTCATAATGTACACGTAAAGGTGCTAAATACAAAAAAAAATGGAAACAATTATGGACCCTGTCGGGCACAGCAAATTTTTAAGTAAGTAGAGAGGAAGAGCGCTTCAATATAAATTTTCCAATTTAGTAATTTCGAAAAATTTTTTTTTTTCATTATTTCCTTTCCTACAGTTTAATACCGTGTGTATTGTGTGTACAGTTTAATACCTCCTACATACTTTGATTGAAGCACATTGGCATTAAGAAAAACTGTGTTTTACACTCTGCGCATTATCCGGGTCTTGCTGGGCTGTCTTTCAGGTGAATAGCAATGAAACGTTTACGAGCCTATTTGTGTCTCACTATTGGACAAACGCCCCCTCTTTCTCCTCCCAAACACTATTTTTCGCGATCTTAGGCCAAGTTTGACCCGCTAACATGATAAGACAAATCTCGAGTTTGTACTTCTATATTTGTGCACCGTAGGTAAGGTTAGATTCGTTTACGAAAAGTTTATTACCAAAAATATTACAAAGTTTTTTACATTGGCCCCAAACTAGGCAAGCTTGTATGTACAATTTCGAGGGTTTGCCATTTAAAATTTATGCTATAAGTAAACATGTCCAGTAACTAAAAAAAGTTTTAGAAATAAAATTTAAAAGCAAGCTAAAATGTTTATTCTTTATAAACAAACAAATCCAAATTATAAAATTAATGACAAAAAATAAAAACATGAATAAAAACCTATTTGTGAGCGTAGTGAGATGAGTGTGTAGTTGAAAAATGTTATAATGAGAGCGTAATTCAGTGCGTGTCAGTGGCATTGTCAAACTTTATTTTACTACTTTAACTACTATTTCAGCTTCGCCATTCTTAATTACTTTATTATACACATGAGAATGCAAATAAAGAGGGAGTATTTGTGCAAAAGCATATTTAACTAGTAGAGTAGGGATTCTAAATTTACGTTTTGTCAGTAAAATACTTAAATCGCTTGATGTGGGTCCTTGTTGTTACCTTCAGTAATTTTCTTACGCTAAGCATGGTGGATTCTAAATATAGTATTTTTGTCGGATAACGGTATGGATTGAACAGCAGTGTTTTGAGGACTGCACGTCTTGCTCTTACCAAGGTTATTAGATGTGATTTTGAAGCTCCTCCCCAAGTTGCTATGCAATATTGTATCAGCGATTGACACATAGCTATAAGTATTTTTACACCCACAGGTGCACAGTCTCGTATCATTTTCAATATATATATTTGCTTCTGTGCGCGTTTAACAAGCAAAAAGTTATAATACAACACAAAACAGACAAATGAAAGTTCGTTTGAATGACTTTGTATCTCATAAAAATTAAACCTAAATATAACGCAACATGTTTACCTAGATTAACTAACATAGTTAGTAACGTCTCCCGTTACTAACAAATTCTCGGCGTGTTAGCCCGCAGGTAAGCCGACGATGACAAATAGAAAGCGTCGTGATGAATGTACTGACGCTCCAATGCGGACACATGGCGCGTCGTGTTCGAGGGTAACTAATAACGAGCAGGTATTGAATACAATGCCAACAGATTGCTCAGCTATCATTGAGGGTAAAGATTATTTACACGTCTACTGGTTAAAGTGCAGTTTGAAATCTTTATTTGAGCTTGGTAACTAATAACCAAGTTAAACAAAGAAAACTATATTTATTAATTTAAACATTTTATGTTTAAGTGGTACATGGGCGGACTTAATGCAACTAGGCATTTTCTACCACTCAACCTTCTGTCACAGAAATGACATTCATACAAATTATGAACGATAATATTGGTATTAGGTACTTTAATCATGTTAGTAAAGAAAAATATGGAATCAAGCAAATATTTTCTACGAACAATAATTTCTATTAAGAAAAGTACTTGAAGCATACCTTAAGTTGTTGCCAGTAATATTTAGATCTACCAAATAATCCTTAAAAAATAACCCATAATTTTCTCACATAAATAACAAAAATTGTACGGTCCACATATAAATTCATCATGCATAAAACTCATGAAAATGAATATTTTACTGAGACAGTTTCTGTCCAAACATTATGAAAATATGTGGAAATGACAAAGTGTCCAAATTATTTTCACAATCTCGCTTTTATGAGCTAGTATTAATCAAAAGGAATTAAACTCATTTCCTGTTTTCAGCAGGAATATATTTTTGTTCTCTTGTATGTTATGTATCCAAGAGAGGTTATTAAACAATAATATTTTTATGATAGGACACTAATCTATATCTATATAATATATAAAAATGAATCCCTATTTCCCTTGGTCACGGCATCACGCGTGAACGGCTGGACCAATTTCGCTAATTATTTTTTTATTGTGTCAGGAGAAGGTTCTTATGAAAGAAAATTTTAGAAAAAAAAATCCGGGCGAAGCCGGGGCGGGCCACTAGTTGTTTATATTAATCTATTGTTTTCACCTTGACACAGCGGGCAAGTGTTTTACGATTTCGTTGTAATTAAGTATTGAAGTAATAATAATACAATATTTATTTCTCTCTCCACAAAGGTTGGCTTAGAATTAAAATCTTAGGAATAGACAGTAAAAGCAGACAAAAGCTCCTTTGCGAGAGACTGGAGTCCGTACTAGGGAAACACTGTGTTACGGATCTCCAGGAAGTTTCGGAAAGCAATTTATGGTGAAGTACAATATTGTACTTGACCATAATTTGCTTTTCAAAACTTCTCTACAGCTCTATTTTGTTTTTTATATACTTTATTGCACATATACGACAAATATTTTGAGAAAAACAAGTATTCTTGAGTAATATTAAGAACTCTTCTATACACAACTACATCGTACGCGCGAGAACCACTACCTTAAAAAATATTCAAATTGGACAAAAAAATCCCCTTTCCCCTTCGGTCACAGACATTTCGTAACTGGAGAAGGAAAATACCCGATTCTCACCATCGTAACGAGCGGCGGAACATAAATCATGGATGGAACGCAAAAAGTATAGCTCGACAACTCTCGTCGAAGCGCGCGGCGACAGGGAACCGATACATCGCCCATACAAATGTGCTTCGTTGTTGCCGAATTGCCGCCGAGTGTGCGCCGAATACGGAAAAACTTTGGAAATTGAATAGAAGTGGTAATTTTTGTTCAAAAATTAAGGTTTAGGAATTATTGGACACTTTTTTAACGGGTTTTTGAAAATTTTGTTTGGTCCCATGGTTAAGGAAACTTGTTAACACATTTTTCATTTTACGTATCAGGTTTGTAAAAAAAATATCTTTAAATTTTAATAACTAGGATTATGTACCAATCCTAGTTTTAATATAAAATAGAAATAAATTAAAATTTCCAATAATTGTTTTTTTTATTATTAGTTAAATTATTTATTAATAAAATGTACCTAACTTAATTAAAGCTGTTGTTGAAATTCGCGAGTACAACACTGGAAATGGCAGTAAGTATATTTTTTGGATCGCGTTTAACTACTGTATCACCTGATGTTATGCGATAATGTGATCGATAATGGAGCACGCTTGCCTAGAAGTACCTATCGAATATAATATACATACTTTTCTTTTTTAGTATAGGAAATCATTAAATGACTACTTACGCTCTGGGTGGAGTGTCAGACTCTTACTGACTAAAACCCACCCGTGTTCCTCCAAATGCCCTTTGCGTTCCAGCACAGCGGTGACTCTTTCGAACAAATTCCGCAACCCTGGCAGGCACTGGCTCTAGCGGGCCTCGTCTAATATACTTGGTTTCCCATCTGAATTTAAAACCTAAATCTGCTTATCAAGTACGATTCAAGCTTAACAACTTTATATCGCAAGCGTTGCTGTCCAGTATCTCTTGGCGGCTTAATGCAGCACTGCTAGTTAAGCCAACTGTCAAATATAAGTCAAGTTCCATACAATACTGCGCTCTAAGTTCCACTGGGCAGCAGAATAGCTATCTGCATTACGCCTAACTGTGTCACACATCTACCTGATGTTATCTCAAACTGAATGACCTTGTTCTAAAGTACACATAGTTTGTGGAGCCCCATTAAAGTTTACGTATGGCGCCGACATTCTCCGTGTTTGATACGAGACATGCTAATCAAGGTAGATGATTTAGACCACCATCTTTGTATGTACAAACAACAGGCTATTTCTACGGCAACACGTTCGATAACAATTTTATGCGGTTAGATTTTTATAGAATAGCACCACTGTGTGGAGTTTTGCTGTTAAAATGTCACCAGCCAGTCTATTCTACAAATAACTGAAGTGAACTGTCATTCCATCTTGTTTGTATATAGTATTTATGTCACCGGAAAATTGTTGAATCCGTAAGATTATAAAATGTCGCGTAAATTGTTAACTATTTTTTCTAAATAAGACACGGATATAATTGGAAACTATTGAATTTAGATGAGATTTATTGTATATGTCGTAGGATAATTTGATACTTCGAATCTTCGCGAAAATCCTAGGGGTTTTGCGAAAACGCGGATAATTAGACATAGGCGAAAAATTATCAAATCTTACTGGACAAAGTCAGGATTTTTGCGAAAATACTCGTTACTATAGTAAGATTTGATGTGCTCAACACTGATTGGCTACAATTTTGCTGGCTGACTTCTAATTGGTTCCTAGTTAATAACGTGCGGCAACAAATGATTGACATTTAAGACGTCAACCAATCAGAGACGATCTCTTATTGAACGCGCTGACCGACCAATCAGCGTTCTTATTTCATAACAGCCAGCGTTTCGTTTCGCAATATTGCTATAATAACGAGTATTTTCGCAAAAATCCTGACTTTGTCCAGTAAGATTTGATAATTTTTCGCCTATGTCTAATTATCCGCGTTTTCGCAAAACCCCTAGGATTTTCGCGAAGATTCGAAGTATCAAATTATCCTACGACATATACAAAACGACTTTTTCATAATATATCGAGAACTTATAATCTATTAAGATGTTTTACAATCTTACGGATTCTGCATTTTTCCGGTGACATATACAAGCAAGATGGAATGACCATAGGTGGAGTGAGCTGTCAGTCTATAGTATAGACACTCCACCTATGGTTACACGGTGAGATGCTTACAGCCGGTCGATTCTGTAAACATGTCGAAGTGAAGGCTTGGGTGAAGTGATCACGAGGTGAGCTGTCAATCCATATAATCAAGATGGAATTACAACTCGTTTCGTGATCACGTGACATCACATTACAGAATCGTCCGGCAGAATCGCACTGCGTGTATAGAATGACAGTTCACTTCAAACTCAATATAACAATATTTTTTGCTGTGCCCTTACAGGGTCTACAACGGTTCTTTGCTCTAAGCTTTGTAAACATCTTATTTTACCTTGTGGAACGCAATAAATGAATATGAATATGAACTCACTCCACCTCAGTTTTTAGGGTAACATGTTTACAGAATAGAAAGGCGGATGATCTAGTGGTAAAATAAGCATAGGTATGTATGTACCATCATCTGCCTAGCCTTTTCCCAACTATATTGGGGTCGGCTTCCAGTCAAACCGGATTCAGCTCAATACCAGTATTTTACATGGAGCGGCTGCCTACCAGACCTCCACAACCCATTAACTGGGTAACACGGTGGTTCTTGGCTAGACTGGAGTCAGATTTATTGGCTTCTGACAATCCGTAACGACTGCCAAGGATCTACAAATGGCAGCCGGGACCAACGGCTTAACGTGCTTTCCGAGGCACGGAGGAAACTCGGTATGTTAAGATGGTCACCCATCCACAGACCAACCTTGGCAAGCGTTGCTTAACCTTGATCGACCTGTGCGGCTGATATTCTTTAGCCACGAGCTCCATAGGTATGTATGTACCAAAACTCATAAATCCACTGGTACTGACTGATTAGCTTGCTACTATTATTTGTTTCCTATAAGACCAAGTTCTAAATAGAATTGGTCCTTCATCTAATCCTACAACATAAGATATTTACAACCCATAAAGCCATGAATACCGCTTTTAATAGCATAATGTTCGCACGAAGCGATCATTCCCACTTCGCGACGTAAATGCCAATAATATGTTACAGAGTGCATGTACAAAGACTTTTAATGGATAACCACGCTTCACAAAATGGAAACACGCCTTATGGATTGAACAACGATATTTAATAGACTTTTCTTATTCTCCTTTTATTGCTGAACTTACTAATAGCTTGTTACAATTTTCTTCAGGACTTAACTAAGTACTAGGTTATTTTTGCACAGCGGAATTAATTTACCTACTTATAAATGCAAAAGGTTTGAAAATTACTGGTCAACTCTGAAGAAAATCTTAGAGCCTAATGTTTAAAATCAGATTTGTTGGCCAAACCAACCAAGAACTTTTCAGGTTTTAAATATCCTGATAATTTAAATTAGATTGGAGTTAATTTTGAGCGGAACTTTCATTATTAAAAAAAAATCTTCCTCTTTTCACGTACACCTGTATTTTAAACATAGCATTTACTGTTTATTTAAATTTCATGCGCAAAGTTACAATGGCGGGCATATGCCTGATATTTGAGGTACTTTATTGGTCGTTTATCTGCCCGTTAACCAGTAATCAACCAATGGCGCTATGACAAATAGCGTTAATGGACGGATAAACGACCGATAAAAACCTCAGAAACCGGGCATTAATGCAATATCTACCGGTCATCCTTTAGGTTAAAACGACTACGCTGGGTAGGTGTAATTTGTTTATTGGTTTTTCACGACGCATGCTGCGTTCGCTTGCTTGCATACCAATTGGGGGTGTACAAACACAATCCCTTTACAATCCCAGCTAATAGGTTTACATACATGAATAGTATTGCTTCAACATTTCTGCCGATATCGGGGAGCGTTGAGATTTTTATATAAATCGACTTGTTGCCACTGCACTAAAATGAGTTTTTTTTTTATTTTAAAGAAAATAGTTAAAGATAAAAATACCTTGCCGAAAAATGACATCTATGATAAGTCGGCGGTAAGTGATTTATGAGATATAATAATCAATAAAATATATTGAGAAATAATCGATAAAATTTAAAAAGATCGAAAGCAGCACTATGGAATGTGCTTTGTTTACATAACATCAATTTTATTGTTACACAACTTTTTTTACAAATGAATGAACGAATTATTAGGAACGTAATTACAAGGAATTATTTGTCAAAACTGGTAATCGAGCAAAAGCCTAATCGAAGGTAAAAAGATAGAATATCGTAAACTCCATCGAGCTTAAAGAAAACTTTAAGGTACATATATCATCCATCGCAGTTTAAGTCAGGCACAAACTGCTATTGAGATCATAAAACTAAATCGATTTTGTGCCCAATACGGCACTGAAGTATTGTTTTTTAATTAAATGTTGAGTAAAATGTTTTTGATAAGATAAACATATGTTTAGCAGCTACCTACATATTTGGTGGTACAGAAAAACAGCACCAGCTTTATGGATTTGAGGAGTGGGAAAATCGCTCATTTATATTTTACAACAGTGGATAGTACAGAGATAACATGGCAGGTATAAAAAATAAAATATTATTATTATAAATATAATTAAAAGAACATTATTTTAAGTACAATAAGTAAAAAACTGCTTATAGTTACCTAGTTAAAATAAACATACGTATTTTTTTTAAATATGTAAATTCCTGTCTTTGAATAACTTCCGATTTAATACCTTTAAATGAGCAATTCTTGTATTTAAATATATATATATATATATAATCTAAATCTCGGAAACGACTCCAACGATTTTCATGAAATTCGGTATTCAGAGGGTTTCGGAGGCGTTAAATCGATCTATCTAGGTTTCATTTTTAGAAAACTTTTACCAAAAAAAAAACGAGCAAAGCTTGGTCATCCAGGTACTATTTATTTATTAAATGTGAAAAAGTGGCATCAGTGATGCGCAGGGTGAGGGGAAGCAGCAATAGCATTCTGAAGGTTTTTTCAGAAAGGCTAGAAGGGCCTACAATGGATAGGTTTATCAAGCTACATGTCAGACATGGGGCTTGATAAATCTTCCTCTAAGTGGACTAAGTGGATGCTGCGTTTTAATTTATGTTTTTGTACTCATGTGTGCCTAACTGTTACTACGAACATAGTTTTTAAGTTCTTTTTTGGTAAAACTAACACGCTATGAGCCGCCGACGCCTGAAAATAAACGATATTTTTTTTTGAGAGACTGAGAATTTGAGACGACTGCTATTCAATCCCTAAGCAATGTTAGAATGCAGGAAACAATCATGAATGAAGATTACAAAAGGATTGTAAAAGCTGATCTGGATTGTGTCACCATCCCAAAAAACTCTTTCTTGTTCAATTTCCGGAGGAACTGCTCATATGGAACGCCTTGTGTGTCCAGGAAGCGTTCAAGGTTTTATACGGGTATGGTAAAAAACGAATGTAAAATCTGTTTGCGTCATCATGATTAAACAGCATTAATAAGGAAGACTTAAGAAGATGTTTTTTCCTTGCAATAACAGCAAATGCTTATTATTTATTAATAGCAGGATGTAACTAATAAACAAATATAAGTAATACACAAATATAGTAATAAAAATCTTAGTATTTACAAACGCGTAATAAACAATAATTTTGTTGTACTAACGATTAAAAAAAAAACTCATAGCGCATCAAATAATTCCACTACATCATTCGGTATCACAAAAAGAAACAGTAGATTCAAATAGATGGCACATCAGCAACCCACTTAGAATAATATTTAAATCTAAAAATTATCAATTCTTGATCACGTTGTTAATCACTTCCATCTTTTCTGTGTTTTTACAGATATTTACTTGGGTAGTAAATCTTTATTTTTCTGACCTGCTTTTCAGCCTACTTTTCATCCTAGTGGATGTATTGGCGAGTAGGGATGAGTATCATACTATGTGAAAATATACTAATCTTAATATTCATTAATGAGGAAGCAGCTGCACTGCACATCGTCTTTCCACCCAAGTGCTATGTTAATTGGGCTCAGCAGTCCGTCACTTTATTTTCCTCTCATGTAAGCTCTCACTTGTTGGTAGAATGCTTAGCTCTTTAAAAGTTAATAGTTAGTTAGTTAATAAGTTTAATTGGTCTAGCATTTTGAAATTTGTTTGTAAGTAGACATATTTCCAGCCAATTGATAGTCTAGAATTCTAGATCAAGTTGGTCAACTTGAAACTTTTACAACATGGTTTATATTGCTGACGTCCTAACCACCTCAAAACAAGTAAATATTCTTTTAGAGACACAACAAGAACGAATAAAAAAGCTGAACGACTCGTATTCTGAAAGCGATTTCATATAGGCACATACTAGTAACGTACACAGGTTCCAATACGAACAAATACATTTCTTGATATCTCAAGACAACTCAATAAAGCTTAAAGTAAAAGACTTAATATCAACAATAAATAGAAGTCTATTTATGTTGGTATTAAACATATCGAGATACAGTTACAGGAAATGAACTCGTCATCCACGAATATACAATGCCAGGACTCAGAAAGATGAATACAATATTGCAACGGAACGCAATAATATCGACTACGGTAGTATTTGATATTTTGAGCATTCGATATGCGGGTTGTGGAATAGTTTTTGTAGGAAAATGGTTGGTTGGTTCTTTTGTTTTTAAATTGAGCCTTGTTAAAACAGTAACCCTCGATTTCTGAATTTAACATTTGAAGTTAATTATCTGTCTAATTATACTTAGCCTGAAATCCTGTCAAAATTTTGCATTTAAGTAGAGTTTGACACGTTACGTGAGAGTTAAGTAATCTCTCATATCAGAAAGCTACCCTTAAAATACAATACTATTCCGACGTTAGTGAGGACGAGTAACTAAATCTGGAAGAAGTCATATCGTTTTTATTTAAAATAATTTAGGGTTGGGGGTTTTAGTATGTGTGAAATTACAATAGCATAGCCCCTCGTTAAAACAATGAGCTATGTTTTCCGATTCCAACAGACAGTAGTAAACATCCGCCGGTACACCTATTTGGTATCTCGTAATGGATAATTTCGTAACGATTCCCACGGGTAGACATCAGAATAGATAATTAATTGAATACCGATCGAAATCCGAAGGTAGGTCATGCACATATCAACCTCTATAGTAATGAAAGTCATATTAAACCAATTTAAAGGCTGTAACATTAAAATGCTTTCAGTCTGCGGTGTAAAAGAACTATAAATATTCGCCATTTTTGGACATAAGCTAAATTAAATTTTATCACGTTTTGTTTCAATAAAAATGCGACTTGGAAAATTATAATTAGACTTATTGATATTTTGGTCCACGTACCATTACAATTAGGAAACTCAGTAGGCACTGTCACATCACAAGTTAGTGCTTAGATACTTACTTATTATTGACAAGTTAATACCTTTTTACTTCTATTCGTGATTTATTTTCATTGGAATCCCCTAATATGTGGTTTCCTCATAGCCAATTGCGCTCCCAGCGTTAAAGAGAAAACGATGAAGACAAACTCGGTACAACAGATGGTTTTTGTGTTGCGTGCTAATCTGAAAATAAAAATTAGTGATACTATGTTACAATCTCACCGTCCTAACTTACTCGTAAGTGAAGTGAGCTTCAAGTGAGCTGTCAATCTCTAGGATCAATTAGAACGAACGCTCACCTCGTGCTCACTTCACCTGTGTTTTTGCAGTGTGATTTTTTGCAGAATCGGCCGGCTGGTTTTGTCTTCCGGCTAACTGCGGTTGTAGTACAATAATTATTTGTGGTTGTTCTCCAGAGATGAGTTGATATCGTAAATCTTAAAATATAATAATAGTGAAAATGTGTATTTTTAGATGTTTGTGGAAAAATTACGCCTCAAGTACGTTCATCATCATCATCATCACCATATCAGCCGAAATACGTCCACTACTGGATATAGGCCTCTCCCAAGGGGGGCAATGCACAAAACTACAGAGAATGCTGCAGCCCATTCTCTGGTGAGCCCCTTAGTCGCCTCTTACGACATCCCCGGGAAGTGATGGGTACGTACGTACTTTTACGTACATACTAAAGTAGGTACGTTCCCGTCAGATAATTTTCTACGACTACTTTCACAAGAGTGAATCTACTGGTAAAAGCTAGTACTGCATAAATGTAAGACAACAAGCTAATTCTCCAATCGTCACTCCGTCGGATCTGTGGACAGGATTGCGCTTTACATGCATGCATCAGACATTGATAGGATTATCGGCTTGCGGAGCTGAATCTTGTCACGGCTTTAGATGTCTGCAAGGCGTTATTGCATTAAAGATATCGCACGCCAAATTATAGGTAGAGAGATACTAAGCCTTGTTTATAGATTTTCCAAATCTTAATGACACAAATAGAATCGAAATACTCGTTATTGTACAATAAAGAGAATTTCTGTTTTATTCGTGTGGTGGCTTTATGGAAGCAATGTCGAGGGACACCGGTATGGATTAAATGTGTAGAAAGGGATGGAAAGTCCCTCTATAAATAATCATTGAAGGAATCTCCGATCAAACGGGTGTTGTTTCTTGTAAGCAATTGTCCGGTAGTTGTTTTGCGACTATTGTATATGTTCAAATCGCGCGGAGAACTTTGACAGTGCGCTGTAGAATTTGTGTGACGTCAGAGCTACTTTTGTAGTCCGTGTGTGGCTATTTATATGCAACTACAGCTCAAAAAGCCAAACGTTATCAAAATTTGATGTGTTATAAGAGCCGCAGCCCGTACTAACGTAAAATGTCTTAAAATTAAATGTGTAAATGCTGTAAAATATTTAATACTAGCAACATTTCTCTGCCACACATTTTAAAGCTAGACTCGTATCATTACATCGTGAGTCGCACTATGTCTGGCATGTGCGAGAATCCTTTAGAATTTATGTCCAGTGTCAAGTTGAGCAGAATCCTGAAAGTATCTCTGTTATTTCTAATAATTTGTGGAACGGATAACCCTTGAAACATTGCGAACTGAAATTCTTCGATAATATTGGGTGACTTCGATTAATTAAATAATATGTGTATACCAATTGGTGGAGGTTACACTTAGGTAATCCAACATGTGGGGAGATTACAGCACATATTTTGGCCAAACATCAAAATACCTCACAGTCCAAACCGAGTTAGCAAAGACATACACTGTTTAAATACTGCCTGAAGTCGTTCACCCCCTTTTTTATGGATGAGAAATCATCAAATGACTTCTTCCGCTCTGGGTGGAGCGGAAGGGCGTGTCAGACTCTTGCTGACTAAAACCCATCCGTGTTCCTTCTAAAGCCCTTTGCGTTCCAGGGCTGCGGTGACTCTTTCGAACAAATTACGCTACCCTGGCAGGTCGTTCACCCCTTACAAAATGAATATAAATCGAACAAGACCCATGGTACAGTTTCTTCTCTAATTGACACCATCCAATTTGGGTCTCCGTCCTGAATTTTAATCATTTGCAAGACTCAAATCCAATTAAGGCATTTAGTTTTGATCGTTGGAATAGTGATATGTCCAACATGGAGTTGGGGTAAAATGTACAGTCAACAAAGAAGATTGATTAGCTATGCAGGCGCTTAATATAACTTTTGACCTATGTCATGTTTGTTGAGTTTTGTCATACTTATTCATTTATTATTTATATAAGGTGTGATGTGTCGGTGACAACATTAAAATGGATGGAAATTTTTTAACACAGCGTTTAGTACGTTTAACCAAAGATATCCAAGCAAAGAAATACACTGATTAGTGTGTGTTGAGTGATTTTTTTTTACCTAAAACAATAAATTGCCTACATTTTTTGGCCATCTATTTTAATGGGACCTTATATAGTACTTTTTTGTTTCATGTCATTTATAAAACAAGTGTACAATGGGCGGTCTTATCGCATAGGGCAATCTCTTACAGACAAACTTTGCATTCATCAATGAAGTTGAGTAATTTGATTTCTTTTTTTTCTTCGATTACTGCAACAGGGAAAATATTGCTCAAGAAAGAAACCCCCAAACTACGCCGCTTCTACGCCTACATACCAAATTCTGAATGATCAATTCAAAAGACATTAAAACAGAACAAAAGTTCACAGAATTAGATCAATGTCCGTTATTAAAACCGACTCAGCTTTTGTCCTCGACACTTTACAGCTTCGCGTTAAATAAAGTGCTATCCCGGTATTGTATTGATATTACTCGGAGTTAGTATAAAACACAGATGTTCTTAGCTCCAGAGCTGTGATAACAAATGGATTTGTTCCATTTTGCGTCAGTGAAACTGCAATACTCGTAGTTGTAGACTAGTTATCCGAACTGTCTTGACTGTGATGAAATTATTCAAGCTTCACTGGAATCGTGATTTTTTCGACATACATGTAAGTTATGGTGCTCAGCGAGCTTTAGCTTTCTGTCATTACAAGAATTTCACTTTTTATAATATTAGTTTAGAAGTGAAGTTTCAGCTTTTCGTACTGATAGCGATGCCAGCAATTTTTTTGAGGACCTATGCGTTATCCCCTATTTTTATACCAGCTTGTATATTATTATTATTGGCTATTAGGCTAAAAATATAAATTATTTTTCTGTAATAAGCCAGTTCTTCAAATGGAATAAGCAATGAATCTTGACTTCAACACATAGGTATGTGTTATTCATTTTCTGCACGAAGTCCATTTCTACGTCATTGCACGGTGTTACTCAACCGTATAATTAAATAAGTTTAAAAGAGTGCAGCCATGCACTTACTGCTGTGTTGCTAATCCATCATTCATGACGCCTAATGACCGTAATATCGGCTTTACGTATGTATGAATAATGTATGGAGAGACATTCGTTCGTGTGTTAGAGGCCATTCATTATACATATTAAATCATTTGTTTATTTTTCTTTGGTATTATACAACTTAACTACGATGTTCATAAGAAAATTAGTTGTTGCTATGAAATATTTTCACAAAATTTATGTAAACGGTGTATTAAATAAAGCATTTCAAGTAAGGTACTTTTTTTACGGGGTCATATAGTAGATACAATTTTCCAAATTAAACAGCTGTAGTTGACACTAATTTAGAAATAAATATTTTGTACCACTGCTTAATTATCATTTAATTAACATCAAAGCAAAAATTAAACCTATTTTGTAAATTAAACACAAAATATTCATCCCAACATGTCAGGCATTAACCTATTCCCACGAACTGAACTGCATTCTGATAATTTAAATTATGAGAGTGAGTTTCCCTGTCTGTCCGTTATTATAAATTGGTATCAAAAAGGTATCGATTAAGAATTAAAAGAAAGGAGAATATTGCTAAATCGAAAATACATCGATTAAATATTGTGGAAAGTGCGAGTCTTTAACAATAACTTAAAAAATGTAGAAACAAACAGGTTTATTCATAAAAAAATCCAACCATAATATGATAAGTTTAAATACTGATTAACTGTTTAGAAAATTTGAATAAAGAATCTGCTCACTAGAATTTTAATTAAGCATGTGGTTTTCTTTAATAAGCCAGAAATTTGTTAAGCGCACAATAAACGGATTACTGTTGCAGACAGCCTAATGAGAAGGCGATACATTTAGCCTGTAATCTCTTACGTTGACTGTACCTCAAGAGGAACAAGGGTCGTCTTAGTACTTTACCAATCTCTGAAAATTAAACTACATGCAAGCAAATCCAAAAGCCACTATTACACATATTAAGGTCAATCCCAAATTAATTCGGATCATCAATTCAGCGAACAAGTATGTGGGCGCATTTGCACCACATATTTCACTGGACTGTTTAACATTCATGAAACATGGTGGTCAAAATTTACATGTTGCATGCCCGAAGTGGGGCATCGTGGTAATAAATGTCAACCGGGGTAACAGACTTGGTTACTGGCTAGTGGCTAAGTCCGCTGGCCGAGAGGGAAGTAGGCTTTTTAGACCTCGTGTTACGCTATTATATTTAGCGTAACGTCATTTTAGATTCGTAAATTACATTCTAAATCAGAAAAATCCATTATCCATTTAAGTAACAGTTTTGTAACTTTATTTTTTAAAGTAGAAACCATATTGAACTGTCAGTATCACAATGATACAAAGATCTTATCGTTTTATGTGGTGAAAGTAACAGCCATCCTCCAGGTATTAATCAATTTACCTGACTGTACCTACTTGTCTGTTAAAAAAAAAAACATCCATCTGATTATGATTCATACAGTAGGAATGACTTTGTCTGCTTCCATATTATCAATTATCCTTCGTTCCTAAACGCGTCCTGAGAATTTAACTCAGCACTTCCTCATTCTTTCTCACCTTGGCTAAACAAACGTACCAATCTACAAAGGCGCTGAACCCCGGTATCAAATCGCTTCATTACCTCCGCGCAGTTCAACGCACCCCGCTGGATTAAACACTTCAATTCATTATCAAATCAGGATCTGAATGAGGGGTGTTACGTTCAATATCTCAGAGTGATTCCTCGAGGCAGGGTAACGCAGTGGAAGAATTAGGACGCGTTTGCTTGACGTATACCTACTCCGTCACATCAGCTTTATTCAAAACTAGCCTTTTCCGCGGTTTTACTTCCGTGGTCCTACAGTATCGTATTCTTTTCTGGAATAATTATTAACCTTTGACAATCAGCGTGTGTCAGATTCTAGCAGTGTAAGAATTTTCGGAATCGTTTCAGTATTTACCGAGCTTTCACAATTCTCAAAACTATGTATATGTGTGCCAAATTTCATCCAAATACGTGCGTGAAAGACTAATAAACGTCTGTCCACACATCCCAAGAAACTTTCACATTTATAATCTTAGGTAGGGAGTAGGACTTTACATTAGATTTGAGACAAAACGTATATTCATTACTCTATTTTCTGTCATAGTTTTCGTTACTAAGTTGAATGAATGGATATATATCTATAACTAGCTGCCACCCGCGGCTCCGGCCGCGTGAATGTCCAAAATTATTCCAAGGGAACATACACCGGGAATAAAAATAGCCTATGTGTTATTCCAGACTATAATCTACCTCTGTGCCGAATTTCATCAAGATCCGTTCAGTAGTTTTTGCGTGAAAGAGTAACAAACATACATTATCAAACATACATACATACATTCTTATTCTTATTAACTTTTGCGTTTATAATATTAGTAGGAAGTAGGATATATATAAGTAGGATAGGTAGTGTAGCGACTGCAGTGCGCTGCGATCAATGAAACGTAAAAAGTTATGAAACTTAGCGGTGCCGTTTAGGCTGGGTCTATACGACGCCGACTAGGACAAGTTTCCTTTGTAGGAACTAGGGCTAGGTTTCTTTTAGGGTTAGCTTTTTCAGCGAAAAGTCGGCTGGGTTGTCTATAAGGTCTACATGTCTTTTCTTGCCATTACTTCGTTGCTCAATTCGTCAGCCTTCCTAGGCTTTTTAACACTAGTGTCAACTATTTAGAAATATCATTTCTGTAGGCTTGTATGTCCCTATTATATTACCTATGGATGCGACAGTAGTCAGACAGGCAGCAGAAAAAACAAACACGTTGCAAACGTGCCTCATGAGAGTAATAGGTTTCGTCTCAAGTCTGTCATTCTTTCTCAAGTGAGCTCTCCATCTAGTCAAGGTGGAATGGTAGTTCACTTCAAGCTCACACTCCACCAAACTTTTCGCGGTGACATGTTTACAGAATAGATCGGCTGTTTCAAAAGAATTCATGTCATGTGTACACGTCCTAAAGCAAATCGAGCGAGGAACGAAGGCAGGAATAAATGAAGGAATGACGAGGTCGTTGTGTGTTACGAGTTGAGGAGCTTGTGATAAGTGTCATTAACTGTGCTCCGCACACATCCGGGTTCCGGCGGTTTGAGGATTAAGGACGCTTTGGTTTGCAGGTGGGATATTATTCAGAATAATCCAGATGCTGGAAAATTTCATGTTACGATGTGATGCAGGCTTGGTTTCAAAAGGCCATTCACAAAGGCTTTGTTTATCACCAATCCATCATGAAAAAAACTGGCCAAGTGCGAGTCGGACTCGCGTGCATAGGGTTCCGAACGAATTTCATTTTTGTAACATGTTATTTTAACATTATAGACTGCGTATAGGTTTTCCTGTAAGATAAAGGTTAAGAATTATTATCTGCATTTTGTTCAAAATTTTCAGCACAGTAGTTTCGGAGGTAAAGGAGGGGGGGGGGGGTAAATGATCATTATTTTGTCTAATTTCTTGAATAAATTTAGTTAGTTTTTTTTTTTGAAAAAAAAATATATTAATAGCCTCCATAAAACGCATGGTCTATAAGCTATTTTGTATTACGGCAAGAATGCCGCAAGACTAAGGCCGCATTACAACCTGAAAGCAACTCGCATACAAGACGCATTACATTGCGGGCTACAGATGTTTACCTAATGGGATCAATCGCTCGATCGTGGCACGCAATTTAAGAAAACTCGCATGCAAGTTGCCTTAGATTGGGGGCTAAAGACGTCAAAATGTACTGCCGGTCGATTCTGTAAACATGTCGAAGTGAAGTGATCACGAAGTGAGTTGTCATACCATCTTGATTTCTGGATTGTCAGCTCACTTCATGATCACTTCACCCAAGCCTTCATTTCGACTTGTTGATAGAATCGACTGGCTGGATTGACGTGCCTACCGAAATGTGACGTCATCAATCCCAATCATTGCGGAATTTTGACAATAGTCGCTAAAAGAATGTTATTTTGTCTAGAGCTTAAGGCTGCCTGTCCATTGACGCGGAGCGAGCCAGCGGAGCGGAGAAACGGAGTAATGCGGAGCGGAGTTACGGACTGTGCGAAGGTCACGCGACGAGTCATTTGGCGGGCGGCCGTTTATTCCGCTTCCCCGCTCCGTTTCCCCGCTCCGTTTCTCCGCTCCGCTTCCCCACTCCGCTGCCTCGCTCCGCTTCCCGGTTTTGTATAAATTTTAAACTGGTTCGCAAATTTCTGTCTACCGAAGCGGAGCGAAAATATTGGCACAGCTCCACTCCGCTTCTCTCCTCTCCGCTCCAGTAGACAGTCAGCCTAAGGTAATGTTAAAACATTGTGTTGTGGATCTAACTAAATGAGCACAGTTCCTACAAAGCGGGTCGTAAAACCTAAGTCCAAAAGAGCTTTTGGACTTTATTGTAGAGCTACAATAAGGTTTTCCTTTAGCCCAATTACATTACGTATACGAAATCTAGGCTTGGTCCTGAAACTGCCGACAGAATTGAAAATACATAGAACATGCGAATACAAATCTATTGGCAAAACAAAGTCTTAAGTTACTGGGTGCGATTTCATTAAACATTGTATTGGGTTTATCTACTTAGCTAGCTATATAGATACGAATGACAGTGTCATAGATCATTTTTATCAAGATATAAATAGCTAAGTTAATAGTTTTAGGTAAGTTATGTACATAAATATATTGTTATTTGCTAAATAAATGTCTAATCGCAAAAAGGTCTTATAGAAGGTCAAATAAGATTGACTAATGAAACTCCACAGATCGATAAAACTCAAACTACTAAATACTACTTTAGTATTTGAAATAGCTGTTGTTGAAAAAAAAAATACAGCCAAATGTGAGTCGGACTCACGCGCAAACGGTACCGAATGAATCATATTTTTAACGTTACTTAAAACCATAGAGTTCTCAAAGGTTTTCCTGTCATCAATAAGTACTATTTTCTGTGTTTTTTTCAAAATTTTGCTTTGAATGTAAGGGGTTAAAATGGAGTAGATATTTGTGCACATTGCACAGAACTTATCACAACATCCGAGACTAAAACATAAATGCAATAAAGTGTTGTCTCAACTGCAGTAGTATAGGTACCATCTAATTCTAAACGCTACTTTGCGGAAGCCCACAATATGCTAATGATATCCCCGAAAGCGAAGCTGAATGTTTTTAAGTTGGAACAAATCTCTTTATCGGTTTGCCTCATTCGTGCATGCCGTAATATATTGCGCACACACTTTGGGCTTTTATTTTTCTTTACAAATAAACGTACAAGTTTTTTGGACAAATAGGAAATTGCCTGAATACTATCCAGGGCTTGAAATCGCATTTCATTTATTTATGAACTGCTCCTCATCTATTTGATGTAATTACACCGCGAAAAGTGGCAATCAACAATAATAAGTTTTTATGCCAATGAAAGAATTTCCTAATCACAGGCACAAAATTAACAAACACATTCTAATATTAGTAGACATGATATAAATTAAAGAGAAAAAATTATAGGGACATATTTCTAATTGAAGAAGTATGTAAAATGTTCTCTTAAGTCTCAATTACAAATATATTATACTAAATAGATTATAACTTCTGCATATGCATTGCTATTTAAACAATTACTCGCTGCCTGCTCCGTGGGTTCGGGAACTATACTAATATACTTTATCCCGCCCGCGTGCAAAGCGTTTTGCAACTAATCTCTTTATCAGCCACCCTCATTCGGGAGCATTCGGGAACCCGGTAATATATTGTGACAACAGTCTCAGCCACACACATAGAGAACGAAGAAAGCGTTCTCTATTCAGGTATAAAGTTAACTTGGACAGAAAAGCGTGAAGGAGATGAAGCTAGTAGTTGTATATTTCTAGTATTCTCGCTAGGCCACGTGCGTCGTATTCAAGAGTTTTTCAGCACATAGCCATAGAGAATGATATAAAAGTACAAAAAACTAAAATCCGACTATGGCAAAATTATAGAGGTATGCGGAACAGGGTGTAAAGTCTCGCAAACCTCGATTGAAAAGGGAGGATCCTCCGACCAGACGGGTGTTGTGTTCTGCTTAAGTTGGGCACTTACCACCATAGGTCATAGTCGGTTAAATAGAGACAGGTATTGAAAGCACAGTAGTTCTGTCTTTTTCGGCAGAGTGGTAAATTTTTTGAGGGTATTGTTCAGTCCATTCTCTATGTCTATGGTTACATCCCATTGTATTCGAGTATGTCGTCATCCTACGTACAAGGCTACATGCCCATGTAAAAAGGTCGCGTTCATTAAGAAGTATCTTTTTGTTTAGATGTAGAGACCCTTTTTTGTTAATCGTGGGTGGTTTGTTAAAAAAGGTTCCGACAGTGATTTTGGTCCTTACTATTTACTCATTTTTATTTTTACAACTTACCGCTAAATAGCAGCCCGGAATCTGGTTTTATACACGGTTAATGATTGTAAAATTGCTCCCTATTACATGTGACATAAATATAGCTGGAGAAATGTAGTTACATATCTGCCTAACCAAGGGGAGATACCTAATCCAATTGGCTTGATATTATGGTGGTGGCAGTTTGCAATACCATAATACATGTCAGTACCTGCCATAATATAAGTACCATAATAGTAAGGAATTTCATAAGAATATCGCAACTAAATACATACATATGTACCGACATAAACTCATGCACATTTTCCGTGGCCTGTACCGACCAGCCTAAAATAAAAGTCAATTTTTATCACTGTGTTCCTGTACCAAAGAGTATGCGTTCCACGACACGAAACAATGTAAAAATGTTAGTCAAAAAGTTTTTAGGTCAAACAATATAGGATTTAGCATTGTTCTAAATCTCGTTGGCTTCGGATAGCAGTTTTTGACATCAGTTTTTGCATCAAAAATGATGGTTAGAACCTATACAGGATAACTTTTAATTTATCGAAAACCTTCTGAAATAGGGGCGAGAGAACTCATGAATATGAATTAGTTTAACAGAAAGGGAATTCATTCTGAAATACGAAAAAAAACTGTAGATTCTTTTTCTGGATTTTGAGTTTGGTTGATCCCATAGTTACAAGTTGATGTTAAGAAAAATGATTATCCGAAATTAATTTAACGCCAAGATTGTCAATGAATTACATTTTAGAAATCAGCTATATTATTATATTTATCATGAACTGTTCCACCTAAGGGCAAAGACTTCCTGCCATAGTTCCTAGTTCTGCGCTACTCTTGCCTATCTGAGGATGAAATAGGAAGACATCTGTGTTCTGATTTATTTTTTTTTATAAGTCCCATAGTAAAAGTTGTTCAGAATGATGAGTACAATAACCCCTTAAGAGGTCATCATCTGCCTAGCCTTTTCCCAATTATATTGGGGTCGGCTTCCAGTCTAACCGGATTCAGCTGAATACCAGTATTTTACGTGGAGCGGCTGCCTGCCAGACCTCCACAACCCATTAACTGAGTAACACGGTACTCCTTGGCAAGACTGGTGTCAGATTATCTGGCTTCTGACAATCCGTAACGACTGCCAAAGATCTACAAATGACAGCCGGGACCAACGGCTTATCGTGCTTTCCGAGGCACGGAGGAAACCCGATATGTTAAGATGGTCACCCATCCACAGACCAACCTTGGCAAGCGTTGCTTAACCTTGATCGACCCGTGCGGCCTTAAGAGGTATTGCGTTTATTCTGTTACACGTTGTATATAGTCCTCCTAACCGATTTTAGCCATAGCGGCCAATCTTAACGGAGACCAGCCATCGGCACGGGAAAAATTCACTAATACAGTTAACACTACTGTTTATACTGTTTATATTATTATTCAATTGAAAGCTTGTCCATTGTTGGGCCTCAACACAATAGCACTAGCTTAGAAAATCGTACTAAAATTTAGTTAGATGTTGAATTGAATAAGGTCCCTAAGGACATACAAGATCCAATTATTATGACATTACTTAGTAGGTACCACAAACTACAAAAGAAAATCTGTGAAGGCAATTTTTATTATAGGAAAATGCAATTTCCTGCGGAGAAAGCCGCGAGAAAAAGTTAGTGTACAAATAAAAGAGTAGTTGTGTAATATGGCAAGTAGGGTTCCCAACCATACTGTTAAAAACAGTATTATACGTTTTTCGCTCGTTAATACTTTTTACTGTTCTAAAAAAAAAAGAATACAATATACTGTTTTTAAAGTGGCGGCCGTGGCGGGATGACAGAAATAGAGCTTGCATTGATGCCATCAAAAATGTTTATTTATTTTAATTAAAATTAAATTGTGGGAAAGCTGATGAACATTTTTAAATTAAGTATAATAAATTGTTAAATTGCAAAAAGCCCCAAAAAATATGTTTTCAAAACGTGAAATATTTTATACTGTTTACTTTTCTAAAATACTGTCCATTTTAGTTCTTCGAACTTGATATGCTTTATTTCTCGTACAAAAAGTTGGGAACCCTAATGGCAAGGTGCACGTGTGTTCACACAAGTACACTCAGGCGTGCGAAAGGCGTCTCTTGAATCCACGTCTATTGAATGCTAAAGGTGTTCCTAATGTTGTTTTAGCGCCAAAGCAACGTTTCAGTTATTCAATCACAAATTGCGGTTTCAGAACGTTATAGCACAAGTGTCGATGGTAGTAGCGTTAACTGTTAACAATCAAGATTGGTAACACAATTTCTGATTATTTTTCGATTTAACACTAAACGAGATTTATTTGAGTTGATTTGAGTTCATCGCCACCAACTGAAGTATCGACTTTAGCAATGTGATTTACAAGTCGATGTTCAAGTGACCATTTATAAAAAAAGTTTGGGTTGCAATAGAATTTCAACTCTGTCACATATGATAAAGAGTTTGTTGTTCCCAAATTTGATTATTATCTCGAATTTTGAATTCAAATTGGGTTCACACTCGAACCATTAATTTGTCTGTTTGTCTGTTTGTAATTTGTCTGTATCGTTTGCTTTGAGAACACAATTTTAATGAGAACTGCTGTTTGCTGGTTCAAGATAGCCAACACTAGTGTTGTAATAACATTTCATACAATACACAAGACACAAGACTTCTTTGTATCGCGTGACCCGCTTTGTGTGGCCACTCAAATGTGCAGATATTGCTGGCAACCAATGAGTGTTGCGGCTCTTTGATTAACCACATGGGGCCTGGTCCAAATGTACGAATTATTATGCGGATTTGAGATTTCATATCAAGTTGTGAAATTATTTGCGGTCCTACTGTCTTGGGACTTTGTAACGTTTGTTTTACGTAATAAGGACTTTATCACTTTTTGTAGTCTTAAAGTGAATCTTTTACAAAACAGAGTGATTAAATTAAAAAAAAACTTTAAGACATCACCTGGTCCTTTGGGACGTTTACATAAGGACCAACATACACACACATCAAATACACGTGCGGACGGAATATCGAAATGTCGTCTTCGATGATGAACAAACGGTACTTTTTCCTAAACTTATAATTTGATGCTCCATACTTATAGATTAAACCACAAGTCACAAAGCCCCAAGTCAGAATAAACTTAATGTAGAAAAAATATTTAGGATTATCTCCAAAACAACAATGAAATAGCAATGGATTTCCGGTAGGAAAAGAGGATCAAAACACGAACTTACTTAGTTGCTAGGTGATGGAAAAGCCTGACTTATACACTTCACAAGTTTGCTTGTTGTTCGAATTACTGAAGGTTATCTTTCTTAATTATACTGGTATTGTTGTTTCTGCTTCAATTTGGTTTAAATTCTGAATGGAACGGGTATTATCGCTGCTTTTACGTAAATGTATATTTTAACAGTTGGATATTTATAAAGTAGAAAGTCCGTGTGTTACTAATGATGAAAATCGGAATACTGAAACAAATGATTGGATTAAGCATTTCACTTTTAAGCTTTCGTTTTATACCTAGTAGGTGTCAACTGGATATCCGCTTTCCCAGAGCGTTAACGAAGCAACACGCTCAACGCAGCACCAACATAAGTTAATTATAATTACCATTGGCAACACTTTACACATCGCATCGTCCGTCAACACCTGGATTTTATATGGCCTTACCCGTTTTAATCTCATACATAACAGGATTCCCGTTCCCGTCGCCATGAAAAATGGGAGAAAGTAAAACAGAGATGAATGGACGCCATGTCTTTTTAATTAGTACTTAGTGGGTTCCTTGTCGGGGTGATGACTGCAAGAATTTCTTTAAGGGAACAGCTTAGAGGAATAATGAAAAAACTTTCCGCATTATTTTCTTGTTGGGCCTGTTCTGTTACCGCAGCATTTTTTTGTGGAAGTACTAAGCGGTTGTAATGAAATGAGGTTTTTCTTAGCTGTTAGTATATTTAATATGATAAAAATATAATATCACGTCTGTAATGTCCCGATGGGTTAGAGTTACGAGTTAACTTTGTTGCGGAATTTGTTCGAAAGATTCACGACGGCCCTGCAACGCAAAGGGCATTAGGTGGACCACGGATGGGTTTTAGTCAGAGTCTGAAAACTGAAGAGAGAGCGGAAGGAGTCATTGGATGATATCCCATGCAAAAAAAAAAAGAGTTGCACCTTCAGGAGTCACATTTACATTTCACCATTTAATAAACTTAAATCGTCCCTTTGAATAGGGTAGCGGTGAACATTTAGAACTTCAATAGGTTGAGTTCATTGATTCATTTAAAAGTAAGCTAATCACTAGTCACCCATCTTTAACAGTCGATTACAGCTTCACAAATGAATAGCTTGAAATGAATAAAGTGTTCAATATTCTCATGCTCAGGTAAACATAAAGATAGTTTAACCTTTTGAACGCCAGAGCATAAACGCATCGGCGGGCCCCCGACACCAAGCCACAAATTCACCGTACTTTTTGTCACATATATGTGACGTTTGGCGTACAGGGCGCGCGCTTGCTTGTCGTGTATACGTGATAATGGCGTTCAAAAGGTTAATAAACATACGCTGTATACATTTTAAGTATCCTTACTTCACATAAATCTTATTTCTCAAAGCTCAAGTACTTTAGACTGTAGGTTTACTAAGCCGCTTAGAAACTGTAGAGTGAACTTTAAAAGGAGACTCCGGCTAAAACACTGTCACCATCTTACCCACACACTTTATCATATAAAAGTGTTCTTATTTGAAGAGACATGTTAAAGAAACGTGTCTGGCAAATAAGAAAAGTTGTATAATATTATCCTACGTCTTATCGAAACCTAAATCTATAAATTAATATTATAAAGAAGTTAAATTGCCATTGTTATCATCGAGGGTAGAACATGGATGAGCAAGCTCACGTGCCACGGCACATGAGCGTGGGCACAGGAAAAGTAAGCTATGGACTATGCTCAGCAGTGAAATGAAAATTCTTTCACGAATAGAAAGCAACACTGTCACCGATTGTCATTCTTCTTTTTTTTCATCCCGGAAAAAATGCTTGGTTCCTATTGGACAGGCCACGTGAACTAAACCGCAATAAACCATTATAAAAGGGAAAGTTTGGATGGATGGATGTTTGTGACTAAATCACGCCGGAACGGCTGAACGGATTTGGATGGAATTTGACACAGATATTTGGAAATAGCACATAATTATGCTACTTTTTATCCCGGGAGTATGTTCATCATCTGCCTAGCCTTTTCCCAACTATATTGGGGTCGGCTTCCAGTCAAACCGGATTCAGCTGAATACCAGTAATTTACGCGGAGCGGCTGCCTACCAGACCTCCGCAATCCATTAACTGGGTAACACGAAACTTCTTAGCCAGAATTTTGTCAGATTTTCTGGCTTCTGACTATCCGTAATGACTGCCAAAGATCTACAAATAACAGCCGGAACCAACGGCTTAACGTGCTTTCCGAGGCACGGAGGAGTCTCGGTTGTAAGCCACTCGCATAAACTATGTAGCCTTTTATAAAAAAAATTATCTCTATTAAAATAGTAAACCTTCAATAGTTTGAAACTAACTAACCCAAAATATTTAGCTAAGTAACACCTGTATTTTAAGCCCTTTTATAGCACAAAGGGCCCCGGATCTACTAGTTGCTTAACTGTGATCTCTCACCCGGAAATTGGCAAGGGAGCTGTACATAATTATTTACTTGTAACATAAACGACCTAAAGTTATAGTAAATAGGCCTTTAGGCGAAAATCGTTCTTAGTTTGAGTTACGAAATATTGTTGAAATATAGGTACATATTATTTTCTTGTTAGCATTGCAATTTAAGTGGTTATTGTCCCAACTAGATTTATTAAAAAGTTATATGAAATTACTGAAATTTTGCATACACTTTTAGTTCTGATGAGATTGTACGGTTAGCTAAGTGAAAGGGGATAGAACCTTTGTGGCATAGACCCCGGTCGCCACTATCAATCAATCGCAACAATGATACTATATGTGAGTCGAATACACTTAAAAAAACAAAAATTTTAAGTAACATGGTGCCCTAAAGTGTCACGTTGCCGAGATATTTCGAGGTAAATTCGCCATGTGTAAATCATGATATAACTATTATTAAGAATTACCTAATTAAGAGCTTACATGCATTAGTTAAATTCAAATATTTTTTCCCTGTTCGTTTTAACGATTTATTAGAAATAAGAACTCGTGAACACCTCTTTATTAAGAACTTCGCATAATCATAGTGTTTCGCATAATAAGCCGATTAGAATACTATATAAATATTCCTAGGTTCATATTTTAAATTATTATCTAACTATATACACTTAAAATAAAAATAAAAACTTCTAACTAAAATATGGCATGGATGGAAGTGAGCCTAAAAGACTGGCGGCATTGCCACGTTGTATGGCAATGCTTATCCTCTGTCCGAGGTAAAAGCCAGCCCTTGGATCACGCGAAGTGTCAACTAAGCGTTTAGTAAGTTCTTTATATAACGCATGAGCACTCGGACCCCACGATCCAAGAGTTTCAACCTCATACGGCTCGAAAATGTAATTGCCAACTAGGTTATTATATTTCCGCCGCTTGAGGTTCTCCGCAGCCGCAGCGGTAGCACCAGCACAACACGACGAGCTAGGAATATGAGGTGGCAAGAGTATCGACACAAGTAGCGTCCCATACTAAAGGCCTACCCAACTTCCATGGGAATAAAGACATACCGTCCTGTCGTTTGGCATCGTCGTCGCGTGTCAGACCATTCGGTTCTAATACGTACGCCGACGGCGGCGACAGGAGCGCGTCGGATAATGTAGTTGATGTTTGCGTGCCGTGCTATGCGACCCGCACTTCGACTGCATGACAGGCTGTGGTGCCCGAGGCTGTTGAGCCCAAACTCGGTCGTCCATGGCATTATTATGCCTATACGACATAATAGATTTTTGGGTTCATACGAAATATATTAAAAAAAGGAAAATGACCTCAAGTGCTAAAACGAAACAAGATCAAATAATTATACCTGGCTTACTTAAAATAAAGTATTGGTCCCAATAAACTTTGTAAAAATATATTTTAGCTGTTTCATTATGATAACCTTTATCTGACGAATTGAAGGGACTGTTTTTTTTGTCTCTGATTTTCGAATTACATAGAGGCATCCCGATTTTCTCTGAACATTTAAGCCCACACTCGACAGGTTTATTAACATTCAAAATCAAAAACATATCATGACATACCCATATTGCTGCGGGGCGAACATTTCAGATTTAAATAAACTGGATTTGATAGGAACGTATTCATCCATGAATTTTGATAAGGTAAAATATTGTAGAATACATTTATTTTGATTATATTTATATTTAGTTGAGGGTATTTGTGAGAAGAAAAAAACAGAACAAACAATTCCTAGTAAATTAAACTTAGTCTGAAACTGTTACTTACTTGTTTTATAAACAATAAGATTTGTGCCATTCAACCTTAAGATGATATACAATTAATTTAATCGACTGTACCTGAAAAGGACACTAAAAACATGTACCTACACCTACACATCTAGTGTAGTGGGCAACACAAACTCCAAAACTTGTACACGCAAATTCATGTAAGAGCTTAAATACTTAAACAAACTAACACACACATTCTTTAATCTACCCCAAACAGTTGGAAAACTTTCATTGGTACGAAATGTAAACCGATTTGCACTCTGCATAGTGCACACTGCAGACTGCAGAGTTCACACAAGGGTTAAAAGGCAATTATAACTTTACTAGGCATTTAAAAAACAGTTTTGTGTAAATGGATTTTGCTTGGATGAAATGTGTGTATGGCGTGAGTAGAAATGTGAAGTGCAATTCAGTTTTTAGAACTGTACTAATGTGTTTAATGTCGTGTTTTAGTAGTTTCGCATGAATGGAAGTTATTAATTAATAAAACTAGACATACAAGTTAATGTTTTTTTTTTGTATTTTCGGGCGCGTATTAAGATAATTGCAATTTCGATAGACTAATGGCCGCAAGTACTACTGCTAGGCATGATGTCCTCGGTTCGATTTTCGGGTCTTGAGTTATGGTCAAGCAATGTGCCTGGGGTTTTCCATCTAGAATCTATACAAGTCTATACAAGTGCCCGGTAGCTCGTCCTTATTACAAAGGACGTAAACATAGTAAGATGCGGTTGCATTTCAAGTAGCTACAGTTCTGCTTACCGTTGACGAAATGCAAGCGCTATTTCGTGTGTAAATATAAAAGTCGTTATATTTTTCTGCATTTTCTCCTTTTTTAGGCGCGTCAAGGCAATTTCAGCGAGAGAATATTTTTATTAGCTGCAAAACACGTCCAGTACGATGAAATTAATGAAAAATAATTGACTGGTATTGGTTGAATAGAATTGAAGTACCTCTGCGTAGACGTTCCAGATTTAGTTCATTCTTAATAAGTATTTTATCGATATCGTGTGGGATGATGAGAACTTTTATTTTAAACATTTTCATTAATACGTGTGAAAATTTTTCAAAGTGAAAAGGGATTTATGCCATTTATAGCCTACCCGCTATAAAAAAATATTGTGTACGATGCCGTTGAAAAGTCTCTCCGTAAATAACGATGTCGTCCAAAAAATGGTCGAAAAACCAAGGGTCACATGCTGTGTTTTAATCACGGTTATATTTTTTCTCCCGAGCATCGTGACGTGAAAACCTTCAATTTGTAGGTGCCGCTTTGCGAATTCGGTTCTACCAAAGGTTTTATTCAGATATAAAAAAAGGTTAGGAATTCCGCAAACGAAAAAAGTGGTCGGGCATTTGAGGATAGCTTAGTACGTCGGAATACCGAAAAGAAAGAAAAACTCCACGTTTTCTTCAACATTTTTACAATTTACACATAAGGCTGGTAAATAAATATGATGATGTCATTGTGTCCTTTACTTTATGTTCCTTTGTATCTTCGTGCTCAGAAATTTCTTATTTACAAGGTTTTTTTTTTATATTAGAAAATAACTTTAATTTGGGAAGTCGGTGTTTTTGGTTGTTTCTTCGTATTTTAACACCGACCTCATAAATTAAAGTTAATTTTATACTTTGTAGTGCTTTTATTATTTGGAAGTCGGTTTTATTTTTATTTTACAATTTTTAGTGGTCCACACCCACACCTAACAGCATCACTGGAAAGTCACAGGAAATCAAAACACGCAATTTCGTTTACTTGGATGATGTATTTTCTATTTCCTCCAGCTATTTTGATTTAAAAATCAAACTACTGTACCGGTTTTGATAAAATTTCTATGGGACCAATCAGAACGTATATCCTTTCACATGAAAGAATTCCGTTCCGAATCCGTTCATAGATGACGGAGTTATGAGGTAACAAACATAAAAATACAACCTAATTGAAAACCTCCTCCTTTTTTTGAAGTTGGTAATAAAGAAATATAGGACTAAAGACTGTCACAGACAGAGACTCTATCATTACACGAAGTGAAAAGGGGACTGACACGAACAAATATTACTACAAAACATATATTGTTACGTGGAACAATACACGAGATAAGTAGGACCATCTCCGTCTCTGTAATAAAAAACTAGACGGAATTGAAATGGGGACGAAATGGCAGAAAATGAGGCGAGTAATAGACCGTCTTCGCCGACCGACTTTAAAGCTTAACTACTTGGAACTGTACAAATTACGGCGAGGCGCACTCAAATGAACGACATTTTATTAAATAAAAAAATGTCATTAAAGTTACAACCTACACCTTATTGAACTACTTTTCTGAATTGCGTAGATGTGTTTTACTACTCGACGCGTTTGAAATTAGAGGATAATACGCTTTGCACACGGCACAGCAATCATTTATATACGCAGAGAGAACCATTATTTATCTATTTACTGCTGAAACAACGCCACTACGATGCGTAGTAAAACATTACTGAACTTTGCGTGTTAATCATATGCAGCAAACACATAAGCAACGTTTTCGAACCCCTATCAGCATCGAACTATCGAGAACCAAGGGAGACCATTAATCAAAGCGTCATCCAAATAATAGCGACAAAGGATCGCGTTTTCTGGTCCTGCGATCCGCAACGGTTCCATTGTTAAATTTACGAAAATTGAATGCAATATTTGCTTCCTACATTGCATTCAAATTCCAGCAACAGAACAATCGAACCGTTGCTGGTAATTCAAAATAGGGTTGTACGACTCATGTAGGGTTAATTGCTAGTGATCATGCAAGCTCTCGCAGTGTCGGGTGAAACAACAGCTGTTTCGAGTTCAAACCGCCGATAGGCATCAACAACAAATCAAGGTAATTTATCAACGTGTATTTTTGTGATTGAAGTGTTTCTATGAATATGAGTTTTTTAAATATGAGTCAATTGTAAATTAAAAATGCTTTTTAGGGTTTCGTAACCAAAGAAACCTTATTACTAAGCCTCCGCTATCGGTCCATCCGACCGTCCGTCCGTCTGTCTATCAGCGGGCTGTATCTCAAGAACCGTAATAGGTACACAGTTGAAATTTTCACGCAGTGTGTATTTCTATTGTATTCATTGTATTTTAAATTGTATTGAGTAATTCATTCGATTGTTTTTATGTATATTTATTTTAATTGAAATTTAATGTGAATGTTATGATCTAAAATTGATTGAAATAAATGAATTTGAATTTGAATTTGAATTGCCGCTATAAGAACAAATAATTAAACTAAAATTAAATTAAAAATCAAAGGGGGATCCCATACAAAAGTGTGTTTTTTTCGGTTTATGATACGGAACGCTTCGTGTGAGAGTCCGACTCATACTTGGCCAGTTTCTTCATTTTCATGACGATAGAGATATAAAATTGTTGTTTTTTTTTAAACGAACCATGTTTTGACTTTCCCTTAAATGTGCCATCCATGTAACTTCCATTAGATCTAGTTATACATTTCCAATGTCTGATTCCCTTCTCATGTTTCGCGTTTTTCCTCGTATCTCGAGAGCGCGAAGCTAAGCACTTATTTTTCGTGTCATTTTCGATTTATAAGCATAACTTAGTAGACGGTAAATCGGGAGGATCGAATGCGAAAAAATATGATACCGAAGAAGTTATTTTAGTGAGCACGTGAATGATTATAATATCAGTTGCGTATCTTACCTTCGTGACACTTGACAGACAGGCGGAAAATGAGGTCGGACGAGATTTCTTTGCGATAATTCTGAGGTACGGTGTGTTAAGGAGATAAGTATGCAGGGCATTTGCATGGTTAAATCGTGAGAAACAAGTAAGAGGTCGAATTATTTCATTCTCAACTGAGAACTCTAGTGATTCGTTGTAATTTATGTATTTGTCTTCTGCTAATCTACACATCGTCTATTTGAGAACAAGTTCTTGTTATAAAGACTGCCTCAGTAAATCTCATTAGACTGTTATAAAACTTTCAAAAAAATTACAGAAACAATCCATAGACCTTCCATTGCCACTTAGAATAGATTGATTTGAAATTGAGTTTCAAAGAAATTAAGAAAAGGGCTTTTCAGCCAAGCCAAAGTAGAATTTAGGTACTCGGCTGTAAAAATTCTTTTGGCTATGAGTTTTTGCGATGCTTTACAACTTTTTTAGACAGCAATATTGCGTTTAAATCTCGTATAAAATAATAATGTTATGTCGGAGTAAAAATGAAGTATTTTTGGTGCTCGTTCCCACCTTTTTGTAGAGAATTATTAAATTTCCAACGTCTTTTTTCTGTATTCAGTTTGAGGAAAAATGAATAACAAGATATTCGTGGAGGGAAAAATATTTACGAAATACCTTCTTGAGCTCTAATGATTACTGTGTACATCTCAAAATTATTTTATATTATGTTTAAATCTTATTATATTACATTATTTATGTCAGACATGATAAATCCCATCATATGATAGGTAATGTGTATCGACTTACTCTTATTTTTGTGCTCTTATGGTTCATATGGGAAAAACACCGTCTCCCGTAAAATGTTTAGCTGCAAATTGCTCCACAATATTTTTAACGATAATCATAATCGTATTTTTCAAACAAAATTCAATTTCTCTCCCATAAATTGTGGTTCATGACAAAAATTAATAGACTTCGAAGTGTACTTTATTGAAAAGCTTCGAGAGAGCAATTTTCCCTGAATCTTGTAGGTAGGTAGGTTCTAGGTACCCAGTTTAATGAACACTTATGGACAGAATTTCGAGAGACCTATAAAACAAAACGTTAAGCGCTCTATACGCTTCTTTATGTTTCTGTTTAGCTCCTAAAATTCGTTTTCACGGCTACACTAAGATCGAAATTAGACTGAAAGCGATAAACGAAACTAAATTGAATTTGTATGGAGCCTCTAAGAGTTGTGTGGAACTGTTAATTGATGGCTCAGAATGACTTGTGTATGTGAGTTCTGTACATCTTTTACTAATTTTTGTAATTAATGTGTGCATAGACGAGATTTCAAAATTAAAAATAACTTTTGTCAGTCTAACATTTTCTTGCGATATTAGTGGCCGGTCAGTTACTGGCTTGTGGAGGTTGTGGCAGGCAATCCTCATAAATTACTGGTATTCAGCTAAATCCGGTTTGACTGGAAGCCGACCCTATTTTAGATGGGAAAAGACTAGGCAGATGATGATGATGATTAGTGTCCGGTCTCTTATTTGTATTGCTAATGTAAGTCTTGCTATAAGTTTAACACTATGATTTTCAGTCGAAAGGCATAGTGGCATTCGTTTGACGTCAAAAATTCTCGTTTTCACGTTTCGAACAGGTTCTTTGTTAAATTTATTTAAATGAGACTTTATTTTGTTGCAACATAATGTTTTAATATGTTTTTGTAGAGCACTCTTAGACATAAACAATCTAAACTTCCACACCAAACCAAAATCAGAAGCAATCCACCACACACCCCACGTTTCGAATCGCTAATTTCGAACAATTGATTTAAACCTCTCCACCGAACTTAATCAAAACAGCCAACCGTAAAACCGTAACCCAGCGCGATGTTCGTAGTTTCCATTTGACATGAGAGGCAATTGGTGCGGTCTGGCCAATCGATACAACCTGCCCCTATGGCTGACGTGACTCGGGTACCAATCGTACACTTCAACCGATTGAGACGATGTCCTATTAACTGGCAATTAATTTTAACGCAACAGTCTGTGTTTGTGTAAGAAGACCTGGCTAAAAAAAAACGGCCTCGTGCGAGTCAGACCCGGTACCATAAACCATGTTTCTTGTATGGGCCCCTTTTTTACTAATTGTTGTTATAGCGGCAATAGAAATACATACTCTATGATAAATTGAACTGTCTACTTATTATGGTTCATGAGATACAGCCCACTAAAACCACACCGGTGATCACCATCAGCACATGGAAAGATAACAAGTACCTACACAGAGTTTTTGATTCGGATAAGATTAGGTTCCTATTTCCCTACTAAGTCAAGATATTATAAAATCGATCTAAAATAGAGTGAGCTTTTACTCAACAACTTGGCTGGAAAGAGGCTATCAGCGATAATGGCTGCCTATTACTTATTGCGCCCTTCGCATCCGCTAAATGACTTCAAAGGCCGGTCTCATTTACAGCTGCTTTCAGGCACAGTTCCAAAGTTTAATGCAATTTTACAGTTTCCAACATTTACGCTTGGTAATTGAACTACAAACTCTACTGGGTCCAATGGAGCTGTTAGCGACACTGCTATTAATTTTCATAAACTACTGGTCGGTAATTTGTTCATTGAGTGCGTTCTAGGTATTGGTCCTTTGAGACGAAAGTACTTTTGACTAACCGACATAAGCATGACTTGCAGTAAAAGTGTCTTAATTAACCCTTAAAAATAATGTTATTTAAACTTTTTCTGAGCTTAACATTGGCTATGGTATAAAACTTAGAAAAACCTAAGTTAATTTAGGTAGACCTTAAACCGAAAACGTTGCCATAATAAAAAATATGTAAGAGAATACTTTGGCAAATATCCAGCGAAACGAAAACACTAATGAAACCAATTAAAACTTGTAATTAATAAAAAAAAAACCTTTTCCTTTTCCAATTAGCAGGGGTTGCGAAAATGTCTGATTACAATCAGCAATCATTATTATACAGTTTAACCCTTCATTAATATTTAATGTACATTTTGATTGCTTTGTGTCTGCGTGTGAAGTAATTTGTATCGTGTCATGCGACCTGTGTTTGACATTTGATCGAGTCAAACAAAGCATTGTTTGGCCAAAAGGCCCTGTTCCACGTGCGTGAAAATTCGACATTAACTTTCGTACGACGGTTTCGGTTCGGAAATCGTGTAATTACAGATAATATATAAGTGCGCCTTATTTGGTTGCCGAGTAACATCGTTCGTTAAATTCTCATTCTTGGGCTCTAGATAGAATGACATTTGGCAGCGATAACGCTTATAAAAAAACTAAAATGTTTTTTTCAAATTGATAAATTTAGACACTTCTGCAAGTTTCCTCATTGTTCCGTGAGTAAAAGCATGCATACATAAGCCAAATGTTTGAGTTTCTTAGCAAGCAGATCTGTTTTAAGGCCGTCAACGCTTAAACTCGGTCACCGACAAATTAATCTGTCGTTTGCAGCTCGACAGCTTTTTTCTTTCTACTCATACAAAAGTCGACGAAATTAAAATATAGCACATACAACAAATTAAAATATGTAGTTGGTACAAACATGCATGGTTAAATGATAACTTTGGCAGCGCCTCTGTTTAGATACAGCTTTGGTAGTTTCTATCGAAACTAATAATAATATTGAAGTGGTGCCTGGCAGCTAACTAGAAGGTAATATTAACTTAGTTAAGCTACACTTTCGCAGAGTGTCAAAGGTAGACCCCGAAAACATCACGGTTCTTGTGTGTCAGGCTTTGGAGAAGAATCCGCGCGAAGAAAGCTAGTAGATCAATAATCAAAGCTCTTTTAACTTCGAAAGTTTTACCAGGGATTTCTAATAAAATAACGGTCAATATTAATAACAAGATTGCGTAAAAAGCCTCAAGTTCCAAGTTACTTCAGATTTGTAAGGTGCAAGGAGTCCTTGCAAACAAGTTAAAGTTAGTATCGCCGTAATATTTTTCATCCTAATGTTAAATTGCACCGCCAACCGCGGCCCTCGAGAACATTTCATTACATTTTTAATTGCGTTGAAGGAAACTACTGGTTTTGTTCAAAACAGTTAGGCTTTGTGGAGTTGATTTTATGTTATCATGAATAGTTACGCGTTCCTTTCCTGTTTATTAATGTTAGAATGTTGTTTTGTTTTATAGTAGTTAACGTTACATGGGCTCGCTAGCCTCATGAAATGGCAAATGTGAGTGTACTTAAAGTTCACCTCTGCCTAACTCTTCGAGGAATATGAGCGTAACATTTCAGTGGAATATGTCGTATTATCGTGACGTTCACGGCATATTGGTAAGGAAACTAGACGAGTGAAAGTGGTTGAAAACTCAGTTATGGAGTGTGGCCTAACATGGTTCGGCAACATCAATTTCAACGGTTTGATAGACAAATTGAACAGAATATCCTGAAAATATAAGATACTAGCTACCGCCCGCGGCTCCGCCCGCGTTATTGTCGAAAATTATCCCAAGGGAACATACACCCGAAAATAAAAACTATCCTATGTCGTTTTCCGGGACTCAAACAATCTCTATACCAAATTTCATCTAAATCGGTCCAGCCGTTTGCGCGCGAAGAAGTAACAAACACACACACACACACACAAACTTTCGCCTTTATAATATCAGTGTGATTACTACAAGAGAGCCTAGATAAAAATAAATTGTGATTGATAAACACTGACACAATGTCAGGTGGTCTGGTCACCCCAAAAATTTTGGACTATTGACAATCTTTATTGGTGACCACGTTTATAAGCGTTGCAATGCAACTTGCATGCCAGCTGGTTGCTCGGTTGCAGCTGGCTGGACACGTGTTGTCTAGATAGAGCCCAAGACCGGCAATAGAGACAGCATGGAGGTTGATATACAACAATAGAATCTAAATTTGGGCTGAGAAAATAGCCTTAATGAACTAAAATTAATTAAATAGAGACCCTTCCATGCTAAAATTGTTTTACGTTAGACTTTTGCCTCGTATTTACCCATACTCAATAAAGTAATGAAGCCTTTATGTTTGTAGTACCTACAATTAACAAGCACCTATCGTAAAACGTGAGTTATGAGGTTAGTAATTATATTTCGTTCAGTAGGTCGCCGCGATTACATCTTACAAGCGCCGATAGCGCCTCCTGTGGCTTTCAGTGGAACTGTCGCATTTGATTACGATAATGCACTAAGGTTTAACAGCTGGGACGCGGGTCAAGGGCGGATTATCCAACTTTTAGGGTCCATTTTTATTTTAACATGGAACTAGACAGAGAAGAAAGATAAATTTACGAGGTTGAGACAACGGAAACGTTTGCACAGTTAAGGTAGGTCGAGCAATTGCCAAACACATTTGATTCAGAAGATTTTCTTCGTGTAGTTTTAATGGCGGCGAGACGAACTAGATGCCGATGTAGTGCACGGCAACAAAAGTCGATGAACTAGAACTAGATAATTAATTTTATATAAGTTAACTGAATTTTGTAACATAAGCGTTTTTAGTATTTTTGTTTACATATCCGGTTACCGAAATTTAGAACCTTGATCTGCTCACCGCATTTTGTGGCCAAAGCTATTTAGTGACTTTTGTTTTATTAAGGTGTTGATGACTTTTGGAACTTTTAGGTGTTCATCGAATATTGCCACTGACTGGTATAGCATGACATGCAAGGCATGTACCGACTTACATATGTGCCATATTTCACTATATACCTATGTGAATAACATGTATTTGAACCGTGGTTTGGATGTTGATGACACGTAGGCCGGCCGTGCATGGAACGTGGACGTCATGTCGAGTCCGTGTCAAGTCCATGTTACATCGGCATTGTCTTTGACAAGGGACAATAGTAGCACAATTTACGAGCATGCCTAACCTAACGACAAAAGTAAAATAATAATGGTTCTCGTAATGATTTGGCCAGTACAGATTGTATGGAATTTAAATCAGACTTCGACATCGGAATTTCTTTCGATGTTTCTTCTTAGGGTATTCAGATAGGAAACAAACCTCATCTATTAGTTTAAATTGTGTATTGTTTTATTATTAACCTATTTACAAAAAAAAAGGATTGTGATTTGCCAGTATAGTGGTTGCTGAGTATGAGGTTTTAGGTTCGATTCCCAGGTCAGGCAAACTGCTGCTGCTACTGCGAGTTTTTCTATTGATAGAAGAACCCAATAGCAGACTCAGTAGAAGCTGGTCTTGTGTAGACTTGTGCTTGGTTGATGGCAAATGGGCTTGCCCAAATTATTTGGGACTTAAACTTAACTAGCTAAAAGTCAGTGTGCTACAGCCAGCCGGTCGATTCTGCCGGTCGATTCTGTAAACATGTCGAAGTGAAGGCTTGGGTGAAGTGATCTCGAGGTGAGCTGTCAATCCATATAATCAAGATGGAATGATGGCTCACTTCGTGATCACGTGCCATCTTGATTGTATGGATTGACAGCTCACCTCGTGATCACGTCACCCAAGCCTTCATTTCTTCGACATGTTTATAGAATGTTATAATTAATATATTTTTTATTTATTAGAACACCACAAGTCTTCGTTTTGTCCAATATAAAAAGGCTTACATTTTTACTCTTTGCATATCACAACATTGCGTTGCTATGATTCCAACGGAGGAGGTACGAATTCGGACAAAAACTTCCGAGTGAAAATCGATTGAAAAAAAAACCCAAATGATTGTTTACACCCTCCTATTCTTTCATCGGTGGTACGTAAGTACGTGTAGACTCGTAAGGGACACTTAGCACTCGATCGCCTCGCAAACATTCCTCAACAGTTAATCGATACACGGCGCAGTGGGAATCGTTTGCTGGTTCTTTTCGATCATTAATAAGATAAGAGTCAACACTCGAGGTGTTTGTTTGTTTTGGTGCTATAGAAGGAAATATTGGTATTAACAGAAATGGTAGTGGTGCTTGTTGGATTTGTTTTAACAGTACTGTCATACAGCCTTTGTACTGGCAGGAAATAGTTCCTTTTTTATTCTATAAGGGTCATTCAAATATGGAGTATGTGGGTTTTGAAAATGTTTTATCTGTCAGACTTGTAATAGATTCGTTGATGTCGGATCAAAATATGAGTAGTGATTTATCAGTTCTTTGAATTTTATCACGAATGCACATATTAAGCACCACCTGTGTGACAGTATCTACACGGTTTCTGAAATGAGAATTGTAAGCTATATAGGAACGTAAAATAACAAGTATAAGAATAAGAAGAACTCAAAGTTCTCAATATGAAATTCTTTATTCAGAAACGGTGGTCTTATGCCAATAGTAAAGTTTACCCAAGCGTCAAATATGAGAATTATTGAAAAATAATATGTACAGTGTGTGAGCTATGACCGATTTCAAATCGTGTTTTTGAAGCTTAGTACGTGTCAACCCCTACTGTAATGCCAAAATGTCGCAGATTTCTAGGTTTGACAGGTTTTAAGCCATGGAAGAGTTTAACAAAGTCTCAGCGCTAGTTTAAATTAAACGGCGTAACGTAAATCACAATTTACGAAAGAAATACTCCTCACATAAAATCTAGTTCCTAAATCCCACATGAAAATCGAACCATTCCCTAAATCGGGGATAAGTATAACCAGAAACAAAAATCCAGAGGATTACTGCGATCGAAAGTATCCAGCAGATAGTATCCGCATTCAATTTATCGACTAACTTATTTTATGAGCAAAGTCAGGCGTTCGAAGATTTATGAGAGTGATTTGTAGGCACGGCGTATCTGCCGATAAGTGACCCTTCGGGGCTACCCGATGGTCCTTTAGGATACCACTAACAAGCTTACTTGGGGGACAAGGACCACTACACTTTAAATGTTTACGTTTTGTTAATGTCAGGGATTTATTCGGTGACAGGTTTTTAGCTAACTGTTGTAGAAGTAAACTCTTGGGTAGATACTCTAAATATGATACATAACATTCAAACCATTTGATCATAATACAGACATCGTTAAGAATCATGGAAAGGTTTTGCGGAAAAACTATTCCATCCTGAATCCGACTTGAGCCAGATTTATTATCTGTGTCGTGTTGTGTCGAGGCGAGGATACACCAATTAAACAAATCTATTCAGGCCTACCTCTAATAACAACGAGTAAAGTAGCCAAACAACTGCGTCAGAAGGCGCCACGACACCACACATCACAATCATCCAAAAACCCGGCTGAAGTTCTTAAGTCTGAGATTCTGTCCAATTTTAGTATTTAAGAAGGGTTTGACACGTTTGTAATTCCAAATAGGTACTAATTCAGAAACCGATTCTTAACGTAAGACGTAGATCACAAAGCGTTTTTGTGAGCAATATTTGGGGCCGTGATAAGCAGCAAGCAGGAACTTACTGCCTAAAATGATGATGCACGCTTGCTTGCATACTCGTAAACTGACGATTTTATCGACACCATCGTGACGTGTTGAAGGATCAGTTTACCCTTCATAATAAAATCAAATTCGTGTAATGTTGATAAGGCAGCGGACACACGTCTCGTGAATAGTTGATGACTTACATCGCTAGCGTGACGAGGATTCGGAGGGTCACCCTATGTTAAAACATTTGACATCACTATGGGTTATATTTGAGGATAAACTGAGCAATTATCAAAGTTATAAGCATAGGTTTTTGCCAAAATGAGAAGGTATAAAGTACCAAAATTAAATCAAACTAAGGAGTTAAGAAATTAAGAATGAAGTTCTGTTAAAATATCACCCTGAAAACTTAGGCAAATTGAGCTTCAAATAAACTATTATATACCACTAATGTTAGGGAGTAATGGTTGACAGCTCACTGCAAATTTACTTCAGTAACCGTCTCACGATGTGATTTTTATAGAATATCAATACAGATGCATACAAATTATTACAGTATATGTGTAGCGTTATTACAACTTATATATTAAAAAGGAATAGTACCTATATTATTAATCGTTCCTTCAACAAATCAAGTTCGGAGCAAAACAAATCCTCATAATTTGATCCTCAGATTGCTCATAAATCTTCAGGCAAGGTCGACAAAAACAATAAGCTTTTTATTTCTACAAAGTGGTACAGTCGTAAACTGACGAAGTGGAGGCAAAGTGGAGGGGTCTAACAAGACAATGGCGATGGGGTCTTAAACACATTACGTGCGATTAGCAAAGGTCAAGTTTATTGTCATGATACAGGGCATTTACGACTCCGTCTGGAGACACCAGGGGTGGCATTACCAATGAAAATTTTATTTCAATGGATTGAACCAATAAATAAGTTTTTTGATGTGTCTTTCCTCTCGCTTTCCTGCAAGCTGTGCGAGTGATTTCGTGAAATGGGACGGAAGTGTGTAACAGGAAGCTGAGGAAGCGCGCGCTATTTGATGTGACCAATGAGCGCGCCCACACGGTTTGACCAATGAGCGTTTTTTAATGTTAATGTTGTATTCACCAAGGTGAGACGTCAGATGTTACAAATCCTGTGCGACTACTGTAACTCTCGTTTTTTGAGAATTGGTTTATGTACGTTTTAGTAACAATCTGTCTTGTTACTTGTGTTTTTGCTGTGCGTTATTTGCTCTAAATGAGTGTACGTATGTAATTGGATACATGTTTAAGGTTTGGTATTCCATATGCTACCAACGTAAATTGGTAGTTTATTTTTTTACCGGAATGGAACTTAACGTCAGTTTAAACCTGCCAGATGTAATTTCCTCAGGGACGAGACGGTTCCTCGCCTAGTCCACTCAACTCGGCTCTGTAGGTGAGACGAGAGCCTCGTCTTGAAGGCTAACCGAAGGTAGAAGATGCAAGGATAAGCTAAACCTTGAGTCAACCCTAAACTCTGTCACACACGTATACCAATCGATCTATAGAGCATAGAATAGTATGACAAACCTGTGATTGCTTGGATTGGACGCTATAACACACTCAATCTTCAGTACTTCAACGTTATTTGTTACATAAAGGTCACAAATAAACTTGGACTTTATCAAGGAACAAACAACTTGTTTTGACTATCTTAGCACTGGATATGCCGTCTAATTTATGAAAGAAAAGCTTAAAGCTTTTTCTTGACTAGATTCATAGTATATGTATTCATAGATAACAGAGAAATATGAGCAATTATAAAAGAGTTATATTGTTTGTCACGTACCTACAATAAATGTAAGTAAACGTAGATATAATCATCCAAAAAGAAAAATTGTTTTTGATTCGATATTATTTCAGCTTTGTTTTGTAGATAAGTGTACCTACAGTATAACAAAATATGTTGCCGACTGGTTATCGTAATATATCCTTATTATTTCAAAGGTTTGCTGCCCCCGATAAAATCTCTTTGTAGAGTTCTTTAGGTCGCTCGTGGGAAGCAATAAGATTACGAAAAGATAAGTTTATACCTGACACCGAAACATTCCTTTTAATTTGCACTACCTCGTTTTATTTTGTTTGCCCTGACTAGGTTTATACATAACGGTATCATAAAACGCAAAATCTTAATAAATTATTTTATACATAAGACTAAAATAGTGTTTGCTCTTCAATAGTGTTACTTTACACGCCTACTTTATGTACACTATTATAACCCCTGTTATTAACACGATAACGTCAGAAATAGCGTGCAGGTGTTCGTCGGCAGGTATAACCCTTAAATGCTCAGAGTACAGAATAAGTGAACGACATTTATAGTCAGTTAAAGTCACTAGCGTGACCAAAAGCTGTAAAGCTAATTTAGAAATCAGCATTTTGTCCAATTACTCAGTTTGCCGCGTCCTGACAGTAAAACGTGATGTCATGGCTATTCTTGATTCAACCGGTTAAGTATGTCGTGTAAAAGTGCTCGTTTATATGTTACTTTTAAGAACATATGTCTGCTCAAATGAATTTGATAAGGGCCAAAGTACGTTCGTCGAAGTAAAATAAAAGGGAATTTATGTGCTCCAAATGTGCCGCTTATTTTTTTTGATTACAAAGCACAGACAGACGGGGAAACGTCAGATGCGCTAAGTGATCTCCTTTTCTTATCAGAATGTCTTCGTGCCAGCTTTTTTGAGTGTTCGTTGCGTCACTGGCTTTACTTACTGAGACAATATAATGTTGTTATTACTAATGTACCCTGTCAGGGTTGCGGAATTTGTTCGAAAGAGTCACCGCGGCCCTGGAACGCAAAGGACTTTAGAAGGAACACGGATGGATAAGTCTGACACTCTCTTTCTATCTGGGATATCATCAAATGACTTCTTCCGCTCTGGGTGGAGCGGAAGAATTCATTTGATGATATACGATCTTTAAAAAAAAGAAAAAAAATACATTGTTGGTTGTAGAAAGGAACTCCTGCAAAGCTCATTATATTTTTATCCAATATTGGGTCTTTGATAGGTAATAGCGAAGATTTCGTTTTTTTAAATCATTCTGTCGCAGCAGGATAAAAGGCAGGATAAAAGGTCTTCCAAAAAGACCTTAACCCTGCCAACTACGAATGAAAAACTAATAATAATAGTTATCGGTCAATAATTATTGAAACGGGAGGAAATGTATTTCACATGACCTTAATTAGAAAGCACAAATTCGATCAAAGATCGTATATCATCAAATGACTTCTTCCGCTCTGGGTGGAGCGGAATTATTGACCGATAACTATTATTATTAGTTTTTCATTCGTAGTTGGCAGGGTTAAGGTCTTTTTGGAAGACCTTTTATCCTGCCTTTTATCCTGCTGCGACAGAATGATTTAAAAAAACGAAATCTTCGCTATTACCTATCAAAGACCCAATATTGGATAAAAATATAATGAGCTTTGCAGGAGTTCCTTTCTACAACCAACAATGTATTTTTTTTCTTTTTTTTAAAGATCGTATATCATCAAATGAATTCTTCCGCTCCACCCAGAGCGGAAGAAGTCATTTGATGATATCCCAGATAGAAAGAGAGTGTCAGACTTATCCATCCGTGTTCCTTCTAAAGTCCTTTGCGTTCCAGGGCCGCGGTGACTCTTTCGAACAAATTCCGCAACCCTGACAGGGTACATTAGTAATAACAACATTATATTGTCTCAGTAAGTAAAGCCAGTGACGCAACGAACACTCAAAAAAGCTGGCACGAAGACATTCTGATAAGAAAAGGAGATCACTTAGCGCATCTGACGTTTCCCCGTCTGTCTGTGCTTTGTAATCAAAAAAAATAAGCGGCACATTTGGAGCACATAAATTCCCTTTTATTTTACTTCGACGAACGTACTTTGGCCCTTATCAAATTCATTTGAGCAGACATATGTTCTTAAAAGTAACATATAAACGAGCACTTTTACACGACATACTTAACCGGTTGAATCAAGAATAGCCATGACATCACGTTTTACTGTCAGGACGCGGCAAACTGAGTAATTGGACAAAATGCTGATTTCTAAATTAGCTTTACAGCTTTTGGTCACGCTAGTGACTTTAACTGACTATAAATGTCGTTCACTTATTCTGTACTCTGAGCATTTAAGGGTTATACCTGCCGACGAACACCTGCACGCTATTTCTGACGTTATCGTGTTAATAACAGGGGTTATAATAGTGTACATAAAGTAGGCGTGTAAAGTAACACTATTGAAGAGCAAACACTATTTTAGTCTTATGTATAAAATAATTTATTAAGATTTTGCGTTTTATGATACCGTTATGTATAAACCTAGTCAGGGCAAACAAAATAAAACGAGGTAGTGCAAATTAAAAGGAATGTTTCGGTGTCAGGTATAAACTTATCTTTTCGTAATCTTATTGCTTCCCACGAGCGACCTAAAGAACTCTACAAAGAGATTTTATCGGGGGCAGCAAACCTTTGAAATAATAAGGATATATTACGATAACCAGTCGGCAACATATTTTGTTATACTGTAGGTACACTTATCTACAAAACAAAGCTGAAATAATATCGAATCAAAAACAATTTTTCTTTTTGGATGATTATATCTACGTTTACTTACATTTATTGTAGGTACGTGACAAACAATATAACTCTTTTATAATTGCTCATATTTCTCTGTTATCTATGAATACATATACTATGAATCTAGTCAAGAAAAAGCTTTAAGCTTTTCTTTCATAAATTAGACGGCATATCCAGTGCTAAGATAGTCAAAACAAGTTGTTTGTTCCTTGATAAAGTCCAAGTTTATTTGTGACCTTTATGTAACAAATAACGTTGAAGTACTGAAGATTGAGTGTGTTATAGCGTCCAATCCAAGCAATCACAGGTTTGTCATACTATTCTATGCTCTATAGATCGATTGGTATACGTGTGTGACAGAGTTTAGGGTTGACTCAAGGTTTAGCTTATCCTTGCATCTTCTACCTTCGGTTAGCCTTCAAGACGAGGCTCTCGTCTCACCTACAGAGCCGAGTTGAGTGGACTAGGCGAGGAACCGTCTCGTCCCTGAGGAAATTACATCTGGCAGGTTTAAACTGACGTTAAGTTCCATTCCGGTAAAAAAATAAACTACCAATTTACGTTGGTAGCATATGGAATACCAAACCTTAAACATGTATCCAATTACATACGTACACTCATTTAGAGCAAATAACGCACAGCAAAAACACAAGTAACAAGACAGATTGTTACTAAAACGTACATAAACCAATTCTCAAAAAACGAGAGTTACAGTAGTCGCACAGGATTTGTAACATCTGACGTCTCACCTTGGTGAATACAACATTAACATTAAAAAACGCTCATTGGTCAAACCGTGTGGGCGCGCTCATTGGTCACATCAAATAGCGCGCGCTTCCTCAGCTTCCTGTTACACACTTCCGTCCCATTTCACGAAATCACTCGCACAGCTTGCAGGAAAGCGAGAGGAAAGACACATCAAAAAACTTATTTATTGGTTCAATCCATTGAAATAAAATTTTCATTGGTAATGCCACCCCTGGTGTCTCCAGACGGAGTCGTAAATGCCCTGTATCATGACAATAAACTTGACCTTTGCTAATCGCACGTAATGTGTTTAAGACCCCATCGCCATTGTCTTGTTAGACCCCTCCACTTTGCCTCCACTTCGTCAGTTTACGACTGTACCACTTTGTAGAAATAAAAAGCTTATTGTTTTTGTCGACCTTGCCTGAAGATTTATGAGCAATCTGAGGATCAAATTATGAGGATTTGTTTTGCTCCGAACTTGATTTGTTGAAGGAACGATTAATAATATAGGTACTATTCCTTTTTAATATATAAGTTGTAATAACGCTACACATATACTGTAATAATTTGTATGCATCTGTATTGATATTCTATAAAAATCACATCGTGAGACGGTTACTGAAGTAAATTTGCAGTGAGCTGTCAACCATTACTCCCTAACATTAGTGGTATATAATAGTTTATTTGAAGCTCAATTTGCCTAAGTTTTCAGGGTGATATTTTAACAGAACTTCATTCTTAATTTCTTAACTCCTTAGTTTGATTTAATTTTGGTACTTTATACCTTCTCATTTTGGCAAAAACCTATGCTTATAACTTTGATAATTGCTCAGTTTATCCTCAAATATAACCCATAGTGATGTCAAATGTTTTAACATAGGGTGACCCTCCGAATCCTCGTCACGCTAGCGATGTAAGTCATCAACTATTCACGAGACGTGTGTCCGCTGCCTTATCAACATTACACGAATTTGATTTTATTATGAAGGGTAAACTGATCCTTCAACACGTCACGATGGTGTCGATAAAATCGTCAGTTTACGAGTATGCAAGCAAGCGTGCATCATCATTTTAGGCAGTAAGTTCCTGCTTGCTGCTTATCACGGCCCCAAATATTGCTCACAAAAACGCTTTGTGATCTACGTCTTACGTTAAGAATCGGTTTCTGAATTAGTACCTATTTGGAATTACAAACGTGTCAAACCCTTCTTAAATACTAAAATTGGACAGAATCTCAGACTTAAGAACTTCAGCCGGGTTTTTGGATGATTGTGATGTGTGGTGTCGTGGCGCCTTCTGACGCAGTTGTTTGGCTACTTTACTCGTTGTTATTAGAGGTAGGCCTGAATAGATTTGTTTAATTGGTGTATCCTCGCCTCGACACAACACGACACAGATAATAAATCTGGCTCAAGTCGGATTCAGGATGGAATAGTTTTTCCGCAAAACCTTTCCATGATTCTTAACGATGTCTGTATTATGATCAAATGGTTTGAATGTTATGTATCATATTTAGAGTATCTACCCAAGAGTTTACTTCTACAACAGTTAGCTAAAAACCTGTCACCGAATAAATCCCTGACATTAACAAAACGTAAACATTTAAAGTGTAGTGGTCCTTGTCCCCCAAGTAAGCTTGTTAGTGGTATCCTAAAGGACCATCGGGTAGCCCCGAAGGGTCACTTATCGGCAGATACGCCGTGCCTACAAATCACTCTCATAAATCTTCGAACGCCTGACTTTGCTCATAAAATAAGTTAGTCGATAAATTGAATGCGGATACTATCTGCTGGATACTTTCGATCGCAGTAATCCTCTGGATTTTTGTTTCTGGTTATACTTATCCCCGATTTAGGGAATGGTTCGATTTTCATGTGGGATTTAGGAACTAGATTTTATGTGAGGAGTATTTCTTTCGTAAATTGTGATTTACGTTACGCCGTTTAATTTAAACTAGCGCTGAGACTTTGTTAAACTCTTCCATGGCTTAAAACCTGTCAAACCTAGAAATCTGCGACATTTTGGCATTACAGTAGGGGTTGACACGTACTAAGCTTCAAAAACACGATTTGAAATCGGTCATAGCTCACACACTGTACATATTATTTTTCAATAATTCTCATATTTGACGCTTGGGTAAACTTTACTATTGGCATAAGACCACCGTTTCTGAATAAAGAATTTCATATTGAGAACTTTGAGTTCTTCTTATTCTTATACTTGTTATTTTACGTTCCTATATAGCTTACAATTCTCATTTCAGAAACCGTGTAGATACTGTCACACAGGTGGTGCTTAATATGTGCATTCGTGATAAAATTCAAAGAACTGATAAATCACTACTCATATTTTGATCCGACATCAACGAATCTATTACAAGTCTGACAGATAAAACATTTTCAAAGATCGTATATCATCAAATGACTTCTTCCGCTCTGGGTGGAGCGGAAGAAGTCATTTGATGATATACGATCTTTAAAAAAAAAAAAAAAAATACATTGTTGGTTGTAGAAAGGAACTCCTGCAAAGCTCATTATATTTTTATCCAATATTGGGTCTTTGATAGGTAATAGCGAAGATTTCGTTTTTTTAAATCATTCTGTCGTAGCAGGATAAAAGGCAGGATAAAAGGTCTTCCAAAAAGACCTTAACCCTGCCAACTACGAATGAAAAACCAATAATAATAGTTATCGGTCAATAATTATTGAAACGGGAGGAAATGTATTTCACATGACCTTAATTAGAAAGCACAAATTCTTGTAGTAATATTTTAACAAATAATAAATGGACGCTTCACACTCGGCGCTCCTTAGTTATCTAACAAAGGAGCGATGTATGAAGTAGATAAATAATTTTCATATTTACTGAGAATACATAAAATATAAAATCTTGCTTGCAACAAGCCAAAAATCTCATTAATTATCGGCCGAAACTAAAGCAGAAATATAAGAGATAGGTATGATGTCTAAATAAAAAAAAAATTGTCAAAATATTATTTTTAAAATTGTCTAAATATTATTTTCCTTCATATTTTTAGATATCTTTAGGCCATACACATAAGACATAACATATTATATGTAAGAATCGTACCAAATTATAGAGAATATCACAGATAAATAGGAACGCAAATCACCTGCGGCATCCGAGTAGCCCCTCAATGTTTATAACCCGCGGCTTTATTTCCCTTACATTTACAGGCAACATGAGGAAGATATATCTCACGTATCATCCATCCTTACCACGTCTACTTTAGTATAGTTGCAGGCGTGCGTCACAGAGTCATCGACGCGGGAACTGGGTCGGCCATATTTGTCGTTTTGGCGGCAAATGGCGTCAAATTGCCGTCGCCATGGATATGCGACGCAATAAGGGTGCTTTTACAGCGAACATGTGCGAGGTAGCGAGCGGTGTGCGAGGAAAAAATGCATAAATTAAAACACATTATTTAGTTCTGATAAAACTAGGCTAGCAAAGCAGAGGTACTTTTACATACAAAAAAGGGAGAGATGTGTTCGAGGGATTGGGGAAACGAATATGTGCGAGGAATGTGTGCGTGAATAATTGAAAAGAGTCTGCTACTCATCCTCGTATCACTCAGCTACACACCGTTTCACAACTTCGATACACATACTCGCGCTGCCTCGCTAACTCCCAGAGCTTTGTTGAAAATAGTCACACATTTTTATAGCACCGCTTCGCATCCTCGCGCCGCGCTACCTCGTATGGCTTTGGGTAAGTACCCTAGCACCCTCGTATGGTAATCATTTGTAGCCTGTCATCATTACATCAATACGATTCACTAATTCCAACGGCCGCTATCGTTAGATCATATTTGTGTCACATGTATGGAGTAAACAAGCGGGTTATGTAATCTTAACAATGGCGAAAAACCTATGTGTGTGTGAACTGAGGGAACACACTGGTATTTCGCTAAATAAAAATCATAGAACCAAAAACAATTGTAGAACAAATCTGGGAATTATTATGCTTGTTTGAAGGACAAAAATGTTTATAAGTATCCATCTTAAATATATAAGCTATTATTATGTTTGGTTTACTTCTATTAAAACTGATCATTGATGCGAGTAAACTGCTTTATTTATTTGTCAACATTCAAACAACATAATATATGAACACTTCACGTCATGTGTTAACAAAAACGAATTAAATAAATGACACGCAATTTGTCATAACACAACATTTGGTTCGGTGATTTACGAGTGGGGACATGGAAAATGATTCATTACATTGCCGCAGCACGATTTTGGCCTCATTGTACTCTTTCTAGCTACATAGGCATGCTGGTATACCACAATAAGTCACCTGTAATGGATATAGAAATATTTCAAGGTCTGTCAAACGAGGTCAGACATGCCTCCAGACCATCAGACGAACAGCGGTGATCCAACTTGACCTGGAACTTTTAAAAGCCTTCAAATGTAACTTTCAAAGTGGTACGTCAAACTTTCCCGCGAGTGTAATAGTGAGTCGGTGTTAAATTAGATCCTAGGACATGATGTACGTCGCCTTTTTTTGTGATTTATAAATGTAATAAGTTTCTTGTAAGAGTTCAAGGAATTGTTAGCTTACAATTTGTCTTCCACGCTGTTCTTACGATGTGATAAGTTCATTGGTTCACTGTTTCGAGTATTTCTCGCGAGTAACAAAAGCTCGCAGTCAATAGCGCTCGGACCCCTCAATAAACATTACAATTCTAGAGTCACGGGGTCGCATTGAAGCACAAAAACGTCTTCACACTTTTTCAAAGGCCCTACGATATCTACATATATACGCTCAGACAAATCTAAATGTATTTTCTGAAATAAGGTTACAAAACCGAGTCTTCAGCTAGCAATTCTTTTTTATCAAGTCGAGCGTGAAAAAATTGTGTGAGGTGACTTGAAAAGTGTTGGTGTCACGACTTGGAGGCTTTAAATTCATGTCGCGATTCGTCGAGGTGTGATTTAATTCGGACTTAGAAGCTATTTTTTTGCCAAGCGAAAGTAATGCTTCACGGATTGCTACCCCTGAGTAATACGGCGACGTTTCTAGGTTGGCTCGCAGCGTAGTTCTGTCGAGCTATTTTTAAACGGAATTTAGAATGTAGATTAAGTTCGACGTTATTTTAGAACTGGTGGTGGGTGGACAATTGATTGGAAAGTCTTTCTCGAAATTATTCTAAAATGTGTTTGACTTGAAGACGTGATTTACGGTTGATGGAGCAAAATAAAAAAAAAGATTTAAACTTGATTGGTGATCTGATGTCATTTTGGTACTTAACTAAATAAAACTTTTATTTAGAAATATTATTAATTATTGTGAAATCTAGTAGGATTAATTTCATAACAAAAATAACAAATGACAAATGTTGCGCAAAATTACAGGTTATTAAAATACTTCAATAAAAAGGGCATTGCACCAAAAGTGAATCAGTTCATTAAGCAATATTGAGACGTATTCATCAGATCAATTGATGACACTCGAGTGGATATCTGAATTAATGAAAGCACGATTGATTACTTTTATCGCATTGATATGCTAATAAATTTTGCCCCTTTTTATTTATGAAATTCTTTATTATCGAGGTTTTGAATGAGATAGGTAGATACATCAGTACTTAGTGCTGTTCTGTAAATATGTCACCGTGAAAACTAAGGTTAAGTGAACCTGAAGTGTGCTGTCAAAACCTGGCATTAGAAGGAATGACAGTTCATTTCAAGTTCACTTCAGCTAAGTTTTCCACGATGAGATACTTACAGAATAGACCAGCAGTGGGTATAGGTATAGTGATTAAAGTTATTGTATGTTATTGGTTTAGTTTAAGACGACGTTATATATAACGTCGTCTGTGATAGTAGATTGATTAAGATTTCATCAATTTTATTTATTGAACATATGTTTTGAAATTAAATGCAGCCGTTGTACAACTGGATCTTGTGAACAGTACTCATAGATTTAAGTTTGAAAAATATTTGTTCGTAAATTTAAATCAATTTTTGCGACGTCTACATGTCGAAAAATGGCGGCCCTTAGATTGGGGACAACCATTTCAAATTATCTGTTGGAAAAAAAGATGACTATTTCAATCAAAATGCGTGTAATATAAATATGTTCTTAATTATATAAAAAGGTCGCCCTACGTAATTTTGATGAAAGATATTTCGGTTAATCGAAGGTCTGAAAGGATTAATATTAGATTACCCATATGATGGAGAGTGATAAATATAACTTGAAGTTATTAATGTTCTCATAAATATAACGTGTGACGTTCAGTTTCTTCATTCATGAGTTGACGAGTTGGCGTCAATTCTATTGTTAAACATTATATAACTTGGTTTTTTTTTTGATTTATTATAACTTCGAAATGATCGCTAGTGAACACTTACTATAACAGGAAGTGTTGGAATTTCTTTAGTAACAAGAAAGTTGATGAATAGGCGGAAACCAATTACATCCATATCTATGTACTTTCCGAAGACTGAGTTGCACCAAAATAGCTCAATCAACGTCAATACACGCGGCAACTATTACCAATGATGAAGTATCTTCACCTAACATATCTATACAAACGTGCAGACATGGGAAAAAGAACCCGAAAAGGCTCTATTTATAAATACTTATCCGCAAACACTTGTACGTTACATAAATAAGTAGCAAACAAGTTCTAAGTAGGGCAAATCCTGTTTTTCACGGTCCGTTGGTCGCGTGGACGTCTCCTTAGGGGCTTAAGGCCATCATTGTCGAATGCGTGGAGTAATCAGCTGGCTTCAAAGAGGCCGCGGTTGTTTAAACTTCGGTGACTCTTGCGTGGGTAGAGAGTTACATAGGAATCACCGATCCTGGATTAATTGGTGTGGGAGACGACAGCGGTGTGGCATAAAACTGTGGGTTTGATTGGATTTTTTTATGCAGTACAGGAGAGCAAATATCTGCTGTAGTCTGTGTTTATTTCGTATGGGAGTTTATAATCTGCGGCTATACGGTCTATTCAGTAAAGAAAAAACAAAATGTAATTGACATAAAAATAAAAACCGACCACAAAAACACAAACAAGTTTAAAAAGAATCACTTTTCAAGCAGTGTGATGCAGATTGTGGCATCAAATCTGTGATTGAACTAAAATAAATGTCACCAACTGCACGAAACTGCTTGAAAAGTGCTTATTGGATCTCTATTTTTTTGTTTAGATATTTGTTCTTTACTGCATAGCAGATACAGAACAACACCCTTATGACCATGCACTTCTGGAATATCCTGTATAGTGATGAAGTTAATCGCTTAGATACTTGGCTAATCAGTGTTATTCTCTTTAAATGTGAAAATAGCTCTTTCCCGCGACTTCGCTTCCGAGGCCTATGCAACAGGAACTCTATCATTCAGGGACACAGCAGTAGCTTTCTTTCAGTGAAAAACAATTCGGAAAAGGATCTTCCAGAGATTACCTCGTGCAAAGGTAAAACCAACCTTTTTACATGTCTGTAAAATTAGTTTTAAGGTAGAAGTAGAACAATTTAACCTTCAGCAGCGTCAGAACGAAAAGGCAATGACCCTAAAGTCAATAAATCATACTAATCGATCCTCTCCCTAGAAAGAAAAGTCCCCCGATAAAACACGTCTTCAAACTTTTTTTTTTCTCTACAAATAATTCGACCAATATCAACTTGCGGTGGTAGGAAACCTTGATTTCAACTTAAATAAAAACAAAATTAAGTTAGTATTAGAGTGTTTAGTACTGCTTAACTTTGGAAAGCGGATTGTTTATCTAAATCCATTACTCGCTACAAGAATATAATACGTACAAGTTGGTGCAGATTGTTGCAGATTTGAACTAATTCCAGTTATTAATTGACCTGCTGTACTCGTGATAATATATTATTTGTGGTTCGCGTACTTTAACAATAGCCCAGTTAAAAATAAAATATAGAAATAGGGGTTTACGTGGAGTTTCAAAAATTAAGGTCGAAACATTAAATGGTAAATAAAATAAAATGAGCTTATCTTCTAAAATAATTATTGTGTCTTTCATCTATGTACATACACAGTACTTTAAAGGATGTTTTGTGTACAAAGTTAACGAATGTATCTTAATACATTCGTTAAATAAGTAATTTTTTTTTAGAGGTAATGAATTCTAAACTTAAAAAAAAATGGTTTGGAATCTATGAAAGTAAAATTCCCTAACTGTTACCTCGTTTGTTCAAGTTTTTTACTTTTAATTGTCTGCTTAATCAAGCGAGACTCTCGACCTAACCTAAATAAAGTTAGAGTTATAACATCTACATGATCACCATGTAATTCACCCAAAGCGTCTAACTTTTAAGTAGAGGAACACTGTCTTTATTGCCCCGCAAGTGATAAAAACAATGACAGCGGGAATTAATTTGTGCCCAAGTTTAAGCAAATTAAATGTCCGCTGTTTTGCTGTCGCCTCTGACCTGACCTATTAATCACTCTGTGGAAAGACAAATGCATCCTTTATTACTATTTATTATTGAGCTCTACGTGTTTTGTTTGTTTTCATACATTTTTTTTTCATGTATTCGTAGTTTTTGTGTTTCGTTTTAAAATAAATTAGTTTATTTATACTAGCTTTTGTCTGCGATTTCGTACGCGTAAATCCCATTTTTTCCGTTCCCGTAGGAATTTCGGGACGAATTATGCACCTGAACTTTTCTCATGAATAGCCCCATCCATTGGTGAACACTGCATGATAATCCCTTCAGAATTTTTTGAGTTTATTGCGAAAAGACAGACAGACGCGGCGGAGGACTTTGTCTTATAATATGTTGTGATTTTCTTTAATATTTTAAATTTTACTCACGTTATCTCTACATCTTTGTGTAACATCTAACTTTTTGTAAGTATGCTGGAAGCAATTCTTTTTGTTATAATCATACGTACTTAACTGTTCTGTTTGCTTTTCTGTGTGTAAAATTACTAAATACTGTGCCACATTCTCTATTTTGAACGACAAGTTGTCAATGTCAACCTACATTTTATGTAACACCTAAAAATAAATGTGTTTTTCTCATTTTCTCTTCAATATCACTTGACCTCAAATAACCTGTCAAAGTTGACAGAACAAACAACAAGTGCGTACCAAGTAGCCCACATTTGTTTTTACAGAGGCAAAAACGTTTGAAGGATTGTTAAAACATTGTTCCATATTAATTGAGGTCTGTTGTTCCAGTATGTATTTTGAAAATATTCAAATTCAGCATTTAAATCAGTATTTATTTGTTTATTGGCCTATCTAAAATTATGATTTTCTGATATGATGTGCACCAGCTGGCAGCACTGAGGCGTCAGGTACAGCCAGTCGATTCTGTAAACATGTCGAAGTGAAGACCTGGGTGAAGTGATCACGAGATGAGCTGTCAATCCATTTAATCAAGATGGAATGACAGCTCACTTCGTGATCACGAGTCATCTTGATTGTACGGATTGGCAACTCACCTCGTGATCACTTCACCCAAGCATTCACTTTGACATGTTTACAGAATCGACTGGCTGGAGTCTGGACCTGACGCCTGGAAAATACCAGCGTTTTAGGCACGAGTCCAAACGCTTGTATTTCTAAAACTTCAACATCACAAATTACGTTTCGAAGCTTGTTTAAATATTTCCAAAACTATAAGATCTAAAAAAGCGTCCTTGTTGAAGGCTAAAAAAATGACCATGATGTAGTAATAAAAACGTGTGTGAAATACATTGCTAATATTATGTACTACTTTTTAAGTTAGTGTGTTGAACACTCATGCGTCCATACTTATATTGTCTGTCTATCTGTTTGTTAACTCTTCACGTCTTAACGGCTGAACGGATTTAGATGAAACTTGGCACATAAGTAGACCATGTTCTGGATTTGGGCAAAGGATATGGGCATTTAACCCCAGAAGTATGTTCCCTTGGTATAATTTTGGACTTTCACGCGGACGGAGCCGCTGTCTGAAACTAGTATTTTATAAAATATAATAAATTTTCATCATGAAAAACAAAAGACAGACGATGAGTGAAGACGTCAGCTTTGAACCGATTTCCAGTTCGGAAGATAAATGCATTACACTGGAGGTACCTCACTCCTGAGTGTCGGCACGTATTGTATTATTGATTTGAGTAATTACTGCTGCGGCTGCCGTTCCGGGCCGGGAGCGAACCGAAACACGTCCGGGCTGAGAACGTTCCGGTTTTGTGATTTATAGCGAGGAAGGGGGCGAATTTGAAATTGGAAGTGCTTTTATTTTCATTGTTGAGTTTTATTAAGTAACAAGGTCAAGTACAACTCTTTTTTAGGGTGTTATGGGTTTTACAAACCGATAATTTGTAGCCACGAAATACATTGTCAGAAATAGGAATACGGTCTCAATAAGAAAGTCTTCGTGATATCGCACATCTTGAATTCGTAATAAATGATATAAAACATCCTATACGCAATATTATTCAAGTCGAAATCTCCTGCAAATATGAATGAATGGATGCTAAATAGTATGTATAGTAAGTAATTTAGCAAACCTAGCTCTTGAGTTGAGTATGTATTCTTGGAAAACAGTACCTACCTTAATACATAATTTTGTTTTACGTGTCTGGAATGTTATGTGGAACAGCTCAAATAAAACACATGCATGGATAATGATATGGAAATAAAATGTAGCATCAATACAAAATATTGCACGCAAACTTGCGTCCCGTGAACCAAGTGCTACGCCGCTACGCTGCTACGTGGCTACGCGGCTACGAAAGCTCTACGAAAGTCTACGACGCTCGTTATTATTGCCTTTTAACTTTTTTCCTACACCAAAAGCATACTTAAACAACCAATTTGCATCACAAATACGTACTTTAGGCCCATACATTTGCATTTTAAGTCTGTAAGAAATTAATTTTCAGTAGCTCTTTGACTCAAATACATTTTTTTCTGACCGCTCTAAGCTCATTTCCCTAGCACTGAAATGTATCTTTATTAATTTTCATTCGACGTCCGATGATGAATTTTAAAATTTGTTTATTAAAGAATCAATTAATATTACTCTGAGAATAAAATTGTGGTTTTATTAGCCGCTGCAAATTGTGGTGTTATTCAAATGATGCCGATTAAATGTGGTTTATTGCGGTTTCTTCAGCACGGTATGTTATGTAAATTAAACGGTGCCTTACAAGTATTTATTGTATCGCAGACGGAGTTAAGTGGAAATCGAATTGCCTCACGTAAGCCCACCAACCGCTCCACACATTTGAACTGTTCGTAATTTATACGGCTACCACTTGATTTGTTACCTGGTTAAGCATATAACTTCTTTTGAGGGCTTGTGGCTAAATAAAAACAGTCATACGAGTCGATTAAAGGTTAAGCTATGCTTGACGAGGTCAATTTGTAGATGGGTGACCGCCCATTAGGTACGAGTTCATACGGAAAGTTTTTGTGTCAGAAAGCACTTAACGCCTAACAGTCGTTACGGGAAGTCAGTCTCAGTCACAGTTACTGTAGGTAGTCGCACGAAAACTAACAATGGTCTTACCAAAGGTTAATTGTATTATCCAGTTGCTGGATTGTGGAGGTCAGATAGGCAGTTCATCATCATCATCATATCAGCCGAAAGACGTCCACTGCTAGACATAGGCCTTCCCCAAGTGTCGCCACAACAACCGGTCCTCTGCGTCTCGCATTCATCAGCTACCCCCGACCCTGACCAGGTCATCGGTACACCTTGTGGGAGGCCCTCCAACGCTGCGTCTTTCGGTACGCGGTCGCCACTCTAGAATTTTTCGGCTCCATTGACCATCTGTTCAGCGAGAAACGCCACTTCAGTTTGGCGATCCTTCGGGCTATGCTGGCAACCTTGGTTCTCTTGAGGATATCGTCATTCCTTATTCGATCATGCAAGGTAAATCCGAGCATTGCCCTCTCCATTGCCCTTTGGGTGACTTTAGTTCTTCTGATAAGGCCCATTGTGAGCGACCACGTTTCGGTTCCATAAGTCATCAGTCAGTGATGAGTTATGGAACAGTGACTGATGACTTATGGATAGGCAGTTGCTCCATGTAAAATATTGGCAATCTGTTATATCCAGTTAGACTGAATGCCGGCCCAAACATAGCCAGGAAAAAGCTAGGCAGGTGATGATGACAACAACATACCTTTACACAATGTTATCTGAATTAGGGTCCTGTTTCGGGTGAACCCCTACCTCCCCATACGAACCCATACGAAAGATCCCAAGATCTTTTATATATTCCAATTCGTGACAATTTTTTTTCTTTTCTGCTCTAATTTAAAACTTTGAACTGGTCCAAAGATTTTACTGGTGCAAACAAGGAGCAAGAATCAGTCACAAGTTGTCACAATGCCAACAAATCACTTCTGACACTAAAATGCAAATGCGTTCCATGTCTAAGAAGCGCCAAACTTGTGCATGTCCCTTTTAAGTTATGGTCCACATATGTACGACTGTTCTATGTTTTCACTTATACTGAGAAGCTCCTAAATGAATGTTTAAATGAAAGCTCTCGGAGCAAAGCCAAGCGTTGAAAATCCAACAGCGCATATTTAGACATTTCTAAGCTTTAGTGCAAGCGAGCATTAGTGAGTTATAGTCCACATGTGTACGTCTATCCTAGTGCTAAGAATTAGCAACCAGTGAAGCGGGCACTTTGCTCTAGCCAAAGAGTTTACACGGAAATTCAGACAAGAATATCTGAGAATATGTGTACCTTGCGAATTTGGAGTACGAAAATGTATGACGATAAAGTTATTGTTAGATAAGTAAAACAGCAGCATTTCTGTGTTTCAGTTTATTTTCAAGTCAATTTTTTTTCGATAAGGTTGGCCACGTACGACTAACTACGTGATAGTACTCTGTGTAGGTTCAGGCATTAATGACCATTTTGTATCTGTAAGCATCATTATCAAATAACGTTCTCAATGCTGGGACCCTCTGAAAATCCGCTTTTTCACCTGCAAGCAACTCGCATTCAAGTTTAATTACATTAAGGGCCACGATCGAGCAATTAATCACATTATACCTCGGTAGCCCGCAATGGAATGCAACTCGCATGCGAGCTGCTTCCTGGTAGAAACGTGGTCTAAATCCATCAAGCGGGCCAGATGTGGTACGGCTTCGAATTTCTTATCTTTCATTTGATTTAAAAACTAAATATAAAACACAGAAGCAGGTTTGGTTAAATAAACCAGTAATTAATTTAAGGCCCAAAGCCTCTTCTCATTTATCACGTATGCTGACTTCGTGTTGGCAGATTTGGACCATTAAATCTGGATTTCCTCAATTAGTTTCATCATCATAAGTCACTTACGATAAGTGGAAGAGAAAAATACACTCGTATTTTACAGGTCTGCTGAAATTAAACCCGACAGCAGCTGTATTTTCATTTTCAGTAATATTTAATGTAATTACCATATAAATTTCTTTGCTAAAGTCAAATTATATCGTCATAGTCTGTCTCGAAAACCAATATCCGGTATCCGGAACATATGCGTTGTTCCTTCACCGTAATTTATTACACAAACTTTCACGCGGCTTTACCGGAATCGTAATTTAAAATTACGGTTCATGTACAACCAAGTTTGTACTCGGCCTGCTATCTGTCATGAATTTCCAGCAGCGAATAAATTTAAGTGACCTACTGAAATCTTTATATTGTGGGTTTTGTGGAATAACTTATCTAAATCCTTGTTCTTATTTTAAAAACCGGAAAAAGGTCAATATTTACAAAAAGTCCTTCTTTAAATAGTATTTTTAGTATTCAAAGGTAAATTCAAATAAGTATTACTGCACGTATTTCGAAAAGCAATAATATCTCATCAATGTCTTGATATAATAACGGAGTCGCTGACCTGTCATCTACAAGAGCTACGTGACATTTGAAAAGGCCAGCGTTTTATTCAAAATAAGTACTTAATACTGCAAAATAATACTCACTTTTAGGAATACACTTTAGACGAATAACCAAGAACCACTGTACCCACTAAAAACAAAAACATTTTAAAATTCTTGAAACATAAAAATATCGTCCAACAATGTAAAAAATAGAATAACTTAATAAAACTTCGAGCTATCATTGAAATATGTTCGGGCAATTCGCCTGAATTAGCATGTCGGAGCGGCTATTAGGAGCGGGACCTGCTTTATTGCCGAAGTTATGGTGAAACTGCTGACATACCTACACTTGACAGTCGCTGTATTAGTTCTCTTAGTATCGAAACTTTCTTGATAGTTCTGCACGCCTGGTACTGGTGTCAGTGTCATGATATTTGCTTCGAGATTTGTGTGTCCACAGAACGGTATGAGATTTATGACATGTTTAAGACATTTCTGAATGAAGCATAAAAGTTGAGTATTTCTCAGACTACTGTAGCCCGATATCCGGTGAAGATTTGGCATCCTTAATATTTAAATCAGAAACCCGCCAAGAGAAAGCTGTTAGTCTTGTAAGGAATACACCTTTGATTTCAGAATAAAAGAAGAATTAAACTTTAGCATTGCAACAGAAGGAGACGCTACGAGCGTCGGGAGTCGCAGGGCGATTCCCGGCCACCGTAGCCCGGCGTAGCGGGCCTGCGGACTGCGAGCGTTTGGTGGCTCGCCTTCCAATAAAAACCAGGCCCGGATCGACGGCGCATTGTATTCCACACGCGCCTCAAAGAGGTGTCAGAATAGTTGACGGAGCCCGCGAGGGCCAGTGCCTACCAGGGTTGCGGGATTTGTTCAAAAGAGCCACCGCGGCTCTGGAATGCAAAGGGCATAAGGAGGAACATGGATTTCCGATCCTTAAAAAAAAAAGCTTCAACGTAGTGGTACGTCCTTATCTCAAAATACTCAAGGCAGAAACTGGCCCATAGTCTCGCAAGGTAACTTTTTTTTAGTCACTTCTCGCATAAGATAACCTAAGAACTACTAAACGGCGGAAATACAACAACCTTATTGGGAATTATGTATTGGAGCCGTTTGGGGTTGAAACACTAGGGCCCCATGGCCCTAGTGTTTAAAAAACTCGATGAGCACTCGGACCCGATGGTCCGAGTGCTCATCGAGTTTTTCGTGAAATCAGCAAACGGTTAGTCGACGCTTCACGTGACCAGAGGACCGGCCTCTTCTTTGGCCAACGAATCAGCATTGCCATTCAACGTGGCAATGCGGCCAGTGTTCTGGGCACTTTTCCCGTTGACAGCAATGTGGAAGAATTTTCGATGCCCTGTGAGTTCTTCCCCTCCTCTTTTTACTCCGCTTTATATTTTCTACTCGCTTGTATATAGTATGTATAAGTTTTAATGTATTTGTAAATAAGAACTACTCAGCATACTAATCATACATACCCATAGACTATAACGACGCCCAACAAACTTTTACCACCAAAAAGATTTCAATTTCAGGTGCGAAGAGTCTCATTAGGTAATGCGTAAAAGTGGAGCACAAGTGCGATATAAACCTAGTTTTGTGGGCCCCAATCGTGTCGTTGTACCAGGTTTTATGCCCGACCCTACCCTTAGCTTTTAATTATCGGTTTGGTCAACGAACGGTCTGTTTACCTTGGCGCAGACGTGCTGAGGATTGCGGACGCAAACAAAGGAGATTGCATGTGTTTATGGTAATAAAGACGTCTGATTGTTCGCCTAGATATAACGCTTGTTAAACCTACTTTGACTGATTACGAATAAGGGTTAATTGAGTGAATGCTATAGACTGAGACGTAGATGTTGAATTGATAGGGGCATAGAAATAATTATTTTTTCTGAAAAAATCTACTAAAAAAAAATAAGTTCAAATAAATCTGGTATCATAGTTTTAGTATCGAAAGAAGATGAAAAGAAAAAAAGAATTTGGACTTTCGTTAATTCTTCAAAGAGCAAGTTTTCTTTACAATTTAAAATAGCTTTCTTATATTTATCTTTTTTTTTAAACAAAAACAACAATTCAAAGCAAAGTATTTTCAGTCAGGTTTTAAACTAACAAATAGTGCCTGGGGGTGATCCTTGGATAACTATAATCGTTTTCTTTATTGTTTAAAAATAAAACCAAGTTTTTTTTAATTTTCGATTTCTTCCCCCAATAAGTGATCGCACTTTCAGAATTTATATATTTTCGTTCGCGTTTTTATTTGGTTCACAGACCGTAGACAGTAATTAATGTGTATCAAATTTCAACTGAATCGGTCTAGTAGGTTCGGAGAAAATCAGCTGTGACAGACGGAGAGACAGACAGACCACCGAGTGATCCTATAAGGGTTCCGTTTTTTCACACAGGGTTTTTAGGGTTCCGAACAAACCCTAAAAAACTTAAAAGAGAGACAGAAACAAAAGCTCCGTAAACCCTACTTACGACAGCATTAGACTTAACCAAGCATTGCTGACATTACGGTAAAAAACCCGCTTAAAAATGTAGCTCTATATTTTAAGCTGATAGATGAGTGTCGTTTAAAAAGATCTGGTTCCGTCGTGTTTACTTGAGAAGTCGTCCAACAGATACAGTTGGGACTTTACAAGAAAGTGGACCTCGACGCCGGACAAGACAAACACTTGAGAGAAGAACTATCCCCATTTTATTGGATGAGAGAAGAATAAAACACGGATCTGTAAATAACGAGTGATACGTATTTGATGTAGGGGTACCTATTGTGTCTACGGGTAATGGGTTTATTGGCGCAGAGGCTAAACGAAAGGAAGGGAATTACCCTTAACGATCTAATTATAAGTTCGATGTCTACACGGTTCTAGGTAGTTCTAATATATAATAAGATTATTGCAGACAGAGAGAGCAAACTCTAAAGTTGTTTTATGGAAAGTGAAAATTACTCTACTACCTTTTTCACTCCAAACTCTTTTACGAAAAAGTTTTTCACTAACTAACTTGTGTGAGGTATCGTGCGAATTAAGTCTCATTATTATCGGAACATTCATTTCCAGTTTCATTGAACCTGAAAATTTGTGTGTGTGTGTAATGTGAAACACCGTGAAAAATAAACCCTTTTTATTATAAGTAGGTAGGTAACAGGAAATATCCTCTTGTGCTTTGTCTCGTGATATCTTTTGCCAGATTAATGTAGAAAACCATTTGAAATTATAGGACACAAAATTTTAAATCGTACATTTCTCATCTGCCTTTTCTTGTGACCAGTAAAAAATATCGTGGTTTCGAAAGACGGGAAAAAATACGTTTACTACGGTTTTATTACGTTCGCTGTTCAATTAACCTTGCAGCTCTGTCCACCCTACATGGCAAAGCGTTACTATAATGAGTATAGGACTGTTTCTAGCAGTGTTGCCAACCTTACCCAAGCAAAAAGCAGCAGATTAGACTTAAAAAAACCATAGACAACAGCAAAATGAAAACTTTTCTTCCGAGGAGGAGTTTTATCAGAATCGGAATCACAACTGGTCTTTATGTGTTTTTTTTTTCGTAAAATAAAAAATAATACTATTTTGCCCGCGGCATAAAGAAATGACTGAGCTATCCTGTTTAATCAAGTGCCAAAGACGTTGCGCGACGAATGGGGAATCCCCAGTACGCGCAGTTTCATAACTCCCTAGAAAACGGTGTGACACTAACATATTATGACTTATGACTTGTTTTGTTAGGTATTAAAAATAATTGGGATACATATGTATGCAATCATGAAGCTAAATATTTTAACAGGAGATTGAATCGTTTCAGACAAAATATCCAGTATATTATTTTATGTTTTTAGCAAAGCTAGATACTATCCAGCTTCACTTAAAACAGTAGAAACTGGTGCTTAAACAAAAAACAGGAAATTCATGATGAAAACAGTAAATCTACTGTTAAAACAGTAGGGTTGGCAACACTGGTACCTAGTCCAACCGTCGGTACGTTTCAATTCCAGCGACAGCGGGGATCTTGTTTTGTTCACATTGGGGAGCGGGGATGCATCTCATTGCCCATCTCTTTGTCAAGATGACCCAATTTGAACAGCCACGAACTAGGACACCATTGCTATAAATAAATATTTGTTTCCTCTTCCCCATACGGGCAGTTTGTTGAGTCATTTAATTTTATTGAAATGTTATCGTGACGGTTGCTAAGTACAGGCAGCAAGTATTAATATTCAAAAAACAAGCTTTTATTTAGCGACCATATTGAATTTAGTGTGATGTTTCTAACTTTCTCGTTTTTTACTTTTCCAGCCCTTTCATTTGATACCCATATTAGGGGGGTTATGAAAAAAATATGTAATGCGCCATCTTGGAGCGGCGGCTATATTGAAATTATTACAATATTGAGTATTGCACATTGTACCAAAACTAAAGGTGAATGCAAAATTTCAGCTCAATTGGATACCAACAAATTGTCAAAAAATGTTTCGCAAATTTTGACGGACAACTTACAAACATACCTACTTACAACCGAACAGTGCAAGTTAAATAAACGCTTGTTAAAATACTCAATTTCTGCCTAGCCTTTTCCCAACTATGCTGGGGTCGGCTTTTAGTATAACCGAACTACTGAGTAACGGTACCTATTACTAAGAGCGACAGCTATAACCTAGTGATTATTATTATTATTTATTTTTTAAACTGTATGTAAATACCTAATCTCTTTCACTACATATCACAACATATAACATAATCACATACACACAATCAACATAACACATAATCTTGGGTACTAATAGTGAAAGCAAACTTCGCGAGAATACCTGGATAAACCGTCAGATTGTAATAAATCTTATTAGATTATAATTTCTCGATATATTATGAAAAAAAAAATCGTTGTATATACGATAAATCCCATCCGAATTCAACAGTGTCCAATATATCCGTGTCTTAGTAAGAAAATTGAATACAATTTCACGCGATATTTCACAATCTTTAGGCGTTTGGATTTTTCCGGTGACATATATACAAATAAGTAAACCCTTTAAGAAATTCTTACTAAAAGAATCAGAGGAGGCCTGTCGTAAGCATACCGTTGCGGTTTATGAGTACTGCCTCTAATTCTTTAATGGAATCCTGGAATTATAAGCCTGCAACGTCTTGATAGCTACTTGATAGCAAAGGAAGCCGAAATAAATGGTGCCACCATGGGAAAGTGATAATATTTTCTGTACAATTTGTTTCATACGACATGATTTTTTATCCTGTTATAAGGTTATTTATTGTGGTTCTTTACTCAATGCATATTATAAACTGTGAAAGACAACTTCTAAAAGCTTGCAAAGAAGTTAGAAAGGCTGACAAGACGAAATTCTATGGTTTCCGTTTTTGTCATTTGGCTACGGAATCCTAAAACCCATTCAACAACCTCGACTTTCCTTTCTGGATAGCACAAACTTAACGTGTGTTTTTTCTTATTACCAAGTTTCTGAGTAATGTGACGTAAATAAAATCCAATAATCTTGTTTTTTTTGCCTTACAAACGGCTCTAATGGCTCGATAAACATATTTTTTCGTAAACAACCGCAACGTAAACACATAACCTTTACCTATTGGTAAGTTTTAAATATTATTAATGGGCTCTTAACGATGTATAAATTATAAACAAATATGTTTTATGTACAGCTTCCTATGGCTTTAGGGTTGTGCTTCCGTATTTGAGGAACAGATTTTTTTATTGTATAAACATAATATTTTGTTGGTACATCACTAGTTGCCGATCTTTGACCGCAACCGGTTACTTGCATGAAAATGGGTTTAATTTTTTGCATGGAACCCTTATCCTTTTATATGAAATAAAAATAAGTTATTCCATAGATCAGCTATCTGCCATTGAAAGTCCCGTCAAAATCGGTCCAGCCATTTTGGAGATTAGTCGGAACAGACAGACAGATAAAACATTTAAAAATGTTTTTTAGTTATAAGTGTCGTAACTATGCACTTTCATATACCTAAATTTAGTTCAAAGATGTTATTTAGACATACGAACAGAGATTTTAATTTTATTTATGTATATAGATAGTTATAGATTGTACAGATGTAAGCTGTCAACTAGGAACGTTAGTTGTTGGTAGAAAAAGTAGTAGCATGTTAAGCATCGACTAAATAAATGTTATTGGGTAAGAGTCACCTCTCCGTCTTGTCCTGAGGCTATAAACAATGTGAAATTCTATCAGCGACAATATTGTCACAGAGACGAAAAAACTGGCCACATGCAAAACTTGCACACGAAGGGTTCCGTACCATAAGCCAAAAAAACATTTTTCTTGTATGGGGTCCCCCATACAAGAAAAATGTTTTTTTGGCTTATTATATTCCCTTTTATTTTTTTTTAAATTATTTTTTGCTATAGCGGCAATAGAAATACATCATCGAAGAAAATTACAACTGTCTAGCTATCACGGTTCATGAGATACAGCTTGTTGAGAGAGAGACAGACGGATAGTGGAGTCTTAGTAATACTTAATATATTTACTCTTTGGGTACGGAACCCTAAAAAAGTACTGGATTGACATGCGCTGTCAAAATGTCATGTATATTCCTTGTATGTTAGCTTTCGAAAAGTGATATAAACTGTTACTTTGTGTAGAGTCTCTGGGCTGTCCTTGGTGGCGCCGTCCATCTTTAGAAACCCATTTTGTGGAGGCATTTGCCCAGCAGTCTTTGTGCATGTAGCTGGCAGCAAGGAAAGAGTTCGTGGAAGGACTTGGGGGAGGCCTTTCCCTAGCAGAGGGACGGTCTAGGCTATGAAACATCTAGGTAAGTCTTTATTTAATACTATTAGGTAGGAACTAGGAAAATGAGCTCGTGGCTAAAAGAAAAACAGCCGTACGGGTCGATCGGTTTAGCAAAGCTTGCCAAGGTTGGTCTGTGGATGGGTGACCATCTTAACATATCGAGTTTCCTCCGTGTCTTGGAAAGCACCTTAAGCCGTTGGTCCCGGCTGTCGTTTGTAGATCTTTGGAAGTCGTTACGGATTGTCAGAAGCCAGTAAATCTGACTCTAGCCTTGCCAAGAACTACCGTGTTACCCAGTTAATGGGTTGTGGAGGTCTGGTAGGCAGCCGCTCCACGTAAAATACTGGTATTCAGCTGAATCCACGCAAGCCGACCTCAATATAGTTGGGAAAAGGCTAGGCAGATGATGAAGGTAGGAACTAATTAGTGGCGGAAGTAGTAGATAATTGGACTTCTGAACCTAGTTTTCCTGTTTACTTCTGTATTTTGAACAATGTTAAGTCTTTTTAACCAAAAGGTTGACTGCTAGAGAATGATCTGTTCATCTGTTTGCAACTAAAAACCTAGTGTGGTTTTAAAGAAGTATTACAGAACGTAGTACCTACATGGAATGAGCCAAACTAAACAATTATTTGGTGTGTCATACTTAAAAACAAAAGTTAATCTGAGTTCACATGATTGTGTTGTGTCGTGGCGCATTCTGGGGCAGTTGTGTTATGACTTCAACATGTGCAGAGCCGTTTGATAGGTGAATCCCTGTAGCTTTATGTTGTGGTACATTACATCGTACCTATCTATGCAATAAAGGAATACCAAGGAAACCATGAATGAATAGCTTTTCTATAAAAAGAAAGTCGACTAATCCGATTATAGAAATCATTTTTATGGGTTGGTACTGACAAAAAGCTCTACTAACTTTACAGTGTCATTGGCTACTTTTAAACCCGAAAATGTATGGTGCCAGTGGGGTAGAAGCGGGAGCCGAGCTGCGGGAGAAAGCTTGTGAAATTAGGATTAGGGCAGAATGAAGCATTCACAGGTTTAAAATTCCTTCTACTAAGACCAGATCCGAGGACAGGCTAGAAGCTTGTTTGTACTGGTGCGGGCCGCAACTAATCCAATAATCAAGCAATCTAATAAAACAACATAAAATAAAAACTATACAAAGATACCAAAAGAGTTTCGCGTCTTGCTAACACATTGGCGCTTCCACTAAAGGTTTAAGCGGTGCCAAAGCTACCAATACAAAGTGCATTGGAGCAACTCGGCAGGCGGTAGGCGGCACCCCACTAACCTATTTTTCTTAGTTGGCCCCACGCAGTCATGACTTGTGAAAAGATAAGCAAATGATATATTTTATGATATTATTTTTCCCCCAATCAGTTGGGATTGGGGAACGTCTTCTTCCGTTTGCTCTGTTTATTGTTTTATTTTATGCCAGCGATCTGTCTGGATTCGCATTGTTATTTCTTGAACAACTTGTCAGCAATTATTTCGGACCAATGTTTTATTTAGGTAGATAAACAACCGCGTTGGGAAAATATTTATTGGTTAAATAAAATTATAATAGAGTCGTTACCGAGAAGAATAAAAGAAAAGGGAAGCCGATACCCAGCAGGGATCGATTAAAAGCTGACATGATAATGCCAAAGAACCTTTGAAAACAGTGAGGCAACGTGGATTAATGAATAGTGATAGCAAATTAATTTGGTCCTCAAAGAAAGCGTCCAAAACAGAAAAATAATCAAAAATCTTTACTTGCGTTGTAAGGTCAGAGGCGGTGTAGTTTATGAAGATTTATAGTTATTAATGATTCGGAGCTTCGGACACAGTGTGTCTATATTTAGAAGCCTGGATCGTTAATTACTTGGTGGAGCCATTTTTGAACGTTTTGTAACCTTTGTAAGCTGTTATTATTCACTGATAAGAGCTACTGTTTTTTGGTTCTTCAGCAGGCATTTAAATTTACCGATTGATGGCGAAGATTACTGCGTGTTGATAGCAGTTTTACAAAACAAAATTTCGGCAGCGTGCTGAGAATACCATTGTACATAGTCTACAGTTTTAGTAGTATTTATCATTATTGAAACGTACCTAGCGATAACCTATAAGCCAACAGGAAGCTATAACCATTAAGGCACACAATAGCGTTGATGATCCTCTCTCCCCTCTTTACCTCCTCCCAAGGTCTTCACGACTGAAAGGATAAAATGTCCTAAAATCTTGTAATACGCTTTCAGTCCACGTGCGGATTACGCAGTTTTTCTTTCATTCTCTGCATAATGGGTTGAATAGAACTAGAGTAATACCTTTTACCGTTGTTTTTGTACCGAAACTTAGTTTTATCTAGGAACATTGAGCGAGAATGGGCACATACAATATCTTTTTGTTTTTGCTATTGACTGTACGTATTCGGGAGTAATGGCATGTGATTTATTGGTAATATGTCTTTCCTTTTGTGACATGATCTGACTTAGGGTTCAGTGGTCAGTGGTCAGCATTCTTCGGGGCAACGTTAGGAGTAATGAAATTGCAGAAAATGAAAAATCAGAGATTTTTCTCTTCTGAATCTTTGACAGTTGTTTTGAGTTATCGGTAGTCGAAATAACAAAGGTTGTTAACCAGTGTTGCTAATATAGGTATCGTGTTACCCTGCGCCTAACAGTTTTCATGGGTCGTGGAGGTTACATAGGCACCCGCTCTATGTAGGTGTATTGGTATTCAGCAGCGCTCAACATATTTATGTTATTAATGTTTTGGCCATCCCAGCATTTCCACAACTGGGAAAACGCTAGTCTGATGAGCATGAAATGCAAGCCAAAGTAAACAATAAATGTGCTTGCGGAAGTGTAACTAATGCTGTCTGTATTAAAAAAGACATTGGCGTATCTGTTTCAAATAAAACGCCTGCCTGACTAGTTTAGTACAAGTAAGTGTTGGGTAGCATCATACAGTTACTGATGGTAGAAAATTCTTTGTAATATGGTCTTTCTGTTGCGGAATTTGTTCGAAAGTCTTTGGCCCTGGAATGCAAATGGCTTAAGAAGGAACACGGATGGGTTTTAGTCTGTAAGAGTCTGACACGTCCTTCCGCTCCACCCAGAGCGGTAGAAAACGTTTGATGATTTCCCATCCTTAAAAAAAATATCGTCTTTCTTATATAGTCTCTTATATAGTCTTTCTAAATAATTAATCAGAATTTAAAACGATAAGTGACTGTAAACAGGAAATTATAATATTCCATTATAGAGGCATTACGATATGAAACAATAGACTAAAAAATAATAAACGTCGTAATATATTAAGAATACAATTAAGTAAATAGTAGGCAATACAAGAATAAATAACGCACTATCGTAGGGAAAAACAATGCCAATGAATATTGGTTTTCTATTAAACCACAATATGTGGTTATTGCTACTGATAAATGCAATTTTATTGTGTCCATTATTTATAACAACAAAATATTTTTACGTAATAAAAAGTTCTTAAAACTGTTACAGCGTTTTTAGGATGTCTCGTAAATGTGATGTTCCATGACGAATAGTTCAACGCTTTTTGTGAATATACGATGTATAAAAGTTTACGTTGCATCGTTACTGGAAGGTAACGTGATATTGGCAATCTGGGTCTCTATAAGTCTCGACAGTGTCCCAGTCGCCTACAGACCGAAGTCGGTAAGGCCGCCGGTCACAGTCAACGTCAAACGCGATCCACGACCAAAATCATTGATCTGATCTGTGGATCGCGTTCAAAATTCACTGTGTGCAGGCGGCCTTAGGACTTACGTCCGAATTCGGCCGGCAGGCGATCGGTTATTATGTCGAGACTTCAGCTTTGGCCTGTAGTAATGTAATTATTAACTAGCTATTATAAATAAGTGTTTTGGTTAGTTACTATGAAAACATTCATTCTAAAAATAATTTTCCGAATAACGTTTTAAAGTTCTCTTGTTATGTAATTTTCGTATGTTGAGCATGTTGTAGGACTTACATAGCACTGCTAGCCCTTCTATGCAGCAGCTGCAGCAGGCTGCCGTCGGCGCCCGAGGAGCAGAGGCTGCGCGAGCGCGCGCGGCGCTCCCCCTCCCGCGCGCTGCGCTCGCGCCACCGCGCCATCAGCGACTCCAGGCACAGCATGGCGCCACCATCGCACACCATCCGGGTCCACGGCCCCGCCCAGCCTTAACCACCCAACACTCAACACATCAAACCTCCAACGTAGCGTACTTCTTTTTACAGCTAACCTCGATCTTTTTATTTTATGGGCCAGCTGTACCGTAACCGCGAGTTAATGGCTCAGCGCGAGACCACACTACGAACGTGACTCATTCAAATGTATGACGACGTCGACATCGTCTTCCCTATGCATCAAAAGTGCAACTCGCCACCACCACCAACCACTCAAACAAATTAACTACCGTATACCGTAGTCTTATATAATATTTAACGCAAACTTTCCAACTTCACGATTATTTTAAGTTTATTTTTGGTCTTATGACGGACGGACGTCACCGACAACACGCGAATTAAATATTCACTGGAACAATTAAACTTTGTCAGGCGGCGCAAGTTAGTGATGTGCCACTTCACGAACAAAGTTAATCACAGAGTTTATCATGTGGTAGACGGTGGCGATAAGTGTGGCTTACACGGAGAAACAATCGCATTAGTAAATGGGGCAAAGTCGTAGTAGTTACATCACGCGAGGTAGGCTCGGCTTTATCGGCATTGATAGAAAGTGCATCAAAACTTTGGAGTTAAACTTTTTTGACAGCCGCGGCGGCGGAGATGGAATCGGTGAGAGATGGCGAAATAATCGGGATGTTTATTTAGAAGTTTCCCGCCGACGCGAGTGCGAGCGTCCGCCGGGGCGGTGTGGTATCGCAGGGAGCGCTTCTCGCCGACTGAGCGGGCTAGCGCAGTCCTCACTACTACGGCGGGCCGTAACCGTGTCTACGACGTCGGAACGCCTTCCACCGCGACGGTGTCCCACCTCAAGCGATATAATACAGCACACCCTCGCAACTTTGACGCGCTGTTGTCACCCAAACATGCGTAAAGTTTGCCTGCTATATATCATGGCGGGCTTCATAAGTGCCAACGTCACAAGCGCGTACAATTTAATCACGACGGTAATTGCCATACATTAATGGACGCATATTATATTGAGGTTTGTTTGTGGTAATATTGATTTTTAATTTTGGTCGGATTCTTGCAAACATTGTTCTTCATCAATGGTTTTAAATGTGTATTTATATGAAAACACTTGCCAACTATGTATTTAGTATGCCAAAACTGTACTAACTTATTACCATAACTTTCGAGTTGATGTCTAGGTATAGATTACATTAGTCGTATATTTACTTTGAAAGCACAGGTACAGACATAGTACAAGCTATGTTTATATTTGTAACACAAAAGTTATATTATGTACCATCATCTCCAGGGCGGGTTTGTTTTTCATTGATAAAATTTACATAATGGAAGATAACAGTACCCATAACATAAGCCCGTAACAATTTACATAAATCTGCGTCTATGATATATATATTTACGGGAACTTTTCTATGTTTACTTATGTAATTTGACCCTTCGGACCTACTTGCCTCTCGTTGCCTCTCGAGTGAGTGATGTACAGTCAGTAACAAAAGTCGATTAATACTTTTGTTTCCTCTTTTTTTAATTTATTTATTTAATATGGGTTTGCTCTTGACTCAAGTCTAGGTCATAGATACCAGAGACAAAGTCGACGATGGAGCGACCTTACCCAGAAGAAGCCTGTTCACTCTAATTGACCAAAATATGTAATTAAATTCGGAATAGAAGTATAATTTAAAGAAAATTAACACATACATGACAGTTTTTAGAAATTGTAAAAAAACGAATTATCGGATATATTTTGGACATATTTTTGCCGCTATACCCACCTATATCGCACACTCTAGGGGTGAAGGTCAGAAGAAGTCGATGAGTTTTCTGAGGTGAGTGGCTATGAAGAATGCAACTAAACGTAAGTATTTATCGATCCAATCTGAACTTTTTAGTTTTGACAAGCATAGATTTATTATTTGAATCATGGAATTTTTTTATTCCCAATAATGTAATATTATTAATTCGTAGAAAAGTCCATATAGCATTAATTACATCAACCTTTAACTAAAACATTTACTCCGTGATTCAGCATGCATCTCTCTTACTCTTGTTGATCTTCCTCTTTATTCTCTCAGAGTCCGCGGCAACAATGTTAGTTAACAGTGGCAAGGCTGAAGACTTCTCGTCATCTCTCACTCCTACTTAGGTGCAGAGGTCTGCTTCATCATGATGAAGGCCGTGGAAATCCGCTGAATGCGAAACACATAGGACCGGTTGGGTCGGGTTGGGGAGACCCATGTCAGTGGACAACTTTCGACTGAAATGATGATGATGAATAATAACTAATATTATAGATAGGCATCATTAGGGGTTTGGTCAAATGTTGTGTACACGAAATTACTTAACTAGTAGATAGCTGTACTGATTTACACTGGCTTAGGCTACTTTATGTTCCAGAAAAATTTACTCTGGTTAATTAAAAAAAATTGATACAATTTTGTAATTAACCAGCGACGAGAGCGATAAGTAGAAGAAATGATATTGGTACCTAGTGGTATAATTTTAAACACAGACCCGTTCAGAAAACTGTCTGCAAGAAGAAAACTTCAATTTGAAAAAAACCGTAGCGCATTAAAACACTTTTTCAGTCAGGAACAAGTATCTCAGTACTTGTAAACTTTGAGCTGTTGAAAATTAAAAACGTGCCTCGAAGCCCATTCAGCGACTGTGAGCGCTTTCAATTGGACCACAGCCCTTGGAACTATTTCCAAGCGAAAGACAATAATATTCTAGAAAAGTAAGAAAGACTTCTGTTTCGAAACACGTGGAGTCTTTCAAGTTATTCCTGGGAAGTCAAATACATGTTTGAAAAGAGAACAATACCTACAATGACACGTGCGAATGATGAAACCAAAGAAAATAGGAGTCGTTCTGAAGCTGACATATTTGATGCGAGTTTGGAAGGAATTCGCTAAGGTCTGGCTAACGAGGCCGGTAGACTAGCTGCAATTTGGCTGTTTTGTCTTTAATACATAGGATTTCAAACGTTGGATAAAAATGGAAACACATTTACTTTGCCTTATTGTGGTTGTAGATTTGTACTTACAAATAACACATTGAAAAGTAGAGTTCTAATTGCAGTCTAAACCAAATTATCTCTCGAAATTGCGGTTACGCAGTTTATGTTTTCAGTTTCTGTGATCTCTATTTTGTAACCTGGAGATAAAAAATTGAACTAAACTCTTTTGCAAAACACAAAGGTAACCTTGGCTACAGTCATGCTGACATCTCTTTGAGGCGCGTGTGGAACACAAAACGCCGTCGACCCGGGCCTAGTCCTTATCGGATGGCGAGCCATCCATCACTCGGTGGCCGGGAATCGGCCGGGAATCTCCCGACGCCCGAGCCTTTCTTCTTCTGTTGCGGCGGCTGGGGCGTGAGGTTTGCCTCTCCTTCACACATCCCGCCTCCCCCTTCGCTTGCATTTCTACTTTGCAGAAGGAGGTGGCTGTTATTGGGTTTTTCCATTGGGAATTTTCAGTAGTAGGCTTTTTTTTGTTTAGCGGGAGGGCGGGTCAGACTCTTACTGACTAAAACGCATCCATGTTCCTTCTAAAGCCCTTTGCCTTCCAGGACCGCGGTGACTCTTTGGAACAAATTCCGCAACTGTGGCAGTTCAGTAGTAGCCTGGAGCTTGGTACCAATCACCAACGACATCCCTTTACCTTGGAAAGCACGTAAAGCAGTTGCTCCTGCGCCTGATCTATCCCCGGCCGTCTTGGCTTGTCGTCCCATCGGACTATGAGAGTGAAGCAACAGAGATTGCACGTGTGTTGCAATTTAATATAGGTACCTCCTGCGCACTTGCCTAATCTCCATCGAGTTTGGTCGCCGTGATTGAAATTCGGTCGGATGGATTATTACTGAATGGATGCTGATGAAACTTTTCAGGAATAAAGTTTATACATCAAAATAACAGAAAGGCTTTTATTAAGATATATACGCAAGCCAGACCGCGGGCAAAAGCTAGTCCATCATATAGCTTATGCAACTAGCAACGCTCCAAGCTCAAGGTCATCGGGTCCTATTACGATTAGGATTGCGAGCGCCCCCATGGGGGTCGTAACCACTAGCAGGCTGTTATGACTAGAGATGAATGTAACACCTGTGAACTAATAAGATTGTAAAGCAATCTAGACGAAGAATAATATTTTTACTTGACTAGGCTTTAATTCAAAGTAAAAAGAAATAGAAAAATTGGGGCCTCTTGTCTTTGGTCAGTTAATTTTCATCGCCATAAAAACATAATATCGATCATCCGGGTAAAAGTGGTGGAAAAGTGGGATTATCTGGAAATTCCGAAAGGATACAGATACAACCATAATATACAGCAGTAACGCAAATCCTGAAAAGGGGCTATCGTATGTACTCATCATAATGAACAAGTTTCACTATGGGACCAACCGTGAAATCATGAAAAAAAACAGCTGTTCAGTACATCGTGTTGAGCTACTCGTATATGTTTATATACGAGTAGCTCAACATAAATGTATGTGGCTGTTGACTTATTCTACGCGAGGTCAGGGTTGTTCAGAATATTATGATGTAGATATACAGGCACCGGATATTGCTTTTAGGGTAAATACCTTCCCAAGCCCAATACAATAAAGAGTTCCTTCCTAAGGGTACCTTTGCCTAAATATAACTTAGTTGTACATAATGTGTACGTCTGAAGTGGGCATGTCCGTTGCAGATGTTTACCCTGGCACTCGGTCGCCGGTCGCGGGGTCGTGTCAACGAACGCTTTATGCACGGAACCCTCGCCAAAAGCGGCGCCATCCATCGCGTGACGTCATTATATCAATAAACGATTTTTGAACTAGTTTCGCCGTAATACAAATACAAACATTGGTAGTAGACTTGTGTTATCTTTTGTCGGTGGAAACGGTACTTTTGAGGGGCGATTCCGAAAGTTCTTATTTTAATCCCATTTTTTTTTAATACTGTTTTTTTAGTCTTGGTACCTTATCGAGTCGCCTACAGTGTGTCAGTGTGGCCGGTTGCGAATATTTAAGAAAGTTTGATTTGATTTTCTAAACTCGCCGGGTGACTTTTCTACTCGATAGATATTTCGGGTTTAACTACTCACATTTTCACAAGTATTTGTCACTAACATGTTTGCGAATCGAATAGTTGTTTAAGTTTTTCATCTTTCATCAGAATCTACTGCCAATTGTCATAATAGGTCACCTACGGAAAAAAAACCCTATAGTTTCGACCGTTTAACATGTAATTGAATAACAGATTGTTTCATTTTGGTTGTACTTATGAAACACGAATAATCCTATCAAATCTCTTCAGAGAGAAGAAAATATTAACATAAATTTGATAGATACTTATTTATTACCGTATGGAGAAGACGAATGTTGTATTAATCCTGCAATTAACAATCGGCTTACTTAACTCGGTAATTATAGTAAATTCCCTAGAACCGCAACCCCGCGGACGTTGTAAGGGCCTATGGGGGTTAGTATCTACCCAATGTTCAGTAACAACGGTTTATATGGATAGAATTCATGCTTTGATTAATAAATTTTACCTACAATGAGCTTTGATGTGAACCCTGACGGACGACATTGTTAGTGCAAGAATAAAATGTGTGTGCTGAACCTATATAGTACTGAATTTTAAAAGTTACCTATACAAATTTTTCACCATATTGTTTTACTAATAAAACACCAAGCCTGCCAAGCGTGGCGATTATGGAACCCCCCCCCCCCCCTTGAGGGAGGCCTATGTCCATGCACGTGCAGTAGGTTACAGTAATGGTAGGCCAGCCTATACATAGTGCCCAAAAAAAAAATTTTACAATTCCCATCGTCAGTATCGTGATTTCAACCCTGGATAATGTGGTGAGTTTTTATTTTTTGGGCATTATTTATAGGCTGGCCTACCCTTACTGTAGCCTACTGCACGCCCATGCCTATGTCCAGCAGTGGACGTCATTCGGCTGATGATGAAGATGATGATGAATAAAACACTGGCCACGCTGTAGCGACTGGGTAACAACGTAAAAAGTAGTAGTAATACTAGCCTATATGCATATTACTTTGTATTTAATGTCCTCCAAAAGTTAACGATTGTATTTTAAAGTTTATAGGCACCGTTAAAGCTGAAAATAACAAATATGAAAGCTGAATATGTATGACTACATGGCTCATAAAACGTGAGTGCAAACGTGTTATAACTACAACCATTTTGTATTAATGTTGAATAAAATAACGAAGTATTAAACGAACAAGGATTTTTAATATGAAATGAAGACAATTAATTCTTCTATTTTATCGAATCATCAAATAAATAAAAATAAAACTTAACTGAGCTCAAACGATCGTGGATACGAATTCTAACTCTGCCTAAATCGGAAAATCAGATAAATTTCCCTGGGGCAAAACACGATAATTCTATATGAGCAAATCACGGGTACAAACTAGTATTGGGTTTCCACATGCCACAAACCCTTACGGCCTTAGCCTACGGGAAAGTGAATGATTTCTGTTCCCCTTCGCGAGCTAAACATGGCGTCATCTCGAGGGCACATTTCCGGAACAGAATCAGTCGCTCCACAAGAATTTGTGTAGCTATATAGTTATATATAGAAGATAGTTGATATTAGTATAAACAACTATGGTAACACAAGCAAAGCTTTAGGGTCGTCATCTTCATTTCAGTCGAAAGATATTCAGCCCAAGTGTCGCCACGTCGACCGGTGATGTGCCTTTATCATCCAGCGCATTCCCGCGGCTTTCCAAGGCAATGATACGTTTTCTGGTAAGCGGGCCTTTCGAAGAATGAGGGCTTGCTCTTCAATACAGTCTAATAAATAATTTATTCAAACTAATTTCAAAATTGTTTGTTGTTGGATTTCGTAAAACTTTTCGTTCAAGGAATTTTTTCACGCTTGTTTTCAGTGATAGAACACACATGTATACACTACTCTTGAGTGTCATAGGCTACTTTTTATTCCGATAAAATGCACGTTTAATGCCCACATTGAACGTGCATTTTATAGAACGTGCATAGTCATATGTGGCCCGTGGCCTATGGCTAAGCCGCGGAAAAGATAATCGTTATAACTAAGTCATAAAAAGACACGACTAGACTTAAAACATTCCTGCGGCCAGAATAGGTACATACTATCTAATATCCTATCTATTTCGCGTACTGTACGTACAAAAAGGAATATTCCAGACGGTGAATTCGATAGATCACTAAATAAAAATATGATTCCTTTTGAAAGTCGACACGATTTCGGGTTCAGGAACTCTTCAATTCGGTAGGTACTAAATACCGACAACGTTTATAAAAACCTAATATAAATATTTGGAGTTCAGTAGGTGTCTTTTTAGGCACACGACAATATTCGTTTTATACATATTTTGGAAAGGTTCCCTGAACCCTGAAAAGCGCTTCGAAAGTCGGGAAATTAAAATAATACGAGGTATTTTGTTCATTTGCGAGAAAATGATACGGGATCAACGAACTGATTTACTGAAATAAAACCTCTCATTTTTTGCAAAGAAAATTTGTGATCGAATTAAAAAAACATCACTAGGGATTCCACCATTCCCTCACGAGACATGTAGTGTTGTAGATAGTTTGTTAGTAGCGGCTACATTTGGCTGGTTAATTTAAAGATTAGCGCTATGTGTCATTCAGTTCGATTACACTTTCCAGCCACAATACCAAACAACATGGTGCTCGTTTAGCAGCCTAATAAGTAAAACTACTGATTCAATGAGTCGGCTTACGAAAGAGTCGTTATCTGTGTTCTCTATTTCTAGATTAATGCATTTTTTGATGGTCCAGTGTTGCGGAATTTGTTCGAAAGAATCACCGCGGTCATGGAACGCAAAGGACATTAAGAGGAACATGGATGGATTTTAGTCAGTAAGAGTCTGACACTCCCTTCCGCTCCGCCCTGAGCGGAAGGAGTCATTTGATGATTTCACATAGTAAAAAAAAATGTCATGGGACGCCTGGCAAATGTGAAACATCGAAATTATTTTGTACAAGTAATATGCATAAAAGAACAGATGACGAAAGGAACTAAATATGGCATAGTAAAAAAATACATATATATATAAAATTAATAATTAAAGTTCTTTAAAGAAACGACGAAAATAAACATGTGTTGCTCTGTAAATAACAAAGATTTATTTTAGCATAAGTTTACACCATTAAACTACTAAGTAATTACAATTTATCTGCAGTGACTGCATTACACTAACTTACTTGTAAATAACAAAGAAACGACATTAAAAGTTTATTATTCATGGAGTCGATTCCTTATTACATTTATCTTAAAATTATCAACTTATGTCGCCATCTTGACATAACAGCCTCTGCTTTAACGACATGACACCTGTCATAAGTAACGCCATCTTTAGAGAAAATAAATAAACAAAACCTGCTTTATCAATGAGCCTAAAACATAACTTAAAGACAACTATTTCTTTACATATATATATCATCGTATAGCGCGGCGACGCATCGCCACGGCATGCGTCATTTCACATAAAAAAGGTGGTCCAGATTACCGGCTGTCCAATTTACCATACTTTTCCGTGTATGTTAATTAATACTCAGACATGTCTCCCTTTTAAAGGTCCCTTTTAGAGATAAGGCCGCCCATTGCGTCACCTTATGTAATGTTTTTTGTCTATCTTTTCCGTACCTCAGTGGTACATTGACTATTCTCTTCTATTCTTTATGTTAGCTATCAGTGAAAGATTCTTTAATATGTTCTGAACTTCCACGTGCTACAAACCAACAAACGATTTTAGTTCTAGTCTAGATTATTACTAGAACCTGTTTCTCTTGACCAAACCTCGTAGACATTAATATGAACGTCATCGTATAAGTTGTCATACTCGAGTGAACTATTACGTCTACTGGACATCTCACCGTGTACACTCAGGTTCCGGTGGAGTAAACGACAAGTGAGCTGTCATTCGATCTTGTTTGTTTGTGTTTGACAGCTCACTTGTCGTTCACTCCGTCCAAGTTTTCACTTCGACATGTTTACAGAATCACACTGCAGTATTATGTGCAACTCGTCACTTCGCTAGCTCTCGTGATTTTACAATCCAATAAGCTAGTGTGGCGTAAGGTTTCACGTGACGGTTACAATGTAGACCACCGCTAACCCGTTTAGTTGGACTTTAATCGACTGAATCAAAATTGACTTAGATACATACCTAAGTATATCTATCGCGCATAACCATTGTAATTGGTATACTTACCTATTGCGTTTTAGGGTAGCAAAGCGGCAGTTGCCCTTTACCTATTATGAATTTGAAGAAATCCGAACCTTAAACTACGAGTACGTACGAAATGTTTTGCATCAATAAAAAAAATAAGGATCATGATAGATGTCCATCAGGACATTAACCAGGTCGTCCATTGTATATGTTTTAGTTTTAAGTTTCCTTTGTGTTTTCCTTTTTGTGTATAATAAAGTAAACCTTTCTAATCTTCTTTGTTCAACAAGAATGCTAGAATATCCGGTAATTTTTTTTACCATAATTCTTTTCAATACCGCTGTTGCCACGCTAAGCCCAACCAATATAGCAGGTAGAAAGAAAATCATAACCCTCCGTCGGGTAAAAATTTAAGCAACACCGCCAAAAATCTAGTTGCGTAGCACTCGTAGCGTAGTGCTACGCAATAGCGTATCGCGTAGCACATAGCGTAGAAATACCTCCCCGCCATTCGTAGATAAAAATAGATTACAAAAAAATTGGCAACTGCATGCGACATGAAGTCTAGAAAATAAACCAACAATTTTTGAGTTCTATGAGTCAGCTTATCTATTTACTATTTCCTAAACAACACAGAATGTTATAATGAGGTAGACTCGAAAAACACGTAGAATGTCCTCATAAATAAAAGAATTTTTCCATGTTCACACATCATATTTCAGTAAGTCAGTCTTATCTACAAGAAAGAACTAAAACACGGAACACTTGCTAGACTCGTTGGCGCCTGCTAGTTTACTTCGGCACATTTGGTCTCTATGTAGGTACAACTTAAAGTTCTACTTAGTAAGGAAATATGTAAGATATGAATGAAAACTTCTTGGCATGTGTTCGTTGTTTTGTACTGCTTGACACATATTTACTTACATATACACTGTATAAACAAGTAGGCATATCTATGGATAGTGAAAATGATGAGAGATAGTCAAAGAATGTTCAGATAAGCAACAGACGGACAGGGAGACGATTGGCGGAACACCAATTTTGACCATAACGGTAGGTCGAAGTACTCAGTGATCAAGAAGACTCCTAAATTATGGAGGTGGTAAGATTGCTAATGATTTGGGGGAGGGGAGAAGAGTTGCTCAATACCAACCAGACCGGTATATGGGATAGAGAATCGAAGAAAAGAAAAAAATGGGTGAATCGTCATCATCACATAATATTAAATTAATTTTTGTATACCAAATTTAGTAAAACCATTATTTGAAAAGAGTAACTATGGAGTTTCTTGTCCGTTCTTCTCCATAAGAATCTACCTTTCCGAATGGACAGTAGTCACTTTATTAATGTAATATTATTATTTTACTGAACTGTAAATGATGACGTTCTAAAGTGCCGTTTAATGGCCTAATTGAAATAAACGTTTTGACTTTGACTAGAACTCGTCAATTAAATAAGTAGGTAGGTAGATGTGACTAAAGTCTGAATAATTAATTTAAAAGCACTCTTTTAACATAACTCGCAAAAGATTGCTTAGATATTTAAAGTGCCTTGCAGAAACATTCGCTACATAGTTCCGAGGCATATGGACATTTTATAGTGGTGTGTACTCGCGGAATATTTTAATGAGTGCCATTATGCGTTTCTTGCCGTTTTTTATTCCAATTTGGTATTAAATTTTAAGGTAAGTGACTTGAAGTAAAATCATCATATTTAGGATGTATACTCAGCTGCATCCTGCTAGACTGGAAGGCGACCCCAGCATAGTTGAGAAAAGGCTAGGCTAGGGGGGCGAGTTGTTGAGTACAACGACGGGTAGAACTTGGAAAGCAGATGATATTCGTAATTGTCTTCATAAAACTCTCAAGGTTTTGATACCTTGTAGTTACCAATTTTAATTCACGAATAATCTAGAAAAGCGTCGCTTCAAGATGTAAAATAAAGCACACGCTTTACCCACGCAGTCATCCTGAACGATTTATTTGGTTTGTGATAAGATTCCTACTTTCACCAATTTTATTTGTTTCTATACTCAGAAAAATGTGTATGTTTAAGATAAAAGATATACACAGAGAAGAGAATTACGGCCAAACCCAGCAAATCCAAGAATTTTGTTCTTTTGCAGGCATTTTTTTTCATTCAAGTGTTACTTTCCGGTATTCACGTTTGAATCAAGTTCCTTAAATCTTCATATACCTAAGTGTGTAGGTACATACAGAGAAATGGCGGCAGTGAGTGGGTTGACGCCTGACGGCAACATTTTGATTTTCATTTCCTGCTCCAGAGCATTCGGCATAATTCCAGATTGATATGGAATTGCGGCCACAAACATACTCCCAAATAATAAAAAACCCTTTTGCCCCACAAAACGTAATGGAATTCGCCTTTGACGAGAAGAAACAAAAATATATGCATGACAAATAACAATAACATAACAGACCTACAAAATATTTGTAAGTGGGTGAGTTTATTAAAGAGAAAATTTCAGTAAATCTTTAGATATTATTGTACTAGATTTTTCTCGCGGCTACGCTCGATCCCCGTCTCCATGATCCCATGTATATATGTGGACTAAGGCGCTATAAAAAAACAGAGAAACAAACTCACTTATACGTTTATAATATTCGTTAGGATTTAATGTAAGTATGTGATGTTTTTGTTGGTAAAACTATAAAAGATTAATTACATTCTTTAGAGATATGCAGAAACGGTTAGGAGAGCCGACCCCAATTAGAAATGGGGCAAGGCCTGAAGAAGAGAGAGAAACACCTAGTAGTTATAAAAACGCAACGATGTATGCAAGGTCCTAAATTATCGTTCGAAAAATTCTTCATTTCAGGTGCAATACCTTTACTGCTGATCATGGACCCTTGACTAAGAGTCGCCACATCAACCGATCCTACGCTTCCAAAAGGCAAACAGCTGATTCCCGCAACTTTTACCAGTTCACAAATAATTCAACAAAGGCTTGCTGTAAATACCTGCCTTTCATAAAAGTAATCTACACTGGTGGTAATGCTGTAAGTGTATACAAATATGTTCACAAAAGAATAAGAAAACATTACTAACTACTTCGGCACATTTTCATCAAATTACAACAAAGACACACAAGGATAACAGTAGAACCATAATATTCTTAGTTTGTGATCTCCTCGTAAGCTCTCACGGGCTGTCAATTAGTCCCACCCACAGACATAGAGGAATGGCCTGAGTATTCCCTAGCCGGCTATGAAGTGAATACGGTCAAAAAAGTGTGAGAGTGACAAAATGATCCTGCGGCCAGTAGCTATCTTACTCCGGAATCCTGATTGGTTCACGTCACCTCGAGCTAGTCAAAAGAGACTAGTCACACCGTCGCTTTGTTTCTTTCTAAAGAAGACTCAATTATCTGACGGCGGTGTATTGCCCAGTGGTGATGGCAGATGGAGAAAGACAGAAAGAAAAACGTTGGTCGTCCGGGACATTGTTGCTGGTAGAACCTACATGAGCTTGACATGGCACAGAAACGTGGTTATTGACAAAATACGAGAGAGGCTTATGCCAGCAGTGGGTGCAGTCGGACTGAGGATGACAATGATTGTTCAGTCCATTCTTCTAAGTCTTTGATCCCATCACTGTCTAATAGGCTATGCTCCAGCGCAATTAGCAGAGTGGTCCGATGGAATGCCGGTAAGTCGATTAGTCAGCAACACTATGTGCTAAACAAGTAAATGATATGATACGTGGCAGGGCTATGATACGTGCTACAGGCATGATTTGAAATGACTTTTATAGGAATAGCTAGGTACTACAATTGCTTGTTTAAAACAAATGTTTCCGGTTTTAATGAGATGAATGAAATTTAATGTGTTATCGGGGTGGTATTTATTCATTGTAAAGAAGTGGACTTGCGTAGTAACACTACTAACGCAAGAAAAAAGAATCTTCACGAAAGTTAATAAATACACTCCTCTTTTTAAGGATAGGAAATCATCAAATGACTTCTTCCGCTTTGGGTGGAGCGGAAGGGCGTGTCAGACTCTTACTGACTAAAATCCATCCATTTTCCTTCTAAAGCCCTCTTCGTTCCAGGCCGCGGCGACACTTTCGAACAAATTCCGCAACCCTGGCAGGAATAAATACACGTTTACAATTTCTGAGTAACTTTTCATCGGTTAGTAGGTGGCGTAGAGCTTTTATTTCAACAATTCGTGACTTTACCAGTTCAAGTTGGATCTAAGTTTGTTTGGTTTTTACTTCACCCGTACTTAGCATAAAATGTTTGACATAAAACAGTACTTAAAGGTGTGGGTGTTCTGTTCAACATACCTACTTCGATTAACATTATATATGGTAAATATTTATAGAAAGCAATGAGATTGTTTTGTTTGAGATGTATTATAAAATTGGGAATATTGGAGAAGAGAGACGTGCCGTGCCGTGTTTGTGAGCACGAACTAGAAGCATGTCTAATTTAAAGGCTGACAAAAATGTATTAACATTAAGACATGTAATAAAATATTTAATAGAAAATAAATTACGTGTCAACACTTATTTACTTACTTTAATATTATGCAAGACTTTAACAGTTAAAACAAACAAAAAAAATATCAAGAACAGCCAATTAGACTGACAGCCAGTTACAAGTCGTCACTTATAAAATACAGAACAAAAGTAAATTCTGTTGACATTCTCACCTAGTTAAGAGTAGGTACTGGAAACTAACTTACTACGTATTATGACAGAACTAGAGCAGGCGCACTACACGGACTTATCTGCAAGCATACCTGCAGGATATATCCTCCGCCACCACTAAGCACACTTATGTCAGTCTTTCTGCGAAGGTCGCACACTAAACACGCTGAGGACAGACCTGTACTAGCGAGGTCAGGAGGACATTACCCACAGGCATGCTAGCGGACAAGACCTCCTACTGAACAGTGAACACCCCGCTTAGACCGCTATGCACTGACGCTATGACGTCCATTATAAAACAGCATAAAGCATACAGAGACTTCGGGACGTCCGCGTAGCCTGTGTCCATCCCGCATCAGAAGGTAAGAAAAAGAGTTTATTTGATTTGCCAAAAAAAAACAAATAAACTCAAAATACCAAACCTACACAAGTTGGCAAAATATGCGTCACATCCGCGCAAAACGAACATCGCTCAGCATTATGTTCAGCAGAATTAAATGCTATCATAGATCACAAAAGTCAACATTCATGAGGTTATCAGCAGAAATGCTTTCACATTGTCCAGCCCGTCTACGATGCGCAAATGATGGCATTGGCGCGTCATGATTCCGCTACGAGAAAGAGACAGAGCCACAGAATATATGACAGAGCTATACAGGACAAATAGCACTATCCCTATCGTATTCATAATGACTCATTATGAATACGTTGGGAAAGAGGGATAGTGTTAATGAGGCAATGATACGTTATTTTATTGTTATTTTACAATGATGGGATATGATAGTTTTTCTCTTGGAGATAAACCTTCAAAAGGCTTCGGTCTTTTGGGGAAACTCGGATGCTAAACCTAAACACATAGTCTCGGCGTGCAGAAACACCGATTGAAATCCGACGCCGCCGCGCCTTACCTACCTATCTATGCTTTCCAAAACAATGAAGATCTTCAGCAAAATCAAACATTGTCACTGTAATAATAAATAACAATCCCCTTTTAAAAACAACTGTTCTGACTTCCAAGAATGACAAGAAATATTTCATGTATTATTTCATGCTATATATATTTTTTTTGTAGGCGGTACCAAAGCGAGCTTTCATATTACGCTCTTTGTTTATTTAAAATATTTCATACGGTTTCGTTCCAGTGAGGTGAGCGAAATGCCGAGCGGTTTCCCAAAATGAGGTGGTATGGTCGGTAATAGCGATGTGTTCAGGAATATAGTCTGCTTTTAAGCTTTGAAATTATTTATAAGACAGCTTGACTTACTTGGAGTTACTTGTTTATGTTTCCTTTCGGGTTTAAATGGTCCGGAAATAATACATGAATAAAGTCGTTTGCCATTTTTGGGCCATAATCTAGGTACAGACAAAAGACTAGCAAGACAAGGAAACCCTACTCAAAAGCACAAAAATACCCTTGCAACTAACCTGGCTTTCTTCAGCTAAGTTTTCAAACGAGCAACTTCCTAATCTATTATATATCTATCTATATATAGATATAATAAATCAGTAGTTAAATCGTTTTTGTATAAATATTAAAAAAAAAATAGTCAGGGTGGATAACCAACAAAACACATTTCCAGCATTTTTGGATTTTTTGTCTGTTTGTATGTGCATGCATCACGTAAAATGTACGAAACTAATGGAGATGACTTTTAAACGAAAAAAATGTGGGTAACTTAATGTATTAATGTTTCATCGCAATCAGTTCACTTCATCAAAAGAGACGAATTTAAAGTGTTCAAGAAGTAAAATATCACGACACACGCAATTCACATACTCGCAACGCCATCTGAAGACTAAAAATAGAACTACTGCTGACAGATGTACTCCATTTTCGATCGCTGTGCATTTGACGTCATTTTCTGAATAATATTAAATTGTGTCGTGAAATTGTCTTGATTGTTTGATTGGTTCTGTCGTTCAAAATTGGTCGAAAAAAGTTGTTTGTTTGGGTAAATTGGTGTTGGTTAGATCTTTGGTTTGAAGTACGAAGTAAAGATTCTACTTGAATTTGGATCAAGTAGTTTTATTTACTTCGTAGTATAGTGTCATTCGTTCGAAAGTTTGTCTTTGGATTGAAGTACAAAGTACAGATTCATAAGGAAGGCCATACGGGAACGGGAAAAAACGGGAAATGTGCGTACGAAGTCGCGGGTAAAAGCTTCTATAATAATAAAGCTAAAGAGTTTGTTTGTTTGTTTGAACGCTCTAATCTCGGGAACTACCAGTCGGATTTGAAAATTTCTTTTTTTATACGATACCTATCTACATTCATAAGGAAGGCTATACGGGAACAGGAGATTCCGAAAAAACGGTATATGCGCGTACGAAGTCGCGGGCAAAAGCTAGTCTTTCAGTCTCCATTACGCGACACTTTTGAGACTCAAAATAATTTCCCAGGTTTGCACACTGTATCACAATGATCTATAGGCAGACCTCATTGGGTGATCTACACTCAAGTGACTCTGTCTACAAAAATAGCCCCATTGACGGGCTACCAATTATAGCTCCTGTCTTTTACTCACATCCCTTCAGACTATAAGTAGATACAAAGGACATTGCGTAAGTTATAGAAATAGGTAAGTAGGTGTCTATCTACATGACCGGCGACCCTTGCATCGAGTGGGTAGGTTTCGTAACCCTTTACGGTTAAGGTAGATATGGGCAGTTGTTTATATTTGAATAGGTTGGTTCTATTAATATGAAAGCAATTAGTCCAAGATCTGACGTAGGTTTATTTCTGGTATGCGCTGACTTGCAGTTTCTTTTATAAATTAACCTTTGACCAACTGTCAAATTAGCTACCAACAGTAGCTGAAACGTCATATTTGATCAAATCATCATTAGTCTATATTTTAAAGATATGATGACTATGAAACGGTCAGAGCACTCAGGGACATCGGGTTTTTCTTACAAGCATGATTGTTACTGTCACTAACCACTTATTTAGATCCTCTATATGGCATAAACATATTTTTATCATCTTGCTTGACTGCAGTTTAGTTCTATATTTACTAATACTGCGGTAGTCATCGTTACTAACCACCATTTCCTTGGAAAGACAGAAAATAAATTCAAAATGTATATTTTTACAATCTGCCAAACATAACGATTACCACTGTGAATAAAACTTGATGATTTTCTTATGTATGTAAAAGTGTGACTGAAGGAGTGAAATACAGCCTACGCCCAAATATTTTTTGTTTAATCTCCTTATTATAAATCCGCTAACCCCATTTAAAGCTGAACTTATATGAAACCGCTCCAGTTTAATGTCGCCTTAATCCCAACTTAAGCTTGACTGGCAACAGTCTCCATTTAACTTGGTAACTCAGGAGACAATCGCTTGTCTGGCATCTGTCCAGATATCCGAACTTTACGGATAGGTTCACCTCAGAAAGCGATCTATTCTTAAATTGATATGCAAGTTTAAAAGTATTGAAATCTATGCAGCGGCGGCCTTTATCGTTGCGAGGCCCCGGGCGACAGATCTTTGCGAGGTTGGGTTCGTATTTCTGATTATGTTTGCGGCTTTTCCCAAGACTAAAATTTTAAATAAAATTGCAATGAGCTAGGAAAATAATAATTGAACAAATTGCTAAATTGAAGTTCAATCTTGTGTCATTGATATCCTTAAATCTATGGCACTTTATTTTATTGCTAACAATATGAAACGTTTCAAATTCCAAAGAGAACTCCGAGTTTAACAAGCCTTTTGTCCCTGTTAGAGCGTGGCCCCGGGCGGTAGCCCTGCTCGACCCCTCCTAAGGCCGCCACTGAATATATGACAACTTTGTGACGGTAGGTTATTTAAGTATCTTTGATTAAAATTAAGATTGACTAGGGGGATTGACGGGACTGTCAAATCGTAGGTCGTACGTTTGACCAGAACTTTACTTTGTGTGATTTATTTCATCACCACTGTGAACGGAAACATACAAATCTCATGTTCCTTCATTGTTCTTGCAATCCAAAAAATCCAACACAAGTGGCATTCCAAGTCCAAGCAATGGAAGCACTAGAGGGCCGATCATGCGAAACAAAAACACGAGGAACAGGCTGATTAATTGAGAATTACTATACCTAAATGGTATAATGGACTAACAAAATTTGTCTAGGCAGGGTAGATACATACCTACCTACCCACATACTTATGTTTAAGTAGGTGGGTACCTAATAGGTGCAGGTACCCAGAGGTACCTATTATACAAAGCCTGCTTGGCTTGCCTACGCCAAACCTAACCATCGCAGGTAGCACCTCCTAAATAACGAAGGAACCTTACCTTGACATCATAGCTTAGGGTTATTAATTAACATCTAATAAATATTGCTAAAAATCTTTTGAAATCATTGTTCTTTCAAACAACCGCCTACATTTGACCTACTTTGCCTTTCATAACTCGACTGGAAACCACCTTTATATGACACGAACCTACTTAGTAAGTTTTATGTTGAGCCCCGTGACCTTTCAGTGTCGTGTTCGAAAATAACAGAATAAGATAATATTGGTAGACTCAATAATATGACGAGAAGTTGACTACCTATTAAGAAGCTTTACTTGTCTAAAATTTCTTAACATTAATACTAAGTTCATTAATAGATAAGTATTTGATGCCAAGATGCCTGGCCTCAATAACTAGGGGAGGCAAGTAGTTAGGTATAAGTTCAAGCTTCAAGGGAAGTTGGTAGGCCTAAGCTTCCTATTGCCTAAGGTTCCTATTTACCTACCTGCCAAGATATTCGATATTTATAGATACCTCCCTACGGAGTTTATTATGAGTACCTAGATAGAGTAGGTAAGAACTATCTCAAATGAATTAATTTACTTGACACCTATATTCAGGCAGATGGAATGTGGAACCCTTTTCGTGGTGGTGAGAGATTCGAGCAAGTTATAATCGAATTCACACGTTGTGGCGTCGACCTTGTCCTGTGCATGAAAGCACGCTCTTCTTTAGTCTACCGAAATGCATCAGTTTTATGAATCGCAACTCTATATCCACAGTACCTACCTACCTACTGTAACACATGTCCCACACATTGAATTATTAATGCATTGCAATGTTAATAATAATAATATAATATAATATAATATATCCTGGGACAACTCACACACGGTCATCCGATCCCAAACTAGGCAGAGCCTGTGCTATGGCAACCAGACAACTGATAAACATACTTATATATTTCTAAACACATACATATTATAGACAAATTACACCCAGACACAGAACAAATGATCATGCTCATCACACAAAGATTTGTCCTGGGTGGGAATCGAACCCACGACCTCCGGTTAAGCAGTCAGGGTCACTAACCACTCGACCAACAGGCCAGTCAATATAGAGTACATTCATTTTTTTAAATACCTAGTAGGTACTTCCACGGGTACCTAGTACCTAACTATATCAAAATGTAAATAATATCAATTGTAGGTTTACATTTACATACCTAGATATTTACGACTGTTTTAATAATTTCTTGACCAACTTTATACACTAGAAATAAAAATAAAACTCCTTATCCTAAATTTACAAAGTTTACTGTGCACGCGGTACGGTTGTGGAATGCACTGCCGCCTGACATAAGGGAATGCAAAACTCTTCCAGATTTTAAAAGAAGAGTGAAAGAACACTACTTTTCGGTACCATCATAGTTGCATATTTAAAGTATATGTTATTATTTATCTTATATTAAGTAGTATGTATTAGTATAATATTCATTTACTTAAGTCATATTTATGTAAATAAGTATAGTATGTTATATTTAAAGTTTTCTTTGTCTTTTTATGTTGGCATAACTTTTACACACAATGTCTACATCTCTTTTATTCGACTTTCCTTTCGCAGGTATGCTGGAAGATATTTCTTTAGAAATAAGCATCACCTTTGTAACTATTTTTCTGTTCCCTTCTTCTTATCTATTTGTTAAATGTGTGTACATAAACTATAATAAAAATAAATAAAATAACCCTAAAATATGGCGTCAAAAAATTCATACGCATCGTTTTCATATCAATTTAAATGAATTTACAATGCACGAACGAACGAAGCACCCTCTGTCACAGTTTCATTTTTAATCTTATTTAACAACGATCCTGAGCGCCATCTATCTGTCTTGTTTAAAACTGATCTTGAGACCAGTTTACTGAACACCGACCTCTGTTGGCACTTTACGAAATATTCCAGAGGCATCACTGTGATAAAAGTTCGTAAAAAGTTAACTAGAGGGCGCAAAAGCAATATTGTTGGGTGCGTTCTTATACTTTACTTCGAGCAACAATGATCAAATGTGTGCACAATATTGTTAAAAATAAAAATTATTATTTACCAAAATAGAAGTTATAAGCATAGATTTTTTTAATTAGTAGCTTCGTTAGCTTACTTTTAATTTGTAGTAAGATAGTTGTTAAATGGTACTGGCAGCAACGTTTGCTTGGAATTGGATGAATGCAGAATCAGAACGTTATCATTTTGACATTTTGGAAGTAAGGCGAAGATAAATTCGCGGAGTTATATTATTATATGAAATAAATAGACAACAGTTATGATAAAAACAAAAACAGTACATTCTTAGTAAGTTACTTACTTACCGTCCTGACCATCCTTCAAGAGAAGCGCTCCTGTATTCAGGTTTACATTTTTTCTGTTGCACACTATTTAGTTTGTTTTTAATTTTTACACTCAACCTATTCGGACTTCCCGGCAGTTTCATACCGGAACTTACGCTCATTTTGTTGAAAAGTTTTGTCAGAATTTTTCTTGATTGTTAAACTGTTTCTCACAGATAAAATCATGGAAAACATAGACTCTGAAACAATGGACTCAGATGAAGAATTCGCCTTCGAAACGGACCACCTGGCTCTTCGCGGGAATAAAGACTACTGTGATCTACTGAAGTTCATTGTTAAATTAGAAGCTCAGAAGGTAAAGGCATTGAAAGACATAGAAGAATTATCAGAAGCTCAAAACAGGGCACTAGACAACCCACTGTCTTTTTTAAACGAAATGAAAGCAGGCAGTGCAAGCTTCCCTCCTCGGCAGACTATTAGTGATCTGCCAAATATTGACTGGACCAGTTATGGAATAGACGCTACCATGGATGGTGATGACATTAGAGACACAAAGCCCAACAAAGACGATTTAGATTCTAGTACTAAAGTAAGGGGACGAAAATTCACAGATAATAAACCTGAAACATTTAATCAACTATGGTCCTGTGAAGAGCAGAAAAGGTTGGAAGAATTACTTGAAATCTACCCTGAAGAGCCTATTGAGGCAAGACGGTACAAGAAAATAGCTCAAGCATTAGGCACCAGGACTCCCATACAAGTCATGAGCAGAATACAAAAGTATTTTGCTAAGTTAGCCAAAGCAGGCTTGCCAATACCGGGAAGAATTCCAAAAGGAGTAGGAAGGGACAAGAATAAGGCAATGTTTTATAAGAAATCAACGTTCTTCCCTCAGCTGCATGTTCCTGTCACCATGGAGGATCCATATGACTGTGGAGAGGCTCATGACAGTGTGTCCACTCTAGATATGAAGAACAGTAACAGGTATATGTTAGACTTACTCAAATCAGCAAAGGAACAACGGTTATTAGATGAAACCGCACCTGTTTATCAGACCAACACAATGTGTGTTGGATGCCAGAAAACTGGGTTCCTGGGTGCAAGGTGGACCGACAATACCGGCACTGACTACTGTACTGATTGTGTAGTGAAGCTCCTCCCAGCTGAGAGATTAATACCTGTGCGGCAACCGGTGTGAACTGTAAAGCTCATTATTTATTTGTGCTGCAGCTGTATTGGAAACTTGTAAATTACCAGTGGAACAAAAAATAGAAAGAAAAAGAGTATTTGTGTGAAGAAAAATTCAAATCCACTGTGACAACCTGTGTAAACTGCAATAAATTGACTAATTTATTTCTACACTTATTTACTATTAATTTTATTTTATTTTTGACAAATTTCCTTGCTATTTAATGGTATGTTTTTATTCATTTTAACATGAACACCACATCATCAAATTTTTTATTTAAATCATGCCACTATCACTAATCACACAAGGCACACTATTGTCATCTAATTTATCTAAAAGGCTCATTTTATTAACACAGCAAGCAAAGTTTGAGTGTGCTCTCGCAGTGGGGCGGCCGCCGCGACTGATGAAGATGCACTGGCCTGGAACACTGAACACGGCTCGCACTCTCTATTGTACCCTCTATCCTAGATAGATACCTATAGAGATTGGAGGGTAACAAGGGACATCGGCCACATGCTAACCTCACCGCGCGTTTCTTTTAAAATCTCGATTGCATGCACTATATCGTTAAGCGCTTCTGCAAATCGATGTCGATCGTGTCTATTTCATCTCAAAAAGCGTGTCAGTGCAAAGCACACTACTGAATCAAACAAACTCACCCAGGTCCACTTTTGCTTTGATACACTGAAAATAATATCAAACAGTTAATTATTTCTTCAATATTCTTTAGTTAGACTACCTAGCTTTAAGTTTATTTTCACTATGTTCTAAGTAAAAATGTCCCGCGTGGTGAGTAACGCGCTCTTACCTAAATCGTATCTACAAGTCTTACGACACATGAGACAAAGATTGGACCTACATTATTTATAAGGCAAATGACAAATATGATAGACGTGGTTTTTCAAATATCCTCTCTGGAAAATATTGTTTCGGTAACTTTACGGAAAATACTCGACCCTCACAATAGTTGCCATTTTCAACGATTTGAATGTAGGGTGTTAAATTAAATTATTAGACAGTACAATAAAAATTAGCTATAGGTAGGTGCTGTTTGAAATATAGGTAGAGAAAATTGTGTAGGTAGGTAAAACTACTTTTTTGGAAGGTTGAGGGAAAGGAGTAAAATACATATGTTCCTGAATAGAGCCGTTTGTAATGAAGAGAAGGTCTTAGAGTTAGTATTTATTGCTTGTTACTCACCTTGTTATGAAACAAACAGTAGGTACCTATCTAATCAACCATTTTTTAAGATTATGTTAGGTTATATCTGCTAATATAGGTGCTTAAGTCTCCGCTGTCCGTCCGTCTGTCTGTCAACGAGCTGTAACTCATGAACCGTAATAGGTGAACAGTTTAAATGTTCACAGAGTGAGTATTTCTGAAATATTGCAGCAACGAATATCTACCTAGGTAGGTAGGTACGTGATTTTTTCGGTTTATGGTAGGTACGGAATGCTTCAAGTGCAAGACCGACTCGCACCAGGCCGGTTTTTGTCTCTTACAATAAACATGCAGGGATATGCGCTACGCTGTGATAAATCGATTATATTTCGGTTTTTCCTACTACAGAGTCTGCAAGAAATCGAAGGATTAGCATAGTTTATGAAGCGCTTGTTACGTTTTTCTTACTTTCAGTAAGTTATAGCACCACTGGTGGTATTCGTGAAATATGTTTTTATGCATAAAAATAAACTAAAAACAGTCTTTCCGAATGCCGATCCATTTTTTGTCAGAAAACAACTTATTTTTACGTCGAACATCGGCTTTCCGAGATATCGTTAGTCATAATTTGCATCTGAATGAGATTTCAGGACGTTCTTAACGAAATTGCGATTGGAACGTTACTCATCTATCCAATTTGCCCGCCTACGTTATGAAGACATTAGATAGGCACTTTAGCTTTAACGTATTCTCTTATAATGGATTTACTTAGTGAATCATTATTTCAAATTATTTTATAATGTTTTGTTATTTCACTAGATTTAGGTAGGTACTGGCAAACATGTATCTGTGTGTCTACCTAGCGGACGGACGGGCGGGCGGACGGAGTTTTGAATGAGCTATCAAGCTAAGTATATCCACACGCCTACAATTACCTATGTTATTTAACATACACAGATTGCTATTGAAGTAGGTACCTAACGATACCCTACCTAATAGGTAAGTACCTTAATGTTCTGGTCTGTACTGTGTTAACACAATAGTTAGGCGAAGTTTGAGTCGGTAGGCAATCTTTAGACTTGCCTACCATTTCGAGGAAAATAACATTGCAGAACTCGTAATTAACAGCTAGATAGAGCAGTAAACATTTCGTCCGGTCGGTAGTCGAGATATTTATTTATGCTGTGGCCTATCCAGTAGCTATCCGTCCCTCAGATTACTATGATTGGGTGCGGTGGAGCGAATCGAACCAGTCTCCATCTCGTTCTACTGTTAATTAACGCCATAGCCACAATTTGTTTCACAATACCTATACAAATGTAGATGCTTTAAATAGAAACAGTTCGAGAAGGCCTTCACCTGATTTGAAAATAGACTCCGATAGTAATTTTTGCTATGTAGGAACCTAGGTTTGTTATTGATGAGGTGAAGGAAATGGGTCTTAGAACTGATTCTTTTGTAGAGAAGTCATGGCCAGGAATGAGATGATGTTGCCTTAGAGTAATTAGAACCTCTTATGAAGGATTGAGGCTCTACTATCACGGGCCAAAGCCATCATGATACTGTTCAGAATAAGGGATAGTCACAGCTCCCACTCATGATGGCTTCAAGACATCATTGTAGGACCGCTGTTTCTTTTTTTTCTTAATTCCGCTGTCGAAACTTCTCCAAGGAAATTGTACGATAAAAGATCCCTTTATCGTACGCATATCGCAAAGTTTCTGAAATAATATTAAAGAACATATTATTTCAGAAACTTTTCGTTTCGCGTAGAATCCTAGACTGATCCTGGCTTTGTTGTTGGTTTTGGCAGAAAGCCGTTTCCACTCGACGAGGTCTTGTGCATCCTGATATTGTTTGCAGCTCAGCTGTGAGGAATAAAGAGGTACCTACTGCATAATATGTTTTGAAATCTTTTGTGTATTTTGCATGCTTCATCGCTTATTGGTGTTTGATAAGTTTCACTTCTACAAAATATCGCCTGCGAATTTCATTTAATCAGTCAAACACAATGCCTAGTTAACTAAGTACCGAACGTCCAAAATCACACAGCTTTATAACATTCGATGAGGTCAAATAATAAAAGTCAGACAAAATGCAGCGATTACAATTTGATATAGTTATAACAATTTCACACAATGTTTTAGCTTTATGAGTTTCAATCAGGCACGATATCAGTTCCACTCAATAAAAGTAAAACTATGCGCTTTTATGAAAGAGCTGCGAGTTAGGGGTACCTAGTTAAATCATACGTTCCTTAATAACGCCAGCCCATTACTATTCCACTGTTGGACAAAAGCTAGCAGGCTTCTAAAACGTGCCAAAACCATCATAATTCCATAGTGAAAAGGGATAATAGTGCTATGCGTCTTGTATAGCTCCGTCTCTCTCACACACCGAAACCATGATGGTTTTGCGACGCCATTATAGTGCCCCCATGGTCTTACACAGAGATGGCATACGCTTGTCCAAGGCTTGATGTGCAGGTAATTAAGTTATCTCATCATATGCCTTAGCCTTTTCCCAACTATATTGGGGTCGGCTTCCAGTCAAACCGGATTCAGCTGAATACCAGTATGTTACGTGGAGCGGCTGCATACCAGACCTCTACAACCCATTAACTGGATAACACGGTACTCCTTGGCAAGACTGGTGTCAGATTTTCTGGCTTCTGACTATCCGTAATGACTGCCAATGATCTAGAAAGACAGCCGTGACCAACGGCGTAATGTGCTTTCCGAGGCACGGAGGAGTCTCGGTATGTAAAAATGGTCACCCATCCTCAGACCAACCTCGGCAAGCGTTGCTTAACCTTTGATCGACCCGTGCGGCTGTTATTCTTTAGCCAGCGAGCTCCTTCGAGGTAATTGAGTTATCTACCTACGTAAAACTAAAACCCGGTCCTAAGTAAATGTGTTTTGTTTTCAGCAACCTTAACTACGTCCTAAGTAGTGCCTCCTCCACTAAAGATCCCTGTATCGTTACGAAAACAAATCTAATTTGGCGCCACTCACTAACTTATTATCGCTAACAGGGCTCCCGTTGTTCGATAATGGATGACACTGGTTTGTAAGTGGCTTTACAATTTACTTTATAATATTGTACTAACATCGCCTCACTTATCTTGTAATAGGTTTTTCAAAAAATCGATACCTGTTATCTAAGACTTTAGCACACAGAACGCGAGTTGGTAGCGCGGTGATGCGGAACTTACCTACGCAGTGTGACTGTACTGCTATAAAAACAAATATTTCCCTCCCATTTATTTGTAAAGATGTGAACTAGGTAGCTTTAAAAGTGCTGCAGTGTCTCAAGAGTAGGTAGACCAAAGAGAACGAGAATTCAGCCTTCCAGGAAATCCTAGAAAGCGGTACTAAACAAACTGTACATTTAGTTTATGAAAGGGGTCCAGCATTAAGCAGGTCGACGCAGCATGAATTATCTTTCATAGGATCGGTCGATCTACATGTAGACGAAATTCGGCTGCAATGTTGATAATGACTTATTTACAGAACCAAGCGAATTTGCGAAGCGATGTGTCGCTTCGTTGTGAACGTCAACCCTTATTCAGAATATATACAGTGATGATTTTAACCTTTCTCAGCAAGCTTTTAGGATGTGTGTGGGTGGATAAATAAAACCCTTGATTACAATTTCATTGAAATTTCTAGAAACGTGTAGGTCTACTTGAAGTTAGTCTTCGTCTCGTAACTCAATCCCTTTGTTGACTAACTAGGTATAAATTATAAAAAATTATTGCAAAAGTTTCATAAGATTAAGTTTTTTCATTTATTTGATAAATGTATCATACATTTATTAGCTATATATTACCTATTATTAATATTCATTTTAAGATACTTTTGCATGCTGAACATAAATCATTATTTAGCAAAAACCTTATTTTTACACAACATAAATATTATGTTCAATACATAGAACAATAACACATACATCATTCTAACAGATTCCTCTTAATTGATTTATGTGGTAGGTAGTCTGATTGATGGCAAAAATATTGTCAACATCAAAACTAATTAATACTCGGCTGCCAAAACCTCACTAAAATCAGATAAAAATCACAAGTTTTGCTAACATAACGTTGGTCAGCAGTCATCATTTTTAATTTATTATTGTACCTATGTCAACATAACAATAACTTTTAAATTTTATTATCACGACGCTGCTGCGCGTCATAAAATAACATTTTATTTTATGTATCATAGTAATAATTTTAGATGAAAGTACACAGCGCTGGGCGATACATTGCTGACATTATTTATATCAAGGACTATATTTTTACGGACCCTGGGACAGTAAAGCGTTAATTACAAGTTTTAATTAGGCCACGACGGATTAGGCCGGGTTTAAGACAGACAGACAAAAAGGTAGTTGGGATTATCTTTGTGTTTAGACTACCATAAAAAAAAGTTTTTTTGAGGACTGTAGTTTTTGTTAATTACATCGTGTAATTAACAAAAACCAGCCAGGTCTAGTAGGCAGCCGCTCCGTGGAATCAGAATCAGAATCCGGAATCAGCTGAATACCAGTATTTTACGTGTAAAATACTGGTATTCAGCTGATTCCGGTTTGACTGGAAGCTCACCCCAATATAGTTGGGAAAAGGCTAGGCAGTTGATGATGATGAATGTGACAAAATGTCCAATGTCTAATTTTATTGTTTTAAATAGTAATAAAGTACTTACGATGAGTAGACGAGATAAGCCAAGCATCTCTCCCAATGGAAATGATGCCTATTTCTATTTCCTTCGCAATTTTGAAGTCTCAAAAGAATTCCCTTAATATCAGTTTGCTAAAATGGAAGGGAACTAAAAGAGTAACATTTACATACATATATTCTACGAAAAGAAAACTAATTTTGTTAGGACAAAATCTAGCTTTTACCTTGCCTCCAGGAAAGTATTCCTAACAAAATTACAACAAGATATTATTTTAAAGAGATAACATTGTTTGTTTGTTGGAATATTTAGAAGTAGGTAGAGCCCCCCACTCTGAGAGAGAGAGATGGAGCTATACAGGACGAATAGCACTATCCCTTTTTCACAACGGAATGATGATGGCAATTATACCTACTACAGCTAATAAATAGATACGCGTACACTATAGCTAAGTGCCATAGGTGCTTCTTTTTATTTTGTTAAAATGTGCGGTACCTTTGTGACAGGTCGAGTGAAGCCGCAGGAAAAAAGCTAGTTTTAAATAAAAGCCTACAAATACCTAAGTAGTCAGCTTTTTCAGACGTTGTAAAGTTCGTTTCGGACCTTTCGAATGAATTTTCGTTAGTAAATATCAGGTAGCCAACTCCGAGGTACATTATTTGCCACCGTTTCGTTTTTCAGACAACATTTCGAGTTGTTTGATATCCATTATTGAATTAAAGAGTGGGCAACTAATCAATTGACCCCTAAACTCACGAGATTCGATAGATCATACTGCTTTTTTTGTGTGGTTATTTAAAACTCTTTCTACTCAATAAGACATGACATATCCTTAACTTTTTAATTTGGACAATCTGTTCACAATGTATAGATTTTTTGTAATCTAATCAGGCCTTATTTAAATCTAACGGTGTTTGCAATAATCCCGTGACATATACATCCAAGTTGGCCATCCTGCAGTACCTACACATCTATCTACAGGATCTAGGTAAATCTGACCGTATTGCAGATAGATTGAAGCAATGTATCAGGGGCTTGAATAAATTTTCGCGTAATACCTCGCTATTTATTCAGGTCTCTCCGTATTCTGCGACGATTCGGACACCCATGTGTCCGAATCGTCGCCGACCTTGTGTTTTAAGATGGAAGGGCGAATCGTTCCATATTTTTGACAGAATACAATATTGTTTTTTTATAAGGTAGGTACTTTATTGTGGAGAGCTTATAAATAAATAATTGCGATATCAATAAAGGACAGATACAAGGAGATATTTTAAGCCCTTTATTTTTTTAAAGCATGTTTATACACAGATGAAAGTTCAGATAATCTGACCCAGTAAAAACTTAGGAATATTTTTATGCATTATGATGTTATTTGTTAGGTGGGTAGGTATGTATATGTCACCGGAAAATTGCAGACTCCATAAGATTGTAATAGATCTCTATTAGATTATAATTTCTCGATATATTATGAAACAAACGTTTTGTATACAATAAATCCCGTCAAAATTCAATAGTTTCTAATATCTCTGTGTCTTATTAAGAAAATATATTTTACAATCTTACGGCGTTTTTCAATTTTCTGGTGGCATATATAACTGAATGTGAATGGATTAAACCTGTGCCTACAGGTTTAATTCATTCATCTATAGTACCTCACTTATTCAGTTACGATGTAATCATTACGAAAAGGGTTCGTTTGGTAGGTTTCATTCATTCCAGTCGCTTCTGATGGATCGTACGAAACTCAATCTACAAGATCGATGGTCACGATCATTCAATTTTGACACCTATTCTCTAGGTGCGAAGATCCAATCGCCAATTTCAGATAGTGCTATGTATACAGGGAAAAGTTTTTTATACTGCTTTGTAACAATGAAAACAAGTTTGGGAAAATGGTTCCTCTAAGCGAGATTGTTTTGTAATTGGTGTTAACTGAGCTGCCCTTGTTCCTAGTAACTTTACCATAGTGAAACAAAAGAGGATTTATGTTGATATTCATTTTGTTTAATTAAATATTAGAATTTATGAATTTGGTTTTTGACCTTCACCTCGACAATACACAAACTTTTATAATTGTAATTAATTTAGTCGCTGTCTTAGTCGACTACCGTGACTATTATTACCTTAAAAGTACTAATTCTGCGTTTCAGTTTAATTTGTATTGAATATTGTTACTTTGAATTAAGAATTCAAACCGTGAACCACGAATCTATGACGCTACGCAGTGTGCTACGTGCTCGCACTACTACTCCACGCTGCTACGAGCGTAGCACTTTGCTACGCACGCCCTAGAATTATCTCAAAATATCATAATCCTTAAGTTAACGTATTCGGGGTTTTAATCTCACGCCAGAATAAATCCTCAAAATTCCTCAACAGTAAGACACAAAAAGTTGTTTATTCATGTATGTTATAATTAAGTCCCAGATGGATACCGCAAAATTATCTGAAAATATTCCTTCATTTTACGACATTTGCGGAAAGACAAAAAGACATTAAGATAAGCCATTCAGCTTTAAAATGATGAATGAACGGTAAGTCCGTAACACGTCGAGAACTTACGTCTATTAATTATTTAAATTGTTTGGAGTTTGCGCTCAATGGCATGCCTTGAGATGAATAGGTCATACGCTAATGTATTGAGCAGAATACAGCAAATAGTGTTTTGTACTCTGCTGTTGAATTATGCGTATATAAGTAATTAATTAGCTTTAAAATTAACCAAGTCACGGAGCTTGTATGTCGTTCTAAGTTTATGTATGGTGCTCAATAATTGCCGTGTATTCTGAAATTAATGAACTGATTTATTTAACTTTATTTTAGTTTGAATTAATATGGCAAAATCAAAATAACATTTCCCCTAATTAATTTTCTACAGCAACTAAAACTTGATATTATGAAATAACGCATACTTGTTTGAATAAATTACACGTGTAACGACTTTAAACACCCAAACCCAATTAACCTTTCACTAATTATAATTCTCCATAATTTTTGTTCATGCTATTTTATAAATTAAATACCTCCAGTAATCCATCTCATAAAAATCGTTACAATCGGCTACTAAAGGCTCTGAACAATAGAAACAAGAAAGAAAAAAATGTTTTGCATTGCTTCAATGACACAAACGCAAACCTATAAAATAACAGAAAACAGTGCCGTAGGTACTAGTCTCACCGCCACGATCAGCGAGTAGCGGGTAAAGCTAGAAACTGGATACGAGTTGGCGAGCAGCGAGTGTGTACTTGCGATAGTTTTGTCGCTCGGCTATAAGTGAGTGCCCTTGTGTGACGGGCGATAACTCGCACCACTCGCTCCAGCTTGCGGCGCACTATAGGTAGAAATTACCGCTGGTTGGTCTCTCGGTGTGAGTTCTTACTTCTGACCGAGTCTCTATCTTCTATAATTAATCTATATTTTTTTTTAATATTAAAATATTCTGTAAATATCTATAAATCTTTGATAGCTCTTATCGCTGAGACAAACTAGTAGTAAAAGAGTTTTCGCCGGCAGTGTGAACAGCCAGCTATCACACGGGATCTATATCTTTTGTCCGTTTCCTCAGCGAGAAAATAGTCGATAGCTAATCGCTTCCTCGTCAGCGGTGAGACATTTGCCTTAGGGTTGATTTTGGTTTGTAGGCGGTGACCTCTCGCTGCCGACCGTAGTTCATGCTATGGTCGGCGGTAAGGAGTCCTGGGACGCGGTGGTCTCCTTCTGCGAGACAGTTATCGCGCAGAAGGAGGCTGCGGAAAGGGAGAGGGAGATCACAACCGCTCTCCCTGCCCGCAGCAGGCGCATCGGGCGTCGGAGGAGGGCATACGCTGCCCTCTTCCGGCCCCCCTAACTGGGTCCAGGGGCGGCGGACTTGGGGATGTCCGTCGCCCCCCATTCATCCGGACCCGAGGTGGCGGCGCGTGGTGTTCCCGTGCGCCCCTCTTTGACGTAGCGAGGGGAGTCAAACACCTCACTCCCCTCGCCGACGCGAGGTGGCCCGCAGAGGCGGGCCGGCACCAGCCGGGGATTGCGGAAGTCGCATACGTTCCCGCGATCCCCGGCGTAGGTGGCAGATGGAACACCGGGGTGGTTTTAGTCAGTAAGAGTCTGACAGACCCCTCCACCCGCCCCAGGGTGGAGGATTTCCATGAGGATTTCCCCCCGAGATCAAAAAAAAAAAAAAAAGGGTTGATTTTGGTAGTTGGTTCGAAGGTTTGAATTTTTCACTATTGCACCTCATGGTAAGTGATGATGTGGTCGGCGATGGAGCACACTTGCCGAGAAATAACTTATCCACCCTTAACTGAAAGACCTTTAGATTGTAGCTATCAGGAAAGACAGACTCCGGCAAGGAATTCCACTCCTCAGCTATTAGTAAAATATTCCCAAACATTTTGTGCGTGTGAGTGAGGGCTTAACAAAACAACCGCTCATAAAAAACATCACAATCATTTGCTGTTATACCTACGATGACAAGTAAACAGTCCACACACCGGTAATATCAGCAAAAAAATAAAAGTAGAATGGACTACAACTTCTATTGCTATCTGTACACGGAAAAAGTTTAGGAGTTTTTACACACGAGGCGCACATTAGTAACCGGCCAGCCGGGGTGTCAGGTGTCTGGTCGCATCACCAATTAGTCCTGGCTGTTTGCTCGTAACCGGCCAGCTCCGCCTTTTACTCATTAGAGGAATAAAAATAAAAAGGATTGCGAGTTTCCGCAAGTCTTTTTACCTTTGTTGGAGTGTCATGTTTCAGTGTACAAAGTACGACACGTGTAAGGTGCAGGTAAGTACTGACACGTAGCGATTGAGAAGTAATTTTCTGCTTATGTGTCTGAGCGCCTTGGTTGTTATTATGTATGCGTAATTATGTTATTAAATAAACAAAGAATGTTGGGCGATCTGGACAATATGGTAAGTACAACAAATCTATGTTCTGGAAAAGTTTATAAAAGTTCAATTTTTTCCCGGCTACGGCAAAGCCAAAAGGAAAGGTAATGATTTTCTTTACAATATTATAACATTGTCTTCAGATTTTACAGATAATTATGGTATATCTATATTCTCCATTCTCCTCTGCTTAGAATAGTTTAGCAAATTTTTTACGAGTGAATTCTTCTGTGTCCTATATTCTATATATATGTACCTACAAACCAAAGTTATGTTCACATCAGTAATTGGGCAAATAAAAAAAGATGCCGTCTCGATAGCTACCTTTAAAACAAACGTGTCCTATTTATCAAAGTACATAAAATAACGTTATCCCTCCCACGACATCTTCGCAGAATCATATAATGATGTTATATTAATGTACCACATAGGTACATTTTATGATAGGTATTAAGAAGACAATCTGTAGGATTCATAATTACGTTACTTATTATATAAATTATATATACTTATTATCTTCTTATTTATCAGGACTTGTCTTCATTATTTGAAGGTTTTGAACTTGATTTGATTTGTTGTGTTTTTAATGAAAAACAAATTGTAGGTACTCATCTATTTTATCAATGAGTTATTTTATGATCAATGAATGAATAGTGTTTGTATAAACGTAAAAGGTAGTGTAGGTGCCATAGGGAATTTGAGTGCTTTTCCTAATGTCCCTGGAATGAGAATTATATATATTTATATACTAGCCGTGCCCTGCGGTTTCACCCGCGTTTTTCTCGTTTCCGTGGAAATACCGAGATAAAATATTGCCTATATTATAGCCTCAATAGTCCATAAATGGACTATTGAATATTTAAACAGTTTTCATATCAGATCAGTATTTCCCGAGATTACCGCGTTCATAACAAACAACCAAACTTTTCAGCTTGCGGCCAGCAAGCTCCGCCTCCTCGTCTCGCCCGCCGCCGCGCCGCCAGCGTCTTGTCTTGCTTGCATCAAGCGCGCGTGGATTTCCTTAGCAGAGTTATTTTAGAAATGTATTTATTATACTCTTCAAAGATCTTATACTTACAATCATCAACAAATATATTTCGAAAAAGATTATTTCAGGATTTTATGTTGATAAAAAACTCTATGGCCCATAACTCATTAATAGGTACCAACTCTTAACATCTTACACACGTGATAACTTTTAAACGAAATATCCGATTGAGATGAAACAAAAAGTATTTTACTTCTACATAAATACTCTCGATAACATAATGCTTAATTTCGATAAAGATTAATATTACGATACATATTTAACGTAGTTTTTTTTTCTTTAGACGATTTAATAATTATTTTGAACACAAAATGGGTTATTGTGATTAAACCATGATAGCTAGATATATGTTCTCGCTTTTTTGTAGGTCTTAATGGGATCTACTAACCCGTAGTACATCATTTTGTTCTATTGTCAATAGTTTTTGCAGCGCACGCAAAAAAAGGTTTTTGATTTTACACCTTGTGTTACGAAATAGCAATTTTATTACGTATCCCTAATTAAATAAAAAATATTGCCTATAGCCTTCCTCGATAAATGGACTACCCAACATTGAAAGAATCATTCAAATAGGACCAGTAGTTCCAGAGATTAGCGCGTTCAAACAAACAAACTCTGCAGCTTTATAATATTAGTATAGATAAATTATGTTAATATATGTATATTTTTTTAAATATATTATACAAGAATCTTCTAGATTCTTGTATAATATATTTAAATAGGTTAGGTAGCTTTATTTAAATAGGTACTAGAGATTTAATTGAAAACCACCAAATAATGAGCAAGCTTCCAGTGTAAAAGTGTTGCTGATGGCGCAACGCGTAGCTTTGATATGCGAGTTCTACATTTTTGGTAATTTTGAACTAAGCAAGAGTACTGAGCTATCGTATAAGGAAAATGAAGCAAAATGGTATGAAATATAATCGCAAAAAAAGTATTTATACGAATTTAATCAGCCAGTACATAGGGCAGCTATTTTTTGCTGTATATAGAACAGCGATTCGTTATGTACCTAACCACTGAACAATGCAGGTACCTAAGTACAGAAACATTCCCTTTCGCTTCCGGATTTCAGTCCTGAAACTTTAATATAACTGGGTATGTAAACAAAAATACTTTTACAACTTAAGTCGCAGATGCCAGAATCGTAAACATAGCAATATGTTACAAAAGTATCAGTATTACTAAAAGTTGGCTAGTATAACTTGGCCCACAGTTAAATAGGAAACGAAATACAAAAGTACTGAATTATTCATCTTACTTAGGTACATTTATATTGGCCAAAAGCCACTGACTGTCAATTTGCAATATCAAAATAGGAGGTGGGTACTCGTTCCTTATCTTTTACTGATAAGGTCAAATATACAAAGATTAATATTTTCAGTGACCGGAAATTAATTAATTAAGGAAACAAAGGAAAAAACATTGCAATACATAGAGAAAGGGAAAATCAATTAAAATAAGAACAAATATAGGGACGGTTAAGGAAAATCATTATCTTTTGAAAGGAGAATGTTACGAGAAATAACAACTGGTAAGAACAATGATAACTTATTAATTAGACGACTGTACTGGACTGTATCTAATAGGTACAAGTATTTTTACGTTTAGATTTTGAAACAGAAAAATAATAGTTTCGAAATATTTGGATCTCTGACCCTCTTACTGTTATTAGTAGAGGTCGGAATTAGGTAGAGTTATTTATGTACTTACACTGATTTTATACATTGAAAGAATAAAGTGGATATGCCTCAAATCCCGAGATTATTTTTAAGAGCAGAAAAATCCCGTGATTTATTAAATAAAACAGTTATTTACTTTTACACAATTTAAACCACTGTACGCGCGACATTGCCAAATTTACATCAACAACATTGGATGTCCGAAGTTGCAAAGTTGGAATTGGCGCGCAAACGCGCGATGTTATCACATTTGTAGTTCGCAAAACATAGCTTGTGAGAACAAAAGAAAAAATATTATTTTTTATTTGTAATATTGTTGGCCACACAGGATTGTCTATTAGAAATCCCGGGAAGATCCATATTAATATCAACATTTCGATGCAAGTACATAAAATAACTCTACCTATTTACCTATTTCCGACCTCTTGTTATTAGTTTTAAGGTAGGTATAGATAGCTAGGTACAACTCAAAGGAGCTCGTGGCTAACAAGTCCAAACTCGTCTTGATCTGACACCAGTTAGAGATGAGACAGGCACTGCATCCGGGTAGACTGGAAGCTGACCCCAGAGTTCGGAAAAGGCTCTGCAGATTGATTTAGGTAGGTATATGTATGATGATATGAGCAATGGCTCGCTTCTCCAAGGGATTGAAACAAAACCGGTGAAATTTGGATCATAACAGGTATATTTTCTGTAGCCACAGTACACCTGGTGTTGATCTTAATAACACTGCTTAATTTCAACGGATGTTCTGTATGGTGTCGGACGTAAAAGAATATCTATCCCATCACTGCCCGTGGGTGTCGTAAGAGGCGACTAAGGGACTCACCAGAGAAGGGGCAGCAGCATTCTCTGTGCAGTGCAACAATTACATTGCTATCGCCAGACCAAGCGTGGCGATTATGGCAAACCCCCCCCCCCTTCCTTGAGGGAGGCTTATGTCCAGCAGTGGACGTCTTTTGGCTGCTATGATGATGATGAATTTTAACGGTGTCTTGTTGTGAACGTACATCTCAGCGTAACCCTCGGAAAATACAGACGACAGCCGTTATGTTATTCACTTACATTGAAACAGTGGTCAAGGTTGAGATGTCCCTGTTTCATCTACGATTGTGAAGTTACTACGACACCCACCTCTTAAAACATGTATACTTACCGTTCATAAGCAGGACGATCTCAGGTTAAGACTTAAGAACATGAGCCCAATTACTCTAAACACCTAAATTGTACAACATTTTGCCCTCGACCAAGTACTAGTAGAGGCCAACTACATTAAATTAATCTTCTAAACCGGTCTAAAGACTCCTCCTACATTAGGTAGTCTTTATAAAGCTCTGTTGAAACCTTGAAATCCTCTTAAGAATTAGTCCGTTAGACAATGTTGTTATAACTAATTTGAATATTTAATGCTAACACAGAAAAGCTGGAACACTTTACAAAGAAATAAAGTAACACGACTTTCCAATTACCCATTATATACTAAGAAAACTATTGCGAGGATCTCAATCTGGAAGGCAAAGCACTTTACTTAATCCTATCGCGAATGTTATCCGACATGAAAATTTAATTTCCAATTAAATTATTTCCAGTTTTGCGAGATTCAATTATTTTTGTCATATTGGGTATGCTTGGTTGCCTGGCGTGACGCTTGTACGTCAGTGGAACAAAGGCTGGGATCCCGACGAGCGTGCCGTGAACGGAAGTTAGCGGGACGCGGACGGGATGGGCGCAGATCGGGACGGGACGGAAAAGCCTGCACTTAACAATGGGCGATGTGAAGATTGATGAGTTAATTATAGGAGGAGCTCGGTCCCTTTACGTAGGTATATTAGCTTGAGCAGTTTTTACATCCGTATCGAAAAAGCATGCAAATTTAATTATAACTGACCTGCCCCATTTTATTTTATGGAAAATACTCTTTTTAGGTTCTAGTCATATTTATCTTGAAGCAATTGGCACACAATATAAACGATGGCGTTTGCCTTCTTAAGAATAAATATTCATTATTCTTGTCCTTTTTAACAAGAAATGAGATGATGTTAGCTGAATAAAAATTAGATAGAGCTTCAGGCAGACCAATGTTATTAAAACAAAAGAATAAAACTGTTATTTAGGTACAAGGAAACCCAAACAAGAAATACTGGCTTGTTTGCATCCATCCCTTCAGGGGGTTACAGAGGTAACCACAATAACATTATCCTTTACTCACATTACAAACAATGCCTTAAAGTAGTGTTGTTTACCTCATTCTACGCAAGAACAAAAACACAAAGAGGCTGTGCAAACGTTATCTCTTTCTTGTACTCGTAAATTTTCCTGGGAGTAATGTCGCTCGTAAAAGATAGGATAACTTGGTATAAGACAGGGCTACACAACGCACGGCCCGCGGACCGCTTGCAGTCTGGCGGCCCGTGATTTTCAACGGTAAATTGAGGAATGATGTTATAAGGCAACGGTGTAGTTTTAAATAAGATGTAGTGACCAAAATTGGAAAGAGTATATCTAATGGTTTGTTCATGTTAAGAGGTTGAATGAAAGGTGACTCACAAAAGGCAGACGTAAATGGATCCACCGGGAGGGAACGCCGCACAAAGTTTTACACAGATCTTATTGGTGTTTTCTTCAGAAAGGTCAGGTGCATATTTCTCGCAACCTACGTGTGCGTATAAACGTAAGCGAAGCAAGTGGAGTTCAAAAAGATTGTAGCAGGTTCTGTAGTTTCTGCCTACCCCATTTTAAAGTATTGCTCTCTGCGGCCCTCCAATCTATTTATTTGTGTTAGCCCGGGATCGAATCTGGTTTGGACAGCCCTGGTATAAGGCGACTACTGGTATGGTATCAACATTTATAATCATGACGCGTAGCTTTGCTGTGTGAGGTGTGCTGAATTTGTACCATTTGTTTGTTATGTAGGCATAAATATAGATGTAACATTCGCGAGAAGGTATGGAGGAGTTTGTAGCTCAAATTATCTCTTGGTGCTAAAGGTGGTTCGATTTTCTTTGTTTATTTTCCAACGCTTGGTGCAAACTTCAAAGTAGTAATACTGTCATTTGGCTGGCCATATTTGTCGAAAAACAGATGGTTAGTAGAGTAGGTGGTGTCCCAGAGTGAAGACCGCGAATCGGCATGCTTAGCGTGGGGTGCCCCCATATACGAGTAGTTGGACCAAAACGTGGCTGAGAACGACTGGATACAAAAGACTGTGGACCGGGTGCTGTGAATCCTAGAAGAGGTCTATGTGCAGCTTTAAACTGAGACAGAATGTGTTGATTATTGAATGATACAAAGGTGCAACGAAAATCATTTTTGTAATATAATATGTTAACTCTTGGGTGGAAAGAATAGAAATGTAAGAAAGGAAAAGTGTTTATTGACACAAAACTGTCATGAATACAAATTATAACTTAAACTAGAATTCTCAAACGATTGTATTAGTCGTGTTCTGTATAGTATCGGATGTAAAAGAATAGGACAATCCTATCACTTCCCGTGGGTGTCGTAAGGAACTCACCAGAGAATGGACAGCAGCATTCTCTGTGCATTGCAACAACTACACTGCGATCGCCATTCCGCCTGCCAAACGTGGCGATTATGGCAAACCCTCCCATTTGTGGGAGGCCTATGTCCAGCAGTGGACGTCTTTCGGCTGATATGATGATGATGAGTAAGGGTCTATATAAGCAATAAGGTACATAAGAACAAGGACAAAGGAAATGAATGGACGGACATCGTACATCCATTAAAGATGAAACGATTTTGTTAATAACGTAAGAACAAAATCGTAGTAATCTATGACATCTCTGGCTTAGTATCCTGAGATATGACAGCCTTTGAAGCTATGTCATATAATATGATTACCTAAGGCTTTTATCTTAAAACATCCGAACTATTCATCCTGCCCTTGAGTCCCTTTGTCCCGCTCATATTTCCGCGTCCTTCGCAGTCTCCATTTTTGCAATCACTTAGTATGACAATGGCATATCGTTCCGATCGACGCCTAAAGAAGTGCGTATCAATCTAAATCGATTCGCGGATGATATTTTAAATAGAGGTGCGTCTGTACCGCGAACATTTACGTGATACTGAAAACTGCTTTGGAAGGCAATCATTAATTGATCTATTTACGGGTCAATGACACTTTGTCGACATAATTTACAGCATATAAGCAAGCTGCAGTAGTTGTAAGAATGGGCCGGTCGTGTTTAATTTAAATTTTATTTATTTAAGGAAAAATAAACAGTAGCACAATATAAAATGGTCATAATATCTTAAATATGGCATAATATTTTAAAACAATAATGCTCGTTTACGTTCTCCACAGATTAAAACTTCCAGTATTTCAAAAACTAGCCTTTGCACAGATAAAATACCTATACAACGGTTATTGTCCTAGAACTATATCTGGATTTTTAAATATACAGTTGGAATTTTCAAAGCGAGCATGGCCAAATCCGAAACTATGAGGAATATCGAAATCCCTGAAAAGACCCGATTTTGGATTTTTGAAAAATAGGTTCTCCTTGCGGTCGGTAAGCATACTTTGGGATTGCTGGTAGCTGCTGGGTGACATTTGCCGAGAATCGACATTAAAGACGTGCGATTGTAGAAGCCTATGTCAAGCAGTGGACTGCTGCAAGCAGATGGTGATGATCATAAAGAAGACCTTTGTAATTTATCGGTACAAAATACTCACTCACTGCACAAATGAACGAAGTTTAATGCCTTAGGTGTGGACGCACCTTTACTCAATTTTAATTCGAGATAATTTATCTCCGTGATGAGTGCAGAATGACTAGAGTTACGACATTCCGGTGGGAAATATTTAATGGCAAAGGAAAGTAATCCCACATCGTCGCCACGAGTACTATAAAGTAATTTTATAGCTCAGTACATCGCGGGTTAACGACCAAAACTTTGTCCTAGATTTGATATCGTCCTCTTTCACACAACAGACGAAATGGTGCTTTGAGTGCGATCCATCCTTCATATCCTGTTATAAAAGAAATGTGGCATAAACATCTGGAGCTTATTCTTACAAAAAGTTTCGTTCCCCATTTCATTTCGAAGTCCATCGCCCCATTTTAGTGGGCGTGAGAATAAAAACCTGAAGAAAAACTGCGATGGAATAAAAAGTAGGACCACTTGCTTTGTCACGCTTTCCATATTTGAGCCCTTAGTAAGCGGCTGGTATCAAATTATCTTGCTCCACCGCTCCTCGTGATAGATATCTCTACATTTATTTACGTGTTTGTTGTTGGGTACATTGTACATTGTTATGTAATTTTACTATATGAGAATGCTAAGCACATAGTGGAGGAAAAGCTTAAATTAACGTAATCGGATGAAGCAGAGTGCGGAATATGAATTAATCAATTTATTTTATGTATTAACCTAGTTATTAATATTGAAATTGAATTTTGTAATATAGGCATACTGTTAATAACTATGCAAAGCTCATAGCTCAAGACTGAAAAGACTGGTTCTAGAATTAGTTTATGTAGGAAACTTATTTATTGCTTTTAGATGTTAATGACAATATTAATGTCTCAGTGAGGTGAATGAAATACAGGAAAATAAATTCACCTCGCCCTGGAATATGCAGATGGGTGTAAATGATGGCACCTTCGTTGCGGTATGTTTTATGATGGGACTCAGTATTTTTTTAATTCGGGTATTTGCAACTTATAACTGAGAAGAAAAAATAATTAATCGCTCGTTATTGGATGTCGTCATCTTCACCCACAGCTCGACTTCGCCCACTCCCGCTTCCAGTTTCTATTCGTGATGGCAACAATGTCGTCTACCTATCTCGCCGGCGGACGACCGAAACCTCTGCTTCTAATGAACAAATTAAGTACCTATCTAAATAAGATCTATCTCCAAACACAATTTCCGACTTTAAAGAAAGGCAATTAGGTAATGCGAACATTACCCGCAGAGCAAACGTTAAGTCATTGTCCGGTAAAGTGGGCTCCTTTATCCGAGCCCCAGAATATTCATCGATGTTAATGAGGCCGTTAGATTAATGTGATCCCTGCGGTTCGTGTGGTAGGGTTCCTTAATACTAGGGAGGTGATCCCGGCTTTATAGTAACTGCCGCACGGTTCTGTCTTCGAGGTAAAGCAACGCTTGTCGAGGTGGGTCCTTGGATGGGTTCCTCCATGCCTCGGAAAGTACGTTAACCCGTTGGTTCCGATTGTCGTTTGAACATTTTTGACAGTCGTTTTCGGTTGGCATACCTGTCTAGCTATTATATTTTTTCCTACTCTTCCGCTGTTATTTTTTGATTAATTGCGTTGCGGGATTCAAGACTTAACCTTACTGAGCTTCATTGACTCGGCGTTTTTTTGGTGGTCGCCAGTTGGGTATGTGTGGCGGTCTTGTCATGCTGACCTAGTGTAAGAGCCATTACAACTACTACACAGTAAATGAGTCAAAGCTTCTTCTTCTTTTCGATGACAAAATACATTGATTGAACGCAGTAGGCCTACGTTAATTGGTACGTGGTGTGTGGGCACTTCGTGCACTCCGTGTGACTCATGCCCCTCAGAACATGAGCCACGCGGAGGGCACGAAGTGTACCACACTCATTGGTTATCCGACGGGTCTTTAAAACTCCATTTCGCTTAGTTGTATTTGCAGCAACCAGAGACTGTTACTACGCTACTGAACTGTACATTTATGTATGCTAATCGTTCATGTTACCAAGCATGGACCTTCAGAAACACGTTGTAGGTAGGTACAGTCAGTGACAATATTCGATGAGCAAGTACAACGAATCAAAATTCTTCAACACTTGAAACATCAATAGTCACTGAACAGCTTTGGCCACATAATGGGGTAAACGGATCAATGCTACAAAATACAATTAACTTTTGTCGACATTGCGCAATACGTCCTCGACTCAACGTAGCAAATAGATAAAACTATGTGGAAGCAAGATTAATATTTGTTATGTAGTTGCCTGATAATAAAGAATTATTATTATTATTATTTATGAAGGTGATATTCTAGTTCTAGTTCACCGACTTTGTTTTTGTTATAGAATTTTCTAACATTGATTTGTTCACCGTATTCACGTCACATTTGTTGTTTTATGGCGTTGACGTCTTTTAGAACGTTTAGATCTTATCGCGTTTTGTCGCTGACTGTATCTATCTACTACCTCTCCCTACTCTCAAATACACATTACACCATCTCTGCGCGAAGAGCAATGAGTGCTTCAATATATTTTTGTTATGCTATTATATTTTACTGTCATATCCTTGATGACAGCCATCCTTATCATCCAGATTTAGGGACAAGAGAGCCTTTTCGAGAACACTTTGCATTTCTAAAGGACCATAATTACTTAAGTATCCATTTAAGTTATGCGATCATCGTAATCATCAGTTGTTTTAGATATACGTAGTCCTAAGGACCCTCCTTAAAACCACTTCTATATGAACCCGTAGTACAATTTTATTTATTTGTAAACGCGTTGTGGCTCAGTTGTCACATTGCCGAGTCACCCCAGTCTATGATGGCTTTGAATCGGTTTCTTCCAGCTGTAGACTTAATTACAAAAACGTCAAACTATAAAATTCTATAGAACACTGGCCAGTTCATTTACCGAATTTATCTCCATTAGGTACAATGAAAGGCAACTCATCGTTATTAGGAAGTCTAACGGAACACAGGCCTTAGTAGGCAACTCAGGCCTTCGGCTATAATTAAAATTAATGTTTGTAACGAACTCGGTAAAGACCTAAATAATAGGATCGTTATACTACAGTTCTGAATATATTTTGTAACAAAAACTTTGTGAGAAGGATTAGCTGGGGAACATCATGTATTCATCATCATCATCATCATTTCACCCACTGTAGGGTATAAGCCTCCCCTTTCTTCTGCCATATGGAATTTTTGGCTCCGTTTATCCCTTAACCAGATGTTTCCCTAGATTTAAACATCGTCGACAACAAAACGCGGTTTTGGACAGCCCTGGCAGCAGTGGAGCAGGAACAATTATTTAAAGCAATTATAGACAAATTACACCCAGGTATCTGGGTGTAATTTGTCTATAATATGTATGTATTTAGAAATATATAAGTATGTTTATCAGTTGTCTGGTTGCCATAGTACAGGCTCTGCCTAGTTCGGGATCGGATGACCGTGTGTGAGTTGTCCCAAGATATTATTATTATTTAATTTTATTTTTTATTAAAAAAAAAAATCTTGGCCACAATTCGGTCAAAGCTTTACTCCACTGGTCACCTCCTTCTAGTCAGATGTCCAACCAGATACTCGCATACAGAAAATTCTTCTCCTATTTATTCCCTAAACGGCATTTTAAGAGTTCAGATACGAAATAAAACGTTCCCTAAACCGTTTAATCGCTATTAATGTAGATAAAAAGTCCTGTAAAAGGTAACAACAATGCGATGGCTAAATAGCTCGTTTATCCTTGTCATTGTAGTAGCAACCAAAGTTCGCGAGCGAGCGATTTTACGCAAGAACTGGCATCGCTATTTCGTTCTGCGGTGATTTAGCAAATCATAATCGGATTGGAGGTTCGATCAATGAAACTTAACCGACCTTGACTTTGAGAGAGGTGCGGTTACGAGCTTGTTGACTTTGTGAAAGTTTTAGTCGATTAAGGTTCATTATAATGCATCAGCGATTATTCGAAGTTTTTAAATCTCTCCAGATTTTCAAGCACCTATAAATTCGAGTGGATTTAACACAAGACACTTAGAAGTACAAGTACCTAAGGCACATTATTTAATAAACGTTGCTGATTGTTAAGTCTAAATAGTTCGCTCGAAATCATCATATGACTTCTTCCGCTCTGGGTGGAGCGGAAGGGCGTGTCAGACTCTTACTGACTAAAACCCATCCGTGTTCCTTCTAAAGCCCTTTGCGTTCCAAGACCGCGGTGACTCTTTCGAACAAATTCCGCAACCCTGGCAGGATCATATCTGTTACCTACCTATCTGTGAACATATTGACCTTATTCAAAAATAAGATAAAGTGAGGCGGCATTGAATAAGTGTGATTTAAGAAAATTTTGTAATGTAAATCAGGCTTGGTGCCTAGACAGGTGTCGAAATCTCTGGAATCATCAAAAAGGTCGGATAAGCGTGGCACTGGCTGCTGATAGTCACCCCGTAGCTGAGCGTCGTGCGATGGTTTCGTGGCGGCTGGATGACATAATATCATATTATAGATCATGTATGAAGAGTCACTGTTATAAATATAACCATGCACGCTCACGACAAACACCTAGTAGTACGTAGGTTTATAACTCCGATTCAACTCTGATGCTGTTGAATAATGTTCCCTTACAATTTTTGACTCTAAATTCACTTAAATCCAAAGTTCAAATGAAAACCGAAAGAGGTCGTTCGCAGCTTAACTTAGCTTTACTTGAATCACGGAAAGCTATTTATTTTCCGTAATCCACGCTTGCTATTCTGTTTCACTACTCTTTACGAGAAATTTACTAAAGTTAAGAACTGAAGCTGAGAAATAAGACCTTTAAACTTGAGCTGTGATTTGAATACTTACGATTGAAATATAGTCGAGTGCTATTAGGCCAATGGTGGAACAATTTTTATAGTGGGCTTTTCGCGGGACTATTTTGTTGAGTTTCTATAGAGGTGAGAAAGATGAAAAAACGGTAGTTAAGTCTACCTTTGTCAGCAATATCAAATCTTCAACGAGTATCTCTGGGTGTTTTTTTTAAAGTTATTTATTTACTGTCATTTTATTTATCGATTTATTATCATAACATTATTAATACATTATTCCAGTGCTGCAACATTATCATATAAAATTTGAAAGAAAAGACGTAAACGAGAGAATAATTGGGATTCGATTTATCAAAATGTATAAAAGTACAATGTAAAATATGAATCAAATTAAATATGAATAGTGTCAAAAAAAATAAAAGAATTCAAAACATAAGTATTAAAGTTTTTCTTAAACGGTAAAATGATCCTTGTTGACTGCATAGAAACGGGTTTTCAAATAAAAAGCTTGCAAAAGAGACCTTTGACAGGGATAAAATTGATGGTAGCTTGTTTTGATCTGCGACGATATGGCGACCGGTAACGAACACACGTTGATCGGATTCATAAATTTATTCTGTTTCATCCTCGAACTGGCAATACCTATATTTGTTTTTGCCACTGGTAACTCGGTACGTATTGTGACAGTTCAAAAATTTCCGTTTGTGTGTGTGTGTGTTCCGCCAACATGAATTATTATGACATTATTGTATATTGGCGAGAAAAAAAATGAGTGTAGGTATTTTGACTGTAAATTTTATTTGTTTAAAAAATTTACACAGGAAATAAATAATTATAAAAGGTGTTGCATTTTTCCTCGTTATAAAAGAAAATCCTTGATACCATGGATACATTTTATTAAAACTGAAGCTGAAGCGAGGTACTGTTTACAGGCTATTTGAGAGGGTTCCACAATAAATTTCGCATAAAATGTACAATATTTATGAGTGTTACGTTTTACAGCGTCGCCATAAATCTGCGGTTGAATATACACGAGTAACGGGGTCCGTTTATATTTAAGACTTTATCGCTGCTGTTACTAACAGTATCTAGACTGAACTAGTACCAATAATAATTATAAAGGTAGAATTTGGTTTCCTTTTAATGGAAAAACTGAAAAAAAGGTTCGTATTTCCTTGGGAGATGAATAAAAAATGAAGGTTTCCAAAATACACGGCTTGTTTCACACGTACCACAACCACACCACACCGTCGCGACAAAACGTGGGCAAGCTGTGGTTACGTGTGAATAGTGTCACTGCGGCTTCTTGCGGTGGCTTTGTGGTACCTACAAAATGTGGATGTGTTTGCGATGTGGCCGGCCGCTAGTTTGCGGTTTCGCTGATGGTTGCGTTGTGGTTGCGACGTGGCTGCGATGTGGTAGGTATCACACACGCGTTCGATAATGTCGACGAAATGTGGGCCATATGAATTTAACTATTAATTTTCATACAAATTGGCGCCCGACATGTTGTGGTTGTGGTACGTGTGAAACAGCCTAACTTGAGTGGCTGATTTATTTTTCGCGATTTCGGGGTTGGGCCCATAATACAATTTGTTCATGATGATGAGTACAATGACTACTTTCCAGATATTGCGTTTATTCTGTTGTACACATTGTATATCCGTCGCTTAATAAATTCTGATGAATATTCTGAGACAAAAAACATACTTCAGCTCTACTTTATAATCTCAAAATTTGAATTCTTTCATAATTTATGCAAAAGGAATCATAAGCCTACGTAATCCATCTAAGAATCAGTATCTACTAAATTATGTACAATATTTACGTTACATTACAATCTCGTCAGTTATTCAGGACCGAGATAATTTGTTTTCATTCAATGCTTCGGATATATTTAAGATACTCGTAGGACAATAAAACAAAGCAGGATTTTCTTGAATATGGAACAAAAAGACAAATAACTTTTTTATATTGCAAGCGCTTTTAAGTATGTAGGTTTTATGTAACGGAGTTTGCTTGAGCTCGTAATGTAAACATGTTTTTGCTGAATTGTTGCCAGGTAGGTAACTCGTAAAGTTTTAGTGGGTACTGAATAACAAAATTGGTACACACGAGTAGCTAGATTAGGTAGGAAATTAGGAACTAAAATGCCCTAACCGCAGCGCTCGCTGCCGCTACTCAATTTATCGATATTAGCTGACATATATTTTGCTATTTACCTGATATGAAAAGCCTATTTGGTCAGAATAGAGGGGAGAGGAAACTGTATCTAGGTACCTCTTCTGGAAGCTATGATTTTTAGTTCGTGGTTAGCGTGCTCCATCGTTAACCCGATCATCGCTAACAAACACCTAACGCACGTTTGACCATTGTATCACTTGCTACAATGCATGGTCCGACGATCAAACGTGAGTCCAGTAGGTAAGAAGGTGTCCATTTATTACGTGAGCTCAATGGGTAAGATTTTCATGGAGCCCTTCCATGAAAATCTTACCAAATATCATTTGAAGGGATGACTAATCAGTTCCATCAATGAAAATCTTACATTAACTTTTTCAATTTATAGTCTAGAAAAAATTAAACAAAATCAAACAGGAATGAAAGACCGCATCTCACCAAATCTCATCAAAGATAAGAGGAGTCCAAATTTTGAAAAAAATCACCTCACATATTTAATAGACGCCCCTTTGTATCATTATCTTCCTGCCCTTATTCCATGTTACTTGGGGTCGGTGCAACACGTTTTTTTCTTACGACGCCTTTTAGTAAAAAAAAACAGTTGTACCTGTTTTACCGCAATGAAATATGCGAATTTTGTAACCTTTTGCAAAACTAACAGGAAAGTAGTGGTTGCACAAAAATCTTTAGGGACGACATGTCGATTTAAACAAACCACAAAAATTTAAGCACGTTTCCGCTGAACGATATCTAAATATTTTAACGATTTCGAATAACGCTTTGCGCACCTATCTGCTGTATCCGGCTCTTGGGACTTCAATATCTTATTTATTTAAAAGGATTCTTTATGTAAAGTACCGTTACGAGGCTTTGAGGTCCTTTTCAGAACTTTGTTTCAGTCATTTCGCTATACCTACATGCGTCCTGTAATTTGCATTAATCAGCATTCGACTAACCTACCCTTAAGTATTCTTCTGAGTATATTTTATCAATGTTTCTGCCTTTTTAGATCTTTCTGCCACTTCAGGGAAGGATGTTGGACCATATATCAAACTCAAGGCAACCATTTTGATATAAATTGTTGGGATTATATCGGAACATCAAGATTTTTGTTTCTGAAATATATTTTTTGTGTCGTTATTAATCTTGATAGGATTCCGGCCTTTTATGATAACCTTCAGCTTGCCATGATTTAGGTGAAAGTTAAGTTAAAGTAAAATAAAGATTAATCATACTTACTTGAGAAACGTGGAGTAGGTAGCATTATAATAATGAAAGTGCAGGATATAAATACGTAGGTTTAGGTTACATTATGGCTTTCCATCAGGCGAGACTGTGATCAAAAGCGAGTCTATCTACCAACAATAATTAAAAAAAAAAACACGTTTATTTATTTGGAGTTCAAAATAATCGATTATACAATTCGCTGTTAATCTAAGTACATATAATATTTGAGGGTGTCAACATCGAGTACAGAATACAAAAAGGCGACACTTTTGGTTTGGTCGTTACGATTCAACAATGGCATTCAAATCCAATCCGGATCACTGTCTATTGTCACTGAACCAACGGGCCAACGGTCAGCTACCTACCTACGTATAGAGGCAGTTATCATATCTCTTTGAATTATGCAGCATCTTCATACGTCAGGGAAACTCATCTCGCTACATCGTATCTGTGTATGCGCATTAATATTTAAAACTACTCTTTGCAGTAAATGTATGAGTGATTGCGGGGTCTATGTTAAGTTGAAAAAGTTGTGAGATCGCTTTTTATTTATTAATGGTAAGATCATGAATGAGATTACTGGTGATAATATTTAGTCAATTAAGATAGATATAAGTAGTTAGAGATTAAAATGAAACAATAATCATTTAAAGGAGTTTACCATACATAACGGGTGCACTTTTCGTGGGAGGACGTTTACTAGGTCTCATCATCTGCCTAGCCTTTTCCCAACTATATTGGGGTCCACTTCCAGTCAAACCGAATTCAGCTGAATACCAGTATTTTACGTGGAGCAGCTGCCAGACTTCCACTACCCATTAACTCGGTAACACGGTACTTCATGGCAAGACTAGTGCTGCCTTAGAACTATTAGGTTTAAGTTATGATTAAAATCATTTTCGCACTACTTTGAAAATTGGCACCACCCCTCGATGTCAGCCGCTTTGAGCCATAGCCCTCTTGGCCTAGGGTTAAATACTGCGGGGACTTCCGTTCTCCATAACAGATGATTTAGGGCCTGTTAGGAAGGGCCTTCATACACGCCACAAAGTCTCACTTGCCAGTCTTCCAACGAGTTATTATTTACGCAGTAACTACCTATATGACATAGTAAAAAAAAGATATTTACTCTGCCCCAAATATTCGATACTTTTCCATATCAATTACATTAATGACTTGACTACTTTTATCGACGAATTGTTTGTTAACGATTCGGACGATAAAAGGTAAAACGTGTCCAACATGGATCGTTACGTGAGTAGAGCACTTAACGGAGCAATAACACTGGTATGCCTTAACAATGTTTCGAATATATAAGTATGGGTTACCGATACTGAAGACCACCATTCTGATGTTATAGAAATGTCTTTGGATTGTTTTTATGTTGCTTTCAGGGACCGTTTTCCTTCATCATAATTTCGTACAGTGAAAGGTGTTATTCGTCTTGTAGGTAATGCTCAGTCTTTTACGGAATCATGATAATGTTCAGAGGTATTACTACTCATAGGGTCACTGTACGTTGTTTACTACTAAGGTCGTTGTTAACCTTTTGAACGCCATTGTCACGTATACATGACAAGCATGCGCGTGCCCTGTACGCCAAACGTCACAAATATGTGACAAAAAGTTCGGCGAATTTTTAGCTTGGCGTAGAGGACACGCCGATGCGTTTATGCTCTGGCGTTCAAAAGGTTAAGGGCTAATTGGTCAAAGTAGGCACCAAACAGAAAAATACCACTCATAGTTACCCTACAAACATACGGCAATGCAGTCTCAGTTGATTTTCCGGATCAAACATAGAGGTGACGCATACAAGTTTGAGGGATACGCGACTGTTAAAGTATAATATTATGTTAAGTTATTTAGAAGTAAGAATTTCAAAAAAAAAGTAAGAAAGTTGCAAAACAAGCTGATTTTACTGAAAACATCATACAATCCTGGATCGAAATACTAGAAAGTTAACGGAACCTTTAAGTATAACAACAGCAATAACGGGTAGTGTGATCGACGAGTTATATACTTAGTCCATTGTTGTTATCATATATATAAGAATGAAGGTTGTTATTGTCCAGAACGGGTCAGCGCGTCGTCATAAATCCCTGACGTGCCCCCGACCCATACACTGGGATCAACAGTGGGTACTGTGTTACAAGTGTTTTAGCTGCTCTGCGTAAGCAACACAATATCACATAGCGTGATCGATGAATTACATAGTCTGGTAAACTATGTACCTAGTAACTACGCTTTGATACCTAGGTGAGAAAATTAGAGCTGGCCTTCTATATGATATCCTTCGTAACGTAAGTACCTATAAATCTCTTATGTTAGAGAGGTATGCAAAGCTAATTGGTAATTTATTACTTGCTCTACGATCGCTAGCTCATGTTATTGTGATAAATAGTAGAACTGCGTACTAAGTAATCGTCTATGTAAATAGTATAAGTACAGACGATACTATTTACGACTTTGCGGAGAGAGAAAGTTAGAAACAGTCCTATAGACTTATCTGTGTAGATCGAATCAATCTTAATGACGTGGGTAACGATTGACTTCCGTGTCACGTGAATTTTTTACTACGCAGCGACTCACAAAATGCAGGTGGACAAATACTTTTGAGGGGCAGTGTATCTTCAGGTGAGATAGTGGTAAACGTTTGTGCTATCAATATACGATGCACAAAATAGATAAACAATAAATCTGACTTCGCTGAAAACAGATTGTCCACTCAGTGAATTCAAAGCCCGCAGGCTGCGGTTTTGAGCGCAATCGTTTAAATTCAACACACATCGCTAATCGGTGTCGAATGAGTGCGCGTTGAATGGCGGGATTCAATTTATTGAACAGTGAATCTGTTCATAAAATTGTTTGATAAATTAATATATTATTTGTTTATTTATTTAGGTGTTTCGTTCTCCTTTGTGTGAAACGTTTCTTAATCTACTTTTCATTGTTTATTTGAGCAGATGGTTATTTTGACTCGTTTGCTTGCTGGGTTTGATACGAAAAGTGTTACGTAGTAGGATTTCCCAGAAGCAGTTACAGACTGGATTGATAGGCAACAGACTCGGCTACCTACTGTTACATGGAACTTCAAGTTTCAACATGCCTGACGCAATGTGGGTATGTATATGTCGCAGCCAAATAGCTTAATCAGCCGTTTAATTGGTTGTCTAGCCTTTTCATTTAACTGCGACGATGTTTCAGCGACCTAAGTGACATCTTTGGTTCAATATCGTTTAATGACTTGCCCATGTCACTTATGTCGTTGATTAAGCGCAGTTCAATGAAAAGGCTAGGCTTTTAATGAAACGGCTGATTTAGCTAGTTGCCTGCGACATATACACCATCTTTAGGTATGTACACAGATTGGGTTGCCTAGAACTCTTCGGCGACTGCCGACGTAATATTATGTTGTGTTGTGTTAGTAGCATTCGTTTTAATTAATAATATAAATAAGGACAGCAACGGCGGAGAAAAATATGTACCTAACACCTAGTTACTTAGATTATTAATTAGGTTTCGGATTTTCTTATGGATATTCTACATAGGTACTAATCTAATAAATAAAACACAATCAATAACTTGACTGTATTAGAAGTTAATAATTGCCAGTGTCACCGATTAACCCACAATGAAGACTGGCAAATGTGATAGGTAGATAATCATTTAAAAGTCGTCAAAAAGACTTTAGTGTTTATATAAGCTTGGATACTTAAGAAAGCCTCAGATAAGAAGTCAATAGCAACCGGCAAGGCTTATCTGAATCAATGAATAGTTACATAAACTAGTTACTAAGAGATAAAGTTAAAATTCTGATAAATTTATCTTCATTTAATCAGATTGATTCTTATCAAAGAAAAGAAGTTATTACTTAATCTTTTTTGTACGATGTTCATTATCAGTTTTGATAAGTCTCATTAAAAAAAAGAATGAAGTATAGGTTTTGAATTATTTGCGATAATCTTGTTCTTTTACTCCTATTTCAAAATAGTAGTAAAATAGTATTTGACATTAATTTTAACTTTATACCTCCACGTGTTCCTGAGAAACACGGTCTTAACGGATAGACTGACAAGACAAACAGACGAACGGACAACGAAGTGATCTTGTAGTTTCGTTTTTTTTTCGTACGGAACCCTAAAAACAAACATTGTTTATTGTAAGCGTGTGAGTGAGAGTAGGTTGACTTTAATATAATTGGTCAGAAATTATTAGATCGGGTCAAATGAGAAACTTTGACCTCCTAGTAGGTATACCAACATAGACATACCTATTTAGTACGTATATAGGTAATATGTATTATGTTATCAAACCTTATTAACGTGAAACCATTTCCGTAACTGTATCTAAACGTGTTTACAAGGTTTTGTTAGTGTGAAGAATTCTAACGATAATATATTTTATTGATGGAGAGTGTATATTATAATTTTAGACTTTTTTATAAGCGGCTCGTTGGTCTAGGGGTATGATTCTCGCTTTGGGTGCGAGAGGTCCCGGGTTCAAATCCCGGACGAGCCCAAATCTTTTTGTTATTAACTTGGCACACTCCTAATCAAAACGTCTGAGTAATTTAGTCATGAAAGACAACCGGTCAGATAAGGAAAATCACAGTATTTTACATATTTTTATCTTCCATGACTCATTTATTACCCACGCAAACGTTATTGTTCGTAACTAAAATGTATAAAACTTTCAAATAAAATATTAATGTGTCATGTTCCTAATTTATTGTTTTATAAAAATTATGATCCCGTCTCGGATTTATACAGCACTATACCCATTTCATCTGACACTACAGTTTAGTGGCATCGAGTGCACGTTACGTTGCAACGCTAGTTCGCGGCGGCTGTGACAGATGGCTCTGCAATCGCCTACCATTTCACTACCCATTCACACTTAATAAGTTCTTACTACAGTTCATTCTATTTGCCATCACATTGTTCTCTATTGATTAAAGTTTTCAATTTTATGTAAACACTTTAAAAATATGCATGGCACTACGATAACACGCGTCGCACTATCGTAACAATGGCTTCGTGCAAATTAATTAAAAATACTTCAAAACTTGATAACGTTGACAATTCTATGCACGAACATTGAATGGCGTAATAATTCCATAATTTTACTATCTAGGGACTAAAGGTACGTAGGACTAGCGTACTTCAAGTTTTTACGACCCGGCACGACCTTAAAATCCCTTCCTTAAATTACCCACCTACCTACCTGATTTGAGCTGAGGACATCCTCACATGAGGACATTAAGATTGTCGTCGGCCTATAAAGGAAAACCCAAAATCCCAAATACATATTCTTAACTTCCCCGGTGCTACGAGGGTACCTATCTACTAAATTAGTAGGTAGGTAAAAAGTACCTTAGTGAAACTTCGGTAGGTTGTTCGAAACGTTGAAGCAAAATAAAATATGGTATTATTTATTCAGCCTAGGTACTTACTTCATAGACTTTCCTTCATTTCATTTATCTACCTATTTATTAGGTATAAAATATCTGTCCGCTAGTGTTTTGTTGAAAATAAAACATACTTGTAGATAATATTACGAGTAACTCTGTCTGTAAGTTTTTTACCTTTTCACGTCTTAACGGCTGAACAAATTTGGGCATAACTTGGCACACAAGTAGATCATGTCCTGGATTAGCACTTTTTATCCTGTAGCGCTGAGGTGGTGTGTAGTAATAATACTTCAGATGTAACGACAAAGGTATATTTAACCGTCCACGAGGAATATGCAAAATGGAATGTTCCTACAAAACACGTACGCTATGACTGACCTCCGCAGTACAAGGAGTGCTCTATTTAACTTAGAGGATTCTAGTTACAATATAAATAAATTCCTAAAGAAATCGTGTGGAGCGCGCAGGTCGCCGTCATCTTATTGGACGATAATGCAGGCCGCGTCGACGGCTGCGCGGGCGGCGCGGCGGGCGAGCGCGGGAATTTGCAACGCAAACAAATATTGCGAGTCGGCGTGGGGACCCTAGTATTCCGAGCGTAGTGGCGAACGGATGTTTTGATGTATTGCAGCTACAGTACTCCCCCCTTAGCGAAGCGTACAGGCATCTTGACGATCCTGCCTGATCTTGTGCGGAGTTCCTTCGCGTTCGAGGTTGGTTGTAGGCTGGATTGATCTTCTGTGGTAGCTGCAGGTGGTTGGCGTGTCTCACTTCTCGTGTGTTCGTGATTATCTTCGATGTTGATAGTATACGCCGGTTTGAGACGGTCGATCGATATGTTGCTAGATCTTCCTGGTAGTTGAATCGTGAAATATTTCTCGTTGCGTTCAATGACCTTGTATGGTCCTTTGTATGGATGCTGCAGCGGTTTACGGACGGTGTCATCGAGTACAAACACGTGGCTGCATGTTTGTAGGTCGTTGTGCACGAACATACATCGCTTGTTTGAATGCGGTTTGTATGTAGGTGTGAGCTTCGTGATAACGTCGTGCAGGTGATCGACGTAGTCGTGGTCCATCTTCGTTGTGGCTGGTGATGGTGATATAAAATCGCCGGGTAGGCGCATCTCTTGGCCGTAGGTGAGCTGCGCGGCACTTGTGTTGGTATCGGTGCGCGTGGCGGCTCGTAGACCCATTAGAACAGTAGGTAATTCGGAAATCCATTTGTTATTGCTTTCTAGTCGAGCCATGAGTGCGGCTTTCAGTGTTCGGTGCCAGCGTTCGACGATTCCGTTACTCTGCGGGTGGTAGGCAGTAGTACGGGTTCTTTCTACTCCAAGTAATTTTGCGAGGTTTTGGAATAGTCGACTTTCGAACTGTCGTCCTTGATCAGTTGTAACTCTTGTAGGACAACCGAAACGAGTTATCCAGTTTTCGTACAGCTTTCTTGCAACGATTTCGGCGGTTATCTCTTGAAGGGGTACTGCTTCGGGCCAACGTGTACTGCGGTCGATCATCGTGAGTAGGTATCGATGTCCACACGGAGATGTAGGTAGTGGGCCAATAACGTCGGCATGAATGTGATGAAATCGGATGCTCGGTGGGAAGGATGTGACGTCACTGTTATTGTGTCGTTGGACTTTGGATAGTTGACACGAAGTACATGTTTTAGCCCACTCGCCAATTTTGGTATTCATTGCTGGCCAAAAGTATCGATCTTGCATTAGTTTTCGGGTAGTTTGTATTCCAGGGTGACTTGAGTTGTGCACGGCGTTGAATGCGATGCGACGAAAGTCAGCTGGTAGGTATGGACGAATGCGTGACGTAGACGTTTCGCAGAATATTGGCTTATTGGTACCGGGTATGACGATTTTCTTGAGTTGGATATTTGTTTTTTGTGATAATATTGGAATATTGCTATCCTTTTCTTGTGCTTGTGATAATTCGTCATAGTTGATTGGTGACGGCAATTCGATGGTTTCGATGCGTGAGAGTGCGTCGGCGACAACGTTGTTTACTCCGCTAACGTGTCGAATGTCCGTTGTGAACTCGCTGATAAATAAAAGCTGACGCGTTCGCCGTTGTGTATCGTTATCGGACGGGGGCTTACGAATAGCGTAAGTCAGCGGCTTGTGGTCAGTGTAAACAATGAGTTCTCTACCTTCAAACATTTTTTTGAAGTGTTTGATTGCCATGTAGATTGATAATAATTCTCTGTCGAATGTACTGTATCGCTGTTGAGTTTCGGAGAATTTCTTTGAGAAGTAACCAAGTGGTATCCATTTTTTGTTTATTTGTTGTTGAAGTACAGCTCCAGCGCAGGTATTCGATGCGTCGCACAAGAGGGAGATGGCGTCGGTTGGCGATGGAGATGGATGAGCGAGTAAAGCTGCGTTTTGTATGCTAACTTTACATAACTCGAACGCTTGTGACGCTTCTGTGTTCCATTCGATTTTGGTCTTGTCGCGTTTTTTGGAATTGTGCAGGAACGCGTTGAGCGGTGCTTGTATGTGGGCTGCGTTTGGTATGCTGTCACGGTAGAAGTTTACCATGCCAATAAATCGGCGTAGGTCTTGAATTGTCTCAGGTTTGGGGTAAACAGTGATTGCTGCGATTTTGTCTTGCGGTGGTTTGATTCCATTGCTCGACACTTCATAGCCCAGGAACTTGACGTTTTCTCTGCCAAAGACGCATTTTGATGGATTTATGGTGATGCCATACTTGTCTAACCTGCGTAACACCTCCTGCAGATCTTCGATGTGGTTTGTTTCATTTTCTGATGCGACGATAACATCATCAATGAATGGAAACGCGTAGTCTAGCCCGATGAGTACTTGATGTATGAATCGTTGGAATGTCTGTCCAGCATTTTTGAGACCTGAACACATTCTTGGAAATTCAAATAAGCCGAAGGGTGTTGTGATGGCAGTCTTCTCGATGTCCGGTTCATATACAGGCAGTTGTTGGTAAGCACGATTTAGGTCGAGTGTAGTGAAGATTTTCTTACCGTGAAGTAGGTAGGTAAAATCTTTGAGACGTGGAACTGGATAGCGGTCTGGTTTGGTGACGTCATTGAGTCTTCGGTAGTCACCACAGACGCGAATGTCGCCGTTTTTCTTAGGAACGACATGTAGTGGGCTGGACCAAGGACTTTTGCTTGGACGGCAAATTCCTTGCTGCATCATCAACTCGAATTCTTTCTTCACGGGCAGGTACCGATGTGGTGGTAGTGGTCTGCTCTTGGTGTGTACTGGTGGACCGGTGGTTTCGATGTAATGTTCTACACGGTGTTTTGGAGTATCCTTCATACAGGATGGTCGCAGAATGTCAGGAAATTTGCTTATTAGCTGGTGGTATGGCTGATCAACGTCGATACTTCTGACTGTCGGTTCGGCGGAATAGGTGACTGGTGCCTTGACAGTGAGGTTGGTAACTTTGTCGACGAGACATCGTCCGGCTATGTCGACAAGAAGTTGATGATGTTTCAGGAAGTCGGCACCGATGATGGGTTTGTTGACTGCAGCAATGATGAATTTCCAGGTGTATGGTCTACGTAGGTTGAGATCCAGTTGCAATGTTTTCTCTCCGTACGTTGGAATGACCGTGTTGTTTGCTGCATACAAGCAAAAATCTGTTGGTGCAACCTTCACGCCTTTTCTTTTAGGTATCACGGAGACGTTGGCGCCAGTATCAATCAGAAATGACAGACGTGAGTTTTTGTCTGTTATAAATAGGCGGTAAGAAGTGTTGCTTGCGCCGGTTCCCGCCTCAGCCAACGCAGGCATTAGTTTCCCGAGAGGGCACTGCTGTCATCGAGACTGCACGGACGCGTACATTTTCGCGCCTCTTTGCCGAACTTGCGATGATAAAAACAGATCGCTGATTGGTCGTATCGCGTGCGACTTTGATTGGTCCTGCTTGATGACCGCGATCTAGATATTCGTCTGTCGAATGATCTGCGTCGACGATGATGAAGATGTGATTGGTGTACCTTAAGTTCAGCGATTTCTCTCGTGAGCGCGTCGATCTTCTTCTCAATTGATGTAGATGCGTGTGAGGTGGCAGGAACGGAGGTAACTGTAGCGATTGCGTCGAGTGGTTGCGTCTGCTCGAGGATCTTGTCTGCCATCATTGCCAGTTCGTGGATGTCGGAGTGTTTTGCGATGTTATCACTGACGGCGAGGACTGCTCGAACAGATTGTGGAAGGTGGTTTGTCCACATAATCCGTAGCGCGGAGTCGGAGATATTATCGGCGGCGAGGTTTTTCATGCGACGTAGTAGCTGTGAAGGCTTCATGTCGCCGAGTTCCATCTCAGATAGCAATCTTTGCACTTGCCTTTGCTCGGATTCCTCGTAGACTTGAAACAATCGACTCTTCAATGCTTCATAACGGTTGTTTTCAGGTGGATGGAGAATAATATCGGAGATTTCGTCGAGATCTTGCCGCTCAAGTTGTCCGATGACGAGCTCAAACATAACTTGATCGCCTTTCTTCTGTACAGACATGATGGCTTCAAATTGCGCGAACCACAAACGAATTCTGTCGCGCCAAATGGGTGGAATGCGCAGCGATGTCGACACACCAGAAAGTTCTTGTTCACCGTTGGTGGCCATGATGGAAGCTTGAATTATGGATCTGAAGGTCTCTTCTTAATATTACGTCGGGGTCACCACTGTAGCGCTGAGGTGGTGTGTAGTAATAATACTTCAGATGTAACGACAAAGGTATATTTAACCGTCCACGAGGAATATGCAAAATGGAATGTTCCTACAAAACACGTACGCTATGACTGACCTCCGCAGTACAAGGAGTGCTCTATTTAACTTAGAGGATTCTAGTTACAATATAAATAAATTCCTAAAGAAATCGTGTGGAGCGCGCAGGTCGCCGTCATCTTATTGGACGATAATGCAGGCCGCGTCGACGGCTGCGCGGGCGGCGCGGCGGGCGAGCGCGGGAATTTGCAACGCAAACAAATATTGCGAGTCGGCGTGGGAACCCTAGTATTCCGAGCGTAGTGGCGAACGGATGTTTTGATGTATTGCAGCTACAATCCTAAGAGTATGATACCTTGGGATACTTTTTCTCTCGCGCAGGCGAAGCCACTGGCAGAAACGACATAGTTAAGAATACATTAAAAATACCTTCCAAAAGTAAAAGATTAGATTAGGTGCCTGAAATTTAATATAAGTTTTGTATCAGGCGCTTTAAACACTTGATCGCGGTAATAATTCATCGTTATGGCTGTTCCCCAACATCATTTGGTCATAATTTCCGCTCATAAAAGATCCGTTGCCTTGCCAAATACGTCGAGCTACAGTGTGTAAGGAAAAACATAAATAGGTTTTTTTTAAGGATGGGAAATCATCAAATGACTTCCTCCGCTCTGGGCGTGTCAGACTCTTACTGACTAAAACCCATCCATGTTCCTTCTAAAGCCCTTTGCGTTCCAGGGTTAAGTGGGTACCTACATATTCTGAACAATCCACGTTATTTCAAGCCGTTGAAAATATGATGTCGAATTGAAAAGACATACGAATTGTAGTCTTTATTATCCTTATCATCTACTTGTCGTTTTCCCAACTATATTGGAGTCGGCTGTCACTTAATCCGGGCAGCTGAATACCAGTATTCTACGTGGAGCGAGTGACCTGCACAACCCAGTAACTGAGTAACATGGTACTTCTTGGCGAGACTTTCGTCAGATTTTCAGGCTTCTGTCATAAATGATAAATGATATTTATTTTGCAAGTAGGTTAAACATTAACACTTTTACACGTCAATCTTTTTTGGTCATTTTAAGCTAGATGAGGCCGGTGTTTCTGATTGCGGTGGAGCTGACTACCCTGAGAAGAAACACCGAAACAAACTCAGAATTCAAAGTCTCTTTTAAAGTCCGTACAATCTGTACTGGTCAAATCATATGAGAACCATGTAGGTTAATGTCTGAGGTGGCCTATTGAGGAAAGTGCCACACAAATTTGAGTGGACCTGTCCAGACAGTGCAAGCATTTGTCAGTTATCGTGTAGCTCAAACTTAGAACTTTAAGGAGCTCAAAGATTTGACGAATAATACCAAAGTAAGGAGATTTGGGTATGTCAATCCATAACGACTGCCAATGATCTACATTATGGCAGTCTTTATTTTCTTATTGCTAAAAAATAATATAAATAATAGTAACTATGTCTTGAAAAGATCGCCGTGTCTAATGTTTTCTTTTTCTCTGTATTCTATTACTTATGAGGTGAACAAATAAAGAGTTATTCTATTCTATTAAACATAACATCTTACAGACATGCTCACCAAACCCTTCGCATGTCGATATATATAGTAAGCGTGTAGGCGATAATCCTAAAACCCGAACATACCGTTAAAATGTTCCCCATAGGCACAAAATTCCTCAAAATGTCACGCGCATTCTAGGGTTAACGCTAAAGTGCCTCTACATTAGTGAAATACAGAGCTCAGGTTTCATTAACAGTGTTTGTTTTTGTGTTGATTTCATCATTTACCCTGCAGGTTACTTTACGCAAAAATAATTATGTATTTTTTTGCAATTTATACGTGAGCTGCGATACTTTTTACACATTCCTGTTTGCCGCGTGTAAATCTCGCTTTTTCACGAATTCTGCTGCAATATTCGAAATTAAAACAATGAAGAAATAGATCGCTGCATAGGAAAACATAGATGCATCAAATTAACTTGTCCCGCTAACTAACAGTTCATACTTTGAAAGTTTGAACAAGACTGTTCCCAGAAACTAACGCTAGTTCACCTACAAACAGAACTTCTTTAAGGATTCTGTTTGATAATTGGTAATTTCAGACAACCTACTTAAATTATTGAAAATCCGTTGAAAAACGACAAAGTCCTAAGACAATACAAACTAAAAAAGAGCACAACGTCTATCCGTCGGTCAGTTCGTAAGTGCGATTATATTTTTTCGTTCATAATATTAGGTCCGGCCAGCTATATTTTAGCAATATGCATATTCATCAACACGAGCCGTGAGCACAGCTATTAATTCAAAGGTATTTAATGTAGATGAAACTACTTCGCATTTAAATTAAAAAATGAAAAAAAAAAAAAAACTGAATCGGAATGAAAACATTTTTCTTCAAAAACACATTGCTCAAGTGAGCATTGAGAAAAGAAAACCAAGAAAATGTCCGACTCTATTTCCATAATTTTCAATTTCCGTCTGAAACAAACGAGTATTTGAGAAATAAAAGCATGTTGATGATTTTTAAAAAGAAAATGGAAGTGTTTTGTTCTACTAGCTACTTGTGGAAATGAAAAACCAATAGATATGCATCGCAACTGCGAAGTAGGAACAAGTTAGTCTGAGTATAACCATAATTTATGTTTTTCAGATTTGTTTTTTCACTGAACTGACTTTTTATAAATGAACTACATGCTTCTATCACCTTTCTATAAAAAAAAAACCTTGGTGTCGCCGCTCACAACACATTGTACAAACGGTACACTAAAACAAAATTTCTCGCTCGCTCGCTTTACAAAATTACTTGTTTACTGGATCTTATGCTCCAGAACTTACAGTTCGTACGTAGGTATAAAAGCAAAATTAATTTACCTAAGCATTACAAACTTAGATTGTATAGCTCTAAAATATCTTAGAAGCCAGAAATTAACCGAAAGTATACCATCTCACAGATTGTTTCAAGCAACATTTAACTTAGCTACAACTTGTGTTCTTAGAAATAGAATTAGTTCACGAAGTGACTGAACCTTCATAGGCCTTAGCATAATACGTATATATGTAGGTACAAGATACGATAATAAAGCTACAAAGAAGAATCTATAAACCTTGGTGTCGCTGCTCACAACACATTTTTACAAAAGGTACATTAAAACAAAATTTTACTTATGCTCGCTTTACAAAGTTTATCAAAACAAAAAAATACTTTTCATAACATTCGACCACAGAAAACGACCAAAAAGTCCATATCTTAAACTCCAGAACTAACAGTTCATACGTAGCTATAAAAGCAAAATTAATTTACTTAAGCATTACAAACTTAGATTGCATACCTCTAAAATATCTTCGAAGCCAGAAATTAACAGAAAATAAACCATCTCACAGATTATTTCAAGCAACATTAACTTAGACATAACTTGTGTTCTTAGAAATAGAATTAGTTCAAGTGACTGAACCTTGGTAGGCCCTAGAATAATACGTTTATAGATACGATATTACGTATACAGGTACGAGATACGATACTAAAGCTAGAAAAAAAATCTATCAGCACTACTCCCAAAAAAAAAAACACTTTTAAAAACGCCTGTATTTTCAACTCTGATCCCGCTTAGGTTGAGCAACTCTCGAGGAAGACAGAAAACATGTTTATTTGGCACACATAGATGCAATGTAGGGACAAAAATAAGGAGACTAAATTTTAAAACCCCGCAGCGCCATCTAGGCAGGTATATGAGATCAGGTTACCTCGTTTACAAGGCAACAAGTATGCTCTAGCTTTAAGTAAATTCGAGGACTAAGTATATTATTCTAACTAGTTTTCCAGTTCAATTGCTCTAAATTGGGCTAAAAGGTAGTAAAAACATAGTGTGTGCATAGAGATTGCACATCTAAGTGTTCAAAGTAAAAAAAAATCCGGTATCTTGGTACCTGTATCCAGAATTGCGGAATACAACCCTAATCTCTTCAAAATTAGAGTGAACAGGCTTCTTCTGGGTAAACTCGCTCTATCGTCGACTTTGTCTCTGTCATCTATGACCTAGACTCGTCTAGAGCAAACCCATCTCAAATAAAAAAAACAAAAAATAAAAATTAACGACTGTCAGGGTTGACAGTTGTTAATTATAAAATGCTATATAAAGTCCTAATCCCCCATAGTTGGCAATGTGTTGCAAGATGCCAGAAAATGGAGAGCAAAACCTTGAATATATAGGTAATTTATCAAATGAACAAACATTCCGCTGACAACACTTCCAAATTAATTAACTAATAGAAGCTGACTTGGATTAATTTTGTACACGTTTGTGTGTATTAGGTTACATACATAATGTATTCAGAGTTCATTTTGGACAGATATGAGATATTTATGATACATCGAAAACAAACATGGTCACGGTAGTGATTTATAGAAGTAAGTAAGGTCTTTAGTATTTATGTAGTAGTTGAAATATCTATGGCCTAACATAATATGAAAGATGGACATAATTAAATAAATAACAAATCATGTGTATATAAATCAATAGTCCGGGGTCAAAAGTGGACTGCCAGGGTTGCGGAATTTGTTCGAAAGAGTCACCGCGGCCCTGGAACGCAAAGGGCTTTAGAAGGAACACCGGATGGGTTTTAGTCAGTAAGAGTCTGACACACCCTTCCGCTCCACCCAGAGCGGAAGAAGTCATTTGATGATTTCTCACCATTAAAAAAAAAAAAAAATTGGGTCAAAAGCGGAATCGCATTCTACCAAAGCTAAGGCGCCTAAAATTTATTTGTAGTAGAAACTTAGTGGTTCACAACTAGCTTAATGATTATATGCTATAGATGAAATCTGTCATAAACCATTATCCCTCGGGTGCAAAGAGATTTTAGAAGCTTCTTTTTTGGAGTGCTACTGAACTTTTGACCTCTGACTGAACCTCATCATCATCATACATACCAGCTGAAAGACGTACACTGTTAGACATAGGCCTCCTCCAAGGGGGGGGGGAGGTTGCATAATCGCCACATTTGGCAGGCGGGTTGGCGATCGCAGTGTAGCTGTTGCAATGCACAGAGAATGCTGCTGCCCATTCTCTGGTGAGTACGGGAATTAATGGGATGGTGCTATTATTTACGTCCAACACCATACAGAACCTGAACCTGAACCCACGAAATCAATTTGGCCTGAAACGTCGCAGAGCTTGGAACTCGTTTTTACTATCCTAAATTGCAATGTAAATCTTACTAAAAGCAATCACATTAGTGTTCCTGCTCTTAGCAAAGCAACCCTGACGGTGAATGTTAAACTTTGAATTCAATAGATGTAGCTAGCTTGGTATAAATACAGTAGCATTGAAACTACTGCACTAAAGTTTAGATAAATATGATTATAAATTCATGACCTTGTACCAACACAATCCCCGGTGGTGTTATTAGCACAGATAATATGGAAAGTTTGTAAATATCGAACCACATTAGTGTTTGTTTATTATACACTAGGGAAACCCAAATTCCGTTGTTATTAGGCATCGTTCCTATTCCTGAATAAATAATTAATAAACTGTGCCTAAGACGCTATTTCAATTTTAAATTAGGCAATTCATTGAATGAAATAGGTCTCTCTATTAACTGAAAGTCCATTAACTACAAAAAATAATGAAGTTCCAGGCTACTGCGAATTGAAATCCAAACTTCAAAAGGTTAGCAAACACACTTTATTTCATTTCACTTTTAAAGCTATTTAATGGTTTCAATCAGGTAAGAATCAGGCAGAAACAGATTAACTACAAAGAGAGAGAGAGAGAGAGGAAATCGCAATCCGCAATTAATCGCCGCTTTTAAAGTTTCCCCTGTTGGCGGAAAGTACTTTTTTTTTCTACCTTTTACGAGCTCGCTACGGATAATCCACAAAACAAAAGCTGCCACTTTTACCTCAATATATGGCCATCGAACAGGCTACACACAATAGCGACTCGGATTAAGGACTTCATACAAAACCGCTTTCACACATACTGCTTTATAACTACTTCTTTCTGAGCCTTTTAACTTTGACTGACGTGTACACAGCCACCGCTCAGTCAACATAAAGGAGATTTTTCTTTTCAGAAGTTGTGCTGGGACGGAAACGAACAACAATGTAGGACTCATCGCCGGTGGCCCGTGTTTCGGTGCTCTAAGGTACTAAGCGAACAACGCAAAAGCTCCCCAAAAGGCTCATTGGCTAAAGTACACTCGACAAGGCCGTCAGACAAGGTTGAGATGTTCATCTTACCTTGTTTAAGATTGCTCAGGCACGAGTACACATAGGTATGTTTAACCTACATCCTGAAGGAAATTACTAACTAGCTTCAAACGGAAAAGAAATAAGGAAAACGGAATCACAGGAAAGGTAGTTACGTCCTTTCCCCACGTTACTGTGTTATACATGCTAAGTAAATTCTTGGGTTTGTTCGAGTTTTGTAATATTAACTATGACGTAATAACAGCGATAAGAATGTTTAATCGTCGCTTTTTACATTCCAAAGGAAACAATCACTCACATAATTACTTAAGAATTTTCCATTGCTACGGAATAAAAAAACTAATTTACAAGTAAGAACGTTTACTTGGTTTCTATTAATAACATAGAAATGTTGAAGAATATGTTATTCTTAAGAATTATTAATAAATTGGTTTATGAAAATCTTTTCTGAAAGTAAACTTTATCAGAGTTTGTGTTCTAAATAGGTAAGAGGATAGAACTGGATTATCGAATTCATAAATTAAAATTATAAACTTTGATTACAATAAAACAAAAAGCGACCTTCAAATTTATTAGATGAGAAGTATTTTCAGGCCTTTCTGATAATCCAATATCAATCTTATAAATCGGAATGGATATCAATCAGTTCACAAAGATCACTATTAGGTTCAGACAAAGTTGACAAAATAATGTTATAACAATGCAATAACAATCTGCAGAGCCTTTTCCCGTTTATTATGGGATCGGCTTCCAGTCTCACCGATATCAACCAGATACTATTATTTTACACGGAGTACCCCTAAATGACGATATCCGCAAGAGAACCAATGTTACTGACATAGCCCGAAGGATCGCCAAACTGAAGTGGCAGTGGGCAGGGCATTTTGCTCACAGAACAGATGGTCGGTGGGGCCGAAAAGTTCTGGAGAGGCGACAGGGTACCGGAAGTCGCAGCGTTGGAAGGCCTACAACAAGGTGGTCCGATGACCTGGTGAGGGTCGCCGGTAGCCGATGGATGCGAGACGCACAGGACCGGTTGTTGTGGCGACACTGGGGGAGGCCTATGTCCAGCAGTGGACGTCATTCGGTTGATATGATGATGATGATGATGATGAGATACCCGTATCTGACATCTACAACCCAATAACTAGGAAATACGACAACCGTTGGCAAGATTGATGCCAAATATTCTGGGCTCTGGCTTCTAACTATCTGTAACGATTGTCAACGATGTTCAAATGACAGCTGGGTCCAACAGCTTATATAATAATATATAATGGATGGTCACCCATCTACGGACAGACCTCAGCAAGCGTGGCTTAACCTCGAACCCATGCTGCTTTTACTCTGTAGCCACGAGCTCCTCCAGGTTTCTGATACCCATTACATTTAATGAAGGTACCTTTAGGTACAATCTATTAGCATTCCGTAGCCAGACAGATGTCGCAAAATTCTTGCCCTAAACCAAGTTTTGAGTATGCGAACTTAATTGTGAAAAAATTGTCTACTTCGCTTGTTTTCGCCACAAAGTTTTTTTTCCCTGCTTTCCGTTCTATTTATGATTCCATATTTGAATTTGAGAAGAAAATATTTTTCCAAGCAATTCTCTTCTCGCCATCTTTGAAAAACTTACGTTTATTTAGTCCTAATTAAACGAGCTCGTTGCTATATTAATAAAAACGACTCTCTAAGTAATTAAACTTTTCAATTTCTTTACAGACAAAATTACTTCATACGGTAAATATTTGTCAATTAGATTTTACTTTTTACAGTGAATAATCGAGAAAGCATTGACCTTTTCAAAACTGAGTTCAATACCTTGTTACTTATCTAGATGTATAATTACCATTACTGTAGCCTCAGTTTAAGACCAGGCACATAAGAATGACGCAGACACTAGATAATACAGCTTCTTATAGCTGTGACGTCACTCAGCCATATTCGGACTACTAATACCACACTCACAATGATCCCTTTGTATGATCCAAGCAGATGTTTGCCGGTGTTAATCCTGTTTAAATTACTCCCAAATTTAGCTCATAAATATTTATTAGACGTGTCACAATAATTTATCACGTTCCGTGCCCGATTAAGTTAAATCAGATTAGAGATACCTTATTTGGGATATTTTTTAAGCAGCGGAGATGGTAAACAAGATATTTTCGTCTTCCATTTCAAATGTAGCGGACATTTGAAATGTTGACAAGTCTAACATCGAAATGATTGTAAGAAAATACGGTCATACGCTATTAGTGACGTCTTGCACAACGGTGCAATAACTTCGTTGTCCACATTCATTCCGCCGACGACGTCGGTAAGCCGCAGCGTCCGTGCTCAGAACCCCTAAGCATTGTCCCTATGTACACTCACGTCCTCCGCTGTCTCCCACTGCCCCCGAATGTCGCCCTGTGTCCCCCGATGTCCATGAGACACCTAATTTCCGTGTCGTTCGTGACTACACGTCCACATTTCACCGAACTGGGTAACCTACGTCTGCATAGTAAATTGTTAGCAGCAATGTTTCAGCTCCGTGAACTAATTGGGGATTAGCATGAAACATTGTGATGTTGAGCTGAGACAAAGATACTTACGACAACTTACTGTACATTATTTATATTTCATGCTCTGTAATGTCATTGAACAGCTATATTTGGAAACTTTGCCTAAAAATATGTTTGTTCAATACTTCGCCAGTCTGAGTTGAAATTAAATTTCATTATTCTTATTTGCTTGGAAACTTTTGCATCTGTTTGTGTCAGTTCCATCATAGGTACGGCTTGACTCCCCAAAACAATTCATTACTTGAATGGGAAAATTCATAATTTATTATCATGGCACCTAAGTTTAATTTGGGAGTGCTTAGGTTGCTACCGTTAAATGTCAGAAGGGGAACAGTGGTATTTTGAAGATTTGGTGGACTTTGATTTGACAGCAAACCTTTGACTTGTCCTCTTACGGCCGGTTTCAATAACGTACCTATTTGAAAGGCAAACATGACGTTTCAGCTAACTTGACAGTTGGTCAAGGGTAGAAATACATTATTGAGACTGGACGTTTGTCTGGCCCACCAGCCCAATGATAGTCCCCATTCTTAACTAGATAATATTTATTTACAAAAAAAAAATAACATACATCGAATTGAGAACCTCCTCCTTTTGAAAGTCGGTTAAAAATGGCACATTGGCGGACTTAATGCAATAAGGCATTTAGGTTAAATAGACTACACTATATAAAACTCACACACAATAAATACATAAATATGCAACAGTTTGGATACAAACACACTTTATTCCCAGTCATATTATGACATTATTCATTCATTCATTACAATATCCATGTTATATAAACAACTGATTGTATTAACCTTTTGCGTGTCTACCACAGATTTTTATCGTCCAATCCTGACCAAGCCCTTAAGTGTAACTGTCCGACTTAAGACATTTGGAGCATTTTTTCTTATGTCGAACTGTGTAACTTAAGACACGTAAAAGGTTAAACGAGCCACTTACTTAAAACGTTTTCATGTAGCTCTTCATAAATAATTCATTGGCACTACAGACCTTACTTAGACAAGTTTATATAGGAAGGAAAGGGTCGCCAAGGATCCTTTCGTCGATTGCTATAATTTGCCAGTCGTTAGTTCATTCAACCTTGCAGGCTACCATTATTCGTGGTTATCTACGTGTTCCAATTCATAGGACAATGTACTTTGGTAATTTTTTGGGCTTAACTAACCACTAAATCTTCAGAGTGGACTAGAGCCACGAATGCTGCTGATTTGTTGCACCTGGCAATTGGGAGACGATACCTTGATTTGTTAAATAATTGCCGCTCCATCGAAGTGTGTTTTCAAGTGTTATTTTTTGGCTGTACACTGTAGTGTTGATGTTGACGAATATGTGTAATGGGGTGTGGTAGTGTGTAATTAGATTTTGATGTTGTTTTTTAGGGTTAAAAGTGGATTGGTTGTAGGGTCTTGATACCTTGAACCTTGCAGAGGAATTTAGCAGAGAGGCATGAGGCACAGGCAAAAGAAGAAGATATCTTTAAATGCATCGTGAATTTATGAGGTTCTCCTTGTAGGCCATGACTTGACTTTTAATCAGGCACGGCTTCTTCACCATAGCGTGTCTTTGGATGCCATAGTACAATGGTCCACCATTAGGACTCAGTGCGGAAACCAAATCCTAATAGATAGGTCGGAAAATATGATTTTCGTCTTCTGATATCTTGTTGATAACAACAATCACCAATCCATCAGCGAATTAATTATTATTTTAGTTAATTAATTACCTACACTGTTCTTATGCAATACATACAATGAGAATTACTAATATAGTATATCTATATACACAGACCTAACAATATATATTAATACATACATAATTATACACCCAATAAACCACATCTAATTATTTATTAAAATTATATTGAATTCCTTTAATTGCTTCTTAGCCCTTTTCCTCTCTCCTAATTTAGCTGTGCCCGACACGGTCCATATTGATCTTTTACTTTGTTACTTATACCATCTATTTAATACAGAAACGCATAAAGAATTGAGTGTAAAGTATTAATTTGTACCTAAATGTGTTAGTTGACCAAACACCAATTGATTCACTCAAGAATATGATATCTTCTTCTTCTTCTTCTTCTTCTTCTTGAGACAACTCACACACGATCATCCGATCCCAAACTAGGCAGAGCCTGTGCTATGGCAACCAGACAACTGATAACCATACTTATATATTTCTAAATGGTTCACCCTTGTTTGATAGAACAACGTTTGATATAATATTACTAAATCGAATTTTAGTTGCAATAAAGTCATTTCGAAGAATTATTCATTTCACCGAATAATTCATTGGTAAATTTTTATTTAGCGTAATTATTTATTTGAACTAATTTCAATTGAACTAATTTCATTTCGCCGAATTTTCAAATGCACTAATTTTATACTTTATACCCTATACACCTGCTACCCTCAACTATTGTTACCAGGAGAAACTGGATGCAATCTGGACTTTAGGGCACCCCGACTCGGATAGGTTAGGTTAGAAGGGGATGGCGGGGTCGTGTGAGCGAGCGAAGCGAGCGAATAGACCCCGCTATCCCCTTCGTGGTTATTTTATACCACCACTGAAGTAGGAGCCCCGCGAAGCGGGGCTCCGTCGACCAAGCCCACCCTCGACCATGCATAGAATATTTTAAGGTTTGGTTAAGTGTTAAATACATGGTTATACCATCTGAACATTACATCAAATGAACATTATACCTTTTGATCATTAGCGCAAATGTTGTTATAGCAAATAAATATTCGATGAACTGAAAATTCTGTCAAACGATATTATACAAAGTGATGATTTTCTTAAACGTTGTTCGATTTAGTAATATTATATCAAACGTTGTTCTATCAAACAAGGGTGAACCTTTCTAAATACATACATATTATAGACAAACTACACCCAGACACAGAACAAATGATTATGCTCATCACACAAAGATTTGTCCTGGGTGGGAATCGAACCCACGATTCTGGCTTAGCAGTCAGGGTCACTAACCACTCGACCAACAGGCCAGTCAATATATGTCAATTCTTTAAAAAACGATAAAACCATAAAGGCATATGTTTTCTTTCTAGCCACATTCTGAATACTGAGTACTTATTTCTATTTTTGTTCGGGATCGATGACTGTCTAACGTGAAAGTCGATACTCAGTAATAATTTATACCTAGGTTTTTACCATTACTTAGGTAGGAGAATCTATTACTTGAACTAGTTGGACTGCTTCTAGTAGTCAGAAAAACAAACCTCAATAACTTGACATTGTTTAGTAGGTATTTTGGACCCATAGTCAAGTGTAAAATCTTCGTGAAACTACCAATAAAGCTAGCAAGTAGGCAATAAGTTACCAGATTTTACTCATTATGCAGAAAATTTAAATCATTTACATTACCACACTGTGCTTGTAAGAAAAATAACAATCTCTGTTAATGCTGATGGTTGAAAAAGATGATCTTTGGAAGTTCTTATCCGATTACGCAAGTTATTTCACTGATTGGAAGATACTGTAATGCCATAGGCTACTGTTTATCTTGGACAAATGGATCGTATCCAATAGATATAATACGGGAGCGCAGCTGTGGGAACATAAACATAAAATAATCACCAGGCAACCGAATCCGATTCGATAAAACGAATAAAATAACAATAGTAACTTAAATTCTTCACACGAAATGTAATTAATTACAGTCAAAAGAGTTTTAATATGTCATTCCAGATTTATCACTGCAGGTCGTGCTTTAAACCATTTATTCACATCATCAGTGATTTATTTCGAAATAAGGTCCGCGCCATTAATAATGAAAATAAAATGATTAACAGTATTTCAGTTGCAACGTTTTTCTTTTGTAGTTATAAATTAAACTTGTGATGGTAACTTATTTTGTGAATCAAAAACTTGAATTTTGTTTTAGACCAAGTTAGTTCGCTCAGCTGAGGTATTTTTATAGTTACGTTTGTGCAGACTGCAAACTTGGAAATAAACTTAGCTGTGTAAGTTATGTAAAAACTCGCATACGAACCATTGCTTATTGCGAAACTTCATGATTCTAGGTAAACGGCAAGTTCCCTGTAGATTAGAGGATGTTGCTTACCCTTCGCGAACGATGCGAGCTAAGCAAAAATGACTTAGCCTAGCTTAAGCCAGCCTACAACACGCCCGTAACGATTACATACCTACTTACTTTTTCTGAAAACAATTGTCTTTGATTTATTACTTTAGATAATGAAGTGACTTCCTCCTTATTTTTCCTAGTACGTAGACCTCATATAAATTGCCAACGCCAACCCTCAGGGTCCACTCGGGAATTCATAGAGTTAGTTTTCATGACCCTAGAGTTTTCAATTTTATGTAAACCTTCCATTACAATTTGTTGTAGCTTGAATAACTTATTTTGTCTCTATTTACACAGGCGTGGGTTAAAACCCCCAACTTTCATATAACGTTGGCATTATAACAATGTGTACGAAATAAATATTAGCACTTGTTCTAAAATGTGTAATGAGGTCAGAACAGCTGTGTTTTGCGCGTCTAATCCCTAGGGGGTAACCAGACCTCCAACTATTTCAACGGTTCAGGTGAGCGTAATAAATTCTAACTTTGTTGACAATGGATAAGTACATTGAGCTCATGAATGCTTAGGTACACAAGGTTGATTAATTTCCATGAATTTGATAATATTCTCACCCATATTATATTTATTTTTTGTTTATTTAATTTCGTTTTAATTACTTTTTATGCTGCCCCGATCGACGTCATTCTATCAACGAAAACCAGCGCTGTGGCTCTGTCTCGCACACGAGTCACAGCATTATGCTGAGCGATGGCCGTTTTGCGCGAATGTGACGCATATCTTCCCAACTTGCATAACTTTTGTAATTTAGTATATTTTATTTTTTTGGTATGCGTCATGCTTATCGCAAGTTAACTCTTTTTCTTTCTTTCTTTCATTATTTAGTTTGTCTTTTCCCAAGGGCGATAATTTTAATTGACAATCATAGTTATCCCGATAGGCGTAACTGAGTGCAGTTACGAATGATCCCAATGTCAGGATACAGGTCTTCCTCTAACGGCCGGTTTTAATAACGTCATGTATGAAAGGCAAACATGACGTTTCAGCTACTGTTGGTAGTTAATTTTACAGTTGGTTAAAGGTAGATATGTTATTGGAACCGGCGGACAAGAGCCTCCCTCTTTTAGGGCCGGTTGCACATGAATTCGATATTTTTGGTTCTAGGACATGCCTGTTTCTTTACGTTGTTTTTCTCGATGGTTTTGGGAGCAGTGGTGATGAAATATGTAATTTGCACAGTGTTGTGCCTGACGGCCTGCGTTCGAATCTGTGGCCTATATAAGTGGGCGTACTAGTATGTCGAAGACGTCACAACTGGGTCACCACTGCTCATGGAGCTTCTATAGGCTACAGATTCATTTCTAGCTTGATATTTCACATAAGTCAGAAATGTCAGTAGGTACCTGGCTTCTTTAATCAAAGCATAGATTATTAGTTTTAATCAGATGATATCCCATCTGCTTGAATGTTGAACGTAAATAACAAGACTGTTGACGAAGAAAACAAACTCATTCGGGTTGTTTTTCTCATGTTACCAGACTGAAAAAAACTTGCCGTAACTCTATTTTATTGTAGTCAGATTACGAAGTGATTCTAGTTTTGCATTACAACTTTTTTGATCTAAGTTCATGAATTACACTGATGTGATCTGGGTAAAGTTAGGTTTTTGTTTCAGGCGCTGAAATGTGAATTAGTTCCCAATATTTATGTTGTCGCAGTATCAAGTATCTACTCAGATCTTTCGGGAAAGTTCAAATTGGAAATACAGAATACGGTTAGCATATATACGTAGGGAAAATCGGGGCTAAACGTGCCGCGGGGAAGTTGTTACGATGTAATTTAACAATGTACGGGACTTTACTGGTCAAACTAAGATATTTGTCGTCGGCGCGCCGCAGCGTTCTCTTTTATGACGAATGTACTTGATATGTTTATCTCTTTTTCTCATAAAGCCTATTTTAATCAGAACAACTTCACCGTGGCACGTGTGGCCCCGCTCTCCCCTGCATAGGCAGCTACAGGGTGTTTATGTTTATTCAGGATTCTTTTAAGGTGTGCATAAAAAAAAAACAATCTATCCAAATCAATCGACATCTAAAGCTAAATCGAATTCATATTGAGATTGAATCTTTTAGTAAAATTTATCTGTATTTATGAGTAGGTAAATTGCCAAAAATATTGCCAATGAATTAAAAGTCAAATTTCCGCAATTTTAGTTTAAACAGGATAACTGGTATACCAACTAATATTGCGGACATATTCTCTTGCAGCAGTAATTAACTCGTAAATAATGTGTTACCTAACTGACGCGTATTTAACTAAATTGAGGCAATTAAAAACTGTATAAATTATTATTATTTTACTGATGAGCATGGCACATTGCAAACATTAATTTGTCGACTACATTAAATGAGCTATATTCGTGATGTCGTCTTCATATATTTTTTTTGTAGACTCGCGTTTGACGACTACTTCATCTGATAGTTAGCGATGATATGACCGACGCGCGATAGAGTGCCACGCTTGCCTAGAAGGAAGTTTATTTATTTGCCGTACAGAGAAAATTAACAGGGCAAATAAATGTTGGCAAAGGGAATAAAATCGAAATGTTCTCCATTGAGACTTCCAAATAAGAATTAAAAGATTCCTTCATACGTATAAAGCTCTCGTAGATCATTATTAATTCAGGAGGATTTGTCTGCTACACCTGAATTTTCTTCATCGTTGTTACACAGAAAAGGATTAATTTTACCCCGTGCTATATTTCATGAGCCCTTATATTAAAAGGTACGATCTAGGTAACAATACAGTCTCATAAATCATGTATACCCTCATCGCCTCGAGCGCCCAATTCTTACCAAACGCGACGTTTTAATCTGGGAACAAAACCTATTGAGATGTTCTCACTTAGGTTCCGCACCCTGAGCTTACAATAGACCCCTAAAATACCTTAGTATAACGTAGGGATCAACTTTTCACCTATACAGGATTTATTTTTAACTAGCTACCGCCCGCGGCTCCGCCCGCGGCTCCGCCCGCGTGATTGTCCAAAATTATCCCAAGGAAACATACTCCAGGGATAAAAACTCCTATGTCCTTTCCCGGGACTCAAACAATATATATACCAAATTTCATCTAAATTCGTCCAGCCATTTGCGCGTAAAGAAGTAACAAACACACACACACACACTCACAAACTTTCGCATGTTAGTATAATATTAGTGTGATTCTTTAGTTAGCTATATTTGAGATGAAAGTACCTACTTTTGAATATAATCAATTTTCAATTCATTGTAAATTATACATAAAATATGATCAACTTTAAAACATGAAAGAAAATTATCCGTTACTGACAAGCAGATTGTTTCTTTTGAGAAAATTGTTCCCGTAAGTAGTAAAAGTTGCCTGTACGCCCAAGAGTGATCCCCTTCCCCCCACCAAATAATTAAAAATATCACAATATACCTAGCTATACTATTCGGGTCAATGCATGCCAACGCGAACGAATTAACAATATTTCACAATAATAAAATTCTTGTTTGTAGTGTCCATACTGTCCATTTCCCACACGCGGTTCATGATTTCACGAAAAACATATGAATGTATCTACATTATTTACGGTTTCACCGATTCCATTCAAACGTGTTTTCCTAAAAATCTAACATGTCTACAGTGTACACTATTTGCCTCGTCAAAGTATCGGAATACAAATCGAATACTCGATATTTCTCGATGCGACTCGCAACCTATTTTGAAAATATTATTACAATTTCTTTGAGAATTCTCACCGGCTTGTGGCCGTGGTAAAAGCGACGCGTTTATCGTATGAATGAGATATCAATCTACATGTCTGTCACACCTCGAGCCTGAATTGGTTTTTCGAAGGAGTTATAGCGCTTATTGTAGGTAAATGTATGTGAATTAATGTTAGATAAGCGTACAATGTTTATATTGTAAGTACTTTGACATTCTGAAAGGTAAATATTACTTGTCGGATTTTGTTAGGGATTTTACAATTACTTACCCAATAATAAAAAAAAGTAGTGGGTCCAAATAATTCTACATACACCATTACGCAGATTAAATTCAACACCTACATCGACCCCTTCAATAAACCAGTACATCAACGCACACACACATCACCCACCTACTCTACAACTACAAAGAATGGTACTCACTGGTGGTCCACTGTGAGGGCCCTCCTGGGCGGAGCAACCAGTGCCACGGGCCACGCTGCCTGCACTAAAGACTCCCTGACGAACTGCTCCCACGAAGGTGACGTTCCTACGACAAAGGAGGTTAGGTTATTTAAGAGTTTTATTTTATAAAAAAAAATAATAAAATAAATCTTAGACTGCGGCGATATAATTATTGTGTTCCGCGAATTATCTCGAGATAAACCTGTGTGGCAGTCAGTCAAAAGAGACTTTTTTATTTTATTGTAAACCTCATAATAAGCACAGTACAAACATTTATAAAAACATGATGGTGATGGACTTCAATAGTGAACCCGTAAGTTGAACCCTATAAAAGGTATTGGTTTCTGGTAATGTCGAGATCTGCAAGTTGTTTCATCCATAAAGCGTTCAGCAAACAATTAAACCTGAGATATGTATGTAAGTGAAAAGGTTTCGAGCTCTAAAATAACTACAAATCTCTTGTAAAATATTAATTCATTCTGTGAAATATATGTAGTACGAAGAAAAACATTACGTATGCAAACGTTGTTAAAACACGTACTCCAAGGAAATTGCCTTCAACTCTTGGCGTAACTAAGTAAGCAATAAAAACATACAAGTAGCTCCTCGCATAACTTACAAGTATGTTCCACATGTACGGTTCTCTTCCTTCCTTCCTGAAGTTTTAAACCAATCGAGGAAGTTGGCTATGTGCGAATTTCTTGAGACCATTTGAAATATAGGAACTTCAAATTGAATTCTCCAATTGTTTTTCGGAGTAATAAATGTCGTGTTTAAGGATTACAAAGATATGGCAGGTTTGGGTGAGGTTTCTTTCATATGTGTGGTATTTTATATAAAAAGCCGTCAGGGCGAGCGGTGGGCACGCGGCCGCCGCGCGCCCTGTCCACTTTGTATATCAAGTCCCTTAGAAGAAAACTCAAAGATGTCTAAAACAGGACAAGTTCGTAGTTTTCTATATTAACAGATAACAGCAAGAAGAGAAGAATGTTACTAGCCTGTGTTGTCTCGTGCTGCTTTTTTCAAACCTATTACGACATGTGTCGATGTTGTCTAAGACAATGAGGACCAAGGAACGTCAGAAGACAAACAGCTAGATTGGTGGTTGACATTCAAAAGATCGCGTGTAAGACCTGGTTGAGAGCAAGAATGCATGGCTCATACGGAAGAGGGCTTATACCAGTGAGTGGAACAAGGCTGCTAATGATGATGATGAAGACTTTCCTAGACTTAAATTTATGTAGAAAGTTCAAATCGATCTGCTTTCCTTCAGGTTCGAAGCCCATGCCCAAAGAGCATCCTAAAATGGCCTATAATGCACGTTACGAGTATAAGCATATGAGTGAAATAGGATTCTTTGAGAACCAACAGGCATATATCGATATTAGTAAATTGAACGTGGCTAATGCTTTAATTGATGTCTCCGTACCATTTACCCGGCACTTAGATCATAATTCAAACTAAACGCAAAAGGTAGATAATAATGAGAAACTGACCAAATGCTCCTAACCCATTGGTGATAACTGATAACGATCGGCGATTGTTGGGTAGTTTAGTACTTAGCACGTATATTCATTTGTTAATATTGATATGCCTACCTAATCTTTTACAGGACATGGTTGGAAGCCGTCGTTGGAAGGCCTACCACCAGGTGACCTGGTGAAGGTCATGAAAATCCGCTGGGCAATTAAATTTTACCAATAGAGACGTCATACTCCTTATAAAGAAATAAAAACATGTCGAAATTGTACAACCTCTAGCGTCGTCCGAATTTCGAACGGACAACACCGCGCGCCATTGTGTAAGGAACTATTAGTTAATTTGTGCCATTATCTCGTTCTCTCATTACTTGACTTTTTCGTGTACGCAACAGAGCGGCAACAGCGCGGCGAAGTTTTTTGAGTAAAATAAAATTTATGATATTCCATTTTAAACTGATTAAACAGTACTTACAAATGGAAAAACATCCTTTTTGGCTTGTGGAACAGCGGAGCAGTGTAATTATTGCACTCTCCAAACGCACAACTTGGCATTTTTGTTTATTTTTTTAAACTCAACGTCAAAAATGCTGGCGTTTGGCCACGAGTCGAACGTAGCTACGTAGCGGGACTATCCTGCTACGTACGTTCTAATCGCGGCCAGACGCCAGGACGGACTGAGTTGCCTCAAGGCATATACCCTGTGTTTGTTTTGCCGCGCAGACCTTGGTAAAACGTACGAGTATCTACGTATTTAAAATCATTGCCGCTGGGTGCAAAAAGTACAGGACTGGTAATGAGTGGTCGTCTATCGGGAGAAATTATGATAATTAATCCATAATTTACTAAATAATTTAATAATTTGAATATACTAAATTCAAATTATGTCCTCACTGTTTTATCTTGTAAATTGAAACAGAACATAGGTTACAAATTACTTGAATTGTAAATGAATTATACAAAAATTATTTATTTAATTAAGATATTTCTGACGTACTTACGATTAATTGCTTACTACAACAGACTTACATATTATGTACTTAGTTTTAATTTAAATAAGCTGACTTTAAAACAGATAAGTTACTAGTATTATTTCGTAGCTAAATATAGATAGATCTGTTTCGGTGTATCCGCTTTCAACTACAGAGCGCTGGAAACTAATCGAGCTGCAGTACATAAAAGTTGACAATATTCCTCTGCATGTTCGCCGTTCAAAACTATTTGACTACACATTGAAGTGGCACACAACACGAGTCACACGACGAACTCAATCCTTGACCTAGCTGACACGACTCGTGTTCAGGAACCGCGCAGCCAATTTTACCATTAATTGAGTTTTCGGCTTTTAAAGCCAATGGCCTCAAAGTGCGACGGTCAAATTTAAATCTAACACTAGCGAGTAGTCCCCTTTGTAAGGACAGAGGAACCAATTTGTACGCCCTGACAATAGACGGGAAATTCAATTCACTCATCTTTTGTTATTTTATTGTTTACGTTCATTAGGTTCGTTCAGACCAGCGAGCTGAACGAAAGAGCGTATTAATCGTTCACAGTGTTCACAGTAGTAAATTTTCTGTTATAAAATATTGCGTGCCGTGTTCTGTGGTTCTACGTGTAGTTATTTCCGATGTGCTTTTGTTTCAAAGAGGTATGGAAATGGCTCCGTATATTTCAAATTAAATAAAAGAGGTAGTATTGTGAAGTGTTCATTGTAGACTTGATTTTTTTTTGTTATTTTGTGTGAGCAAATAACTAAATAGTCTGCCAGCCATAACGAAATGTAGCACACACGTAGTGTAAACTTTTATGTAGATATCTACGAGTATAACCTTCCATGTCCCAAATTGAATAGCTACAAACAATCAAATAAGATTACCTAAGCAAAATATTCAATCTGAATATACCAAAACGGTTTCCATTTCTAGTCAGCCGTTTAAAATCGAAATGCAAATGAAATAAAAACAGAATCTTAAGTCTCGTTTTCGCAACACCGTATTATTTTACTGTTTGCAAAAAGTTAACAATTGGGAATCGTAACGACCTTTCAAAAAACCTTTTTCAATTAGAACTTTTGCGCTGACTAGTACCCAAAACAAGGTTTTTATTCTGAAATTTACTGAAACGAATAAGGGGAAAACAATACTTCAATATTAATGTTAGTTTAGGGCAAGTCCCCTACACTAGTCCAGTTTAGTTACACTGCTTATTTAGGTTTGTTAGCCTGCCTCAACGACCATAAAGATTGCCTTATGGAAACAAAGCAACAAAGTGTGCAAAGTTTAAATATTGGAACTGCTAAGAGCTGAGCCAGCCAATCAGTGCCGCCCATTAAACAATTTTCTATCGATAATGGCTTGTGATATTGTATGTGTGTCTTGAAACAATAAACTGTGTGTGAACGCAGATATAAAATAGAAACGGGTGGTTTCCTGTGTTCACACACAGTTTGCAAACCACTTTTGTTTAACGTAAAAGGTTTTGAATATTAAAAATTTAAGAAAAAAGTGAGCTCAATAGTCATTTCGAATAACATTTAACTGTACAATTTTCATTTGCATTCAAGCATTGCCATTCAACTTGGCAATCCTACCAGTCTTCAGAACACGTTTCCAGATGACAGCTTTATGGAGGAGTACTTTGGCGAGTGTGTGTATATTTGTGTTAATTAGGTTAAGTTGAACGTTGACGAAGCAAAATGATTATGACATGCAAGGAATGTAGCAGATGGCGTTCTATAGTTTCTGCCTATTCGCATAAGAAAAAGGCGTGAGTACGGATATCTTAAAATGTCAAAGGAATATCGTAGAGACTAGCAACTTAGACTAAATCATAAGAAAAACTTTCTCAAACGCGTATTTCCTCTAACTACACACTCAGAGAACGCCAACTTGCCATATCTATCGTTTACTACATCAGCGATGTGAACAAAGAATGTCGTTTGCACTACGTGGCTAGGTTAAATGAACTGTTGGAAAATACCATCAGAATTCTCTATCAAATGGCTTGTGTACGTTATGCGGTATTTTTTTTTTGCCGATGACTTCAGTTATTAATTATCTCTATAGCGATGGCGTTTTTTTATTTATCTTGTGTTGCTTTAAATAAATATTTTTCCATGTTATTATTTATTTAAACTTAATGTAAAATAGTGGTACATGGGCGGACTTAATGCATCAAGGCATTCTCTACCAGTCCAAATATTAATGAATTTGCTACTGGGACACCGAAAACGCTAACCATTCTCTTTGATACAGGGTCAACATATTACAGTCTGTCACGTCTATTTACATTTAAGATGACTTACTTATAAAATGCCATTGCACCTAACCAAATATTGTAAATTATTGTATTTTATAAACTTATTAACTCTGTCACCTGCCTAAATATTTTTAGTCATCGGTAAATCAACAAAGATATTACCTACGCCCTAAAAATATTGACTAAAAACTCGTTCAATATTTTCCATCACGGTACCTACATCAACAATGAAAGATTACCGACCTAGAAAGAAATCTAACAATAGCTTTCTAATGGTGAAGGAAGGTTGACAGCGGCTAGCATATTCCTAGACACCTTGATATTCATAAAACTTCAATAGAAAACGTCTGATCCAAAGGTAAATGATTATTCTCTTTTGAATACAAGTGAAATGGAAAAAAAATGTTCGAATTTTACCTTCACATTTTCTTGATAGACGTTTTCATGGTTTATGACGCTCCCTGGCCTCATATTGCCTTCTACATTTTCATAATTCAGTCGTATAGAATTAGGCCATGAGAAAAAATCAAGGTCAATAGAATTGTAATCTTTATCAGTAAAGTCGTAAGGTTCAAATTGAGAATCCTGCCAACAGCACAATAAAACGTTAATTCAGGTAAACTTATTTATACAGCAGCCACAAGTTCAAAACAAAGTTTCAAGGCAACGTTACTTTTCACTTTACGTTTGGCACATACAGAACTTTGGTAATTAATAACAATTTGTGGAGTAACTTGCACCAAAAACGGTTAAACAACAAAGCTGAATTTTAGCTCTTTAGCGTATTTTGATTTTACTTTGGAATAAATAAAATGGATCCCCCTCCCATCCCTCCCTCTCCTTACTACTACAAAATAATATCTAATCAAAACTTGGTTGATATCCTGAATAGTTGCGCTTAACACTTTCCTGAACATTTATTATTTTTCAAGTAATTCTATTTCTCTGCAATCAACTACGTAAGCCTGTGATAGACTTCAAAGCAAGATTGAACCTAGGCTCGCCCTTTTCATCGTAGAGCTCCCCATCGTTTATCATCAGGTGAGGTTGAGAAGGAGGGGAATACACCAACCTACTCTTTCTCACTCTTCTTTATCCCTGAGAGCCAGATCCAACAGTGGCGACCAACAGCAAAACTCCGAGACAATGAAGCTCGTTAAGTCCCGGAGAAATGATTCAACTGTCCATCTAGAATAAAAGTAAAAAAAAATATATATATATTAAGTGTTTAAGCTCAATATTGGTTTGTACTAGGGAAGCAGAGGGTGCCAGCTGCTTGCTTCCCGCGTGCGACGTGACAGCAGGAAGTATGTGTCCCACATACATTACACGACGCTTGTGGGCCATGCATCATTTGAGTGCTGTTGCGTCGGGCGTGTTAGCATTTTTTTTTTTTTTTTTTAATGATGGGTATCTTCGAGTAGCTTCGACCAGACAACGCTTTAGGTGAGGCTTTGATTACTAATAGATAATAAAGGTCATTCCCAGTTTGCTGATACTAAAACCGACGACTAAACTAGATTAAATAGAAAAAGAAAATAAAACAGGAAAGGACGTTTAGATTGGCGTACTTAGATTAAATGGTTTTCGGGAAATGTTCTGATATTCAACATGAAATACTGACTCATTTTGTTGAATAAACGTATCGAAGTTCAAAACAATTAGTAGACACAAATGATATGAACAAAATATTAAAGGTACTCAAATCAATTGAAAGTAATAGGTTGACAACATAAAACATTGTGCCCCAATCAATAATGTGACTTTGAGCGGAAAATAGAAAACTTATCTTGTTCGCGCCCCACCGAAAGCTTTCTGCCTCCAATGGCGACACAAAAGAATTTCTACTCTTCACTTATTCTGGCATGTTTACAAATATTTTGTTTTATTACGACCTTTCAATTTTACTCAAGCATTATTTTCTTTTCTGACTCATAATTAAATTAATGCACTCTTTGCAGAAAATACCACTGTAGCTTTTCTAATTAAATACGCTTGCAACGGTCCGCAGAACCGCAGAAGAATTTTACTTTACCGGGATAAAATATGTATGTTCAAGATTTAAAGATTCTTACGAAAACTTCACATTATTGTGTGAAATTTTAAATAAGGTCTGCCTTTCCTTTGCAGTACCGAATTAAATATAAATGAAAATAGGTAAAATAGGTAAAATAATTAATTCCTGCCTATAAAGTTAAAATGATTCTATTGAAACTTGGAACAAGAGCAGGCATCTTTGGTTCCCTGAGAACAATTTATTACAGTTACGACCGGTCTCAATAACGTATCTACCTTTAACCAATTATAAAAATTAGCTGCCAACAGTAGCTGTAACGTCATTTTTGCCTTTCAAACATGACGTTTCAGCTACTGTTGGTAGCTAATTTGACAGTTGGTCAAAAATAGATACGTTATTGAGACCGGCCGTAAGAGCGGTTACGCACTGCATCCGATTCGAATCCGTGAAAATACGGATATAAAAAACTCGGACCGAATTCGGATATTGCTATTCGCACTGCTTTACCGCTTTAAGAGGGTTGTTTTGAAGCCTTAATTTAAATAAATAGCACAAGTTTTGTTTGAGAAATGCATATTTTATTGTAAACCAACCCTGACACTGTTGGCCTCGGGAGAGTAATAGAAGTTACCACTGTACCGTACACTCTCCTAGAGGCAGGAGTAGCAATATTTTCACGTTTAAATATTCCCCGCAAACAAATTGGACCCGTTCGGTGGCTAGATTTGTACAAATGCATGTAATAAATGGCACATTGGATTTTATGCGCCCACACGTGCTGATATTGCGAAACAATTAATCGTATTTTAAATAGTTTTAAATCATGAATAACATGTTGGTAACCTCAGACATAATATATGTAATTTTATGGGTTAACCAAATAAAGAATGATGACATTATAAATCCACTGGCTTTACAGGTTAGGTACCTATTTATAAAGTAGAATTTCTTCCTTATTTTCATTTCCCTCTTACCACAAATTTAGAAGATAAGATCTTATTTAAAGTTGGGACTCGGCCGACATAAGCTGTAATACTTTTTACCATTTAAAATGAAATAACAGGCTATTCTTACCCGCCTACGGGAAGGGCAAAAAAGGGATTTTTTAGGGTCCATAAGTATGTTACTACCGCGTCTTAAACGCCTCGAGCAATTTGCTCATATAGGATAAGATTCGTTTTGGGGAAAATGTCATCGTGTGACGTCAGAGTAGAAAATTGAATTTTGTAGCCGTTAGCAGCCATTTTATTAAATATTTTTAACAACATTTTGTGACGTGACACATCGTTACAGTTATCTTCAGTAGCAATTTAAGTTTTCTGGCATGTAGCGGCAGCTCTAGTAAAGTATGACCGCTCATTTATTTATTTAAATTGTTTTGTTTGTCGTTTTTGTTTTTTTTTTGTGCTGTTGTTGTTGTTGTTGTTGTTTTTGTGTTATGAACTAAGTCTGAAATAAATTTTTATTATAACATAACAGGCGAAACCCAAGGCGATAGGTAAAAAACTAATACAAATGGTATAATTTTTACATGGAAAGTCTAGTACATACTTACGATAGTGCGACTATTACCGGAGGAGGTGGCACAGTGGAGTTATAGTAGTTACATTCATACAAAGTCAGTTCTTACGATAGTAGGTATAAGATTATTCTGTACGGTTAATTTTTATCTTTAGCAAATTGATATCTTTAGCAGTTTTCCAGGTAAAAATAGTTAGGAATTATACAAACTGCTTTGATAGCATCAATTAAAAACCATAGGAGTCTTCGGCTACAACAAATATTGTGCCATTACTTTATACACAAAGCTAGTCGAATCATTTAAGACATAAATTCTTAATGGTCATACTTAGTACGTTCTAAATATTCTAGGTCTTAAGACTGACAACAAATTGCTGAAATCAAATAGATTGGCGGAATAAATAGTGATAAATACTAGTCATTTTTAAGGTTCTATCTCGGAATACCTACCAGATTCTATACTACATATATTCTCAAAATAGCAGATTCGCATATTAGCATTATACCAAAATTACAGTCGAATACAGAATTTGTTTCCCGCAAGTAGGGACAAAACAAACTTAAAATAAAGAAGAAAATTAATTAACTAATGGGTTACTTATTTGTACAAAAAATAACAATAAATCGTATTAAACAAGCAGAACAAAATAATACCACAAAATATATAAGAATTAATAGCAAGTGATTTTTGATAATAATAGCCCCTCGTTAATTTTTAAACGTATGAAACATATTTTTACCTAATGAATATGTTTGTGGATTCGTTTAAGCCTGTTTGTTGAGGCTATGCTCTGATGGTTACTTAAAGGCCCTGACAAAGTGACAGCTACGGCGATAATAATTCTAGCAGTAAGGTTTGTCTTAAAAAATAATAGGTACATTTTAATCTTTTCGACTTCGTTCAACAATGCAATTCCTTCTCATGGCTAAGTAAAAACAACTCCACAGGTCGTTCTTCAAGGTTAAGCAACGCTTGCCGAGGTCTGTCTGTAGATGGGTGACAATCCATTACATACCGTGGCTCATTATGTATTAGTTTATTATTGTTTAAGATTATTTTGTGTATTGTATATATGGACCTCAGAAGCCTGATAATGAAATGATTATTATTATTTTATTTATTATTAGTGCCTCGGAAAGCACGTTATAAGCCATTGGTCCAGGGTGAAAACTATAAAGTCTTACACTAGTCTTGCCAAGAAGAATCGTTTTACACAGTCACTGGGTTTTGGAGGACTGATAGAGCTCCATGTAAAATACTGGTACTCTGCTGGATCTGGTTACACTGGTAACCGATCCCAAAATATTTGGGGAAAGGCTTGGAAAATTGATTAACTACTTTCAGCAATCATAATTTGGATGATAGAATATCATAAATTTGTTTAAACCCTCTAGTAGGTACAGAATAGTACTGATCCATTCCTGTAAGGACCAGACTTCAATGTGACCAACCCCTTACAAACACCGAGTATAAACACCAGCCCATTTACCACTATTAGAAGTGTACCATAAAGGGTTGTTCCAAATAACCTACTTAGGAGTAATAATACATATTCAGCGATCATTTACGAGCTTTATACGGGCTATATACTCCGCCTGGGTCAGTGGGGTTTACTCCAAATCAGCATAAAGGGTTTAATAGGCAAATATAGTAAAAATGACAAACATCCCACCATGCGTGTACCTGTTTCTCACGAACGCAAGAAGAGGTATATGTAAGACCCGCATTTCACACACACTTATTTGAAAAAATAGACAGATATTTTGCTGGAGAGTTTATTGCGCCCCTTCTTCACATATAAAATACTAGGAACTGGTGACGGGAGGCGTTTTCCGGACTATCTTAACGCTAGTTTTGACGTTCAATAAGTGCTGATTCTCAGCCTAATCTATACTAATATAATAAAGCTGAAGAGTTTGTTTGTTTGAACGCGCTAGTCTCTGGAAATACCGGTCGGATTTGGAAAATTATTTTTTATATAATTGCCACATTAATGAGGAAGGGTATGGGCTATACGGGAACGGGAAAAAACGGGTTATGCGACACAATCATAGCATTCGGGTAACTACAGATATTTTCCTAATAGTGAAACCTAATAACGCTGCCCGTTCTGTGACTTGAACCCAAAACCCTGAGCTCAAAAGTCTCGCTTTTGACCACTAGGCCAATGCTTTAAACAATAAAAACCTTGGTTATAAAATGCGCTATAATAGCTACTCTGTGGTCATTATATACACACAATTAAACTATATGTCCCGCTCCATATTCGCTTCATAAAGCGCAGATTTTCTCCGTACTAATGTTTATTCAAGCGATGTTTTCGCTTCATTTTCCGTTCTATATTCATTTCTGTGAGGACAGCCGGTAATTCTATTCAAACAAAGATTTGGTTGTTTTTGTTTGCGCTGCATCCGAGAATGTGGAGGTGGCTACAGGTATACAAGCCGTAGTTGTCTGCAGATATGCTAAATAGAAACAATTTTCTCTTATGCTTGTTTCTGAAGGGTTATGTGTGCTGCACTTTTCTAGATTTTTGTTGACCTTTAACTAAGCACTGCACGAACTAGCAGCGGATGTATACCGCTCGTTCAACTGGTTGGATTTAAACTGGACATGTTTCAGACACCCTATAAAGTGCCTTTACTATTGGCCTGTTGGCAGTAACTGGCTATTACCCTAAGTTATGATAAAGATGTCTTGATAGTGTTTGTAGGATATTATAGCAGATGGCAGCCCATTATATTAGCAGCTCGTCATATAATGTTAATGCGTTCTCTTACTTACGACTGGTAAGATATCTCGGTCTTTTCAAAGTCAAAGTCAAAGCATTTATTTCAAATAAACCATTTACAGGTACTTTTTTAATTGTCAAAGTCAGTCAGTCAACAATATGAAGCTATTTGCACGTTCCAAAGCGTAGATCTCTATGGAGAAGAACGTGCAAGAAACTCCACGGACACTCTTTAACTATTTTATGTTTTACAAAAATCCTGGTTTCATTAAGCTTATTGCTTCTATATGTGGGAACAATGTAAAGAAATGAAAAACAATACTTAGTATCAAATATTAAAATAAGCCAGTGGCAACTAATAAATGACCAGTCTCCACTGATGGCGCGCGTTCAAGAACATGACGCGTGCATCAGCACCATTCAACTCAACCATTTTAAAGGGAACTGAATGATCCGATATACGCGGCACCATAAGCGAGCCATTGGAGTGAGCATGACACACCCTCAACTGCCCCTGCTATTTCATGTCATTCAAGGAAAGTATCTATTAACATAATAATTTGGGAATCTGAATCCGACAGTGTTACTATATAAATACAACTTAAAGCGATTGGCTAATAATTTCTGTACCAAATCTTCATGTTTTTCACTATTCATTGTCAAATAAGAAATGTTTTTATTTCCATATAATGATTAGAAACAGAGCGAAATCAAAATATAAAGCCGTTTTTATTGTGACATCTACAAAAAGGACTTTGTGCTTGACCTTTATTACGTGTACTAATAATATAGAGTTTATAATAATATATATTTTATAATAATATATTATTTCTCTTATAAAGGTACATACTTACTGTAATTTATTTATCTTATTCTGCCTTATGCTAGAACCTTTGTGAGAGCTGGAGTCTGAACTAGATTCAGGACATGTATGACAGGTCCCGAATACCAGATACTAGGTAGAACTCAAACCAATCCTGATTAAGCTACGCTTGCTGACCGTGGTGAGCCGGTCCGAGTATGGGTGACCATCATTTACATACAGAGTTTTCTTCGTGCCTCGGAAAACACGTAGTAGCACGGGTAGTCCGAAACCAGAAAACCTAACTCTGTCTGTCTTGCCAAGGGGTATCAGAAAAGGATAAGGCTTTACCGAAACGTAGCTTGCATTCTTATGTCTGTTATGCAGGATTAATTATCGGTAGGCATCACAATTTCAGAAAACTTAAAAAACGAGTTTGAAGACTGTAAATGAAAAAAATTAATGCCGAGTTTCGTGCGAATTAGTTTAATGCGACTCCTCTCAAGCCAACGTACAAATTGACATTTAGTGAAATAGCTATATTTCTGTTTTTAAATGCAAATTAAAGCTTATCTGGCTCAGAGCGGTCACAGTGCCAAAGTACTCGCAACTGCAATTGACATAATTATGACAAGTTTAAGTTTATAAAACTGCGGTATTAACTGAATTAATGCCAAACATTATGCTGTTTATATTTTAATAGTTTTATCTCTAGAGAAGTTTGTTAAACAAATTGAGCAGTTATATATAAACTATTATGTAAATCAGGTAGATACATAAGCTTGACTATAACCTGTTTACTAAGCCCTATTTACAACTCCTACATAACTCTATTTTATTTGAAACTTCGGGTTACTACCGAAAACTTTCGTGTACCTTCTGAAATAGTGTTTAGATCTATATTCGGGTACTTTAACCCCAATATCTCTTACACGTGGAACTATCTTAGCAACTCCCTAAGCACCGTACCAGATTTAATATAAGTATATTTTATGTTTAAGTCAATTTTACGTTCAGAGGCGTCAACAACGGCTCGATATTTACTGCCAAGCCTGACTGATCCCCTGTGAGAGATTATTCAAAGAGGATTTAGGAGACATCCGTCTCTTTTCAGTCGATTGGGTATAAACGAGAGAGCACGTAAGACGTTGAGATGCCAACAGCTTGCAAACGACTGGCAGCGGCTTAGAGAATTCCAATCAGTAGTTAGACAGATTGGTATTTAAATACGGTACCTACTTTATTCAGTGGAACTATTTGTTGTTTTCTAGAAAAGTTTTACAGAATTATCAGTCGAGCATAGATTTTATTTTTTCTCGTTTTAACGCCTTATTCCAAGTGGTTTTCTCAAGAGTCCTCTTCAGTAAAGGTCCATAACTGGTAAAGTTATTTTGAACAAAGGCGTAGAGAGTAGAGAGATTTTTAGATAAGGCAGCCTTCCTCGCACCACTAAAGAAAACAACAGCTTTTTTTCTTAATGAAATGAACTTTTTGGAAATAAATGTAGTCACTAGGGTTTTAACAAATAAGTCAAATTACAGTCATCCATTATTGCTTCTAACAGAAGGCTAATTTTCAAGAGTCTAAAACTGTCTAGGAAACATAGATATTGCTTGAAGGCTTGACAGACGATGGATGGATCGTCCTACGAGGCTGTCAACGTCCGCATTACTGTAGCGTAATGATTGGCCAACTAATTACTTGAGCCAATATCCTTCACGCTTCTATAGTTTTGTAATTCTAGAAAGGAAGCCCAAAGGAGATATACTGGTGTTTAATACTACCCAGAATTTGATACTATTATCTTGTCAATATAAGTGTGGGAATACTCGTATTACCACCGATATCATATTATGTACCCTTAATATATATGCAAGATTTTCTGGATCCATTTTCCCTTACAACGGCTTTGTTTACATCATAAAATGATTAACATGGTTTTGATTTTACCATGTATGTATGTCTGGGGCTCATCTGTCCTTTTGGGAACCTTTCGTGATGATGTAACAGTTTTTGATGAAGGTACAGGGTTCTCAGGACAAGGATGGATGGTCGCCACGGTCGGGTTTCGGAAAAACTACATATTTATGCATTTCAAGTCGGTATTGTTATTGTATGATAGAGATGCTACAGCCAATGTGACGAAATCGATTTACAGTTCCCTTTTAAATATTATCTATCGATAAGCTCTCGTTAGATCACTATCTCACATGATGACATGATTGACCATGATGCACATTTGCTTAGAAGTTACGACTACTACTTACCTAGAATTTCTCTCTTGACTTACCGAAAGGATATACCTAACCTTTTCCATAACCATTTGTAAATTTAATTTAGAGCTCTAAAACTTTCAATTAGTAGAGTATTACATATAAATCCCAAATTGTTTCAAAATTGTACTGAAAACATCGCTAAATAGGAGATTAATTCAGTTTCCAGTATGTGTACAGTTGTGCTTAGTTTTTGAGCAGCTTGTTTAGGACTAATTCCGGTTATTAACCATTGTTGTGTATTTGTGTTCCGGCCGCCATATTGGATGTTCATTTGTTCTAGTTTGGTTGGCCCTACTGGAATTAACAAGTAATATTGTACGTGATAATATTGGTATGCAGAGTACGTGTGAGAAAGTAAGTGGGACAAATATTTTAGATAGGTAGTTACTTTTGCCCGCGACTTCGTTCGCATATAAACTTGTCAGGGGTTTTGATTTTAAATTCTGCCTTGTTGATAGAGGTCGCAAGAGCTACATTAGAATATTAGCGTTACATTAGTTGGGGTCGAGCCGGACCCGGAGCCTCATGGTCGATTCCCGGATTAGGCAAAATTTTATTGGGTTTTTCATCTGGAATTGCTCAGCCTTATTAAATAAGGCATTTAGGTATACATGCCTGTACCTAGCCCTCGAGGAATCTGTGTGTTTTAAAGTTAATGCTTCTTAAAAATTGTTTCCATCTTACATATTCTAGTCATTTATTTTCATATAAAAACGAAGAAAACATCCATTATTCTCGAAGTTTGTCTTAGTGGAAAATTTACCTATTAAGCTATTACTTAATAGGTAATTTTTCCACTAAGTTAAGATAACGCTTATCCTAAAGGCTTAGTATAAAAATCAGGACAAATATTACAAGCATGACCTCAATGAGTTCCGTCAATGTTTGATTAAAGTTTACTTAAGTTTACGCACTTCGATCCCGAATAGAAGTTCATCAGTACACCGACGCTCGCTTCTCATGAATAGTTAATGCTAAAAATCAATGTGGTTACATATAAATATATATGTACATTATCTATATATATTTTTCGATAAATTGAAAGTTAATGGAATAAGATCTTGAACTTAAAAAGAAAATATAAAATCATCCAGGAATAAGAAAATTAATGCAAGTATCTTTTTATGGACAAGAGTAATGAAAATGTCGCCATAGCTCGGAACTTAAGGGAAATACGCGAGAAAACTTGACCCTATTGTAATAACCACTTTTATTTATCTCATCATTACAGTCGAAAGACGTCCACAGCTAAAAAGCCTCAAGCCTCATCTGGGTTCTGTGTTTTTTGTATACAACATACTATGTTCCATAAGAAGTATTTACCCTGTTCTAAGATTATGACTGGCCAGAACAAAACACAGATAACCATCTCCTCACCGAAGAATAAAACATGTTCTCTATTCAAACCGGACTTTTTTTTCAATAAGCTTTTCTCATATGGCCAGTTTTATTAGCTAACAAAAGTGTACTCTTACAGGAACTGCGCAAATTTTGAATTCATATAGAAGTCCGCTGATTTCATTCATATTGTAGTAGCGGCTTGCTCACTGAATTTTAAAATGGAGGATGCTCTACTCCGCGTTACTTGTTAATATTGTATGACTATGAAATAACTACAAAACAAGCATATTTTCATGACTCCTGTTATATAAGTACGAAATCTTGAATAAATAATAGTAGTGGACAGTGTAGTACCCAAGAAAACAGTTTTTGCTTTGGTCTGGAAAAGCAAAATAATGATTTTTATTTACATTTATAACTAACTTTTATCTGCAGACTATTCCGCATGAAAAGGCTTTTTGCATTATTAATCAGATGTTACCCTACTTCACTGCTTGAAAATTATACGAATAACCCACAAAACCTTTTTTTTTAGACACGACACAACACAGCAATCTCATTAATTTTATAACTAACTTTTGCCGCTGCTTATTTCGCATGAAAAGATAGGTAGCATTTTAAAAGGATTACCTTTTTATTTACACGCTTATTTCGGCCATTATTAAACGTAATCTAAATTACATTCTGAGAGAACGACGTCTAAAAAATGCGACATACCCGTGGAATAATTTGTGTTAAAAATTGTGCCGCACTGTCGCATCACGGCTATCGGTGGGAGCCTAAAGCAGGAAGGGGGATGTTTCCACCTACGAAATAATAAATTTGAATGATCAGTCTTTTCTGCTGAGTATCTACTGAGATATTCTGCAGGAATTTAATATTTCAAATAAGCGTTCCTATCTCTCGCCAGTAATATCAGTCCAGCGATTTGAATATTCCACCGTAGCTATCAACCACGGGTATTAATTTCCAGAGTTCCGTAAGTACGTCAAGATTTCGTCGGGACCTATTATAAACCCTACACCGGCTATCTGCTTGTCTGCCAGTTTGATTGTACTAGCTCATTCTACACTTCTCATCTTCACTTTGATTTTACATTGTATTTATTATGTTTACAAGTACCACTTCCGAACCTGTCACTTCACTTTTTTTACTTTTTAATTAATTTTTTATTTATATGTCTACTGCGCGTTCGAGCGTATGGTACCAGTGGGCTGCAGCTGAAAATCAGCGTTAGGTGGTAATAACTACTGTTGCTACCTGACATTATGCTGAGCTGAGGCCCTTTTGGCACAATATTGCTATATGTACTTAAGTTCTGATATTATCTATTTGTAAGGTGTTTTTTATTATTGTACCAATAAATGCAATTTTCTTTCTTTCTTTCTTTAAGGTTTTATCTTAACTGTAATTTAGGTAACCAGTTAAAATATTCAAGGAACACAGCCTCTACCAGCCAAAAGTAGTAGATTATGCACCGAGGGGATAAAGCAGTGTCTTATATCACGGGCGTCATATTGAATCCCGAACGCAATGAAAGATTCAGAGAGACAAGGCCTTCGCCCCAATCGCCGCAACAAAAGAAGCCGCGGTAGTCGCAGGGCGATCCGCGGCCACTGTAGTCGTGGGCCTGTGGACGGCGAGAGATGGGTTGCTCGCTGTCCGATCACCACCAGGCCCGGGTCGATAGCGCGTTGTGTTCCAAGCGTGCCTCAAAGATATGTCAGCATAGGAGACGGGGCCCGCTAGGGCCAGAGCCAGGCAGGATTGCGGAATTTGTTCTAAAGAGTCAACGCGGTCCGGAACGCAAAAGACTTTAGAAGAAACACGGATGGGTTTTAGTCAGTAAGAGTCTGACACTCAAAAAAAAACCGACACAAAAAAGTAATAAAATAATGGATTTAAGCTAGCCCAAGGCAAAGACATATTTATCCGTAAGAAGAATACTATAGGTACTTTTCACACCTACTGCAAGAAAATTGTGCTCAAGCTATGAAGAGAGGCCAAAGCTGTGCCCCCGTCCAACGCCGGGCAATTAAATACTACTATTGCACTGAATTTCATTATAAAGCAATAATGTGACTTGAATTTGGAACCTCATTTTGACCGCGCGACTATACCTAGCAGCGGAGGCCGACGGGCGTCGCTCCTGGACTATAATAACGTACTTTAGGTTAGGTATGTATATCAAATAATTAGACATTTTCGTGCAGGTGGTGTGAAAAATCCTTATTTAATTTGCCTAAGTATAACTTTTGCGTATGGTGTAAACTGTTATTAAAGTTGATAATAAATAAATAATAGGAAAAGCTTGTATTTATTCAATTATCTTATCGACTAAACTGGCAGTACAGTAAGTATTTTCATAATTAACTGAAATCTCAATCTCCTCAAAATTCAGGTTGGCTAGGTCGCCGACCCATTCAGTATTAGACTGGAGCTACGTGACTTTAATATTAAGCTGAACTGTTAATCTGTTAAGGCTCAACTCGAGCTGACTTTTGAACTCTAGGCTCTATTTAGTTTTCATAAACCAATTACCGATTTTGAATGAACAATGTTTCATTCGGTTTCTCTGCAATAAGTCGAAAGGCTCAGTAAGGTACTCACAAGTTCTGTGAAAGTTGTATGCTGAATGAAACTTTACAGCATGCAGGCCGGCAAAAACACAAAAGTAGGCTTAGCTAAATTTGAAGAGTCATTGGAATTAAGAAGAAATACTGATTGGGCTACTGACACCCGTAGAATCCGATAGGTTTTTTTTTTTTGACTGGGACCACTCGCAGTTCAGCACACTAAGGCTGGTTACTGCTTAACCGGACTATCCTGTGGTGGCCTCAAATGAATTTAAAGCCCCCAGCCAGGGCTAATCCGATAGCGTTCCAGCTGCCGATTAAGTAGCGAGGGATGTGTATGTTAAGAACCAATAGAATCATTGCGCTGAGCGAGGCCAGATAAATGAAGCGATTCTATTGGTTCTTAAAAAACACATCCTTCGCAACGCATCCTCGCACAGCTCTGGTGGAAACGCATTCTTAAATAGAGTGTAAACGTCGTAAACATAGTTTTTTTATTTTTGAATATCCTAGTTCTTATTATTCTTATTATTTACTGTATTTGATTCCCTTGAAGCACACCTGCTTACTAGTAGAGGTATGCAACGACAAAAAAACAATATTCCTTTTTATGGCAATTCTGATCTCGCCATGAAAAAATATTACCCGTTTATTAAAGAATAAAATAATACCTTCTCGACTAAATATTGCTCCATTCAAAGTTCCTTTGCCAGAAAATACACGAGAATTATGTGTATTTAATAGATTTTGTTCTCAAATAACATCCTTTATTTACCTTAATACTCGTCGTGTTTGACATTTACTTGAGTACCTAAATAGTAGATACGAGGTCAAAGCCGCAGGATATCATTACTCGCGGGATAAAATAATGTTAAATAAGCTTCCACAATACAAGCAAATGTCTTGAATATTTTATACCTCGATCTACTCGCACTAAGACTTTATTGTCCAACAAATTGCTATTGTTAGATGTTATTTGGTCAGTTAATACAAAAAGGCAATTTGGTACAAAGTGCCTTACAGCGCCTTAGTGAGTTTTGTATAAAAACTAGCTTTTTCCCGCGACTTCGTACGCGCATATCCCTTTTTCCCGGTTCCCGTAAGAATTTTGGTACGAATTATACACCTAAGCCTTCCTCATGAATAACTCCATCCATTAGAGGAAACCGCATGAAAATCATTTAAGTAGTTTTTGAGTTTATCGCGAACCGACAGACAGACAGTGCTGTTTTTTTTAGCTTTTCGTGAGCAGTTATAATTCACAACAAAAGTAAATATTTTCACAGCCCCTGTTTTCCTCGACAGTATATTAAAAAAAATCACGGTTCATTATTTCAGGTTTCAAATATCGGAATTTCAGAGTAGGTTAAAAAAAGAAACACATTATTCGGGAGCAAAACTTCATAATCTGCCTAGCCTTTTCCCAACTATATTAATAATAATAATAATATGGACCCTGTTCCCGATACCGGTGGGTATTTTATATATTTTTTTTGTTTTTTTTTTTTATTTTTAAAGCTTTTAAGAAATATTTAAAAATGTAAGAAATAAGTTTAAAAAAAATGAATAAACGGAATAATAATAATAAACATTTATTTCAGAATCAAGTTCCATAATTTGTTAGTACCAGTATAAAATGCCTTATATCTAGTGTTAGTAAATAAACTAATCTAACGGGTAGTTTTATAAATTTTAAACTAAGTACACCCGCTAGAGACTCTCCCATCCCAATCTACTTCACTGCATGGAGTCGTATCCAGCGTCCTAGAATCGGAGAGTCCCAGCGGTCTGCCAACGTCCTCAGGATAGTGTTGGGGCTGTCGCGAAACCGATATAATAATGATGCGCATCTCTTGCGCATGACGATTGTTAAGCTGTCAACATTTGCGTCGGCAAACATACCGTCGGCTTCCTGTCAAACCGGATCCGGCTGAATACCAGTATTTTAAGTGAAAGGCTGCCTACCAGACCTATTATGTTATGAACTGGTGTAAACAACAGACAGACATGAGATTTCAGCAATCCCACTCTATTTGTTATTGAGGAGTTCCGTTGCCTATCTCCGAAATTTGAAATGGAACCACTCCGAGAAAGTACTCTTTCAAAAAATACCCAAATCACTTAAAGTGTGCCTATAAAATTTGAAGAGTTCTCTCTATTTCTCCAGGATCCAATCATCAGATCCTGACTAGATGATCATGGGACCACCTGGGAAGTCTAAACTTTCAAACAAAAAAAAAATCCAAATCGGTCCAGCCATCTTCGAGTAATCGGGGAACATACATAAAAAAAAATGTTCCGACTATTTGAGAACCTCCTCCTTCTTGAAGTCGGGTTAAAAATAACACTCACATAAGTGAACATAACGTAACATCTAGATAAGATGGTGAGGAAAGTAATAAAAAAATATACTTGTATCTCTCAAAGATGATATTGAGCCCGTATACGACATTTATCTTTCCATTTACGAAAACTCCCATAAAACTGGGAAGTGAGTAGGTACTAACGCAATATATTTCGGGACGCTTTCGCGCCAAATAAAGTTGGCTGAGTGAAGGAATTTCTCGATTTTCACGACATTACCGAATATTGTGGGGTGTATCATTGGAATCATTAGCGTTGATGTTCAATTTGTAGGTTGGTAGGTAGGTACTAGGTATACGTCGTGGTCTAACGATGTAATGTACACATGGTTACACACTTAGGTTTCTATCTAGAATAAACTTCAATAGAAAGAAAGAAAATATATTTATTTGACATACTGATACAATTTTAAAACAACAACAATGTAGGCCTCACGGCTGCTCCAAATAGGTCCAGTTCAGAAAAAGTCCATACTAGCTGCCTAGCTGATTTTCAAATGTTTTTAATGCTTCCTAAAGAGGTAAAAATGTTTGTTTGTAAAGATAAACTCAAAAATAACAGATTCGATTATAAAAAATCATTAATTGTTATCATCATTGGGGTCGGCTTCCAGTCAAACCGGATTCAGCTTAGTACCAGTATTTTACGTGGAGCGGTTGCCTACCAGACCTCCACAACCTATTAACTGGGTAACACGGTAGTTTTTGGCAAGACTGGTGTCAGATTATCTGGCTTCTGACTATCCGTAACGACTGCCAAAGATCTACAAATGACAGCCGGGACCAACGGCTTAACGTGCTTTCCGTGGTTTTTAACAGTTATAAAGTAAAAAAACATTATCGCTGAGTGCCTTGTATCCCAGAAAATGCTCAGTTTCTGGCAATAAACCATGGAAACTAAGTCGCAGGAAAAAGCTAGCGTCTTAATAACACTGAAAAAAGTCATTTCCACAACACCTAGATGACAAGATGTCCTGTTTGTTAAGGAAGAGATGATATCGGTGAAATTGCGAATGTCGATCAATGACATAGGTACCTACTCGTAGTAGCAAGAAAATATTAATGAAAAAATAGCTAAGTACAGGCAAACGTCAAAATTGCCCTTACTGCTACGACACAGAGGCGTTGTCAATGTCAAATTGTGACCACGGTGATGAGGTTGCGGATAATTGTAACTACCTATATGTATTTCACATGTCACAGATTTCGTCTACGTGATTCATAAAGCTTGTCTGATGTAGTGACACTAAGCTACTCTTAAACTGGAAGAAGTCTTATTTGATCACAAGAAGTTACGGACATCGACTAATGATAACATTTACCAAACGGCCTGTCCTTAACAATGCTGAAAAGTTAGTTCACTTAATGGCTCAGATTAGAGCTCGATCCTCTACAAACTTGTCCCCGTTTCTGGTAGCCTACGAACTTTCTATCTTACTAATGTTTTAAATGTCTATCTGTCAGATGTGTTAGGATAATAATTATGGTGCTCCCACCATGCTGTTAAAAATGTTTACAACCATTTTCTAACACTAATATATTTACCACTTTATTTTACGTTACTTTTTCAAATGTTACGTGATGTAATGTAACGTAAAAGTAAGTAAGTAAATGTGGTGACTTAACATTGTGATCAAATGTTTGTTTAGAACATGTTTACTAATGTTTGTAAACATTTTTAACAGCATTGTGAGAGCTCCCTTAGTTCGTACAAATCACGCCTCAACGTACATAGAATCTGAACAGAATTTGATGGGAAAACGGAAAAATCATGGCTTGGATGAGGAGATGAAATAGGTAATTTATCCCGGTGGCATGTATATGTTCCCAGTAGTATGTATAAGTTTCGACTTTCGCACGGGCAAAGCCGCAGGCAAAATCAAATCTTCCAATAAATTCTATAAGTCACGTTCACTGCCCGGAAGCACTTGAACTTCAAATCCATCTGTCAAAATAATATCGCGGGCCATTGATTAATTGTGTTATATTTCAAACGGGCCGCGAGGCAAAGGACATTTTTTTGCTCAGCCTACCGATCTGAAAAATGGCCGAAACTCGACATCAATCTTGAGGGACTTCAGGTAATGGCCAGGGGAACGCCCTGTAATTGACTTTTAAGGACCAATAGTGATCATTTCTAAAAACTCTGCTAAGAACCTACTTTCTTAATTGGCCCTAATTTTCAGGCGTAGGACAATAATAATTAAATGTACCTTTCTGAAATAAACCTACTTCCTTTTTTTTTTTTTAAGTAGATGGTTGTTCTTGCTGATTCAGTAGAAAAGTACATAGCATTCCGAACGAAAAGATATTTGAATCTTAATATGAACAAACATTGCAAGATGCTGTAACTACAATCTTAAAGTAGGTACATAGTTCGGGATAGTAAGTACCGACTGCCCAATTTATCAGAGCAATCAGCCAATATTGGTCGCCATTTCGCCGACCCCAAACCGCCGTTTTGATCAGCAATTGAGCCCAAAGTATGAATATAACATGAGCAAAATATGTATCCTTTGCAAAACGAATCAAAGCGGGCAACGATGCGAGTTGGTACCAAACGGGCAATCCCGTTTCAGGCACAAGAATTAATGTGTATACGTTTGTATGGTAAAAAAAGGCTGGTTCATTGTTATCCGGCTCGTATTTTACACTGTGCAATCAAAACTTGTGTAATCCCCGGCTTTGGGCGCGGGACAAATGGCATCATCATGCAAACATACAATGCATCGTAGGAAATACATCGACAAAGTGTGCCCGTTCCCATTAACTGCACGAAGATTTCGATTTGTGGTATGAGAGTCCAATAATCAAAATACATACGGACATTTTTTTTCATAAATATACATATACTATGGAGACATTTATTTATTTTTTTATTTATTTTGTTCAGGTTAACCAACAATTGTTTACAGCAGTACATTAGCAAGTTGTTATTTATAACAGAATAAGTGTTGCCCAAAATCGGTCTTGGTCTTGCAGTCTTGGTCTTGTTCTTGCATTTTTGCAAGACCAAGACTAAGACCAAGACCGCCTAATTTTAGCAAGACCAAGACCAAGACTGACTGTGCAAGATTTAAGCAAGAACAAGACCAAGCCTGCGAGACTCTTGCGTCTTGCAATTAGGATTTTTTTTTAAATATACTTGGTATAAAAATATGTTTTTAAAAGCAATCATATTTTTTTTTTAAACAATCACGTTTTCACAGTAGACCCCTTCGAGTGTCGGTTTGTCCCAGCACTAACGCGCGCCGCACCAACGAACGATACCTACATGTTTTATTAAAATTATTTCTTATTATTAATTCTTGGTCAAAAGAATTAATATAAAGTAACAGTAATGTCAGCTATTGTGTACTGTTCTGTAATTTCATTTGTGTGGTATTTTTATTTAAATAAATGGTAAATTCAGTAAATTGTATATCTAGTTTTTTTCCATTTCATATAAGGTGAGGGTCTATCAATCTCTTTCTAGACAGATAATGTTCTTTAAAATACAGTCAAGTTAATGTCATTAATTGGTTTTCTATGTTAAAACCGTGTTTTAGTACATTGAAGATTATTAAATGTCAACGTTTATTAAGAAACAGACTGACTCCCGCGCGACACAGTTGATAGCTCAGTTGGTTAGTTAGTTAGTTAGAGCATCGGCACTGACCGCTTAGGTCGTGGGTTCAAACCCCAACCGGTGTCAGTTGTTTTTTTGAATTTCTCATGAAATGTTTAGACATTTATTAATTTATAGTTGGTCTTTACCATGGCAATGTTAATTCGAGCTCAAAATGTACCTACTCTGTTGCGTTGTTCTAATATCTAAAGTAACGTTTAATAAATAGCGACAAGCTAATAGGTAATTGCAAGACTTGCGAGACTCTTGCTGCAAGACCAAGACCAAGACCAAGACTGGGAGTGCAATACCAAGACCAAGACCAGGTGTATTGATGCAAGACCAAGACTGGCCAAGTCTCGTCTTGTTCTTGCATTTGGGCAAAACTAAACAGAATACAATTGCGGGTGCAACAATTAATTATAGGTTAACACCGCTAGCACAAAAAACAGTGGTAAAACCATTAATTATTAAATTAAATTACAATAGATTCATTAAAATATAAGTGAATATAATGTGAAAAAAAAATTAATAACTTAGAACATTAACAAGATAAAAAAAATAAAAATAAAATACTAATTGATAATTGCTTGACATCGATATGACAATAAATGAAAACACTGACAATAACTGGGTAACACTAACACGGTGCCCTTGGCAGACTTGCGTTACATTTTCTGGTTTCTGACTATCCGTAAGAACTGTCAAAGATGAACGACAGCCAGGATCAATCCGAGACACATGGCATTGTATGAATTATCACCCATGGACCGACATCAGCAAGCATTGCTTAATCTCGAAGATTGATCCATAAAGACCGAACGTGGGTGACAAAAATGATAAAATCTATTACATGGCAACATTTCATGGGTAGGATACCTGCTTAGATACGCCATAAGAAAATAACATGGAAAAGCGATTTATGAATGTAAAGAGAATGCATGGGTATCAAGCTTCTTCAGGAAACTAATAAACCTCTTGGTTTGCATTTACTTTTGAAATTTCATATCGGTTACAAAAAAAAAACATTTCCGGGACGTGCACGGGCCGTTGTCCGTCACAACGTGGTTCGACACGTCCCGGGTTTGGCCGAGACAAGGAGGTGTGTGAGCGATCTCATATGAAATGTACGTTTTCCTTGTTTAACCTTTATTAGGAAGACTGAAGGGAGTTGAAACAAGTTTGACATTATTTGTCGTACACAAAAATCGATAGCTCATTTCTTTCACTTTTATTTGAGACCAACAAAAAAAAGCGTAAGATTGAAAGCTAGCGCGAAAAATTAACTTAAACGTAACAAGTCATTCTGATTCAACTCCCCTAAAACCGTGGTAAGTTGAAACAGGGCTGGAGGGGAATTGAAATGTCACTATATTATTATTTTCTAAAACATTATTTTGTCATTATAATGTTGTTATGTACTTATTCGATTAAAAAAGCTGCAGCTACTTCCAAAACACATGAGTATAATCTCTGCCATGTGATCCAATTAAATAATGTTACATTACATTGTCTCAGATTTTTTCCCGAGACCTCAAGTAGATTGGAATGTTACATTTGGGGATAAGATAAGCTATCCTGATCCTTTACTGTATTAATATTACCACAATATCATATTACTTTCCCACAAACTATATTCGTACAATATCGCTAGCTAAGTTTCATAATGCCGTCCGTAAGAGGTCGTTTAAATCGACGGCCAAGTGCCCCTTGCAATCGCAACTGCGAAGTTACTTCGAAAGTGCAAAATTGTGTTTGAAACTCGAGCAAGTCACGTAAGTTTCATCACGGAAGGTAAGAAAGCCCTGTACCAACTGCATTCTGGTTTAGCTGCTATTATATGAGATTAAATGGGATTAAGCGATCACCGTGTCGCACTTTCGAGACAATTTACGAGACTAGAGCAACGCCTCGAGTCGTAACTTTAAGTATTACGGTACTAAGGAGATGTAGTTAGATTAAATTAGTACATTTTTCATCTTCTAAACTAATATCGTAAAAAGGTGAAATTGTTTGGACGAGGTGATCTCTAAAATAATGCTTATATTCTTCTATGGATCAATTCGAATTCAAAAATTATTTCACTGATATGAAAAAAAACTATCACTGAGTGCCGCAGGCTCCTTTATTCCAGAAGAAACAAAAGCAAAGCCACAAGAATAAACTAGTTAAGATACTCTTAACATATCGTGTGAGCAAGCAAAATACAACACACGCTCCAGTATTTTATAATTAGTTTAGAAAATTGTTAAATAACGTATATAAAATGTAAGTAAAAATGCAAAACAGACGCCCCTTGAAATTGAATCAAGAATCCTAATCCAATTTCATAAATAAACGTGCTCAGATTCTGAGCAAACGAGACATTAGACGCTTCGCGAATAAATGTAGCTGGTAGGTACCTACATGACTGAGAATGTAACGAGTCTACGTAAGCCTGTACTGTTATTTATTCTGATGCTTTAGGCAATGTTATGAATGCTTAAAACCCAAAATGAGTTTGTTTGTCTCGCACTATCCTAGTACCTAACTTATATGAAAGTTGTGAATTAAGATATGTTGAATAACATGGAATAAATCTAGTTCATCCTGTATAATTAAAGTCGTCCTTAGATATGTAATTGGATGTGTGTGTCGTTGCTTTTACGAGACATTATCAAATGCTTGGCCGTCATTTCGCATGACTAATCGAGGAGGCAAAGTTTCAATCAGCGTTGTAAAAAAAAAACTAAAATCTTAAATTCGGACAAGCGACATCCATATGGGTGTACGAGCGTAGTAAATTTACTATCTTTTTGATACAAGGTTTAATAAGAAATATTATTTCAAGGATTTACAGAAAAAAACCCTTATGTTTATGGAGGGATGACCGGCTAGTGTACGCAAAAATATGGTAAAAACCGTCTTAATTCGCGAGACAGCATCGCTATGGATTATCGCGGTGCAGTGTCTCCAACGGGACGCGCCTGTTTGTGTATCTGTATGTCACCTGCGGAGGACACACTCTGTGGAGGCGTGCCAATGTGCGAGTAGTTTCTATTTATTCAAGTAATGGACGGCTATGATAATAATGTCGGATTGTGACTTTGGCGGAAGGAGTTGCAGGTTCCATCTTATTTATCCCGACTATGGCGAAGCAAAAGGTGGGTTATGATTTTTGGCAATAGAAAATAGGCAAGTATATTTTGTTTTTGTAACTTTTAAAGTGCTATTTTAATAAATGAAACTACGGTAAATTAATCAACTCCTTAATACAGTGTCATAAATCGTATGAAATAGGTACATACATGTAATGGTACGTATGCAGAAACAAAATTGGTCTCTAGTAATTCTCCCACAGAACATTTATAACAAAAACTTCAACAAAACAAAAACCTTAACGGTACTAATTAGACCGTTTTACGAGCTTTAGGGTTCAAGGAACGCTGAACAAAAACAATTACAACGCATAATACGCCTTATAATCGTCCCACGAAACCCAACAAAGCAAAAACTGCCCCTGAATATGCGATGCTACGCGTCCTAGATATTTAATAAAGCTGTTATGAAACTCATTTTGACGAACAAGAATTTGTATGTACATTCCTTGTTTGTTCCTCTGTGTATTATCATGTTTGAAACGACAAGCAGATTATAAGCGCTTTGTAAATAGACGAACACGTTGCCAAACGAAATTCTAGGCGCCTAAATCATACCACAGCTGTACGCGTCGTAAATTACATAGAAAAAAACGAATATTGATTTTACAAGCAAATAAAAAGCGTGTCACGTAGCCAGAACAAAGGCATGGGTCTGAACCTCGTGAAAAATAACTTAAAATGCCTCTACAGCGGTTCGTAGATAGTGGGAACGAGCTTGGCAGCTTGCCAAATACAGAACTGTCCTGTTGATACTCTGGCCGTATCTTAATTAAGTAGGTAGGTACGAGTGTGCCTAACACAGTGTACTGTGGTATTGAACGTAGCGGCTGCCAGGAAACTTTTCATACAAGAATGGATCAAATATAGAATATTGCTCCGGACTCGAACACGATCTCCATATGGAGATGAAGTTTGAACTGTTTTCGGGCGACTTTTTGCGTAGCACGCATACGCTACGCCGTAGCACTCGAGCAGCTACCTCGACAAGTTTTGGTATTATTTTCATACATTTCTGAGATTTGCGGAATGATATCAAATATTGATGCTGGAAATTTAAAAGGATATAGTTTTGGAAACAAAAGATAGTTGAAAGGGGGAACAATTTAAGTCTACTTGCCCATTGATACAACTATTATAAAATCCTTCGTGTCAATTCCCATTTTGCAGATAAGGAAAATCGATTATGACTCCTTCAAAGTGTCTCGTTCAGAAAGTTGCCTAGTATCGTAAAATGTCCGGCTTCTTGTAACTTGTTGTAAAACATTAAACACTTGTCAATGTGGTACTGATCAACTACCGTGCCCATTCCGTGCGGTATAAAACTTTTCTCATTTCCGTAGCAAGCACAAGAAAACAGCCTTTTAGCGTGTTCCTAATAACAATTTGAATTTCCTTTAGGTCTAATGATTGATGACATTATGCTCCGAGGCTTAACAAATTAGGTTACTTGAAGAGTCATTGTGAAACTTTGGGCATTAAGTTATTTTTACTTTTTTTCAGAGATTATGTTATGACTCAAACTGTTTTAACGTTCTTACTTTTTAGGTATATCGATTTTATTTAGGTATTTTCAGTCAAAAAGTGATAGTGGCGAAAATGAATACCAGTAGGCTAAGTCCGGGGGAGATGGCCGTACAAGAGAAATAGCCAGTTGAAAGTAGTGCGAAACATCTCCCCCGGACTTATCCTATAGTTGATGAATCTGGGAGTACCCATGTCGAAAGCGAGAAACATCGAACTAGTTGCTGAGGCGACGTTTTTCAGCTGAAATAATGCTTATAACGACAGAGAATCATCAATCAACGGAATTTCCACGTCCTTTTATGTCCTCAATACAATGATATACCATCTGGCCGTCTGTGACTAATCGTACGATAATGCTACTTTATCACTAGACGACGCGTCTCCTTGTCACAGATGTACGCCCAACTGCGTAACCAATATGTCGATATTATTAAATCTGTGCACACTTGTTCGTATGATTCAAACGATCTACAAAGGCCTTGACGTAACACGATCCCGTTTATGTCAAGAAAACACAGAACACGGAAAAGCGAGCAACGACTGCTAGAAACGTTATTTTACCCATAGGTAAACTGGCAACGTAGAAACTGAACCTTTTCTATCTAGGTGAAAGATAGGTAAAGTGATCGCGTGACCAGTGGTTACCTTTTCTAGAAGATAAGTGATTTGCATTGCCACAAGCTTGCAGTGACAACAGAAAAGGGACAGGTATTGGACGCACAGTCACTTTGTCACTCTCCATGGAGTGATCAATTTTGTGAGGGTATTGCTACGAAGCAATACCATAGAAATAAAATTCTATTAAATAAACCAAACGTATCAATTTTTACTAGCACTACAAAGCAAAGCACGGAAATGGTTTTGAGTAGTGAAGGTGATAAAAGTAACCTTATGTTGGGCTGGATGTGATGCGGTATGTATCCAGGAACCACAAGACTTGATCACTTATCTTCTCTTTTCCGTATACAATTTAAACTTAGACTGTTGACAGGCTCTACGCCCTGTATATTTTCATTTGCTGGCACATAGGTATATTTATGGATGGCAACGTTTTATATTTCCTTCACGACAGTGGCAGCTACTCAATTGCTTCCTCGCGTTGAGCGGCGTCATTTTATATTGCAGATTCGTAGGTACTCTAAAAATATACTCTGGACAGTGTAGACAACATAAAAAAAAATATTTTACATTTTTTTTTGTATTCTATAAAATTATTTATTACCTAAATATAATATTCAAGTATGTATTTATTTTATTTACCCATGGCCGTATGTCACTGCGGGGTGCCAACTGAAAACCAGCGCTGAGTGTCTGACGCCCAGCAAATGCTGAGATGGTAACCCTTTCAGCATGGGCACACTCAGCACTATTATACTATATCATTATTACGTTTCAGTATGTTTTCTTTTAGTTTTGTTTTAATATGTGTTTGTTGCTGTTGTGTTGTGTATGTTTTCTATTATATTCTATTCTATTCTTAAAAGTAGCGCGCTCAACGCACATTTGGCCTCACGAACTTTAGCCTGCTCCCCTTTTTTCTTGTATAGGAAATCTTCAAATGACTCCTCCAGCTCTGCGTGTAGAGGAAGGCAGTTTCGGACTCTTACTGACTAAAACCCAACCGTGTTGTTCCAAATGCCCTTTAGGTTCCAGGGCCGCGGTAACTCTTTCGAACAATTCCGCAACATTTAGCCGCTCCCTGCATGGCATTTCCATGTTCTGTGCAAGGCTCAATCATTTTTATTTTCTTTGTTTTAGTTCAAGCGAAATGATCTGATTTATATAAAACTTTGTTCGAGTTACAGCTTTATTGCCCTCCTGGGACTTGAGAGGGACAAAACTGTTGAATTGTTGCTCAGGTACCTAAGTTGAAAGCCCTTAGTAACACGGACTTACATTTTGATGAATCAAATAATTAAAATCATACTGTTTCCAACATTAAAATCCATATTGTTTTTACAATAAGGACACATGAAAGAAGAAGAAGAAAAACACAAACAAAATGCTTTTTACTACGGCATACAAGTTCTGAGCAATAATTAAAAAAATAAAACCTTCAAAACTTAGTGCTGATTTTTCAATAGTTAGGTAACTTTTAACTGAAGAATAAATATAGCCGTTTGAGATATTTCCCTTACAAAAACTGTCAAACCTCCATTTTTATTCCTCAGATAAAAGTTATCTGACTATTGAAAAATCAGCCCTAATAAAAAATACGCAACTCTTTTAGTCGATACGGACCTCTAAAACCTCGAATAAATAAATCTCTAAGAAGGTTCATATCACATCAAGAAGCTTAAACAATTCAGGCCATTTTTAATTAGAAATACGAAAGAACGCCATTTGAATATTTAAAAAGAAAGAAATTAAAAATTAAAAATTAATGGCATTTTATTATTTTTTCACGAGAAACGGTCAATGTTCGACAAAATCACGTCGAAAGAGGTTGAACTTTGCATTAAATATACTAAAATTTTTTTAAGGTTCAAGCAAGTTTTAGATTGGAGGCGAAAAATTGAGCTCGGGTCTTAGTAGTTCTTGCGTCTTGGCTATGCTTTCAAAATACATAATTTCCATTTATATACTTTCAGTTTACCAATGTAAAAATACTGCATCAAATCAGAAAATGTGGAGCATGAAGTCAGGTACATACTGTAGACCTTAATAAAGTAAGAGAACTGCTAAAATGTATTGAGAAACTTTTAATTACATGTGAAATTCAGGCCGAATGTTAATCTGGGATAAAATGGAGTCATTTAGCCAATTCTGGATAAGGGATTATTGCGAATAGGGTCGTTGGACGACTTTCAACAGACCAAAGGTCGTTTTTATAATAATAATTTGAAGTTTGAATTTAGAACAACTTTTCTTGCTTATCATGCTACTCGATTTAAAAGAGGCAACAAAGGCTAACGATTACCAGGAAAGTTTGGAATTTATTACGTTATGTCCTTTCTTAGCTCTGGCAGTCGTTAAAAATGGTGTGAGGTTCAAGTATTTTTCGCTCTTAACAATTTGAGAATGGAGAATGGAAGAAAAAAACGTGTTGCGCCGATCCCAAGTAACATGGGATGAGGGTAGGAAGATGATGAACATTTTGGGCTTTGCTTTTGATTCTGATTGCCCTAGCGATGTTTTTCAAACGTAGGCTTCATGTTTCAATAGTTTTGATTTGTATTTGCTTGTACTTACCAGAATTTTGCCATTGTATATTGGGGGGAGCCGGCCATAATATTTAAATAATTTTTCAAGCACAATGTTTTTTCCCGTACAGAAGCAGCACTATATTTTTCTGCAGAGCTCAAAAACGTATTCAAATATCGAATATTCCATTGAAACAGCGATACCGAAAACTAAGAAATGCGTAGTATTATTTTAACCTTACGAGTAAGTATATTTGTTCTACGCCAAGTACTTACTAGCTTATCATAAGCATACATAATATTCTCAAATATACTTTTGCATATTGCTCTTCTTCACTTTAAAAGCACATTTCATTTATTTAATAAAACCTTATTTATGGCCTGAGTATGGTCCTATCCTGAGGTAAATAATATTAGATTACAATAATCGTATAAACTTATTAAGTGCTGTGTACAATTATCGGCTTACTAGGATAATATTCAAACTTTACCTCTCCAGAAACTCCTAATATTATAAATGCGAATGTGAGTTTATTTGTTACGCTTTCACGCCTAAATGGTTGAACCGACATCGATGAATTTTGCTACAGAGATAGATGGGACTTTAAGGTGGTTATATGCTACTTTTTTGCGAAAATAAAACTTGAACGCCAACGAAGCCTCGCCTGTTTGAAACATATAAAAGTATTATTACAGTGATTACACTAAAAAAAACATTTTATTATGTAAGTAAACCGTTATCGTGGAATAGCTGGCAGGCTGGCACTCGATTTATCCACGTCTGCCGCCTCATAGCGGCTGACAGGTGGAGCGAGGCAACGTCCTCAGGCACTACTCGCTACCTGCGAGCATTCCTTTGAAATATCAGTTTGTTTGTGACCTTCAGGGGCTTTCCGTTGTTATTCTTAGAAGTTTTCTAACCCTAGCTGTTTGCTATTTTTGGTCCTCGTTGTCGTAGACATGATGAAAGATAGAATTATGAAGTAAGCCTGAAGAAGTTGGTCGTGTCGGATCGCTGTCCATCAGACTTTGCGAGTAAAGGGACCGAAGAGTATACTTATGCATAATAATATATGCGTAGGTACCTACTTGGCAAATATCTGTTGAAATTGGCCCACGTGACCGAAATTCGGTCGGGAGAATTAGAAATCCCTTGGGAGTTCTGTTGCCAAGACTACGATGAAACGTTAAATTCTTACGAGTACAAAGACGCAAGACACGGCCAAAGTCTCAAATGGTTGCAGATGCTCCAAGTAAGTACCTATTGACTGTTGGCACTGCTCTGATACTTGCCTGTACGAATCCGTGTACCTAGACTTGGTCTAAAACTGTGACCAATACCTAGACCCGGTTTCTATAAGGAAATTATCGCTAAGGAACTTACCTGAGAACTCACCCTCCAATGAAAATAAAAATAATGAATAAATCAACAGCCAATAGCATTACTTGCAATTAGTTTATAATATAATTTCAATTTGATATAATTTATCTGCTGACATCGGGGATCTACTAGCTTTCTTCATAATCCACAAGCCATTCTACAGAAACAAAATAAACTGTTGACCAGCTTTTTCACGGAAGGCCCGGAACTATTAAAACATGTTTAATGAAACTTCAAGTTGGCCTTAATATTCCGCTGGAAGGTCAGTGAATAGCTGTTTCAGAATAGTTTTTAATTTTTACAACATTTCGTGGAATTTAATTGGCGCCGTTATGAACAGTTTTAGAGCAAGGTCGGGCGAGGAAGGTTAGTTAATGTAATTTATTAGGCTACTTTGATTGGACACCGCGTTTGGCTATTTTTAGGACATTTTATTTTGATACGGTTTAGAAAACTATGGTGTATTTGGTAGCTGTTTTAGTGGAATAAAATCGCTAATAATATAATTGAGATAGTGGTCAAACGCAAGCCTATATATTTTTTGCTTTTGCTTTTTTATCTCTTTGCAGAATAAGTACTGATTTTGTTTCATAAAACAATACTGTTACGAGCTTGGGGTTCGTGACAATTAAAAACAGCCGACGAAATAACCAAAAATGACACTTTAATTTAACAACACTAATTACAACTTCAAACTCACTAATTATTAAACACAAGTTCACCAGTGATCACTTTATTCGCACTTGAAGATCGCTTTCGAAGTATTCGCTTGTATCGCAAATTCAATACTGCCTCGGTCGCGGAATACGCGCTCCTTTTATAGGTCAGTTTATTCTAGAAACTTCCATTCTCGAAACATCTGGAAAGTACTCGTAACTACCGCTGCCGACTGACTAGATACCGAGAAGTGTAGAATGTTCTGGCAAAGAAATGTCTAGAAGGTACTTGACTCTACTAGTTCTGCTACTCGATACTAGATGGCGCTAGTAGTAACTTAATGTACCCGACATTAATTCTGGCGCGTAACACTGCCCCCTCCTAAGACATGCTCGTTCCGAGCATTATCGGTCCCATAATAACGCGCCAGTCGATCCACATGGACGATCTTAGGAGCACTTCTTGTACCTTTCTGTATACGGTAGGTCACGTCGTTAATTTTTGTCACAATCCGGTACGGCCCGTCCCATTTAGCTTGAAGCTTAGGAGATTTCCCTTTACTGCGAACTGGATTGTGCAACCACACTAGTGAACCTTCGTCGAACCCTTTATTGTTCATTTTGCGGTCATAACGGGTTTTCATCTTTTCAGACATTTGCTGGCCCGATTGTCTGACGTGCTCATAAATGTCATTCATTTTGTTCCGCAAGTCATTCGCATAATCGGTTATATTGCGTGGGGCATCAGGTGGTATTCCGGTGATCAGATCTGCAGGCAGCCGCAATTCTCTTCCGAAGTTGGCGAAGGCTGGTGTCACCGATGTACTTTCGTGAACAGCACTTCGGTATGACAGCAAAAACGGTTGTATATGCTTGTCCCAATCGCGTTGCCGGTTTTCCACGACTTTTGCCAGGTATCTCTCCAATGTCTGATTAAATCGTTCCACCATTCCATCCGATTGTGGGTGGTAAGAAGTTGTTCTCGTTTTATGAGTACCCATAACTCGACAAGTTTCCTGGAATATTTGGGACTCAAAATTCCTTCCTTGATCGCTGTGAATCTCCAAGGGTACTCCAAAACGACAGAAGACTTCATGAACTAGTTTATCTGCAACTGTTGAGGCTTCTTGATTTGGAATGGCGAAGACTTCCGGCCACTTAGTGAAGTAATCCATTACAACCATGAAATACTTGTTACCACTTTCACTTTCCGGAAAAGGTCCCGCAACATCTAGGGCTATCCTTTCCCATGGTGCACCGACGTTGTACAATTTTAATGCACCTCTTCTGCGAGTCTGAGGTCCTTTTACAGCCGCACAACTTGTACATTTGCGACACCAGTCCTCGACATCGTCACGACAGTGGACCCAGTAAAACCGTTCTCTTATCTTCAGTAGAGTCCGTTTTACTCCCATATGGCCTCCTGAAGAACCATTATGGTACAGCTGTAGGACATTCGGTACTTTTGCTTTAGGGACAACCATTTGCAAATGACAGCTGTCTCCCCGAGCATTTTCCCATTTACGGCACAGGACTCCATCCTGAATCACTAAGCTGTCCCATTGGGCCCAATAACTTTTTGTGATCGAACTCATCGCTGAGACGTCACTCCACGTGGGCTTAGGAGCACTGGCCTTCATCCACTCCAGAATCGGCTTGATGTCCGAATCTTCCTGCTGTGCACATTGTAGGCTTTCCTTCCACTCGCTGCTGAGGTCTGTCTTGAGCATCCTCACAGGTACGACTTCTTTACCCTCTTGCCTAGTACAATGCTTGCAGTCTTCAGGGCAAGGTCTTCTTGACAATGCGTCGGCGTTGCCATGAGATCTTCCGCTGCGATGTTCAATCACAAAGTCATATTCCTGCAGTAGTTCAATCCATCTCGCAACTTGTCCTTCTGGATTTTTGAACTGCAATAGCCATTTGAGTGCAGCATGGTCTGTACGTAAATGGAATTTCCGTCCCAGCAGATATTTGCTAAAATGCTGCAATGACTTTACCACAGCTAGCAATTCCCGTCTCGTGACACAATAGTTCCTTTCTGGTTTCGACAATGACTTGCTGAAGTAGGCTATCACAACCTCTTGATCGCCATTCCGTTGAGATAACACACCGCCAAGTCCGATGTCACTAGCGTCTGTGTCAACTATAAATTCCTTGTTCGCGTCAGGATACCCCAAAATAGGTGTTCTGCACAGACGTTTCTTTAGCTCCTGGAATGCGACGTCGCAACTTTCATCCCAGCAGAAATGTCGCTTCTCCTCGGTTAGTTTGTGGAGGGGCTTGGCTATGTCCGCAAAGTTCTTGACGAATCGCCGATAATAGGAGCACAAACCCAAAAATGCTCTGACCTGCGTCTTGTCTTTTGGATTTGGCCAATCTTTAACAGCGGCGATTTTCTCTGGATCCGTGCGGATGCCTTCTTCCGACACAACATATCCCAAAAAGCTGACTTGACGTTTGAAAAGTGAACACTTCTTTGGACTCAACTTGAGATTTGCACTCTGGATCTTCATGAGCACGCGTTCCAGGTTTTGAAGATGTTCTTCAAACGGCCTACAATGATGATGTCGTCCAAGTAGACCAAACAGGCATCGCCAATTAACCCGGTTAGTACAAGTTCCATCAATCTTTCAAACGTTGCCGGAGCGTTGCATAATCCAAACGGCATAACATTAAATTGCCACAGGCCCTTTCCTGTCGAGAATGCAGTTTTCTCCTTGTCCTTAGGGTCGATTTCAACTTGCCAGTAACCACTTTTTAAGTCTAGCGTGCTAAACCATTTCACTCCAGTAAGCATGTCCAGCGTGTCATCAATTCTTGGCAAAGGATAACTGTCCTTCTTCGTGACGTCGTTTAGACGACGATAGTCAACACAAAACCGCATGCTGCCATCCTTCTTTCTTACCAGCACTACTGGTGAACACCATGGACTGGATGAAGGTTCTATAACACCATCCTTCACCATTCCTTTAATCATGGTTTCCACTTCCTTTTCACGTGCTACCGGCAACCTCCTTGGTCGCTGACGGATAGGCAATTCTTCTCCTGTGTTTATTTTGTGTTGAACTAAGCCAGTCTTTCCGATGTCACCATCGTTTGAAGAGAAAACACTGGCGTACTTCTGTAACATCTTCTTTGCCTTGACCAGTTCATTTTGAGACAGAGCGCTGCGACAGTCGTCTAAAAGTGTGGTCACTTTCGTTTGTGCGTCCTTGCTGAGGGTCCCAGTCGAAAGATATTGGCATCGACGCAACCAATCCACTTCCTCGCAAGTACCAATCAGAGTGCCTTTTTCTATCATCTGTTCCTTATCACTAAGGTTCAGCACACGTACCCCTGAGATGTCGGTGGCTCTGACCAAAGTTCGTGCCACTTTCCATGGAAGGTCAATGTCTACCTTTTCCACGAGTACACAACGATGATTCTGCCCAGGATTCCGAGGAAGACTAACCGGCACAATCGTTTCCAATCTCGGAGGAAGAACAATCTTCTTTAGGCTGTACACATTTCCCGGTAACGCCCCTTCCATGAAAAGTTCTTCTTGTCCACATTTCATTACTCCTTGATTAACGTCGATCTCACAACAATTCTTCCTCATAAAGTCTAAGCCCAGGATGCAATCGTCCATTATATCAGCCACGACAACATTATGCAGGTAGATTCCGTTGCCTAGCTTCAACTCCATCTCTCTCTCTCCTCGGACGGGTATACGCTGACCAGTGGCTGTTACCAAATTTATGCGGTCTCGGTTGAGTACGGAGTCCCCAAGGAACCGACTTACAAGTTGGGAACTGACGACCGTGCGAGAAGCTCCAGTGTCTATAGTCAGCTTACAAGGCATTCCGTTGACCTCGCCTTTGATGATTAGGCTATTCCCGTCATGGGTTTGTGAGATCGAAATCTTTGGGGCTCTTTGAACATCAGCCAGCACCCGCCCCGCAGTCCTGGCTTTCACTCGTTTCCCTGCTGTTGCTGGGCGATGCTGTTAGCCGCCCTACCCTCTGGAGATTGGCTACCTTCCCTTTCTGCAGTCCGCTTAGGGCAACTGGATCGAAGGTGGCCCCTTTCCCCATAGCCGTAGCACCTAGGGCTGTATCCTTTTAAACGGTCGCGAACTGAAGCCGCTGCAACCTCCCTGACGCGATGGGAACGATGATCCTGCCGTACAGCTTCCACCTCCAGTGCATGAGCCAAAGCGTCCTTAAGCGTCCCGTGGTGCCCGAGCCTCACAGCAGCTCTAACTTCAAGATCGCGGATTCCATCGGTGAATGCCTGCACCAGGTTCCCTTCGATGAGCGCAGGTACGGACTGGTAAGCTTTTCGAACCAGCTTCTCCAATTCAAGGGCCCACTGCTGCAGGTTTTCACCGCTGCGTTGCACGCGATCCTTGAGCTGCGCACGAAACACGTGTTCCAGATGAGCGTCGCCATATCTAGCTTCCAACGCCTCAAGAAGCTGCTCATAAGTCACTTCCTTATCGAGAGCTTCTAGGACAGTTAAGGCCTGGTCGCGCAGGCCTAGGGTGAGAGCAGTCATGGCCTGATTTTTACTCCACCCATTCGCCTTCACAACAGCCTCAAACTGTCTTTTGTAGGCTGACCAGGAAGATGTCCCATCGAACGGTGGCACTTTGAATCCACGTAGCGAAGGTGTAGTAGCTACTGACACTGCCACCCCATCTCCAATTTTTAGGTTGTCCATTGTTTTTTTCATTTCAGCAATCTGGGTTTCAGCTTCTATCAGCCGGTTCTCATGCTGAACTACCTTATCTTGTACGACTTTAATTTCTTTTCCGAAAGTGGCGTGCAGATCCTTCATGAGGAACGTCTGTTCTTCCTGGCGGCGCATCTGCTCCTCTTTGTCACGCTGGAGCTGTTCTTCCAACCGACGGGCCTGTTCCTCCTGTCGGCGGGCCTGTTCCTCCTTGTCACGCTGCAGCTGTTCTTCCAACCGACGGGCCTGCTCCTCCTGCCGGCGAGCCTGTTCCTCTTTGTCACGCTGCAGCTGTTCTTCCAACCGGCGGGCCTGCTCCTCCTGACGGCGGGCCTGCTCCTCCTGACGGCAGGCCTGCTCCTCTTGACGGCGGGCCTGTTCCTGCAGCATCAGCATCAGAGCAGCAAAGTCTGGTGCTGCAGATGCTGGAGCTGCTGTGGACGGACCGGCCTCCACAATCGGCAGCTGGCCCTCCGACGTCAGCGGCGTTGTACCTCCAAAACGCCTCTGGTCCGTCTCCTGCTGACGTTGACTCCGGGTACGGATACCCTCCGTGTCGTCCTTTGGTAGAATCGGCATGGTTTAAATATCCACTCTTCTGACACCAATTGTTACGAGCTTGGGGTTCGTGACAATTAAAAACAGCCGACGAAATAACCAAAAATGACACTTTAATTTAACAACACTAATTACAACTTCAAACTCACTAATTATTAAACACAAGTTCACCACTGATCACTTTATTCGCACTTGAAGATCGCTTTCGAAGTATTCGCTTGTATCGCAAATTCAATACTGCCTCGGTCGCGGAATACGCGCTCCTTTTATAGGTCAGTTTATTCTAGAAACTTCCATTCTCGAAACATCTGGAAAGTACTCGTAACTACCGCTGCCGACTGACTAGATACCGAGAAGTGTAGAATGTTCTGGCAAAGAAATGTCTAGAAGGTACTTGACTCTACTAGTTCTGCTACTCGATACTAGATGGCGCTAGTAGTAACTTAATGTACCCGACATTAATTCTGGCGCGTAACAATACTTTAAAGATAGCTGGTAAAATAGTGCAACAATTTAATTTTGAAATACTTGACATTTCTTAGTTTTTATCAAACCAGTTTTTTCACGCTTTCTATCAGAGAAAGATTTTTTGATGTGTAACATCTTTCTTCTCGCTTTCCTGCAATCTGTGAGAGTGTGTAACAGGGAGCTGGGGCAGCACGCGCTTTTGACCAATAAGCGCGCGCGGTCGTTGATTTTGCCTTCATGTGACGTCTCTCGGAAAAAATGATTCAGGTATTATTTCAAATGACTTTTCGGAACGAAGAATAATTATATTTTATGAAAATTGCTTTCAAATAAAATAAAACAATCATAATCGCATAATGATGTTACACATCATATGCGATTACTCGCTCGTTTTTTTGAAACCAGATCAGTATTTCCAGAGATAACCTTTAACAAACACAAACACACAATTAGCTTAATTAAGTTTGCAAGAAATATAAAGCAAAAGAGTTGTGTGACTATTTTTGGTGTACAATAAAGTATATTGTATCTGCTTATGCCTTTATTAAAACTTGCAATCTCACAACAGAGTGCATGAGTTTATACCTCGATGTAGCTTGATGTTAGTTATGAATAGGAGAATAATTTCTGTAGAATATCTAAACTTACATAACCCTGTTGCTAGATCCAGATTGCATTGCAATTACTCACACTTGTAGATTGCATTAAAGTTTTAAGCTAACTGCTTAACGCAAGTGTTACACTGTGTTACGCCAAGTTTTCAGTTCCAGGACAATGTAATTGATCACTTTAGTTACTTAAGCAGTCCTAATGTCCCCTTCAAGTAGTGTGATAATCCTCTCATGACATACTGTTCGCTCAAAATACCATCACCAAACTTAACCATAATAAAATGGTTGGCACCTAGGTAGGCCATTGCAAACGCATAATAAGTTAGAGAAGCAAACACACTTAGCATAAAAAATATAAGAAAAAAAAAAGTCGAGAACATCCTCTTTTTTGTGAAGTCGGTTAAAAGGAGGTTTTAAATACCAATCAGATACCAGTCTGAAATGTGACTGCTGTGCCTAGTCCAGGACAAATCCCACACGCTGGAGTACCCCAAGTGCCCTTATACCTGCTCCTAATGAACACACATGGCTCAAAGAAGAAGAAAAAGAAGAACATACTTAAAAATCCCTTACTTTTTTGGATCGGTAATTTCATCACGTTTTCTCGACCCAATACTACAGTATTAGTTCCATTTCCTCTCTCCACTCCAAAGGTAAATAAATAATTTTTGTTTAAGTCCAAAGCCCTCAATATTACAGTAGGTGTCTATAAAAAAGGGACTTCCTCCTTGAAAGGTTGAGGTATTTTCCTCTTGCCCCCATTGAGACCCGATGGGGGACCAAAATATAAACGACTGTTTTCCCGTTGGAAAGTGTATTCAAAATGCAATCAACATATAAACATCAAATATTTTTCGTTTACTGCTATCCCTTATAAAATATGAGTCGCATTCATTTTAAACGACCCTTTAAATACAATGGTGCGTTGTAAAATTTGTGGTAATGGACTGGTCTTTGTTTAACTATAACTGCCGTTTATCATGTTTATAACCTTAAATAAAGCTGTGATTAAAATAAGGACCTATCTTAAAATCTTAATTTATAACTTCGATTCTATAACTTAACTCAATTCCGTTCATTTTTTTGGGAATAAGGCCTATGACATTCAGTGATTCTCTCTATTGGTGAAAACATTTCATAACCGGATCAGTTCTTCTAAATATTACTTCCAACAAACAAACCAACAATTTTACCCCTTAAATAAAATAATTATTGTTATTAATAACATTCGTTAAGATCCAATGTTGATTGATTGACCGATCATTATAGACCGAGACCGTCGTAGTGACATGTTAACATCTTAAGTGATGACTACGGTGGAAGTTAGTACTTAGGTAGTTAGTAGTTTGCGTATCGTGACTGCATAACGTATCAGTCGATATGTTTATGTGTTGCATGATTAATTACTAACTTGTAGAGACATTAACATAGTGGAGACATTTTCAGAACAAACTGGATTTATGCATCAACTTGAATTTGTCAAGTGGGTTTTTTCAACGCAAAAATTAAACCCTACGTGTGCGAGTCCAATTCGTACTTGGACAGTTTTTATCAGCATTTTCGTCCTTATTATTTTAATGGAACAGCAAACGGAAACCATATATGATGCCACCTAATTGTTCATTAAAAACGCTTCGTTTACATACGTACGCTTATCCGGTCGCGTTTTAAAAATAAAAGTATCAAACAAGATAATTTTATGCGTGCTCTTCAAATATTTAAGGCCAGTCCGTTATAAGGCAGAATGTGTTCATATCGTGTTTCGAGCATAGCATTAAGGCCTTGTATATTTAATCGAGTTTTGGACATAGATAGGACCCGTTGAAAGCAGATGTTCTCGTTTTATGTACTGCAATCGTATATGTATCGAGCTATCATTCTGTTCACTACGGGTTTAGTATCGGTTTAATCCTGCATCAAATTTTGTGTGAGAGATTCGCTTGTGTGACAGTGTGACACAGTGCGGGTTTATCTCTGTGCTATGGATTGTGCACTTGCAGTGCTAAAATTCGCTTAAACAGGGTACTGTTGTATTGTTATTCACCTCGATACCTGTACCATACTTCGCACAGTCTGACCTTTTTGAACTTGACCTTCTAACTAACCCCTTTAAGTAGGGCAAACACACACACCTGCAGTGCTAAATTGAAAAGCACAAACATGTGTTGAATCGCACAAAATGTTGTCCTTTGCGAGATAACGACCAAAACCCTCGTCATTTCAAATCTATCTACTATTGTTTCGCGAGTCCTTTATCTGTCTGATTCTTGCAATATTGTGTTCACTACATTAAGTAGGTCGCGTCCTCCTGGCATGAAGTTGTAAAGAGCGAACCCTCACTGAACCCTCATGGGGGCTCGCAAATGGACACACAACGTGGAATAGCTCTCTGAAAGGTGGACTTGTTGGAACTTGGCCCCGAGTGGGCATAAATTACGTATAGCCTTAAAGTATTCAAGGTGCAGCTGGATTTTATTTCTATTGTTACGAACAAAAGCTCTTCGGTTTAAATTTATATTTGAAACATGCTTTTTGACCCCTGAAAGTTTCTCTATGTACACAAACGTGAGTAAAGTGTGGTCTGGTCGGTTTTATTTTTAGAATTTAAAAGCTTTGTTTATTTTGCGAGGGCATCTCACCTTACATTTACAGATTTGGGTGGAGTAAGGTTAAGGTTGACGCCATCAGGCTAGGTTAGGTTAGGACAATCTTCGAAAAGTGGCTCGTAGTAGCTGGATCAGAGTTTTTAAGAATCTAGATACATGGCGTGCTAGGTTGATGATGATAATTTGTTTTGAAATTTTTTATGTGAAGTCAACTAATACAGCCGGCCGATTCTGTAAACACATAAGTGATCACGAAGTGAGTTGTCAATCCATATAATCAAGAGGGAATGATAGCTCACTCCGTGATCGCGTGACATCTTGATTGTATGGATTGACAGGTCACCTCGTGATCACTTCGCCAAAGCCATCACTTCGATATGTTTACGGAATCGACCGGCTGGTATCTAAGTAGCCCAAAAAGTCATAGGATACCTATTAGCCTAGCCTGCTACTATTACCTTTTATTATCAAACTTGCTTAAACTAATGTTTGAATGAACCACCAAATATTTGTTGAAAACTTTCATTGGTGCCAACCCAAATACTAAGGAGAAACCCAAATATGTTTGGAGTCAGCTTCTACACTCTGAACTAATGTAAATGTGTTTGCGTGCTCGTCTCCATTTTGCCATTTGCTAAGTTTAATTTCGTATTTTCAGTGTCAGTTTTCACTGTGTTCAGGCTAAATTACAGAACTTACAACAAAAACCGGTCAAGTGCGAGTCAGACTCGCACAAAAGTTTTCCGGAGCAAAAACCGAAAAAAAATTAAGGGCGATAGATGGACGGTCAGCGGAGGCATAGTAATAGGGTTCAGTTTTTAACCTACGATTACGGAACCTACACAAAGTAGCAAAAGAAAAATAGAGAATCCAGATTTAATAACTCCGACCATTACGGACTTGCAAGACTGCAACTTAAAGATTGAAACACGAGGCGGAACAAACCAATAGGCGCAGATAATATATAATTTTAGTTTCCGCTGCCTACAATCAACGTTTAATATTAGCATTGGAACCGGAGCCATCTACTCAACGCACTCTTGAAAGCACAGAAGGCTTAAGAATTAAAAGGAAACGCGACAACGCTGCAATAAAAGATGGACAGCTTCTTCGGCGAATCGTATATGCGACGACGTGCTAAATATGTGGAGGAGAGCTTTCAAAGGTCTACAGGCCTCTCCCACGGCGTCTTAAACTAGAAGATACTGAAAAAAAAATAAGCAATTCTATTTGAAGCAGTCGTTTTTGCAGGCAGTACTCCCAATTCATTGAGCTGCAACAACATAGTCTAGGCACATTGGTTGATCTAGCAGCTAGCCGCATCCTAGAAGATGTTTCGTGCAGGTACCCACATTCCATAGTTATAGATTAGCCTTTATTTTCTGGAAAACATTGTCACTAAAACCATTAAACTGTCAATAGACTGACTCAGAGAAAAATGTCTTCAAGCAGAAATAGGTACATCATCATCATAATTTCAGCCAAAAGATGTCTTCTGCTGGACATAGACCCCAAGCGTCGACCACATCGACCGGTGCGTCTCGCTCCAAGCCAGGTACATATTTTCACAAACAATGGCTTTCCTACACCTGAAACATCACACAAGATATCTCGCCACAATGAAAGCACATATAATACTCCTCATTCAATATAATACTCCTAGTCCCACATACAGTTCCATTTTCTTGGCTTCCTGTTTCAACGGCTGGCACAATGGGCCGGATGAATTTAAGTCCGCCAACAGGCATCGGTGTCAGTAGCTCCTTTCTTTTGCCACACAATACGAGATCACACTCACCACTTGGGTTTGCTGCATTATGTACTGGTTGTATACAGCCAGATTTGGAAATGTCACCTGAACTGAAAAGTAGCTACTTTTGATATTAGGTGAGTGAGATAGAGATCAAATGTCACCTATACGGCATTACATTACATCTATAGCCGCGGGTAAAACCATTTGTTGGCGTGGCGACGCATGCCGGGGCGACGCGTCACCACGCTATACGATGGTAAATTACCTATATATACAGTGAATATGTATTTTTATCATTATGCCATATTTAGTTCCTGTTTACGACAGGAACTGTTCTTTTATGCAAATAACTTGTACAAAATAATTTCGTTGTTTCACATCTGCCAGGCGTCCCCAGGCGGCTCACAATACATTTTTATTAATTTTATTATTTTAAAATTTCTTAAATAACACCTTTACAGCTACATATATTGCGTCAATGCGATGCTATTACCAGTAATGCAGCCTTAAAAATAGCATGGCTGTCTTGCATAACTTTGATGAACTTCATAAACGCGCTTTGATTAAGCCTGTAACTTTTCTCATCTGTTTTGCTTCATACAAAGTAACCATGAGAAGAACAAGTCCTTGAAAGTTTAGTATTCACAGGTACCTTTTTCAGTTAGTAATATGCATTGAAGGCCACATTCGCAGCATTAAGTTAAAACAAAAGTCGAACTTTTTGCAGTTCAAACTTTGCCGGAGTCTATTTCACACGAGTAGCGAACGGTGCAACTAAAAATTTAAACGTCCAATGCAGTTTTATTTACATTGCGCACACAATGCATTTGGACAAAACCGCCAATGTACGTTAATGCGTCTCCACCGAGCAATGGACCGCAAATTGGGACATATTCCAATGACCCGGAAACGAATAAATATTCGGCGGACATTTTTTGTGGCACTAAATGGGGGCATTTTCATATGTGGGTTTGTATAAAGTATTGGATTTGGAGTACCTACTACTTTATGTGAAATGGAGCCAAACTTCAAAACTACTTAACAAAGTAATAAGAAAGTTATCGAGAATCCACACTCGCACTAATCAATCCAATATCGTTTTCAACTCATACCAAGTACACAAAAAATCAAATAGATTCTGTCTGTTTGGCCTATTTTTGTTTGTTAATCGTTTTCTGGATCCCTATTTAATCATTTATACTTACTTGTACAGACGCCAGCACATCAAGCTACAACAATATGTTAAATTTATTAAATAGATTTTCAACTTTATCGCCGAAGCATTAGGTTTAAGGTTGATTGGGCAAAATTTTACAGTTTCGGGTAGCTTGGTGTGCTGGCGTCTGTACTTACACCAAAAGTAAAACAAAAAAGAAGACTTAAAACTAAAACATAAACAATGGGCGACCTTATTCCGCGATCTCTTTCAGACACACTCCAATATGACACAAATAATGAATGGTATTCACACATATGTATATAAAAACCTGCAACCCTCGCCATTGTTCCGACCTAGTGCGAAACCTCACATAACGCAGAACGCCCAAAAAAATGTACATCATCTAAAAAATCCCCACTTTTTGCACAGATCACGTTCTGTCCGTATTCAAATGACGCCGTTCGCATTCACCATTACGTGACAATGTGTTCTCCCATTCGCACGTACCGAGGTATCATCCGGGCCCAAGTGGAGCCCACCTACTCCAACCGCGCCGGATGGAGCCTTCCGGTCGCTTGAGTTAAATACCGCTCTTTCAGGCACACACAGACGGACTAATTTCAACACGAGTCCCTTTGAGAATAGGGAGCGCTTTTATTCGAATGCCACTGTATAACATGTGTTCTGAAACTTAATATAGGGACGTTTTTGGGTATCACTGTCACGTGAAACACTAGGATAGAGACATGGAAACTGAATGGGAATAAGCGAAGCCTTAATGAATTGTGTTATCTTATCCATCAAACGTAGATAAGAACATAATTTTGTACCTACTCAGTTGAGAAAATGGGGATTTGATTTTTTTTCTTTTTAAAGTCAGAAAATAATTCTGAAATAGTAAAGAAGGCATATAATTATCTCGCAGAAAACTTAAAAAAGCTGCAAAGCAAGAATAACTGTCTTACCTAACCCTGTTCACTGCCATGTCAACATTTCGAACGATCTTTCGGTTTTCCGCAATTTTGTTCACATTATTTCTCCAAACGGATCTTCGTCCAATATTGACCGGGATTTGCGCCATTTGCGTCCTTTCCCCCAAGCCCCCAATATGTCTGTGGCAGCTCAATAGAAGCTCTTACAAACCCTTACTAATCCTAATTGAGCCTGTGCGGCTCTCCGTTTCTTTACAGAATTAACACTTCACTGCTGTCGCGAAAAACATCACGACGAATAAGGAAAATTCTGAAGAAAATATGGCGTTGAATGCTTAGCAATGTGATTGTGCAAGCATTGGTTTCAAGGAAAATCACGTATGTGTGATTTGTAAAACTTTCGTTCAGAAAATAGCCTTAAAAACAAAACCAACCAAGTGCGAGTCGGACTCGCATGCATGGCGTTCCGAACAAAACTCATTTTAAGAACACATTGTTACTTTCAAACCATAGACTACTTATAAGTTTTCCTGTAATTGTAGGCAAAGAACTCCGTATTTTTTTCAAAATTTTAGACTCAGTAGTTTCGGAGATAAGGATGAGGAAAAGAATGTTCATTTTCAAAGTTTCTGAAAAAAAAAATCGAAATCCTCAGAATACGCCCTTTTATTTGAAATGTCACACGGTACAGTTACAAACACTTTTTCATCTCATAAAGTGAACCTCGGAAAGATTTGTCATTCGAAATCTGAGTGCAAAAGTGCACAATTTTATTCGCTAGCGTGGAAAATGTTTTTAAAATTCGAACGATTCTATTCAATCATTTTCTATACCTACCCACTCCACTGAAATTCATGTCAGTGCTCGTAAAAATGAGTTTTTAGAACTATCGGATTGGTCAGCACGATGACTGCATGAAAAAAAACTTTTAAAATGTTCTTCTCTTTATTCAATTCTCTTTCCCCATAATTTTTTTGGTTTGATTTTGGATAAAATCGTAAGAAATTATAAAAGTTTAACGCCTGCAGAGTGTGAGCAAACTGTAAGCAGTGCAAACAGTACATGCAGCCGAATAGAGTTTTCTTCCGGAAAAATCACATGAAAAATACATAAAGGCGTACAATTTGTATTGAACTAATTCGGTTAAACAGTAACCAGCCTTAGAGTGCTGAACAAACAGTGGTCATCGTCAAAAAGTGTTGAAGTAATTGTTACGCTTTACGTAATTTTCGTGCATGGAGACATTCTAAAGGCGCAAAAACATTTTCAGAGACTATAATACTATCATACTTCATTGAACTATCTAAAACGAGGAAATCAAGCAGACTTTGGAACATTTATTCGATGCTAAAAGCCACAATCAAAACAAAAAATGATATGCACATAGAAAAATATTCAAACCTACTGGCGTTTTTAAAGAAAAAGTCAAGCGGTCACAAACGGAGGTCGAGGTCAAGAGCCAAGGAACATCTCAAAAAAAAAATCTATGATTTTCACCACTACTAACATTGAGCAGTTCGTCAACGAAGCGACGTCTCCAAATTTCTTGCTACAAAAGTGATAGTATTTCGCTTTTTAGGGTTTAGAACATCCGTAAGAAACAGAATCCTTATAGGATCACTCGGGTGTTTGTCTGTCTGTCTGTCCGTCTGTCGAAAGAAATGTTGAGTACCTATAGCGGTCACTTTTGAGGGACAAACAAATAAATTTAAAAAAAAAAGGTTTGCAAACTGTAGCGTGTGACATTTCAAATGAAAGGACTTATTGTAAGGGTTTTATTTTTTTTTCGTAATTTTAAAATAAATAATTACTCAAGAAATTGGACGAAAAATATCAAATTTTGGAAAAATTGTAGATTACAGGAAATCCTATAAGAAGTCTATGTTGCTAACATAACATGTTACAAAAATGAAATTCGTTCGGAACCCTTTTGCACGCGAGTCCGACTCGCACTTGGTCAGTATTTTTTTTTAATGTACTTTTATGTGAAAGTAGGTATGTACTCACTGTCTTAGTATATGCTATAAAACTAATTTCCTTCCTGTGTGTTACAACTTGTCTTCATTATTGGCATTAGTGAGGCGTGCCGGACTAGTGAACTCACGTGTCTTAGAATGAAAAACATTGAGAAGCATTCAGAAACGCGAAACACGAAGACAAATATATGTCAAAATTGTATAATACAAACCAATCGATCGATTTGTTTTTGCAATATCGCAAAGGAAAATGTGTTAGCCTATGAGAGGTACTAGAATTAGTGGTTTGCCACGTGAATTTCCCACGTTCCTTGGACAACAGGAAGCAGGGCAATATACCGAGCATTGTTTTAGGAGGATGTCGGCGACACTTTTGGCTGATTCGGGCGCTGATCTGACGATGCTTAAGCGTCACGGCAGCTGGAAGTCCAGTGTCGTGGCGGAAGGAAACATAATAGAGGTCTCTATAGAAACCAAGTAAAAATATACAAGTGCATCGTTAAGGGCATTGTTGGAGATATAACTTTAAAACAGCCTGCCCAGATCCTTGGACTAGTCTTTCAACTTCCAAAGACAGCACGATAGAAAATCGTTTCCAATCGCCTGCCAATCCGTCTGTATCTCCAACATTCACAATGGAATCCTATGAAATTTAGCAATTTTTTTTAAATCTCCCAAATAATTTACCTAGTAATGGTACACAAGTGACAAACACAAGCATAACAGTTCCAAAAAAACAAACTTTACTTTCTTTAAATTTACTTTTTTTAAAATAAATGAACACTAATTAATATGCTGTTTTTCTTGCACCTATCATTTTCCTCGCTGTAGTGAGGTAAAAAATTGTGTGTGGCGCTCGGCAGTAAAGTTTTTCTGCGTCTCGTACCTTTGAAACCCTCGCTACGCTCAGGTTTCAATACAAGTACTCGGGCCAAAAAACAACTTTGCAGTCTTGCATTACAAATAACTATCGGTTAATAAAAATGAATGAATTTTTACGATGCGCGCGCACACCGACATCTGAATTCTACATCGTGAAGTTAGTTCTAGGTGGCATGAAAATCGATAACTATATTCAAGTTGTATATTCTAGCATTTTTTTACTGTCTTTTGTTTCTTTTATGTTTGAATTTCGAAGAAAGAATGTGGTTTTAATTTCGAAATAAAGCGCCAAAATATAAGATACAAATATTTTGATAAAATTAATTGATTAGACACTAATTTTTCCCGCGGCTCAGCTCCTTTTATTCTATCCTAGAAGATTTTATTGGAATATGATGATTTTTCGAAGACAAAAAACAGCCTCTTCATGAATGAGTTTTCTTAATCGGATTTGTATCTACAGTAGAACGGAACAAAGAATTTTACCGTTTATAATAATTATTAGTATTGACTATTTTGAAAAAAGGAGTCTCGTAACTTATATGTCATTGTAAGTAGGTACCCATAAACTTCTCAGGTACACACCATCCAGAATAGAAAGTTGGTATTAATTTCAAATACTACTAACAAAACATTTGAATAAAAAAAAAATGCATGATATCTGCCCTATTTTATGAACTGAACAAACAGTTTTAAAACTATGAAACGTATCAGTTATTTAGCGTAATTCAAATTCAAATTCAAATTCATTTATTTCAATCAATTTTAGATCATAACATTCACATTAAATTTCAATTAAAATAAATATAGGTACATAAAAACAATCGAATGAATTACTCAATACAATTTAAAATACAATGTTGGAAACAAGTCATAAAATTAAATTAAATTAAAATCACATTTATATATAAATTAAAATTCACAAGATCACACGAACACAAAACTACACACAAGACACAAGACACAACACAAGACTTAATTGGCGATCGTTCGAACGCAACAAATTGAAGCTGAAAACAATACAAATATTTTAAAACTTTTATATTTTTTTAGTTGTGAATGTTTTTTTTTAGTTATTTTTTTTCCATACGCCAAAGAAGATTAACTTCTAACGCGTGTACATAAGTACACACACTCTTTTTTTATTGATTACCAGGCGCAATTATCTGAATTGCGTTAGAAAGTATATGGAAAACATTGGATGTGCCTTTAAAATTCGAGGGTTGCCATCGATTTCCCTGGGATTCCATCATCAGATCTTGGTGAAATTAGGACCACGTCAGAAGTATAGGCTTTCGAATTAAAAAAGAATTTCGAAAATCGGTCCACAGTTGGCGGAATGATGGCGGATGGTCAGACACACAAAAAAAACCAGCTCACTGTCTAATTGAGAACCTCCTTTTTTGAAATCGAATAAAAAGGTATTTCATAATATGTTATTATTAAAAAAAAACTCCATCATTGGAAAAAATCACACCAAAACGAAGCAGATTGAAGAACCAAACACAATTTAATCTCAGTAATTTCATTCCTTTCGCTTGTTTAGATAAAAGTCTAGTCACAACTAGTCACAAGTCTTTGAAATAACCAAACAATATTGAACTGAAGAAAAAGAGTTTCAAGTACTTCGCGAAATAAAAGTCAAATAGCGTTACACTTCCTTGCAGAACTATCGAGTCGACACGGAAACTCGGAAAGACAGTGGAAGTCTATATGCTCATTGTAAATTGACTTGAGCTGAGTGCTTGCAATCGATATGTTACAGTGAAAGCCCTACTCGCCTCGCTTGCCCTCGACTATTCCTATTGGGTTATTCATTGAACTCCTACGTCCGTTAAAGTAAAGAATAATGGCCACAAGTATACCATGTTTTATATTATGTCGCATGTGTTCTGAAAGATCCTTTTATTTCACAGGTACTATTCTTCAGTCACACACAGACTGAAGAATAATACCTGTGAAACTAAAAGGATCTTTGCTTAATTATGAGACTCATGGTTATCCAAATACATTTTACGCAAATTAAATAGGGTAACGGTTATACCAGTGACAAAATAATTATTATGTCGTCTCTGTCCTTATATCACAAAACTAGGGAATTTTGACGACGGTTTAGGCATTGGAATTTTAGAACAAGTAAATTCATTGTCACGTGGATATATTATAAATGTCTGCCATTTTTTCACTAAGTTTTCCACGATAAACAATCCCGCCCCACAGAAAAATATTATAACAAACTGCTAAACTGACTTTTTATTCAAAATACGGTTACACAAAAACTGCACGCTCAAAACCACAGAACAAACTTCACAACAAACAAAACAACACAAACGGTTAGAATCAGTTGTTCAACCCTCTCATTTCTGAGTCGTTCAATGCGATTTTTAATTTCCCCAGCGCTTAGGAAATGTTTCCATTTTTCCTTTGTTATCATAAATGTGAATGCGGCCGAGTACACGCAGCTTTTCATTTATTGAAACGCTGCGGGATATCAGAGATATTTTGTCTATTTCCCTAATGTAACGCGATAAAATGATAAATTTTATTTCAATTGGTTTTTGAAATGTTATGTTTGTTACATGACACAATCAAAGACTAGTTCTGTATAAAAGCAGATCGTTTATGCAGAAAAGCCTTTGTAGAATCCACGAGCGATCAAGTACAGTTTTGTTTTTGAACGTCACTGTCGGTTCGCAAATCGTTTGAGTGTGAACCAGACCTAACCCAGCTTTGACGCGTCATGCTCAAAGGCTTTCGTTTTGACATCTTTTTGGATGAAAAGCCACGGAGGTTGTATAACATTCCTAAAAAAAAGAAAAAAGCTTTTTCCTAATTTAAATGTTTGTGTGATGTGCAAACATCGTAAACCAGCCACACCTAAGCATATGCCAAGCGTGCTAAGCTATGCTGAGGATAAGTAGGGCCTGTCACGCGGACGTGAAGAATGGAGTTCGCGTGTGTACTCCCTCTTACATCAGTGTGACTAGTCAGTGTTGCCACTATTCGTGGCACATCCGTGTTACATGCTCTTTGCCCATATATTCTGAAGAGCTTGAACTGTTACCAATAAATATAACGGAGGTTCTTGCAAGGAGTTTTAGATAGATATTTAAAGACATTAGATAAGATAAACCTATCCTAGACATTTACCTAAAAAAATATAAAACCATATTTTTTCATGTTTGTATTCGGCGTTTTGGTATTCTTTTTTTTTTGTGGATTTTAATTTAATTTATTTGTCTGAAATTATTTTTATATTATTATTTGTTTAATTGTCCGATTTAATGATTATTTTTATTTTTATGGTTATTGTGCAATGGGTGTAAATTAACTGAATAAATGAATTTATAATTATTCCGTGTTTTCATTAAAACTTACATACATTATATTTTTAAATATATGCAGTACCTGGACGACCTTCGCTAAACACCTAGATCGATTTATCGCCCCAGAAAACCCCTTTATCTTTTTTTTTAAGGAAGAGAAATCATCAAATGACTTCTTCCTGACTGAAACACATCCGTGTTCCTTCTTAAGCCTTTTGCGTTCCAGGGCCGCGATGACTCATTCGAACAAATTCCGCAACCCTGGCAGGCACTGGCTCTAACGGGCCCAGGAACTTATGCTGACATATCTTTGAGGTACGCGTGGAACACAACGCGCCGCGTGCCTCAAAGAGATGTCAGCATAGGAGACGGGGCCCGCTAGGGCCAGAGAGAGAAGAGGCTTAAGAAGGAACACGGATGTGTTTCAGTCAGTAAGAGTCTGACATGCCCTTCCGCTCCACCCAGAGCGGAAGAAGTCATTTGATGATTTCCCAATGTATTATTTTATGTCAAAATGTACTAAAAACACACATATTTAAAATTCCAATTTTGTAAAACACCACCAAACGGTTGTTATGTTAATCGACCCATATTATTTTAGCAGCCTGTCTCGGTTTCACGAAGTCAAAGCCAAACCCCGATCAGCCGTAACATCGGCAAAGCCTAAATAAATAAAACTTCGATGAATTTAAATCAATCCGATCCATAGAGTAAGTCATATACTTGAAATTCAAGCGGAGGAATAAATCTGTTGACTTTAATAGTCGGAATCGGGAATGAAATATGATAATGTGCTCATTTTCATGCATCGTAAGTAGTCGCTGCAACTCTATCGCTGGTTAATGTTAAAGTAGACGCATTTCATAAATCTGACATGCTTAGTTTTCTTTAGTTTTTTATTACTCAGGGCATTTTTGTTTATATGCTTTGTTTCTCCTTAATGTGACTTGATTTTTGTAATGTATTTTAAACAATATTTTTTTTATGTATCTCTTTCCTTATTTTCCACTGCCTCGTTGATCTGTTAGTCGCCAGCGCATCCGCTAACAGTTTGACCGACGTTACATCGAATCTAAGACTCATTAGATTCGATGTAACGTCGGTCAAACTGTTGTTCTCGTTCTCATATCTCTCATATTTGTTCTGTAGCAGCCCAGTCAGCCCTGTATCAGATTCTTAATTTGTGTCTGATTGATGGCAATAGGCTCTCCCCCTGATACATGGAACTTAAACACTGACAAAATTTTCGCGTATTAAAAGAACTGCCAGGGTTGCGGAATTGTTCGAAAGAGTTACCGCGACCGTGGAACGTAAATGGCATTTGAAGAACCACGGGTGGGGTTAGTCAGTAAAAGTCTGACACATCTTCCCGCTCTGTTCGGAGCGGGAAGATGTGTCAGATCCTTTGATGATTTCCCATCCTTAAAAAGGATGTACTAAATATAGGCGTGATATTATATTATGTATCCTTATTTTGTTCCCATCACAGAATTATTTTTTAACAAGTATTCATTAGCAAACATGTAACGTAGGTACATTAAACTTGACCTATTCATTTAAATGTAATTAAGGTCACACATGATACCTTACACATATGAATATATATATACCTTGTATATGCTTCACATTGGGTCGCTGTAAACCCCTTGGTCAACATGTAGGTACATGACATAGCTAAAAATAATAATTTAATTCGAGTAACAAGACTCATAGTGTTAGTAACAATATACTTACAAACTATGTTAGTAAAACATTAACAAAGACAAAAACAAAAAACCGACACAGTTTGCGACATCACTACTGCAAGGTGACAGGCCTTTGAACTACTGCTGCAAAGTATCAGGCCAGCTGATACTTTGCAGCAGTAGTTCACAAACACACAATCTAGCCCACTTGCTACCATGGAGAGGATGCTGTTGGTGCTGCCCCGCAACCTACTGACCAGGGAGGCGCACCGCTTCCGCATCACAGTGTAAAAGCACTCAACGCGAGCTTCAGCAAACATCCCTGATACGCTGCAGTATCGGGGCAACCCCATTGGCACCATGAAAGCGTTATTGAATTGAACGCGAAGGGCGCTGTATGAATTCTGATTATAATGAGCCCACATACTGCAAGGGTAAAAAGACGTACAGTAGATTTATTTTTTATTGATAGTATTGTGATTAAACACAATCTCATCTGATGGAAAGTGATGATGTGGTTAACGATGGAGCACGCATGCCTAGAAGTAACCTACTCACACATGACTTAAATCTCAGGAAACATAGACTCCACGCAGTAATTTCACTCCTTAGCTGTACGCACAATGACCTCTACCTACACCCCTAATATCAAATGAAATGTATAACTAAAACAAAAGAAATCTCGTAATATCTAATAAGCTCAATACTTTGATCCCTTAAAATTCCACAATGTTGTACTAAAAGCCAGATCGTCTCGCTCGTTTTATAGATTTTCCATAACCATTCTATTTCATTGCCTCTGGATAAACTAATTGTGTCATTCAACTCTCTTTGGGTTAGAAAAACACTTAGAAAAGACAATTTATATGCAAAATTTTGGGATATTTGAATAGGGTCAGTTCGTCTACATCATAGCAATGGACTTGATGGTCTTATTAAAGTTAGAGCTATTCCTTTAAACCGCTTCAGCTTAATTCGTTTTTAAAGTCAACCTCAACAGAAAATTGGAACCTTTATTAGATAACTGGAACCTTTATAAGATCTTTTTTTCTGTCACAGAGTTTTTCTCAAGATCTATGCAACTAAGACATTTTAAAATATTTAAGGGAAAATCATCATAACTAGGCACGGCCATAATTGCGGCGGTAAGGCCCATCTTTGAAGAGTGGCTGGAGAGACGCCACGGCGTCCTCACCTTCCGCCTTACGCAGGTACTTACCGGACACGGCTGTTTCGGGAGGTACCTGTTTCGGATTAAGCGGGAGGACACGCCCGGGGTTTAGCACAGTGAGGATCGCCCGGAGGACACGGTGGAGCATACGGTGGGGGTCTGCCCTGCTTGGGCGGAGCAACGCCGTGTCCTTGTCGAGGCGATCGGCGGCCGCGACCTCTCGCGTCCGGCCCTGGCTAAATCCATGGTCCGGAGCGAGGAGGCTTGGGAAGCGGTCACCTCTTTCTGCGAAGCAGTAATGCTAGCGAAGGCCGCGCGAGGGAGAGACAAGGCCTTCGCCCCACACGTCGCCACAGAAGAAGACGCCCCGGGCGTCGGGAGTCGCAGGGCGATCCCCGGCCACCGTAGGCGCAGGCCTGCAGACGGCGAGCGTTAGGTGGCTCGCTGTCCCCACAAAGTAAAGACCTAGAGTCTTTACTTTGACGTATAGTCCTTACACGTTAGTTACAAGGTCTTCTTCTCTCACAAAGGGGAGAGAGGAAGGCCTGTCCTTAACTAGGAACCGGCTACCTACCTGTTACAATCTTTCCGCACCCGTTATATTAATACAATATCACGTGAGAACTATTCCTCTCGTAAACAGATGGACGAAGTTTATACACGAGTATAGTTGTCACATCCCTAACGTCCTCTTTTCCCTTTCCATAGAAATTCGCTTCTGGTTAGATAAGAACATACCTCGGGCTAAATACGGTACACCCAACGGAATCTCTTTGGTACATAAATTAGCTACATATATGTTGTACCAACGTGTACGAATATCTACGTTACTAGATTGTGCTTTAAATTTTGTGCACTTGGATTTCCAAATTCTTGCACTGTTTGAACAGGTCTACTCTAATAAGTGTGGTGCTTTCTTCAAAATACTAGACATTAATGTACGTGGTTTTCGAATGATCTGACCAATATAATAAATCTATGGATTTATTAAAGACTTTGACCTCTGAGTTTCTTTCGCCTTTAATCCAGAGAAGTCATCTAGGTAGCATCGGCTTCATATAGTTTAAACTGATATAAAAAGATGGACTTTAAATGTTTTATTTCTAATTATCCACTTATGACATGTTCATAGGCCACTAGCTTTTGCCCACGACTTCGTACGCGCATGTCCCGTTTTTTCCCGTTCCCGTAGGAATTTCGGGAATTCCTTTCGTAGTGCTCCCCTACAATCCCCAAGGTAGGTTCCTTGGGGAGTGGAGCGGAGCACTAAGAGAGGCATGCTAAATTTCAGCTTTCTACGATCAGTACTTTCGGCTGTGCGTTGTCTGTCAGTCACTCAGTCACTCAATAACGGAAGAGTTTGTACGTGCATAATTATCCTGTTTTTTTCCGTACCCGTTGGAATTTCGGAAAATTCTCTCTTAGTGCTCTTTTACTACTGTAAGGAAGCTAACATGCTTAATTTTAGCTTTCTGCGACCAGTAATTTCGGCTATGCGTTGTCTGTCAGTCACTCAGTCAATTTTATATTTATTAGTGATGATTGATATTGATTTATTGGTTGTCTGTGTGTCAGTTTATGTCAGTCACAAAACTGTGTTAGTTGAACCCAAGTTTACATCCAAAAAAGAGTTTAATTTTCATTCCGCGTACAAGATTTATTTGAGAAAATGATAGACATGATCTACACTCACTGCATAAATTAGTAGTACTCGTACAGTCTGAGTTTCCGGCGCTTTTATCTTTTGCTAGAATTACAGAATTTCTAATTAGGAGACTTTGTATGTTTCAGATGCTGTGGCCTACCTACAGCGAGGTCACAAGTTTATTGTGTATCAGCTTCATGAGGCTATTTATTTATTTTAACTTTTTATACACTAGGGTACGCGAACTTAATGCCACATTCTCTCTACACTGTGTCACGATGTTGTTATGTTGGAAGAGGTTTGACTCGTATGATTTCGAGATTGGAGATATCAAAATAGGAAGTATATTCCAAAGCTCAACTTTTAAGTGATAATAATGATAAAGGATAATAATTATAAAGAATAATAATTTGTTATAAAAGATAATAAATATAAATAATTTATTAATTTTATCAGACTTTATTTATTTATCTGATGTCTGAATTGATTAGATTAAATACTGACTAGTAGATTCAAGCTCCGGCCAAACCTGCGCGTCAAGTACGCAGGACGCGGGACGCGAAGCGGGAGCGTCAACAATTTCGTACTACAACTTGATCGCAACTCAAGGCGCCATAGAGAAACACGAGCAGCGTCCGTCGCGCGACTGACGCTCCCGCTTCGCAGTCGCATTGGTCGCGTAGGTTTGGTCGGAGCTTTAATTTAAATTTTCTCTGGAGCATATTTTGTATTAAGAATCACGTGACCAGAGTGCTGGGCTTTTCTGCGGACAAAAAATAAGCATTGCAATTCAACGCGGCAATGTTGACAGTTCGGAACACTTTTGCCATTGACAGCGATGACAATGTAAGTAAGTTTTAAGTATGTTTTTATATGCGTTTATAACTTCGCGAATTTATTAGTCTAGTTGTTTAATAATATTTAGGAAAAATTCAACCTACCTATTATGGTTCTTAAGATACAGCCCGCCGACAGACAGACGGACGGATAGACGGACAGGGGAGGCTTAGTAACAGGATAAAAATATATTGATTTATATGTAATCCATAATTAAAAGCTTAAGATTTTCAACAGATATGCAAACAAAAATATGTGTAAAAAAAAGAATCTGCTAATCAGTATTTTTATACAAAACATTTGGTTAGTTTTATTTTTATAAATCAGGCTGAATTTGGTTCAATTGTCTATAGATTTTATGTTTTTTAATATTGATCCGATTACTTATATTCTTTTCACTGACAGAAAGCTACACTATAGTCGAGCGCTGAGTATCAAACTATTATTCCTAAAAAATGCACGGTTTGTACCTCGGGCAAAAATGTAGTTAGTAATAAGTCAAGGAAAATTGAATAAGCCCCTTTTTACTCGCAACAGAAATCTTTCCAAAACAACGCGCTAAAGACCAAAGGTTTACGACATCAAACGACGTATTTTTAATATCTACTGCTGCTGTTTCAATTGCAAAAAACGATGTCTAGGAGTCTACACTGTCGAGATTTTTTATTTTCTTGTTTATTGATGGAATATTGCTTACAGCTGGATCTCGACCCGAGCTGACTTTGTACTATTGTACAGATAGTACATTGTTGGAACACTTTTTTTTTTTTCTACGGTGGCCGGGGATCGCCCTGCGACTCCCGACGCCCGGGGCGTCTTCTCCTATTGCGGCGGTTGGGGCGAAGGCCTTGCCTTTCCCTCGCGCGGCCCGCCTCCTCCTTCGCTAGCATTACTGCTTCTCAGAAGGAGGTGACCGCATTGTTGGAACACTTACCGAGGTAAGTGTGTACAAAAACTCTAGAAACCGTTAAAACTAGAGCTCTTATTAAGATTTACGAGCTAGTTCTTTTGGATGATGATAAGCGCAGTTTTATTACTTGTTATTTTGACTATCTTCCAATAAATTTAGAAATGTCATAAAGTCTGCTCATAATACAATTTCTTTGTCTGTCGCATATAATATATATGAGCACAGAGCGCAATGTACCATAATATATATTATGTAAAAACAACTGTTATAACAATATGGCCGGTTTCTGAATTTAGTAAGTACTTCAAGTTAAAAACGTGTCAAATCGTATGTACTTTCATTCTAGACAGGTTTTCGTGCTTAAGTAAAATTTTACAAATACTTATTTTCAAAATCTTAGTTCAGAAATCGCCAGATAGCTAATGCCAGGGATACAAAGAGCTACTTTGGCAAGCTAAGATAGTGTTAGTAAACAAACAAGCAAGTAACTCGTCGATTTCGTGTACACAGAACTTACCTACTTCATTTCTAGGCTAGTAAACTAGTGAGAAAGCTAGTCTTAAGCTGGGAAAGTTTATAGGATGTGGTACTATTTTTAATCGACTGCAAAAAAGAGGAGGTTTTCAATTCGGTTGTATTTTTTAATTTTATTGTAAATCCACCATTTATGAACCGATTTGAAAAAATATTTATTTATCTAGAAGGATACCATCCATACCTTCCGATTAGACCTATAGAAATTTCATCAAAATCGGTTACGTAGTTTGGTTTTTAAATCGAAGCAAGTCCAGGATAATAAGGTACCAATGAAGCGTCTATATGGTGTCGGACGTAAAAGAATAGCACAATCCCATCACTTTCCGTGGGTGTCGTAAGAGGCGAAAAAGGGACTCAGCAGAGAAGCCCTTTCTCTTTGCATTGCAATAGCTATACTGCGATCGCCAACCCGCTTGCCAAGCGTGGCGATTATGGCAAATCGGGGGATTCTTTCGGGGAGGCCTATGTCCAGCAGTGGACGTCATTCGGCTGATAATGATGAATGAGGCGACTCAGCGCTCTTTGCATATGACTTGACATTGTTTGAACATTGTATATGTATGCTTTAATTAACCCTTTCCACAGCCTACTAGCCTAGGGTTATAAACTAACATGCTAGTGTTGATAGAGGTAAAAAATAAATACAAGCCACATTACCGGCACAAGTGCCTATCGGCAAACGATTTCTCATTGCACACGACATGCAATATTGCAATCATGTTCGATATTTGTAGTGTTATTGTGCTGAATCATATTGGTGGCGGACCGTGGTTTATAATCTTTGGGCCTCAAATATAATGGTTCCCAGAATGGACGTGAATTCTAGTTCTAGGAACCACCGCTTTATGCAATTGGTACCAGGGCTGGTTTCTGAAGTGGGTTTTGGTGTTTTGGCTAAAGCAGATTTTGATAAATACCCTAACTTCGAATTCAAAAATAGGGGGTAACATATTGCCAACCAATCACAAAGTCGATAACGTTTGAGAAAATGAAGGTCTTACCAGAAGGTACGTACCTACTGTAAAACAAGATAACATAAATATGTTTAGCGTATTTCAAGTTCCAAAGACTACGTTTGTTTGGATCGAGCGAGCCATAATAAACGACCACTTGATATTGAATAAGCATAGTCAAGATGGCTAATATAATATAGCGCTAGATTTTCTTAATGCGATCACAGCGCTGCAGCATACTTATCCTCATTCAGTTAACGATAACACAAAGGCCGCATCATAATCACAACGTTATTTTAAGCTCTCTTAAACGACACTTAATTAGCCTTAACGATACAATTGAACCCTTAAGACTTGCGTGCAGACAACAGGGAACCTTCCTACCTTGATTATTCCCCAACACGCGTAATAAATAGATTGTTTTTACAGCGGCTTTAAAAGCGGAATTAACATGAGCTTAAAGTGCTTGAAGCGGCCCGGAAAAGGTGCTCAGTAATAAATGAAGGTGTTCCGGAATGTAATTACGTACTGCGTGGTTCTTTGATATATTTATAATTAACTTTATAAATCTCAATTTATAAGCCGGCTTGAAATCGTGAGCGAGAATGGTGCTATAATGTTGTCTCTAATGATCTTCTATTACAGAATTTACTGTTGCTATCCGGATTTCTGGATAATGTTCTTGTGGTTGTTTTTAATAAATGTTTCGCTATACTAACATGAGGTCTTGCCAAGAAGTAACGTATAACCCAGTTAATGGATTGTGGAGGTCTGGTAGGCAGTCGCTTCACGTTAAATACTGGTATTCAGCTGAACCCGGTTTGGCTGGAAGCCGACCCCAATATAGTTGGGAAAAGGCAAGGCAGATGATGATGATAATAACATTTTATTTCATGCCAGTGAGCCTGCCTGCCTCTAGCAACTGTTACGCCTAGGATGCGCCTAAGACATTGCATTTATTGATTTTGCCCACGTATTGTACCTTGGCCTAATGTACTCACACTGGATTGTTAGTCTTCTCCTCCTCTTTAAGGCCACCTTCATTCTCAAACTTTCATCAAGGCATTTGACTCATGTCTACGTAGCGGCAGAAATTGCTGATATGATGGTACTTACTACAAACTTCGTCTAAACTCATTACCTTAACTTTTTCAAGGAATCCAGGTCCGTAGGTGTGCCTTAAATGTTAATTCGCTTTAATTCCTAGATGATTTATAAATTCACAAAGAGCAGGAAATTAATTTCCTTCGTGTAGGTACTACAAACCTAGGTATGGAATTAATTTCCTTTTAGCTATTGAGTTATTTTTCCCGTTATTTTCTATTACTTCTGTTTGGGGAAAACTTGGGCTTTGGCTTTATAATGTTAATTTTGAAATAAAATATTTATCTTGCCCTTTTAACGTAGCTCTACGAATCTTCAAAGATTCCAAAATTAATGGTTTAAGTGTTGCTTTAATAAAGGGAATGTTAAATGTGATTACTTAATAATACTGCTTGATGGTAAATTATATTATCTTAAACCTGTGTTGAGGCCGGAGGCTACTTTTTCTGATCGGTTGCTGATCACTTTCCTTTCTCCTCTTTTAACTTTCCTTCGCCAAAGTGTTCGTTCTTGCGTTGTTCTCGAGGTCTCTTTCTATACCAAAACACCAGGACAGTGGCAGGATGAATCTATCTCTTTTTTTTTCTAGTAAGCGTTAATTGATTTTGTTGGCTATCAAGAGTAATATCGGAGCAGAAGGTATAAAAATAATATGTAGGTATAACCCAAGCTAGACAGACCATGTACAGTTGTACACTTAGCAAGTCTGTAGCTTAAGGTTCGTAGTTCACAATTGTCTCCTAAAGTGTTAGTACTTACTATAATAGTGCTGTCTCAAAACTTCGGACTATTATCATAGTTTGAAGTCGTGCATTAAACCGAAGCAGAATATTTCCAAGTCAACAATTCATGCCGTCTCTTAATAAAATAAGCTCTTGTAGTACAAGCCCATTCAAGTAATATAACACGCATTAAGAGCAGTGCGAGACAAACATATCGCTATTTAAATACCTTTTCCAGACAACGTTATATGCCTACGGTACATTTTAAAAACAAATAGGCCCTGCGGGACTCTTTGATCCAATAAAATACAAAAATGTTGCCCGTCCGGCCCCCTTAATAGACGTGCAAATGGTTCAATATTATGTTTGGAGTTATTTATTCGAGCAATTTGGGCGTATGCGGGCTACTGGCAATTTGTAGTAGGTAGTTGAGAAACAACGTATCTTGTACTAACAATATACCCAAGGAAATCAGCTTTTTTTGGATTTCTTCTAAAATTTGGTATCGAAGATTCGGCTGTCTTATTATTTGGATAATTGTCTTCAACGAGAATGTCGCAAAAGTCAGCTCAAGTCCTACAGGAAAAGAAAGAGGAGGAGTGTCCATTTCAACAAATCGCTTGTCCGTGTGTCGTGTGTGATTCCAATTTCGAATTTTTGGGAAGGTCAATGAAAATAATCTTTTAGGTAAAGCAATTTGAAGCTCGTTAAAACTTTCAACCAACAATATTTCCAACCGGAAACACACAATACCAAACATTCGACATTTAAATACATTTTTCACGAAAAAATCTTCTGTTGTATCATAAATAAATAAAATCTCTTTCCGTGCGGACAGCGCCACGGGCAATAGATAGTTCATAAATAAACCTATTGAGCGGGCGTTGGACACGTATCAATGTTGGCGTTCAGTTTTCATATTCATGAAAGAAAATATTTGCATTGGCAACATTGGTAACGAATGTGACGACGTGACGTTGAATATTGTGAATTCGATCATTTCAGCCAGTACGTTACTAAAGGTGCAACGTTTACTTGATGCGTACCTACTATTTAGATTTTCTACGATCTTTTTTCATAAAAAAAGATGCCAAGTGTCCTGTAGCCTAACAAAGACTGTTCATGACGGTGGACATGTTGCTTAAAAATGTCTCATGTCAGAAAAAAACAGTTAAGTAAGGTGCTTATTTAAATTTTAATTCAATGAAACAATTTTATTTCTTGTTTTCGGCACCCTTTCCAAACCATTCTAAACTTCACTCAAAAGCTTTATAGAAATTAGAGCACACCCTTTGGGCAAAATGATTTCGAGATGGCGCTTGGCTGCGACATTGAGGTCGTAAAATATTAAAAAAGATACAACCACTACAGTACCGCATAAAGTAACCCAAATTCCCCTGCCCGTTTAAAAAGTGCCCTACTTTTTTTACAATCTAAAAACATGATAATATAAACAAAAGAGTTTTATAATAAAACAAACCGCGCAAAAGCCCTCGTTTCGTTTTTAAACAATAAGTTATTGCTTTTTCATTTTGTTTTTAATGTCGGATATCAAAAAAAGGATGACTATCGATATCGAAATTTTGATTGGGGCTTTGTTTAAAGTTACCATGAAAATAAAAATTAGGAAGCCCTCGAAATAAAGAACTGATACTCTCAGTGTGTTTAAGGAGGAATGTATTTTTTTAAATTGTTTTCAAATCAACAAAAATCACAGTTCTTTGTTTTTAACTATAAAATATACCTACCACCTGATGTTAATTACAAAATATGACTATTATTTCAACCCTAATCTCTTCAAAATTAGAGTGAACAGTCTTTTTGGGTAAGCTCGCTCAATCGTCGACTCTGTCTCTGTCATCTATAATCTAGACTTAAGTCAAGAGCAAACCCATCTCAAATAAAAAAAATAATAAAAAAATTATCTCTTAGAAAGTCTGTAGTAAAAAGTCCATAACAAACGCCTATCTCCATTTTTGCGCAGAATCCCAATTATATTAGGTATAACTCAGCTTACAGCTGAGCCCAATCACACTCTCCATCCGCCATTCAAAATGAACCCGGAACCTTATTTTACGTGCCATACTTAAGCGAAAACTTCAACAATCCCTTTCAAAATACACCGAAATTGATTTCAAACCATTCCTAGAATATATTTTACGATTTCAGCAATATGTAAGCATGAGTCCAATTTCAATATTTTTATAGCTTGCCAGCGCAGCAGCAGTAAAACGAAAATCCGTATCCCTAAGTTGACTGACAATTTTCCTAAGACCCACAGTACACTTACTGAAAGAAAAATATATTGGTGTGTGTTCGCGGCCCTTATCGTGACCCTACACTGACCGTCGCAAAACGGCTTCAAAATACGTTGATCGCACCGTTTTCCCATACTGTAACTTTGTTTCTAAACGGTTTATCCGACCGCGTCGATTAATGCGAGGTCTAAGCACCCTTCGTACAAGTTCAATCCCATGAAATTATAGTCCTTTTGAAAGTGAAACTGACACTGACAGCACAAGACAAATCGACCGCTCGGTGTCGATTTCTCATGATAAGGTAGGAAATATTTTTTCAGGTGTCACGAAAATTATATGAAAAGACATCAGAAAATCTATTATACGCGTAATGAAGTTAAATTATACATTCCAATGTAACCGAAACAGCCGTTGGTCCTATTCGGGTCACATAATTGCTTCCACCATTACACTTTATCTCGGTGAGATCAGAAAGTCATTAATCACGGAGGCAATGTGCTCGCTCCCGTCGCGTCGATCACAAACTTATTGTACCAACTTTTTTTATCGCTTGCATTCATTTGATACTGACAGACTTTTGGAATAGATTTTTATTAAATACTCGGCCGTTTCTAGCTTCTTTTCATTATGTGGGTTAAGTAGAACGTGGACCACATTTCTTTAGGCAGATTAGTAGCTACCCTAGCTACCCTTATAAGTATCCCTAAGCAGATAGATGATTAGAATTTGCTAATGAGAATTAATCAGCTGCTAATTCTCTCTGGACTATTGCTTGAATTACAAATTAGCTAGGTCTGTTTCTGAAGTCCGTTCATGAGGAAAAATGTATGGCAGAAAATAATACTTACTCATGAAACTTTCCAGTACCTAACCCTGGCATTGCTGCCGTTTTAGGAAAAGAATTTACAATTTGTATTTTACGTTTTCAATTCAAACGGGTCGAGTCCGGCTCTTTAGAGGCTCGTAACTCCAACCGAAACCTGTTGAACTATCGACCTACTTTAAACAAAAGGCAGGAGAGGGTTATTTCATAATATCTTCATCAGAATCCGTATCTCTGTAGATATTACCCGTATAAGCCGACAAGCCGATACAAACTTCCATACGGTGACAAGTTGACGAGGAATATCTACTTGGTCTCGTATCTTGTGAAGCCACACCAACAGAAGATAAAGGGTTTTTTCTTGGGAAACATGGAATCAGTAAATCCTTCAACGTGATGGGATATCGGGTATATAAGAAGAAAAATAGTATTATGGATTTGTCGCCGATGACATTATAACTAACTAGGTAATTAGGTATACCACAGGGTGATTTTAAATATGTGGAGCTGCTAAAATACTTAAATGGAGACTGTTTAGGTCCGACTGACAGTTGGGAAACTTGTCTTGCTTCTGTTGATAATGTGTAGCTCTAAACAGGCCCAAAATTGAATATGATTAATTAGCAGTTTAAGTTGAATTTTTATTCTTCTGGCATTTTGCTGAACTGGACATATTTTGTGCAGCCGTGAGGCTGTCACTTATTTAAACTAAATCTCCTTATTTTTGTCCGCACATAAACATGATTTTTTTTCTTTACTTTCTTGGTTGTTTAAGGAATGTCAGAGAAAAAAACCCATATTTATCTCGAGAATGCAACCACAAACTTAAAGAACACTGAAAAAAATCAACAGCTTACTGCTATATGTATGTATTAGCTACTCGAATTTGGGGAAAAACTGTATAGACAGACACATGCTTGAAGTGAACAGTGCCTATTGATTTTCTTGTTCATCTCAGCTGTACCGGACTCGAAGCGACTCGCTTTGAGCACGAAATTTTATTTCAACTGATATATTTGCTGAAATCGCGGATGTTCTTAGTAAGCTTATTCAACAGTTATATTTATACCATTTTGTATTACTGAAAACCCCTCATACTATATGATATTGAAAATGTATTTGAAACTATACATACTTACAACTAGATTCTGCTCGCGGCTTCGCCCAAAAGAAAGTCGAATTATTTTCTCAAGCGAAAATAATCCCAGGATGAAAAGTATCCTATGTCCTTAATCCGGGACATGGTCAACCAATGTGCAAGTGCAATTTACATCCAATTCTGCTCAGCCACTTAAGACCTAAAGACGTAACTGGCAAACAGTCAGAGTTACTTTCGCACTATATTATTCGCTTCTCCCGCTCATCTAATTCTCACTCCCGCTTTACATCAAAATCCTAATTTATATTCCATCCAAACTACATTGTTTCACGTACAACAAGTTAGTAACATAACCCAATCTGATTTCAATGCTGAAGCGTATTTGTGTGCTATATATCTTCACAAACATCGCTAAGCCCCGTGCACACAGTCACCGCAGGCTTTCAGAGTGGAGGTGGAGTCGGAGGCAACCTTGAGTTCAATTGGCAAAGCACTGTAATATGTACTCAGTAGCTCGGAGCAAGCGGATCGTGTTCATGTGCACTTATTTGCTTAGGAGCGGGGAAATATTTTCTTACCAGCTTTAGGTACCCGCTAACTGTATAGTGTACTTTCGAGAACACTTTTAAATAGGCCACAAAGTTTCCGAACTCGATGGAACCTTTGTGCGCGTTTTTAAACATACTGGATCGAGTAAACGTTATCGTAGTTCTGTATGGTTTCGGACGTAAAAGACTATCACCATCCCATCACTTCCCGTGGGAGTCGTCCATGTCCAGCAATGTACGTCTTTCGGCTGATATGATGATGATGATGAACGTAAACGTCAATTCGTACTAAAACTAAGCGCCGTCTGGAGAAAATAACACAAAACCTATTTTTCGATACGACTTGACATAAGCAAACGTTAACGTTAACGCGATTCAGTAAGTATAAAAAAAACTATAGTAGGCGCCAGATAAATGTGGAATAAAGTTTATTGACCTTTCCCTAATAACTGTTCATAGGTACCTGAACAATTAAATATGAATCGTTTTTCATTATTAGACAATGTTAAGGATCACGAGAGATGATGATTCGGGACAGCTTTGTGTCATTAATTCCGTTTTTCAAATTAAAAATGTCAATAATTGTAGGTGGGTCAATGACCGTTATTCCACGATTATCTGGCGCCTACTATAGTGAGTTTACAGTAGTCGCATAGGATGTGTAATATCTGACGTCTCACCTTGTTAAAAAGTTTTACATTATTAACATTAAAAGTACCAACTGACAGCCAACTCGACTACTGCGAGCGCTCATTGGTCAAATCGAATAGGGCGCGCTCATTGGTGAAATCAAATAGCGCACGTTTTCTCAGCTTCCTGTTACGCACGTCCGTCCCATTTCACGAAATCACTCCCACAGATTGCAGGAAAAAAAAGCGATAGGAAAGATGTTACACATCAAAAACTCGCACTAGGCCGTCTGGGTTGAGTACTCCTCAGCAACGCCCTTTGCAGAGGTATGTATCCCACAGATGGTGCCCTTAGCTTGTAGTCGCTTAGTTTTTAGTTTTTTTGTAACCCTGGTTGGAGGCTTTATTTTTATTAAGACCTAGTTTTAAGATTTTTGTAGCTCTGTTTGGGGGCTTTTTTTTAGGGCTCCCATAGGCCACTTGAGAAGACGACCACATCGTAGGTTAACCTGCGAGAGACTACTCATAAAAATCCGTCTCCCGCTAGACGTGGTATGGACGAAACCAATTACGGAGTCTAGACTCCAGAGCAAATTTCTTCCGGAGTTAAGACACCGGAGCAAATTCTATGAGGTAAGGGACACTTTTTGCACAGCGGGGAGGCAGTTACCCAGTAAGTCTTTTCTACACAAACAGCGTGGCGCTTGCCAAAGTAGAATCATTGCAGTTGCATCAACAATACTCACAGACTGAATTTCAAAATGGCACTTTTAGAAACACAGAGAGAGAAACAATAGTCTATTTGTTATTACATCCGCAGGATGACGGGTACGGAAATTAAGAGCGTACCTATTTCACAACGAAGAATTTACTTGCATTATTTTGTTTTCGTAAGCTACTTGAATAAGCTTGTTCTTAGGAAATGTTAAGACCAAGAGCCCTACTATGACGTATTTAAGCCATCATCTTTCCATGTGAGAAAAAGACGGAGCTGTACAGGAAAAATAGCGCTATCCCTTTTTCGCAACGGAATCATAATGGTATTGTCATGTCATAGTAGAGCTTCTGTAGTCCTTAGGAATTAAGAACTACTAACTTAAGAACAAGTTCTGTTGAATGAATTTGCGAACAGAAGATGCACCCTTAATAGTTCCATCAACAGTGTCCTACTCGAAACAATCGAAATGAATTTAACCAAATATAGAAAACAATATCGAAATAATCCAATCCGGTTACCTATATGATAATATCAGGAAAAACATTCAAACTCAGCAATATCCCGTGGCCCGGGGTCCTGGTACCGAAGCCACGAATTAAATCGACTCGGCTAATATTGACCAATTTCAATTTGCATGTAAATCAGTTAGCCACGCTGCCCCGAGTTAGGACAATTAACTCTTGAAAAACTGTTTTATGTTCACACCGGCCACGACTTGCACCCCCACGTGTTTCAAACAAAGGGATTAGAACTGAGCTTTAAGTGCCGTGATACACATACAAAATGAGATTTTTTTATACGCCATATGAAAAAATCTCGTGAAAACTGTATGAAGTGAGTTCTGATAAAGTTATGTTATGGAGTTTTATCAAAGGGCTAATAGCCGACGCGTTGCCACTTTTATGAGTGGAGATACACTAAAAATAAAAAGTCTGCAAACTTTTTCCAATAATTGATAAAAGGTTAGGCGAAAATATTGTGACGCTCTCAGCCATAAAAACTATGCCCGTATCAGTGGGCAGACAATAGACCACAATATCTGAAAATCTAATTCAAATTTTTTTTTTTTTCTGAGAAAATCAGAATAAATCAGGCGTGCCAACATACAAATTCAAAGCCAATTTCTCAGGCTACAAGTATCTACAACACAACAAAGAAAACGGCGCTTTCCTCGCAAAGCTGCACATCTTACATATTTCAAAAAAAGAATATTGAAGCAAAGCGGTTAGAGGGCCGGATGAGCGGCGCAAACATTACTGGGTGCTTTGTACTCAGTGACCCAAATTACTCCACTTTAAATGCAAATCATTCACACAGCGACCACTTCACAGGGAACGTTTAATTTCAACGTAGATATTTATTTGTTTTTGTTTTGGTTATCGATGTATTCTGTGGGCGGTAATGAGCGCGTTGAAACGAAAGTAATGTAGCGCCACCTGGTGGGAGGGTGGATAAAGTGCTGGGTAATGTCGTGGTAAAGGTGTGATAAAAATTTGTCGACCGAGTCCTTCATTCATGGCCTTTGTACCAATTAGGGGTAATCAGAAAATTCTAAATTGAAAACATTGTTGGTTGTACTCAAAATGGCCGAATCGACTGAGACTTTTAGAGCGTGAAAGTACTCATTTTACAGGTAATAGCTGTACCTTTTACCCCGTGAAAGATCGCCATTGTATTTGTAACGGTTTCTACACCGCCACTTACGAACTACATAAATAGACCTGACGTTCGTTCGTAAAGTTCTACACGCGATTAGAACATACCAAATAGCCCTACAAAAATCATCGGGCAGTTGCCCACTACACACAAAACCCGTCTGGTCGGAGGATCCTCCCTTTTTAATAGAGGTTTTTGGGATTTTTAACACCCTGTACCTACCTATATACATTAAAAGAAATGGAATTGTACAGGGTGACCCCTGTACAACTCCATTTCTTTTTAGGACCGTCACGCCTGGAGTTCTACTGCTATCAGTTGTGTAAGTGGCAATTATATTTTTTCCGAGCCAAGACAGTTGAATCGTTTCTACGGGACTTGTCGAGCTCCATTAACTCATCGTTTTTCTGGTAGTCGCCACTGTCGATTTTGGCTTTCAGGAGTTGCAGTGGTTGGGAATGTGTGGCGGGTTTGTTTGTTCCTGTCAGATTCCTTTTACGTAAAATATTTTTGTGAAGTCTTTTTAAGTTTTCGCAAAACTATATACTGCTTACCTAACTTTCACAACCGCCATATAAATCTTTTCCTTCAAGTAGTGGTGTTATCAGCACACACTCGAATGCTCCGCATCATAAGAAGCATTTTCTTTGTTCCTCACGATGCCACTAGCATGAGACAATAAGAGCCAATTTTAGGGAAATGTCGCATGTTTGGGTAAACATGCGTAGATAATATGCATGACAGATGCTCATATTGCTGTGATGCCTTCACAAGTTATGGTATGGAAAAGTATGTAGCATGTCAGTGAACAGTGACATGAAGACAAAGTTATGAGAAGCAAAAAAATCAAACGAATACAACGCCAACTTCAGTCTATAGATACTAACTTGACATTTGATAAATCTAGGTTCCTGTTCAAAATTTCCATTTAACTTGTTTACCATAAAAGTCCATACCTAGGCTACCTGTACCTATGTAACCCTGGTGACGTTAGTTTTACATGTATCATTATTAGTATTTGTTCGAGACAAAATTAAGATTATAGGTATCCTATCATCTGCTCGTAATAACAGAAACCTGGGTGACATGATAATGCCCTTAACAGCAGCAGAGGGCGACAGGTACGCGTAAATTCATGCGGGTCAATACCTGGCCGGGAAAGCGTGAGAAAATGCGCAAGCACTCATGCTTTTCGGCCAAAGGTAGTTGCGGAACACCGTATAGTTTTACCTATTTAGAGTCTGACAGACGACCCCGCCCACCCCGGGGTGGAGGGAAATCCACGCGACAAAAAGTTAATCATGTAATTATATCTTCAATCTGGAGGTCTTTAGGTCAAGAGTGAAAAGCTTGCTTCTATACAAGCGTGCTCTATTGTTGACTACATCATCGCTTACCATCAAGTGAGATTGTGTTCAAATGTTTTTTTTTAATATTGTAACATTGTAATAATGATTGTTATAGTGAAAATCTTTCACACAAGCGGTAACTAGCTCATATAAAAGAATAATTTGATTGATGACGTAAACGTTAACAATCTTAATCGTACTTAATTTTACAAACTCAACGGCACATTTTCGCCGTTGTCATTGCCAAGGGTCCGGACCCCGGGCTCGTGATTGCGCCTAAGAGTTTTTCAGATAAGTGCGCTCCGAGGTCGGTTCCGGCCCACATCCGCCTCTTTATCTCGGCAACATCGTCTGACACATATACTTGTACACATGCCTTCTTTGTTTTGAAACGTGATTTGATAATTGAATAAGACTTGCCAAGTATCTACATACGTTTTTGGCATGATACAAAGGCCCTGTTTGAGGTACTGCGTTTATTAAATTGAATAGACATATTCATTACATGACTATATTGCCATCTTATAAAGCAAAATACTCAAAAAGAAATAGATTTTATGTTTATTTGAGAACGCTGCGCGCTGATTTAGTCTTAAGTAGATAATAGATATCTACATTTAGCATGAAAATAGAGTTAAGAAAAGATTGCAAAGTAAACGATTTACAATCCGCTCATAAAATGTTATTCATTTTTGTCATAATTAAGTTTAATGAAATAACCATTTAATTATGAAGGTTGAAAACATGAAAGGTGAGATTTGAACCAAAATAAAAAGGTTTACTATAAGTAACTAATACTATAGTAGGCGCCAGATAAATGTGGAATAAAGTACATTGACCTTTCCCTAATAACTGTTCATAGGTACCTGAACAATTAAATATGAATCGTTTTTCATTATTAGACAATGTTAAGGATCACGAGAGATGATGATTCGGGACAGCTTTGTCAAAAGTCAAAACGTTTATTTCAATTAGGCCATTAAACGACACTTTTGAACGTCATCGTTTACAGTTCAGTAAAAATAATAGAATTACATTAATAAAGTGACTCTACTGTCCATTCGGAAAGGTAGATTCTTATGGAGAAGAACGGACAAGAAACTCCATAGTTACTCTTTTCAAATAATGATTTTACAAAATTTGGTATACAAAAATTAATTTAATATTATGTGAGGACGATGCACCCAGAGTATGCTACTTATAAGAACAAAGTATCACCAGCAGAGGTAAACTTATTAATTTCCTAAAGAAATTTAGGTAAATGGTACTCACATATTTACAAACATTGGAACCGTTAATTAAACAACAGTGTGTGAGTCAACAGAAAAATAAAAACACAAAAAAAGAAACAGTATATCTATAAAGTTAATACATAAATCAACCAGTTTGACCTTCACCCTTGATTGTCCTATGGAGCAGGACCAGCATGTTTCCAAGCATTCTTATCCTGAATGTAATCTTCTAATTTGTAATATGCTTGTTCACAAAGTGTACTTTTAACATGAGTTTTAAATTTTCTTTCATTTAGTTCTAATATGTCAGAAGGTATTTTGTTGTAACATTTAACACAATACCCCATGAAAGAAGTGTGGACTTTAGCTCAAAAAATGGTTGATCTAATTTGTCTTTATTTCTAGTATTAAAATTATGTCTATCACTAATTTTACTAAAAATATGTCGGTTTTTCCGCACATACATAATATTTTCATAAATGAATTGGCAAGGGACTGTCATAATATTAATCTTTTTAAAAAGTTCCCTAAGAGAATCACGGCGACGCAGATTATGGCTCTGACAGCTCTCTTTTGTAAAATAAATATGGATTCAATGTCAGCAGCCCGACCCCACAGCAAAATACCGTACGACATAATGCTGTGAAAGTAACTAAAGTAGACCAAACGTGCGGTTTCTACGTCTGTTAACTGTCTTATCTTTCTAACAGCATACACGGCTGAGCTTAGACGACCCGCAAGAGATGTTATATGAGGCCCCCATTGTAATTTCTCGTCCAATGTGATACCTAGGAAAACCGTCTGATTAATGAACTCCAGTTTTTCTCCATTCAATATGATGTCACATTCGCTACTTTTAACATTTGGTAAAGAAAATCTAATACATTTAGTTTTTTTTTAATTTAAAACCAAGTTGTTTGCCGTAAACCAATTTTGGACCTGATGAATAGAGCTTTTGACGTCGTCAAGATTTTGTGAACGTCGGTCTATTTTAAATATTAATGATGTGTCATCCGCAAATAACACCATCTTTGGTTGTAATTGGGGCAAATCATTTATGTAAACTAAAAAAAGGAATGGACCCAATATTGAACCCTGAGGAACGCCCATTGTCGTTTCCGACCCTATTGAGTTTACACCGTTTATCTGAACTTTAACCTGTCTGCCCATCAAGTATGAACTAAGTAAACAAAGGGCTCTATTCCTAATCCCATAGTGCTCAAGTTTCAACAAAAGCGTCTCATGGTTAATGCAGTCGAACGCTTTCGAGAGGTCGCAGAATATTCCAATGGCATCTTGCGACTCTTCCCAGGCGTTAAAAATGTTCTTTATTAGGGTGACACCGGCGTCAGTTGTACAACGCCCTTTGGTGAAACCGTACTGGTCTTCATGAAAGATGGAATTTTTATTAAAGTGACGTAACATCTGACTAAGCATTAACTTTTCAAACACTTTACTGAGAACTGGCAGAATTGACACCGGCCGATAATTGTTGGGTTCTTGAGAATCACCCGATTTGAACAATGGAACGACTTTACTGTGTTTCATGAGATCCGGAAATACTCCCTTGTCTACACTAGTGTTAAATATGACAGCTAAGTAGGGGGCAATAGTTTCAATGATAGATCTACAAACTTTTACAGATATTCCCCAAAGATCTTCTGTTGATTTATTTTAAGATCTTTAAAATCTTTTATAATGGCCTGGGGGTTTGTATGTTGAAACTTAAACTCCGATGGACATACCTTTACATTCTTTCTAAGTAAGTCAGCAGCGAGCGTGGATGACGAGTTGAGAGCTTCTGTAGTTTTAAGAGGAATATTGGCAAAGAAGTTATCAAATTCCTGAGCTACCTCTGCGTCCGAGTTTATTTGGCCATGTACAGTATTTAAATTAAATTTAGTTTCACGCTGTTTCTTCCTACCTGTTTCGTTATTTATTATTTTCCAAGTAGTTTTTATTTTGTCGTCTGCTGATTTTATTTTATTGCTAATATGCAGAGCTTTTGCTGTTTTGCATACACTTTTATATGTTTTAGAATATTTTGCAACATACTTATGAAAACTTATATTATTCATATGCTGCTTTAAGCCATACAATTCATATAGCTTTTCCCTGCTTATACGAATGCCTGGAGTTGCCCAATCGCTAAATAAGAACTTAGTGTAAATACTTTTAGACCTTAAAGGAAAAGTGTCATTAAATTGCGTGTTTAATATAGAAAAAAACTCGGCATAGAACTCATTAGGGTCGTCTATGTTATTAAAACTATGAGCACCTAGTTTACTAGCCAAAGTATAGTTAAGTTTCTCCAAATTTTTATCTGTAATCGGTCTAAATTTTATTAAAAATTTTTGTAAAGGAATGTAAGTACAAAACGTTATTGTTTGACCGCTGTGATCAGATGGTAACTTATTTACAATTTCTTTATGTAAGTAATCACAATTACAAAATATATTGTCTATACAAGTTGAAGTAGAAGCTGTCACACGGGTCGGTTCAATAAAGACATTTGACAAATTAAATGAATTAAAAAGACTCAACAACCTGATAGTATTCGAGTTTGTTTCTAATAAGTTAATATTAAAGTCGCCACAAATAATTATTGACTTACTACTAGTACTTACTTTTTTTAACACCTCTTCCATTACAGTATCAAACACAGGTAGATTCTGGTAACTCGGAGGTCTATAGACGCATACCACAACATGCTTATCAAGCTCAACACAGGACAATTCAATGGTGTGCTCAACCGACAGTTTCACAATATCTCTTCTTTCTTTTGATTTAATCGAAGTTTTAATTAAAATTAATGACCCACCATGTATCATGCGTTGTCGGCTAAAATGACTACCTACACAATAATTTTCATAATTAATGGAACTTACTTGGTGGTCTTCTAACCAATGTTCTGTTAGGCAAACAACATCAAACTTGGTTTTTTCTAAAAACATTTCTATCTCCAGTAATTTGGAAGAGCAAGCTTGAATGTTTTGATTAAATAATTTTGAAGTATATTGCCCTCCCTTAGGATTTTTACTATGAACTAAATTGCCAGAAGATACCTTGTTATTATTCACTAATAATAATTGGTTATTTGAAGGGGTAACTTCTGTTGTCTTGCAGTTCAGTTTAAAGAATTATCCGGAGTGATCCCCACAGCTACAATTGAGGAGTCTAAAATGTCTGTATGGGTTCCATCAGGAAGAGAATACTCTAGCTGATTGGTTGACTTTGTGTCATTAATTCCGTTTTTCAAATTAAAAATGTCAATAATTATAGGTGGGTCAATGACCGTTATTCCACGATTATCTGGCGCCTACTATACTACTAACTACTACTACTAAACGTTATGACGTTAGGAGTAAAGGCAGGTGACCCTGTGATATGTCACAGGGTCACTGCGAGAACAAAGTAACTCAAGATTAAAAACTGGCTTGCAACCTCTTTAGTTTTCTACGAAATTTTTCAGAAACTGGCAATTTCGGGTAAAATAATGTAAGATGCCATTAAATTACACTTTTAATTTCTTTTTCTTTATTAAGTATTTCTGTTATTTTTTAAAGTGTACTCACGTTTTGTTTATTTTATGGCATGTAACCTTTTTACATAATACTGCTTGTTTTGTCAATGCAAAATGGTTGCAGTGTTTTTTTCGCATGTAAGCGAAATTCTCGGGTGCAAATTACACTGTTGTTTTACCCTGTAATTTTCACGTTTGTTTCGTTTTCAGCCTATAATTTCGTGAAGAGTTCCATAAAAATAATCTACATACAGATATCACACGCTCACCTTACTTTACTGCATTTGGGCACGAAATGTTAATATGAATGGACAAAAACCGCTGCGGTAAAAAGTTGCCTGCCTCAAACTCCCTTTGAAATGTTGCCAACAATTTTCGAATCGGGGACTTAAATAAAACAAGTGCAAGTCAGACTTGCACACGGAGGGTTCTGTGCCATAAGCCAAAAAAAACATGTTAATTGTATGAAACAAAATTGATACTAAGAGTTTTTGTATTTGTTGTTATAGCAGCAACAGAAATACGCACTCTGTAAAAATCTCAACTGTCTACCTATTACGGTCCATTAGATACAGCCCGCTGACATATAGACGAACGGACGAATGGACGGATGGTCGAATGAATGGATGGACGGACGGACGGACGGAAAGACGGACGGACAGCGAAGGCTTAGTAATAGGGTTCCGTTGGTTACCCTTTGGGAACGGAACCCTAGAAAACATTAATAGGTACGAGTGCATGTGTACACATGCAGTTACATATTACATAGCTTTATATCGAACTTTTTCATAGACTAGAATAATTTTAAAACTACGGTTAACAAAATAAGTAATGCGATTAAGCATTTGTAGTAGGTTCATACCTCATTGGAATTTATCTTAATTAGACTCAAAGTAGCGCCGTCTAGACTAGTGGCCTCAAGACATTAATTCAATTTTCATAAAATTGAGAAAACTAACGCCTTGTGCGTTAATTAAATTATTTTAATCAAAAGATTTCAGAAGATTCGAACACAATTAAACAAAAATGTTAGCGAATTACTTTTATATGTTAATTGATCTACTTTGTGAAAAAACATGGAAAAAATAAAGAAACCGGGGCGGGCCACTACTTATAACAATAAAAATAACTTAAATTTACAAATATACTAAACTTACAACAAACAAAAATATAGCATCAAAAAATTTGTCCTCAGGTAATGTGCCCAAGAGACTGGCGACAATGCCACGTTGAATGGCACTGCTTAGTCTCTGCCCAAAATGAAGATTGACGTTAAAATGAAGACTCTAAATTCAACGTGCATTTTTTAAACTCTAATAAGATCCCATGAGGTCCAATGAAAACTTTTTTATAACTTTCAGACAAATAGAAACTAGAGCCCGTATTCTATGTAGAATGATTTGAAAGCAAATCTCAATTAAAACTGACGGATTCGAGTAATCTATTCTTAAGCACAGTAATTCATTTGTTAGGTATAATTACGAGAACAAATGTCGGCAAACTGTTATAGAGTTGGGCAGATTCTATGTAAGTAGGTATGTTTATACCGTTTATTCATTTAAACATACAAAATATAAATAATATATTTGAATTTTAAACATTAGCATTTACAATAGTAGCCCATGGGTATCGAGAACAAGGTTCAAGCTACCGGGTCAGTGCTCCAGAGAAAGGCAAAACTTCCCAACAATAAGAGCCGTTTCAAGTAGTTTTGTAGAAGTACCTTGTGTATGTTATTGTTAATACCAATTTTGATTAAAGAATTAATAGTTATTAAGACATTGTGTCTTAATTACTATACTCCCTAATCTTATGCACCATATACTCGTACCTCACACTAATGCAGCTCGTAACGACCTTAGTACAAATTGTAATAGCTTGTGAGGAAATGTTGACATGCCTGTTGCATGGTTGACTGACACAAATGCAACTGTTCTGAAACAGTTGCATTTGTGTTGCAAGGTAACCTAAAACCCAATATTATATAATTGAACGAAACGTGATAATAAAACTAAGGCTACGCGTAAGAAAAAAACAACGGGTTGCACTCCGGGAGTGCCGGAAGAAGTGAAAACTTGAACATTAACGTTGTGCATTTTTGATATTTTCGAATGGTAATTTCGCACAATTCGTGCGAAATTATTCCCTAACCATTTTTGATTAAATTATCAGTATAAAAGTACTATCATTTATGTGGAAATATACAATATTCATTTATTGCGCTATCGTACACAAACATGACAATTTATACTACATTTAAAATTTAACACTTCAGAACTTTCCCTCCGTCTTACGAATTTTCGATCAGGTCACGTGTCCTGACGCGAGTTTAACATTTTTTTACCCATCCCAAAAAGTGCACAACGCCGCTAAAGAAGTTTTCACTTCAATAAGAGACAAACAACGAAGAAGCTGTGCCCTATGGCAACGCCCATACGCAAAGTAACAGAACTTCTTTCAATCTATTACACCCAATTCTAAAACGTTTTACAGAATGAATCTCCAAATATTCTTTGGTCAAAATCTCTCAAACATCTTCGAGTAATCTCTCTCTTAACTCATTTTCTTTTATGGAATAAAAACTAACATTGTTATTATTAGTTTCATGAAAAACAAGAACATTACAGTAACTGCAAAGGTTACTACTCATTGGATTCTGATAAAAAGCAATCGTGATTGTCTTGAAATTGTTTTCAATATTCTAAATAGCTATTTCCAATACATTACTTTTTAATTTAGAACCATAAAATCATTTCTCAAAAACAAGCTGACATCAGACCATTATCCTAATGGGCAGCAGAACAGAATATTCTTAACTCCAAACAATAAACAAACACGTAATATCGTTGGACTTATAACATTAGAATATTATCCGCCATTTATCTCGGCATAAATCTCGAGAGAATCTCGCTTCCAGCTTTCCGGTATCAGGATGCAAAATCGGGAATTTAAACGAGGGTTTTAAGGGCCTTGCATAATACACGTATACCTTTTGTTGATTTGCAATACATTTTGTGTTGCCGTGGTAATATTACCAAATGGCTGTTGCTTGTGACTCGACACGCTCAAGTGTGAACTTTCGAAAAAACCTTTTCAGCTTAGTTTTTCTAACTAGTTGATATACCGCCAGGCAGCTTAATAAGTCAAGCAGTCAGACATGGAACCGTTTTCTTGCTGCAATTAACGTGGAAACCTTCTGGGCTGAAATTATTTAAAGAGTAAAGTATCGACTCTAAAAGAAAGAAGAAAATTGAAATGAGACACTCACAGTTTTCAGGGGCGGATCCAGGATTGACGTTCGGGGGAGGGCTTGACCCCCTGAGGGTAGGTTTTTAGTAAAATTCATCAACATCATCATCATCTTCCTGCCCTTATCCCATGTTACTTGGGGTCGGCGCAACACGTTTTTTTCTTCCATTCTGTCCTGTCAACCGTCACGCTATCACTAACTCCCTTTTCTTTCATATCACTCCTAATACAATCCATCCATCTTTTCTTTGGCCTCCCTCTCCCTGTCCATCCATCCACATTTATATTCATAACTCTTTTAGTTACGTGCATTTCATCCCTCCTCTTCACATGACCATACCAAGATAAGCGGTTCCCTTTCAATCTTTCCGTTATTGGCGCCACTTTTAAGCTACCTCTAATGAACTCATTCCTCACTTTATCCATTCTCGATACTCCACACATCCATCTCAACATTCTCATCTCCGCTACATGCAATCTTTTCTCATCAGTCTTTTTCACAGCCCAACATTCTGATCCATACAGTACGACAGGTCTTATCACGGACTTATAGATTTTCCCCTTTAACTTGAGGGGCATCCGTGGGTCGCAAGTTGTTCCAGTGACCTGTCGCCATTTCAGCCATCCTGCGTTGATCCGGTGCGTTACGTCTCGGTCTATATTACCGTCCCCCTGGACAAGCGACCCGAGGTACCGAAAGTCGGAGCAGATCGGTATAGGCGTTCCGATGAGAGCTACAGGTATAGGACTGGAGAGACCGCCGAAATCGCAGAACAGGTATTCTGCTTTTGTTCTGCTCAATTTCAGGCCAACACTCTCCAGTCTTTGCCACCACGTCTCCAATCTCGTCAGCACAATGTCGTCAGCAAACAAAATTAAACACTAATAAAACACATTTTAGTTTGCTTAACACATAACACGCCTTCTTGGAGTACTTGTCGTAAATTCCTCAATGACTTCGTTAGGTTGTAGACTACAAAAGATATCTCGGTCTTGAGCACCTAGCCCCCCCCCCTGGATCTTTACAACCCAGTTGCTGAAATACAGCACTACAATGCTGTTTCAGGCATGTAACATTGCCTACCGGCGTGGCCGCCGTGGTGCACGAATGTGACTGACGCATATTGCTAATCTTTCCTGTTTTTTTAATTTCTTTGTGTCTATCATCAGTAAAGACAGTAAAACACAGTGTATCTGAATTGAGAATTTAAAATGATCAAACTCTAACTTAATGCTAAAGTTTAAAAAGTTCCCAAGCCAAAGTACATACAGTGTGTCACGTTTGGAGAAATTCTAAATGCACCAGAAGTGAGATTGGAAAATTGTGCTTGGATATTTCTCGTGACCCAGACACCTCGGACCTTTAAAAGGCGTACCGGTGCCAATTAGCAGGAGACGTTATTGATTAAAACAAACCAAGAATTGTCCTTGTATGCACTATGAAAGTATACCCAAGGACAATAATTCCCATCTATTGCAGTCTATAGATACTTAAAAATCGAGCAATCTGCATCAAAATCAGTAGGATACGTCTTTTAATATAATACCTTACGTGGGGGCCTCATAATTATATACGTTGCTGGTGAGGTCCCAGTTATATTCCATCACTATACACAAACAAAGGCTCCATACAATACATGAGCAACAGAATAGACAAGTTTACGACCTGGATACACGTCAGGCCATAAAACTAGACCGCAATATTAATAGAAGTGAGATAAATAAAACGCTTTGAATGTTCCAAGGTGCCTTATTTAGACAGGGTTATGATCCTGAGTCTCATATTAAATCTGTAATATTATAGAGATTTTCTGAAATATTTTCTAAAAGAGCTGTTGACGGCGATATTGAACCTTAAAGATTAATAAACAAGTCATATTTAGTAGACCATATTGTTCGCTTGAAAGTTTTTGATAATATAATCGTGAATCGCATTTGTTGCTCTAGATATACTTGAGGAAATGTTACTATCTGTCAAGTAAATTGGTACTTATGTTAGTTACTATACTGTGTACACATATTTCGGTATCCAGAAGCGGCACGTGCACTTGCAACCTCTCCCTCTTTATGTTTATAGTACTGTGGTTTCGTATTGCATCCTAACTTATAATGTTATAAATACGAAAGTGAGTTTGTTTGTTTGTTACGCTTTCCCACCTAAATCCCAGAACCGATATTCATGCATTTTAGTACAGCGATATATGGGGCCCTAAAGACGGTTATTGGCTTCTTTAATGCGAGATTAGACGCGGGCAAAAGATAGAATGTAATAATAATCGTCATTATCGACAATTTTTTTTGTAACAACAGCGTCATCGCACCTTAAAGTATTTTGTAATTATTCGTACGCCAACTCTCCAAATAAAAACGGTTGAAGAAATTCGCTCGCTACTAAATAAAATATGAATTTATTTTAAAACTTAAAGAAAAAGCAACTGTCACTGTTTGCTATATGAGGAGTTGTTCAAATAATCAGAAACGGCCTCACCGATAACCTATTTAGTTTGATACGATACAAGGGAATCCCAAATGTACCAGAAAGATAAAAACACAAACAATAATTATTAAAGATTAACGCACGATCTTTGACCCAGTTCTCAGAAAAATATATAAATCAGGGACTTACCTTAACACGGGGAAAATAAAAAACTAAACAAAAAAATTACTACCTACGTTCTTTTAAAAAGTTCTTAATTTGAATATCTCTACTTTTAAAACGAATATAAAAGTGCATATGAACGTTTAAAAACGTCCTGCATTTGAAACCGTCAGCTAATAGAGCATATAGAGCCGAGATTATGAGATAATAGCGAGAACAACGGGCAGAGAATGGTACCTACATATGTATGTGCTCATGCCTCGTTTTATCTTCATAAAGAGCTTTGCACACCGCGCAGAGGATTGTTCATTACGTTTTAATAAAGAGTCCGGATTTAAGAGTAAAAATGCTTTTATATTTACAAAAGCAGCTTCTTGAAATTTAAATGGGTTGGTTACTTGTACCCTCTTTGGGTACCGTCTTCAAAGTCTTTTAATTAAATAGTAAAACAAGAAAGTCGTTACTAATATTGCATAATTTACCTAAATTATGTAATATTATTTAGAAGAAAAATTTCAAAGTAACTCTAGGTTACTCTAGGTTACTTCGACTTCAGCCGGGGATTGCGGAAGTCGCATACGTTCCCGCGATCCCCGGCGTAGGTGGAAGATGGAACACCGGGGTGGTTTTAGTCAGTAAGAGTCTGACAGACCCCTCCACCCGCCCCAGGGTGGAGGATTTCCATGAGGATTTCCCCCCGAGATCAAAAAAAAAAAGGTTACTTCGACTTTTAAAGGCAAAAAGTATGTCCTAAAACTGTTATTATATTGCTCTACACTATACCTACAAACTAAACGTGATAACCGACTATAACATCAAACATTTTCCTACTGAATTTGGTAATAACAATACAAATTTTCCGCGTCAATGAAGCCTTTCAAATAAAAAATGTTTATTCATCGTATTTTCATTATTATAACGGATCATTTGGGTCCGCCGGGAAAATCCCGCTGTATGACGGACTAATGGAAGTGAAAAATTCCTCCGAAGACGTACCTACCTACCTATCTCCAACTCTATTGTTGATGTCAGGTATAAAACGATTTATTGTACCGTGACGTCACAGGTACTGTCGGCGTCAGAGATATATTATCTGCTGACATAACTAATATTTTCTTGTACATTTTTGCACGAGTAAAAAGTGGTGACTTAATTTTATTTTAGATTTTACATGTCTCTCGCGGGAAGCACTCGGATTTAGTTTTTGCTTTTATTTTGTTGTGTCGCGACATGTAGGGAAAGTTTATCATAATGGTGTTGTGTTATGTGTAGGTACGTATTTAAATGTTTGTTTTTTTCGTAGCACTCTAAAAACATGGACTACTTTTGAAACATTAAAATCATAATAAAATCATATTAAACACAAACACTCCTCATCGCCCTCGTTCATTGACAGGAACTGTCAAACACTATCTAAACATAACCTCGATCGTCCTAAATCAACCAAAATTGACTTATTTAGAGCCTTCGAAAGTTGTAACTGAATTACTTTAACGTAGGAGAACGACATACCGAAACTCATGTGTCAAGTTTATTATGTTAGTGTTGGAAAGTTTGGAGGCCGCGATCGCATAACTAAACAATAGATAAGTACACACAAAGCCCCACAAATGATATACATCGGACGATGAAATTGCCAATCTATACTTTAGTGCTGGGGCCATGTAGTGAAGTGTGAAGCGATCATTGTTCTGCGGCGAAAAAGGGATTGCGCTATTCATCCTGTATACCTTCATCCTTCTCTCACACTAGAACAATGATAGCTTAAACGCTTCGCTTTAGGGCCTTTATGGACTTTATAATAAGTGAGCAGATAGTAAGAATCGGTTTAGGATAACAAATGCATTAAAACTTACTTTAACAGCGACATCATTATTGGAAAAGTTTGGATATATCAAGTCGAGAATATAATAGAAAATAAAGATATTGAAAATCAGAAATATTGTGGGTTGGACCAATAGGAGCCGAGCATTCATGAAAAATGTTGCGCAGACGAAGTTGCGTGGGACAGCTAGTAATCTATAAAGTCGTTTAATTCATTCGAACTTATACAAAATACCTTTTTGGGTGGGAAAATACATTTGAGGGGGATGAATAATATGAAATGCTAATGGATGAGACGAGACAAGTAACGGATGGATTATGAGAGGAATGACACGAAAGTAACGGGTCGGTAACGATTAACGGAGGAGAATGATGGGTAGGCCTCTAGTGTGGGACGCTACTTGTGTCAATAGTCTTGCGCCATCCCATCCCTAGCCATCCCATCCTAGCTCGTCGTGCTGTGCTGGTGCTGCCGCTGCGCTGCTGAGAAAAAAACGTTTGGAGTTGAAACTCTTGGACCGTGGGGTCCGAGTGCTCATGCGTTATTTAAAAAACTTACTAAACGCTTAGTTGACACTTCGCGTGACCCAAGGGCTGGCTTTTACCTCGGACAGAGGATAAGCATTGAACCAGCCGCCGCAATGCCGCCAGTTTTTTGGGCTCACTTCCAGTCGACAGCGATGCGGTCGAATTTTTGTCGCCATATTTTAATAACAGTTTTTATTTTTATTTTTAGTGTAGGTATATACATAGTTAGATTGGTATATAAAATGTACATGTTGTTACAGAGAAGAATGGAAGGAGAAAACGTGTTGCACCGACCTCAAGTAGGTAACATGAAACAAGGGCAAGAATATGACGACTAAACAGGAAAATTATCATATTGCGAGCTGATTAAAAATCCAAGTATTAAACCTGGTGATTCGGCTTGTGTGTCTAGAAATACTTACATCAAAGACTCTGAATATTACTTACCTATTTGATTAACATTTCGAGTAAATTCCAAACTATGCTAAGCCTACATACCTAAGTTTGAAAACTACCTACAGAATACCTGAGTGTCAAATGCTAACCCGCAACTACCGTCAATGTTTACTCTATCTACTAAAAACTTGGTGATACTGTTATTTAGTGCGATGCGATAGGTTAGGTAACATCACCACTAACTTTGGGTGTAAAGCTACTTTTGAATTGAACATAAACTATCTGTTTCATGGCTCTCACCGCGCACGGAAAGTCATTTATTTTAACACTTTCAGTAGATATTTGTTTGGTTAAATTGTTAAAGTTTAAACTTGTGTAGCCTTATAATCTATAATCAAATAAAATACCTTTAAATGATTTTGTAGCAACGTAGCAACAGAAAAATGCATCATCATCACCATTACAGAAGAAAGGTCCGTCAGTTAATGGACATAAGTCTCATCCAAGCGGTCGTCACATGGACCGAAACACAAAAAAATACAAGGGTACTTTCAGGCAAACGACTTTTAACGACGTTTAACATGGCGTATACGCTGCGCTACCTTCGCGAAGACGTAACTATGCCGTGACTTACGTCGTGTTGACAGTCAAGTCATTTATTTAAACGTTTCCAGTACTTCCAGCCGGTCGATTCTGTAAACATGTCGATGTGAAGGCTCGGGTGAAGTGATCACGAGGTGAGCTGTCAATCCATATTATCAAGATGGAATGACAGCTCACCTCGTGATCACTTTGACATGTTTACTAAATCGACCGGCTGTATTTCACTAAAATACTGTACTACTGGAAATACTGGAAAACTAATTCCAGAGTTCCAGTAAGTACCTATGCTAGGTAATTGTTTACGTCCAAGCTTGTACACGCTTTTGGTATTCGTAGCAACACATAAAAATTGGCTCTCATATTTTTAGCCGAAAAAGGTCTATATCATCATCATTTCAGCCGAAAGTCGTGCACCGCTGGACATAGGCCTTCCCTAAAGGGGGGGTTTGCCATAATTGCCACGCTTGGCAGGCGAATTGGCGATCGCACTGTAGCTGTTGCAATACACAGAGAATGCTGCTGCCCATTCTCTGGTGAGCCCCTTAGTCGCCTCTTACTACACCTACGGGCAGTGATGGGATGGCGCTATTCTTTTACGTACGAAGACGTCTACCTACTGCTGGGTAAAGATCTCTCCCAAGCGGCCCGCATTGATCGTCAGCACACAAAACTATAAGGGTGCTTCCGTTGTTTCATGTCTCGTTTTGAACGCCGCGTACACGCTGCGCTGCCGTCGAGCAGACGTGATCCTATCGAAACTTACGTCATATTGATAGTGAACTCAGTTAACTACTTATAACTTGCTACAACATTCATGCGTGATCCACATATTCAGTGAAAACAAACTGCCAAACAAACTTTATCAATTTCCAATATATTTTCATCATGAGTAGGCAAATTAATACTTAGAATAAAATTGAATGTTCTTGTTGCTTCTGTTTAGTAGTTTCGGTCACGGAATATTTCCGAAGTAAACAAATATAGCTAGAATGGAAATAGTTGACATTTTCAGATCAAACTAGTCAACATTTACCTACCCGCTTTTTGATGTAATCAGTAAATCAAACTATAATCACGTAGGTAGGGACAGTCGACAATACGTCGGCGGTAACACTGGCATCGCCATCGCTGGCCTGAAGCAGTAGTAAGGAATTTAAATAGAATACGAAGTCAGTTTATAATGGATTCGTTACGATAGACGTGCTGCCTACTGTAGGTACTTATATAGTATCTCTTCCGATAGTAGCCATTGTTTTTCTTATTCTCCAATAAATGAAAGCGAAAATATTTACAGAAGAAAGAAAAATATTTACCTACATCAAACAAATGTGAAGACAGCAACGATACGCCTTATTAAATATACACACCTCATACCAGCGAACACAGAAGGTGAAAGACGCGTAACCGAAATATCTCGTGGCACAAATTGTATGAAACTCTGGCTCAAGAATCTCCAATAAGTACCTTACTTAAAAACTTGCTATGTTCCCTTCATAAAAATGCAAATGGAAATCCGAACGTTATAATACCTACCGGACCTGGATTATTATTATTACTCTCTGCAACCTTTGAAACGACTATGTGCCTTATACTTAACGTTTTATTTACATATAGAACGACTGACGATACACAGACAAAGTGTACGTACGTCTAAAGAAATCGGAAATAAAATATGGAAGCAGTTGATTCTCTAATAAAAGCAACCTTTGCAAGTCAAAACATTGTCTATGAGACCGGAAAACACTTTTCGTTTGTAAAAAAAATCGGGAGAGATAATCAACTCTCGGTAAATTGTGAACAAATATTTTTATTAAATAATACGGCTACATTTTATAATCTAATAGTGCTGTGCCTAAAAATTATGAACAGACATGAAAAGGCGACCAATCTTCAACCGTTCTAGTCTTTCCGATTTTCTGAAATACTAACGACTTATCGAGAGTTAGGTAATAATCTCTCGAGGTTATATATAACCTACTATCTACAAATGTATAGTCGTCTTGTTCAAGTAGGTATAATGACTGGACGTCGAAACTAAAAAGACGTGCTGATAATACATCTGTTTTAAAAATGAAATGAAAAAGGAAGCAAACCCTAATCGAGCAACTTGACCCTGACCGAGTTTCCGAGAACATCTGAAGTGGTAACTGACTTTACGTGCACATCGGGGACCGTAGAAAAATAGCGCAAGAAATGCTAAAAAGTTTAGAAAAAACCTAGGAGTAGGTATGTTGGTACTAGGTGGATCTTCTTTATCATTATTCTTAGCCGATTGTAATTTTTTATTGAACGAGTAGGCCACGCCACTGGCGGCGTCAGTGGCGTATTCAAGGTTCTTAAAATTGCAGGTGTATGACCACTTATGAACAGATGTATAGTATACAGGGATCTGGAAACAGACTGTATAGGTACCATGTATTGTTACAAATAAAATATTCCATCAATTCTATTCAGCCGTAGGTAGCAAGAAAATTACCAAAAGATAGGAAAATTACCAACATTTTAAAAATAACACGATGAAAGGATGAAATGTTATAAAAACATCACGAACACTAAAAAAAGCTTCAGGATTTTATCAAACGATTTTGAATGGTTTCTCGGTCCATTCAGTCTTTTTTTCCGTAGTTGTGTTATTGCGAACTCAAGTGTACAATTGAATGAATTCGAATAATACCTATTCTATCCTCTTGACTTCTGCTGGCATAACTTCTGTATGTTTGCTTGCCCTTCTTAACTAACATTTTCAGCTAAATAAAAAAAAAATAATAATATGATTAGTTTAACCACGTTTATATACTACTCCTAGTTGCCAGCGGCTTCGCCCACGTGCGGAAATCGTCCCAAAAAAATCGTCAGAAATTATCCCAAGACAACATACTCCCGGGAAAAAAAGTATCTTCACTTACGTTAACGATACTGCCTATTCCATATATCCATATAATCAAGATGAAATGACAGCTCACTTCGTGATCACGTGACATCTTGATTATATGGATTGACAGCTCACCTCGTGATCACTTCACCCAAGCCTTCACTTCGACATATTTACAGAATCGACCGGCAGCAGAAAACATTCGTGCTAGGCCCTCTGATGCAGCTTGTGGCTTTTATTTTAGTTCAATCACTTTTGATGCCAGTGACTGCATATAACTGCTTGAAAAGTGATTCTGTATAGAACATAGAGATTATGAATTTTCTAAATTTAATAAATTCAGTTACCTACTCGGAAACTATTGACATTGGTACTACATAAAAAAATACAACCTTATTTTTCAGTCGAAAAAATCACTAAAAACCTACGGAATGCACAGCGTGCTTGAAATACAAAAAAAAAAACAAATTACTCATTAAATTATCAGTTTAATTGGTTACAACAACAAACAAATAAATAATCACAGTATAATATTGCGTTAATCCTGATCTCCTTAATTAATAAATTGAGTAAGTAATTTATACCCGTACTTAGAAGGGTGTCAGTCACACAAGCGGCTTTGTTGGCAGCCCTATCATTAATTAAATACCTACCTCAATGAGGAAACTAGATTCGTCCAAGATGGCTCTTACCTTCTCAGTCCAGTATTCAAGCAATTTTTAAAATACATGTAAATCGTATTGACAAGACGACAGGTATAATGACTAGCAGTGGTTAGAGTAAAAACGACTTTGACTACAAATGTAAGAGAAAACAGGAATAATTTTTAATAGTGCGTGGATTTTTATTGTTTTTTTTGTGAGTTGTCGACTGCTTAACCGGGCTTGCCTGTGGTGGTCTTTATATAATATTAAAGCCTCCAGCCAGGGCTTATAAAAACTTACAAAATAAGCGACTACACGCTAAGGGCAACCCCTGTGGGGTACGGGCCTCGGCTTAGGGCATCGCTGGGGGAGGACAGCTAGGGACAGGCTGGATCGAACTAGGTGTGCGTGGATGGCCAAATCCGAAACCATGAGGAACATCGATAAACGCTGAGAGGAGTCTCGAGCCCCATTTTAATGAAAACTAAAACTACGTCATAGGATTTTTGAAAAATCGGTATTCCTAGCTAGGAATCGGACCGGTTGATTGTGAAAAAAGGAGCTAAAATACTGGGTTATATCTTGCTGCGAACTTAGAAACTGGTAGGGACAAAGTACCCCAACATCCACAGATTTAATCCAAGTAATTTCTTTCACTCGACTTAGCCTCTCTTAACTAATTGACGGTTATACAAGCTCATTATAAATTCATGTCTATTGTTGAAAATAAAAGTTCTCGTATCGACATTCTTTCGTCGACATGGCGACTGTGTGAAGTGGAGTGTAGGAATTTTCCTTCAAAAGGAGTTAGGATATGGGTGTTAAGCTCGATGATGGACAGAATAATCACTCAAACTATTAGCCTAGATACATTATAATGTCTGTTTAATAGGACCCAGAGTCTTTGCCTCAATTTTAACACTGAGAAAGAGAATACCATCTTGCTTTTAAAACTATTTTATTTCCAACGGTCTACCTTAAAAACGTTACTTTCTGAGAAGGTAATGTACCTATCTAGCGCAGTATTACAGTTGTTCAAGACAATGAGAATATTCAACAATGGCTGCCCGCCACAGCTTTGCACAGACAAAATGGAGTCTTAACTGAACTTTGTTTTAATAGTATTTTATTTCTGCCGGTATCTAAGGCATACTTTCGCTTGTGCATTATTGAGCATGAAAATTGTATACTAAGCCTTTGGTGGTCCTTATGGCCACTAAAGAACAGTGTACAATGATATCATCGCATTTGTTGAAGCGGTCTTGTCGGAAACAGCTTTCAGTTGGATGTTCCCCTTTTACTGCATTTTCTTCGAAAGTATCATGTAAACACAGTACGACAACCGTTTCACCCTTCCGCATGACCACAAAAGCTAAAGAATCATGTTCATTTGAAACCCGCGCAGCATCCCATAACTCAGCGGCTCCCATTAGTTCGTAAGTTCTCAAACAACTGACTTCTTGCCATTCTACCTAATGGAGGGACAGTTTAAACCCGTATTCCGTTCATATTTACAGTTGCTAAGCAAATTAATTCAAGGCTTTGCTGTGCGCGTAATTGCACCCACGGGGCTAGTGTCGCAGCGCATTCGATGAACAAATCGTACGACATTAAACCAAGTAAAAGCTATAATTTATCGTATACGTGTATGTATGTATGTATCGTACCCGAAGGGTAACCAACGGAACCCTATTACTAAGCCTCCGCTGTCCGTCCGACCGTCCATCCGTTCGCCCGTCCATCCGTCCGTCTGTCTGCCAGCGGGCTATATCTCAAGAACCGTAATAGGTACACAGTTGAAATTTTCACTGATTGTGTATTTCTACTGCCACTATAACAACCAATAATAAAAATTTAAGGGGGCTCCCATACAAGAAACATGTTTTTGTCGGTTTGTGGTACGGAACCCTTTGTGTGAGAGTCCGACTCGCACTTGGTCGCTTTTTTTAATAAGAAGTAATGATGATATCAGGAAATTATAAATAAAGCATGGCTTGTACGCTGGTGCTCTATGTACAGACCGATTTATGAAAGGTTTAGGGACTAACTCTTTCGAACAATTCCGCAACCCTAGCAGGCACTGTCCCTAGCGGGTCCCGTCTACTATGCTGACAGGATATACTCAGCCTTAGAAAGGATATGATCATAAGTAGATCAAAGATCTCAAATAAGTAGAAAATAACAAAAAAGAAACGAAACAACGTATTTGGAAAATAAACAATAACGAAACATAAATAAATAAAGTGATGAATGATACCCGGGGATAACCGAAAGGCGGAATAATTGTTAAAACGTCAGCTCGCTTTCACAATATTATTTTAAGTCGAGTGAAAAATGACAGGGCGCGTATAAACGACGCTGTTAAGCTTTTGAATGGAAGTTTAATCACTTTTCAATTATTCTTTTTGACTTTTAAGGGGAAAGTTAGAAGTGAAACAGAATATTTGAACGTACGTATCTACATAAAAATAATACAACTATTTTCCTTAGAAATACTTGTGCCACGTCTTACTCCTGAAAGCATACTGTAAAACAGATACCCTACTTCTGCCATGATTGTTTTTGAAAAAAAAAATTTCGAATAGTTAAAGCGTATAGGTGCATAAAGAATATCGACATATCGGCTAAATCTTAAGAAGTTCACTAGTGTTCAAGCTACAGTACCCGATTCCATACCTAAGGTAAAGCCAACAGCGTGTTTCACACAGTAGACTAATAGTCATCATCATCATCAGCCGAATGTCGTCCACTGCTGGACATAGGCCTCCTCCAAAGGGGGGGTTGCCATAATCGCCACGCTTGGCAGACCGGTTGGCGATCGCAGTGTAGCTGTTGCAGACTTATCGTATTGGCGATTAAATAAAGAGTTTGTAACGTTTTAGTTTCACGTTAAAGTTAACGCGATGAAACCGAACCTAACTATGTTCATATTTATAACAACGCAAAACTAAAACTTCGCTGAACTTTTGGATACAGGTATCAAGTTATCAAATATTACCGAACAGTTTAATATAAACGGACCACGATCGAGTTTGACCCGAGAAGCCAGAGTTTAATCTTCATAAAGTCAACGGATATGTGGCAACTATCGATTGGACATCTCTATTATAAGGTTGGGTATGTTATCGATGTGAATCCTGGAGTGGAACTAAGATATTCATCATGGAAACGTGTCGCTTGGGAACCAAGTTTTAGCTGGGGCTAAAAATAGGCCTCTCTTGAGTTTCGGATGTCATAAATAATGACCAGGAGATCAAGGGAGTCAGCGAGCCGAGAGCAGCGGTCGTCTGTTTGGTAATAGATATCTAAGTGAAAATCAAAAGGTATTGAAAGGATATTATATCAACGTGATATGCAGTAAACGCTGGGCATTAAAATGGTCTGAAGTTCTACGAGCTCAGGGTAATGGCAATACGTCTAATCCGTTACCGATCTAGTGGAATGGCTAATCTTTTAATCACGCCATGGATCACGTAGATATAGCTTATGCAAAGAACACTTGTTCCATTTTCTCCCCATTTTTAGGATTCCGTACCCGAAGGGTAACCAATAGAACCCTATTACTAAGCCTCCGTTGTCCGTCTGTCTATCGGTGGGCTGTACTGTACGTCATGGACCGTACTAGCTAGACAGTGAAATATTCACTCATTAAAAATTAAGGCGGAACATAAAGAAACCTGAATTTTCGATTTATGGTACGGATCTCTTCGTTTCCAACTCGCACTTGGCCGGTTTCTATACCACGTTCAAAGCAGCCATTTAATTCGTAGATCTCCAGTAAACTCACGTTTTGAACTATGTTAGGAAATACAAAAAACGTTGTTACCATGTCCAACATATACCCAACTGCTCTTTTCAAAGACTATTTTATGCGAAGTTATAAACTCGTAAAAGTGATACATGGACAAGAGGGTAGAATATTCTCTTTAAAACAGGTGCCCCATTTATTCAGCTGCAAAAAGACAGACGGTCTTGTACAATCAAGCTTATTTTAGAAAGTTACAACATTTTGTTTCGTCACTGTTGGCTCGCGGCCAGCGGGAAGCGGTTAAGTTTGACCTCTTACACTTGAAATGAGATGACATGGGGATTTAAAATTATATCTCTATTATTTGGAACTTTCTTCAACCTTGGTTTAAGTGGAAGCAGACAATAATAGTACGTTCGTACGTACTTTTTCAATCAATTATTTTACTCTATACGTATAAATAAAGATTTTTTTTCATCGGACGTAATTTTTTCATGCCAATCCATTACTAGTAGATATACCTACTCTAGGTATGTAGAATTATAATCAACCGTCACGCAAAACCTTCAACTATCATAATTCGATTTTTATTTATATAATTTTCTAAAAAAGATACGGGATAACGATAACCTAACTTTTTATGTAGTCGCCGCCAGTCTTTTGGGTACACTTCCAGTCGACAGCGATGCGGATGAATTTTTTGACGCCATATTTTAGGGTTAATTTAGTAAGGAGTTTTTATTTTTATTTCTAGTGTATATAGTTAGTTAAGTATTTATTAAAACAGTTTTTTTTTCATCTAAGATTACAGAAAAACCTATGTATAAGAGGTCTATTTTTACTTTTTATTTTGGGTAATAGGTACTTATAGTTAAATGTATTGGTACAAAATGTTCGCAAATAAACAGTTTTTGAATCCAGAATAACTGCTGCTGTTACAAAACTGACAATTAGAGAGATTCATTCCAGCGACCAGCTCCTAAGAGGACTCTTAAACGTTACTTTTATTACTGCACTAGCTTTCTTAGTTACATTAAGCTTCTTTTAAAATTTTACGTTGAAAATAGCACTTAAAAGGAAAAAGGTCTTGACTTTTTTATGATGCCTTCGCGAATAAAAGTGAGTAAATTCAATTAAGGGGCAGTAGTTGTTGTGGAAGTTAATGTTCCGTATACGATGGCCTTTTAAATGAATAATTCTTTGCACATAGGTACACTACTCGTAGGAGTTCGTGGCTAAGTAAAGAAGCACTTGTCGATCTTTATGTTTCAGCAACGGTTGCCTAGGCGATCCTGGGACCGATTATCGATGGGTGAAGGTCGTAAACTCAGAAAATTTGTAGGTATTCATCAGTATTCGGAAGCCTGAAAACAAGTCCTACCAAGGGTACCTATCATGTTACACAGTTACTGGGTTCCGGAGGTCAGATAAACAGTGGTTTAACGTAAAACACTGGTATAACGCTGCACCCGATCGATTAGACTGGAAGCTAAGCCCCAAACTGGAACTTTACCATGGAACATCCTACGGTGATCGGTACAACCAATAAAACACGTTACAAAACTAGAAAAAGCATATCGCACACACATGAACCCTGAAAACAATACACTCCCTTTTTGGGCAGTCGTGTACAAAATTAACGCGTTTGACAACTGTAGTAATCGAAAAAGTCACTAAATCGAGTTTTGGTGTCACGTTATAGTTGGAACCTTTTCGAGGAACTAAGTGTATTAACGTGGAAGCTGTCTTGGTATACAATTGGGTGAATTTAGTACCTACTACATACATTTTTTTAAGGATGGGAAAATCATCAAATGACTCTTCCGCTCTGGGTGGAGCGGAAGGGCGTGTCAGACTCTTTTTGACAAAAACCCATCCGTGTTCCTTCTAAACCCCTTTGCGTTCTAGGGCCGCGGTGACTCTTTCGAACAAATTCCGCAACCCTGGCAGGCTCTGGCCCAAGCGGGCCCCGTCTCCACCAACTACTTAGTATAGTGTTATAGTTTGTTGATTGCCCAATATTACTGATACAAGGGACCTTTTAAACGTAAGTACTGAGTACCCTTTACGAACAATTTGGAAACATTCAATTAACAGAATAGTAGATTACACTGTCCCAAAAGTTTAGCACTTTATCTCTTTAATTAATCTATCTGTACCACATTATTAATTTTATTTACTTACATAATAATTCTAGTCTGACGACACAGTTCGTCGGATTTTCCGCTGTAGAGATATTGTAACCGTTAGGTGTATAAAATGGATATTCCCTAATGGAACCTTTTGTTTTCGAAAAAGATAACATACCCTGTTAAAACTGTCTGGACCGACCTTCGGGTCTTAGTTATGTTTATAAGAGAATATTTGTATTTTTTGGTTAAAGTTCTACTTTAGTGTAAAGCACTGTAAATGTTGCCAACCTTAGGTTTCAGATAACGTGACATTCTAGCAGCTTCATCGAATAGGGATGTTGCCTGGTTAAAAAATACAATAGAAAATATTGGAAACGTATCTTTTTTTTTCAAATCAATAGAAAATTACGAAGATAAAACGCATCAAAGACATGGAGTGGGAGCTTTTAACATCACTTTCCAGTGACGTCACACGAGTTTTCAACGACCTGTATCGTCTTAATTTTTTGTTTACGTGACAAATTAAAAATACGTGTCCAATACTTTTTGGAAATCTATCTAACGGACTAATTAGATTTTTTTACTCAAATACCCTATTTCGAAAAGCCAAAATTATGAAATTATCCGACATTCTGACATTATGGTGGCGTATGTCAATCCTATTTTTGCTTTTTGACAATCAGCATCAATGATACAATTTCGTTTTGTCCTTATCCTCTTAATTCAATATAGGTACCTTAGCAGTTCAACGTCGGTTAAAATTAACGGAATGGAGATCAGAAGTTGAAACTTAGATTGTGGATTACGGTACACGATCCAATGTTATAGATTCTCCGTCCGTCTTTATTCATCGGTCTCAATTTCAATAGATTATATAATTAAACTATCTTTATTGTTATTCTTCTTTACTTTAAATTATTTTTATTTGTTGTAAACAGTGTAGTCTTTTTAACCCAAAGGTTGACTGGTAGAGAATGCCTTGATGCATTAAGTCCACCCATGTAACACGTATACATTAAGTTTAATAAATAAATAAATAAACATAAAGATAGTCTTATTTCTTCCTACTAATATTCTGTGAATATTGTGTGTAAGTTTAACAAACATTCACATGTTTGTTAATCAATCAAGCCTCCAGTGATTGACCGTGTGCTGGGGCCTTAATATGAAGTCTAAATGCATACATGATGTCTGTAAGAAGTCATAGTAGGTACTCTGCACTATAACAGGGATCCTACTCCCGGGACAAAAAGTATCCTAACTTTTTGTCCCGGGAGTAGGATCCCTTGGTATAATTCTCGGTCCAATATTTACGCAGGCGAAGCCACCGGGAGAACTAGCATTATATCCAGAAAAATAATACCTAAATTCGAGATAGTACAGAGACTACCTATTCAGCCGAAATCACATTACAGCATTGCCTAGTGCAATGCTTTGTGTATTGCTTTGGCTCTCATTAATTAGTGGATAGTGTTATCACAAAGGGAACCTTGAAATGGTCCATGTAATCGCTCTGTGACACAGGGAAACAGTCTGAGTTTTGCTTTGTGCTCTATTGTGTAGTGTTTTGATACAATCACCTAAACGGTTGTTCCACTCTGAAATACATTGAGGCCCTGGGGGTTCATTCTTTCTAGTAGTCCCATCGATCGACATTAACTCCTGAAAAAATTTAGCTTTCTCACAGTCCACCTTACGCGAAATATGCTTAAAAACCGGCCAAGTGCGTGTCGGACCGGTAGTTACCCATCTCCTAAACTATTTTCTATGGAAAACCCTCAATATTTTAAACGACCTATACAACGACACCCCACACCATGGCAAACAATAAAATACAACGGATACGTTGTATTTTCAAAAAAAAAAATAACTTCTACCAAACTTTAATTTCGGAAGTCGGTGTTTTTGGTTGTTATTTCGTTTTATGACACCGACTTCAGAAATTAAAGTTATTTTATACTTTACAGTGTTGTTTTTTATTTGGAAGTCGGTTGTATTTTTTTGAAAAAACGTTTTAATGTTTACCTTTTAGTGGAAGGTACATAAATTGACATTACACCCATAATGAATGGTTGCGTGTGTGCTTTCGCAGTCCAGGTCCTGACCAGCTCATAGTTAAATACCTTTTAAAATAAAATTGCTTTGGGATTGACATAAACCTAACAATATGTCACTCTACTAGATTTTATTGATTTAAAACCAGTGACCTCTTTGAAGTTCAACGTCCAATGCAAATTCAATATAGCTATAACCAAACCCAACGCAAACTACGCAAAGAGAAGCATCAAGATCGGTTAATAAACAATAAAGTTATGCCCGAATAGATAACCCCAAGAACATGTAAATTCAGCTTGACTTGTGCATCTGAGTACCGGCGTGATGTTATGTTATGAACTGGTGTAAACAATAAACAGAAATGTGATTTCAGCAATCCCGGGACATTTGCTATCATTTATTAAAAAAGATTTCCGTTGCCTACCTCCGAAATTCTTCATCAGATCGTCACCAAATTGAAATAAGACCAGTCTGGGAAACTACTCTTTCAAAAAAAAAGTATCATCCAAATCGTTTGTCAAATGGCGAAAATATCACTGAACAATAATTTTTCCTGGGATCATATTATTAGATCCGGACTTATACCTTCCATAATCAGCTCAGCAACATGAGATGATGATTACCAGGCATAAATACCAGAAGTGCGTAAGAAAGTATATGAAAAACATTGTATGTGCCTATAAAATTTTAGGGTTGCTCTCGATATCACCCAGATCCCATCATCAGATCCTGATTTGATGGGACGACCTAAGAAGACTACCTTTTCAAACAAAAAAAGAATTTTCCAAATCGTACAGGCGTCTTTGAGTAGTCGAGGAACATACATAAAAAATAAATAAAAAAAGATTCCAACAAATTGAGAACCTCCTCCTTTTTTGAAGTCTGATAAAAATACTTACACAATCAGCATAATACTTGTGTACAACTCATGTAGGTACATATTGTTAACAATAGTCCGAATTGTCGTTATAATCCACGTTCGAATGAAATTAAACTCGCTTTAAATTAAATTAAATTCGGTTTGGTTCAAAATTGGAACCAGACTACCAACATAATTGAAGAAAAGTCTAGCTACTTAGGTACCTGAACAACAGTATGATTATTACCGAACAACTTACTGTTCCTGCTTATATGTACTTTAGAATAGAATATTGTGTATTTATTTCCATGCAATATGGAAAGCAAGCAGGTACTTAATACAGCACCACGTCTTCCAACACTAGATATACAAACTCATCAGATCCCAATTGAAACGCAGCGTTACTATAATTTATCAATAAAACCAATGAATGGATATTATTTCGAAGCATGAATAAAACCGATCTCTATTGAACTACTTGAGCACATAAGTTGATGAAACAGGTGTACCTACGACTATAAAAATCGCTAAACACAGATTTTCTTTCACATTTTAATGCTTCATTTTCTCATTTTATTTCTCGCTGCGCGATTTCTACGCCATTGGCATGGAACAGCATTACTCAGGAGCGAAGCGAAAAGAAAAAGTTAAAATGAAAACTGGAACTCAATGTTCGTATTAGACGCTGCCTATACTTTCACTTTGTATTTGAACACGAGTAAGCTGGAACATTCTGATTGTTTATTCGGTTCTGGCTGTTTTTGGCTTTGACCTAGATTGGGAGTAGACTCCGTATTATGTCAGTCAAGGTTATAATTTGCACTGCAAGTCTACACAGTTTGCATACTAGATCAATTTAGACGGCACTATTGGCGCAGTTGCGGGACGTGGGATCGATTCCCATATGAAACTAATATGTTTATGAATTACAGGTATTCTAAGTGTTAGTCCAGATTCCCGTCTGTAAACAATCTTACGATGTAGAAGAAAATTACTAGCAATAGTCAAAAATTAAAAAAAAAATTAAAGTAATTTTACAAGAAAGTCTATAAGAGACGTAGGTACCTACTGGTTAGAGCCAAAATTCTCCGTCGAAATATCTCGAATTCATATTTTAGTGTCAAATTCACAATCACCTCATTACTCACTCCAATTTCAATCACCGCGAGTTGTTTGAATCATCGTGATGCCCACTTTTTGTGTAAAAGGTAAAAATATTTCTCGCGTTACAAAATTTTGTAAAGATTTCACACACCAACGACAAAATCGGGTGCATATTATATGTTAAGATACGTTTAAACATATAGTATATATTGAAATATAGTACGATAGATTTGTAAGTGAATATGTTTGTATTTAAATGGGCCCTACAAAAAGTATGGGTTGCAATGGAATTGGAACTTTGTTTTGTTTGTCTAGAGTTTATTCTTAAAAAAAATTGTCAATTATCTCGAAACCTAAAAAAATTGGTGCTGTATAAGTCAACATGCTACAACACATACCTTGGTCTTGCGATGCGGCTGCTCGAAGTCGACCTTCATCCGATCGCCTCTCCATCTCAACAATCAATATCACTGCCACATTACATTGTATCAGCAAACTGAACCAAAAAACACTTCCACTGAAACTTTCAGAAATTCATACAAATTAGTGGTAACTACGCTAGTTAAACTAATTAAAATATTTGAAAGTTTGTCTTGAATATTACACAACAAGTCAACGGCCAAAGGTGTCGGGGAATGAAACAATGGGAACGGGTACCCGTCAGTCACTGATGTCAGTGTTTGTCTTTTAATTTAGTTTCGTACTGCGCAGAAAGAAAAGCCGTTTTATCTCAATACGAAAAGGAAAACGAATCGAAAGAAAACGTAAATCAACATCCGATTTTCGTCTCTGGTTGTCGGTGTACAAAATGATTAAGAACGTCTTCGATGGGTTTTTATTATTTGATTGGATTTATTATTATTATATTTGGATTGGACTACAAGTTTTAGGGTTCCGTACCCAAAGGGTAACAACAGGACACTATTACTAAGACTACACTGTATGTCTGTCTGTCACCAGACTCATGAACCGTGATAGCTAGACTGGTGAAATTTTCACAGATATTTCTGTTGTCGCTATAACAACAAATATTAAAAATTAAATTGAATGAAAAATAAAGGGGGGCTCCAATACAAGAAACGTGTTTTTTTTCGGTTTATAGTACGGAACCCTTCGTGTGAGAGTCCAACTCGTTCTTGGCCGGCTTTTTTAAAATCTAATTTGAAACATTAAATTTTAATTCTTTTGCTGTTCTCAATTACGAATAACGAAGGATCTACTCTACAACAAAGCACAGTTTGTTGACTATCAAAATGCCAAGCAAGCCTAAGCCCTTCCAAATGATAATAGGTACTGAGTTTTCAAAGTAAAACGACAGTTCATACAAATAGGTTGTTTTATATGTAACGGTGTGCTGGAAAACATGTGGCATCAATGTAATTTGTACCATGTTTAATTATACCTATGTATAAATTCTGCTTCTTCAAACTTAACAAAAAGATGTATTGCTGGTTTGAGTTTGTTGCCCCACATCTTCTCAGCTAAAGCACTAGGGAGTAGGCGGGTGGACGTTTTGGGAGACTATCTTCATGTACATTTTGGGAGACTATCTTCATGTACATTTTGGGAGACTATCTTCATGTACATTTTGGGAGACTATCTTCATGTACATTTTGGGAGACTATCTTCATGTACATTTTGGGAGACTATCTTCATGTACATTTTGGGAGACTATCTTCATGTACATTTTTGAAGTGCTGATTTTCAGCCCAGTTTGAGTTAATGTTTTTTGATTTTGATTATGCCGCCACATACAAACTACAAAAAGGCCAAGACGCACACACAAGTGTCGCGCAATCAAAGTTCTCCTCGTGATTTAAACAACCATCGGGTAGGAGGCCCACTAGTAGGAGGATCCTCATTGTTCAATAGAGGTTGTCACCCTGTTCCGAATACTTCCATCTATATTTACAATTCTACTCGACAAAAGAAACCATTTCGGTAGATCTCTCAATTCATCGCCGTCGTATCATTAAAGGATGATTTCGAATATACACGAGACTCAGAAAATTGATAGGCACGTTGCTAACATAAAGGCATGCTTGTTATCACGTAACATTATATTCGAGAGCAAGTGAAACATCCCAAGGTTATAAACCTTTGACATGCTAAAACGAAACTGTAACACATACATGTAGCTATGCTCGTAAATTCTCAAATTCATTGACAGAACTCCAGAGTTTCACTATTAAAATATAATCTGTTTGGCTTTTAGGCGGTTAAGACGGAAAGTCAAAGGAAGAGTGATGTCTCGTTCTTTGTTTATTCTTAAGCTGTTAAGAAAAGGTTTTTTAATCTTTCCTTTTAACAAATCCTCTTTTATGCTTAAAACCGTAAATGACGTTGCTAGGTATTGAATTTAATCAAATTATAAATGTGACTTCAATGTTAACTATATACACCTTTCAGCCAACTTTGTGCCTAATCAAATTTTAAAACAAACGTAGACACATCGACTTCATTAATGCGACAGGTGTAATTTGTTTCAGGGCCCTTATCAAGGCCTCTTAGCGGGCTCGTCACGTACCCACTCGCGATACGTATGGCACATCTCAGTCCGAAAGAGCCCATAAAAAAAGATAGAAAACCTACTAAAAACAGCCTACGTCCAAATTATTTTTATGTTCGAAGCATGTTGTAGAACTTTATTGCTACGAGCATCTACGCGGCGTAGCACGCTACGAAATACTTAAAATATTTCGTGACTGAATTATTTTGTAGCTTTCAATATTAAATTATGATTTCGCTCGTTTCTCTTGCATTTTAGTCAAGTTTTTTTTATTGTACTACGTTACTATAACGTGCTTATTATATCAAGATAATTCAACGTTTATTTAGTATTTCCTACGTATTAAAACGACATAAATTACTGACTCTATGACAAACCGATTGTCTCCCGAAGGTTCTCGTGTATAACAACAACATTATTTCCGTTGATCATTTGCTACGCCTTCGCGCTACGGCGCTACAGTGCTACGCTGCCGTAGCGGGTGCTACGAAGAATTTGAAATTGAATAAGTGAAAATACGGTTCATTTGTGATTCAGAGGTCAATTGCCTACGAAGGGAGCTAGAGCACTTATAAATATTGATCAATGGTATTACGAGACATGGCGCTAGCACTAACAACAGGTACTAGATGATTTATAAGAATAATATATAAATAAAAAGCAGAAAACCTTTTTAAAAGAAAAATGGTTTTATGCTGAATAAGCCGTCACAATAAAATTAATATTTTATTTTTTTGATAGAAAATATAATTAATACAAAAACTTGCTTCAGAATCTGTCTCATACTTGACAAAGCTTTATCAGACCTTTTATCAGCTACTATCAATAGTTTCACTAGCCAAATGATACGCAATCAAATGACGGCTACTAACACTACAAACGGACATACTAACCTATTTAATTTATTGTCATACTTTCTGTGAACAGTACAGAAAGAAAAACATAAGATAATTAATATAAAATAGCGGTTTTTAGCAAATATTTCATTACATAATGGTATACACATCAAAGAATTCTGTCACGGTATTCAAAGGTGGACAAAATAAAGTCTATGTATGATATAATACATAAAACCGGCAACATCACAAATGTGTTCACATTTCTTTCAAAAAAGCTTTTTCGAGATCCCTCCTACCTGATCCAGCGATGGATTTGGTTTGTTTTGACCTTAGACACAATTCTTATAAATCAAAAATGGTGCAAAAAACGCATATGAAAATGTGCATATTTTATGAACTAGTTTGTGTAAATGTACCGTTAATTAAAATACTGCTAAATCTGAAATGATTTAAAGATAGAAATGCTAAATAAAAAGTGGCTTAGCTCGTCTACTAAGAAACGAATAGTCTGACACAAGTAGTAAGTTCAGGCTCTAGAAGAAAAGAAAAAAAAACAACAAACTTTACGTAGAAAATTTCCCACGGCCGCCTTTCGCGCTTCATGCAATATTCAAAACTTTTCCAATAGAGTTTGAATGATAAACGATACGTCGAGTCTGGCCGATAAACTTTGAAAAAAGAATATTGAGGGTTAATAGTTACCACAAATTTTGTTTTTTTTTTAATAAATTTCCTTTTTTGTGTACGTTGTGTGCGAGGCGGGTTTAGGCTGCGTTGGGAGCGAGACGCGCGAACCGCCAGCAACGCAGAACGCGACTGACCGTGGCGCGTCGCTGTACCCGCTATACTCTACGAGTATACGCCTCACCACAGTGCCGCACTACTGCTAACTTTGCTTATGTAAGCTTCTTGTATACCGCACGCTGTCGAACAAAAGTTTCATCGAGAGATAGGTGTAGCTTATAATTATTCTCATCAAAAACGGTTTATGCGAAAAATCTGCCAAAAAAGGTAGGTATGTAAAAAAAAACCATCATAGAGAGAGACGTCTCGCGTGTTTTCAACACACTGTATTTTTGTCTTCATTGTTTGTTTACGTGAAAAAAGAAAAAATACGTATCGAATATTTTCTGGAAATCTGTCTGACGGTATAATTAGATTTTTTCAGTAAAATGCCGTGATGTTACTTATTCTTCCCGCACCCCGTGCAATGTACCTGTGTATTATACAGATTGCCCGAAAACGGCATGACACTATTCATAATGTCTAGACAATGTGATAAATAAGGGAGTTCAAATTATAATTATTTACTTCGCCTTGAGTAGCTTGTCATTATTCATAATGACAAGCTACTCTATCTCTAATCTATACGAGTATATCTAGCTAATCTATACTTCAATACTAATATTATAAATGCGAAAGTTTGGATGAATTGATGTTTGTTACTCAATCACGTCAGAACGGCTGAATAGATCTTGATTAATTTGGCACAGAGGAGATTATAGTCTGGGGTGTGTCATAGGACACACACATCTGGAATAACATACTTTTTATCCCAGGAGTATGTTCCCTTGGCGTAATTTTTAATATTGACGCGGGCGGAGCCGTGGGCTGCAGCTAGTATAAATATAAAAAACTGGCCAAGTGCGAGTCGGAATTGCGTTCAAAAGGTTCCCAACAAATTTCATTTTTGTATCATGTTATTTTAACACCTTTGACTTCCTATAAGTTTTCCTGTAATTCATAGGTAAAGAACTATATTATTTTCAAAATTTCAGGCCTAGCAGTTTTGCAGATAAGTTTTAATTTGATATGTCACGCGGTACAGTTTGAAAAACTTGTTTTTTTTTATTTTCTAGTTTGTCCCCTAAAAGTGACCCTTGTTCTCAAAATGTATTTACTATGTGTTTGGGACACAGAAATTCATATGTGTACGAAATTTCAACACAAACGGTCCAGTAGATACAGAAAAGTTGGCTGTGACAGACGAATAAACAAACACCCGAGTGACCCTACAAAACTGAAGATGCATCGGCCTGAAAAAAGTTCTGCCGCTGCCCAGTGCCCATGGGTGTGTACCTATTTACATACAGACAGCAACGACATACGCATACACTGCAGCAGTTTCGTTTTTGATATCATAAAATGATGGAGCGTTAAAATAAAATATAACTGGAACCAGTTGTGAAATAAATATGATTTTTAGCTAACTTGAAATTCTAAACAAAAAATACAATTTAGACGATAAGCATACAGTACTGCTGACTCGACCTTTGGTGCTGACCATACCTACCAAACTACTCAGGCCTTAAATATTGAGTACTAGTTGCCGCCCGCGGCTCCGCCCGCGTGATTGTCGAAAAATATCCCAAGGGAACATATACCCGGGATGAAAAGTAGGTATCCTATGTGTTATTCCAGACTATAATCTACCACTGTGCCAAATTTAATTATAATCATTCAGTCGTTTTTGCGTCAAAGGGTAACAAACATCCATCCATACAAACTTTCGCGTTTATAATATTAGTAGGATATAACGTGTTACAGAATAAACGCAATACCTCTTAGGGGGTCATTGTACTCATCATTTTGAACAAGTTTTACTATGGGACCAACACCGAAGTCGTTCATCCTTGGATGGAAAAATGGTTTTCGCACACACGCAATATTTTTAAACGACCTATTCAACGTCACCCCACACCATGGGAAATGCGATAAAAAATATCATCGCCACTTTACGTATAGCCTAGCTGGGTACCCTAATTTTTTTTTTCTCAAGATTTTATTTTACCACTTTGTCGGCGTGATAAAAATGTATACCAATTATTAGGTAAGGAACTATTATCTGCAGTTTTTTCAAAATTTTGGAGGTAAGGGGGGGAATGGTAATGTTTGTCTAATTTCTTGAATAACTTTTTATTTTAAAATTATGAGTAAAAATTTATTTATTCACGCAACGCGTCCGTGTTTGGGTCACAGAAGTTCATATGTGTACAAAAGTTAAACAGAATCGATCCAGTAGATTCGGAAAAAAATGGCTGTGACAGAAGAACAGACAGACAGACAACCAAGTGATCCTTTAGGTATGGGTTCCGTTTCTTATAGATATTCGGAACCCTAAAAAAACCTAATCAAACTAAACCAATTATCTCTCAACTAGCACTTCGCCCGCGACTTCGTCTGCGCAGATTTAATCGATACTCTACAAACTGCAACGCCTCCTCTACCCCCTTTTTAAGGTTAGTTTTGGAAAATCAAGCTGTAGCAGACTACCGACCGCGCTAGACAAGAGTGTTGGCCTTTCGGCACAAGTGTCGCACAGCTGCGAATATGAGTGAGCAGGGCGGGGTACAAATATAGCCAAACTCCAAACAATCAGTCTTTTTTTTTAGGATGGGAAATCATCAAATGACTCCTTCCGCTCTGGGTGGAGCGGAAGAGCGTGTCAGACTCTTACTGACTAAAACCCATACGTGTTCCTCCTAAAGCCCTTTGCGTTCCAGGGCCGCGGTGACTCCTTCGAACAAATTTCGAAACCCTGGCAGAAACAACCAGTCTAACACTTGTATTTCACATAAATCACACTAAGTTATTGAAAATCGTTCATTGATCTGTCCCACGATTTCATTGGGCGGTGCTAATATTGCCATTTCACACAGCCATTCTCTATTCCTCATGTTATGTTCTAAACCGGGATAGACGTTGTTTTTAAGATCTTCCAAGTTGTGGACAGCATTACAAAATTCTTGATTTAATGTAATCATGCCGTTAAAAGCGAACTTTTTTGTAACTTGATACACCCAAAACTTACTAAATTACATGTTCCTAGATTCAGTGGTTAAGATTTCGTATACAAAAAGTTTGGATTTGTAGTTCTCGTTCCGAATCCGTTCCGTTCGAATTTCGGGAATTCCGTTTGTAGAAAAACTCTGCACATCCTATGAGACCTAGGTACCAAGATTCGTGGTCTTATCTTCAATTCAACCCCTATTTCACCCCCACACTGGTAAATATGCTAGAACAAACGATTTTTTGTTTCTTATAACGTGATATTTGACGACCTTGCATACTAACTTTCAACCCTTATTTCACCCCCTAGCTGGTTGAAATTTCAAAAATGCTGGAACAAATGTTTAATGATTTCATATCAAGTGCTTAAATATAAAGTTTCATGGTTTTATCTTTTAAAATTAAAAATTCCCATACAAACTTTCAACCCCTATTTCAACCCCTTCATCCCTTTTTTTAAAATAAAAAGTAGCCTATGTTTTGTCTCAGGGTCTAAAGATTGTCTGTACCAAATTTCATCAAAATCGTTCAGCGGGAAAGCGTAACAGACAGACAGACAGACAGAGTTACTTTCGCATTTATAATATTAGTTGGGATTAACAGTCTTATTTCACTAAACACAAGATAATTAACACTTATACTGATTGCCGCTTATTATTTCTTACTACGGTCACTATTTACACACATACTAATTAAAACTCAGATAAAAAATAACGATATAACATGTCTTTCAAGAAGACTTAAAAACAGTTTTTTTGTTGGAAGGGAACCACTCGCCGTTCAGCACACTAAGGCTGATTACTGCTTATCCGGACCATCCTGTGGTGACCTTAAATAAATTTAAGGCCCCCAGCCAGGGCTTAGTTAAAATAGTTCTTGCGCAAACTTTGGCTCTGCCGGAGTCTGAAAACTATTAAAATAACCCCGAAAAGCCCCCCCGAAATAGCCAATGAGAGGCAGACATCTATGAGGGGCGTACCTTAGGCACGCTGGCATCAAATCGCTACCTTATATGGTAATGATTTTACTCAAGGTGACCTTTTATCACTAATGTCCAAATTCACAAAGCAAACACTTGGCCATGTATGTTAGGCATTGTTACTACTTTAAAATATGATTCCTGACTCAAAGTTAATTACAAAGACAAGGTGTAATAACATTGATTGAATGTACATAAATCTAGCAGGTTCATTTATTACGGGCATGAGTGGTGGTACTTCCGCTTCATAAGCACAACGATTTTCATTAATTACCCAGCCATTTCTGCTGCTGATTCTGTGGTCTCAGGAGCAGCGCAACTGTTTACCCCTTCAGGGGTTGGTTTTGCAAAAAATGCTGTTTCAATTAACTCACTTTTAGTTTGTTCATACTAATTTCCACGTAAATTAAAGCAAGCAATAATGTACTCCTCTTTAACTTTATCAACCCTTTTCGACGCTTTAGGGGTTTACTTTTGAAAAATCCAAAAATTTGTCTTTCTTAATTTTTGATCAAAATCATGAATGTCGTGTTTCAAATTCTCCCCAGTTCGCACACACAGCAACATTTTTCTTACTAATAGCATTTTATATCCGTCGTTCGTATAACTTTTAAACGAAAGATCCGGTTTGAATAACTTAAAGTGTAATTTACATGTACATAATCAACTTTAATTATTATCAAACCATTTTAAATGGATAATGATTAATATCATGTTACCAACATCACAACTATTCTATTCCACGCGGGTTTTTTTTAATAATTTGAACAAAAAGCGGTCATTGTGACATAACCATAATAGTAAAAATAGACGAGAAATACAAAATCTAAAAAGGGTAATGACCCTTGTAGATTTTTTATAGGTAATAATGAGTATTGTTACGCGCCAGAATTAATGTCGGGTACATTAAGTTACTACTAGCGCCATCTAGTATCGAGTAGCAGAACTAGTAGAGTCAAGTACCTTCTAGACATTTCTTTGCCAGAACATTTTACACTTCTCGGTATCTGGTCAGTCGGCAGCGGTAGTTACGAGTACTTTCCAGATGTTTCGAGAATGGAAGTTTCTAGAATAAACTGACCTATAAAAGGAGCGCGTATTCCGCGACCGAGGCAGTATTCGATTAGCGATACAAGCGAATACTTCGGAAGCGATCTTCAAGTGCGAATAAAGTGATCAGTGGTGAAGTTGTGTTTAATAATTAGTGAGTTTAAAGTTGTAATTAGTGTTTTTAAATTAAAGTATAATTTTGGTTATTTAATCGGCTGTTTTTATTGTCACGAACCCCAAGCTCGTAACAGTATCATGTTTTTTTCCTTTTAATATTTGCAATCAGTCGGGGTCTATAATCATTTTTTTTCCGTTATGTAGCGGCTTTTATTGAGAATGGATTCATTGCTCTAGTCTAAATTTATTTCTGGTATAACATCTGGTCTCTTGAGCCTTCTAATTTTGCTTTACTGCAAAAGCAATTCCACAGGGGGATTTGGGTGGGAAATACAGGGCCGATTGTTTGCCCAATGACCATAATAAGTTCCTGAACCGGAAATTTAATTCATACCTTTTCTTGCTTATGTGATCATTCCAAGTAAGACGTTGGTCCAAGTGGAATCCCAGGTATTTGACACAGTATATCTGAGGGAGTTTCTCATTGTCAATTCTGACACGTGGACAAATTTCCTCTTCTGAGAATGAACGTGATATGGTGGGATTTAGCAGCACTGTCCTTTAGTCTCCATTTTTGCAGCCAAGCGTTTATCTCGTTAAGTTGTCACTGAAGACGACTGCCCGCCTCCTGTGCGTTGCTACTGCAAGAGAAAAAAAACACTGGCACTCCAGCCAGGCATTCGTAGATTGATGATCTAGCGTCACCTTGCTTGCTTGGAAGTATCTATCAGCCAGATAAGATGATATTGTTACGAGCTTGGGGTTCGTGACAATAAAAACAGCCGATTAAATAACCAAAATGACACTTTAATTTAAAAACACTAATTACAACTTTTAAACTCACTAATTATTAAACACAAGTTCACCACTGATCACTTTATTCGCACTTGAAGATCGCTTCCGAAGTATTCGCTTGTATCGCTAATCCAATACTGACTCGGTCGCGGAATACGCGCTCCTTTTATAGGTCAGTTTATTCTAGAAACTTCCATTCTCGAAACATCTGGAAAGTACTCGTAACTACCGCTGCCGACTGACCAGATACCGAGAAGTGTAGAATGTTCTGGAGAAGAAATGTCTAGAAGGTACTTGACTCTACTAGTTCTGCTACTCGATACTAGATGGCGCTAGTAGTAACTTAATGTACCCGACATTAATTCTGGCGCGTAACAATATTATGGGGAATATTGAATGGGGTACTGAAGTATTTTTTAGCCTTGCAAAGTAGACATCTGTGCCAGACCCTGTCGAAAGTCTGTTAGACATCCGGAAAAGCGGCAGAGCAATATTCCTTCTTCTCCATACATTAATGTATTGTGTTATACAGTCTTTGCATTTGTTTAATTGTGGAATGGCTTTTTCAGAAGCCAAACTGATGACAGGGAATTACATCAACGACTTCCAAGCATGAGTTGAGTCGAGATAAGAATATTCTACCCGAGAGTTTGGATAGCACAGGTGATAGGCTAATTGGCCGATAGGAATGTCTCAGACCCTGGTTTTCCTGGTTTTAAAATAATTATGATTTGCGATATTTTCCATGGTGTGGGAAAGTAACTTTTGCACAGAGGGGGTTCCGGAGTGGTCTTTTAAGAGGTAACGGGGCCCCTTCTACGTGCGGGTGGTCATCACCGGGGTGGTTTTAGTGAGGTAAAAATCCCACACTCCTGATAGGGTGTGAATATTGTTGAGGTTGTTTATTTTCTTTGGTTACATTCCACACATTACTCCACGCCCTGTTGGCGAAATTTGTTCTAGCTTCTTTTTTAGGTTTTTCAATTCCATTATGGTATGATTCAGCCTGATTTTATCTCGAGGACAATGAGACTGCTGCCAAATTCTTCTAAGCCGATGCTTCTCCGAAAGTTTGAGTTTCATTTCCTTAGAAAGGACATATTTTTGGACAGTAGGGGTATTGATCCTCGCAGCATTTTGTATGGCATTTTTTATATATGTGAATGGCTGCTGAGTCAATATCATCGGTGCTTTTGAGTGGAATTGTGAGATTAATATGTTGGTCCAAATACTCACGAAATGACATCCAGTCAGTATTGTGGTTATATAGCGATTCATAAACATTTTTAGATAAAATAACACAACAAAACTTCAACACAGAAAAATCCAAAAATTCCTTTATTTTTCGGTTAGGTTTCAACTTCATCGGCCCAAGCATTAAGATTCTCGCCAGCTTGCTCAAACCGCAACATTTTTCTTACTTAGAGCATTTTTTTACCCGTCGCGTCGTAACTTTTAAACGAAAGGTCTAATTTGAGTTATTAATAGTTTTCTCAGCGCACGCCAAATAATGAATTTATAAGGCAACTCTTTGCTACTTACTTTACATTATTGCAATTTTCGGAGGGATATCTTTTTTTTTTCAAAGATAAATTACAAAGAGTATAAATTATATTATCCCAATGGCGAAAGAATTTTTAAAATCGGTTGAGTAGTTTCCGAGCCAAATCAAACAACCAAATAAATCTTACCTTTTTATAATATTAGTTTACATAGATTAGATTTCGATCATTTTTATAATTTTCCTGAGTTACAGATTAGATTTAGATCATTTTTATAATTTTCATGAGTTACAGATTAGAATACGATGATAACCTTATTATCTTGGTTTATGAACGGGTCATTCCCAAATTCTCATAGCCGAAATTCACTAAAACTTTTTTATTTTCTCTATGCTTCTAAGTACATACGTCAAACATGACGTCTACCGTCAACGTCATCCACAGAAAAATATAAAAATGTCTTCCAGCTTTGCCAATTTGTTAATTCATAGAATTCATAAACGATTTCATATTTAATTTGCATGACTAAAATTCTTCGCACGCTAATTTAATATCAGATTCTGACTCTGATGATGATGAATGATCCATTCCCGGACACCGGACTGATTGAATCTCATATTTTATCCTTTTTTCGTAAATCTTTATACCTTGGGTTTTTCAAATCGTGCAAAATAAAATGTTCTCTCACACTCTCTATAAACTATAAACATCTTTTATAAAATAATAAGAGAACCGTAAACCACCAACTAAATAAACAGTAAACACGTCTGACCGCAAGACGCGTGCGTCCCGCTATGCCGACGCGGTGTTCCCGCCACTAATAATAATAAGCCAATGGCTTAATAGCCACGAGCCTCGACAAACACCTCGGAACACCAGCTGGATCAAGGGCCTGATTCAGAAAGCGGTACTTCTAGACACGGCTCGTATTGTTAGGAGGTTCCTCTCTCTGGAGCCCTGACCGCCGGCTTAGACCCTGTTCCTGATACCGGTGGGCTACTATTTTTATATTTATAAATGTTTTTTTTTATAATTTAATAATAAAATATTTAAAAATATAATTGTATGTATGTTTAATAATAGTTCCTTATTATCAGGCAACTAAGGCCCATAGATAAAATTCACATAAAAAACATAAATAAATAAATAAAACTAACTAATACATATTAATCTTGCTTCCACAAAATATAACTGCTCTAGATAAACACGAGCAACTTCCGCCGCGTGACTGACGCTTGCGCTTCGCAGTCGCTTTGGTCGCACGGGTTTGGCCGGAACTTTTAATAGTACAGACGCCAGCACATCCAGCATGCTATGGCAACTTAGAACAAAACAAATATTCCTTTTTTCCTATCAAAACGTTAATGGAAACAAATTGTGGTGTTGCTACAAGTTAAATATATTATTTTATGGTGGGACTTATTTTAAAACATAATTCAAAAAAAAAATCAAAAACTGATATTCTTATATAAAACGAATAGAATAAATAAATTAGTACATAATTGGGTTTTTATTATCAGCTTAATATTTAAGAAGTTAAATTTTGGTATTCAAACGAGCAAAAGTTGGTTTTTGTATGGCCACACTTGAATTGCAAATGGCTGCGTGAGAGTGTATTTATTACTCCTGCGCATTTATTGTCTTTTTGCAAATTAAGTTCTTGTTGTTTCGCTAGTGCATCTGCATGTTGAGTTGAGTTTTAGTTCCTCCATGTTGTTGAACCGCGTTACACGTAGATAATTTGCGAAATTATTTAATAAATAAAAGCTCAAAGTTTTTTATTAATAACTGGTGCAAGGATGTCAATAATGTTCTCACTGGCAAAATAACCTTTTGGGATAGTAACTATACAATGAAAGAAAAGGCTAATCGGCACTACCTCAATCATAAAGGACGAAAAAGGCGAACACAAAACTTTATTTTAAGTGTGTGATGTTCAAATAAAATGGTTTATTATACAATTCTGAAGTTTTTTTCTGTCGTTTATGAGTACGTATGCATGTTGTATATAGCGGACACTAATCTCTCATACAATATACTTAATATCCTAAAGGATCGGACAGTGCAGCAGCTATATACACCTAGCTATACATTTACTTATATAAATTAGTTCCCTTAACGAAAAACTAGATGGCGCTGAGTTCGACAACTTCAAATACGGTAGAGTTGCCTGTCTATAGCCAGTATACTATAGTAGTCTTTGACATCCAGCACATCCTATACACTAAATCCTCAAGAGAAAAAAGTGAGACTATTTTTCAAACGTCATTGGCCTGCTTTGACAATTTTTTGCTTGAGCGAATGAGTTAGCCGATTAGTCGATGATGACACTGAGACGATTCGCAGAACATTGATGTGTAATACTATTTACTGATTTCGCTCTATGCGGTCATTTTCAAGTTAAAAATGTATACTCATTCACAGCATTTTATTGAAAAAATACATGGGAACCGTTTAAACAGGCGCGATCTCGGATAAGTGGAGCTGAGAATTTTATTGTAGTATTGACTACCTCACTCGAAACTTGCCGAGAAGGCCGAATCGATATATTTGTTACCAGATACTCTAAAAACCGCTGCGGATTTTGGATTTAACACATTCTAATGAATGTGTTAAATCCGCATTCTAACGCAAAACACAAGAATTAAGGACTTTGGACTAGGCAATATGAACAAAAGACTATAGCTTTTCCTTCGGGGTTAATTAAAAAAAATGTACCACAGAATACATAAAACTCAAGGGAGAATTTGATTGATTATGTTCATAGTTATTATGATCACAAGATGGTGAAATACGTTCTGCTGTGAATTTATAAGTTTTCAGTGTTCAACATTGATGCGGTAGACGTATATTTTCAAATACAGAATAAAGAGTCCTTAAAGGATCCCTAGTATCAGTGGTAGTAGGTCGCAAAAGTAGCTTTTGTGGAAACAACTTGATTACAAACTCATCTGAACATGGGTAATTCCAAAAATAAAAAAGTGCCTAACAAACGAAAAGCTTCGAAGAACTCTCAACGAAAAAGATCATCCGATCAAAAAGAGAACGTGCCGAAAATTGAGAAGACTAAGACTATTAAATCCAACTCTAATGACGGGATCGCAATGTCTAAACAACTGTTAATGAAGAAGACCAACAGCCGAACGCAAAGACGATCATCATCCAAACCTGTAAGAATTTGCCCTAATGGTAAGCCTTTACCCTCTTTATCAGAGCTAGAAAAAATGTATGAAGATTCTGATGATGATGCTCAATCTCCAAAAAATCCTACCCAAACGCCATTATGTACAACACCAACACCTGAAAAGCAAACACCTACAAGCATCAGTGAAAATAATCAGCTCTCACCTTCAACAATTAGTAAAATTAGTGCACGTTTATTGGATTCGTTAGATCAACATAATTTACTTGATCCTAGTGAACTTCTGGAAGCCACTTCACTGCTTCATAGAAAATCACCACCTCCTGCTCCTGTAATTCCACCTAATAAAAGAAAAAAAGCAGAAGTTCCATATATTGTTGGCTGCAAAAACCGCCCCAAAGTAATACGCAAACCTAATACAAATTTCTGTAAAGACGAAGATGATTATGGAGTAGAAGCTTCAGGTGATTCTGAAGAAGAGACCCCAAGTAAACGGGCTAAGAAGTCAAGGATACCCAAATATACAAAATCAATTTTTAATGCTCACAGTGATGAAATTGCTGAGAGACTGGCCAGAGAGAATGGTGGAGGTCTTAGTGATGCTAGTTCAGATAGTAATAAGACAATAGAATATGATACAACTCAGTTCCAAAATTCCAAGCCACAATCGTCATTCTCCCCCAAGCCTAGCACATCAACAGATATAGAAACTATCAAGCTAAATGATGAGCATTTCTATGAAAGTTTAAAAAAAAATAACATACCCAAAGAATCAACACCCAATAACACAGATGATCTACTTATTAATCATGAGTCAGTACCAGAGATAAAGGAAGAGGACATAATAATTACTAAACAGTCAACACCAATAAAAAAAGAACATGTTCTAATAACAAAAGAGACAACACCAGATAAAAAATGTGGAGTAATTAAGGAACATTCAACATCGAAAATAAAAGATGTCCTAAGTAAAGAAGACTCAACAGCAATAGATGATGAAGTACAAATTGTTGAAATTCCTTATGATACCATTGAAATCGAAGATAATTATAATAAAACTCAAAGGATGCAAAACACGGCTAGTAAGGCTATGGATACTGATATTATTGAAATAATTGAGCAAGTAGGATCAGAGGTTGTCCAACCATCAGGAAATAATAAAATAATTCATAAAGTACCTGATGATGAAGATTGCATGATAGTAACATGTCCAGAAACTATAAATAATCTTCACAATCTCAATGAACCAATAGTTATTGATGATGAGTATAGTACCATAAACTTAGAATTTGATAGTTTTCATGATTCTCCAACAACAGAAATTATTGATGTTGATGATATAATAGCTGAAAATAAATCTATACTAGATAAATGGAACAACAGGGCCAATGAATTGAACAAGATTAATACAGTAGTTGAAGTTTCTACTAACAGGAATACTCACTTTAATTTGAATACACTGCAGACTGCTGCTACACCAAGCACTGCAGTGCAAACAACTTCAATACCAGCTATGCCAAGCACTGTAGTGCAAACAACTTCAACACCGACTATGCCAAGCACTGCAATGCAAACAACCTCAACACCAACTTTGCCAAACACTGAAGTGCAAACAACTGCAACACCAACTATGCACAGAAACTGTTTGGGTAAGCACAGACAACCAACCTTAAATAATCTGTCACATGTCTTTGATGATATTTTTGGTGCTCTACGGAACACTACCAGTAGTATTACTGGTATGGTTACTGAAAACAGATTTTCATCTTTTTTTGATTCTTTAATGAACAAATGTCAACCACAAAGATCCACCAGCAATAAAGTACCTAAACAGACTGGCAATACTTCTATGCCTGTTTCAACCAATGCTGATAACAGGCAAAGAGATCTTGTGGAATTTGGCAATTCATCAAGTCATTCTGGAACACAACAGACCAGCTTGACTATCCCATCACCCTCACCAGTAGCTACAAGGAATATAGGGGAATGCCCTATCTGTTTAGAAGCTCTTAATTCTCCTAATGGGATTGCATCAACTATATGTGGTCATGTCTTCTGCTTGAGCTGCATCAAAGCATCAATTAAAACTAATGGTAAAAAATGCCCTACATGTAGAAAAGCACTAAGAGGTCCTGGTGGAGGATATCACCAGTTATACTTGTAAAAATATTGTATACTATTATTCATAATCGATAAGACTATATAACTAGTTATGTATTAAAACATAAATAATAATATTTTGTGATTACTAGTCACACATTTGTGCCATTTCATGTTAAATGTCTCTGATATAAGTGGACTATTGATCATAGCAGCTTTAGCAACTGGCAACCAAGTCAAAGTCCAGCCTTTAGGTAAATCTGGATACCAAAACAGACAATATTGTACTGTCTATTCTGATGATTGCATTGTGAAAACTGATTTCTTGAAGGTCTAATCCACAAATGTGTACATACTCAAGCTTTGTATTTGTGTAGATTGTAGTGTACTGTAGGTATAATGGAAGCAGTGGCGTAATATCCTTAAGGCAAACTAGGCACGTGCCTAAGGGCGCGCATGGAAGTTTTTAAACAGAAAAAATTAAAGAAAGTTTCTAGTAAGTTCATTTACCTCCATAATAATTAATAAAAAATCGTTTTGCACAGAGCTTCTGAAGTACAAGTATGCCCCGACTACTTAAATACTCCTACATGGCCCGATGAAACATTCATTTGCCAACTGTTTACGACATTCACAGTAGCTCTCTGTCTGCTTTTGACTGCCTCTTTGGTCTAGTGATCGCAAACAACTACCACCACCAAAAAAAAAGCCAATAAAACGCTTGCCTAGAGTGTTACCAACGTTTGATCCGCCTCTGAATGGAAGGCAATTGCCCATTATATCTAGTTATGTAAAGACAATGGTAAGTAAGTACTGAAAGTTTTTTAAGTAGGTACTTACCTACCTAATTCCATAGGTAGGTAGTGTTAAATCCTTTATTTCTGGAATAATTGTAAGTACCTTCAGTTGATCTGAGGATCTTGTGATAAATAATAATGCTAATTAATACTAATAGGCAAGAGCCTGCACTGAAACATCTAAAAAAAAACCCTGTTTTGTTAATTGACATCCTGAAAATATTATTGAATTGTCATATTTTTAATACCTACTTTGGTAATGTTTTTTTAATGATATTCAAGGATATAGAATAGGTGTAATGTGTAATATTTATGATAACATTGTACTTATTTCGTGTAAGTACCACTAAATGTGATAAATGCTTGCAATGCACAAGTCAAACTTGCTTTCTTCTAATTGTGAGCTGAATTTTATGTTTTTAAAAAAATATTATTTGATTGTAAGTATGTTGAACCTAGCCTAATAGGTAAGTACCTAAATCTGCAAGGCTGCTGTGATATAAATGCTAGCTGCTCCATGATACCAAACTTTTGCTTTGATACTAAACAAAACAGTAAAGAGCAGGCAGCACCTACCTTTGATGTTTTTTTGTATACTTACATTGTTTCTACTTGTGATTGTATGATTATTGTAATAAGATCTTTTCCCTAAAACTGATTAGCTCTTCAGTTTAGAATTTAGAAGTAAGATTAAGTGCAGTTTAACCAAACTTGTTGGTCCCCTTACCATAATGTACTTGAATTCAGAATCTTAGATTTTTACCCAATCACAGACACAGCATCATACATAAATCACAAATTTCAGAATCCATTGTGACCTCAGATAAAAATATGTTTGCATTACTTACATAGCAAATTGTCACTCCAATATCAACTTTAACTATGTTAGAGTACCTAGTTAATTAATAACCAAATATTCTGAATTCATGTTCAAAAATAGTCAAGTTCTAAAGGAGCCAGAGCCAGCAACTGTGAGCCAAGCAGATTGGGGTTGGCAAACCATCTCAAGATTTAATAAGAGATAAGTAGGTAGGTTCTCAAACATTATATTTGTATCAACAATCTTAATTATTGAATGTAAGTTCTATGAAAGACAAAATAAAAATCTTCATAAGTTTATTCCTTTTTATTTTACATCACCAGAAGAAATCATGACTGACATGATGAATTATGCAGAATTTTTAAAGTAGGTAGGTACATGGATGACAAAATCTGAAACAGGAATTTCGAAAAACACAAAGGAGTCTCGAGTATGATTTTGATGAAAACTCCATCAATAAAAATATCAGTGATATTTTTTAAATTGCCATCTTCAAAAAAAACCCCCGACAAAAAACTTAAAAAAATAAAAAATTAAATGTATTGATTCTTTTAGTACCTAAGCTACAGGGCTATCGGCCGATCACTCTGCTCTCCACCATCTCCAAGGTGTTCGAGTCGCTCCTGCTGCGACACCTACAACCTCACATAACCCCACGACCGGAACAATTCGAGTTTCTGTCGGAACATAGCACGACGCTCCAACTGTCGAGGGTTAATATACCTAGGTACCCAAGTTTCTTGTGGGTAAGCTCGCTCCATCGTAGACTTTGTCTCTGTCATCTATGACATAGACTAGAGTCAAGACCAAACCAATAAAAAATATAGTGTACATGATTCTATTAGTCAAGCCCTTACATTTGATTGATACCCATACTGAGGCAGTTGTGAAAAAATATGTAAGTAATCCGCCATTTTCATCAAACATAGCTAAGAACACTCCCGACTTATTTACCTTTCAAACAAATTAAAATCGGTTTATCCGTTCGAGAGCTACGATGCTACAGCAGTCACACAGACACATCAAACTTATAACAACCCGTCGTTTTTGCGTCGGGGGCTAAAAGTATTTTTTTTTTAAATGAGCCACTTTCGTTTAGTTTGCCACTTTAACAAATTTTATTACTTCCCAGAATTTGATCCTTCTTGCGACATTTTCATGCGGATGCAGTTTTAATTGTCATCAAAATTTGAAAGGATTTGGCCATCCATGCATACCTTCTTTAACAATTCACCCTGTATATCTCTGGCATCAATCGAGGCAAAAAGAATGGAAAAATAAAGAATTTCATAGGTACCTATAGTTTTTCCCCAGATAGCATTATTGATTAAAATACTGAGTCATGAAACACAATGACTTAACCGATTTGTTGCAGACAGCGCAACAGTCATCTCATCAATTATTTTAATATGTGGCTTATGACATGAGGGGTGTGGCATTTTGAAATCGATTAAAACTCCTTCAAGTTTAGTTTCAGAAGGGTTTTCGAAGAACAAAAGTATCAGATAAGATGAATTCTGTTATTGGCTTGCTGTATGCTTTGGTGCAATCTGTAAGTAAAGTAAGCAATTGTTACAAAATAATCATTTTTCATGTAGAACAAGACTGTAGCCTTCGTTTCTCGATACTGTTTAGATTTAAAACTAGACATCTTTGGGCATGCCAGTTGTGTCATAAAATGATTGTTCACCACCATAGCGAGAAGTTTTTGAAACTGGGTGCATGAATCGGTTAACAAACATGTTATGTTTAACTGGGTATTCTAGCCTGTTAAGGACAGTAGATAACCTGTGCCTTATAGATAAATTAAAACATTAGCATGGATTAATTTTATGCTTCTGTAAGCACAAACTATGATTATTACGTTAATTGATTCTCTATATCCACTATAATCGAGCTATAGCATTATAACATGCAATAGGATCTTCATTATTGTTTTTCAGTGCCATTTCCATTTACAATATTATCATCAGAATGCAAGTGTTCAATAGAAGTAGAAAGCTGTTCAAGACTTTGAACAAGCTGTGCCATTTTGTCCCGAGAGGCAGAATTTTCAAAATTATCTTCTGTAGGCTTCTCAACATCTGCACAAAGACGAAAATGTAAGCGTGCCAAATGCTCCTGTTGATCTCTTATATTTATCATTTGTTCCATACTACATCCAGTACCAAATGCACTTAACTTTCCAGTGTGGAAATCATCTAACAATTCTAATAGAGCTTTTTCCATGTGTTTTACATCTGGTGTTTCTTTAGGAATGTTCTTTGGTTTGTTATTGGATCGCATCATATTATTATCTCTGTTTATCCGTTTCTCGCTAACATATGATATTTTTGTCGATTCATTTACACTGCTATTGCCAACACCTGAGATGGTTTGGCCTAGATTCTTCGATGTTAGGCTGGCGGCGCCACTCGATAACTTATTGCTTGTAACTGGAGATGTCGCCGTATGAGTAACTTTTTGTTCATCTTCCTCTCCCTCATTCTGCATTAGTTGTTGTGTCTCGTTAACTTCTTCCAAATGTAAGCTCATGTAGGCTTCTGTACCACTAGAGGCAGCGTAGTATTCAAATGTGATAAATTGTCTCTTTTTGCAAATTAAAAATGGGGAATTTCAATTGCAATACGTATTCCGTTTGTTTATTTTCTTTCTCAAAAAATCCAAAGAAGCAACAGACGTCTACTCAATTATTATTCTACAAATGTCAAAATATTTGCTATAGAAAAACTTTTTTTTTTGCTTATCTCTAAGGGGAAGCTATAGTCTTTTGACCATATTGTCTTACGTGTTTTGCATTAGAATGCACATGTAACACATTCTAATGGTTTTAGGAGTATCTGGTAACAAATATATCGATTCGGCCTTCTCGGCAAGTTTCGAATGAGGTAGTATATTATAAAAATTCTCAGCTCCTGTTTCAGCGCCTATTTCAATTATTTCACATATTTTCCAGGTGCGTTGACACTTTTGACACAAAACTACACCAATTTACATCAAAATATCCACTAGGAATCAATTTACGAATAATTAAAACAGCCACTAATTTTCACTTGACAAAATCCCGTCAAAAACTCCCCTATGGAAAAACGTGATGAACGTGAAAAAATATTTTTAATTTTAAAATGTTATCTTTGGTCTCACCAAAGATAACATTTTAAAATTAAAAATATTTTTTTGGGTTGGACCACCCTTATCACTTAGGGGTATAAAATATAGTTTACGTCCTATTCTCAGACCTATTGAACATACACACCAAATTTCATAAGAATCGATCTAGCCATTTCGGAGGAGTTTGGTTAAAAACACTGTGACACGAGAATTTAATTTAAATACATAGAAGAATCTAATGTCATTTACACGAATAAAAATCATGAAAGCACTAAGAAGCTTCGCTGAGAAGTGAGTTAATAAAGCCGGAAAGTTGATAGAGGCAGAGATTTTTTATTCAGTGAGATGTTTATACAAAACATGAGATGAGATGGTTATTCTTGGGGCAGTTAAAGAAAATGTGCTCCAAAGTACCTTCACCCAACTCACATTCGCAGAGCGAGGAATCTCTGACCCGAATTTTGTGAAGAAACACCGGAAAACAGCAATGACCTATTCGGAGACGACATAAAATGGGAATGACCTTTTCCGATACCTTCTTCCTTCAGGGGAAAAACCATGGCTTAGGGATAACGTTATGAAAACAGCAAGCTATTTTTTGGAAGGCTTAGCAAATCATAGCCCAGGCATTGGAAGTGTTTAAAGTCAACCGATTGGGACGTAACTGCATCTTTAGCGAGCGGATCATGATCAATGCGCTTAGACTTTTGGTATAAGGGGGTGGCAAGATTTTGGGATAACTCTAGCCCAAAATCTCGATGCTAGATATTGCCTTCTCAGAGCCAGCGGAGGTTTAGCGCACTCTACCTGCAAAGCATTAATTGGCGAGGACTTCATACAGCCCGAAATTATCCGAAGGCACTGAGCCTGAATTCGGTCCAGTCTGGACAAAGCAACCTTGTTGCAGTTTCATGGTGTAGGAGTGGGCACCCCACCAGACACCGGCAAGCATTTTTAATATTGGAATAACTCTCTCACATCTACTAACTAAATAATTCAAATGAGGTTAGCCAGTCAGTTTGGAATCTAGAAAAACGCTTATCAATAACTTTTTGAACAATCGGTATACAATGACCTTGGGTCGAGAAAACACAGGGTCACCAGGGCAACACCTGGCAGACAGACTCAGCCCGTGGACATTTTACCATTGGTCAGAGTCCAGGGACACTCGAAGAGATGACGCAGCGCCGACAATTGAGTTATTGGTGACATACAGAACCCGGTCATCAGCATTTTGCAAAATACGACAAACGTTGATAAAGCAGGCGCCAAGGTCAGCTGTATACAAATTATAAAGTAACAGACTGAGAACAGAACCTTGGGGTAAGACCTTTCATGATACCCTGACGTCAAATTGTTCACCTGGTACTCTTAAAACCAAAGATTGAGACATTAACAAACTAAAAATGCATTGAACTATCCTCATCGGTATTCTCATTTGTAGCAACTTTTATTTGAGACAGGGGAGAAGTAGGTACATTGTCATACGCAGAAGAAATGTCTAAAAAGGCAGCAACAACGGATTCGCTTTTCGAGAAAAACGTGCGAATGTCTGAAACCAAAATCCCAACGCTGTCCATGATGCTCAGCCCCTTTCTAAAACCGAATTGTGACTCAGGAAGCAGGTTCCCAGATTTTAATCGAACTTCAATCGGTTCTTAATGAGGTGTTCCAGTAATTTTGCGAAAGCGGTACCCTACTAAAACTTGAATAATGTAACCCAAGGCGGAAACAAAATTGTCATAAAATGTCCTTCATCGCATGCGCTGCGAAAACTATTGATGATACATAAAAATTATGTACTACAAAATTAAAGTACTTATTATTACCTAGAAAAAAGTCCACGAGGCTGTATGTCTAACTATTATGGTTAAGTCACAATGACCGCTTTCTGTTAAAATTATTCAATCAAAGCCCAGCTGGAAAGAAAAAGTGATGATTTTGATATCAAGATATTAATCCTTATCCATTTAATGGTTTGATAATTAAAGTTGAATATGTACATGTAAATTACACTTTAAATTATTCAAATCGGACCTTAGGTTTCAAAGTTACGACGGGTATAAAAATGCTCTAAGTAAGAAAAATGTTGCGGTTTGAGCGAACTGGGAAGAATCTGCTTGGTCTGATGAAGTTAGATTATTTATTTATTAAAACTTTATGCACAAGTAAAATCACTGTACAAAGGCGGACTTAATGCCTTAGGCATTTTCTACCAGTCGACCTTAGGGTGGTGCAGAGACAACATGGCAGGTGCAACTTAAAGAACAACCGACTTGTTGCCGTCCCTGATGTTCAGAGGGAGCGCATTCCAAAGGAAAATTGCTTGAACAAAAAAAGAGGAGCGGATAAACCCAGAGCGGTGAGAAGGTGATTATTGGTAGAGCGAAGATTTTTACTGTGGGCAGAACAAATGAATTGAATTTGTGAAGTTACATAAGAGGGAGACGAAGGATTATTAAAAAAAGAAATCAGACTAGTCAGCGCTCTCCGCTGACGAATGGGTAACCATTTTAATAGTGAGCGATGCGCGGATACATGATCATACTTACGGAGATTGAAGACAAATCGAATGCAGTTATTTAGAAGGCGGTCAAGTTTATTGAGGAGATCTGCATTCAGGGGTCGTAGTAGCACACATCACCATAGTCAATCATGGGGAAAATTAGGGACTGTACTAGCATTGCCTTTATGTGAGCTGGGAGAAGATTTTTCAGTCGATACAGAGACCGCAACGTTCCGGTAACTTTCCGACTGACACTCGTGACCTGCTTTCGCCAGTCAAGACAGGGTGTCGACATGCAGACCAAGATCCTTAACCTCGGAACCAAACGGAATGACTGTGTTGTGTGCGTTGTGGATTAATGATTTGGATAAAAAGTAAGAATAACATATATTTGGATTTTTCGAAAATAAACTCCTAGGGGCGAAAAGGGTTGATGAAGTTTTTAGGCGAGGGCATTATTGCTTACTTCAATTTACGTGGAAATTGTAATGAACAAACTAAAAGTGAGATATTTGAAACAGATCTAACAATTTTTACATAATCAACCTTAGGGGTAAAAATTGGGGGTAAATAGTAAGCTGATCCTGAGACAGTTGAATGGATATCGTAGTGAAAGGGTTAGAGGGGGGGCGTTTATGGTTTTGTGAGTACGGAGGTATGCATTGAGAATGTACAGTTGGCGAACACGTAGGACTTGAAATTATTTTTGCAGGAAGTCAGTGAGGTAGAGAAATGGCTTTTTTAAGAGAACTTTGATAATAGCTCTCTGGACTCTCTCTAGCTCAATCATTATTGTTTTCCCAGCTGCACACTAAATAGATCTCTACTAGCTGACCCGCGCAACTTCGTCTGCGTCACATGTTTCAGCTCCGCTCCTATTAGTAAGCGTGGTATATTATATAACTTTCCCTATAACTTTAATAACTTACTAGCTTTTGGCCCATAACTTTCCTCAACAAACGAGCTATCGAACACTAAAATAATGTTTCAATTCCTCTCTTGATACTTGCGAATTTTTACCGCTCACTATTCCAGCCCGGAAATACTTCTCTACATGTTTCTGGTTTTCTGGTACTTGAGAATCTTTAGTGGTCACAATTCCAGCCCCAACAATACTTCGATATGTTTCTAGTCTCCGGTACTTGTGAATATTTAGCGTTCACAATTTTAATTTAAATCAAAAGCACTAAGGAGTATTGATATCCAATTCGAAGCAAATCACCGCCAAAATAACTTTATAATTTTCTACCCCTTTTTAAACCCGTTAGGGGGGGAGGGGTATGAATTTCAATAAAATACGAAACATATCTTCCATCAATTCTGTTAAAGGTGTATTGTAATTAGAAGTAGATTGAACTAAGGAATCACGTTGTCTACAAACTTTGCCCCCCTTTTTCAACACCTAAAAAAAAAAAAAAAAAGGGGAAGAATTTCGTCATACAAAGATCAAATACACACCCTCCAAATTTCAGGTCTTTACGATCAGCGGTTTAGGCTGTCCGTTGATCTGTCAGTCAGTCATTCAGGACAAAGCATTTTATATGTATATATTTGGGGTGGAGCTGGGAAAACATATTGCCATATTTTAAAATAGACTGGCATATTGCGAAGTAGGTAAACCATTCGCATGATATCTTTGTAGTATTATTAGTAGTTGACAGTCAGAAACTGTAGACTTTTGCCAACTCTATCTCTGAGAAAAACTGAGCACATGCTCAAAACAAAACTGTAATTTTTAATTCTCTTAAAAGTAGGTACTCTTCACTCTCAATAGAATAAAATGTGCGGACCTTCCGGAAGCTGTTCCGGTGGCCGCTGCGGTGGATGCTGCTGCCCTTCCATCACGATCTACACTTGTACGAAGATTTGCTAGTGGCACAGAGCTGCGCCTCTTGGCGGAGACGTGCCATGGCGTCTCGGTCGAAGATGGCGCACCGACGCCTTCGATGTTTGTGTCTTCGAAGTATGCACTCCCGTGCCGTTTTGTGGAAATCAACTACTACTATAAATAAGTGTAATTAGTTAATAAAATTGTCTATTTTGTTAGGAACTGCCAAGCATTTTCGCTCGGTTCGAAAGTCTAAAACTGTTTCAAACACATAGGAATGTATGTCCTCCTTCAAGGTCCAATTTATATCGATACCAAGATTCGTAAAGATTGGTTCAGCAGTTTAGGCGTGAATACATAAACATTTGCATTTGTTAAACCCGTACGGATGGTGGATAAAAAATAAGGAAAGATAAACACACATTTATTTATTTTTATTGAGATGAGTGAAATAAGCATTATAAATAGCAATCATTTTAATGTACAACATATAATTTAGGTATTACAAACGCATCATTCAAAACTAGATTTGAAGGCGTAAACTAACATATTGAAAATTTTAAAGTAGGTAATTAAAAAAATATATACCGACTTCAAAACTGTAATTTAGGTAACTAAAAAGGGAGAAATAAAAGTCTTTTAAAAATCCAAAGTAAATATGCCAACTATTGTTTTGAGGTCGGTGCCACATATAAATATAGTACATACATAGATACACTATGAAATTTGGCACACATGTTTAGAAGCTGGTATTAGACTAACATATGTATATGTATTATACAAAAACTGTGCAATACAACACTGCACACTTATATAACAACTTTGATGATGGGTGGTGATAACAAACGACTGACCTAAAGCGGCTGTAACCGGCATAGTCTTCTTGCAACAACAAAGTCAAGTACTCTTTTACGGACTTACCCGCGGCATAGACAATATAATAATAGCGTACCCGCAGGCATTTCTGCCGCAAGCCCAACTATTTAGACGTCCGGTCCTACTATAACGGAAAGAAACTCGGAGGACAGAATTAAAATATTTGGAAAAGGGAAGAGTTAGTAACGTAATATTGTAGGTTTTTAGTCCTCGCCCTGCATGCGTCGTCCCAAAAAGGAGTTTTAGAATTCTGAGAATATTAAAAGACTTTGTTCCAAATCAAAAATTTAAAAACCTACAACCATGTCAATGACTTGATTTGATTTGATTTGTCTTCATGTCTTGTCAATTTCGACAGAAAAACGGGATTGTGCGAGGTATTTCTGTTATAATAATTTCAACGATTTACAAATAACTTTCTTTCTTTAATTTTAATTTTTTGACATGTCCTTATCTTCCTTTTGGTATGTTTGGCTATTACTCGCTTAGTCGGTTATTCTTAATTCCATTCGTAGGTACATAGATTCAACCTCCATTGTCCATTTTTTCTAGCCACATCCTCAATTTATTGTGGCACATGTTTTCGCTCGAATACCGACAAAAAAATAATAGTTTTTACATTTAGTGCATTTACCTTTAGTCACCGTATTATTCTCAGGTAAGGTGTGCGCGTCTGCTACGGTACGTTCCGATTGATATCTGGATGCTATTACGACTCTTCAGTTTACATCGTTCATGCAATATAGTATTTTTAAGAGCACACATAATCTATATCGTAAAGCGGTAGTACGCGGTAGACTATGGCGGAGCCGGCGGTACTTGAACCAGAACTGTGTAACAGACTCACCCGGTACCTCCACACAGGCAATGAGTTGCCTAGGTACTACCCTGGGTGTTGGACTACTCATAAGTATTTTGAAGAAAACAAGCTACCAGTCATAGCGCAGATCATGGAACTGCATGAGGGTAATGTTGAAGCTATCAACATTATTGTAAAGGTAATTATGGCATGCTCTGGGAACAATGTTTTGTTATTGTTTTCAAGTATTGTGTTTTGTTTACATATCATGTTCCTTAGATATTATAATATCATGTAATACATATTTGTTAGTTTTTACCGTTATTGTTAGTTGAAGTTCCTTCTCTTTAGGTTAAAACCCTCCCAAGACTTCCAGTTACACTTATTTATTTGTATCTCTAATAACTCTCGGTTTTTATAATTTTGAACATGCACTGTAAACTATTAGAAGATATTATTCAAATGTTTGTACTATCAAACATGATCTCAGAGTGCTTATTCTCATCTGTACCTGGCATGTCTGTACTTTCTTTTTTAGGTGTAATCCAACAACGTTTTTGTTTGATATGTTCAGTCTAACTACATTTGATGCATTATTTATGAATGTTTCTATTACACCTCGTGCCACAAATCTTGAATGAAGGTTACAGGATTTATTACTTTTAGGCATGCAAGGATGGGTGGTACACTCGGTTCGAAACAATCGCTTTTGCATTGGTAAAATGTGTGCTCCATGGAAATTGTGCTGTCAAGGAAGCTGCATACAAAGCATCGCAGCATATATGTGACACTCCAGAAAAGATGATGCTCTTTAACAAGTATACACGGCTTTTGAAAACTGGTAAGGAATCAAAGAAAAGTTTATTAACCTAATTTCAATATTGCTAGATCACTTGGAAGTCTCAGATTATATTATATTTGGTCCTGCCTGTCATTTTTAGATCTTTTATCTTATCTCTAGACTTGCCAACAGTATTCTGTTACCCTGGAGCTCAATTAGGTAGTTGCTGGCTGCATCTGGTTAGACTAGAAACTGACACTAACAATGTTTGGGCTCACCTTGAACTTAGGAATCATCATCATTCTCATGATGGACCCAGTATTGGAGCATACCATTATCACTTTTCAGTGCAATCTGTTCAAGGTTGCATAGCATCAAGTATAGGTTAGAAACTCTTTAGAGATTAATAAAATATGAAATGCTATGTGACATGAAAAAAGAAACAATGTACTGAGTGATGTAGTGTGTCTTGTTGAAGAAAACAACGTTCTCGTGATGTGCTAAAATAAAAGAGATAATATGAACAATATCACCTCAAACTAAGTTGTGCTAAATACCTAAAACTAACAAAAGGACTCATACCGATAGGGCTAATATAGATCGTTTATAACAGTCAAGTAAATTCTTAGTCAGTGCAAATCATCTGTTACTTTAAATAAAACTCTGCTAACAAACGGTACTAAATCGACTTCAAAGAAGTAAGTCGAGTTATCCGTAACACAATCCTCCCTTATTCCCCAGGTAATGGCCGAGGTTGGTGTAGCACTGTTCAGCACTGGTACATTAGCAAGGACCCGATGGAGCTTGCAAAGGAGATGACAAGAGTGCGTGCACGTCACGGACGGTCCCATAAGACTCTTCTCAAAAAATCTCATGTGAAAGTCAAGGAATCTGATCATGGTTTGTATACAGATATTTTGCATTTTTAAATCTAGTCTAGTCTAGTAACTGCTGAATTGAATGGTCCGTCATTTTAATTAATTGACTTTTCTTTTGGTTATGGAAATTCAACATTTATTATTTGAATATGCTCTCATGCTTAACAGTCATATATTACCGCTCATAGATCTTAATATTTTTTCAATTCAGCTAAACCAGCAGTAAAATTGGTTTCTTTGTGTAATTTCTTTTTATTTTATTTAAGAGGAACAACTAAAAGCTACAATATAAAACATAGAAAACCGAGTTACACAAAACATATCACAATATTGTAGCCCACAACGCTGTTTACAGATAAGTGGTAGGCTACTTAGAAAAAAAATCACCAAGATGACATAAAAATACAAATACAAATCATTTAACTATCTCGCCTTTAAGTGTTAGTTACAATGCATGAAGAAAAAATTTAACAAAGTTGAATTAACAGAGAGAGGGAAAACGAAAGATTCATGAAAGCTCTTTAAGTATAAGACTTTTGAACTTATTGGTAGAAAATGCAAAAATATCTATATGTTCAAAAGTTTTCGGACAGAGGCATGCAGACATGAGTTGGACAGAGCCCACTGAAAACGATCTGACTGTCCTAGGGACTGTCCTGGGGACCACATAAGTTATCATGTTTGACAACTCGATGCAGTCGAATTTATTTCTAACAATGTTGGATAAATTCATGGCTGCTAAGCTAAGTACTGACGTCGTGTTGCAAGCTTGTACTTGGTAAGCAAATTTTAATAAGACAAATAATAACCATAACATCAGAAGTGCAGGGTACGCAAGAATTTGTACTGAACATGCTAAATTGTTTCAATATATATTTTGTAGAATGGACTCCAGACGAACATGGCATACTCTAATTGAAAGTGTACTAAGGACTTATACAAGTACAGATAGAAAGACGTCTTTTTTAAGTTGCTTGTAGAACGCATTATAAATCCAAAAAGTTGATATGCTTTACTTACAATTTTACCTAAATGTAGGTCTAAGCAAAACTTCGAATTAAGCATGACACCAAGGTCACAGATAGAGTCCAATTTAAGCAGAGGTGCATCACAGTGTGTGTTTTATAACAGTATTATTTTTAGTGAAGTTTATGAAGTTACATTTTGATAGACTTAATTTGAGCTGCCTTTTCTGGCAATACATAGTAGGTTAGTCGGTCCAGGTCTTGCTGAAGTAGAAGGCAGTCATCTAATTGTCGTATGGCTCTATACCTTGAGGTCGTCGGCATATAAAAGAAACCTGGTGTTGTGACATCATACGGTAAAGTTGAAAAAACTTCTTATTTTTGTTCCAAATGTGGGACACATTTTAAAATTTATTATTTACGTATGAGAGGTAATTGACGTGATTTTAAACAGGTGTCATATTTCAAGGCAGGATGGTAGGGGTCGTGGGGATCGTGCGATCGATGGCCCTGTATGGGGCCCCGACTTTCGAGCCCTTCCGCCGGCCTCATCACCATCGAGGCCATCCGGCCAGTGCTCGACCTCTGGCTCGGAAGAAGGCATGGCTCCCTGTCGTTTCGTGCGACGCAGGTCCTCTCGGGGCATGGCTGCTTCGGGAGGTTCTTGTGTCGCATAGGCAGGGAGCCGGACGCTCGGTGTCACCACTGCGGGAGGACACGGCGCGGCATAAGCTGGCAGAGTGTGCCGCTTGGGAGGAGCCCCGCCGTGCCCTCATCTCTGTGGTAGGCAGAGACCTCTCGCTGCCGGCCGTGGTTCGTCCTATGGTCGGCGGTGAGGAGCCCTGGGATGCGGTGGTCTCCTTCTGCGAATCAGTTATGGCGCAGAAGGAGGCTGCGGAAAGGGAGAGGAAGATCTCGACCGCTCTCCCGGAGGAGGGCATACGCTGCCCTCTTCCGGCGCCCCCTAACTGATGTCCGTCGCCCCCCATTCATCCGGACCCGAGGTGGCGGCGCGTGGTGTTCCAGTGCGCCCCTCTTTGACGTAGCGGGGGGAGTCAAACACCTCACTCCCCCGCTGACGCGAGGTAGCCCGCAGAGGCGGGCCGGCACCAGCCGGGGATTACGGAAGTCGCATACGTTCCCGCGATTCCCGGCGTAGGTGGGAGATGGAACACCGGGGTGGTTTTAATCAGTAAGAGTCTGACAGACCCCTCCACCCGCCCCAGGGCGCAGGACATCCATGAGGATTTCAACCCGAGATCAAAAAAAATGGATGGTAGGGGTCAATAGGTAACAACGTAGTTGAGACGTGGAAAACATTACAGGGGTTGTGGGATATAACTAGATCAAGTATTTTACCTTTATCATTAACTGCGCTGTTCATTTGGGAAGCACCAAGCAGGGAAATTAGGTTATTCAGATTTTCACAAGCCAAAGGGGCGCCAGGATATAATGTAGCAATTTTTGAGGCTTAGCTTCAGGTAGAATATAATCAGAATTACCCACAATATAAAAACTATCGACACTAGGATGGCCTAATACTTCTTGCAATAATTCGAAGTGCCAATATACGCTTATATTGAACACAGTGATCAGGATCACTATGCTGAGTTAATGAGATATCTAATTCAGAAGGTTTTTTAAAGTATAAAATCGGTCCACCGTCTTGTTTATTAGTGGCAGCACGATCGCGATCTCATCGGTACACACTATAAGGCCTCGTTTACGGAGATGCGTCATGCGTCGCGTGCGGCGTGGCGTCTCGCGGCGCGTTTTGCGTTTTTTTAGATGTGACACCTCGTAACTACCATTTTTTGGTCAAATTTATTTTTATGCAAAAAGTTTCAAACGATAATTCTGGAGTGAACTCGTAAATGCCTCTTGTAGACAGAATTTTCATTCAATTTTAATAACCTCTCGCAACAAGCATAATAACAACATTTGATGTAACATGTGAAAAATATCTTACTTTGAAAAACAGTTTTTTGTCTCTCCTGAAAAGTTCATCGCATATACGAGGTGTCACATCTAGACCGATGATATGGCAACGTGGGATGTTGTCAAGGAGACGCGGGGCGTGACGCGGCGGTCATTGGGGGCGCCCAAACTTCTCATGTTCGGTTATTGTCATCACTGGGCCACTTATATTAAACAATTCACTTTTTTTCAAACAAGACTTGCGGAAAGATCCGCCGCAGGCACCGTCTCGTTCGCGGTGGCGGATATTGCCGTATGTTTGTATCGCTGCGGGCGATGCCGCGGGTGTCGCTACTTTTTTATCGTGAACGGAGAGCCTGGTCTCAACGCTGCGTGCGCCGCCACGATAAACGCGGCGGCGCAGCGGTGCCATCCGCGGGCTCCGCCTGCATTTCAAGCAAACGCGTCTAAAATCGCTGCTCCGTAAACGCTCTCATACAACGCCATATTATGTTTGAATTTAGTACGGGCCGCGTCTCTGTAAACGAGCACAAACGCTTTTCTATGAACTCACTGTCATAAATTTCAGGAATAAGTCAAGTTTCAGTTAGTATTATAATTTCGTATGTTTTGGTAAAATTATATTTGTTATTAAATGGTAAATATTTTTTTTCTTCTTAAGGTTACATAACTTTATGGGAAGTTTAGGGGAAGGTGGTTTAGTGTAGGTTTCAATTTAAACCATTATTTGTTAAATCTCTATTTTCCTTTGGTCTTGATAAGTTTGCACGTGCGCCGATCCTATTTATAAGCGCGCTTTGAATTCACCTCTTTAATGTTTTGGTAACATCCTAGTAAGTATGCAAGATTTTATAAATTATTTTTGTTTGACCAAACCTGTAGATATTGTACAAAAATTATAATTGGTATGTATTTCCATTTCGTTTTACAAGCGGCTTTTTATTCAAGGAAATTAATAATAAAACTCGAATCTTTAAAATTTTACTGTTGGTAAGATAAATAAATTTGGTCAGCCAAACAAAAATGGGAACTTGGCGTTAGTCTGACACATTTATTTTTTATTTTAGCTCGCGATGCAGTTGTTAAATATGCGATCTTCGGCTTTAAGCGCGCCAAACAGTTGATTGGTGACAAGCAAGGGACAAAACCGATATTTGACTACATTCAGAAGGTGGAGGACATACGACATTGCGAAGATCCCGTGGCCGCGGCAGCGCTAATCACTCAGAACCAATTTACTCTTGACCACGTCCCTGGTCATTTGCTCACTGCTCAGGAAGTATGTATTAAGCTTGATTATTTTACAAGTTGTTGTGTGTACGGTTGCAACCATGCCTTTTTCCAATTTTTTTTATTGAGTACACTTAAAATATATCGTAAATTATTTTTTCTCGAAAATTCTAATTTAATTGATAGGTTCTTCATTGATAGGTACAGAGAACACTTAATAATCTAATATATTAACCTTGCCAGATATGGGATGCAGTACTGCCTCAGTTAAGTTTGGCGGACTTACTGAACTACATCCAACGCATCCACAACATGGGCTTCTTGACCAGTGACTCCACCACCACCGCGATCTTGGTGTCGCTGCTCAACAGCCAGGAGATGATCAAGAAGTCGAAGGTCACGCCCATCGCTGCCTACATCGCTTTGTCTAATTACACCAAGAAATCCAAGTAAGTTATCAACGTACAGTTGAATGAATATGAGCTGTGCATAGGTTTAGAGAACTCATAAAGTGCAACTTTCACTCTGGAAACAACCATAAATTATTGTCCTGGAAATTACAATGATGTGTTTAATGCGCTGTTCGTTATAACAATAGGTATACCTTTTATTCTTTACTCGAGTCGCAATCCTACCGGCTTAGCACGGCTGCAGAGCATATTATTATATAAGCTCCTAGTCTGTATGTTTTTTTTACAAAATCTTCAACAATCACCGTCATATTTTAGCCAATTTACACAAAGGCTGATTTAATTAAACACCTTAACCTTTTAATGAATCACTCCGTCCATTGGCGAAACTGTATAAAAATCCTTTTAGATTTTGAGTTTATCGCGTACACACGGACAGATGCGGCGGAGGGATTTAATGATCATTATTTTACTCCTTTGTCAGGCCTATGAAGCACGAGAAAGCTAAAGTTGCGCAGGAGAGGGAAGCGCGCCGCCGCAACCGCCAGATGTTCGACAGCAAGACCGGGCTGTGGCAGTGGACCTCCACCAAGAGACACCCGAGGGAGGTCAAGAACTGGGGTTCGTACTCACTGAACACATGCATAATATTCAATATGGCCGAAAAATAAGTAGTGTTACTTCTGGGTATTGTTAAATTAATTTTATAAAAGAGTTTGAGTGATTCCCCAAAATAATAATTCTCTATTGTAATGATTCTCTACTAGTCGTCTTCTCAGTAGTTATCCCACTTCACGTCTTTATACAGCCCATCCATCGTTTCTTAAGTCATTCTCACGCTCATAACTTTCCTTACCACATTTTCGTTATTCCTTCACATTAAATGTCCATACCATTATCATTAACTTGGAATACATCATCATGATATCACAAAATAATAATTAAAAGACGCGTCACACTTTTCTGTACTAAATCCATGATAAAATCTATGAACTGTAACTTTACTGTGTTCTTTCGTTAGGACTCGACTTGCCGCCGAACCCAGCCGTGTTGACGGCGCTGAACAAGCTGGTAGACCTCACCTGGACCCTGACGCCGCCCACCAACGCGCGTTACATGATCACTATGGACATGAGACACCACATGTTCAAGGGTAAGTGTCTAGTACTGAACCCAGCCGTGTTGACGGCGCTGAACAAGCTGGTAGACCTCACCTGGACCCTGACGCCGCCCACCAACGCGCGTTACATGATCACTATGGACATGAGACACCACATGTTCAAGGGTAAGTGTCTAGTACTGAACCCAGCCGTGTTGACGGCGCTGAACAAGCTGGTAGACCTCACCTGGACCCTGACGCCGCCCATCAACGCGCGTTACATGATCACTATGGACATGAGACACCACATGTTCAAGGGTAAGTGTCTAGTACTGAACCCAGCCGTGTTGACGGCGCTGAACAAGCTGGTAGACCTCACCTGGACCCTGACGCCGCCCACCAACGCGCGTTACATGATCACTATGGACATGAGACACCACATGTTCAAGGGTAAGTGTCTAGTACTGAACCCAGCCGTGTTGACGGCGCTGAACAAGCTGGTAGACCTCACCTGGACCCTGACGCCGCCCATCAACGCGCGTTACATGATCACTATGGACATGAGACACCACATGTTCAAGGGTAAGTGTCTAGTACTGAACCCAGCCGTGTTGACGGCGCTGAACAAGCTGGTAGACCTCACCTGGACCCTGACGCCGCCCACCAACGCGCGTTACATGATCACTATGGACATGAGACACCACATGTTCAAGGGTAAGTGTCTAGTACTGAACCCAGCCGTGTTGACGGCGCTAAACAAGCTAGAACCAATGTTTGTCCGATTTAAATCAGAGACGAGGTAATGCGAAAGCGTTCATACAAACAGTACAACGGCAACTTCGGTCCGTCAATATTTCTTCCGAATTGGGGACTCACGGATGACGGAGAGAAATCGGCTGACGGAAGTCGTATCTAGTGCGTAAACTACCATGCAAATAGTTCTATGACTACTTCGGAACGTATTTTCACGGATTCGTATCGGATGCAGTGCGTAACTACCCCTAAAATGCGATTTCATGTATTTTCTACAGGAAAACACTTCTGCAAGAAGTACACAGTAGCAAAGAAGGGTAAGAAGACTGAAACAAAGACTACGCCGGGCGGCGGCGGCGACGCGGACACGGAGAAGAAGAGCAAGAAGCACCTTCTAGCAGAGTGTTTCTATAATACGAATGTTACACCGGGACACGCAGGTAAAGAGATGGACACACAAAACACAACACCGGCTATCCCTGAAAGTATAAGCAGCGGCGTAACTTCACTACATCCACATTTCGCCACATGTGTTTAAGTCCCATATGATGTAACAGGAGGCGTGCTTATTTCTACTAACAGATCACGAATTGAGACTCAGAGCTGCTACTGAGACATTTCTGATGGAAAAACCTACAGAAATAATTACAATTCAGTTTTTCCTACAATCTATTATAATTAATACTTATTCTTTTATTATTAATAAATTACTCTGGCACTTACATTTTGGACAGTACCTTGTTTAGAAACTGAACTGGCCCTATCATACACCCAAGAAATAGGTTATTGTGCGATTATTCATTTGTTCGGAACGGGAGTTTTATTTGTATACAAAGTATTAAATTTTTATTTTACGGTTAGACACGAAGATGATTGTTATTTACTAAATTATGACTGACAACTGACCATGATAATTACATTATGTTTTAGCTATAATCCTGGCCCTTCAAATCCTGAAGCGGGAGAGCCAAGTTGAGTTAGCAGTGTTCACTGAAGAAGGCATCCAGGTCATGACCATCGAGCGCAACTTTAGCAGCATCGAAGAGGCTGAGTTCTTGTTAAGGGTAAGTTGGATTAATACACCACATACTTTTTTCTAGTTGATGTCGGTCAAAATGTAAAAGGGAGTATCCTAAACACTCTGTGATAACTAGGCAGTTTTAATATAGGATCTAATTTAATTAGCTAGCAAAACGCCGCAGATTTTTTTATAAAACTGTCCATAATTTCGAGTTACTACAATAGTACAAAGAAAAAGCGGCCGTGAACCCTGTAAACAACTAATTAATTATTAGGTAATGAAACCTGTTACATCTGCAGAGTTTCATTTACAAATTTTATCTCTGTGTTATTAGATGTATTTATTTTATGTCCCTAACATAAATACATCAAATAACACAAGTGATTAATTGGACACTATAAATAACGCTTGGGCAGTTTTAAAAATGCCCAATATTGGAGGGCAGTGTGATAACAACTATTGAAATAATCAAATCGTCAGGACATTATTTAAAATGCTTATCACCTATGGGGCAGAGTAATTACGTTTCTTACATTATATTATACTAGCTTTTGCCCGCGACTTCGTGCGCGTAGAATATTTCTTTGGGAAGCCATTTTTATTTTTCAAAAACGCTTAAACATAGGTTTTATCTTCAAAAATGACGGACTCCCATACAAACTTCAAACCCCCTTTTTCACCACTTAAAGCATGATTTCTGGGATAAAAACGTGTCCTGTCCCGGGACTCAAACTATCTCTATACCAAATTTCATCTAAATTGGTTCAGCGGTTTAAGCGTGAAGCGGTAACATACAGACAGACAGACACACTTTCGCATTTATAATATTAGTATGGATTATTCAGCTGAATTGGATATTTCGGTTTGACTGCAAGCCAACCCCGCTAGTTGGGAAAAGGCTAGGCAGATAATGATGATAATTTATAGCTGGGAAATGCTTAGGCCGTTCGAGGAGCTAGTGGCTAAATATAAACGCTTGCCGAGGTCAGTCTGTGGATGGTTGACCATCTTATCGTATCGAAATTCCTCCGAAAGCACGATAAGCCGTTGGTCCCAGCTGTCATTTGTAGATCTTTGGCAGTCGTGCAATGTACCTGTGTATCAAATTGCCCGAAAACCACATAGCAATATTCATGTCATGTAGACAATGTGATCAATTAGAGGTTCAAATTATAGTTTTAGTAATTGGTGTATCGAAACATACTGATATCTCTCGGGGTTTATTGTAGGAGTATAATTAAAAAAAAACCAACATATAAAAACAACTTAAAAAAAAGGTTTGTTTTAGCAAAAAAGCAGGCCTTTTTACACTTATGTAAAAACAAAAGAAATCTCAACGAAACTTTAAGAAAAAGAAGATAATACTATAGAAATCGGTCCTTTTCGCTCCCATCAACGGGTGTAGGTAGAGGTGTAAGTACCTCTGAATTTGACACAGGTGCCCATAGTTTGAGTCCCGGGAAACGACACGTTTTTATCCCAGAAATCATGCTTTAAGGGGTGAAAAAGGGGGTTGGAAGTTTGTATGGGAGTCCGTCATTTTCGAAGATAAAAACCCCAAGGTTTTTTGTGGTTTTTTTCACACCATCCCAGCTAACTCCGGACTGAAGTAGTGGCCATAAGGCTTCGATTGGATGATAATGCTCAGCTACTGAGAGTGGTGGCGCAGAAACATCATATTTTAATTAAACCGTTGTATTTAATGAAACCGAAAGGTATGCCGAAGGTTAAAAAATCCGCCCCAAAATAAGTATCAATTCAGATACATCTGACGTTATCAACTATCCTATTCATGCTTTGTACCATCCCCACCATATAAAACTCTCTTACAGAAAGCGGACTTAGGCCGCGTACAGCTAGACGCGCCGATCGACTGGGCCATCAAGAATAATAAGAAGTTCGACGTGTTCATCAACATGGTGGACCGCACCACGCGCTACATGGAGCTGGAGCTGAGCAGCCGCGGGGGCCGCGGGCCGGCCGGCCGCTACGGGCCGCCGCCCGCACCCGACACGGACCTGCCCGACCGCTGCCCCGTGCGCGCGCTGCAGCGGTACAGGGACACTGGGGTTAAGGAGGCTAAGTGAGTACATACTTCACGTGAACACTTTGTTGGGACATAGGACCTTCTCACATAGATGGCCCTCTTTGGGAGTTCTATAAATGTCATGATTTAATAAAATTACTGACTATAGTATCGGTTAGCTTGACGCTCACTTAAGAAGGGCAATGGAACTTAATGGGATAATATTGATATTTATAATTCTCAACACTTACCTACGCTAGCTACTACTTTTAGCTGCTGGGCTTAATTCACCTAAATAAAGTTATCGAAAACTTTGTCAAATATTTTGGCAGCAGATCATATAAGTTTTTATCCCAATCCAGTTTATTCGAGATTTTAATATATTTGTCTTCACAGGTTGATAGTGCTGAACCTGGCGTCCCACAAGGTGGCGACGACAGACGGCTCGCACGAGGGCGTGCTCGACATCGTCGGCATCGACGAGCACGTGCCCAAGGTCATGGACGCCTTCGTGCTCGGCCAGTTCAAGTGAAACTACCGCTACGTCTCTACAAACGCTTCGCAAAAGTCTGTCAATTTTAAAACGACCACTAGGTCATAATCTCGATCGAAAACGACCTTTTACCTCAGTATTTACGATAACTCGTCTCTAATAAATGACCACCTTGTGTTCCCCATCTGATACGGAGTGTTGAAGTGGAACTAAAAAACAATCTGATTGGAATTCTGATTATTTAGAGATCTTAAAACTATATTTGCATGTTTTTTTATTAGTGTTAACTTTGTTTGTAATCGCTTAAGAGGTAGTTACGGAACAGTTTCATGTAAAAAGATCTGTTCCTCTTAACCCTGATTTTGGATCTCTGCTTATGAATTATTTGTAGGATCACATGGTTTATTTTTAAGCTAAAATCGCGAGTGTGCTTTACACTCAATACATAGGTTACATCGGATTCTGGAATATGTTCCAGATGAAACTTCCTATTACCAGGGAACAGTTAAATTATGTTAACCACGATGGTGGTTACAATATTATTGCTTTACGATGACGTATGTGTTGCTTTTTAGCGTAGTCGTTAAGTAAGATTTTGTTAATGTTTAGTGACTTGGCTTTACGCCTTCTCGGAAGGAAGTTTTCTTTGCTTACCGGCTACATTTACTAGAGCAGGTCATTAGTTTGCATAATAAAATATTTTTGAGACACATTTAACTTCGTTTGGTAGCAGAACAAATTCTTTATCAATCTTTTATTTGTTCATTGTGTATTTATTCTTTTTTATGTTATTAGGAAGTGTGTTTATATTTAAGCTTAATGTTTGTAGCCTTAACATTCGTAACAGGGTCTTTTTGGTTAATCAAAAATTGGCTTCTGGCGCTCACTACTCAGTTATGTGTTAAACAACACAATAACTTGTAACGGGGGTCAAATGTTGACAATAGGGGAAATATCTTTTATTTAAAACATATAAAAGAGTGAATTTCGCAAAGCTGTCGTAATTGCACCTCCGGCATATGTTTGAACGCCAGTACTTTTGTAGTAGTTGTTGAGTTTCAAATTTTATTTATTACTTTTTGACCAGACAGGTCTAGGTTGTGCGTTAAGCCTTTTTGTATTTGCCAAAGTAAATATGCATTTGTAATTTTATTCAAAGAGTACTGGCAGGCCTGCAAACGTGAATTAGCAATTAGAAACTAATAAATTATGATAGCATATCTTGATAGTATAGAAAATGATGAAAACAGGTACATGCTCATGATTTGTTTAGCGTTATAGTTGAATATTATTTGTTACTCGAGAGCATTTGGTGTGACTGCACATATGATCCAGTCACGTTGTACTGGACGTTAATAGAGAATGAATAGATGGGCATGCATCGGCTTTCACATAGCGTAGGTAATAGATGAAACCGTTTCAGAACATTGGTTACTTTGTACTGATAGCTGAGCGGACTTTTCGAAATCTGTGATCATTTGGTACTCTCTCGGGATTAAGTAATTTTTATACCTGTAAAAGTTAATAAATTCAAAACTTAGGTGAAGGAACTCGAAATTGCTAGATATGCTTTTTATTTAATGTATCACTGTTTTGTTGAGTTATTTATTAGAATTAAACTGTTTAGTATTACGGTGGTCGATGCAAGAATCTTCAACTTTATGCTGGTTGTTTCAGGCTAATCTACTAAGGGCTGAGTTTTCAATAACCGCCTTATTTATTCCTCAAATAAAAGTTATCTGACTATTTGAGGAATAAAAAAGGCGGTTTTCTACGGAAAATGTGTCAAACGGTCATATTTATTCTTTAGGTAAAACTTATTTGACTATTACAAAACCGGCTCTCAGTAGACAGCTTCATAAAGTTTATTGTTGTGGACCATCTCAGGTACTTATTAATTGTTTTGTGATTCGACGCATCTGTATCCAGTGCATGGTTCGTATCTCAAAAATAGCATTCTGTGATTTATAATGCCTTGGCAACTCTGCACTTTGGTGATATTATTGTTAATCGGACTAGTTTTCTTTTAAATCCAAAATAATGTTGTAAAATTGAAAGAAAACAGCCGGTTTTAGGTTTTATTAATAGCTTAATAGTATTATGACAATACAAACCATAAAGCTGTTGTTAACTGAAAACAAGTACATAGGTACTCTCATTGTCATATTTATAATCATGGACATTTTATTATGAGCTCACTAGTGCATTTTTCCACAAAATCATAATAAATGATCCGTCCCAACTACAAAATTGTCTGTTGTATTGCAATACCTAAAGTGCTTTTAGCATTAAGATAAAGTAGTACATTTTATAATCATGTTATTTTAACCCATTCACAGCAGCATATCAAAAGAGCACCTTAAACCTAATGAATAACAAAATGTATAACATTCGAAAAATGTACTTGCATGTTTGTATTCACGTTAATAAATTCTTAAGTCAATAATTTGTTTTTATTGTAACAACATCACTGCATTCATTCCACGCAGGGTAGACAGACAAACAAATCTATCTCCATCTAAAATTTTGATTATAGTCCCAATCATACTTTGTCCAACCTTGGAACCTAGGTGCTAAGTTCTTATTACAATTTCCGTATAAATCGTAAAGATATTAATCATATAGTGGTGGAGACAATTTTATCTTTCCTAATAAATTCATACCTGGTGTTCAGGGTTCGGGGAGCGGCATCCTGGGGACAATTGCGCAGAGGTTCGATTGTTAGTACCTGAACCATGTTTGTATGGTTCACTTACTGAGCAATCGAAACCAGTAATATGTGTGTTTGTGGTATTTTTACGTGTGTGTTTTTGTTCTTATTTAATTTATTATTATTTAGAGGAAACATGGACTGTTTCTTAGCTCTTTGGCTAGTTTTAAAGCTACATTAAAGGGCCAAACCAAGTCAATGTAGTAATTTAAGTTGTGGTATAGATGTTTTGAGGAGAAATTTCATTTTCCTCCATCTGCATGAACTTCCGCACTATTCTGCTAGGTACCTATTCAAAATTGCAGCTTTTTGAAGTGTTATAAAAATTGAATCTATGAGGTCTTATTTTGAGGCTATGGTGCAGATGGTTGGGTATTACCCCTGTAGTGAAAACAACTATGGGCACGACATATACTTTATCTTGCCTCGAAATTCTTGTCACTTCCTCTTTTAGCTCTGCGTATTTACTTATTTTTTCTACCATTGTCTTTTGTAAATTGTGCGTGTTGGGGACTGCAATATCTATCAGTTAAGTAACTTTATTAACGAGAGTGAAGAGTGACATCCTGGTCTATTGGCGAATGGCGCGGTCGTAGTAAAGTTTATGAGTGGTGTCTAGAACAGTTTGTGGGACGTATTTGAAGTTACTCCTTACCTTGTTTGTATCTTGTTTGAGTTTATGTTCGATAGCTAGTTTTTGGTGAATGACGTTTGCCACATGATTTTGTCTGTGAAAATATAGTCAGTCTGTGTGAGCGTTGCGTATGCTACTTACTGTACATAATGTGTTGTATGATCTCTGGTTGGCTGTGACACTTGCGACATTTATCATTAGTTATTGTGGGGTCTTTGATTATGATATTATGATTATATCTCAACTCGTCATCCACGCTCGCTGCTGACTTACTTAGAAAGAATGTACCTAAAGGTATGCCCATCGGAGTTTAAGTTTCAACATACAAACCCCCAGGCCATTATAAAAGCTTTTAAAGATCTTAAAATTAAATCAACAAGATCTTTGGGGAATATCTGTAAAAGTTTGTAGATCTATCATTGAAACTATTGCTCCCTACTTAGCTGTCATATTTAACACTAGTGTAGACAAAGGAGTATATCCGGATCTCATGAAACAGTGAAGTCGTTCCATTGTTCAAATCGGGAGATTCTCAAGAACCCAACAATTATCGGCCGGTGTCAATTCTGCCAGTTCTCAGTAAAGTGTTTGAAAAGTTAATGCTTAGTCAGATGTTACGTCACTTTAATAAAAATTCCATCTTTCATGAACACATGGGCGTTCCTCAGGGTTCAATATTGGGTCCATTCATTTTTTTAGTTTACATAAATGATTTGCCCCAATTAGTTAAAAATCAACCAAAGATGGTATTATTTGCGGATGACACATCATTAATATTTAAAATAGACCGACGTCCTCAAAATCTTGACGACGTCAATAGCTCTATTCATCAGGTCCGAAATTGGTTTACGGCAAACAACTTGGTTTTAAATAAAAAAAAAACTTAATGTATTAGATTTTCTTTACCAAATGTTAAAAGTAGCGAATGTGACATCATATTGAATGGAGAAAAACTGGAGTTCATTAATCAGACGGTTTTCCTAGGTATCACATTGGACGAGAAATTACAATGGGGGCCTCATATAACATCTCTTGCGGGTCGTCTAAGCTCAGCCGCGTATGCTGTTAGAAAGATAAGACAGTTAACAGACGTAGAAACCGCACGTTTGGTCTACTTTAGTTACTTTCACAGCATTATGTCGTACGGTATTTTGCTGTGGGGTCGGACTGCTGACATTGAATCCATATTTATTTTACAAAAGAGAGCTGTCAGAGCCCTTTATAATCTGCGTCGCCGTGATTCTCTTAGGGAACTTTTTAAAAAGATTAATATTATGACAGTCCCTTGCCAATTCATTTATGAAAATATTATGTATGTGCGGAAAAATCGACATCTTTTTAGTAAAATTAGTGATAGACATAATTTTAATACTAGAAATAAAGACAAATTAGATCAACCATTTTTTAGATTAGCTAAAGTCCACACTTCTTTCATGGGGTATTGTGTTAAATGTTACAATAAGATACCTTCTGACATATTAAAACTAAATGAAGGAAAATTTAAAACTTATGTTAAAAGTAGGTACACTTTGTAAACAAGCATATTACAAATTAGAAGATTACATTCAGGATAAGAATGCTTGGAAACATGCTGGTCCTGCTCCATAGGACAATCAAGGGTGTAGACAAAATCCAACTGGTTGATTTATGTATTAACTTTATAGATGGTATACTGTTTCTTTTTTTGTGTTTCTATTTTTCTGTTGACTCACACACTGTTTAATTAATGGTTCCAATGTTTGTAAATATGTGAGTACCATTTACCTAAATTTCTTTAGAAAATGAATAAGTTTACCTCTGCTGGTGATACATTGTTCTTATAAGTAGCATACTCTGGGTGCATCGTCATCACATAATATTAAATTAATTTTTGTAGGTATACCAAATTTTGTAAATCATTATTAAATTTGAAAAGAGTAACTATGGAGTTTCTTGTCCGTTCTTCTCCATAAGAATCTACCTTTCCGAATGGACAGTAGAGTCACTTTATTAATGTAATTCTATTATTTTTACTGAACTGTAAACAATGACGTTCAAAAGTGCCGTTTAATTGCCTAATTGAAATAAACATTTTGACTTTTGACTTTTATGAATTTCCTCTAGTTTTTAGTGTTAATGATTTGATCTTGAATTGCAATAATAAAGCCTTCGGTTCCTGGGAATAAATTTCCTATCTTGAGCCACTTATTTAAAGCTACTGTATCTACGTGGGACTGTTCTAAATCGTGGGGATGCCACAGTGCAGCACTTTCTTTTTCCACTCTTCTAACTTTTGATTCTGAGGGTCACTGTTTATATCGTAAGTTGTATTTATTATTATTTCCTTTATTCATTGTACATACATATATAAATTACATTTTTAAATATTAAATACAAAGATATAAAAATGTTTAAAAATATAAAAAATAGTAGCCCACCGGTATCGGGAACAGGGTCCAAGCTACCGGAGAGAGGAACCTTCTAACTATGCGCGCCGTGTCCAGGAGTACTGCTTTCTGGATCAAACCCTTGATCCAGCTGCCCAACGAGAGCCTCTTTAGATGTTGGTCGAGGCTCTTGGCAATTATGCCATTGGCCGTCACGAATATCGGTACAAAGACTGCTGTATTCACATCCCACATGTCGACAACCTCGCGAGCCAAGTCAAGATACTTATCTTTCTCAGTCTTCACCAGGTTCTCGTCATTAGGGACTGCTATATCAACAATCATTGCGCGACGCTCTAGTCGATCTATCACCACTATGTCAGGCTTATTGGCAACAAAAGTCATGTCAGTGATGATAGACCGATCCCAATACAACGTGCAATTGCCATTTTCGAGAACTGGGTCGGGCACATACCTATAGTACGATACTTCCGATTCCACAAGATTGTATTTAAGAGCAAGTTTCTGGTGGATAATCCTGGCTACAAGGTTGTACCTGTGCATATAGTCTCCGTTAGCCAGAGTAGAACAACCGGAAATAATGTGGCGGATTCCCCGGGCCGGCGACATGCCTGACATATGTCAACCGTACCGTCCTTCACAATGTATTTCCGGTTCGTCATCATAACTTCTTCCATAATCGCACAGACAAAACCTTCGGTTTCCCCGAAGAGGTCACCAAAATGCGATCGCGCCCAGTAAGAGCATCCGTGAAGCGCCTTGCTCTGCCATACCTCCCTACGGTCATCCATTTAAATGGATTGATAATTAAGGTTACCCAATTATCCCTTCCGTTTCAAAATTATGACGGGTATAAAATTGTTCTAAGTAAGAAAAATGTTGCGGTTTAGCGAACTGGGGAGAATCATGTTTGGTCCGAAAAAGTTGAAACACGGCATTTAAGATTTCTTTGAAAATAAGATAACAAATTTTTGGATTTTTCGAAAATAAACCTCTAAAAAGGCGAAGTGGGGTGATTTACGTGGAAATTGGGATGAATAGACTAAAAAGTGGGATAATTGAAACAGATCTAAACATTTTTGCATAATCAAAACCTGAGGTGGTGCACGGGGTGAACAGTTGCGCTGATCCTGAGAGCACAGCAGAAATGGCTGGGTAATTAATGAAAATCATTGTGTTTCATTTTCCTAAACTAAGTTTTAAAACTTCAACGCCCCCTTTAAGGGGTAGAGGGGGCCTTGAAGTTTGTGAAGTAGGTACCTCGGGCGAAGTGCTAGTGTGTAGCTGTAGATAAAATAGCGCCTTCCTAGAAATAGTCCTAGCGAGACGCCAATGCATGTCACCAACCGAAAATAATTCATTTCATTTACCTACAATAAATAATATATAAATGGCTTGTAGATATTTTTTCATGTTTTCGGTGGGAAAAGGGTTGTTGAGCAACCAGTGGAGGCTGGCCGCTTTCCGCATCGTATTCATTGCCCCATCCTTAAACTCGCCTCAAGCCAGCAATGCATCCAGTAGTTCAGTGAGTGCATAAGGTGGATTAGATAACTTTGACAAAAGTGCTTTAGTTCACTTTTTGGGATTCATTTGCTTATTAAACAATAATATAATATAATAATATCTTGGGACAACTCACACACGGTCATCCGATCCCAAACTAGGCAGAGCCTGTGCTATGGCAACCAGACAACTGATATATTTAAGAATATTTATATATTTGTAAATACATACATATTATAACAAATTACACCACTATTACTTTTTCTAAACCGACATGGTTAGTTCTCTTTAAACAATACATTTTTTTTTCTTTGGTTATTGTCTCTCTCAAAGGCATGGACCTAGAAAAAAACATTTTTTCTAGGTCCATGTTCGAAGGAAAGTTAAGTTTTTTTCGTAACAAAATTCGTAAACACCCATCTATGTCACTGTCAACTTGTCAAGCACAAATGACAGCTTTTCTTGTGTAAATTCTAGTTGTAGTTGTACTCAAAAAGATTTTGTGAACAGTCGAATCGATTCATCGCTCGCAGAAATTCAATGATTAATCTAATTAATAAACCTCGATTCAAAATGATTTAACTTCTGTTTGATCTCTTATTAGGATAATTGTAAATATTAAAGTGGGGACGCAATAATTTTCATTCCAAAATATAAACTGTATTATTGACACATAGAATCGATTCTAATCACGACATCGTGAATTGGAATTGGAAGTGACAGCCCTAACCTAATCTCAAAAATCGTTGGCTGTATTTAGTCAGGAAAATAAACGACCCCCTTTTTTTCGTGAATTATTGCACACAATGAGTGACGTGGATAAGTGGATAGAGATCGCGAAGAGGTGTAAATATTTACCTGAAGATGACTTGCGGGAGCTTTGCAATATTGTATGTGACTTGTTGTTGGAGGAGCCCAATGTACAACCGGTGCAGACACCTGTAACTGTCTGCGGTGATATACATGGCCAGGTAAAGTAAAAAAATAATAAAAACCACTATTATATTAGTTGCGCAATTCTGTATAATGTTGCTCTACAACATCCACTCAAGTAAAGTTTCTGATAAAGTATAACCAATAGAGGAAAAAAGTCATGACATTATAAACTCTATTGCGAATGTAGATAGAAGACGGAGAAAATGACCTATTGATAGAACTTAGACCACTCTTCAATGACATGACTAGGGAGATCTATCTTTGTTTATCTTATCTCATTTCCTTGTTTTCATACCAATATTATACACTTTTATATCTTACCCATGTCTTTTTTACAATTCATAATATGTTTGTTGGCCCAAACATGAAATGTCAAAGCTAACAAAGAAGTTTTAAGTTTTTTTCTTTCATTTGACATACCACACAAACAACAACCAGCAGTAAACAAATAAAACTTTCCTTAAAAAATGCATAATTTCAATAAAGTGCCAAGAAAGCCTTGTTGTATTGTTTCAGTTCTATGACTTAGAGGAGCTATTCCACATAGGGGGCCAAGTTCCCCACACAAAGTACATATTTATGGGAGACTATGTTGACCGCGGCTACTACAGCTTAGAAACACTCACACTTCTAATGGCACTAAAAGCGAGGTATCCGGACAGGTATGTCAATAGTCCACTTCTTGTACTAATAACACAGTCTTGTATGACTTATTGTATGACAAAACTTTGGTTTGAAGAATTGATTTGTACAAAGAACATTACTATTCATATGAACATATGAGACCAATAAAACATGTTAAATCCCAGTACAAGTACAGCAACAGAGTAATTCAATTTTGCTCTTTAAGTGTGTGCACCAACTTTCAGACTTTTTAAGACTTGTATGCCACAATCATACAAGCAATTTCCCTTTGTGTTTGTACCACCTACTCTCTTGTAAAGAATAGAATGCTACAATCACTTAAGTCCTAAGAAATACTTTCTAGTTGTTGCATTTTAACATGGCAATAGTGCTCAAAACCCGCCTACATTTATTGAAGTTTTTAATTTCAATGTATCATAATCCTCAATATGGTTTTTGTATAAAACAATACATAGTTTGTTGCTTGGATTCCTATAAAGAAAGGGAAACGGCAATGACCTAAGAAGGAAACAAACAGGAATGGGGTATTCCTATGTAGTAGCAAAAGATATCCATATAAAACAGATCTTTTTCTACAAGTAACTTATAATGCACTAAACATGTCATGAATTACACCTTCTGTAAATCAAATATTTCTTCTGTAGTATTTCTTGTATTTTTCAGAATTATCCTATTGAGAGGGAACCATGAGACATGTCAAATAACAAAAGTGTATGGGTTCTATGATGAGTGCCTCAACAAATATGGAAATGCTAATGCATGGAAAGATTGCTGTCGAGTATTTGATTTGCTCACTGTTGCAGCGGTATGTATTTCACAAAATTACTCTGAGTTCTGAATTTCAAGCTGAGTATTTTTTAATCTTTACTATTGCCTAAAAACCTGTCCAACTCGGGCATTAAAGTTGTGTTTCTAAAAGGTTGATAAGCAGTTTGAGTTGAGTAGAAAGATGAGAAATAACTTGAAACTTCTGTTTAAGAATTTGTCCACAAACTTATGTCATTAAGAATAATTTAAACTACCAATTAGAATCTGTTAAGTGTATTCAAATACAAGTTGGTTGATATTTGTGTATTTATTTCAGCTAATAGATGAAACAGTCCTGTGTGTGCACGGTGGGCTGTCCCCTGAGATATCCATGTTAGATCAAATTCGATGTATTGACAGAAATCAACAAATTCCACACAAAGGAGCCTTCTGTGATCTCTTGTGGTCTGATCCAGCTGATGTAAAGATGTGGTAAGTGTATAGAATTGTCATGATTTTTCAATTTACCTTCCTACAATGGTTTCCAACTTTGTTTTTACCTCAAATGCTCTTCCAGTTTTCTTCTAAAATCATTATGCCCTATCCTCCCCTGTCTGTTGGGGTATGATTAGGAGTCGATCTGTGGCGGATGTGCATAATGATAACATGAATTAACTTTTGGTTACATATAAAAAATACCTAGAACATAAATACTTTCTACTTTATTTTTGGATCTGCCGCCGCCGCTTGTCACTTTAAGCCCCCTCAGTGGGGCGTAAAAAAGTAGTTCGGCCCCCCGCTTTTACTCAACCTTGTCATCACTTTTGTAACACCAAACTATTTGATGTGACTAAACAAATTGTTCTCGTTTGCAGGTCTGTGAGCCCGCGAGGAGCAGGATGGTTGTTCGGCAGTTATGTCACAGAGCTCTTTATGAATTACAACAATTTGAATTTAATCTGTCGAGCTCATCAGCTAGTAAATGAAGGTTCGTATTTACATTAGCCTGGCCCGAGTCTAATATCTATATTCTAGAGCAGAACATAACTCTGATTACTAAAATAATCTCTTTGTCCCCAGGTTACAAATATATGTTTGACAAACGCCTAGTGACGGTATGGTCGGCGCCTAACTACTGTTATCGCTGCGGCAACGTTGCGTCCATATTAGAGTTCAACACAGTGAACGATAGAACCGCCAAACTATTCCAAGCAGTCCCCGATAGCGAAAGAGAAGTTCCCCCACAACATACTACGCCTTATTTCCTGTGAAATTTCATATACTTAAGCATAAGTGAAAAGTATTCCCCAAGTGTAATAAAATAATGTTTTATACAATAAATTGTTGCATACAATGTAATTGTGGTTATTGTATTAATTTTCCCCAAATGCGCTTAGTCACGCAAAAATACGTGGGTCTTCCTTTCCTCTCTAACAAATCATTTTCAAGCTGAAGGCTAGCAGCAATCTGGTCAATTTTTCAAGAATATTCTATTTTTCTGGTAGTTGGAACTTGTAGGACTAATTATAACTAGGGTATGCAATAAAACAAACAATGACCATTTATTAGAAATCAGTTTTATTGACATTTATTACAATATTAAGTTTGCTAATACCTCACTTATCTTTATATTCAATCCCTGTTGTAGTCAAAGGTATAATCGAAGTAGGATTGATCAAAGCTCTGCACACGCACGTAACCGTCTTCTCCGCCTGACGCGTAGCTCTTACCGTCGGGGTGGAACGCTAAACTGTTGATGGGACCAAAATGTCCCTTGATACGTCCGAATTCTTCTTCAAATACTAAGTGGAAGAATCGAGCGTCGAACTTACCCTGGCGGGTTGAGGTGGTGGTTACTTCCATGGCGTCTTGACCTCCTCCGAGTACGACGTGGTCTAGGATGGGGCTGAGAGCCGCGGAGTTGACTGGACGTTCGGTCTTGTACTCCTTGAGGAGTTCTAAGGAACTGGTGTCGAACAGCTTGGCGGTCTGGTCCTTGGAGGCGGTGATGAACATGGTGCCGTCGCGCGAAAGCTGCATGTCGTGGATCTGGTGCGTGTGCTCTTTTACTGACTGGATTTTCTTGCCAGTCTGTAAAATGAAATAAATAAATATGAAAATGAGGATTCGTAATGGTCTTTTATTATGTTGTTGAAGCCATTTTAAATAGACGCTACACTCTCAACCTCTAGGCTAGTGACACAGACTTATTCTGTAATTCTCTGAGTGAATTCACACAGAACACATTGTTTGTAATAAGTTACGAAGTTTATTAAGCTAGAATAAGTAATAATTGGTCACCATAAAATAATGTTGAAAAAAAAAACCTGTGTTGGAAGTTGTGTGTTGAAATATTAATAAAATATTTGGTTGGGCCATGGAGGTAAAAGAGAATAGGAACTGCCTCAAAACCATACTCAGATGACCCATAAAACTTCTGAGTATGGTTAGGGAATCAATCTATTTAAAAAACTGCTTACCCTGAGATCCCATTGGATCAGGTCACCACCCTCGTGGCCAGTGATGAGGGTCTCGTCCAGGATACCCCACACCATGGAGGTGACTTTAGTGTCTGTGATCTCCCACTTCAGGATCGGAGTCTGGCTTGAGATAGAGTCATCAACCGTTCTTGTGTCAATAACGGATACCTGAAACCAAGTTCAGAAATCTTTTACATTCAGTAATTTGCTTGTATTTCTACTAATATTTCAAACCTATGTTTTTGGGATATGGTCTGGTATAAAACAGGATTTTTCTGATCCCGGCAGTACATTCTCAAAGGATAGCTGTCAGTTTACAGGTAAACAATGAAACTGCCAAAAAAAAAACATTTAAAAATTAAGAACTCATTAAAGATGTTTTTTTATAGCTTAGCATAAGCTTATGGGCACTAGATGAAGGAATACAATGAAGATATTCCTCTTTACACAAAAGTATACAAAAGGAAAGATCAGCAATAGTGATTGTGCTATCAGCAGTTCACAAAAAGTGATAATATTTATTTATTACTATACAATCAGATGTTTAGAAGCATTTAAGTCTGAATCACACACATCAGTATTTTATCTTTGGAAAATAGCTATTTTGTAATCATTGTAAGTAAATTCATTAATTTGTCAGCACATTTACAACTTTCCATTTTCATCAATTTGTCTAAATTCAAAAGAATTAAATTGAGCTCATTTTACCTCACATGGGTGTCCCATAGCCTTGTCAGTGGTGTAGGCAGCCTGGTAGGCACTGTAGCTGAAGTTACATGTCCTCACGGATGAGTTTGTCTTAATCATAGCTATGTTCTTGCCAGTCTCCAAATCCCACAACCTGGAAAACATGATTGTTTATGTAGTGTTGCTAATAGAAATAATATTTTATTCTTTGGATTAATCAGACTCTTGATTGAATGTTGTCAACAAAAAACCTAGGTAATTCATTTGCTATTATTAAATCGCCAACGGGTATAAACAAAGCATTGACATTACAATAATTAATAAAATAAAGCACTACAGGTGGTTTTAAAAGTGCCATTATGTTGCACAATAAACTTATTTGAGCTAGGCTCATAATATTATTAACATTCAGATAAATTATTATGGTTTTGGTGAAAATAAATCATAATTTTTCATTTAACTACTATAGGATTTTGTTCATGAGAATTACGGAACCATTTTCCTTTTACTGAATCTTTGCTTACCATAAGGAAACTAGTAACCAAACAAAATGCAAATCATTGGTACTTCAGTATTTGTTGTAGTTAGTATAACCAAACTAATTTTCAAAGAGTAGGGCAAAAGCCAATACAAACCTGCATGAACTGTCACCTCCACCGGTGATGAGGTTTATGGTCTGCCAGTCAACATCCAGGCACCACACGACACCACCGTGCCCATTGAAAGTTCCAAGGCGTTCACCGTTCAAAGACCACCACACGTTCGGCTTGGAATCTTTAGCGGCGGAGAACAGCAAGTCACCTTCACGGTTATACTTGATCTGTGTGATGGCACGCTCGTGCCCTTGGAGCATAAGGGGTTTCTGAAATGAAATTATTCATGATGACACCATGCTAACTTGTTTCTTTTACACCAAGACGGAACACATCACTATTTTGCTGATTTAAGAGGTTGAAATGGCAAAGTATGATTATATATCGTCTACATACCATTTTGAATGATTGTGTTAATGTACAATTTTAGTAAAATATAGTAAAACTACAATAATTGTTGCCTGACATGTGGCAAGCGGCAGACAATTTTTTGACAGAAAGACATGGAGGAGGATTCATAGACTATAGCGGTGAGATTTATAATCACAGACAAAATTCTTCTTTTCTGAAGGAACTGAATCTTAGTTATATTTGTTTTTATAAATACAAATACAATATGTTTATTTTTTTTAATTTTATGTCCTTTCGGTCTTAAAACCTCGGTCTACTTGACAGGATTTAAAAGGTTACCCGTTTGCGTGTGCTGCCATCTGTATTTAGAATTAGTAGGTAGTTAAGCAATAGTTACGCTACTCGACGCTAGAGAGCAGTAGTTTGGCTTTAACTGCAGTTTTCGAAAATCGGTTCTCAGAAAACTTTTCTAATCCACAGCAAAATGGTTCTATTTATTGTGAGATTGCTTTTAGGTAATAAACCATTTTGTATGAAATAATTATAGATTGTTTGGAAAGCTTAGTTCACCGAGTAGTACCTGGTCCCAGTAAAAATTGCTGCGATATAAAGACCAGCCGAGCTTTGCTGAGCAGGCTCTCTCATTACAGTTACGCTAACTAAAGTTAAGCCCAATAGTTCATTAATTTAATAAATTGTCACATTTTAAATGATGTCTCACATAAAAATTTCGTAGAGCCTGTCGTAGCGGTGTCGTAGCGGTGACGTAGCACGGTCGTAGGCGTTCGTAGCAAGTGCTACGCAAACTCGCTCACGAAAAAAAGTACGAGAGACATTTTCCGTAATGTCGCATGTCGTAATTTTGTGAGTAGTGTATATATTATATATAAAAAAGAAAGTGTTTCTTCTTCACGTTAAACCCCTTTTTTTAATTGAACCCATAAAATTAAATAATGTTAGAACTAGCCAGTTCTACACAGAATAACACTGCTTACAAGATAAATGAGCCTCTCAAAGTTACAATATAAGGTTGGTAGGCTGTAAGTTATCATAGTAACCTGTTTTCTTCAATTAATGGTTACTATTTGTTTGTGTTGGCTGATAAGCTCAAGATAAGCAGTTGCACGATCTAGAGAGCCGAGGGCCCACACTTAGGTGATTTAGGCCGGAGACCTAGATTCCTTTTTAAATTCATTAATCAAGTTGTTTGTTATGAGTGTAATTGCAGAGCTAAATGACTATACTTAGTAATAAATTAGCTTCTCGCTAGTTTAACCGAACTTAAGTCGATGCGTCACTGGTACATGGTGGACACCCAAACATACAGACTGTCTTAGCAATACTTTCATTGTGCGTACAGCTAAGGAGTGGAATTCACTGCCGGAGTCTATGTTTCCTGATAGCTACAACCGGAGTCTTTAAGTAAAAAATGAATATGTTACTTCTAGATAAGTGTGCTCTGTCGTAGACCACATAGTTAATTTCCATTACGTGAGATTGTGCTCACCTAATGGAAATTAATTATGTGGTCAACGTCCGTCACAAGCGAGTCTATTAATAATATTGAAAAAAAAATAATTGACTGGAAGAACAACAAAAATGCACATGAATTGATTAATCTGAAGTGGACACGAATATCGTTTTTATAATAGTGTTAAATTGCAAAAGCAGTCTTATATTGGAAAGACTTCGAAGAGCTGTAAGTTTATAATTCTGGTATTGTCTGTAATTATGTTAACCATAGCTAGGACCCGGTGTTCATGTCGAAAGAGATGTTCATTAAATATATAGGGAACATGAACATCCACTCGATGTTCGTGTTCCGTATATATTTTAGGTATATGTTAGATGTATTTTAAAGATTTGGGCTATTAGTAGCTATTATAAGTCGTGCAGCAGGATTCAGGATCAAATAAATTCAATCAATATATTTCACATACAATTTATTTTCTTAAATTATTAACCATTGATTTCCAAGAGTACAACTAAAAAACAAATTAAAGTACAAACACGTTATGCATCGCTAACTAAACACAACTGTAGGTAACTTCTCTTGGCAAACCAGTACATTCGGCAGACAACGCCGCGCGGCGCACCACTCACGAGACACACCATAGACAAACTCCTGAGTACTGCTAACAGTCACTGTATATCTTAACTTGGTCGAATTATAACAACAGCCTTATTCCATCGAGAACGGTACAGCAATCAGCAACTAATGTGATTTGCTACGTATAAACATAGAACCCTAATGTATCGATAATACTTAATGTATGCTAGGTCTGAAAGCAATAAGTCTTGGTATTGAGCGAGCCCAACTAAATACGTGAAATACAGCACACTCAATCACATTGAACTCTTATAAATAAAACGTAGCCGCTACCAACCAGTGTTTGCTGTGTGCAGTGTGCTCCGTCCAGCAACGAGGCACTCGCAGCGACACAGTGTGGCAACTAATACAAACTGTGACTTCGACCATATCCTATTTTGAAAAATTGTAAAAGTGGACATTAAATGTATCTAAACATTGAAATTAGTAAGACAAGCGAAACGTGTTTGTTCATGTAAACTGTAACAAAATTGATTACTGTTATTATTTGATTAAAACATGAAGTATAACTCGTAGAATATATATCTATATGTACTTAGAGTTCAAATATCCATCTGTGACATGTAATTACATACAACAAACACTCGTCAACGTTTCCAAATATATATTTTCTTACGGCGTTACACTCGATTTCATAACTATTTTAATACAATGTCTAATGTACACAAATTTTAACCCTTCTTTTACCCGAAATACTTGAAACGCTATTTTTATACACAACAAACCTTACACTACGAATGTGAAAATATTTCGTCACAATATGTTACATGTAATACTTACACGTAATTAATTATTTTCTTATGGACTGTAAAGAAATGTGAAATGCATTAAGTTTTTGTTACACCCTTATAAATATATTAACATTATTATGTTTATTACATAACTATATCAGTCAAAATATTTTCGCAGTATTATCTACGAACCGGCTTCGGAACGGCCTGTGTGCGTTGTGATGATGGTGATATTCTTGATTTCAAATATCCTACGCGTAACGTTAGTTTTGTTACAGTGCTAATTGACGAGCGTACTTAAGTAGTATGTTGACACTAGTCCGTGCGGCACAGGCCACTTCAGGGCTCTGTAGCGCATGGCAGTGTATTTATAAACACACGGTGGTATCGAGCACACGGGCGGCTGGAAGCCGGTTGTGGCCGACCGAGCCTCGGGTGTGAAGTCTATCCCCGAGGCAGGCGGTACTAACGTTATGCAAACTCATTTAAAATTAAAATAGCAAGCAGAAGCAAATCATTTATTAATGTTTCTTATGAATCGGTCAGTCAATTTTGATATTCAAAAGTTATACTACGAGTTCCATTAAATTAGACGAAGAGGCGAACAAGCCCTATTTCACAGTAACAGCAAATAATTTAGAAGTGCAACGATAGCGAGCGGCCGCCTTACACGTTGAAGCATAATTTGTATTTATTTACATATTACATGAATGTATAGCCTCAGCGGGCTGTCGTGTACTATTCTAATTAGGTACTCGCCAGTAATGCGCCAATTTCATTGTTTAATTACTAACAATACTATCCTTTGTACAACGCCAATAACATTCTTACAAATCTAATTCCCATTTGATACACTGCCGTTAGTTTCGCCTTAACAATACGCTATGATACTAACAAAATAAGTGTCAATATTACTTACATACATTATCATTTACATACATATTAGTAGAACGCTGCACGATTCGCGATTATAGTTACATTTACGATTTCCGTCATTCATTCCACGTTTAAAAATCTATAAAGGCATCTTTACCTCAGACTTTAGATTTAACACCGTCGTTCTGATGGTGTTGTAAGAACTAATTAATTATAATTAAGTTAGATAAAAAATTAATAAATAAATATAGTTACCCAATCGTCGTGAAGGGTTCACGTAGTGAGACCGAATATTAGTGAAGGCGCGCGCACCGGCGCGACGCCGTGTTACGCCGCGCGCTCGCGCGAGCTGCGGCCGCGCCTCTGCTCGGCCGCCTACTCCGATATCATATCACTGATTACTATCACAATTAACTAATAATTTCACCAACGTCATTAACTTAATTAACCGTAAATTATAACAAAATTAATTGAAAACTATTTAGGCATTTGATGGCAGTATCGTAACTGGTTGTATTCAAACTAATTATAATGTACAAAACACATTTAATAACCGCTAATACTTAACTAATGGTAACACGATGAGGAACGGACGTGTATCGCTCATTCAGGTAACAGGATTATCTAATATTACAAGTTGTTTGTTATGTCGACTGCTCAGCTACTTATCGCGATGTAGTGTGTACAAGTACCTCCTGCTGTCAACTGGACATCTCTACAACCTAAGTGAATGAGACCTTCGACTCTTGATTTGTTTTCTCGATACTGACGGGTTGTGAAGTCTATCTATTAATATTAATATAAGTGAGATAGGATCTGGCTACTATATGCTCTGTTTACGCCGACGTCGACCGTGAGAAAGCTAAGGCATAAAAAAATCTAATTAACTAGAACCTAAGTCCTTAGAACGAACTTTTTTGGTTGTAATTACTTAATTTAAACAAGGCTTACATCGCCCCCTATAGCTAGTGGTAACTGTTCACCGTTGATGGAACGTTTATTACAAATTTTAATATTAACGATTAATACAAAGTGTTATTTAACAATAACGGCGAATAAATAGTAAGAAAATGAAAGGCAGTGATTACTGACAGTAGTAGGTTTGAAAGTCTTTTCGTACGTTTAATGATTTTTTTTTGTGATCATGTAATGATACGTTTTTATTATTGTTAGGTACGCCTATTTTATGTTTAGATGAAGATCGGTGTTAGTGATGTTACGGTTCTTACGTTATATGAGTTCAGGGCAGTCAGTTGCGTGAACAGGTGAGATGGAGTTATAGGTACTTATGACGTCATACATGAAGAGGAATGCTAGAGGGCTAATGCTGTGATGATGACAAGTGATGGAATAAATTCATAGTTTCTGAAGTGTCTTTCACTGTCTGAATACGATGAATGATGCATGCATGTACCTGCTTTGTAATAAAATTAGAGCTTCACAAATCACTTATTTATTAATAGTTGCAAATCAATGAAATAGTTTATGCAATCGAGATTTAACGCAATATGTACAAAATATTTTATGTATGTACAAAATGTATCATGTATCTACAATACTAGAGGAACGATGCGCGAAAGGATTTCAATGGTACAATGAAATGACACAAACGATTACTATAAATTTGAATATCCGAACAAAATCACGGTACATTGAGCACAATTACATTTGAACACATCAAAGGAAGCAAAGTATAAGATCAATAAGTCCGAAGCACCTACGCACATAAAGATACCGTCGTCCGCTTAGAAATGCATAGAGTAGCCGGCGCGGCCCGTGACGTCACGGCGGTGACGACACACCACGCACACCGCACCGGCTCTTACAGCTAGTTAGACCAGAATAAAGAAGTGAAACATTCAGAACAAAACATGCACAAGTATAGTGTTATGCGAAATATTGGCAATAAAAATGCATAAGTTGTGACTATAAGAACCGCGCGAGCCACCGCGCCGCTTATGTTAGTGTATAAACAGTACAGTTGTATACAAGCAGTCTTGGTAAACACTGAGAGTAGGTACTTAGTGCTACTTACATTATGTACGAACAAGTCATATAAAATTAAATTGAAATTCTCAATATTACACACCCAGTAATTAGTCTACTGGTTAATCCTAGACGATATAAAATGCAAACTAAAACAGCAGTATTTCATTTACAAGAAACAATTCTGTCTAAAACAACGTCTTAATTATATTGTAAAGTTTACTCTATATTTACAGAAATAATATATTATGCGATTCTCCGACTGACAAATTTAAATAGTAACATAATATATATTTTATTCTATTTAACACTATGTAGTATACACTACCACGTATAAAACACGCATTCAAGTCCCTGGTACCTTACGTAATAGCTATTTTAATAATAAATCAGTCTGTCAATTGGGACGTTTTAATTCCTCTACTAAACAATAAACCAATACACTCATCGACTCAACAAAGGTATAAATGTACCGCACTGTATTGACTGTCACTGTTGTCGCATTGTCGCACTGGGCGGGCGCACTTAGTGTCGGTGCTCGAGTAGGAACATTTGTACGAACTCTTGTGCGGAGCGGTCGCGCGGGTGCGCGTGCGCGGCGCGGGCGCGCGGGCTGCGGTGAACACATGTGGCGAGTGCGATCATAAGACGGGCGTGCGGCGGGGGAGCGGGCGCGGGCGGGGAGTCAGCCGCTCGTACATCGAGAACTAGACGCCCTGCTGCGCCATGTACTATCTGATCTCCGCCGAGTTCAGCACGAACGGCACGTAGAACATTTTGCTCTCGAGCAACAGGTTCGCCGCCGCTTGGATCTGTAAGTGAAAACGACAACTTGGTATCGTGAAATCAAAAGCTTTCCTTCCACTTTCTATTGTGAATGTGCCTTGTCAATTTTACTTTGTGGAATAGACGATAAATCTGCTTTCTATCCCTTGGTAACGAAGCCGGCTGTATAAATTGCGTATTTATGCAACTTTATTGACTGACAAAGATATAGCATGCCGAGTGATCTATAACGACTCTCTACCGAAAAAACGATTTATTCATCCGTGCTGAAAATTAAGAGAAAGCAATATAATGTATGGCCGTTCTTGCTTCACTTGATGGTCGGCTTCACTTTTGAGAAAGCAAAAATAAAATATTGCAAATTACCTCAGGTATCCTGGCGAAGAGTTCCTGTAGCCGTCCAGGATGATGCGGAGCAGCGTGCTCCAGATAACTGCGCAACACCTGCACGTACCGATCCTGAATACCCTCCAACTCAACTTCTGAAACAAATGAAAACATTGCTTCAAATCTGCGTTAACAAAATTAATATGCAAAGGAGCAATCTAAAGTCAAATTCGAAATTATTCAACGGTCGGTCGCAGCCGTAGTAGTAGCGAATAGCATTGATTTGTATTAATTAATTATATTTCCTACAATCATGCAATGACGATCACGCGTAGTGTGCCTACTCGCTTGTAGATGGCGCTGAGCGGTCGCGGTGAACCAATGCCAGGGCGCGCGCGGTGCGGCGGTGACGTCACGCGCTCAGTAGGTCACTCCGATAGCAGGGCAACGACCGCGGCTAGCCGTTGACCTCCGCTCGAGCGCGCTCGCGTCCTCACGCTGTTGCCGTCTCGCTCGCGCGCGCGCATTTTTCCACGATATTGTACGCGCGACTGTTTCGTGTGTGCTGTTATTGCGACTACATTTAATTGATGTTTGTTTATTTTTGCTGAACAATATAGAATAAATTGTAGAATATATTACTGATGTGAACTATTTTGATGAGACATGTTGTATTATAACTATATAAAGTTCTGCTTTAACAAATAAATTGGAAGTACGTATCGCTTTATCGTGTGGTATCAGTGTGCATTTGAGCAGCGTGCGCATGTAGTGCTGATTACGTAAATGAATGCGCGCGAGACGTAGCGGTACTGGTTCATTCTATAATCTGCGCTTGCGCTTTTTTCAATGCGCGCAGTGCGCTGCAAAAGAGAAAGTTCGCCTTCCGCGTCGCGCTTTCCGCTCCGAGAGTGAAATGCTGTCCCGTTTTAGCTGACGTAACTAACTCTACATTATTGTGCGCAATGCGCTTTTGAATGCAATACGACAATTTTAATTCTATACGGGTTAACAACCTATTGCTGTTTGATTTAATTACACAGTAATTAGAGTGTAACCAGTTTTTTACTGCATCAATATTGAGTATTTTATGGTGAATGTTTTACTGATATTCGTCTCCAATAAAATGATCATACAAAGCGAAAATCGGCGAATTAGCAACAAATTCACAGTGACAAATATGGCGAAACGTTCCTAAAATTCTAATGCATTACTCAACAAGCTTACACGCAACGAGCATTTTGTTACTAGTATCTAACACACAAACACACACACACACAGCGGCACAGCGACGCGGGGCAGTTGCGCAAGCGCTTTCCATTTCACCGTAGTCCGCACAACCACAGCTATGGTACACGAGGCAGGACTCACACATACACACGTGTATATGAAGTGAAAATAAAATTTCTGTGACACACAGAAGTACCTCTTGTTATTTATAGGGTCAGTTTTCCTTCTTTCGAAAACCATAATTTCTATTTCTATTTTCGGAAGGCGTTTTGAAGTTTTTAGACTCGAAGATTTTCAGAATTGAGTGGCTTTAGCTTTTTCTGATTCCACCTTTTTTGCTAAGCTTTTCATTTTCTTTTTATAAGTTTTTCTTCAACTCAAAGCAGTGGTTGCTATAAAACAGTGTTCAGACGATTCAATCAGTCCATAAGTAGGTTATCAACAATATCAATTTGAAGCCAATTCTGTTCGATAGTTCGCTTCATTGACAACGTATATAAGTGGCGTATTCCTGTGTACATTGCACTGTTTGCCAGATCTAAGATTTGATAACACAGCCATGACTTTATTATGTTAGATTGACGGATACATACAAGACATGAGGAAAAGTCCTTCTGTTTACTCAATACTGAGGTAAATTAATATTATTCATCTTTGTGTAGTTTTAACAGGATCTTGTGGAGAGTGGACTACTTTCGTAAATTTTGATGATGTCAGCCTCAATTGAGGAGAATTTTACAGGCTCATAACGGACTCAAATAACTGTCATTTCTTGGGTGTCATATTAAAGCGATATTGCCTTTATGGAGTCAAATGATTAATTATTCAGTTGCTCCGTTGTGATGACGCTATAATCTGTTTTACTTTGAAAACCGTTTGATAAACATAGTAAAGCATATTATGATCAAACTTGAAAGTTTAATTTACATAAGCATCGTGCAACATAATACACGGTATTTCCGAGCGCGGCTAAACACTCTCTGAGTACTTTCGTGGTTTGATAAACAGCGCACCTACTTAACGTATATTGTGCATGCGCGGTGAAAATAATTTTCAAACACGGCGCTTGAGCGTGGTGCGACCTAGTTGCCAGCGATAACACAGGATGTCACAGTTTCCCTGCCATAGTACTAGGACGAGCGAACCACTGTGATTAACCATGTAGCACCATTATCGCCGAAGGTTAGAAGTGACCGAGTCGACGTCTCGCGCCGCAGGTACATTCTATTGCGTCTCAAACATGGTTATTGAAACTTAACTTACAGTGTAGCTAATGAAATTACGTTTTCAGTTTCTGTGTATATTTTTCACAAGGTTATGGAGTTTCTACTATTATTTGAGTACCTAATCTAATGAATAATGTGAATGAACATGGAAATTTTTGATTTTTCGCACAGCAACTGCGATTTAGTCATGTACAAAACTTTTCCGAAACAAATAATTCAATAATCACGGAAGATATCTTCATTCTTTCGTATGTCAGCAAAGTTCACCGAGTGAAATTGTAATCAACGTTGAGAAGTGGTTCCTAATCGGTGTCGCGAGCGACTCTCGACCACATGTGGGTTACTTGTAACATAAATCATAATATTATTAACGAACACTTTGCACCGCGTATCGCACTCACTATGCGTCGAGATTTTTATTGTCTTGTCGCATTTCGTATTGTGTCCATTAATCATACGATAAAATCTACCGTTACATTTATAAAGCTTTCGTATCTTATTAGAAAGTACATTTTTGAGCTCTCTTAACTTTTCTTCGAAATGACAAATTGCTGTTCTGTTTATCGCCGCTGTAGTGTTTCGACTATTGAAAGTGAAACCATTGATCTTGTTAGAAAGTTAATAGATCAATTAATTTTAACAATTAAAACTATAGACTCTTTCCACCCGGAAGGATTCATTTTAAATCTCACATTTGATCTATCTTTATAAAGCCAGATTCACACTTCACGTGCTCACGTCTAAAGGTAGTATAAAGCCAGTAAACTAATGTAATGTAACTAAGTAGATATAAAGCCAGTAAAATAATGAGTCAGATCGACGTCACAGCGTACAGCGCAGGATGCCTAGCTTGCGTAACAGTGCCTGACCTACATGCGGCGTGGCCGATGCACCCCTGGCCAGTTTGTAACTGGATTACAATGCGGAGCGTTGACTTACTCGAGGAATGAGCCGGAATGTGTATACATGGCTTTATGTCAACTGCTGTAACTACTTTAAGTTACATATTGGAATGGGGAAGTCTTCTTGTGCTGATCGTATATAAATACGTTTAAAAACTCACGCCATTTCTTCTGGTGGTAGGCAGCAATTACAAAACGCTACCAGATACTATCCTCACATATACCTTTTGCTTCGTTAACGTTCATAATATTTGGTCAAACTGTTTTTTTACAAGTTCACAAGCAATTTAATATAGCGGGCCTTTAGAATCAAAATACCACGCGATTTTCAAAAAGTGGTCGTACATAAATAAACCTTTAAGTTATTGGAATGAGGAAGTATTGAAGTTGATATTATTTATGAGTCAACATGAATTTTGATAACTTCCTCGCGGACCTCCAGAATCAAAATACTGACCGATTTTCAAAAGGTTGTCGTCCGATAATTCAAAACTGGAATATCCCAAATACTGCAATCACTATCGCTAATAGAATATTTAAAAAACAAAGTATGTTCAGTTTCGTAAACAAGGAAACGTGCCATTCATTATATTTACATAGCCCAAATAAATCCGGCCTTAATGGTCTGCAATGCGGTGAAAGGTTATCCAGAAACCAATTAACACAATTTAAAATGCAAAGATTCTTCTGAACTGGGAAATTTGACGTCAATCTATTATTTACAGTTTAAGTTTTTATCGGGGATTTAAAGTTTATTTTTAATATGGAGATAATTTAAGTGGGTGTTATCGATTATAATTAACTGGCGCTTACTTCAAAAACTCCAGCTCAATCTGGCTTTATCTCACAGCAAATGAGATTTATTATTTATTTATTTATTCTTTTTATATAAAAATGTAACATTCTTCTAAACCGCTTAGAGAAATTGTATTTTAATTTAAGTTTTGTATTTGGATTGTCTACTCAATCACTCTCTTCATTTCTTCACGTAGGCTATTCTTATTTTTTCTTTAAGTCTAAGTATCAAAAGCTCCCGATTAAACTAAGTACTAAAGAAGCTGTTTCAAAATAAAATTAAGCAGTTTTCAGCATAAAGATCTACCAATCAGATAATTGCGTCTGCAAGTGTGGACCAACTATCTTTTGAACTAAGATTATGCTGAGCTGATGCCCTTTTGGCACAATAGTTTTATTTTTTTTATTTTGTATCTGTCTTTCTTATTAAAAACAACAAAGTGGCGTAATAGGGTCTAAAAGAGTTATATTATACCTTGATTCAAGAGTATGTAGACCTTGAGGCAGACATACTCCTCCATGCGCAGCTGGATGCGGCGGAAGACGCAGGTGATCTGCGTCATCTTCTCCACCACCAGCCCGACGTCGAGGCGCAGCTGTTCCAGCGTGATGGGCCGCCCCATCAGGGACGTCAGGCAGTTTTGCAGCGTCCGCAGGTTCGCGTTTACCTGGGAGGAAGAGGTAATTTGTTAGTAAATGAAAGTTAATAATTACCTTTGATCATGAAGTTTTAAATAAGTAACTAAATAGAATAATCTTTGTAAGGAATGTAATTCGAAGCTATGTTTGAGTGCAACGCTTAGTTCGATGTGGTCATGGACTTTGATTTTTTCAATAATTGATGGATTCGCTTTGACCACTACCTCAACTGATAGTAGATGAAGATGTGGTCAAAGCAGGAGATACACAATTTTAAAAATGCATGTTATTTTTCATAAGGGCCTATCCAGCAATAGACCCTGTGCACCTTTATTTTTAAAAGGCTTGTTATTTTTTCCACCGTTCGTCACATGCGTTGAGACATTCGTTTTCTATAAAACAATTGCTATACTACTTACATCTCATTTGACGATAAGTGAATGCAAATGAGGCAAGTCGTTTGCCAAGGGCTTTTCTTGTTAGTCATACACCTTATTAGCATATTATAAAACCAACATCGTTTAATAACTGGAAGTCCTAGAAATACTAGTCCATTTGCATGTGAAATAATTACAAATGGCTAAAAAACGTATGTAGCTTCGAACTCCGCACATAATACGCTATATTTACGCAATATCGAATGAATAAATACAGAGGAAATGCTCTAGACAATGAAAAATACTTTCTGTATAACTACCGTTATTACGTTACGGCACCGCGTGCGCGGTTTATGTAACACATGCAATTCTCGGGTCGCGATCGCGATTCTGCTGGTTGCATATTGTTCGAGCGAGCTATATAACTAGGTATTGTATTTCTATTTCTGACTAGACCGAACATAAATAAATACGGCTAATTTAATATTTGCAAAACATTGAATCTGAATGTTTTATTGAATGGTGAGTAAGTAATATTCTAACAGTTATAAATCTCGAAACGTACAAGATAATAGGATCGTTCAGCGTCTGGTAGCCTGCATTAATTGACTAGTGTAACATAGAGCTGGTTATGCGGCGAGTGTGCAAGCGTCCGAGTGCAACTAGTTGTCTGGCAGCCGCAGCCGGCGACTTTCTACCGCGCGGTTGCGCAAGCGATGCAGATCACGTAACTGCACTCCGGCGCATGTGCGGAAGTCTCTGGAGCGAATGTGACCCGCAGCGTGCTTGAGCCACATCTAGGGCTCGTTAGTCAAATTGTGTGGAAAAACACCTTTATGAGACTTTCGTAACATTTTCACTAACGCTTAACATTTAATTTGTACTCACCTCTTGCATAAAGTCTTGTTCATGGTCCGACGAGGGCGGCGCGTGCGCATGTTTCCCGTGCATCGCCTGGTACGCCGCCGTCGTCAGTACTGAGATCTCGTGCCATTTTTCCATCAACAGCTTGGAATGTATTTCCATAGGTATTTCCATAATGAATGGTAGTTTCTTCGTCCAAGCGACCATTTTGTGTACGATCGAGTCCCCGATCTTACATAGTTTGTCCCCTATTTCTGAAGTGTCGTGGAGCAGGTCTGGTAGATGCCGCACCGTGGCGATGTCCTCCATGGCATCGCAATCGATCAGCGCGCGGATCATGTGTAGCGCCCTCTCCAGGGGCACAGCACGATCTCGCGATGATGACACGGCGCTTTCTAACCGTGCTCTTAAATGGACAACCTGGAAGAAGAGGACAAGTGTTATGATGACAATAATAAACGAATAAGGCCGACAAACATGTATTTTTGTATATGACTTACCTCGCTGGGGTTGGTGAGTGCAGTCTTAAGAATGGTGCCATTGACCAGGTGTGATGGGATAGGCGGTATGGGCTCTTTGGGCTTTTCTGGCGGTGACGCTCGACTCGTCGTCGTTGCTGCCTTGTTCGCTTTCTTATGCTTTTTGTATTTGACTTTGTATAAGTTGTAGACGGCACCACTATTTCTTCCACCTGGCATCCGATCCTCTCGAACCGCTGTAAAATAAATTTTGTTAGGAAACAGAAATTAATAAAATTTGTTTCTGAATTATAACGAATTTTAAGTCAATACACACCTTGTAATACCATTCCTTGTTCGATACATTTCTTGAATCGGCAATATTGGCATCTATTCCTTTGCGCTTTCGTGATTTCACAGCCACCATCAGCGACGCAAGTATAAACTCGCCGATTCTGTACAGTCCGTTTGAAGAAACCTTTACACCCCTCACAGGTAATAATGCCATAATGAAGACCTGTGGCTTTGTCTTCGCAAATCATACAGATCATGGGTTGTTCATCTTCATCGCGTTCCGCCTCAGGCGCGTAGGCCCGGAGCTCCGGCCGAGGAGCCAGCGCCAATGCACTCGCGCCCGCCATCTGCGACGCTCCTGCGACGCTGCCGGCCGCGGCGCTCAGGTTCAGTGCGGTGAGCTGCTGGTGCGCCGGCAGCTGAGACACATCGCCTGCCCACAGTAACTCCATATTCAGAGGGGGCCCTCGTGGTCGCCTCAGCTCTCCACCAAGATTGAGCAGTAGCCTCGCGGCGGATTCTTCGCTACATGTCGACGGGTCTGGCGTTGGCGGCGTCGGCGTATGCGACGCGCTCGCCGCCGGCTCCCCGCTCGATGTAGGTGCTGGTATTGTCCAGAACATTGTCCGGACTCCACCCGACTCCCCCATGATTACGGCAGGAGTGCCTCGCCATTGGGTGGAGCCTCGCGCACCTTGTTTCGGCTCGAGTGGTTGCGGTGGGAAGTGTCCGCCAATCAACTCCGGCTTGACACCGTTGATGCAGGCAGCTGGTGGCCAGGGTCCTGGCGATAGCGAGGTGTGGGAGCCCTGCGGTGGCGGCGCGAGAGCACGAGGCCTGTAGGGTTGAGGTGGTTCCGGGGTGCCTTCCAGCTTTACAGAGGATAGCTGGGGTGGCGTCGCATCAGGTTTGTTGCTGGCAGGTGAGCACTCTGCCTTGACAGAGGCCGGGCCGCTCTCAAACTTGATGACGGAGTAGGGTGGCGCGGAGCGGATGACGGTTGGGTGGCAAGCTGGCGAGGGCGTCGGAGAGCCGCCGCCGTCAAACACGGGCGGCGGGTGCGGCGGCGTGCTGCAGCCCGCCTCGGCCATGCGCGGCGACGGCGGGCCGGGGTCCGGCGACGACGTGCTGGTATCAGCGGCCGACTCGCCTGTGGGTACACGCGTTTGAATCAACAACAGTGGCGAGCGACCTCTCGTCTCACCGCGGTACAAAAAGAACACCATGGACTTTTAGAAGCGACAAATAGAAACTAGGTGAAATGTCAACGACCGCGCGGCGCGATCGTAGTTAGAGCGCGGGGCGCGGCGCGGGGACGCGACACTGCACTTCCCGACGCCGCCGACTAGATTAGCTAGCCGGTTGCGTCACGTTGCGAGCGCCGCGGCCGTCCCGGACACATTCAAAACTAATCTATTATATTTATGGGATGAAGTTTTGGAACTCGTTTAGTTTTAAATGAGGAACGATCTCGCCAAGTTATGATTTATGCGATTGTAGCTAATAAATAGATCTTATGAAGTTTTGGTGCAGAAAGCAGTAATTTACGTAACTATCCGGAATAGATGTGGAAAATGTAGGAAGCGTGGATGCGGGTCGCGGCGCGAGCACGAGATGCGGCGGCGCGCGAGGAGAAAGTGAAAGCGGCGCGGGCGCAGATGCGGCGCCCGGAAGCGTTGCGCCTGCGCCGCGCACACCACAAAGGGCTCTACGTCACACAACAATAACGCCTATTATGTTATATCATTCTAATATGCATGGACTGATATACTGTTTATGGCACTTTCAAATAGGTCTAAAATAAATATTTAGCACTGCTTACCTAAGTCAAACTTCTTATAGAAGATACTGTAGGTACTAAGATCGATAAAAGAACATCAAATGATTTTGTTTATATTATTTATATTGTTAAAGTAATAAAAAAGTTTGTTCATAAGAATTCTCTCGCATCAACATACACCAACTCAAATGTCATGTCAATCAAAATCGTCAGCAGCATGCCGATTGATCCAACAAATACAATAAAACAAGATTTAAGAGAGACCTCCCAAGACCCTGCAGGACCCTGGTTCCTAACTTTGTACTTAGAAGAAAATCTCAATCAGAATTAAATCATTACCATAATTCTAAACACTAAACTTTACCGACTTTTTATTACTAAATCCATAGGCGTAGTCTGTACGTCTCACGTGACCCGGCTTTTACATCGCAAACACGGTCAAAAGTCCGATCAATTGTGCGATAGATCTTATTTTTAATCACATTATTGTCCACAAGGGTCTTCTAGCAAATTTCAGGATTAATAAATTTAAGATAAAATAAAAGTATTGTGATGAAATATTTAACTTCATTTGAGCAAGCGCGGTTGTTGGGGTTCAGGACGCGCGGGCGCAAAATTTTGCGCGGTTTTGTTTACACGAGGAAAAGTCGCGAAGAAAGTTTTCCACTGTCGGCGGCGCGACGTCGGGCGGGCGCGCGCAGTGAGCCCGACCTACCGCACTCGCGCCCTCCCCGCGCCTTCCCGTCTCCCTCCAGCCGCTATTAGGTCACAGCCGTGCGTGAAGTGCAGCCGCACAATGACTAGTGCAACGCGTGCACCGCTCTCGCTTCGAGGACGATCTCTATTTCACTCCGCGTCCTTTGCCACATCATTGGTGGGGACCGATCTTTCTAGCCGCGTGATGCAATAGCTCTAGAGGTTCTAGGTAGACTCACACAAGCGCTTAGATAAACGTCCCGTTCTGATTACTTGTTTATGGTAGTGGTAATGTTGCACACAGCTAGTTTTCCTGTACCTCGTTGGCTGTGCGTGAGCGTTAGAGTTCATTATTTTATGTAACTAAGCTCGCATATTGTTGGTAGAGCAATCTGAGCAGACGCAACTAGCAGGTTGTATGGTGTTGGAGTTGTGGTAGACAGACAACAATAAAGACGGTTACGCAAGCAGCGAGTATTTATTTCGGGGCGGATGAACGATCGTTTATTCAGTCGGTGCTGGCCCGAAGGTCGGTCGCGGTCACCGACACATGGAAAACTGGGTCAACCCCCTACCCCGGCAACCCCGCCCCAACCCACTCCGAATCCCCCCCGCCGACCCATCGGTTCCGCGTGGCCACGTGACCACGCCGCAACGCGCCGTACCGCGCCGGCCCGCCTGCCTCCCGAGGTGCATTTATCAATCATTTCTTTCTCGAAAGTCATTACTGAAGGAGTGTCTAAAAGCGGCAGTAATTAATTAGGTTTTTGCAGAAGGATCAAGTTTTTTTTTCAATTTTATCGTATCCTAGTTTACTTTTTACTTTCCAGAATCTTTCGGATTTTTCCATTTTATACCGATTTTTTCCGAAAATAGAGTCGCTGCAGAATTGGAAACTGCAAAAACATCTGTAAACGCTTTTTTTAGCATTCTGAAGAAGTTTCCGTTCGATACGATCCTGAACGGGTAATGGAATCTCTATTGACATCTTGATGGATTGATCGTCGTTGTATTAACATTCGAGATACTTAGGGAGGGCTGCTGGGCGGTTTGCTCAAGAAAAACTGATATGTACCACACTTTGATTAATTAATAATGCTAAAAAGCACGAGTATTCCTGTTAAATTGAATAATATAATGAATATTTATGCAGATGGATTTTCATAAGAATCTCATGTGTATATTTATATATAGCACAAAAACGTATTCTACCTATGCCTATACATATATAGACTTTGAAACCACCCAACCGATGTGCCACAAACCGGTTTCATTAGAAAGGCAATAATGCAAAGATGGTTTTAGACCACTTAAACGGGATGTGCGCGTACGAAGTCGCGGGCAAAAGCTAGTTCAAGAATAAAATAATAAAACATTTTGAACTCTTCACGAAATCAATTATTCAGCAAAATAACTCAACCCCAAGTTTATGCACTGCAGAGATCGCTAATCTTATCACAAACGATTGGCCTCCAGCCTCCAGCGACATCAAAGTACCTCTCTCTGGTACCTCAAGTGCAGCTGGCCTCGCGAGCGAAAATAGCGTGACGATACAAACAGTTTTAGTATTTCAGTTGAATCTGGTAGTAATTTATTTACGCTCGGCGTTATCAAGAGACCTTCGCCGGTCAGTACAACGACTCCGTGATCGGGAGCTGTGGGTATGTATAGGTTTTCACTACTGAAATGTTCATGCATTTACCTCGCATATTTATAGGATTCTATATATACCTACACTGCACTTTTAGTAAGGCTATGTATGAATCTACAGAGTCGAAGCGAATCATATGTGTATGCGCCGTGGCCAACAGGCATTGTTTTAATTTTAATTAGGTATACAAAAGTAATAATAAAGTTACAGGAAAGTGATGCTGTTGATTTATTTATAAAACTTTGCGAGTTTTATGCACATTTTTATGACATGTTTGATTTTTACATGACTACTGCTGAAAGGCTGGTATGGACATTTTCCCGTCAAAACTATAAAACCTTGAGCTCGAAATAGCAATTCTGAAGTAAAATAACATTACTCATTTGGTATTCTGCAAACATATTAATTAAATATTTCAACCAATATTAATTTGGTACGACCAACAGTACCACTCAGGAATTTACACCCTAATCCTTTTAAACAACAAATTAAATGTCCCAAAACTCATTACGCATGCACAATTAAGACAGGCCAAAAACAATTGGTTAAGTCGTTATCTCGTTGATACTGTACGTACAATGTGGTGTGTCACGAATGTGCGTGAGGGGCGCGTCATGGCGCGGTGACGTGACGCTCCCCGCGCGAAGCGTCACGCTGTGGTCGCGTCTGACAGCGTCACACCCCACGTGAAGCGCTTTCCACGCTGAGGGTTGCCAGGCGTCTGGATAAAGTCGGTCACTTTGATTTTAATGGATGGAGGATTGCAAAATAAGAAGACAGATTCATTAAATTTTGTTGATGATGCATTATTAGAAGTTTTAAAACTAAGAAAAAAACCTTAGTTTCCGGTTTTTGGACCTGGCAACCCTATTCTCGGCTGCTCCCTAGTTAGCTTCATGGCACACCGTTGCACAGTTTTAAATGCGAATATCTCGGTGATAATCCCTATAATAGAATCAACCTATTCTTGGATAGAATTATTACAATTTTAAATCGTGTTTGACGCACGATGTTTACGCACGGAAAATGTACTGTTTTGATTAGGCAGAATCGGATAACTGATCTTTGCCTATGTGTCTCATGTTGTGGTGTTGTCATGTCGAATGAAATGCCAGACTATTCTTTGTTTCAGCAATTTTTAACCTATTTTTATAAAACATTGAAAGGAAAACGGTTTTCCGCGTCCATTGAACTTTTAGAAAATTTGCCAAATTCTCTAAAAGTTCAATGGACTCCTGTTTATTTAAGTAATAATATGACTTGCAGTAATGACTCATTGTCTGCAATTCTTTAGATAACAAAAAGCAAATCATTTCCATTTTCAAATGAGCTTAAGAAATATGCAAAATATTTAAGATGCGTTCTTAATTCATGTTCGGCATTAGCACGAGGCGTGATGTTACGTTATATGACAGTGAATACATCTTTCTCTCATGATTTATTCATAAGGCCACAATAGTAATAATTACAGCACCAGTATTTATTGCTTTCACCTTTCGCGGGTTTACGTAAACTTTCTTTATCACCATGACTTCGCTTGCTACGTCATTTCTTACGTAATAATAATTATGAACTGGTTTATAAGTTCATGCAAAAAATATTTGCATGTTAATTGCAATTTTTGCAAGTTCACTGTTCGTTGTGGGAAAAAGTATTGCGTGTGATTCTGTGAAGAAAGAAAGCTAGGAAATATATTATTGAAGTTTTCCGGACTATGGCGGATTTAATGATTATAAATCACCACCCATAGTTTTACTAAATAAATGTTTTTTTAAATCCATTATTTATAAGGCCTCAGTGGTAGGACTTAAAAAGTTCACTAGTAAATTCGCCGGTCTACATTTAAAAATTGCCTTACTTAAAAATGCTGGCCGGTGAAATTCAATTGATATTATTGCCATTAACTTTTCAATTTTATTTACCACAAGCTTAGCAAAACGCAATAAAGCTGAGCTTAAACAATGCTGTCCCGATTCAATACTTTTTACAAAATAATTAAAGCTACTTAATAGATATCGTTCTGTCTCGTCTGTTATATTAACGTAAAATAACATTACAACTATTATACCCGCTATTCATAATCCGACGACGGCGACGGTAACTTGTTGAACCGGATCTGTTTTTGGAACTTTATTTTTTTATATTTTGTAAGTGAAAGTTTGCATTTCTCGGAAGCAGTCGCGACTCTCTCACGGCTTGTTATGCTGATTTGTTAAATAACTTTCAGTGACGATCGTTATCAAACACTAATTTGTTTATGAATATCAAGTTGTGTAATTTGTTTATGATATTATCGAATTAACTGGATTTTATCGATTTTATTTATACATACATGCATTTTCACAAGAAAGAGTTTGAAAGATTTGTTTTTTTAGCTTTATGAGTTCTTTCTCGACTTGTACTGTATGTTAAGGTAAAATTATGAAAAATTACGAAAATTCTACAAAAAACACACCGCGCACCCCGCCATTAGTGGAAACGAGGGTCACGTTTAAATGAAAATGAAATTACTAGTAACAAAAGACTTCACAGCGACAGAAAGTGATAGCGGTCCGTGATCCGCGTCACAACTATGGAAGACATCTCGACACGAATAACAAGTACCGTCGTACTGCGACCTTACGTCTCACACTTTATCTATTTATTTACAATAACAATCGTTACCTCTGCTACCGGCTGTCTGACAGCCCTTTGTGATCCAATGACGCGGGAAATGAGCTCGATCAGTCTATGGTGTTCCTTTTTTTAAACGTTCGATGACGAGAAAATTACAGCATACAATAAAAAAAAAACGACGGTAAAAAGCTGAAGGGAATTCGAATCAAGAATTTATTGACGACATCAATGCCTTTTGGCAAATTAATAACAAGTTAACGATAATCATATCTCATTCTCTTTACAGCTTTTTATAGTCAATCGGAAGGATAAAATGGATAATTAATTAGCATGCTTACCATCGCTACTACATCGGGAGTCAACTTTCCGCCTCTTGAGTTTGAGGTCTTGGAACAGACTCATATTGTCGAGGTCACACGGGCCGCGGCTGAGTGTCATTATTCCTGTGAACAAATAAAAAAAAACCTTAGAAACTATTAAACCAAACCTCTTTTGTTTCATTAAAGACGTTCACGTATAAAATTCAATGCTCAAATTAGGTATCTTTAAAAAGAAATTCGTCTTCTAATTTTAAACACGAGAGGTCTGCCAACTTTTGTTTTACAGACAGAAATGAACGGTAATGGGATTTAGTGGATTAGTGAACGTTAATTCGGAAGAAACAATGTTCTCTGGTGAGTTTGTTTATCTTTATAATGTTTTATTAAGCATATAATTGATTTAGCAGTTTTTTTTGGCCTGAAGTATGTTTTTATTGATTAATTATTTAATAACTTAATGAAGATCATTTTTTTTGTCGAGATTACTTATGATTATTATTTTAATTAAGTATTTGGTTTAGGCAAAGGTAACTTACGGCAATCCGGTGACATATCAGGTCTGGACACGTAGTACGGTCCAGATATGATCGGGTATCGGTCGTGCATCATTTGTGAATTTTATTTATTTTTCGAAATTCAAAAAAGTATCATTTTTCAATGTCAACCCGGTTCATGGCGAGTACGGACTACGGGCGGAGAGCGCGTGACCCTAGGTTTTATTTCAACGAATTGTGATTTCCATTCATCTTACGTAGAGTACATTTTATAGCTTTGATAAGGCAGGTAATGGAATTTGTCGTAGATATCGTGTGCCCACGTAAGTTGTGAGGTCACACATGAAAGTGTGAGCATTTCAACAAGTAAATATTACCTGCATCGTTCTCTCATACGTCACTGTTTGCGTAATGTGTTTCTTCTTTGATATTCGATGGATTATGAGCTATTTAGTGAAGTGCCGCTATTGTTTATTGCTACTTTTTAATAATTGAATATGATCAATCATATTACAAGTCTTCTTTTTAATGAAACTCGATTTAATCCTACGATGTGCAATTTGATCAATTAAGGAATAAAAGCAGACAACATTCGGTCGACCATCCGTACCATAATGTCGTCTCATTTCTTAAAGGTGCCACATAATGACACGCATAACACATTTAAACATACTAATTTATTCATTGTGACGAAATTTTCGTCACGAAAATCATGACCGAACATAGACAATCGATGTCATTGATAAAGGAATTCGCGAAACCATTACGTATCTTTGCATATACTTATATAACATATACTATGTACTAATGACAGATATATGCACGTGACAGGTCAATGGACAGTATTCTTCGTGCGTGTCACATGGCTAGAGAAATTCGACAATATTTTTATCAAAATAGGTTCTTTAACCTCGCGCTTTTAAAAACATGACTTCATGTATCTCAGCGTTGTTGATAAATTTTGTTCATGAATACAATGGTGTGGGCTGTAATGATCTGATTACGTCATCGTGATACGAACTGAACTTGATTACGATTTCATTTTTGAATATTCCAATATTATTTGACCATGATAATCACGATTTTAATAATATCACGAGCGTCAAACATCCGGAAACTATACCTCCTAAAAACATACAAAGTCTAGCTATTATAAATTCGACCAAAATAACGCTTATTAAACTTTAATAGGTTTTTCACAACAATATCATTGCGTGACTGCATTGAACGTTAAACTGTTGTGCGTATTTGTAAACTAGTGCTGTAACATTGACGTAGAATACGAGAAAAAATACTCGTAAAATATTTATAGCGCACCCGGGCGCGTGATAAGAGATTGACTCATTCAAACGTCACTTTACAGTTTGACGATACAGATTGGAACAATGCACTGTGAGTCCGTGACATAGCAACTGTTATCCAGCCTTATTTTTATATACTTGTCAAATCAAATGTATAACTGTCTAACGCGTAGAGATAACGCAAGTGCTTGTGCAAAAGTGATCGAACTTAAAGTCACGCCTAAGTATATTTTCAAAGTTCGTACCAGCCAGTGTATGTGATCACACCATAACCACAACACGTGAGCGGGCGCTAATTTGTATGAAAATTAGTAGTTAAATTCACATGGACCACATTTTGCCGTCATTATCGGCCGCGTGTGTGATACCGACCACATCGCAGCCACGTCACAAACACAACGCAACCACCAGCCACCCCGCGAACTAGCGGCCGGCCACATCGCACACATCCACATTTTGTAGGTATCACAACGCAACCGCAAGAAGCCATAGCGATCACCTTTTGTCGCGACGGTGTGGTGTGGTTGTGGTACGTGTGAAAAAACCTTAGATTCTTTAAAAAACAACACTTGATCATCCTCTGAAATTCAAATAGCCATTAGCTACGTCAAAGAGATAAATAAACTTAGTCACCTCGTAGATATCTACTGTTTATCGGACCGAATCTAGCAAATTAATTTAGAATAACAGCCGAGTGCAATGTTCTTCGAAACTATTTTGTCAACATAAACGTCTTAGACTCTCAAATAAACTGGAATGAGTCAAAGACCTTGATAGTGACGTGTAAATGAGTCAATAAAATGATCCGCGGATTCGGCGCGGGCGCAGGCGACGAGTCGTTTGCGAGCTTTTTGCGAGGCCGCGAGTTTCGACTTCCGCGGACATATAGGAAACATACTTATGACTTTATTATTATATTTATAAAATATATGATGATGTAAAACGTTGATAAATTGACTTTAAACAACCTTCTTCGGTCTTTCGGTCGACCAAATAAACCGAGATTGGACTAACAATTTTACAAATTGAGTTGTTTTATTAAAATATGCGAATTTAATATCTAAATCAATTCTGTTGCTAACATATTTTAAGTTAATGTTTTTGGGAAGTATAATATAATATATATACAAGCTGAAATTTCAAAGGTTGTTTTCCCGCAGCGAAATGAGTTTGTTTTGGTTATACAATCGATTTATGAAAAATAAATTAATTAAAAACAAGAAATGGCAGAATAACAATTGTTATAAACAGAACTCGAAAGCAACTTCGAACCAATAGTTATACATCGCGATAGTTTCGCGCAAAGCGGCCGCGGTCGTTCCATTCGCGTATCAACCAGCTTATAGGTACAACAGAAAAGGATGCCGCGCGCGATGCGCGGGGCCTCACTCGCCGCGTGCTTGCAGGCAAGTCTATGCCGTATTACTACGCGCGAGAGCTTATTTTGCTCTGAACATTTATGAATCTCTTTTCACTTTGTCGACACGCCGCCCCTTTTCCAGTAGTCACTACGTCACGCCTAGTGAGTTACTATTGCTTCTTACGCTTTCGAGTTTTGAATATTTTTTTTACGTTTGTTTCGATAGTACTACTTACTACTGATGGCTAATCGTTCTGCTGCGGGAATACAACCATTAAAATTTTAGCGTGTATATGTCCGTGCTTTGTTATTCTAGTTATAGTGGTCAGTCACGTTAAAAGGGATTCGTTATTACTTAAGTATGTTATGAAAAAAACCTAGTGTTAAATTATTCTTAAAAATCTGTATTTTGTTTAACTATGGTTTTCCCAGATATAAGTATCCTTGTTTTTCAAAATCTCTTACAAATAACAAACTGACTAAAACAAATAATTTGAATACCGACTTATTTGATTACGTTCGACCAATACATACTCAATATTCAGGTATGCGTAGATAAAGGGATAATAGAATTGGTTGATCTTGAACGCAGCCCAAAGCAAGATCACACGGAAGCGCCTGCGCAGCTCGTCCCCGCCCAGGGTCGGTCACTTGACCGCGGTCCGTGCGTCTGTTCAGCTTTGTTTAATTGCATTCATTATTGTTGCTCATTAAATAGTACGGAGGTTCATTCTCAGTTTTGTGCTTGTGTCCTCGGGACGCGGACAGTGTGGGATATAGAGAAGTCATTTTTGCAGTCAATTGTTTCATTTTTATTAGTTTTACTCGTGGTTATACTCTAGTGCACTTTCCCGAAAAAAAACTAGCTATTGACACTAATCGATAGTAAAGCTTTCCATCAGTCAAATACTTTTTGTAATGGTTTAAGTTCTTCCGGGGTTTACCCTCAACAAGCGAGTGAACAAACAAACAATTTCGCTTTATCTCTTTAATTGTATAAGTCAAGAATTAGCTAGTTAGCTTATTTTGAAATACAATAAAAACAAATGTGCTCAGCGGCAATCTATTCCAGAACTAGCACGCTGTACACCGTATTAAATTACAATTAGGAACTTCGAAAGTTTCACGAGAAGCTTCAATGGTCTTATCGCTGAAAGCGATCTTTTACAGACAAACTTTACCAAAGATATGACTTTAAATGAAGATGTAAGTTTACAATAAAGTCAAAACTTTTTGACGTGCAACGTGCTTCATATTACAAAACTAAGCACGCATAATGAGTTAAGGTTATGGAAATAAAAGTAAGTTATGGAAGTATTTCCTACTAGCCAAGGCTGGTGCAAATTAAGGGCCTGATAAACACGTGTACGGGCCGAAAGCAATGTACTTGACGGCCGGAAGTGCTGTGACCTCTGCCGCGGTCGCCCGCTTATCGCCTACGGTTCCGCTGTTAGGGTTCCGTCTTTTCGGGCCATTACACCTACACTACATGCACAAACTTGAAGAGTTCATTGGATAAGTACCTAACGAGCTGACGCAAAGAATTATTTTGGTTCTATTGTTCATTTAATAATTTATAGCCTTATTTGAGAGACACCAATTTTTGGCAGGTAAAGATTTCACTTCCCTTGAGGCAAAGGCTTATCTCAACTATTTCTAATTTTCTCTTATTCTTCTTTTGCTTGCCTAGTCTAAGTCTTGCCAGCATATTTTTTCCTATTGTTGGGTGGGTTGTATTTATAAATGTTAGTATAGCCGACCTACATAAAGCAGTTATAGTCCATGCTATTCATGAACCCACAGTGAGGCAGGTTCATTGGAACTATATGTTCGACGTCCGCAAATCATAAATATTATGGTTAGCTGAACTAAATCTATGAACGTATGTGTTTAGAAGTTTATTGCACAACATTGAGAATGTATGGGAAATCATTTTGGAAAGCAAATCTAGTAAGTTAAAGTAACTGTAGAAATCCAAAGGTACATAATCTTTGAACGAAATCCGTGGATACATTACTGTCGAGCCAAAAATAGATAAACCATTTAAGAAAAGAACAGCTAAACCTACCTAACGATGTACTTATAAATATCGATTTAATCATAAAAATTCTTCTTGAAAGCTCAATGGGCTCTTTGGCAACCCGCCACGTGATTGAACAAAATATTTAGTAAACCATAAAGAGTATCGTTTTTTCAGTTTACAGTGCAATGCACTTCTGGTTAGTGTTCATCTGTTGACTCTTGATAAGAGTACACTACCCATTGATGTAGAAAACTTTTTAAATACTCCATGGAAAAACTAACTTTGTCACATCTTTTTTCTGTCCCTTGTACCGTGCTACTTGGTGTCGGCGCAACACATTTCATTTTTCTATTTCATCCTATCAAACGTCTCGCTGTCCCTTTACTTTCTTTCATGAAAAAATTAAGATAAGTATAAACAAAACATGCGGGGCAGTCTTTGGGGACTGCCGTTAGAAGTGAAAACTAAGCGAAAGCTAAAGCGTTCGGTGACTATGACGCGATTTTCATGATTTTTGTTCACCCAAAGCGTTCGGTGATGATGACGCGAGTTCCATGATTTTAGTTCACCCAAAAAGTGGTCAACGCGCCTAAAGAAGTTTCACTTCAAAAACAATGTTATTTTTTTCTTGAATGTTAAATGAAAGAAAAGATATTCAATAGACAGACAAAAAAAATTGCTACTCTCATTTCACTCAACCTAATTTAATTTGAAGAAACGTACATTTTCTAACCGTGTTTCCAAGTTTGAGTGACGTCACAAGTTCCGAAGATTGTTTAGTCAAACGGACGTAGAACGTATCAAGCCAGTCTCGTGTGAATGTTGTAAGTTGTCAAGGTTGCTTGTACTAACTGGTAGTTCTTCTTGCATCATGCCAGGCTTAGCGGGCTGGTGTATTCGGAAAATGTAATTTATTCTAATTATCTAGTTTGGTCTTAGTCTTAGTAAAACAAACTGGTCTGTCCAAAATTATAGGTTGATTTGAACCAGTTGGCTGGATAATGTAAGGAAATATAGCCAGCTCTAAAATTAAGAAGTTGAGTATGTGTTAAACTCTAGTCTAAAAATCTGTCATACTTTGGGATTAAATTAGGGTTTGTCACGTTCTTAGCACCAAATTTTTTATTCGAAAATCGGTTAATAGTCTTGAAAGAAAATAAGAACAAACTTATTTACTTCAGTAGATCAATACGAATATCGGTGACCTACTCGTATAATCCACTGAGTGGCATGTTTATACGCTATGATATATTTCCACACCTCCAAAATAAATGAACTGCCAAAAAGACGGATGTTGTACGAAAAAGCAAGTTAGTTCGAGTTATATTTAGCAAAATAAATGATATCACTATTCCTGTGCAAAAAGCGTGAAGACCTTAGTATTTCCGAAACATTGTAGTTATCCGACCGATTTATGTGGGTAACCAAAGTCTAATGGTGGAAAAGGTAAGATTGTACATCTTGTGTTGTCCGTGTTATGTGTCAGGAAGTGGTTGAATGGTTCCGGTCGCAATGTCAGTGTCATGGCGAGGTCGCCTGCCCGATTGGGCGCCAACGAACGTCCGAACACAGCTTGGATCGAGGGCCGGAGTGAACGGACTGCGTGCGTGTACGCATGTTCCTTGGACACTTCAGGGCTGTGAGGTAACACCGGTGGCTTGTAGGAGCTTTTATCAAATCTTATTTCGTATGTACAAATTTTTATTTACATACGTGTTCGTCGTTGTCTTTAGTAAACGCTGACATAGTGCATGTTATTGTTTTAGGCATGTTCGTTTTGAAAATGTAGGAAAGGTAAAATGTCTATACAAGCAGGGCAATGAACTCTAAGGTTGAAAAGTGTCAGCGGTATTACCTTAAATGTACTTCCGTTTTACTGTTTTTACTTCAGTTCAGTTATTTTCGATGTTTTTACAACAACCTGCTATTAAGAAAGGGCGACCTCTCCGGTAATAGGTTTATTTTTATTAAATAGGTATTGAATTTTCCTGAAGACGTAGCCAAAATGCCTACGTCTTTTAAGACGTAGGCATTTTGGCTACGTCTACGTCGTTACTGGTTTCAGAAGTAAGCAATCTTGAGACGCATTTTGCCTACATTTTTCGTTTTTATCAAAACAGATCACAATAGTACATGTATTTCGGGGCTCCAATGCTGGGCCGCTTTATGGCCTCTAGCGCCGACGCCTTGACATTCAGGTTGAGTTGCGCGTGCGCTCATAGCTAAATCGTTCCATTTTTAAACACTGACACTTCCGATCCGATGACTTCCTATTTACTATAATGAGAGGGCTAAGAGATATCTAACATCAAAGTTCTTATTGTTTTGAAAAAGCTTTGCTTCTGCTTTTTTGGTCGTGATATGCAATATCTAAAATGTGATAAGCCAGTCTAGTAAGATAGTGACAGACGGCCTAGGGATTGCCAGACAAAGGTACCATGGAGGCTCTTTCAATGCACCCTACAACCTTAAGAATACAGGAAAATAATTAACGAAATGGGTTATTTTTACTCGGCAATATTAAATTTTAATGTCGGTTTAAAATTATATTTTTAGCTCTGGTATGTTTCTTAGTTCCGTGTTTCCGTATACAAAAAATGCACCGACAAGATCGGAAACTTGAGATGCCATTGGTAAGGTCACATATATAAAATATATGTGCCGCATACGTTGAATTTGATGGAGTCATAGATGTTAAAATATAAAGTTTTTAAACAGACTTAAAACCCTTTATTTTGATGTATTTAGCGACTTATCAAGCCATGTTATCACGAAAGCTTTATATTGGATTTCCTGTGTAGTTTGTGCCTAGTATTTTTAAGTTAAAAATGTTTGTTGTCTGGCAAAGGCTTTGAAATCTGATCAAATAAATAAAATATTGGATTAAAACCTGTTTCACATGTAATGCGTAACTTTTTACTGCGCAGTCTTGTTGATATTGACAGCGTGTTTTCTATTCATCGAACCACGTGCTTTCAACCCCTCATGTCTTTACTTTAGTAAACAAGCTTGTCTTGCAAACGTATTATCTCCAAGTACATGGAAAACAATGAATATAAATACATACATATGTATTTGAATTAGTGAACAATAGAGTTTTTTTGACAAGCGAACTAACGCACCTATTATTATCGAAACTCGGCAATGGCCTCCCACTACAATGCTTTGAAAGGAAGCAGTGACATTCTGTACCTTTTCGCTTTCACCGCATTGGAAAGTGAGCGTAAAAAACGTATTTCGGCAACGGCAAAATGGCGGGAGATCAACAACCTCACCGACTCATAGAGCATAGACAAAGGGCGGCCATATTGTAACGAAAGTAAAAGTAGCCGGTCATAGACTATAAAGTCACGATTGTGATCCACGAGATGATTTGGGAATGTCATGGTTACCGCTCAATGGTAAAACGGTACCTCTTTTGTTTTGCAACTCTATGCTGATTTATTTTTTTAAACTGTTTCAGAATCCGGTGTTTGCTCAATAAGACATTGAGCCAGTAACACGGTTGTATTTCTATGTGCGATTATAGGTGTTATTGGTTTGGATACAAAGTTTATATTGGCATGCGACCTGAATATACAGGAAGTGTTTTCAAAAATACTTTTATGAGAATTTGTAACAATGACTGTCTATTATTGTTATTCCTGTCTATTTATATTTTATACACATACACGTGCTATCTCCCAAGACCATGGTATTTAGGACGACGCAAACTTCTTCAGTTTTTGTATAATGACTGAAAAGAGGGTAATTCTTTTACATTATAAAGAACACTCAGTTATTTGTTTGTTATAGTTTTGCTTATTAATAGTCCCTACATAATCCAAATCCATTTTAAACAAAACGTAAATAAACTTTTGTCTTATATCTGAATTACGTGTTTTTTATAGAATATTTTTAAATTCACTGTATTTACATAACTATAAATTTTTGGGATCAAATTTTTCATACCACTAATAATAAGTCAGACACTTTTTATGACATTACGAAGAAAAAATATTTTCAATGTAACTTGTTGACTTTAGTGAGAACTCGCTTCGTAGCAAGTTCGTAGCAGGGTCTACGAGATTCGCTGCTGTATAAATAAAACTTGATATTACTATTATTCAAAGTCAAAACATTTATTTCAATAAGGCCATTAAACGGCACTTTTGAACGTCATCGTTTACAGTTCAGTAAAATAATAATGTTACATTAATAAAGTGACTCTTCTGTGATTATTATTTGTGTGATTATTATTATTTTCGTCTTCATATGGTTTTAATATACTAAACAAATTTGTTTTGTGTATTTTGTTTTTTTTTTTTAATACAGTAAAAAAATAAGTAATTTAATTTCAGAAAAAAAACCCAGAGAAGAACAAAGAATAAATAGTTCAAATAGTAAATTTTAAGAAAATATTAGCGTTAAACTTTAGATGAATAATTATCTCTATCTCTACCCGATTCAAGAAATTCATGAATTGCGGTTGTAGCTCGTAGCGCGTAGCAAAGTGCTACGAGAAACCATTCCTTTACCAGCAGTATGCACATCCCAATGTAGGTTAGTTTGATTAGTATTACTGAACAGTATTAGTTACAAGTATGATAATACAAGTTATTCACGACATGGTAATGTTAGTTTTATACTAGAATGATTTTTAAAAATGTTTTTTTTAGATGGTTGCTTGCTGCTTGTTATTTTTTTTTTGCGTTGCGGGGTCAGAGTGATGTTTGCTGTTTATCACAATATTTACCCATGGTGGAGGTCATCGTCTGCAGTTGGTGCGCGTGAGAGGAGGCGTCTAGCGCCTCGCCGGGCCGCAGCCTGTCGCCCGCCGACAGCTTGCTTAGCGCATCCACACGCACATCACACGAAGTACCACCTTGTTCTTAATTCACCGATCACCTTTTTAATTTACGTCTCCGAAAATTTGTGGACACACCAACTCTCAGCATAGTTTTCCAACGCAAGCACTAACACGATCACGTTCATGCAGAGTCCGGGGCACTTCCTGCGGAGCGAACACTTAGGTAGCGCGGGCGCGGGTCGCAGGCGCGTCGCGGTTGTCTGCGCTCTCCGAACCTCTCGATTCGGCAAAATCACGATAACGACTGCGCGCGAATGTCGTCATGTCGAAATTCGAAACACTTTCACCTAAATATTCCGCCTCCGTTTCGGCGACGCGGGCGTCGCTCTCGGCGCGCACGCACACACCGCTGGCTCCGTCAGTGCTCAATTACGTACGCTGTAAAAATTGCGTCAGTGTTTTTCGTGGCCGACCTTACACTCGACGAGTACACTGCCGAAATATAGTTATCTCTGTCTGGTAGTCATTCACCGTTACGCGAGGAGTTTTTTGTTTCATTTTTTTTTATCTGGCTGTTTCGTCCATGGACGCGCGTGTGAGTGTGCGGATTTCGATAGCGGGGTCGTTGAACTGCCGAAAAGGGATTCGGTATGGTTAGTGGTGATGTTTCAGTTCGGACTAGGATGGGCCGCGGTAACGTCGCTGGGTGCGCGCGTGGTGTAGCGTGTGTGGTCTGGCTCTGGTGGCGGGTACTGTAATGGTCGCCAGCGCATAAGTAGGTCAGCCGCACGCGCACGCGCTGTTCCTCATGACCGCGCAACGACTCTACACACTGACAGTATTGTCTTCACGAATGCGATTAACACTCGATTTATTTACCAAAACTAATATTTATATGTCAAAAGATATTCGACTGAGAATCTTCCAGCCGTTAAAACTTTGAGTACGAAAACATTATTTTTCAAGATTGCTACTACGGCCCTGAAATTACCTCTTTAATACAAACTGCAAAATTTCTACTGTTGAAAAGAAACTTGGTATTCAGTATTTCGAAAGACACATGTTTGAGGGTTACCGACATTGACAGTTGATAATGTGCTATTTATACGGTTATCACGAATGGTTTAATTGTAGTCATGACAATGCATAGCCTAGTTAGCTTTAGTTTTTGTCTGAAAGGTTAGCCGGGCCGATGGCACACTTATGTGTCGGGTTACATTAAAAGTGAGTTCATTCGCATCCGCCGCTATTCACCAGAATCTAGATTACGGATTTGATTCATTGTTGGAACAAAGTGCTGAGTACTACAAATGTTATATTCATGAATTACTACTTAAAATTCTAAGAGCATGTGAAAAATTAAAGTGTCATCTCTTTAGCTATTATGTTACTTAAAAAAGATCTAACTAAACAATTTGAAGTATCGAAATATTCAGACAAAAAACATGTAGCTACGAGTAATCTGAATGTGAGGTTTATAAGGTGATATGATCACACTGTTACCGGGTGTTGCAGAAACATGTTAGGCATTGCAATGCTGAATTACTTAATAGTGATGGGTAGCCCGTTACCTTCACGTGGTTTAACGATGTATGCAACAACACTACTCTACTACTAGTGCTGATTATTTTGGTGTGTTGCTTAATAATTTTTTTCCATAAAGCCCTACAAGTACTTATCCTGAAGTTGCGAAACGCCATGCAGACGAATATTGCAAATTTAAAAAAGTATCAATAAATATTTTCCAAACTACAGAGTTTTTTCTCGGCATCCATACAAGTTATAGGTACGTAAAGCTTGTGTCGTCATAGTGCTAAAATAACTTGTAAACTCGAAAGTTTTTCAAAACTGGTGAGTTGCCATGCCTTTAGGAACAGAATTTCGCCTTTTACAATGCTTCAACTGTGCATTTCATTTTCAGCCTATTACGCCAGAAGTATCTTTGTAATTAGGTAATTTTGCTGCACGTGTTTTAGAGCGCACCAATCCGTCTGATACATATCCGATGGGATTCTACGTACACATGAATCACTCAGCCAGCCAGTCAGTACAACCCTGCCAACTACGCGTAACATTAAAAATAAAAGATATTTTAAATAAGATTGACAAGATGTCATGCGGTTGCTGCGACCATGCGCTGCTGGTATGCGCTCGAAGTCAGGTAGCCGCGGTATATTTAGCCAGGAGCGACCGAAACTGGGTTAACTATTCTCCCGAGAAAACACGGCCACTCGAAATATTGACGCAACGCGCTATGTATGGTTGGCCTATCTGAAGAATGGGTGAAAGCGAGCTGGACCGAATAACCCCATTCTCGGCGCAAACAGGAAGTCCTGCAATATTCGACACCATACGTTTTCTCGGAAGCGTGTCTGTTTAATTTCTGAACTATATTTAGTGACAATGAATTTTTCATGGGCTGTTAATCTGTTATGTGGCTTTATGAGTCAGTGAGGCGGACTTAGATGTCATTAGACACACACGATTTACTTGGAGGCATTTATAATTATGTGTTTTACGGAAAGATACGTCAGCGAAGGTTATTAACACGTAGTTAGTAAACCATGTGAAGTTCACATCGTTGAAGTACTTAATTAGAGTATTTTTTTTAATTCCTCAATTTAAGGCACTACACAGATTACACGTTATCAGTCAGGCCGGCTCAGGTCATTGTGCACCCCCAATATAATTTCCATCAATATAATCCAACTATCTACTGATTAAAATGTCTGCAGTCTGCGGACTACTTTGCTGAAATAATGTCATACCAACTGAAAGATAAACTTTGAAACAATAAATAAACAAAGCAGACGCTGAGACAGACTACATAGGTATGTATTGGTGTTGACGCTGCGCTCTATCGATGACAAACAAGCCCACTGATAACATTTTCAGGCAACGTGACCAACTTTCAGTGAATGTTATCGATACCAGACCTACAGGTGTATCAAGCCTTGCCTAAATTCTTCAATTGAACAAATATTGACTTTGATATTAGAGAAAGAATTCTGCCAAAGCTATCTTTGACAAACTGACACGGTTTGTTGTATTTTGTGTTGAAGAGTTAACAATGTGGTTTCGCAACTGCATCACAGAATTTAGAATTTCGTTCCCATCGTTTGAAATGTTTATCAGTTGCTTAGTGAGGCGTATCGACGAATTCATTGTATCGAACTATCGATACCTACGCTGGATGCGGTGTGGATGTTTTTCACACGCTTCGTCGAGACTAGGTGATCTAGTTGAAGTTGAACGACCTACCTTAAGCGGCACCCAGTAGTCTCGAATAATTCGTCAAAATATATAGAGACAGCCAAAATCTCGAGTCATTGTTTGATAAGGCCCCCGATTGTTGATAAAATTGTTTTTATAGTTATGACGACAGTTCACGAAACGAACCTAAATGGAAATATGGTGATCGCATGTTTATTTTCTGAGACACCTGTTCTTATCTATAAAATCAGAATTCAAGAAATGCGTATTGCGAGCAATGTTGTTTACCTACAAACAAACGTGAAGTGAATAATAAATTATCGTGGTAAATCGAATCCTGAGTTGACAGTCAATTATTTTCATGGATTGTAAGTAAACAATATTGCTTTGAAAACATCTAATGTTCGGGCTCGGATTGCAGTAGATCCGGTCCTGTAGGCTGTAGGTACATGACAAGACACGTAGACCTGACCGATTACAGTGTCTGAAGTGACGCGTTGTTGTGATCTCTTTATGTATCAGTTGACGAACGTTCGCTTGGTGACAATCCGAATTCTGCCGAGTCGCATGATAAGGTGTGAATGACCTCACCGATCGGTGAACATCGCGGCAAAGCAACCTAAATGAGTCTACTTCGCCGTTTCCTCGAACTTAATTGTATTTTGTTAATTGTAGACGAGTAGCCGTGACCGACCTCGAGGAATATAAATGTTACTTAAACCTTGAGTTTTTTTAACTGTATTTTAGTTGAACGAATAGTATTTTTTTTGTAGTAAATATCACTGTTACTAAAACGTGTCTGGATGGGTGGGCAAAATAGATAAGACCGCCAATTGCTTTTTTAAATTCAAGTTTTTTTTTTGTGTGAGGTGTACAATAAAGTATGCTGTTAATAAATAAATATAATAATACATTATGTTATTCAGACATTTGGAACTTTAAGTTATGGTACCGAAATATTGGGATCAACAATCTGGGCTCACTTAACCGATATCATGTTTGAAACGACACTAAACATTAATTAACGACTTACTGAACACCCACATTATCTTTATAGAACAAGATCATAATAACTTCAAAGAATATAATAAGCAATAAAACTTTTGTTCGAACAAAAACTTCCAGAACGTTAGCTTGGAAGTGTAAAAGTAAAACTGCGTCAATTTAACAATGAACAATAGTTATGTCAATGACACTAATCATCACCATTGTTAAATATTTTGGCTGGCCGGGCCAACCACGCCTGCAAATACATTGCCAAAAATATATGTAGAAATGCATTTAAACAGATCTTATCAGCTTCGAAAGAAAGTCTTGTTATTAAGTGCCAACCAAACTATGCTTTCATAATTTTTTATAACAGAACTAAATTTGAATTTACGAGGTCTTTTATTTCGCAATAAAATTAATTTCACACACAAAATATTCTATTCACATATCTCATATAAATTGCTTGAGTTGAATGTCAATGGCATGAAATTTTGCGTATTATAATAGACGCGAAATTGTTTAAATGACCCTAACCTAACTCTGACTATGTTATGGATATGGGTAATGATTTCTAATGGGTATTTTTTTGTTGATTGGCTCGCGTTTTACCGCAATCTCACCTGATGGAAGGCGGTGACGTGGTCGACATTGGAGCACGCTTGCAAAGTAGTAACCTATTCACTATTGACCAATAAATCAGCTTGTAGCTATCGGGAAGCACTCCTTCATGGAAGTTCACTCCTTAGCTGTACGCACGCTGAACGTATTCCCAAAATGTTTTGTGCGTATGGGTGGGAGCGATGTACCTTGTCGTTGTTCTAATAAAAGGGAAGACAGACGACACGCGTGACTGATTTTATGACACATGCTGTGACAGTTAGTAGGAATCAACACATGCTTCCTATTATATAAGAGCGTATTCGTCAACGGGCCGCGCACCATCGTCGTTGCGAGGCCTCGCGGCGGCGGAGCCTAGTTTCACAATCGCTCCGCTCAGCCACCGCAGCCGTTTTCACTTTTTCGCTGTCAAGAACGAACGCTAACGATAAACAAACTAACATTTTGGCCGTCACTGCCAACCTATAAATTAAACACAATATGTCAAAACTACCCGCTCATGCCAAATGATTTCGACATCTAATGCTTTGGATCTGAGTTCAAAATGCATTAAAATAACCGCGTAACCTACGACAGAGTTCACCGTGTACATCGTGGCTTGAACAGCGAAACGTAAGGTCTTTATTCACGAAAATACTAACGTAATTTGAACCTTATTGGTAAGGCTTAGTATTCAAAATAAAATAGCGTGACATACAGTAAATGCTGTTATGTTATACAAGGGTCGGTTGTAGAAATACCGAGGCTGTTCATTGACCTTTTTAGGCACATAACACTAGCGAAACAAAAGACGAATATTATTAGATATAAAGAGGAACCTTGATCTGCAATACACTGCTTTGTGGTGAAATAAGAAAACCACTTTTGGTAATATTCTATTAAAACCCATGATGTCTTTTATTAACTCTATTAAAAACAGTAACTTCTAAAAAATCGTAAAAAGGTTTAAATTGACTGATTGAGAAGCATTGTCATTGAAAAAATGTTTGACGAATTACTTAACAAGCAACGTAAGATGTGAGAGATTGGCGTAGCACCCGGCTCGTAGCGGCGTAGCTCGTAGCACGATTTCGTAGACCCTTTAGTTTACGTACATGACATTGGTAAACACTAACTTTGATATTCTTATGGCGAAATCAGGTTGTTACAAGTATTTTTATCGTGAAAACATCTTAGTTTTGTTACTTCATATTTTGAAACTTGTTACGAATTAAATGTACAGACCATTTGACCTCCACCTTTCATTTGTACATTAGTGAATGCTGAAAATGCACTTTTAACTGATGTTGGGCCGAAAAAAAAATGGTAAACAAGAGTGTGTGCAGTCGAGTTGATCGGTAGCACGGCATTGTGGATCTAAGACTGCGTAGCTGTCATAACAATCCTAAAGGCTGACATTGCCTCTCACCGCCACGTAACACTGACTTACGTAAAAGGTCTTTACCCTTGTTTATTTGGGACAGCTATATCAAAGAGATGTTTTAATTTACGAGTATTAGCACTTGCCATTGAGTAACTTCATAGTCTGCGCACAATACTATCGGCGATCATAGCATACATCACTTCTCAATTTGTGTTTGAGCAATATCTCGGAGCTTTTAGCAGTTAGTCGACGACTCACAGTTTGCTTTGTGTTTGCGAAAGATGACTTTCAAAGATCAGATGGTAAGGTGTGGCTTCTTATAAAAAAAAAGATAATTTATAGCTATGAGACTTTTAATCTATGGTGATAATTAAAATCGATTGGTCTCAATTTACGAAATTAAGAGATATGTTCATTAATTTTTACTGTTGTTGAAATTCTAACCGTTAATCTTATTGCACAGTTTAGTTATGTGTAGGAACACTCCTACACATAATTAAACTGAGCAGTAAATAACACTATTTACTAGTTTTTCGAAACAGATTAAACCTTGTAATTGGCCCAATTTTCTTTATCACTCGGCTATGATATTATTTATTTCTAATTATAATCTAATTTTTATAACATCAACTAGAAATTTGGGTTTGTCAACTGCCGTCATTAATATTGCGGAAATATCATTAATTATATGGATTTAATAACATAAAAAGAGTAAAAATGCATCGAATGTTTCGTTCAATTTGCTACTGCGCTTGCGGCGATTTCGCAAAAATATGGTCTAGACTGCAAATCCTAGATTATAGTTTGAAAGAACGTATTGTATAACAGCTTGTTAAAGAGAAGACAGTTTCTAATAGGAAAACACGTTGCTATTGGATTTTAGAAACTTAAAGAATTAAAATTAGTTTCAATGAGTTGAATAACTTTGTGATATTTTTTTTTAGATTCATCTGGGCATGCATGAACGGACAATAATTAAAATTCCATGACGAATTGTATGTAAAAAATATTTTTTAATTTGTGTTATTGACTATGAGCGTGTTTGCCATACGTATATAATCCGGAAATGAAGGAAATGCTAAGTTTTTTGGCTCTAGCAATGGAATACCCGTTGTATGCATTACTAACGCACTCCAAGCATTCTTGCATGTCTAATGCAGGTAGGTGGGCAGTAGTGTTGCCCTTAACAATGCACGTGTGCTCACACTTTCGCAAGTGCGGCGATGGCCAGTGCATCCTTGCGTAAGCGCAGGCGCGGCGGCAATGTCACACCTTATGTAAAATCGGACTTTGACAATCGCTTGCTGTACTTTTTCCTTGTTCTATTCATGACCGGTGTTCTCGGCGGAGATGCAACTAACATTACTTTTGTTTTCCATCCTTTGTTACAACGAATCGTCCATCAGACTTATTTTGGAAACGATGCAATCACCAGTCGAATGCTCGAGATAAAATCGCGAAACAGCAATTTGTCAGTCTTCCCATAGAGCAACATTAATCTAAAACTTGTGTGAAACTGTTGTTTCGTAAATAATAGGGTTCTTATTGTTTATAAATTTACACTTGACTCACCGCGAGCCAGTTGCACGCAGTTACGAAATTTTCACGAGACCAAAACACTAAAACGAATTTCCTCATATAAACTGGCGTTAACCCAGCTACGAGAAATACTTGTTGCGGCGTCATCCGTTATGTTTCATGGTATTTTAGTTTCCCTATTTACTGCTCGCATCTATTTTGCTGCTATGAAACACGATACGCGTTGCGACACCGGCGATATCAATATGCATGTGAAATTCAGACCGAAAGCTGTATATTTCCAACGATTAAATTTGTCTTTCAGTCAACAAACAATTTGCTGCTAAAACATTATTAACGAGGGTAATGAAAATATATCTTTGCCTGGAAAAAATCATGACAAACAGTCCGGAGTCATATGTTTAATGTCTCTCCAAATGGAAGGATAAATGAATGCGCTGACAACCTTAACAGCTTTCTTTCGAAACAACAAAACGGTGTGAATGTGTTAAAGTATAATTTCGAAAATATGTTGCCTTCCAAATTACTTTGTTAAGTTAACCCATGTATTGAAGATTTTATTTATAAAACTTGAAATATGTAGGTACCTGGAAACGCTATAGTTACTAGGAAAACGCGACAAATAGTTGGATCCTGGTGCTATTCCCGTTGATAGCTTAAAGCAGACGTTAATGCAACTGTTACATATTTGTCTCATGCGATAAGATAATTAGGTCTGCAGTTTTAAGTGGTTCGGATGCGGCGGAGGGTTAGTGGGGGTGATCGAGCACGCGATCGAGTCACGCGAGCGCGCCACAGTAACACACTGCTAAAGAAACTGCGAGGAAAACGCCTTCCGGGGTTAACGGCCGCGTTGCGTAAAGCGCCCGCGCTGTGGCGCAACCGACCCCCTCCGCGGCGGCGCAACCGACCCCCTCTTCGGCGACGCTCCACCAACGTGACGATGCGTGTGCGCAGCGCCATCTAACGGACGCTTCTATTGTTATTGTATGTGTACCACATGTACATATGTACTTACTAATACCATATATACAAGTGTTTGGCCGTGTGGTTGTTTGGTTAAAGCTCTTTTCCTGTTTTCACTTTCAGGATGGAAATGCGTTTATATGAGATTTAACTAAATACTTGATTGATCTACATTTTAAATGTAGAAAATGCAAAATATAGAAATACTGTGCAAATATTTGCTCAACAGTTTTCATTTCGACTCGTCAATTTTAAAACTTTCTTATTGCTGCGTCCGAAATAATAATGTAGCCGTGATTGCAAGTCTTCATTTTCTTGTAAACATTTGTCAGATTTGCATCGTCAAGTGCCTGAATACCTAATGATTAACATATTACTCACACGCTTTGCATTTATTCCGCACAAACGTGGCGGCTAATAAATTGCAATACGTAGCGAGTAAAGCGGGAGTGACGAAATGAAATTTAATTCCTAGGTCAAGGTTTGGCTTGTCTTCGAAATGGGAAAATTGCCACACATCGGCGACCTTCATTCGGCGCGAGTCCGCCAGTTTCGTAAGACGACACCGCGAATAAAGCCCCGAATACACTGCCAAAGTGAGTTAACACGTGGAGACCACTGTTAATTTTGATCATTATAAGGGTTTTTAAAGTAATTGGTGACGGTTATGGAGATTTCGTGAGTCACACAATCGTGCATCAAACAAATCTATTTGACATCATTTAACAGGCAGTAAACATGGCGCGTTACGTCATGGAAAATGATGAAAATTATTAATTGCATATTTTGAGGTTAATTTCAAATTAAAAATCAATTTTGTTAAAATATTATCGGGCTTTGCAACTTAAAGCTTCATGGAGATGAGGCTTTAAACTCTGCCAAAGAAATGGAAAGTGTGTTATACAACGTCCACCTGAGTTCGCCGTGAAAGGCGCGTGATTTTTAATGTCAGCCACCCGTGGTCAAGGCCCAAGTTTTTTGAATGCTTGCTTCACGCGATTTTATCTTCTGTTTTAGTACACGCTTACGGTCTGTGATTGACGTCGTCCGCACTTCGGTGCTTTGATGCCTTATTTAGTGCTGGAATTAATCTGATTGAGCAATATGACCCCTAATGTATTTCAATGAAGAACTACTTAAGCAGATATCAATAAACAATCTCCAGTTTATACGATACGTAATCTTCTTTTATTTAGATCTCATAACAACGTAGAAGGCCATGTTAAATGTGGTTAAAGAATAAACAAATTCACTTTACTTAGAAACATCTCACATAAAAATTACATAAACCGTAATCACAATGGGCATCAATAAAGCGAAGAAAGTTCATTGTCTTCGGAAATAGGATTTGAATCGAAAGCGAGAGTAATTGCCGGTCTAGGCAGCGCGGGCGCATGCACGTAGCGGCGGGCAGCGGGCTCTTCGCTCGGTGCGCGCGCAACGGTACCGGGTGTAAGTTACGGTACTTCCCGTAGGAACGGGTCCGCGGCATCCCGCAACACTAGTGATGTTACCGTACTGGATCAACATAAATATCGACTGATGGACCATAGTTTTATGAGTTTTTTGGGTTTTCGAATTGATTACAAGAACTGGATCATTCGTATTTTTCTTTTTTAAATACATATTATTATTGTTGTACTTTAAGATAAAAAAAAATAATCAACATTTTTAGGTTTTTCAACAAACGTTTTATTTTATATTTACTTGACAGTTTATTTTATACCTAGTTTTATAATTATTAGTAGCTCGTATGTAATGTTGTTAATATAGTGTGTAATTAATGTAGTGCAATTACAGTGTAGAACAAATTAAGCACATTATAAGTATATTTATGAGTTTAAAAACTTTACAAGTAATAAAACATCGTGTTAACGTAATTTTATCTTGCGTAAGAGTGAAATATGCAAGTCATTAGTTTTAGACTTTTACTTTCTATGTTCATATTACTCGAGAAAGAGACATTGTTATGAGAATCTCTAAATTCAATAAGGATGTCCCGAAAGTATTTTTGGTGAACATTTTGCTACTATCATCTGTGGTAAGCTATAAAATAATTCTGTCGATGTTGGCATGCTTAAAACGATTTAAAATGTGTGGAGAATTGCAGAGACACGAGTAAAAATTGGGTGAAACTATTCTAAGCAGTTTTAAAATATACTTTCAAGTGTGTTCGTGTACAATAATATGTGTTACACTGTTACAAGGACAAAGCCGAATTGTGCGTACGGACGGCGAGAGGTCAACAACACCGGACTGGGTTAGCGATGAAATTTATCGATAGCACTGGCGGTAACGCGACAACACTACTTGAGCACCGGTCAACCACCATTGAGACCTTAACCACTTTCTCTTTCGATGGCCGCTGATCGTGCTTACATGTACAGTTGTACACACAAACACATGCTGAGATTTTTCGTGTTTTATGTCTGTGTGCGTGTGTATTGTCGGTTATATCACGTAACTTGGGCTGACGCATCAGTGGAGCGAAAGGTCAGTATCTATTTATAGTGTAGTTACGCTCACTTTCCATAAGAACGTCCACGAGATCTATTCGATTTCAAGATCGTTCACCTCTGTTGATTAATAGCCCCACGTGTACTTAGTTATGGGCGTGTCATTTAATTAGTAATGACCTGTGTCAAACGCGTCACGCATTTGTCACGGGATGAGAGGACGAATGTTAATGAGTTCTTTGTTTATTGTTTAGTTTTGTGACCTTAGAAAGTTTTATACACCATTATTTTGAGAAAAGACTGGCCCGCACTAGTAAAAGACAGAAATGTGTGGAGATCCCAGACTTTTGCCCAGAAGTGGGGCAAAGTAGACAAGATAGATATATTATTTTGAGACTAGTTAATAAGTTAAGGCATGATTCAGTAACTTCTCTAATTATTTCATATTTCAACTATCGTTTATGAAAAACATCTAAAATAGATAAAGTGTTTAAATTTATCTATTTTAGATGTTCTTCATGATTTCACACTTGTGTTTGTTCCACATAACATTCCACGACATTTCTCACTAATCAGAAACAGCATGTGCAACAAAGCGGGGTAGTTCGAACTGAATAATTTGCGTCAATGAGATTAGCACAATAGTTGCAGGCGCGAGTCCATGACTCCTCGATAACATTGTGCTCCTACTCGCACAAAGGTTTAGCGACAAGGCCACCGCAGGGCTGCTTGCGTGGGAAACCCTATTGCAGTCACCGGCTAGATTGTCAGTTGTTTGAACTTAGATGTTGGTAGCGCTTGCGCAACTGCATGTTGTTATGTTGGCAGTTCGCTTAATTGGAAAATATGGGTGTAGGTTTAGCTTCCGCGTTTTACGCAAAGCTGAATTGAGTTTATTAAAATGGTTATCTGCATCGTACTGAGCATTTCTCTATTTATTGGATTTGTTCGAATGGAATAACGGAATGTCTATATTAGTATATTTTCTAAATTTTATTGTAATGCATCACTTTTATGTTCAGCCTAAAAACCTAAAAGAAAACTTAACGTTGAACTTTTGCCATTTTACAACTAAGATAGGTGTGGCTTCATGAGCTTAAATCATAGCTATTTAAAAGTCCCTGCACTAAGTTCAGCATTGTGTTTTATAGCCTAGGCTTGTTTAATGCTTGCCTGTTCACTTGAGATTAGTAACATTGATTTAAACTTAGGTTACAAGCAGTCGTGGGCGGATGGGCGGTGATCGCCTACTATATCCGCTGACGGCTTTGTGATTGATGTAAATCAAGTGTTCTTATGTACATTGTTATATGTTTTAGTATAATGTTAATAATTTAGATAATACATTTACATACAGTGCATTTTATTGCTTTTGAAGCGATGGGACATTTTGCTAAACTCAGGTCATTTTATCGGTGCTAATAATGTGTTGTTGAGATAATTCCCTGCAGCAGTAAATAATATAAATTAGCAATTGGACTTCAAACAAACTATTTGGAACGCAAAAATACAAAACGCTACACCCAAAAAATCAAGCCAGATCATTAATCATTTTTATCGTGAACTTGCCCCAATACCCTTCGAAAATTGTACGGAATACAAGTGTACATTCCAGAGCACCAGGCGGTACAGTCTCGTACAAATTGCTAGTGCCGGCGTGGTACAGTCGAGATGACGGTTTTACGGTCTTATCATCATTGACCCTAATTTTAGACAGCGCATACCTCCCGCTCGCTTCTCTGACCATCTGTGAATATGTTTTAATTTTTTTTATTCGTATTTTATATACTTACATATTTTTGGGTCGCCACACGTGTCTTTTGTATTAGTTTTAGCAAGCAGATTTTTTATATTTTAAACATTCTGTCATCAGGCCAATTAACGGTTTCATTAATTTATTCTCGAGCTAGTCGCACCATTAGGCAATATTTTATTTAAATAATGCAATAAAAAAATTGTTTATTGTTGTAATGATGGACACATTTGGATTTCCCCGAATACCCAAATATATAATGAGTCATTAGAGCTGGAAATGTGATAAAAATATTAACTGAATGTTACTACTGAAAAAATACCCGAACACACTTGTTGATATCTGTTGTGAGTGTTGCCACGTCTGACACAAATCCTAAATTGTCGTTTATTTCATGATTTCGTCGTAAAATATTTTCGAGCTTCTTAATTTACTAGAATTGACAATCTATGGATAATAGTTTATGGGTACAGAGAATAATACAGAGCTAGAGAACGCCCGCGCAGCATGCCTACTAGGCGAGTTGAAACTAGGACAGACGGACCGACCGACATCCCGACAGACTGACGTATCTAGCGTTATGATCTCTGTGTTATTGTTATTTTCTACGAGTATTTTAAAATAGTTCGATGTAACGGCTACAATTTAGAGTTTTACTTTCGCCTACCCTTTGAAGCGTTGGTGTAGCTTTTGTAGACTGATTAGAAATAATAGCTTACACGTCCAACCACCAACGAATGAATCAGTATTATTAATAGTAATGTTGTTGATGTCATGAACGGGAAATAGGTAAACATAGGTCAGTAACAACATGTTAACGGTCTCTCAGTTTTGCCTCATAATATTGTAGTGTTCGTGGAATATTCTACTGGGGTGGTCAGATATTTTTGATTCAACTTAAAACTGGGTGTTAATGATCATAATTTAATGGATTTCTTTTTACCTCTTGAGTTCACTCTGTATCAAAACCTTTTTATTCAGTTATCTTTTTTTAGTTTAAGCCCGATACAACCAACGCCATCTATTAGTTGTTAGCGTAAACAACAAAATAAATGACACAAACCACTGAATGAATAGATGACAAAGTTCTTGCAGTTTGATCAACATAGTATTATTAAATAGTGAGTGGCTGCATACTAAAACTTGTTTATAGTACAAACGGATGTGTTATTCATTCATGCTTCCAAGAAAAGCCTTATCTTTGATTACCGCTGGATCCACATATACTACAATAATAATTAAATATTTTACTATCGTTTACCCGCAGCTTTGGTTGACCTTCGGGGTTATGAAATAGGGTTTAGCACATAGTGCGCTAGAAAGACACGCCATGACATAATACAGGCTGATTCAGCAGGTTGTTTGATTAATACTTATCTGATTTAAAATTTATAAAAAAACAGTGCATGTAATAAACATGTAAAAAACATTGCATGACTGTATTTTAGAATTTTGCATCACATAAGCAAAGTTCAGGTGAAATACATTTTTTTTTGTAGGATCCACTTCGGATTTTCCAGTTATTTCAATTTCGCAAAATACCATCGCGTCCAATGATTTCATTGTTACATTGCCTATATGATGTGGTGTGACATTAGCTACCCGGTGAACTTACAAAACAATATTTAACAATGCCTATCCGATGCACCCTGTATGTAACAGAGACCTGTTACATTTACGTACTTGTAACGTTTATGGATTTTTCAATGTGCAGCACTATTACGCACGTAACATTACAATACCTAATACATTCCTAGCGACAATGCGTCACCTTGCCAGCGTTCGTTGTCGCATCTACGTTTTGTCCAAGCGACCTTAAGCCTAAGCGTGTTAGACTAACGACTAATAACAACAACCAATTTGTAGCATCCCGCTCGCTCTAACAGCTGTTATCATAGCTTAGAATGAGACGTAACTATGTGAATGATGATTTGACTTGCTACAACAGTTACAGCAGCGTTCACCTTCATAAAGGTAAAGTATGGACGGCGCTAACGAAAATGAAGGGCGATAGTGGTTTGAAGTGTTTGAAGGTAACGGGCTTAGGTTGAGTACTAATTGCTAAGAATTTACGTTTGTAAATATCACGATAGCGCGGTAGCAGGGATCGTCAATTGGCCGACACATGGCAGCGATTAAAACATCTGCGATCACATTATTTTAATATTAAAGTCACATTTTTGTTTTATAAATCTCTATAATCAAATGATTCATCAGAGCTTTAGGTAAGTCTGAAACGCTACACATGAAACGATTTTTGAATGTGCAATCGGTTGTTTTAAAGAGCGGCTTTAAGGAAGCACACCTGAAAAATCTATATAAAACTCACTGAACCGAATTAAACATGTAAGTTGCATCGATATTGGATAAATATGCATCCAAGACGTTGTTCAGGAGATACCCTGAAAGCATTCAAACTGAACATTGTCTGTGTCCAAACAATGAAAGGCGTGTTCAACATTTTCCATAATGTGAGTGAAAGGATTTTCGAAAAAGCGAACCGTAAACTTCAAAAGCTATGACGTCACGATTGCACATCCTTTCTCTCCGCTTTCTCCGTCCTTGACGAGCAAACGGTAATAGGTGCCTTACAAAGCTCTTTGTACAACGCGAAACACAATAACGTCCTTAACTTCACAACAACAAGGTTTACAGTTGATTGCACTCAATTTGCAGAAGTGCAGTTGTAAGATTGTTAGAAGGTACATGCCAAGTCGCAACACTTCATTGGTATTGCACGCGCTTGTCAGAAGGATCTTATCAGCGAAGCAATTTAGTGGTTAAGACATAAAAAAGCTTAATGAGCGTGGTTTTAATCTTAGTGAAAGCAAGTCATAGCCAAATAAGTAATTGTGAAGATTTATAGCTAATTTCTCCATGTGGGTGGACGAGATTTACCAAATTAAAATTAAATGGTCTTGAATAAAAAACTATGATTTATTTAATGTTTTTGCCAGAATGAAAATTGTTCCTACCATTTTAGGATAAATCTAGAAAACGAATGAACTGATGAATATTGATTATGCCTAAGGTTATTATAATCATTAGCCAAAGATCTGACACATACGTTGTTTCAAGAATCAATTTTATTCTAGGTCTAGGTAACATAAAAGCTCACAATGCGGTATTCACGACCAATTAAGTAGTTGTATGAGTCAAATGAGGAATTCCATTTTTAAACAAGGAAAATGTGTGAATCAGGAAAGTTATTTTTATATGGCTGGAGTGAAGAGGAAGATAATACTGTGAACAGGGATCGCTGAAAAAATATTCCGTTTAATATTTAACTTAGGAAACTGGAGCGCGATAATTAATTAAGATTTAAAAATATATCGAAAAGGGAGAAATACTGGTGATGAGTCTCATCGCATCTGGATGGAGGCGGGACCGAGTGCAATACTTGGAAAACTCCGAGTTTGAAATGACATCTGTGAACAGTGAAGATAAGGATTATCAAGTGCCATTTTCAGAATCGTTTCTTCAATTTAATGTAGGTATTATAAAGTAGCTATCTATTAATAGTATGTGCATGTGCACTGTGTCACCTAACGTGATTGTTAATCAGCATAGTGTAGGAGACAGGTTGGCCGAGAGATAACCTAAACGAAAACGCGAACGCATTCATAATGATAAGACCGCGAGTCGCGGGCCGCGAGGCGCTCCGGGCCTTTCGCGCCCGCCGCACAATCGTTAGATAAACATATGGGTCACTGAACCGACCCAGTTTCGTCGAGAGCCCACACGATGGGCCCGTGTGCGCGTTTTACTCAAAAATCAACAAACACAGGCGCAACTCCTCAATCAACGCACACATTCGTACGAAACGCATATTCGTGAACACTTCACGAATCAGTTCCTACCACGCAACGAACTCACATAATTCTCGCTCTAAATATTTATTGACCAATACTAAATACGCGTCATTGCTCGTTGAATAAATTCGTGTTTAAACGACGAGCCGTTTAAAGGTATTTCGAAACTGTGTTGTTGCTGCGTAATACTTACTTATATAATAAGTGTAATTATCACACTAAAACAGCAATAATAATAAAAAAAAATGCTTCATTTTTTATTTCGGTATTTTTTTACCTTAATAAAATGCGTTTATATAAACTCACATACACAAACAGCCAGACCCGGAACAACTATCTGTAGGCCATACAAATATTTGTTCCGTGCGGGGATCGAACCCGAGACACGCAGCGCAGCAGTCAATCGCTCAACCACTGCACCAACCGTGTCGTCTTGGTACTGTATGTTAGCTGCTTTAAAAACAGCATTTTGAAAACAATATTTCTTTTAAAAATAATCTCAACTCCAATTGTAACGAAATTATTAAAAAAAAAAATCTAATGCGTACTGTTGCCACCAGTTCTATAAGTTTTTATATTTTTGCATAAAAATATGTGTAGGTCTTCGTAGAATTGCGGAATTTGTTCGAAAGAGTTACCGCAGCCCTGGACCGCAAAGGGCATTTTGTAGAACTTGGATGGGTTTTAGTCAGTAAGAGTCTGACACTCCCTTCCGCTCTAACCAGAGTGGAAGGGAGTCGGTAAAAAAAAGGTCTTCGTAGCAGCGTAGCAGTGATGTAGCCACGTAGGCAAATATTTGTAAAAAAATCAACTCTATTATTAATTATGTATGTTCATTAATTAGTATTAATAGTGATTAAACAAGTCTCAGTAATTAAATGACACCTTAAAGCTCGTCATAATTTCATATAGACTGCATAAACAGCCCCAAAATATTTTTGTACGTCCATTAAAATAACTGGTACGAATTTCGAAAGTTACATGGTCAATGGTCTCCGGTAGGCCTTGGCCATGACGACTACAATGCTGTCGAAATATCAACAGACCTCAGCGCCAACCTGACGAGTTTCAATTTCAACCCTTTCACAAACTCGACAAATGCGCGTCAAAGTTAGGAGCTCTTTGTGTTAGACTAGACTTAACTTCATCTGTTAATTTTCAGGAAAATGATAGGATTAAATATGATTATGAAAATAATATTTGACAATATGCTTGTGAAAAGTCTAGGCAAATATATCTAAGAAACTTATTATCAAAAGATGAAATTGTTTGTTTTAAGAGATAATATTTGGAACCCGTTAGGTTTATAAAGAAATGTATATTGAAAGCTTCACTGCTACAGTGTTGTTGACTATCACAGGCTGCTTTTTAATCCCGAAATACGCTGATAATACCTTCTTAAACAATGATCGATTATTATTGACTAGCTTTTGCCCTCGACTTCGTTCGCGTGGAATTGTAAATTTGGGCAGCTATTTTTTCAAAAACGGTTGAACAACCATTGCCGAGTAATGGGACATATCGGGTTGGTAATAGTATAAAATAAAGGCACGTTTTCCTCCACTCATGTTGCTATTTGAAATCTTATCATCCTAATGATTTTGAAGATCGATATTTAGCCACAAACCACCTCTTAAATGAAACGAAGTTTAAATCAATTCGTTTCAAGAAATTCTCTGCCCATTGATCTGTTGTTGGGTGTCCAAGGTTTACTAACGATTAAAGTTTATCACAATCGGATAAGATCAAAGCGAGAAAGTAGTGCGATTAGTTAGAAGTAACTGCGGTTACTAACTGCTCCTTTAAGACCTAGCAGTCTATGTACATTGAAGGACAGAACTAGGTAGGCATAATGCAATTCAACAATGATTTTCTCAAAACTTTAAGACCTACTATTGATTGTAGTAAAGAGGTGTTAGGATAGAGGATCCCCGCGTCCCAGCAGTGGGGATGTTATGGGCGTAATATTTTTTCTTTTTAAGGGTGCTTATCCATTTATTTAACTTGCACAAAGGCGGATTTAGGCATTCTTTACCAGTCGGCCCAGGGTGGTGAAGAGATAACAAGGCAGGTGCATTAGTTAAGGTGAGCTTGTAGGATGTCAACAAGTTCAGCATTAAAGTGTTGGACACCCTTGTGAATTTCACTATGTGTATTCATATTTTTGCCCTTGTCTGAACAATTGTACAAGTATTGTTTGACAACGTACATCCGGACTCATCCGGAGCAGTCGCGCGGATAAAATATAACCGTGAGCTCATCATGCAGGGATTAAGTGCCTAATGTATACAAATATTTCAACCATATGTTTGGTTTTGCATATAGCATTAATACGAAATAGGCATTTTGTGAGTCAGAAATTGAAAGTAGATTAGGAAAATTTTATTTGAGTAAAGGTATTTGTTCCAATATTTTTATTCATTAGATAATTTTATTGTTAACTTGTTGTTAACGGATGAAGAAGAATATTTAATTTCAGGAATCAGTTATTGTAGGTAGGTATCCATATTTTATGTATGTTCCAAATTGATTGTTTTCTCGGCAACCTACTCCTTTGAGTAACTCGTGAGTACTGGCTTATTATTCATATTTATAGGTTATTATGTAAGATAAAGACTTCAGAAAGGTGATAATAATGAGATATCCTACATTAAGGTGAATTTATTTTCTATGTTTATAATTGGCAAACTTTTAGGTAAAAATACTTACAAACATAAAAATTGTGTTATCATTGAATAATATTAACGTCATGAGTCGCTAGAGGGCAGCACATACACAAATCCAATATGGCCGCCGATCGAAAGATATATTTTCAGTACCTATTATTATTTTATAAATAAATTTACGTCGGTATTTATTTAAATAACGATGGTAGTATTAATATAATATGGTTTATAATTATCCCAGAGGTACTTCTAGATTACTAAGAACATTGACACAAAAGCAAAACATTTAATTTATGCTGCAACATAACAAAAAGCTGATAATTTTTGTTTCGAAAATTAGAATGCAAGATAAACAAATCACAATACATCAAGTATTACTGCCAAGTTGGTCTAAATGATAAAACAGTGATAAGAAGTAAAAAGTTGTTTTCTGTCTAGCGGTGGCTAAGATACTGTACAGACAGGTGGATAATTGGATTGTAAATAAATTAGTTAATGCAATAGAGCCGGAGTACACCGATAATAATGATTAGTATTCAATAGTACTTTGTAAAATATTTGATGAGAAGATATAGAAGTAGAGCATGTGTGGAAGACTTATCTATAGTGATTAAATTAATATAGTCATCGGAATCTTAGAAAAAAAAAACACGTGTTTTTTTACGTGCGGTGTGTGCGTGGACGTCTACTAATAAACAAGTAATGAATGAACCGAGACTGCAAAGTGCATGCCAACGTGAAAAATAAAATAACATAAAAGCTGTACAAGACGTACACAACGTCATCTCACCATAAAACATTTTGTTCAATTGCCCTTGTCGTCCGGTCAGCTTTATCGTGTTTGTGTCCATTCAAAATAAACAGCCAAGCCGGTTTAAAGAGTCCTAGTTAATTTCATAGAATAGTTCATCACTACAACGTGTCATAGGTAAGGTAACGTGGGCCAGCGTGGGCCACGGAGCGCACAGGACGTGCAGCGAGCGGGAGTCGCGCTCGCGGTTGGCGCCCGCACGGAAGTAGGTTAGTAACTAAAGTTTTGTTTGCGTGAGGCTGCGACTCGGTGCACTCGCTCGCTAGTGCGGGCGCGCGGCTCTGCCTGCCGCCGCCCGCCCGCGCGTGCCCCGCTCACCCCCGCACCCGTACATCTTTCACTTTCGGCCCGACTTCGCCTGGCTCGGTCCGCCCGCCCTACACGCTCATTGTTGCGCCCCTATGCCAAGGAACCGCTTTCCACAGCAAACTTGTCTCATTCACCGATATAACAATTGAGTTTGTAGTAACTTCCGAGCTAATTAATTACACCTTGCTTCGACACAGGTTTTTCACTAAATTTTCTTTAGCAAACACCTGTTATTTTATTGTTATTGAACAGGTTCATTGACTTGTTAATAGTTATTACAATGTAATGAAAGGAATTTTAAGTAAAGTAATTGTTGCTTAGATTGCTCAGGAAATATCAAATAATTTTATCAGGTATTACGAGCATTGAACCTAGGCGATTTAAATGATTTAATAGGCTTGGAGGTGGGTCGCTGTATGTCTTACAATATCAGAAATAGTTTTCAGTTGTAGTTCTTATCCGTTATAACTATCTTAAACTAAATTTGTATTTGCACAATATTGTATGCGCAAAACTTGTAGAATGATATATTTTGCTCTACTCTGAGTTCTAATAAAAATGGATTATGTAGCCGTGGTTTAGCTACAGGTTCATATTATGGTTTTGACATTAATTGCCTAAGTATCCTAAATTATATTTGAGCACTGACTTTGGCAACAATAACAATATTGCAATAAATGCCGTGCGGTGCACCCTTCTAGAATATTCCTGATGATGCGTGCCTAACTGAATTCATAGATGAGTGTTTAGGTTGCATACACGACAGCAGTTGTTTGGGCTGTAAAACAGTCGCATCGAGCGGCTGCGGCGGCGGTGTTCTGTTCAGGCACGACGGGGTCGGCTGGTACATCACACGCATTCGCCGAGCGCTCATTGTCGCTGGTTATGTAAGGTGGAGGCCGCGTCGATGCCGCTGCGCTGCTTCGAGTCAACGAACGGCATTGACACGCGCCCGCCTCCCGCCGCCCCCCCTCCGCGCGCCGCACTCGCCCCGCTGACTCCCCTCGCCGCTGCTGAAACCAGCAGCTGCGAAATTGGGTCACGAGCTCCGAGCCACCTCACGTACACATCGACCAGCTAACCGAGACCTCTGACGTGCGCACGATTCCCACCACTTCGTATCATGAAGCTCGTGAGCGACAGGCGGCAGGGGTCTTGTGTAACTGGTGCTGTACTTGCAAGACGACAAATGAAATAAACCTTCTGCCGTTTAAAATAACTACGTATTTCAACATGATAGTTCGGACGCGGAATTGCCATACATCCAGCAGGACCTTGAAATCTATGATCTTAGAGTTCGTAACGTTACAACTCAAGAGGGAAATCAGAACTTTGAATCAATGTTGTATCATTCAGTTTCCTACCGAGGTACAGTCTCGCTTTTCTGGATTTCATAATAAATCAGCAGTGAACATCGAGCAATCACCATACACTCGCTTTACCATGTTCTTAACTTTGTCGATCAATATTTTAAAATAATAATTCTTAGGAAAACATGAATAATCTGACTAGGCATCATTGATTAATTAAGAAAATAAATATTGAATTATTTGCAGCATAGCTTCTACGAGAGTTGTACCCATTTCATTTCTAAATATGCATTGTATATTCAAGGTTAATTATATTTAAATGCAAAGTCGCGTTTAATTTCGCAAGATTTCTCTAAGGTCATTACTGCAGAATAAAACGAAATTACTGTTAAAAATAAAGGACTCAGTAACAATATTTGTCGTTGTTTTTCGCAGAAATCTATGGGAATTATAAAGCTAACATTATTACAGAAACAGCTACAATAGTTTCTAATATCAATGCATGAAAACGGAGAAGGAAAACAGCACTGCGCCGGCATCGAACACTCGAGTCAACGAACGTCATTGACGATAGCCGCCAAGCAATTCTCTATGCTCCGTGCGTAGCTATAAAGTTCCATATTGAGTGGGGCGGTTGCTCAATCTAGCCTTGGCTCCTACTGGCCTGGCTGACTTAGACATTCTATCTACTTTTACGAGTACTTGGGCGAAGGCTCCAGTACTGTTTGGTACTTATAGTGCAGTCAGTACTTAGGTGCAATAAGTTAGTCGCTATCGGCAGCGTGTCCTTATGTAATGTTCTAATTCTTGGTACCTACTTTCTCATTGGATTAGCGCCGTGGATGCTTACCTGTTGTTCTACTTGATGGCATCAGTAGTCGTATGAATGTGTACGATAGATACATACGTAGCTACTAAGCAGTTGTCAATTTCGCAAATACATTGACTTGAATTGCATAATTAACGAATACAAGCAATATTTCTGCTTAAATCACTTGATTTCTATCCGTTTATCTAATTTTATTAATAAACCCAGAGCCTGCATTAAATATTAATTTAATGTTACAATATCAGCTATAACACGCAATGCGTAATAAAGGAAAAAATATAACTGCATATGCGTGACCTTGCGAACTAATATTGTCTATACGAGTTTACAAAAGTACAAATAAACATGAATATATTAATTACACTTAATTACAGACGTAATCTATAGAATTTACATTGAAAAGCTGATCGTTGAAGGTCAAGTTAATATTAATAATTAATTAGTAACCTATAGTTGTAATTACCCATTGTGCGACCGGTTATATGAACGTAGAGCGCAGCTCATGGTGGGATAATATTTAATTATAATTAAATCATTTTAATCTTTGTTATATCAAATTAGTTCAAGGGACATGTGGACCTGTGTATCCAGCCATACGATGTCATAACGTCACTCTTTTATTTGGTTATCAGTAATAATACTTCAGCGCAATATATTTCCTCAACATTAATTTGCCCAAGATCTTGTTTCACTTGAAGTATTTGCTTAATGTCTTAAGGAATACAAGAAGGAAAATGTAATAAATATACAAATCAAGGAAAATATTACGTAAGCGGCGGACTCAAATCTGACCCAGAGGCGGCCCTTCCCTATTTTTGTTGTTGCCATAACAAACCAAATACGTTTCCGTCAGTAATACCTCATTTTCTTCGTCATCAAAAGAAAATAAAGGGTGTGTCTAGATTTTAGGATAATGTATTTTCATTTCCATATCATGAAAACCGATAGCATTGATTGATCAATTGAAGTGTGAAGTACGGCACCCTAAGTGCAGTTAAGTTATATAAAGGGGGGTAAGAGCATCGAGCGTGCGGCGAGGGTGCTGGGTGGTAGGTAGCCGCCCTACTTTCAGGGTGCGCAGGCTGCACCGGGTGAAGGAACGTCATTGACCCACCTAGTACCTGCGCGCTATCGCCCGCCCAGCCCGCGCCCCGCGCCCCTCTCCCAACCAGACTGATAAATATAGCGATCTCCGGGAATACGGCAATGAATCTGTTGTGTATAGAGCACCTAGCCTGTAGGTAGAGGTAGGTTAGTGCGTCAAATATGCATACGTCAATGGTTCAATCAATTCGAAGGATTGGGAGGAGTGGCCGCCTGACCTATGGCAGAACGATCTGTTCGCGCACATCGCGCTTGCAGATGAGGATTTAATTAATATAGGTAAACCTTGCTTATGATTTGTCGCCAGTTACTATGCGTAATACTCGCATGTTGGTTTAAGTTGGCACCAGTACGTACTTGTTATGTAATTGGACAAGTAAAACAAACTCCTCAGACTCCATAAAATTCAAAAGTAGCATATTAATGTGAAAATCAAATGCATGGTAAACATATAAATTAAATTAAAACACATTTTATCTTCTCTTCGTAAAATCCAATTGTAGTAGAGATAAAATCTACCAATATTTTACAAATTAATGTGTCATACTAACAAACACATGTAGCTAGATAACAAGGATATTCAAGTATCAATTTCAGTTCATTATCTACAATAGCAAAGTACAATAATTGTGTACCAAATATCGATCGAACTCGCCCAACTGAAGGAGTATCGTGATCTCGTGGAGCGAAGGAATTTCAAGTTACAGGTAGTGTCATGCATGACCCATGATGGATGCATATAGGCACGTGACTGATGCATTGATTGAAGCATTTGGAAAGGTTAGCAATCAGCATAAATTTCGAGGAAGGCGGGGCGAAAAGGGGGTGTGTGCGGGCGGGGTGCACGGCGCGGGGCGAAGCGGGGGTGCGAGGCCGACACGTGCGGGTGCAGGCGGGTCAACGAACGTCATTGACCCACCTCCGGGGCCTACTTATAACGGGCCGATAACACCCCCGCGCCGATACGGCGACTGATTCGTCTGTGTGTTAATTACAATACTACATTGACGGCTCACTTTGAACAATTGCTCATGTGTGCACATGTCCTCGTCAGTGTGCCTGATAATGTAAATAATTGTGGTTAGCAAGGTCGTCGCGAGATTTGACGCTGGAAACTTCAATGTGAAGATGAAAATTTTCAATATCAGATTGAACTGAAAATATTTATTTTACTTTGAATGAATTTCAGGCGATATTGACACATTAAACAATTATTGAAGCAACAGTTTGGACCGTTTTATAAGTTTAATTCGTATTATAAAAAATAAAAATAATTTTAAAAATTTGAAAGTCTGTCTACAGACTGTTTGATGTTATTCTCAGCTTGATTATAAACAGCACTATTTTCCTTCTAGTCTAATGAGTTTATGCCAATGTCAAGTGTATCTGGGGTATTCAAATGACACTCACCATATAAATAATAAGCTTTATTAATTGAATTCGCTTATCGAACTCACAACGACCACAAGAACGTTAACATCTCGAAATAATTATGTTGTTTTTGTATTTAATTTAATTAAATAACATAGGTATATTTATTTGTTTTCAACAGCCATGTGTCCCGTGTTTATCTAAAATACAGATAGTTTCTGTGTATTTTATTTTAACCAGACGTACCTTCCAGACGACGTTTCATTTTCACTTTATTTATTTCATTAACAATTTTTAAACGTGACGTTTGTGACGTAAACACAATACGCAATTTTTACATACGAGTACCTTTATATTCTACTTAAATACTACGTAATGTGTACGAATTTGTTCGATACGAGGTGTGGACCGACGTAGGGAAAATTCCGGGAAATTCGTGAATGAAGTATCAATACACGTCAGCCAGCTGTCGTGATCTACACTAGTTACATAATAGTAATAGTGTTCTATTCAGTATCACGTAGGTATTGGAAACTGTAGTACACTTCCGTATTAGGTACATTCGAACGTCATATTTATTCATTCACCTCTAACTTAGTGTGCTGGGTTGAGAAAAGAAATTATTGATGAATTATCGCACTAGTATATTAAGCGGCAAATACCCATGATAGGGTTACTTATAAATTTTCTAGCATTATTAGTTTCCAATTTAAGTACAAAAGTCTCCCGAAGAGGTTGACCATGCGTTGGTCAAGAAGAGACGGGTGTCTAAACGTCTAGAAGTTTCTTCAGCCGTTCGAGGTGGTGCTTACCGCTCATTGGAGGTCCACTGCACCGAAGCCCACTTCCGGCCTCGCCTGGCCGATCAATACGTATCGGGGAACGAACTCCTGACCTCGAGCTGGGAACTGGGGCGCCGCGCAAGCGCTACCCGATGTTGAAGCCGTTGCCGCGCCGGCCGGTGCATCCTCTTACCACTCCATTTTGAATTTCAAATTTTTCTCTCGAAAATTCGTAGATAATCGTTTTCAACGACCCTTAAAATATCCATAGATAACCAACCTCCACCTATCTATCCTTTTTTTGCGGTTTTTATGCAGTTTCATAGAAACAAAAGACAACCTCGTCCGCGATGTTAGTTGAACTCTTGACATTCGACATTTAAAGATCAATAATTATATTATTCAAAGCTGCAGGCGCGGTTGCTACTCGCTAGTGCTACTTCATTGTAAATAGGTTATGAGCTCCGATCCCTTACAGCTAAAGTTATATTTCAATTCGTGGTTTTTGTTGAAGGTTTTCGTTTCCTAGTAGGTATGTATTTGTTATTAGATTTTTATGGGATTCTGTAAAAAAATCTAGTTTCTTTTTGGATTGAGTTGTAGTACTACGTATTAAATGCATAACATAACTTCTAGGATTTAACTATTTTAGGAACAGTAATTAAGTAGTTCTCATATCTGAAATCTATTAAATAAAACAACAGTCTCAGAAACCTATTGCAATAAACTGTAAGTTCACCTAACGTAGTGGTGGTCCAATACCTAAAATGTTTTCAAAAGCGTATGCACCTACTTAAATATTTGGTTTAGTTTTATCTTCAAGGAGTTATTGCCAAATTGCATCGAGGCATTTTAATGGCGTAATGCGTTTTCTTTTTTTTTCTACATCTAATGGCGCAATATCGCGCACTACGAGATTCGATCCAAGCAGATAGTGCCCGATATTAACTCCGTTGACCTTTACAATAACACGAAGTACGTGGACTGAACAAAGCGAGCACTGCGAGCCAACTTCTATAATTAACAATTGACGGTATTAAACGTTTTAAAAATAATATAGACGAAAAAAGGCAGGCGTCAGAAGGCATTTAAGTACTGTTGAAGGTAAAGGACAGTCGATATTGTTGTTCGATACTTGGTATAAATTTCGAGGCGCGGGCTTTGAATGCGGCCCTGCTGCAATGCCAAGGCGACTGCCAAAAGGCGGAGTGAGGTCAAAGCCCAATGTCAGGGGCCCTAAGAATTTTGTCTCCGTTGCATTTTAATGCGATATATTCAACCGATTAATGAGCGGCTCCATTCAGAAGTCACGAACTTCGACGAGATGTGTTTATACACTTGTGCGGAAAGTAAAAGTGAGTTACAGTTACAAAACATCTTCAAAGTTATTTACTGCTTTCGTCGCTTTCTGAGTAATCTGTTTTTGAGTTTTTGAACAGGTACCTACTGAGTTCGGTTTTAAAAAGTTGTGTTTTTATGTAAATATATATAAATGAGAAAGACTTTTTTTGTAAGGATTTGTGAGATCGAGACTACACTGATACTCAAAATAAATCGAAAAGCCGCTTCCTATACTTAGTACCTATACTAAGTATAAAATAAAACTTTACTTCTTGCATTATTCAGGGTCGATTTCTGTTTCAATAACAAACTTCTTATCTAATGAATGTTAGTATGAACTATTTGAAAATAGCTGACGCTATGATTTAAAAATAACATAATTAAGCAATGCAACCTTTTTTTAATCGATCCGACCTGCCAAAGAACTACGTGATAAATAAATAATCAATACGAACGTTTAGAAGTTCAAATGTTAACCATGACCGTCATTTTAACTGATCTAACAGATACGGCGTTTGGTCGACAGATGGCACGATAGTCGCTATATGAAAAATGGTATACGCACGGAATGTGATACAAGGATTGGCCGGCAGATGACATGGTAGTCGCTGGCAACGGCGAAGGCGAAAAATTATGATGCCATGATTTGCTACGCGGGTATTGAAATGCGTCATTGGTATTTATTTAGTTTTAATCAAATAAGTTTATATAAATGCATGTTAATGCTTTATTTTTGTGATTTATTTGATGTCATTTAATTTCATTTTAATTTAAAAATATGTTGAAATAATTAAGTAAGTGGTTTGTCATGTTTTTCAAATGTACCTCCATTAACTCGGATGCAAGTACAATAAATCATACTCATCCTATTTTACTATGAACCGGTACTATTATATTTAAAATATAAAATGTTTCTTCGACGAAATGTTTCTTGATTTTTTGAAAGGCAGGGAAGCGGGGAATTTTATTTTTTTGAATTAGCTCGTAAAGTCATCCCGAGATTCTGAGAATTTCTGCAAATAATAAAAATTAAATTACAATAATTTCAAATGTTTATTCTGTCACTGTCCATCTTCTCAATAGTGCACTGATATTTCGATATTCAGGCTGCTACATTAGAAATAAGTATTTAAAAACAAAACACTGGCGAACGCTTAAGCAGGAACTAATTAAGGCTAGTAGTACACTGCAGAACTGTACACAGTTCTTCTAAATAGATCAGAACTATCATGATCCGCAAATTCTCCGAAATGTTTGAAAATAGAATGCAACCATTATCTCGGTTTCGAAATGTCAATGGTTTCCATGCGCGCGCTGCCGTGTTCATAAAGGCTATAACAGACTTTTCCCGGTACCAATAAAAGTTAACAGCGGCCTATTTAATACACGATTTTCTGGAATAGGGATTTTATTGGTTGCCGTGTGAAAAAAATATTAAAACAAAGATCAATACGGGAACAGTCGGATTCCCATCTTTACTACTTGCTATTAATATACTTATATTTTATTTACTTAGCTATCTGGTGGCAGCTTCATTCTACTGATGTTATAAAATATAAGAGAGTCTTTATGTTTGAATATTAGTATTTAATAAAATATTTCAAAAAAAGATGACTTTTTGTCGCGATAGTATGACTTCCACACTATACTCTATCCGTTTAGGTAGTTAACTAAAGGTAAACAATCTTGATGTAACTTTTTACTTAAAAACTCAGTTTAAAAATAAAATGCAAGTAAAAACCAAAGTAAATACAACAGTAACGAATACTTAATCAATTGAACCATAAGTTTGAAAAGTAGTTTATTTGTTTAATATGAATTTGTGTAAAAAGACACATCAAGATTGTTTACCTTTAGTTAACTACCTAAACGGATAGAGTATAGAAAAGCCACTGTTAAAAACTTGTACGTAATCATTGTAATGCTTTTCTTTTTTGTCAAGAGATGATTGTCCTGCAGTAGAGCTGAACACAGCCATAACCAACCCCAACTTCACGTTCACGCACGGAAAGTTCCATCAACGACACTCTCTGACTACCAAAAAATTTCGTGATTTCGAAAATCCCTTTCATTATTTTCTCTTTACCTATATACCTGAAATTTTACGACATTTTTAGTGTTATATTTTTATCATGTCAAGAGGCGCAATATTATTTACTTAAAAAATCGAATGATAGATTTCCAAAAAAAATTGGTCATGAAGACAATATAGTGCGTTAAAAACACGTGTGACGTCACTTCCCTGGTGTAAAAATTGTACCATCATATTTGACGGACTAATTATACATTACGTATTACTTTAAGGGCTTTCCATGTTTTTAAGGAACGTTCGCATACCAATCGCAATCGCAAACTGACAAAAAACGCCACTAAGTACTGTAAAACCTGCACTATGACAAGTTCTTAAGATTGAGTGTCGCTGAGATCATATAACGACTTCCATTTGAACGTTTTTCAATTTCGAGAATTGGCCTTGAGGTTTTGCTAATAGGCGCAACTTTTACCATTTTTCATTGGTTTTTCCAGCTTAAATCATCTTTATTTGAGTCGAAAGACGTCCACCCCTCCCTTAAACTTTGCCATATCGATCGGTCCTGTACTTCTTGCATCCAGCGCACGCTGGGGCCTTCACCAGGTCATTGGTCCAACTTGTGGAAGGCCTTCGAGGGAACGTCATACATTCCCGGACGCGTTCGTCGTTCCAAAACTCTAGTCTTAATTCTTCATGCATAATTATTTCCTTTAATGGTCCTGTTACAAAATTCAAAAACAATGTATACCGTTTTCCCTGTTCATTTGAAAGGTAGGTACTCCAGTAAAAGGACTATAAAAAACCTTCCCTTGATAATGTTAAATTACGCGAAAAAAGTTTCCTGTAAAAATGATGAAAGGAAGAAAACACCATCGTTATTAGGTCACATCCCTCGACGGTCGAGTGGACATTATGTAAAAATAAACATTTTATTTTCACTCCATTGTATATCTATTTTAGTATCTCAGTATCGATATTTTAGCATGACAGGGGCTGAAAAAATGAAAATAAAATGAACGGAAGAATAGAGTTGGGTTTTTGAAATAAAAGGACTATTCTTCAGAGCTTTGAAGCTTTCTGAGACCAGAGAAAATTAAATACGCGTATTTAATTTTTTAATTATTATAATAATTTGAAAGTGTTTTTGATTAAAGGGGGATATCTGCCGCAAAGACAAGCTAAAGGAACTCCACCCTTACTCCTTCCTTTTCTCAAATCAAATCAAATATATTTATTTCGTGAACACAGGGAGCACAATAGATATTATAATAATAAATAAGCTCCGAGCTGTGTTTCGCCAAAAAGCATACAAAATATCGAAGGATTTTTTACAAACATACATTTTATAAATTCAAAATAATTATAAATCATGTCAAATCTAGATAAAATTATTGATATCAAGTAAAATAAAGTAAAAACCGAACCATTTCAAATTGTTTATTCCTAAACGTAATATTTTTTTACTAAGAAATTTGTAGTTCACCCCTATTACTCGTATCACAGTGATTTCTAGAAACATGTTTTTGCCTATTACTATTGTAAAAGTTGTACATATATGTTACCGGAACATTGCAAAAAGATATACTTGAAATTGTAAACAATTTTGACTTTATAAGACACGGATAATTAAAGGGTCATCATAAAGATTTTTCTATTAAAACGACTGAAAGTAAAAAGTACCACTATAAATACGCTGCAAATTCCCTGTTACAAAATCTATGAAGCGTAACCATGGAAACCGTACAAACTCCCAGGTTAGCCGGCGGCTCAGTACCGGTGAGATGACCTCTTGAAATTTCGAAGGTCGTTACACGTGCCTTCATTGATTTTCGTAGATTTGTAGGGGCATACACACCGGCATGTGTCTGTGTGCTGTGGCAGTGACAGTGGTTCGGCCCCCTTTTGACCTATTTTCAAGTCCCTTGTACCATCGGGATGGTGACGCAAGCAGGCTCGGCACAGAGCTACTGTGAAAGCTAAGAACTTCTTACAATTTAATCATTTGGCTTAAGACCTGTTTCGGTTATAATTATTTATTTATTTTTAGCTTTTTAGTCCCTCTACTGGGAAAAGGCCTCCCCATCTTCTTTCCATTACTCCCAGCTTTGGGAAAGCGTGGAACGATCCTGTCAATAGGCGTCTAGCTCGTTCTACCATCTTGTACCTTCATCATTTTATGCGATTGGAGAGGCCTGTATCCAGCAATGGACTCTAGTACACCGTTGATACGTATCATACATATTTTCCTGACAGTTCGTGGTTGATATTGCATTTGTACAATAGAACTTCTTTGGCTGCTGTTCAAAACCTGGTATTTGTTAGCTGTCAGTTGGCAGTCAATTCAGCAATTAAGCACCTGCTAATTTACAATTTATTCAAAGTATCCAACGAAGTTATATATAAATGCAACTTCCGCGACCTTTAAATATTCAAACTAATGCGTTTCATGCTTTGAATTTTCCACAACGGTTTTTGGAAAGTTGGCATTGTTTGGCTTGCATAATGTTATATTCATGAAGAGTTTGGCCTATATTAATATTTAGATAACTAGGAATAATATCCATTAAAAGTTCAATGAGTACTAACGTTTACAAAGATTTCAGTGAATCCCATGGGTTTTTTATGACCGTGAAATGTACGAACTTACGGGAATTGTAAGAAGACCTTTACTACCGACATATAATTAGCTAACTAATATTATATGGAGGACTAGAAACTTTAGTAAAAAAATTGTAGAACACATACGCTCCATAGTTACTGTAGTTGCATGTCATCCGTCCGGCGTTTGGTCCGCGGTATCATTGCGAGTTGGCTTGCGGGATCCCTTGGAGACGAAAATTCAGTTGCAAGTACTTAATCTAATATTGTTACTCAACTGAACCATATATGCTAGGAAAAACTACGTTGTTCTACGTATTTTTAATGCTTTACATATTTTCTATTTTTAAGTTTTGCTGTAGTTATCTTTTGTATCAGCAACTACTTAAATCGTTCTATGAAACAAAACAACTCAAAGATAACATTATAAACTCAAGAGGAAACGCTATAAATAGCCGTCTAATAACGTAATACGACCCGTCGTGTCTAAACAAAGTGGGAATTTGGAGGCATTACATCGGGCTTCGTCTAGGGCGACGGAGGCGGCGGCGCGTTGCCATGACAACACTGCAGCCGACGACGCACCGACCCAGTTCCCGCCCGCCCAAATGCCCGCCCAAATGTTAATGACCTCCAAACCCCAGGTCGAAGTTCACGCGCTACACGGGTAGGATGTATCCGTACCCCGTGGACGGTTTACGGGTCACACCATGTATTGATCCAAAGATTTTAAGATTGAATCTAGGTTAGAGATGGTGTCGATTCCTTGTGGAAATTTTTCTGTACCCTTGAACATGATATTTTTGGTTAAGAACGGAATTTTTATAAATGCATATTGTTTTGGTCGTGTTTTGTCTTCGTGCTTGTTTATTGGACAAGCGGGTTTATTAGTTGGTGTCACTGTAGTTGTAAAGTTAATAAATTAGGGATTATTGTTTTAAAATGTTCGATCGTTAGCATGTTTGCGTGTTAACAAACTGCCCTTTGTGAGTACGATTTTACATGTGTGAAGTGGACGTAGGTTGTCGAGAAGGCGGCGCCGCTTCAGGCGAGTGTGTTCTTAGGTTACTATTGTTACATCTTCAGGTCAGGTCGACAGCCTAGCGCGGGGCTAATAACCTGGACACTGGATAGTTTTATACCTAGGTATTTATTTCTACTGATCAACAATTTGTGCCAAGTTTGTGATATTTCGTTATGATTTGTTTGACTCAGTTTTTTAGACATGGCTTATCTGATGTAGACATGAAACATTCTTAAATTTTATAGATGTCAATGGTATACAATTTTTCTTTCCTATTCTGTTACGTTTCTTTCAATCCACTGATCTTAAATTATATCTGCTTAGTAACCGTAAAACTATCAGATACCCCGCCTAATAAAGAAGAATCTAAATTAAAACTTAACACGTACAAAATACATGTGTCGCACACATGTTTGCGAATTCCTAGTTGCGTCGCTTATAGATGGAACAGAAAGGAAATTGCAAATAATTTTAGCTCATTACAACGACTGCGCCTAGACTGAGTTGTACGTGTGTGTGTATGTATGTGCACGCGATCTACGCAATTACACGTAAAGAATAGTGACAACGCACACCAACGCCAGTGTAATCGAAGGACTGAGCCGCGTCGCATGCATTTGCAGAGTTAGCTAGGGCTGCAACTAACTGCATTTACTATGCAGCTAGGACTGACATTGAAAAAAAAAAACAATAAAAGTTCGCATAAATTAGATACGATTAGCTCTGGACCGCGTACTGTGGGCGTGGTTAATTAATCTGTCCTTTCTTTTGTTTCAATAAATGCCTTATTAACAACTTTTCTTATTACAAAGACGTAGATAACTTAAGGCACCGACACATCTGTCGTTTATCCGGGGTAGGCGTTGGGTGTAAGAATAAGCAGCGAAGGCGCTCAGCAACCGCGCCCCAAACGCAGCCTTCGTAGCGTTGCAATACGCAAGTGCCTACGCCGCGTAGTCAGGCGCCGTAGGCGTTGCTTCCTACCCTGCTGTAGCAAAGGACATACGCATACTGTAAAAGCACTTGGGCATGCCAAAGCTTCTTTAAATGGCAGGTCGTGTCCATGGCTTCATGTTTTAAGTCATTATTATAGTACACGTTATAAAAAGCTCACGTCCCTTTGTAAAGCTGTCCGTCAAATATGAAACTTAAATAAGAAACTAAGAAAAGCTGCACGTCTGTATTTCAACCCTGCGCCGCGCCGGAGTCGCACAGTCGTAACTCATACACGCACATATTGTCGGTACTCGCTGGTACTCGGCGGTACTTCCATCTATTTCGTGATGCAATCCACTCTTGCGCACAGTTTTACGACGACCGGCGTTATTTACTACTTATTAAGTTTAATCGATTTTAGTCTTAGGTATCCTAAGTTTTGTATGCTTTAGTAAATCGAAAGGCTCTAATGCTTCTTAAGTCTGAGATGAATGCATCTATCGCATAATTATTCGTGAATCTTTGCCCAGTAGTAAGACAGTACAGTACTGGCTAAAAAAATAGGTTTAAACAAAACCATTCATATAAAAATATATGATGATTGATGAATATATGATGTTTTGGGAACGCAATCTAGCTCATATTTTCAGTTCAAAGAGAAAAATTGAAGAGAAATAAAAAAAGAGTTTAAAGACCAAAGCCAAAAAAAAAAATATTAGCTACTTTTTTACCCAGGAATAAATTGATGGATTTTGGACACATTTTAACTATAAAAGCTTACGGTGAAAAAATCTGCTCAAACAGAATATCCACAAAAATAATGCAACAAAGGGATATTTTCCTTAGTTTTAAATACCACATTCATAGGTACCCAAACCAATTGTGGACACACAAATTTTCTGTCCCATTGGCCCGCTAACACTTAAATACGCGAGTGTGTGCGCATGTAGAGTGCGTTCTCTTTGCGGGTCTGGTGCGTTCGGGTCGTCTGTGGGGTGCCTAATGGAACGTGCTCACGTGCTCGTTAACGAACCGATATATATCGTCGTGCTCGCTTGGGCAAGGTGCTTATAATGTTTACTTTATTTATGGCGTTCAGTAAAAGTGAATGCTAAAAGTCGGATATGCATTTAATTGATCATAGATTTTGGCAAAGAAAAAGTCTCCTTAAAGTATAATTTTGTCCATAGTTGCGGCTGTCTCGAACAATGGTCTAACTAAGTAACAGATGAAATGAATACGCATAGAAATGAGTAATATAGTGAAATGTTACACCAAAGTGGGGACACTTCCTACTCACGCGGTTAAAGTAAAACAAAACTGTTCAGCCAGATGAAATAACAAGACATTGAGTAATCGTAGGCACAGACTACTTATAAAAGCAAGAAATGAAACATCACAGATCAAAACAGTTTCTAAAAAAGACGATAAACTCCTCTGACCTAAAAAGCAGTTAATCAAAAGAGGTTTTCTTTCAGCAGGTATAAAAGGGTGTTTGAAAGCGGCGTGACATGTAGCATGAAAAGCTTGTATGTGTCCTTTAACAAGCCAGTACTTGGCTGGTGTAGGGCGCGAGGCGGGGGCGGCGCCTATTCCTAGCGCGAAACTAGGCCGGCCGCCGACCGCTGGTGGATGGTGCAAGGGACAAGTTGATAGCAGGAACTGATGCAAGGTTGATTAGTGCAGGTGATTATTTGATTGATAAGATGAACCGAAGAATAGAGCTAGGCGAGCAACGCGATACTGTAATTTTACGTAATATTGTATTCATGTTAAGAATTGACTGCAAAATTAGATTTTTTTGATAATTACATATTATGGGGACGTAAATTCTGTGGTGATTATTACTACAGACATTACAAATAAAAAAGTCATTCTTTGAAATAGATTTGTTATTTGGTCATTCTGTTTTGGTGCTGGCAGTTGTATGCGCTGATGACTAAGAATATCGTTGTAAACCAATATCTGTGTTAATTTAGGTCACATCGAAAATAATAAATCATGCTTCACTACTGGTCTAACTCAAATTATTTGATATAGCAGAATTCACCGGCAAATTATTGAAAACATGTTTATCTTGATTGGCACACTTTCATATAAATATGAATCATAGTTAAAAATTGTGAACGATTAGAAGTTCAATGTTGATAGACGGAACAAAAAATGTAGGCCGCTCAAATAAAGTTATTCGGTGCCGTGACAATGTGTATCTATGTACTTAACCTTAATAAGGAGTCACCATTTCTTTGTTACAACTTTTACGAATTGTCTATGACACATACATAACTTTTGCAGCGTCACAATGGCCTTACACAAGTACCTTCAACTTGAACTACGCGCGCCGCCTGTCACTTGGGCCACACGACGTTTTAAACTCCGGACGCATGCAGTGCCAACACAAAAATTACTTCTTAGAACAGAGGTTCAAGAATCAAGATCTATGTCGTTTGAGAACTCTTAAATATCAGATCCTCTTCCTAACGAATTTGTGTCGGCGAAAATAACAAGAATCATCGAAACAGAATGTTTGTTTGTGTGTTTTTAAGGTTAGAAGGAACCGTCGATCGGGCCGATTTTTTTTTATTTGTGCCATTTTATTGTTTGGCCATGTGGCTCGTGTAATTTTGTGGAGAAACGTAACAGAATTTTCAATGTGGAAAGCATCAGAATTCTCTTACAAATACACTCTTTATCATCATCATATCAGCCGAAAGACGTCCACTGCTGAACATAGGCCTCCCCCAAGTGTCGCCACAATAACCGGTCCTGTGCGTCTCGCATCCATCGGTTACCCGCGATCCTCACCAGGTCATCGGTCCACCTTGTAGGAGGCCTTCCAACGCTTCGTCTTCTGGTTCGCTGTCGCCACTCCAGAACTTTTCGATCCATCGACCATCTGTTCTGCGAGCAATAGCGAGTACATCACTACCTTCGATTTGCCGACGACTTCGACTTTTACAGTCTCAAAAATACTTCTAATGTTACATCAAATGTCGAGTTTCATAAAATTTATGAAACCCGACACTTCAGGTTCAAACGAAGGCTGAACTTCGAATGATAGGATTTTAGTTAAATTCTTTGATTCATCGATCAGACAACTTTTGGGATGCTTGCAAATAACTAATCTCTGGGGTTTCCTTTCAACTTCGAAGAATTATCTCACTAGATGGTTCAGGAAGAGTTTGATATTCTAAGCGATAAAACACCTTTGCTATAAAAAAATGTCTTTAAAAAAAAATGCTCACGCAAACAAATCCTTATACAACGACTAGTCCTAGCAAAAATAGATACTCAACACTAAAAGTAAAATTAGGTAAGTAAACACGTTGTCATGTTTCCTCGAAACAACTTATTCTGTTTGGCTCCGTAACCAGGAAGTATTTATTTGTGTACTAGATCTCGAATTACACATAATGTTGCATATTTATGGAGATCTGTCTAAAACATGTGATTAAAAATTGACACAACTGTTAAATGACGTCTTTCAAGATGAGCTCGAAAGTAAACTAGTACTCTTATACTTTATTTTTGGAGTTTAAAAGAGGACAATGATAAAGCTGATACAGTAACTTTCCACTTAAAAGATGGACAAACTCGTGATAAGACTCTCTAAGTGTTAAGAACCTATTTCCGAATTAAGAATTTGAAATTGAGTTTTCAGGCTAAAGTAGATTTTGCCAAATAGTGTTTTTGGTTGTTTCTTCGTTGTTTGACTCCAACTTCCGAAATTAAAGTTATTTTATACTATGTAGTGTTTTTTATTTGGAAGTCAGTTGTTTTTTTATTGTAAAAAGGTTTGTTTTATTCACTGTTTTAAAGGTGATCCTACAACTAAATTGATATTATTCTCACGATGAGTGGTTGCGCTATTTCCCGTTAAGAAGTTACTTTGTGTGTCTTCGTAGTCCAAGTCCAGTCTAGCTTATGGTTAAATTTATACTTTGCTTTGGGATTGATATAAGCTACGTGCAACAACTGTTGTCATTGTTTCATAGTTGTCATTTTTAAGTTAAGTTGTAGTTAACAAATAACTTAAGATGTAATCATAGAAAGCTGAAAGTGCAGCTACTAAGTACTGAAGTAATGGTGCCACTATGCAACAAGTCTTGTAATATTTTTAATACAAGGTCAAGTATCCTGGCCCAATGCTGTATCCACTATCGACCTAGTCTTTAGCCGACCTTGCTTGCAATCGTGATTCTACTTGTTGGAGTTAAACTGTATTACGAGTACAAAACACAGCACAGTAATATTAAGTGACTGCATTTTGTATTATTAAATTTTTGCTAACGTTAATAAAAACATTCCAATTACTCAGCAAGTGCAATATGCATTAAGGTCTGTGACCTGACCTCATCCGCGTAACTGGCCGTACAGCGTAATGAAAACTGCGCAAACGCAAGCGGAGCTGGCCAATTACATTCCCGCGAATTAATTTCAAAGGACCAATGGTGACACTTCTATGATGATAACAGCCAATGGGAATCATTCATAAAATTAACAAACGTTTTTATTGCAATTTGCAGTGTCGTTCAGTTCCAAAGTATCTAGAATTGAAAATTAGTTCTGGGATTCAATTCGTTTTCTAAATGTGCTGATATCATTTGATTTAATGTTAGTCTCTTAGTTATCGATTAAATTGTTAGGAAATCAATGCACGGAATTGACATTATAATGAGATAAATCATATTGGTGTGATAAGCATCTTTGCTGAAGTTTTCGATAAAATCAGTCCGTTTGAAAGGAAACAGGCTTACCCACAATGAGCTTTTCAAAAGTTATTGTGTCTTTAAGACTTCACAAGATGAAATTGAGGCTGATTTTAGTTTAATTTCAGTCAGGGTACATCCCTAGATAGGATAAATAAAAAAAAATTGAAATGCATTTCACATTGCACATGTGAATGCATTTCTATTTTGATTGTTAATCTGTATTCTCTACAACCATTCTAAATGTAGAGATAGTCAATTAGTACACTGGAATAGTGATGTCTGAAAGCACGGTTAGTAGTCGTTATTTAGGTAAAGGCATTGGTCTCGTGGTCGGAAGCGCGAGTGCCGAGCATGGGGTTCGGGGTTCGATTCCCAGCTCAATCAAAAAGCGTGATTAGGGTTTTCCATGATATTCAGGAATTTTTCAGTAACAGCCCGGAGTTTGGAAGTTGGTGGTTGGACACCACCGTGCCTCAAAAGCACGTAAAGCCGTTGGTCCGGCGCCTGATCTCGCCCCGATCGTACCGGATTGCCGTCCCATCGGACTCAGGGAACAGAGAGAGCACCTGTGCTTGCGCACACACTAGTGCACTATAATATCTCCTGCGTACATGGCTGATCTTCGTTGAGATCGGCCACCGTGATCGAAATTCGGTTGGGGGAGTATATATACCTATAAATGCTTCATAAGAGTCAAAGTTTTAATGAAAATTTCTTATGACAGAATCTGATAAACGAGCAAAAATATGTCCAGTTTAACAGTATTATTATGCGCGTTAAAACAGTGTCTCATTGTGGTCTAAAATTTTCAGGATTTCAAATTTTAAGATTCATTCATTAAACTAGATTTGGGTTCAACTCATGACAATTAAAAAATCGTCGCGATAAATCCGAGATACCCAACACGGGCTTGGCCGAATGGAGGACAATTCGATTCGATCACGCGTGTGTATCGAGTATGGCGAGTACCGACTAGCGCACTCACTAGCCGCCAGTGCTGTGCTGTTGCGAAACATCCGCATTCGCTAATGTTCTCCTCAGATGATCTATGGAGCGCGAACAAGATACGCAACTGAACCACATTTCGCTTGCACTTTCGAAAGTAAACTCTTTGTTTTCACTTGGTAGCGGTAATTTATAGTAATGAGGAGAGATCATTGTACGCACTTTTGTAAATCGCTTGAGTGAAGTCTCGCCGTATTTGGCAGACCGCCAAATGTCACACATTACTTTTTGATTTAATGCTTTATGGTGAAGTTTTGATTTTAATTACTCGACGTTTAATATAATGCTCGAGATGTGACAAAAATGTGGTCGATTTTACGTCATGAGTTTAGTCAGAGTCTTTTTTTTTGTTTTAAAGAGCTCGTTGGCTTTCCTGTATATTTACTTGTAAGATACCTACATAGATTTAACTGCTGTATGTAACTCTCAAGAGTTATGTAAGAACCTGTTACCGTCTTTATAATTAAGTTTAAAAGCCTTTTTGTCGTAAACTTCCTAAAAACAGCTTGTTATAAGAATGTATGAGTTGTAACGATTCGATGCAGGTGTTAAAACCTTGGCAGTTGCTGTAAACGCACTTTCACTAAAACACGTTCGACAGCGGGAACAAATGGACATACAGAATATAGGGCAGAACACATTGACTCAGTCGCACACAAGTGAACGGAGATAGTTCCAGCGCTCAATATTCTTCAGCCACAGAATAATATACAAATAGCCTTGAATACTAACACGAATGTTAGTGTTGAAAATGTATTTTTTTAAATATAGGTAATCAGTTTTACGGTGTTATTACAGCAGGTAAAAGTAGCCAGTGTGCGTATTTTGTGTCAAATCTTATCGCAGAAATCCTTCGACTTTTTAGACAAGAAGATATAGTTAGTTGTAAATAGAGTCATGGCCGGTTGTCGATCTCCTAATTTGATGGTCACTCGTTTATCATTGCTTTATACGCGTTGCCTTGAGGTGATAAAACGGTTAGTATATAGTCTAAATATATCATAATAACACAACATTTGAATATGTCATTAGGATTTTGTAACGTTCTTTTGATTCAACATCCATTGACAAATTTATTATTGCCAATGGATTTTCAAGGTCTTGCCAATGCAATTACTAAGAAATACGGTTAAATCGAAATGTTAATGTCAAGAATTTTCTCTTTTAATTTCATGACCAGTGCGAAAATTGGCAAAAATATGGAGTGTTTACACAGTCCACGGTCTCGGGCTCGAACTTGTCCGATTTTTATTGCGAGTTTAAAGAAGCGAGCGAACTTGCCCCAGTGACCACGGTTAGCGGTTGATATAAATATAATACATAGGCCCACGTCCAATAATAGAATTGGTCGGTACTCGGTGGCACATTGCCGCCGCTCTACGATCCAGAGACCAAATTCCTAACTATAGTTACCAACTCCTCCGTTGCTAGTCGATATGCAGCTACGATGCACTTTGACATTTCAAAAACGGAATGATATTTTCATGTGATTCGATATCTGTGTAGTATCGAGTACTGTCAAAACACTTTCAATTACGTCTATTTACTCTTTGAATTGTGCAATCGATGTGTTTGCGAGTTTTCTCAAAGGCTGTCAGTTAGATAGGAAGGGGCTGTACAAAGGCTTTCTTGTTAACCTATTTCTGTCTGTATCTGCGCAGTGTGCATCAGTTCTTTTCAAGGAGTGTGCATGTGACATTTTCTTGTTGAAAAGTGCACGGATCATAGAAGTAGTTGCGTGGAGTGTGGGGCGTAGCGCGAGGGGGGAGAGGGGCGCTCGCCGGTTCGCGCGGTGTAACCTACATACCGGTCAACACTCCGGCTCAGTCAACACTCGCTACAGGGACATTTGGAGCGTTTGATGAGCCAGTGCACTGGTACAAGTAACATAGGTAAGTGTCAGTAGGACAGTAAATAAACTTTACTGTGCACTGGTCACACTAATCCCCAGATCAGATTTCTTCTCTGCACCACCCTAAAGATGGCTTTGAAGTCCATGTTGAAGAACCTCAAACAGGGGAATTATTCCTTAAAAAAGATAATTCTTTTGTGGAAGCAAATAACCCATTTGCTATTATAAATATTGAGAAACTGCAGGTTTATAAATATTTTATATAAATACATACTTACCTGTTCATCAGCTCGATCTCAAAAATAAATGGAACTCACCTGAAACAAAAAGAAAATACTGGTAAATTAAATGATCAACATAAATGTCTGTTTCCGCGTAAACTTAATATCCACACCAATGACCGTAAAATCTGTTTTAGCTTGACATCTGTTTACACATATATTTTTAACATAAATATACTGTACATGTGTGTAACCTACTAAATTAGTATTAATTGAAGTGTTTCAGTGTGTGACTAACACGCTAATCTAACACAGCAAACAAGTTTTCATTTTAAAAATAAAGTGTAAATTATTTCCAAGCCAGTTACTGGGGCAAGTGGCAGCGCGATGTAAACAGACTAATGCCAGCATTAGATGCGACTAGACAAGGCCATAGCTATCAGTGAAATGTCGAGAAGGAAAGAGATGGATACACAAAGTATTTATTGCACACATAACAACACTACAAGTGCAATTCACGCACACACGTACAACTTTTCTATTTCTATTACATGTTCTAGGGTTGACTACTGGTGTTAATAAAAACGGTTAAACTAACTACGTCAATTTAAATTGTTGATATTAATAGTGAACTAAAAATCTTGGAGATAGCAAATACATGCGCTAAAGTGTGTCACGGGCGCAAATACACTCCACGAGATTACAGATTTACAGTCTTAAAATTCGGTGTGAAAATCCAGCTTATTAAAAAAAAATGAAATTGAAATTTTGATTTTTCAGCCGTTATTTGCTTTACACTGATCAATAGGATATGAGAACCATACATGACGTCACATTGATCGTTAGCTATAAGCTCTCTAACATTAGACTTCCTGCTAGGGTTTCCTAGTATCCTTAAGGCAATGATCTATTCTAAAGACTATACAGTGTGCTATCATTCAGTACCTAACTTTTTTTGCACGTAAACAATATCTTTGACAAACAACTCATAAGAAAGTCAGAGAGGGCATCAAAATACTGCTAATAATACTGATTAAAGCAGGAAAAAGGTGTTTCACCATCTAGGTCGGTTAAGGAGGTTACCGACTATCTTCAGGAATTGGGTGAGCGAGTGTATAATGCGCACTTGATATACAAAATACCTATCTTGATAGCGATAAGCGTTCCGAACTTGCCAGTTGCGTTGCGCCAGACTGTCCTAGAACCCGGTTGAACTCGAGTAGCCTCAATAGCTCAGCCCAAATTTTTATAATAATTCATCGTATCAACATATTGCGCATGATTGTCAGTACGTTGGTACTCGTGGATCGCGGATGCGGCAGTGGCATGGGTAGTGGGTACTATGCTGGACTGGGTCAATTTGATGTCGGTTGCTCAATCGTGGTAACGTGATTGTCATGCTTTGGCAGGTGCTAGCACACCTTGTGGTAACGGTTTGCAGTTATGATTAATATCTACATATATAAGGATAATACTTTTATGTAAATTTTATTTTATGTTAAATATAGGAAATGATTAATAATAACAAGGCCATGTTTGAGGAACATCTGTTAAAAGCGCTGGTCTAAACAGCTCTGCCTAGACTCAACCTCCAAATATTGATGGCATGGCAAGTGTGTACAGACAGACTTACATTGTATAAATAATACAACTTAGTTGTTACTACATTGTTATTAAAGGATCAATACCTAAGTTCAGCAACATAAAATACAATACTTAAGGATATGAAACAGCTTAATCTTTATAACGTGGAATCATAACGTAACTGCTGCATCAACGAATAATCTATTTCTATGTATTAGTCATAAGGAAATGAGATTTTGGTGTTGTGAAAGACAGTGGCTGTAACATATGGCACCCAGATTCTCAAGTTGAATGTCTATCTCATCAAGCATATGCAATCTAAACTCCGAATAGGCTAATTAAACTTGACATTATACCAAAAACAGAATATTTATGTCGGATTTAAAACACAAGAATATGAATTGCCATCCAACATGGCAATGCTGCAAGTGGTCTGGGTACTTTACTCTTTGAAAGCGATGTGGATGAATTTTTTGATGCTCAATGATTTATTTTTAAACGCGTTTGTACATTCGACTAGTTGTTTATTAGTAGGTATCTATACTGTAGTTACATTATATTGTTAATTAATACTTAAACAAAAGTTACTGGAGTCACATGTTTTAAAAAGATGCTTAACTTTTTACAATCATTATGTCAGTTAAAGAAGGCAATTCCGTTTGAAAAAACAGGAAGGCCATTTGCTCCGTTCACTAAACAAAACACAAACAAGGGGGCTTCGCAAGCCATTTTGTTTGGCATAAAAAAACTTTAACCAATATTTGATCACTTATAGTTTTCGTCTATGTGTTCCTCACATACAGTTCCCATAGAAATGGGGTTATCTTGATAGATTGCTTACTTGATTCCGAAACACGATAGTGTTCGCTGTAGAAAGTACCAGGTGCTGAAATCTCAGGCTTAACGTTGTATGTCTTCAGGCCTGTGTCGAAATGAAGTCGAAAAAGTGTGCTTTATGTATGATGTAAAGTTTCCTCAAAGGTTAACAACAGTAAAAATATATAAATATCATGATATATTGATGGGAGTGGTTCATATTTTGGCTACTTTAACTCCATTATTTAAGCGTGTCGTAAACACTCTGATCCAGTTCATTCATTCTCCATGTCACAATACGCCTATTTCGTAATAGAAGTCATAAAAATACAGAAAGATTCGTCTGCGAGCTTACTGTGTCAACATCGTAATATTTTATGACACTTGGACTCATCTGAAAGCACGCTAACCTTTGGGAAGTGTATGGAGCAACAACTCCGGTCGCCCTATATTCACATTTCGGTCTGCCGGCTGGCAAATTGCCCAAAAATAATTAGTCATCATATGCTCAACTCCTTAGTCGCGATCCTAGGATAGGACGATTCTCAGAACATGTTACGATTTCAGCGACCACAAAGCATCCATTGCATTTCAAACGAAATATGAAAATGGGACATTTATGTGGGTTATTAAATTAGCAGTATTTTACGATTAAGTGGTGCGAAGTTTTGTACGATTATAAATCTTTCCTGTTGACTATAATTTGTGACTAGGAACATTATAGCAAGTAGACTTCCCTAGTGCAGTTATGTTTATTGTCTGTTCTAAGAATTGTAAATAGAAACCAATGTTAGGGTATACGTTTAATAGGATTATGATCGCCATAATCAACAGCATAATAGCACATTCTTAAACAATTTCACTTTCAACAACATATTCTAAATTGGTTTATACAACAGCCCTCTAGTGCCGAATTACCGAACTTGCGTTGCGTCCGCTCGCCACTAGATGGCGCATATAAACAAATTGACGCTGTTGTAGCTTTCGTAGCGTTAAGTTGGATTAAATACTTCTATGAAATCTTTTAAAATAATGATAATAAGTAATGTAATTTTTATTTATAATTATTTATTTGTGAAATCCTATTTCATCAATATTTTTCCGACGATAAACGGGAAATATTTGAATAGAACATTTTGCAAGGAGAAAACATCAGATAAAATAAATAACCATTCGTAGCAAACAAAACATTGCATTAGGCAAACAAAAATAGTAAAAAACTTTCTTACGCAAACTTCGTAGCAAGTGCTACGGCGTAGGCATTCAAGCGCTACACTTGAAGAGTTTCATCTTGCGTTAAAGTTGTAGGGCTACGAGCTCCTACGAGCAATACAATAATTTCCATATTTAGCTAGTTGATATTTAAGCTAATAGTTTTGATGTATTAAGTTCATATTTGTTTAAAATTATGTCTTTATTTATGTTTCACACGTGTGTTTGGTCCGTATCGTGTTACCATTTATAAACAGTTAAATGTTTCCGGTTTGCTAACGATTTGCTCTCGTTCAAGGTTATTGTTATTTCATTTGATATTTTGTTTACATAAATAAGGTTTATAATAGAGTAATTTAAATTATGTATATTTATTTTGCGATGCGATTAATGTAAAGTTCATGTTATGTATCATATTTGATAAAGGTTAATTGATTGATAGCCTTGTCATTATATTAGGTGTATTATTCGGGCGAAGTCAAAAAACTTCTAGATTTTACAATAGATACTAGAAATATAAGAGACTAGCTTTTGCCCGCGACATCATACGCGCATCTCCCGTGTTTTCCCGTTCCCGTAGGAATTTCCTGTTCCTGTATAGCATTCCTCGTGAATGTAGCTATCATATTATACAAACAGTATTTTTGAAATCCGACTAGTATTTCCAGAGATGAGCGCATTCAAACAAACAAACAAATAAAAACTCTTCTCTTCTCTTCTCTCAATCTTTATTGTTAGTATATATTCTGAACTCCTATGTGCCTATTAGCAGTCATTTGTCAAGCTCGTCGATGATGCCAAGGTTGCACCCTCACCGTACTGAGCCAATCACTAGTTGTTATGTGTTTACGATATGACAAAACAGATAGCACAATCAATCACATTCTAAATTCAAAGAAAACCGATAAAAACAAAACATTGCTAGCAATAAATTGAATATACACAAGTCTTTTGTCCTTGACGCAGAGTGCAATATTATACTGAAAAGTTCAGATGCAAACAACAACTTATAGATACCATGTATATGTCTGCCTCCCTCTTCAATAGCATAATTGAACTTCACGTAAATATTTTGTGTGTGTGTGTGTGCTGCACACAATGAGTACTAGGCACACAGACTTAGGTCTCAGTGCGAGTGCTCGGAGCTGTGTTGGGGTAGGTTAGGAGCATACGACGTTATTACTCTACGTTAGAGATTTGAAACGCAAAGAATTTGCTTTAATGTTTTATTGCTGGAGGATGTATTTAAGGTATGGTTGGCTTGAAACTGCATAAGTAATGTACTTGTCATTCTTGATGTCTGTTATGATGATGGTAGATTATTTTGGATTGTGTTATTTTGGTTTTGTGTGTAAACGGATGTGTGAGGCACAGGGCCGGTCAATCTGACGACGCTGAGGGTAGGCCTATTTACAGCAGTGTACATCTTTAAGCTGAAATTATAATGATGATATGCTTAAATATTTTGAGTTAGAAAAAGAGCATCAATTTGTATTCTTATTTCATCGCCAAACACGTGTGAGAATAGTACTGGTGAAAAACTACATTAGTAACGCGTCAACTACCATCGTTGAATGAAGATAAGTAACACTATCAATAAGAAGATTTCCACGGAACTGAAGAGTAAATTAACCGCTTTTGTGAGATGTTCAAGCTATCGATTTCTTGTTTCACGTACCTACTTGACTGGAGATACAATTACATGAAAATTACCCTAGGTCGTTATCAGCTTAGGGTAATTTAGGAACAACTGAACTTAAGTTTTTCCTAAATTATGCTAAATTTTAAGGTCGGTTTTCCTCAAAATATTAGGTTCTATTCAAAGAGAACTTTCAACGAATATTTGAATGTTTGACAACAAATCACTCAATCAGCAGACGCCTGTTAATTATCATCGTCAATCAAATGCACCACCTCACTACTTACCGTCACAAACCCCAAAACAAAAGAACAGGGAGTTAATAAACTGCACAGTGTCCTCATATTTAACAAATTGTATTGGTGATAAACAAGTGCCGCCTACCTACCGAGGATAGATTGTCAACGGTGCATTACATAGACAGAGTGTGCCTGTGTGCGCGCGGGACTGTCCAGACATGTATCTAGATAGCAAGATATCTAGATGTGGGTGCATCGGTGCAGTGTTGGCGTAGGTCCTGGGGGGTAGGTCGGGTAGCTAGTCGGGGGTGTGCCTCCCTCACTGGCAATAACTACCATCACGTAATCAAACGCTCCGAGTGGGATGTGCCTGCTATGGGACTCCCGGACTTCAGTTTATTTTTCACTATAATGAGTTTTTGTTGTTCACTCGTCGTGGAACGTATTTAATTTAAAATGGCAGTTTGTTTGCTGAAATATCGTCAGTATAAAACCTCCAGCGAATTAAGTCGAATTGATTGGAATTAACGTCAGTCGCAGTCGAGAATAGTCCATGCTACCATAAAACTGTTAGTTAATTTCGTTATATGAATGTTATTTCTGATATGAGCGGGAAAAGCCGACTGTTAATACTTCTATGCCTTTTATGAGCAATGGTTTTCTCCACTTTCGATCTGAATATGCAATTTAATTTTATTCAAACACCTACAACTACATGAGGTACTGGAAGACCTTCATAATGATGATGATAATTCAATAACAGAATTAAGCATTTTAAATTGAGAAAAACAGTTTAGATTAGTGTATTTTTTTTAAATGAACAACACTGCTTCTTATTTAGCTTTTAAAGTTTAGCACTCTTTATCTTTATTTATGGACAACTAACTATTACTATATTTACAAAATAATGTCTTTTAAAGTCCTTACATACAATATGACGACATTATTGAAACAAACGCTTCTATATATAAAATGGTTCGATAAATCATAAATATTCTACATCAAAAATACTTCATAGAAACTGTAAACAGTTCGAGTTATTTCATTTTGTATTGAAGAATTTTACCAGATTACCTTTGCTGTTATACTGAGAATCTGCTATCTCGCGTCTTGAACCACCTACATTGTCTTCCTACGCAAGAAAAATCGTTAGAAAAGTACTTATAGAGGTATAACCTGTGTAGGAGCGTACAATAATTTCCACGAATCTAATTTCATTTGGTTAAATTGTTACTAAAAGAGGGTCCAAACTAGTATGAGCATTGTACAATAATGTTCATGAAGCTTATTTCAATTTGTACTAAGAGAGGGTCCAAATGATTATAAACTTAGCTTAGATTTCTCTCATGACTTCACGCTGATATGTTTTCTGGAGGGACGGACAATGTATCAGCCTTGAATATTTAACTTAGAAGGATTTCTCCACAGCGTGAGCAATGTTTCCAGCAGTCATACAGTTTCAAACAAGAGACTGAATGAGATTACTGAATATTGCATGATGAATGCAATTTTGTTTTAGGAGCTCTTGGCTATACAATAACAACAGCGTGCTGGGGTCGGTCTGTGGATTGGTAACCATCATGTCAAGGGATACTTTGTTACCCAGTTACTGGGATCGAGAGGTCAGATATAGCTGTCGCTCTATGTAAATGATTGGTAGTCAGCTGCATCTGGAAGCACTAGGCAGATTTAATGCGTTTTTGTTATAATAAAGACTTCGTCATGCAATTATTTGGATATTTTATTCAACGTTATTATGTTCACATGACTCACGACGGGAAGAAATAACAAAGCTACATTAATTCAACCACATTCGAATTCGGGATTCGGTTCGTGTATGCATAATTTGTTTTTGAATAATTTCCTCTAAAAATAGAACACAAGAGAAGACATGCATTTTTTGGGAAACGTTAGTTAAGTACCCTTTCTGAAATTACAATTTGCTGAGAATTATCGCCCTAATCTAAGTATCACCGGTCTCCAGCTAAGACTATACAGTTTTCCCATCTATTCTGACTTCCATGTTGTGTTACCGTAACAAAATAAAAAAACTAATAAAGAAATACAAAATCGCATCCTCCCCCGTTCCGATAGTCAATCACGCCATGGAATCAATACCGCCTATACGTTATAATTGTTATGTAACCCAGCATCAATGTTTATTTACCAATACGTATGTCGCTGCAGGTCGATGACCCCGGCTCCTGCTCGGGAAATTTCGGCGGTGTCCGCACTTTAGAGAGGGATAGACTTATGCAGGGTACCGAGGGTGCGAGTGCACATCCTATGAGGGTAGAGACCTTGAGCTGGCAAAATCAAGGGTAAGGTGCTGAGGTAGTGTGTGTGAGACTGTGTGTCCTCCCACCGGCTGTGTGGTAGTGCATCGATAACTATACACTTGCACATGTATAGCTAATAATATATTCAGCATACACACAGAAAGAAGTCGGTACTTGTGTGTATATATATTTGCAAGTCGTCTCCTGTCCACTGAACCTTGAGAATAAGAAAATGTTAAGCAGTCTTGTCTGGATATAAAGTGCTGGCTCAGACTTACACTTTTTAAATGTTATGAGTTCGAGTTGGATTTAAGAACTTTGACACGTCTTCAGTATTTCTATGTAGATAGTGGTACCAAGCAATTATTCAAAGGAATTCAAGAGATATTCAGAAGGCCTAATATTTTTAGTATCTACTGGAGTACCTGAATATCTGAAGGACTTGAGCTTTAATTCTAATGTTTTTCGTATTAAACAATATCACATTAAAAAAGATAAACCGTTTAATCAATAAACCCTTCGACGTTTGTTTTGGGTTTAACTGTCTGTTTGTTTGGATACTTAAGAAATCAATGTACAGCCAGCCTAACACGGCTAATTATAAAAAATGCGAGGAAGCCCGAAAAGTGCAAAATGCTAATTAAGCAGTCCTTTATATCTGATCGATTCGAATCGATTTTGGCATATTAGGCAAATGACATTATATTACCTAACTTTACCGAAATATTGAAATCTCGTAGCTAAAAAGAAATGTTAAAAGCTACAGTAGAAATGTCAATGATTCAAGATAAACGCATGGGATAAGGTACCTTTTCTACTAAAAAAGGGTGCATCTTAAATCACAAGAAGTTAAATTACAAACAATGATGCAATTCAATTAACCGATCAAACCGTAAAGCCGCCATAAAAATAAAAACGCATGTCAACAAGCAACAACTACGACCACGTGCTCAACCCAAAATAGACGCGCACGCACACACACGCGCAGTGCACGCACGCGACACGCACACACGCGCGCCGTACTCGCACACGCCACTCACACAGCCGCGCGCCACGCGGCCCATCGAGCCCCGCGGAAAAATCAATATTTTGAGCAAAACTACTTCCCTTAACGCAGCTGTGTGCGTCGGTTACCTCCCCGTATCCGAACTCCTAAAGCTCTATCGCCGATTTAGTGGACAAACTGAATCATACCTTATCTGTTACGAAACAAAGTGTTATTTCCCCTATTAAGAGCGGGGGTAGTTAGATCGTGAGGGTACGAAGAGGTAGTGCCGTCCCGCTCCAATCAATCGGATGACTCGGTCGCGCGGCCGCGTGGCGCCGGCCGACGACCCCGGGCCGGTCGTTACCCCGCGACAGTTGCACCCTGCTACCCCGTACACAAGTACGCACCCTTGTTCTTGCCGAATCTTGGACCCACGCCTCGCCGCCGCTGACATTGACTCGTCGAGCGGTTCAACGACCTCCGCTAACGCTTCCGCCTTCCGGTGTGCTCTATCGAAATTCTAAATAATGTTCTTAAAGTGGAACTTTATTTTTATTGCACCATATAAATTTCATGAGCATACTTAACGCAGAAACTTGATAGCGATACAAATAAGACAATAAAATAACCATCTTCAAGTTTTAAAACCCTTTCATGAGTCATCGTTTTTCACCTGACATGGAGTATTGGGGAGCCCTTTTACGTCTTAGAGAAATAAACGTAACTCGTAAGCTGACGAGAGATTTCCTTTTATTGACTTCAACGTCTTCAACGTTAGGTAAAAAGTCTGCTATGTGCTAATAAAAATTATAGACTATGACTTTAAATACACCATTTTACTGCACCCTGCTGAGAGAGATAGAAAATAATATATAAGTTGTAGAAATCCTAATGTTTGTAATGGATTCAGTGACTCACGTCCAATTAAGTCCAATAAAAATAAAACAATCCGTTACTCAATGAATGAAAATGAATGGCCGTCCACGCGTGTGGGCACCGGAGCAAACAGACGCTAATGCAATGAAACCACGACACAAATCATTCCATATTCAAAACGAATTAGGCGCGAAGGCAAGCTGGAAACCGACACTAAAAAAAAAAAAAATGGTCAAAAACAAATGTGCCATCTCCGCTCAAATTATTTAAAAAAAAAGAAAAGGATTCCAGTGCACCTTCCCCAAATTAACGAGTGACTAAGTGAACATTTGGGAAGCGCTTACGCATCCTTTTAGTGCGAATTATTTTCGACCAAGACGAGAGATTTTTGCTGTGGATATATGGTATTTCGTCGAGTGCATTAAAAGCGAGGTTAATGTGAAGCTCCTAAATTAAAATCACAATGCAATTTTAAAACCGTGAGATATTTTTATGTTGAGTTATCAAAGTTACGAGGAAAATTAAAAGTATTTATTCAACAAGCTTTTTATCTCTTCGCCAACCACGACAATGTTGTCAAAGCTTCAGTAAAGATCCGCTGAAAATTTTCTGAGTAACTTTCTTAACTTACTTAAATTGAAAAGTGAAGCTTTTGTATCCATTGCTTACTAGACAGACAGAGAGAAATATGTACTCTGCAGCATCGTGATTACAATAGAGATTGCATTTTAAACTATTATTAGGGCTAGTTCGCACTATGCAGTATCTCATATTTTATAATCCTTTTTCATGTTAATTTAATCAGGGGGCCTTTTATATTACACCCCTCATAGACGAAAGACTAGTGAACGTTACCCAGACTCCATTATGAAAGTAGAAAAAACACGTTATATTTAAATAATAGTGCTTCATTGTAAAGTCGGTCTGTATAAGTCCAATCTATGAATACAGTAAACGGTAACTATATTTCTCCCCTTGAAGAAACCTGAAAAAGTTTAACAATGATTGTGTGCATATACCAAAAGCCTTTATTTGAATAATAAAATAACCAGGCCTAAAAAGGAGCATCCCCTTTCCATTGAATTTTATTGAAAAAGAAACCAGTTAAAAAAGTTTCAGTGGGCACTTTCTTTTTATTAAAGAAGGATAATGAAAAGAAAAAGTAAAAAAAGTTATCCACATTAACATTGTTGGCGTTGTTTACGAATCGTTTCGCGGTATTGAAAGATAAACTTTTCTCAGCGTCTTTCTAAATATATTTGTCAAAAGTCTCGACGCGTGCGCGTCAGCTTTAATTGGCTTTAAATTCGTTCAATAAATCCCTTCCCGGACACAGCAAGAATGTCCCGCGCATGAATTTTTATCGGATTTTCCGGGACTATTTCTTTTAACGTTTCCCTGCGTGTGCGCCGGTTAGTTGCGCAACTTAACAGAGCCAATCAATAAAACGACATAACATAGACCGAGTTTTGTGTAATAAATACTTTTCCTTATCTTATGCAATCGTGCTTTGTGGCATTATAAAATAAAATTATAGCTGTAAACATTGCAAAAAGATACAGAAAGCCGTTTTGCTTTCCGTTTCTGCGAAGATAAAAGTGGTTAATTAAGACTTATGGTTCTTAACTACGCTTGACCTGAGAACTAACATAGTCCATTCTTACAAAAAAAAACACAATTGCTGAGCTAGACAGGTCGACATCGTATTATTATCTGGTTAGTACACAATTCGCCATTAACACCTAAGCGGCAAGTGTGCAAGTCGTTGCATAATTCTCTTCCGCGATCTAGATCAGAAGTCGGCTCGGTGAAAGAGGCCGAGAGGTGGTTTAACGTGTGTGCTGTAATAATCCCTAATGTATGTAGTACTGTTTACTGCGAACGCCCGTAAAGCTTGCTTCTTACTTCTAATATTTTGCCTTATCTTTCGCATAGCCGGTGCTGGCTAGAATAGCTAAGTATTTCAAGCTGGACCCCGTTGGAGACCGTTTGTCAATCACTGATGTTGATCAGTGATTGACAAAGAGGTCTCTCGATTATGTTTTTGCCATATTTAGCATAGAAAATGTGTCAAAAACATCATCGAAAGACCACTGAGACTTTTTGGGGCCCTGAGTGCCAATTTTACTAATTTTTAAGCAAAGTTCGCATTTGCATCTCAGTCGCTATCTGTCAAAAATGTATGGAAATTGAGGCTCGGGAATCAATCGTTTTCCGAGTGTTCATAAAATATAGCTAGCATTTTTTTAACAAAGAATATGGGGCTGCTCTTTGAAGTCCACATGAGCGAAGCGACGCACCTGCTGAAGCCGCACCATCGGGCTACGATACCTTTTGAAATGCTCATTACACATCGGGCCGAAATTACGTCCCAAACACGGAATTATCGTCGCGTAATCAGCAGGTGTGTCGCAAAGCTTATTTTTTATTGATCACACGTCTAATGTAAGTGCTTCAAAATAAAATACAAATATGATGCTAGTCGGGCCCCAGCCTTATGTATCATTCAATATGTAGCAAAATATTGGTTGGTAGAAGTTTGTACCACGAAATGGTACAGTTTTGCGTATTATCCAGTATTTATTACAACTGGTTATTTGATATAATTAGGAGCCCACATACGGCATAACTGATTTGCCAGGGATTTGATGTGAAATCGAAATGTAGTAAATCTGCTATGGTATGTGGAAACTTAGATTTGCTACTAGTGTTTCGAAGTATGATGGAATATATATTGTTTTAGGGATAAAACTGTCTTTTCAGAAAGTCAGACTTCGAAAGTTAAAACTAACCTAACTTTGAAGTTTTCAGAAATACTGGAGGTCATGAACAATAGAGGTCGATGTTACTAAATCGACCAGAAAAATCAAATCGAAAGATACTACACACATAAAGATCTTGATCGACTTATGCTGAAAATCGTGAAAATCGGGTAAACATAGCTTAAGTATTTTATACCTATATGGGTTAGCTAATCATTGATTTTCAGTTTCCTTCATTTTTAGAATGTTTCACTAATATCAAAACTACAACACACAAAAGGCCAAGGGAACTCAAAGTGTCTTCTCCCTCGATCAATCATGTTCATCTTAAGCTCGTGTCCAGCGGGGGTGGCTAGTGGCTGGCTAGTGGTTTGTGGCTAGTGGCTATAGTGGCTAGTGGCTACACCAGTCGGAGGGAGTGTCGCCTCTATATTGCACTTTCATTATTCTCTGTTCCATACGCTACTGATTTTATTAAGTACTGGTCTTGAGACTGTAAGAGGTTAGTTTCGTAGGCAATTTATCAAATTGTAACAGGAAACAGTAAAGAAAATTCTATTATTTCAATACTTATATTTGCTTAGGTGTAGTAACGTCATCTAGTATTGAAATGTTAAACAAAAAATAATATTCCAAGCCTACTTTCTACGCGCTCCACGTTTGGTACAACACAGGTACGTCAAAGTACATTTGCCTACCTTGATGTACATGTCTTGTACCAATATTCGCCCAAGCGTGAAAATTCAGACAAGCAACGTTCCCCAAAATCGTTCGTAGCAGTCTATACGGAAAGCCTCCCTACACCAGACGTCTTCGACCTTTTATAAAGACACAGGCAATATGGCTGCCAGGGTGATTCATCGGAAACCTCAGGAATTGCAAATATTGCTACGGGTGTAATTAAACAGTCGTAAACATGCTGGTTTTAAGTAACAAGGCCGAATATAGAATTTCCTTTGCGACTGTCGATGGCATCGATCAATGGCAAGTCGCTTGCTTTAACATCTCAGAAGTTTCGAAAACGGCAACATGTTTTATGTTTACGTATCTAATAAATTACACGCTGGTAATATTATTGATGTGTTATGAATATTTATCGGCAATTTCTGAGATTTATTAGATTAGTTTTTAGTAGGACCAGTTATCGTATATCTTTTTAATTAATGATTCTGTGAACATGACCCGAGGTTCTATGAGGTGTGAACCGTACTTACCAGCTCAAACACAGTCAAAGTACAGTTAATAAGATTGTTCACCCGTAACAAAAACTGTCAAAGATCCACGTGGTTACGTATCCAAAAAAAAATACCACGAGGAATCTTAGTTCATATTAATATCTGGCTCTTAATGCGGCATTTATCTAAGATCTATGAGATGTATGTAGTAGGTGGCGGTGAACATAAATAAACGCATCACGAGATGCACCGCGCTAGATTCTGTAACAGCTGTGTGTTCAGGCAAGCCCGCTCGGGGTCAATGCCCACCCGTATTTTCAACATGTGCCGACGTTTTCCGCGTTCCACGGAAAGCGCTCGCTTGTCATTCCTTCGGGAACCTCCGCTGCGCTTCGGGAGTCTTCGGGTTTCAGTACATCTTAGTTTCGTAAACGAGGGAATAATGGCCGCTCGAAATATAAAGTGTTTCTTTTTAAGTCTCCTGCTATTTTATGTGCTCATCAAATTGCTTTTAGACGTGCATAACAATGCTTCAGTGTAATGGCTTGTTTATGCAATGCGGTGGTTTGGTCGGTGCAACATCTTACAGATTGTGTTTTCTTGGAAAGAATCTAAGACACTACTTACAACAGACGAAAGCATTTCTTGATACGTGTTATATGAGATTAAATTATAAGGTTTCTGTTCTGAAGAAAATTTAACGCTATTTTAATGAGTTCAAAAATACTTAATTCTTATATTAAATATCGTATTTCAAAATAAGTTAGATACCGCTTGGATATCGATATCCAATGACTTATTACACAAACCACATATTGATATGAGTAAATAATTAGCTATAATGAAAACCTAAACAATATCGAAGTGGCCACCAAACGTTCTTTCACACCATTTAATGCAATTAGCAATAATGTATAACACTAGTCGCAGTGGACACCTCGTCACTTCAAACACACAGTGGTCAAAAACAAAAATATTATCAGTAGTTTCTGTCTGTTTATATAACAGTGTCTGGGACCACCGGCCGCTGACATTGGACACGGTGTGATGTCATCAACACTTTATGCCAAGGTCTTGTTTTAAGAAGGTATTTGATAGTATGCAATAACTTTGTGATCACTGTGGTCAGTTTAGAAAGGTTGAGTATATCTGTAGAAAATAAAAAAAAGGAATAAGATTATCGAATGTAATTGACTTATATGATCATGTCGCCCGAAAACCTGGTGACAAGCTACTGGAGAGAATTGTCGCCTGCAAAGTCGAAGGCAAACGAGCTAGAGGAAGAGACGAGCTGTAGGTCCGTTGGTCAGACCAAAACCGAACCTCGTTGGACATAAAAGCCTCAAAAGTCGTGGATGTCGCTAGAAGTAGGAGCGAGTGGAGAAACATAATAACAGAGAATATTTTGAAACCATGATGTCGTCGCGGCCCCGCAATGGGGAACGATGCAAGAAGATTATGGGTCGAAATTGATTGTTAGTAAAGCTAAGGGTTTTTGAAATATAAATTGGGTATCTAATCTGGTGTTTGGATTTGGTACCTTTGGTTGAAGGCATTGTGCACATTATGTATTCACGATTAGTCAACCCTTTGTCCTAAAACCAACTACTACTACATGAAACAGATATTACATGCCTTTAAATTTGAGTCAATACTTACATGAGAAATATGAATATATTCGTTGCTCATTGCCTACGTGGCGCCGTCGCTGTAGTTAAAGGATGCTCAAACAAAAGCTGTAAAATTATGTGCATCATGAATGAATGAAAGTTCTCAGAAGAAGGGTCATTCCGAGTATTCTATTAATGAAATATGCGGTAAGCATTTTGCTAATGCTAACCAAGCAACACTTGCAGTAATCATCATTATCGCATTGCCAAATGTCCACTGCAAATGATTTAGATCACCTAATGACTGCCCATAACAAATTAGAAAGTAGCAATTAAAAAAATGGTACTTTGTCTGTTCATGCCATTGTACTACAGATAGTCCAGCAGTGATCTTACAAGCCAATGGAATATAATTCAATGATTTTCAGAAATTGGGTTGTGGATTTGAGATCGACAGTTGCCCGCAACACTGAGCTGTATCCAGTTAGACTTGAAGCCTAACTCCCCAATAAAGGCCAGGCAGATTGAAATGGTATATTGCATATTATATCGTGCCATATGAACCCGATCCGTGAAAGCGCATAAGAAAATTCTGGATTTTTCTGTAGACGAGACGAGTTCAACCATTCGCCCTAACAATAGTAGTAGATATGCAATTCAAAAACCGAAACTACTCGTGATGCAAAACCGTTACACTGAGAATATCATCGACCTCAAGTTTAGCTGTTCTGTTCAATACGATGTCGCTTTGCCAAGGTTACTCAATCTCACTATAGATAGTAGGTACTACATAGGTATCTGTATATATTTGACGTTTATTACGTAGAGCTGCCCTTGAATCTTTGAACTCATTACGAGTGACGGATCGTACGATAGCGGTAAAATATTCGGCAGTTTCGCTTTGTAACGGGCTCAAATTGGTTTACAACCATTATAACCATAGCTGAATAGATGTTGTTTAAGCAAAAACTGTTTAGCTATGGTTATAAAGAAGAGGAGAGTCTTAGGTACAAGTTTTATTTATTTAAAAATTTCGTCTCATACGACGCTGAAAACTAAAAATCTTATTGGATGTGCTGTTGACTTTGCAGCACTTACCTCATAAGAATATGTTTAACTGTCAAGCATAGGTTATCTTTTTCAATTTCTAAGCAAGTTTACATAATTATGTCTTACATCTGTGACACATCATTAATCTATCAATAATTAAACATTTCGCTGTTCAAAGAATATCGTGGTCATTGTTATATTTACTTTAGTTATCGTAATGTAGAAAAGGGTGTTCGCCATATAGCACTGCTAAGTCCACAAACATGCGGCGCATACGCAGTCAAATGCGAAATTATAATGACACATAAACAATGCAGATATTTGAATAAAGAAAAACGAAAACAACTTCCTGGAAAGTAACACATGCCATCAAGGACCATTAGGACCCCACGAAATTACTGGCCGAAAATATTTTTTAGCTTTAATTTGCGCTCACTTTGATTGGCCAAATGTAATAAAAGCCAATCAATCTCAATCGCCAAGGGCGTGCGTGGACAATGGCCGTTTCAATTGCATTCAGTTGCATTCGCACAGATGCTCAGTGTTTATGGTTTCGTAACTCCGATGGTTGGCATGCGTGAGTCATGGCCGGCCAAGTTCATTGTCGTCCGGCCGAACTTGAACCCGCTGACGGCATGACAATTACTACACTACAAGATATAGAACATACCGTAATATAGCGAGCCCACCGCTATTTTTAGCCGAGCTGTGAAAACGATTTTATGTGAAAAAGTATGAATGAGAATGGAAATATGAAGGAATGAGAAAAGTTATTTTAAGACTGATGATGACCTCGCGAAATTACGTGTTATTTTTATCGCAACTTGTGTTTTTGATATAAAATTAAAATGTCATGATTACCGACTAAAACATTACAAATCAAAACACATCCATTATGAGGCCACCTGACCAAAAAAGGGAAAACCGTAGGTCCCCCACAATTTCGCAGTAACGGACATTCGTCACCATTCACCGAACTTTCCAAGTGCGAGTTGTAACCGGACGATGATATACGTAAAAGAAGTCTGTCTTTGTTAGCTTTGCTCGTACAGCTGGAGGTATAGCACCGGGCCAGGCATGTTATTGATAAGGCCGGTAAACAGTGAGTCCACAATGGTACTGTATGCACAGCGTACGTGACAATGACTCCGCTGGGCCGTCTCCAGATATCAAACGTTACACATGTTCAGATAAACGTCCAATCACACCGATGTTTACACGCTAATGTGAAAATATTACCACTGTATGGCGGTACATAACATTACGTGTCACTTATTGAGACTGTGCAGCGAACCGTATTGTTTTGAATACTTGTACGTTTTTATTATGACTACCTAGGCGATTCATAAAGTACATAATCGAATTAAGTCATTATTGTAGCACTTATTGTTAATGTATCAGGTAAAAGTAGTTATTACTATGTATTTAAATTAGACTTTTATACAAGGCAGGCTACTATTGAAATTGAAATTCACTTACTTGTAATGAATGTTGATGATTGACAAATGAATCGTCCTCATATAAATTATGTAATAAATGTCTCACCAAATAACATATATTTCATTTAAAACTTTGTTTTGAAATGAGGAACCAAAGAGTTTATATAAGAATCTTGAATGGACAACTAGAGTCACATTATATTGTTTTTCTTTATTACTTATTTGTGTAAATTAAATATTTAATCTTGACTTGGCCTTTGCAAATCGATATGAGACTACTTTTGACTTTCGCAAAGGTTTTAACCACGCTGTGTGGTTTTTATATTAATATATGTATTGTATGCATAATTTATCCTCAATGCCATCAGGGAACTGACGCAAACGTCCATGAACCTGACGACTTTGTTTCAAGATCATCGCAATGCTTATCGTTGTAAATAAACATATCGACAAGTTCACAGAATTTTCTAACGTAAAACGTATAACAATAGGGTGGTTTTAACTTTACCTTACAAGTTAAATCAGGTTACAAAATCCATGCATTATATTTTGAACTTTGAGATCAACATCCAATATTTTTTTGTAAATTAACTTGATTGTGAAGAAATTGTAGTGTTCGTGCTAGAAAAGAGCAGAAAACATTCGATATTATTTGTCTCACGTGAAAAAGGCTTTTTCGTCAATTTTTCCTGAAAATGGACTCAAACTAAGAGACCAAATTTTATAGGTTAGATTACACAAGCAGCAGTTTATCGTCTATAGTAGGTTTAATCACTACTAAAATTTGTTAGAAAATAAAGAAACTTATTATTGTCTATATTTAAACGTAAGTTATTCAAAACCTTGGGGTCTATGGCACGCCCGATAAATTCAACAACCAGAAATTATTAATCATTGTCTTTGTTGCTATTGTTTTAATTATTATTTGTATTAATGAGTATACCCGGCTGTGTACCTATACCGGCGCAGGAGTCACTCCGAGCCAATGACCTCGCGATCGACTATAGGAAAAGAATTTAGAATATGTACCGATGGTGACGTCACTTTCAATGTCAACGTCATCGTGACAGTTAACAATGTTAATGTCATGTATTAATTATTATTAATTATGGATATAACATTTAATTAAATGGAATTATTGAGGATTGAGCAATGGCCGGAAGCTATTCCGAAATATCTGACTGTATATTTTTAATTTTGTGACTTATTTTATTTGTCAAAAAAATAAGTTTCAAAATATTAGAACCTTTTATAATAACAAACGAACGATCGATTGAAATTAATGAGAGAGGCAGTAGCAAATTTACCGTGACAACCTATGACAACAATAACAACCTAAAACATGACACAACAAAAACAATTCTATTAATAAAACCAGCACCTAACTTCAAAATACGTTCTAAAGTAACACACAAGCGACAAAACTGAAAGCCGATATTGCAACACCAATCTATTAGGAATAATTACCTGGGATCTCGTAACAGTGCGTCAATCGGCACTAGTGCAGCAATGAAGGAATTAATGAGCGGGATCTTTCAGAGTGGACCACTACAATAAATAAACGCACACGATAATTCGGAGTTCACTTGCGGCCGTCCGAGGGGCCAACGACCGTCCTTAGCACAGCTGCGCGGTCCTCACAGACCTATGCCCGTCTCTTTCCCGCGGATATTGCGCGCTACCGTACCGATTTCCATATTATTCAAATCAATTAAACACTTCAGTTGTGAACGAATTTTTATTTTATACGGCATCTCTAATGTGCTGAACGAATGATTTATTTATGAAACAACCGATTAATGGAGCGGCTGTTAATACACTGATTTGTAACTGAAGTTGACTGAAAACGTTGTTTTTCTTAAGTATTTTACTCGAAACTATTGAAAAATTGTGTTTAGTTGTGCTGCTGTTTAAATTCGGTGTTATGAAATATAATTTACTATAACAACCTATGATTTTTGATGAAAATTTATGTGAATAGCTAAATATGCTAATCTTGACGTTTGCTATTCATTGAAAATACCTTTTACTTTGATATTCATTGGGTCAGGGAGCTGTCGTGAGGCTAGTGACATCCTCTGATTACCCACTTAATGTAACGAAATATATATAAATAAACTGTTCGGAATCATTGCACACATTATATTGCCTTCTTAGTCATCAACTACCGAATAATCTAGGTTGTCTAAAGACGTTGACGACGATTATATTTAAAATACGCAAACGACGCATCATTGTTTTAGAAATAGACTGGATGGAACTGCGGGAACTATCATGGCCTCCCACCGCCCCCTGCAGGCTTCAGTTGTGGATAATAATAAAACGACAATTTTTCTGGCTTCTGACTTAAGGGTAGTCAGAAGCCAGAAAATTTGTCACCAGTCTTGTCAATGGGAATCGTTTAACCAAGCTACTGGACTGTGGAGACCAGATAGGCTTTTGCTCCATCTGAAATACTGGATCTGGTCAGACCAGAAGCTGAACCCATCAAAGTTAGAAAAAGGCTAGGCAGATTGACAATAATAGATTCAGTCACCTGTTACATAAAGAGGAAAACTGCCAAAAATCAGTTGTGCAGAATAAAATAGTGACATTATAATAAATAGCTCGGAAAACGGGAAATAATGGTTGTCGTGTGAACGCACCTGGCGGGAGCCGATGAACCCTGGCGGGCGGGTGGCGGCGGCCGGCGCTCCCGTGACGTCGCCGTCTCGCGCCCGTCTGCGCTGACGTGGCGTCGCTCCTACGCAACCACTAGTATATGACCATTCAGGGCCAATGGTTCGAGTTCCGGATGACGAGGAACTGGCGAAGCTATGTTTCCCTCACACCCGACGAAAACTGTCATAGCAAGAATGGAAGGCCCCATTCTCGGTTTCTCGCCCCTTCTGATGACCCACATAATTCTTTAAATTATACCATGACTTCTGAGTCTGATTCGGCATTTCTTCTCGAAAATCGGTCAGCTAAGAAATCGGCATCTAGTTCTAAAACGTTGTCCTGTAAAAGTGTCTTCTAAGATCTACTTTGTAATAAATTCATTCATTTCATAATTTCTAACATCAGAACAGCGGCAAATAAACCCATATCCTCCAAACGAGTAACAAATAAAATCCTTAACTTCCTCAAACTTCTCCCTATTTATTTCCGTTTTATACGCCATGAAACCTCTCATTAAAATATACCGAGTCGTTTCCACATCTATCTCCTACAATAGACTCACATCTCCCGAGGACAATCCGTGACTGCATTTCTATAGTGCAGCCGTATACTTCCCGGCAGTGTCTCGTTTCGTTTTAGATTAAATTCTCCAAAGGCTCTCCACCTCTCCTGTATAGGCCCTTTGCGTGTGACACTCATAAACAGCGTAAGCCCTTTCAAAGACCGAGACGCTACTTTTGAGGATTATTCGTCAAAGAGACCAATAATACCTGAGATGCTCGTCGCTTCGAGTTAAATATTTGTAGATTTGTTGATGGTGGACCCGAATTTGAACAATAATTTCGAAAACAAAAATCTGAATATGGTGGTTGTTCACACCGGAAGTGGACTTCAACAGTAGAAGGCACATAATAATAATGCAGCTTGAACAGTAAATAAATATTCAAATAAAATAGTTAATTCAGTAGTAGATAATAATTAACAAAATTTACATAAGATTGTCGGACAAAGGTGGCGTTTAAGATTTCTATGATTAGTATGCATTATAACGAACGACAAATATGTATGAGCCCGTCAACTGTTAATATGAATACATTGTGGGATAATATTTATCCCACAATGTATTCATATTGTAAAGGAAATTATGTGGATTCGTAAGAAAGCTGATGAATAAATAGATAGAAGTCACGCTTGCCACGATCGAAGTTGAATGTAAGAAAACTCTCGAGACATCATCGAAGATGATCCGATACAATATGCGAAGAGGACTTTATTGGAGCCATTGCATTAACAACAATGGAGAAAAGCCCTTAGCAATTTAAGGAGGAGTTTCCAATCTCTTCTTTTACAACAATTCTTCAGTTATGATGAAAACTGATGGTTATTTCATAAAGACTGAAGAAACCCACAGAACTGTTTTCTGGAATAATATTTTCCACTCTTTATCAAATAGCAATCTGCTAGCTCTCATATAACTCAAGCTTCCCAGCAATAAAAATATGACTACCAAAATAATATCGTACGAAATGTAAGGACACACAACTTTCTTCATAATATTCTTTGTCACTAATGCACGTTCTGCTCTCTGGCGACATATAATGCATTTCCAAGCATCGAATGGATGACGCTAAGCTTGGTGCCTGATCCCAGCCTTAAGGTCGCTCCATACGTGTATGGACGCATACGGAGTGGGACCAGTTAGGAAGAAGTACGTGGACTGCTTATATTTGGTGTAAAGTGCTGTTTGGTTTGTGTGGGGAGTCCTTAAAATAACGGTGATAAAGTTATTTGGTTGATGATTTGATTTGATTGTGGGGATGACTCAATGACATTATCTAGAACAGAGGTTCTATACGAAGTGATATTTTATCAGCTAAAACGATAGCCTAAATTTAAAAGAATAGACGATAGAATGATACTTTAGTTTGGGCATCTGGTTCCCAATCGCTATTGGAGGTCCAGTTTAACCATATAAAAACACGAACTTGACAGCCTTATTCACGAATAAGAAATATAAAAACACGAACTTGACAGCCTTATTCACGAATATCCAGAACTCTGGATTATGTTCCATCAGTAGCCCAAGGGATGGCCTCAGTGGACCTAAGGTTAGCAAAACTTAAACCGCGGGTCCATCCCTTCACACCAAAGCTTTTGTTTCGGAGTACCTACTCATGTTGTAAGAGGTTCTTGCACTAGTTTAAGTGAAAAACGCTATAGACTGGTCCTTAGTAGCCCCGTAACTACCAGTTTCAGTCGGCAACTCTTACACCCAGTAATGGAGGCAGTCTGTAAATCCTGTGATCAGTATCTGTGCTGAGTCGGAAGCCTAATATATTGCCCTTAACTGGAATATATTTACGAGTGCGAGCGCTCGCGTCGCTACAGTGTCGCCATTATATGCGTGTACTACTGTAGTACAAGTCAAATTAACAGATAAAATACTCGTGTATAATGATTTTCTGAATGTTATTGCTTCGAATTGTTTGAAAAAATATATATTCGTTTATGATCATTCGGTTCCAAAACCAAAAAAACTACCTAAATAATCTTTGTCATGACATTTTGTTTCTCCTATTATGTATTTATTTATCAAAACTTCAGTTCCCACGTGCAAATCCACAAGCCTCATAGCAACACATTCATATCTAATTAGCCACTAATAGGTGCGACTAGTTAGTTATATTATTCATTACTTCACTCGCATTCACTCAGTTCCTATTTAAATGTCTACGCGGCTTGTATAAAGAACATTAGAAACCCAGTGAAAGTGCAATCGCGGTACTCCGGACTCTGCAAGAGAATACCTATATACAGGGAAGTAGTAAATTAATAATAGGCAATGCTATTGGAGACGGCTAGAAACAAGCGAATATACTTAATTGTTTTTTTTTTATGTTTTTCCGTATTGCGAACGCTGTTAGGTGTTGCGTTGTCTATAAAATATAATCAAAATAACTTTATTATATAAATATACAATAAAGTTATTTTGATTATTATTGATATCTAACGGGAATCTAACACCTTCATTTTAATTATTTCAATATGTATATTTCTTTGGAAACAGTTTTAGCAGCGGCATGTTTCTTCTTGCTTTCCATGAGGGTTTTTCCGACCATGCTGATTACTTTTGATCAAAAACTAAGTTTAGTAAATTCTAAAGACTACTCACGTTACCACACCAATAAAAACAAAAAGCACATAAAGAATAAAGATAATAAAAGATGCAATCAAGAACATAATGCTGGCATTAGATTTCTCGCGGCATTTTCCTTCAGTGAAATAATTCTGCAGTAAACATTCAAAGCGCAGCGGAGGTGGAGAAAGTGCAAGCAAATGCGGAAGAGTCGAGTTGCATAGCACGCTGCACGGCGCGGCTGCACGGCTCGGCTGGCCGCAGTTCACACCGACGCTTTGTTGTGCCACGGTAATGAATACCGCCGATTAACGATCTCGGATGCGTGTTTGTTGTCGGTGTAACGGAATAATTAGTTTGTTTATTAATGAAACTGTGTTATCTTAAAATGTGATCGCCAGTACGAATGTTCATTTGTTCTAAAGCTTTAGCTCTAAAGTGAAAGTAATAGAATTAATTGAGCCGGCTACCTATTTTATTGCGCATTATTTCAGTTTAGTTTTCGCAAAATTCAACATTTCATTTAATCTTATGAGTAGCAATTTATTTGTGTAAACAACTTTAGATGCATTGCATGCAGTTATATTTGATACCAAAATTGAGAAATTACGACGTAATTTTCTCATCAAGTTGCTTGATAGTAAAATAATAGTAATTTTCCTGAACAATAAGTTATGATATCGTGCTGAGTGTACACGATGATGGCTTGTTTCCGCCTCGGCGAGAGTACATGACGCGCCGGGACCACTCAACGAAAGTAAAACCGTTGATGATGAGCGAATGCTCCGAGACGAGGCTAGACCAACGGTCTGTAATTAGCCTAGTTCACTTGATTTATCCATTCATATAATTCGTAAGTTGGAGGTGAATTTTGGTGCAGTAGTTTATGTCTGCGAGTCTAATAAGCGGCTTACGGTTTCCTTTAAGCTGACTCCAGCGAATATGCAAGAAACTTTTGCCGTAAGCTCTATTTAGTGTTCAAAATTTGGAGAATCGATATTTGCAGATAGATCGTTACTGAATTTTGATGTTACGAGCTCTCGATGACTTTGTGATAAGTTTAGTAGGTATAAAATCATCAATATAAAATTTATATTATAAAAATTCTACTCAGTGTATTTTCTTCAAATTGCAATTACTATCCTCGATATTTGTATTTTGGGAGTTTCTTACATTTTTTTTATGATTTCGGAGCTAACATTATCTTAATTTTACCAATATGGCTCATTCTTCACGTATTTTCTATAGCTGATTTCTATTTATTGGCAACACCTCTAGGTGACATTCACATAAATAGCTTTTGAACTCAGACTGATAAATGAGTGTGTTAGTGAGACTGCGACTTTTCCCTTCACAGCAGACTCATCGCTAGGTGTTGCAACACTAGTCGGTGCAGCGACGCGAAATGCAGTTACGTATAGTAAACTAAACGCTTCCGCGTGCGAGCAGGAAGCCCCGAACACTTTCCCTTTTGCCCGCGCGCAGCAGCCGACCACTCTATGCATCACTATAATCCCACCAAACCGAGAGACATCTAACTCCACCACCAGTCTCCTCCACACAAGCCTTCTTCAACTCAGCCGACTTATAATGCAGTTAAGCAACAAATGAGGTTAAGTGTTCGCTGTTTCATGATGCGTAGCAGCTGCTAAGCATTTGAATTAAGGTATCTCATCGAACCTAAGGTTGTGATCAGATATGTGGAAAATTGACAATTAAACCAGCTCCACTTCCTATGGGTTCATTGACCATTGTCGGCTACGCTATTGTCAGGCCGCAAAATATCAAATGTTGCATTTTTAAATAACAATAGAGGTTAACGGTCTAGCTTTCTAATCCAGGTTGATCAGGATATATTTTGCATGAAATGTTCTACAATCCAGTTATAATTTAACCCCTTCCGTACAACTGGCGACTTTATAAATAATTCATGATAAAATAACCGGTTGTGAATTGATGTATGAATGTCGTGTTCATCGTAAAAGTCACGAAAGAATAAGGAGTAAAATTGACAATAAAATACCTGTTTTAGAGACTGGTTCTGAAAGAGTTTTCTAAAAGTAGTTAAAGCCAAAATCGCGTACCATTAGCGTGGCTTTACCAGCTTGACAGAACACAGACGACGAGGCGCCTTCGGTTGACCTATATACCACTCGCGGACATTGACCCCATCGCACAGACTCGTGCGGTTGGCCGAATCGCAATGGGGTGGCTGCTGACGAAATCTTTCTCTTAGCTCGGGAACATTGAGCCACTAAAGCGAACTTTATACTTACGCTGGTAGGTATGTGACGTCTAAAAATAACTGTCGCAACAGTTCATTCGAATCTCATTAGCGACTTTTTTTGGAACCAAATTTTTCCTATAGTTGGCAATTCTGTCTACAACGATCCTAATATTAAAATTAACGACATTAGCAAAACTTACTGAATTCTACATTTCGTTTCATAGTTACCAAAAACATTTTCTAAAAATACTGCACAGGCCTGAAAAACTTGGAATAATAAAAACACGAGGGCGGCAGCGATCGAACGGAGTGCAGAGTTCACGATCGGGCGGCGACCTCCTGAAAGTGGGGCGGGCCTAGTCTGGAGGCTTGCGGAACGCCATCATTTCCACATTATCCATTCCGTCTCTTCAACAACCTTCGGGAAATTTTCGAACGCTTCATTCAGTTTCCAATTTAGGATACGCTTGGACAATAGTTTATTGTCAATTATAACTAGTGTCTGATCCATGTAACATTTCGATAAATCCGAGGGAAATTCTGTACTTCCTGATTTAAATTTCCCTGTTTTATTTTTATAAACATGTAAATTTTATATACTAATCTAACTGTATATAGTTAGTTAGGTAAATATAAAATTTAATTTACTTAAAATAACAATTAAAATGCGTCAAAGAATTCATTCGCAGCGCTGTCGACTTGAAGTGAACCCAAAAGACTGGCAGCATTGCCACGTTGTATGGCAATGCTTATTTCCCTTACAAAAATGTGTAGTAATTGAACGAAAAAATACTTTCCCAAAGGGCCTAGGCTGGGAATTTCATTTCGCGAACGGATGTTCTGATTAAAAGGGACAAACCTAACATTTTCGGGAAGGCGAAGCGATTTAGCTAAGTCCCGACTCCGAGAAATTTCATTTACAGCTTCATAAGTAGCTTCGCAAACGATGCTCGCTTCCTGCTCTAACGACCAAGATTTACGTTGGCCCAGTTAATAGAAAAGTAAAGCTCATAGCAATAGAGCTGGCATATCAGTGAAGTAATATTGATTGCTTGGATGTGGGACGTGAAAACAGTAAATGAATAGCAGTATAATATGTGCTACAATAATAATCGATAAGAAGGAGAAACAATGCAGTCGTATCGAGGGCGCGTTAGACCTTAGGAGCAGATCGTTCGTGGCGAATCGTTAACCTAGTATTTCTGCGACGCCTTCTTATATGTAAATACGAGTTTTCTTCTGGGAATCGCCTGTTATGGAATTACCCGCTGACATTTTAAACTAACATGATGTGTTAAGTGATCACATTGCTGCGTTTATGTAGATATTTAAATGAGATAAATTTTTCGCAAATGTTTTTTTTTTTCCTAAAGCGTATTTTGGTACCTTTTACGTCAGCGTGCGTTTGTCGAAATAAGATCTATAGTCAAGAAATTAACCAAAAAAGTTTGGACTTTTTCGTGGCTGCAAAGTTATTTTGGTTTCTAATTTTCTTTACAAATTATTGATTTTTTATATTGTTGTTTTAATAAATAGATACTTAACTAACTTTCCTACCTAAAATAGAAAAAAAAATAAAAACTCCTAACTTTATTAACCCTAAAATATGGCGTCAAAAAATTCATCCGCATCGCTGTCGACTGGAAGTGTACCCAAAAGAATTGTTTGTTTTTTTTAAATTGTTTTGAATTAAATTGTTTCATTAGCTTAATATTATTGTAAAGTTCAAGGAGATTTCGATAAGCACATTTTTACGAAAGAGTAGGCGTAATCAAGTAAGTGAGCTTAAAAAAATAAACGTAGCTTACTCTCAAGGATAGTCTCCCGTTTAAATGTACGTTGTCCTTTCGTGATACGCCCCCTTTTTAGACGTCGTAATGATACTAGTCTAAAACAATATCAGTGTTTACTTAGGTACACGAATAAATAGAGCAAACATATAACTCTGGTACAGATCAATAACATATAAACGACCTAAACAATATTTTAAAGATATACGTTAAAAACGTGGTATTCGAAAAATACATTAGAAAAGGACACCGTTTGGACATGTTGTCAATTAATGGTCATAGACTCGCCTCCTGCCATACGCGACCCCTCGTGTACACACGAACACAATAGAACCCTCTGCCCAACCCTTCGCACAAGCACAGGTGTGACGATTTTATAATGTTTGTGTATTTATCTCATGTTTACAGCATCTCGGCCGGTCGAGGACATTCGTTGCTTTTAAATAATCATTGAATCTTCCTTACTGAGCGCCAGCCTAAGCCCTGATTCGAAGAGGTGCTTATGTAAATTTCTAATCACATAGAAAAATACATAATTTCAAAGCGATAGGCACGAGTACTAGTAGCGATCGCGGGGAGCGTTGCTAATCTAACTGACCTATATAATGTGGCCGGTGAAAGACCTCGTAAACTACTGCCGTCAGTGCATTATTCCTGCAACAATGCACTGAGCTTCGCCACGCAATTCCATATCCTACCTCTCTCACTCATAGATCTATTATTGCTCGCACTGCACGCACAGAATGCGTTGTGCGTGTATATACTGGCCGGTAATAGTTTCGCAGAATAATTTTGTTTAGAACACATTTATAGTTTCAACTAATATCTAAAATTGAGAACGTGCAACTGAACTTAATAGGTTTTTAAATAATGGTCGTTGAATGTTTTCCGCTCATCTGCGGATGAAAATGAAACTGTGACTCTCTGTGAACGTTAGTAAAAGTCTATTGGGGGAACTGAACCGATAGGTTAGAAAGCTTTTGCAATTTGTTCATTATTACGGCTATTAAGTGTAGTGTGTTATGGCTGAACACGGCTGTAGTGGCACCAACACAGATTGGTCTCGTTTAAACTTGGCGAAAAGTTGTAAGAGAAACCAATTAGCAGCGATGTATTGTTTAGTAATATTGTCGCATGCAAATTGGCTGAAAGTACTTTGTAATTTATTTTGCATTATCAATCAACATGTATAAAATTCTTCCGTTACTGAGTGATTGAGTGACTGAGTGCATTACAGACAACGCTCAGCCGAAAAAACTGAAATTTAGCATGTAGGTTCCTTGGGGAGTGTCGGGGAGTGCTAAGAGAGAATTTCCCGGAATTTCTACGAGAACGGGAAAAAACCGGTCACGCGCAGTATTGGGTTCCATAGTTACACGTCACAATTGCCGATTTGGAATAGTGCTTTTTGTTTAATTCTATTAATATATTAATTGAGTTCACAGTTTAACGGTTAAAAACGCTCACACAGGAATTTGTACGAAATCCCTTCCGTATCTTTTCATTCTCCAATTAACATTTTATAGGTTAGTCGTCTCGTTAACTTGTAAAACCTACTTGAATGTGGTAGTTTTCCTTTTAAATTCGTTATATTAGGCGGGCGAAGCGGTACCTAAAGATCAACTGATTGCCGGTACCTACTATTTAAGAAAGTTGATATTTTTAAAAGAGGAAAAAGAATTTTACGTTGATAAAACGCACCTGTTTTACTCGAACTCTAACTTTATTACATTGCTTTTATTTTTTTTATATTTATTTATATACATATTTACTTTATTGTACACCAAATTGAAACCTTAAACTAAAAAAACATACGATTGGCGGCCTCATCGCATTCCGTGATCTCTTCCAGGCAACCAGAAATGGATAGTGATAGCCTGGACACGAAATGGGGTTGCACTTGGTGCAAATATAAAGTTATACAATTTGTTGCACAGAAATAAAGTAAACAATATACTAAAATAGATACATAAATGCATACATATTAAATATACATATTATTATTTCCTCATATTTTAGGTAAACTTATTTCTACCTATGGAAATCCTTCAAAGCACCATGTTCATTGTTTGCAAAAGTTTAGTAAATATTATAATTATAATATAACAGTAATCTTAGATTTTAGGTTTTACTTAGAAAACTATATTCGCTGAGAACACAAGCCGAGTCTGTCTGACACTGACTGACAATTTGAGGTTATTTAGGCGTGTTACCGGTGTCATTTGTACTGGATTATTTGCTAATTATTTTGCATTCCTTGAAGCCATGATAATATCTTTAGGTGACAAACTGGTTCGCCGTTTAAATGTAAGTTATTTGATAGAGAAGCATTTGTTTTTTGTTATATAATTGACTAGCTTCTGGGGGCGGCTTCAACCGCGTGGATGTCATAAATTATACAAAGGAAACATATAACTTCCAGGATAAAAAGTATTCTATGTCTTATTTCATGCGGACATTATCAACCCATGTGCCAAGTTTCTTCAAAATCCGTTCAGCCGATAAGCCGTGAAGAGATTACAAAAAGACAGACAGAAAGACAAACAAACAGTTAATTTAAGTATGATTATTAGGTAATTACTCATTTGTGATTTCTACTCTTATCTTTTCATAATTTCAGTGCGTCTCGTCATGTTTCCTTTATCAACTGTCCCTGAATTTTTTCACAAGAAGTGCTCTAGGTAAAACTATAATCGACTTCAGATATGAGTTCAGTGTAATGCCAAATTGAATACAGCGTCAATTTTCTCATTATTCTTAGAATCCATTAGTACTTGCTCTTCGACAATTTTAAAAGAAGCATGACGTGTACAGTCAGGTGCCGGATGAAGTCTCCAAAAACGCGAACTTGCACAAAGGTCTCCTACGATTTTATCTCATGTCACAGTTCAACGACCGTGCAAGAATGTGCAAGAACAACATTTTTTTTTTATCTTGCACTTGTGTCTCACTGCTGGGCAACGGCCTCCCCTTTCTCCTTCCAAATCTCATTCAATTGTTATAAATCACTGGAAGAATACTTTACGGTAATTGAATACCAACCTTCTTCAATTAACGCAGGTGCATTCTCGTTTAAAACTGAACAATATTAGCTCAATAAACACTTAATACAAGTACTTTAGCTTCGTTTGCATAATTTTAATTCACTTTAGATATTGCAGCTACAGATTATCTGCGTATTTTGTATGAGAGATTATGAAAATTGACTATTTTTAGTTAGTGGTTTTAATAAGGTGTCAAGTTATTTCTGGTTTTAAATCGTTTTGAAAAGTGTGAATTATTTGTCTGAACATAATATTTTATGTTTAAATGGTACGAATACGTAAAAAGAAATCTGGAGTCCTAACATGCAACTGTCAAAAACGAAGGAAGTAGAAGTTGTCCCTGTTTGCTTCCTTTGTGTTTCATGAAATTTTTGGAAAACCTTAAACATATGAAATGTAGCGAGATAACGCTACTTCAGCCTAATGGTCTCACTAAAAGTGTTATTGATGACATTATTCAACCTTTTAAGAAAGAAGTTGTTAGAGGTCATGCCATAGTTCAACTTTGAACATGAAAAGTATAATAATAGACATGATAATACAAGATATATTCGTATTAAATCGCGCGAACACATGTGTGTGGGTTAAAAATATATTCGTGTCAGTTTGGCTGAAGCGCGTAACTTATAACGTGGTGGTATCGCGTCGTCATGATGAGCTCATAGTCCTCGTTGATCGTCCACAGCAGTGTAATGCACTGGCTCACGTGATTGCGAAAAATTAAAAATACGTTGAGACATCCTACTACATAATTCTACTAATAAATAATGTAGAAAAATTTGAAAGTCATGTATGTGTTTGTCAATCAATCACGCCGCAACAGCTGAAGAGATTTGGATGAAATTTGGAAAACAAGCAGACTGTGGCCTGGATTAGGACAAAAGATACCTACTTTCCCGTTAGTCCGATTTCCTGGTAATGATAAAACTAAATTTTCAATTTGAACAACAAAAGCCAGGCATCTTGAGTTTTGTTGCAGACTTCGACGTATGATGGACGAAAACTTTTGATATTGTATCAGAGTTTCTTGAAGATATTTGTTTACATACTACAGTTACTTGAGATGCTTAATTAAATGTCAATCCACCAATGTGAGTTACGATGTCCCTTGCTTAGTTTTCCACTTTCTTGGAAGTTTTTCTAACTAATATAATTCATAAGAAATGCAATTTTCATTAGTTTGAATTTCAGGAAATCAACAAAGAATATCTTGATTGTCCGAATATATTGAATAATTATTAATTATATTCTTATAAGAAAAATACATTTATTGATTTGCAAATAATTTTGTACCCAGCTCAAACTACATACTAAGAGCTCTTGTCTCGGTTGCGGAATTTGTTACGCAAAGGGCTTTAGAAGGAACACGGATGGGTTTTAGTCAGTAAGAGTCTGACACGCCCTTCCGCTCCACCCGGAGCGGAAGAAGTCATATGATGATTTCTCATCGTTAAAAAAAAAAGTGCTGTTGTCTCTAAATCGAGGTTGTAGTGCGACACTTGGCCCAATATGTGTGCCTGTCACCAGAAAATTGCAAAGCCGAAGATTGTAAAATATCGCGTGAAATTGTTAACTAATTTTTCTTAATATTTAAGACACGGATATATTGGACACTATTCAGTTTGGATGGAATTGATTGTATAAAAAAACGACTTTTTCATGATATATCGAGAAATTCATAGTCTAATAAAGATTTATTTTCTATTCTATTTTTAATATATGGCAATCAAAGCCGATGACGACTATTCTGCCAATTTCCAAAGTAGATTGGAGAAGCAATTGTGCAATATTTTACTGATTAAGAGAGAACGACGATTGCTGAAAATAATTAGATCCTTCTATGGATACAGTTGATAATCTAAAAAAGGTTTATTACAATCTCGCAGAGTCTAAAATTTACCGGTGACATATCCATTAAAAATATGCAAGTTACCATAAAAACGGGCATTGTCTATTTCATCATCTAAAATATTTATCACACCAGTTTGTTTCAAAATATTTCGTATCAGAAAACATCCTTATAAGATTTTCATAAGACCGGCTCTTCCGTAGGCCAATATAAGAAAGAGCCTTTGAGTTTCACCACACATAACGGTAAGGATCGATCGGACCGGTCCCGAAAGGGTTTGGGCACTAAAAATTACAGCTAGTACTTACATTTTTATTCCTATGCCACCAAGGTATGCGTTCAGCCTTTCTCCCTCATCTCTAATGATACCGAGTGAAGGGAAGGTGGTCTCACGGCTGCGGACAAAAATCATATTTTAGTTTTTTATTATTACGTGTACAAAGCTGAAAGAAGTTACGAGTGTCTGTTGTTTTTGCCACTTTGTTTGAGATGGTACAAGAAAATTCAGTTGTTTTAATTGAAGTTGTAGCGGAGATGTTCGTGTTATGTCATTGACAGTAATCTAGATTTGTATTTATTTTTAATACATCTGAATATTCATTAGATTCATTGGAAGCCGCATACGGGAAATGTGGTCAACCATTTTATTGAAATTAGTGGTCTAGTTAGGTACCTACATAAGAAGATTGTTTACGTTTCGAACATGGAATTTAAATTGGGCCATAACATTGAACTTCCTCGAAAAATCAAAAACTTCCTCAAACAATATGAAGTCCCGTCGGGTTCAGTGAATAAAACATACACTTTGAATTTTGTAACGTACCAACTCTATTATTATCTTTAGTCATGAAAATAGCTGTTTAATTTTAGCAACAAATTATTTCTTACAATTATAAAATATTTAATGATATTTTCGTATCAAAATACTGTTAAATAATGAAGGGGATGATTAATAGTCCTTTATGCCCCATAATCCCACAGAGTTTACTCAAAAACAATAATAAACATGTTGCAAATGTTAATGAGTATCTGCGGAAGTGCATTAAATCACGTAATCACATTATTACCGGTAATGATTCCATTTAATTTGACGGCCAAATTTTGGCCCGATATATTCATTTAACTACGTAAATGGACGACTTAATTGTAACTTAAGGAAAAACAATGAGCAAGGTAAACACTACATAACTTTCTGAAAAGTAAAATATTTCTGAATCTTTTAAGCCTGTACGTAGCTTCAGGCACTTCGTGAACTTAAAATTAATGTAGAAACAAGATTTCAATTGGCCTAAATTATTTCCTTAATAACGCTTTATTTTTTAAATTGTTTGTTACACCACGACGAACTTATTGGTTAATTAAACACTCATTACTGAAGCATTACAAAAAACTTTACAAAACAATAACCTGAAGTTAGTACTGCAGAAGTTTCCTCTGCAGCGTTTCCGGAAAATCCTCAGTAACAAAAATCCTCGGTAGTAAGTCACTTTCCACTATCTTACACATAAACGGTCACAATCCACTGAAAGATAGAGGCACTAGTCTGAAAAACAGAAAGATCACGTCACAAGTTCATACTAGACGTGCCATGCGTACCAGGGTAGCAGATAAACATAGGAGGTGTCGGCTACTCGGAACAATAGCAGCGCGGCGTGGAGCGGCACAAGACGACACAGCAGCGAGCGCGCGGCGCGCCGGCAGAGCGGTGACTGACCGGCACACTGCCGCACCACCCCGCCTGGAGCGATCCTCCGGGACCCTTCCGCCGGGAATCAGACCCGCAACACACGAGCCAGCGACGCTTTCCTCACGCGACCGCACTGCACATGTGTTCGCATCACTCTTTGTGCTTCATTGTCTCAACAGGTTTATGCAATATCGTCTGGATCACGCTTCAGTTCCGACCTCTCATTTCGTCTCAGTACATTTCGGCACTGCGATTAAAATTCACAGCATGTAAACTGCAATCTGCCTGTTTGAAAGTATGCGGATGGTAAGGTATTTTCTTCATCTGTCCGAATCCTACGTGCAGCGCTCGGTCGTTGACATTAAAGTTCGTTTGTTTTTCTTACATTATCGAGAAAATCTTTGAGTTTGCCGTTTGCTTTGTGTATTGTCATACAATATGTAAACAAAGTTATCTGCGGACCTCCCTCGGTCTCGTAATTGGACACTTCAAAAATTGCAGTAGTAGACGATGACAGGGTTGTGCGAAATGCATATAGCACGGCGTGTCGGGTTTCACCCGTCAATCTAAACAGTGATGCGACTGTTACAGCAAGTGTAAGCGGTTCTGTAATGGTCTCCAGTGGTCTCGGCGGAGAGTGAAAGTGGCCGCGGTCTAGGCGAGCGCACCTCGCGGCGACTCGGCGCGCCCTGCGAGACCTTGAGCGAACTGTTAGTGAACCAAAACATTTGTACTTTACTATAGAAAGTCCGCAACATTGCGAAATTTTAGTTTTACATAAATTTAACTAGATTTGTACATTTAAATAAGGGTTAAATACAACGGACGCTCCTAATTCATTGACCCCCTAGCGTACTGAACTTAGTTTGATAAAGGTTGGAGATGTGTGACACGGCAAATCTGGCAGCCGGAGTTGCTTTGGATACTCCTATTAATCTCCGAGAGGGCATGACCCCTTCTGTAATTTAATAGTTTGGGATTAGCTAAACGTGTCGGAAAATTATTAAGAATCAAGCGAATCTTATTAGCATAAACAAAAAGGTTTTCAGTTATTAATTTAATGGACAGAATACTACTAGGAACTCATGGTTAAATAATCACAGCCGCATGGGCCAATCTTCAAGGGTAAGCAACTCTTGTCGAGGTCAGTCCTTTGATTTTTTTTTTATTGAGGAATGGGCTCGCTTTGACCTCAATCACGCCTGATGGTAAGCGATGGATGAGGTCTATGATGGAACGAGCGTACCCAGAAGTTACCTGTTCACTCTTGCTTTGAAGCCAGACGGGTTAAATGAGGAAGAGAACCCAGACGCTGGCAGAGAGTTCCACACTTTGGCTGTGCGCATAATAAATGTGGAGGAGAGCCGCTGAGTACGACTAGTCAGGATATCGACCAAGTGCGGATGGTACCCAGCAGTACATACGTCTGGTATTCCGGTACTAAAAGGACGATGGTGGGATCAGGTCATGGAGTTCCTGGGCACACTCTCCACGGATGACCATTATATATACCGATATTATAATACTTTATAGTCTTTAATGGTAGTTTGAAGTCTTATAATCTGACATCAGTCCTGCGAAGGGGTATCGTATTACCCAGTTACTGGGTGATAAGCAATCACTCCATGTAAAGTACTGACAATCAGCTGTATCCGAATTGACTGGAAGCTGACCCCAAGGATCCCAAAATATTGGTCTATCATTGATCATATTCAATGAGGATCTTTTTTTTAATAATAATAATAATATCATTTCTTTGAATAAAATGCGGTATAAATAGATGTTTAGAATAAAATATTTAGTGCAAAGACACATTCTGCCATTTAATGATGGCATGCCATTCCATATTAATTAAGTCAATTCAACTTGTTTTAGTGTCACTGAAACAGTAACACGTAATAGTTAAATTAAATCCTTAAAAAAAAAAAATATCAAAACAAATTTAAACTTAAGTTTAAACACACATCACAAATCGTAAGTTATTAGTTGCCTTACGATTTACGAACAGTGTTTAAGGTTTCCAAATACAAACTATATTGATTACATTTTTCATACCTCCTATAACACTGTATCTATTTATACCACTGTGAGTTTTCTTTCAGGAGTAACTTTCAATCCTTGCGGATCTAGACCAAAGTTTAGCATTCACCACTGAAGCTGTGGGTGCAGTCCATTGGAGCATTAAGTAACAAATAGAAGTAATGACTTTTGTTGAGCCGTCCCGTTACAGTGTCAATAGTTCGGTATACCTTGCAGTCTCAATTTCCGGAGTCAAGGGGTCATTACCCAGTTTTGTGGCACGTGAATTAAAATTTTGCATAGACATAGTTATGTAATATTGCAAAAATTATAAAAAAAATAGTCCGCACTCGGGGTCTAACAGCGAGTAATGGGACGAAGTATCCGAAGAAGTATTACAGACCATAAGGAACAGTAAGTACCCTTCGTTCTAAATCTCAACGCAGTTGTAAGCAACATTGTCTCTAAATTAAAATTGCATCTGGGCAGGCCATATTATGCCACATGCCACAAGAGAACTGGGCGAAAGTAGACCGCAGATTGGGCCCCATGTAGTAGGAACCGGCAATGCGGAAGACCCAAAAGGAGATGGCGGGATGAGCTGGATTCGGACCTAAATGAGTGGGCTCAAATTGCTTCAACTAGGCAAAAATATTAAAAGAAAGGAATGAGGACTTTGTCCTGCAGTATGACTTAATGGGCTAATAATAAATATTGGAAAACTTTATTCCGCTTTCATTACTATCAAATGTGCAAGCTAATTATATATTTGATATGTACTCCCTGTCTCTTAACATGTTTATAGCAACTTGAAAGGAGAATTCCTAATTCCAGTAGTTATCATTCCCAGAAATAATCTCCATTTTCTTTTTGGTACTTGCCAATTTGAAAAACAAGGCCGGTATGACGACATGACATTTTATACATGTCGTGCTCAGTCTACAAACATTAAAAAAACAATTTAATAGTTTATTAATTTTTACTTAACTTATTCTCCATTATATACCAGTGTTGCCAGCTTTCGCTCTTTGTTTTTTGACACTTATCAAACAATAACAATTAATACCGTGATTTGCGAGTTTGGTAATTTAATTACAATCCGGGTTTGCTCACAGACTAGAGTCAAGCCAGATTTAGACTAGATTGAAGCCGACAGGCTAGAGTCAAACGACTTGACGGAGGAGTCGCGTGGATTTCAAAACCAGAAAATAAATCTTAAAAAATAACCCACCGAATCGACTTCCAAAAAAGGAGGAGGTTCTCATCCTCCTTTTTTGGAAGTCGGTTAAAATGAAGAACCCGTTTGTGTTAGAATAGCATATTTATAGGGAGTGTTCTCATAGATTTTTTTCGCGGAATGGACGGGGCCCGCAGAAGGCAAGCCGTTATCCGACCGAAGCAGTGGAAGACAATTTTGCTGTCGCATCCCTCACGTGAGGTTGCTAGGAAACACCGCTTTGGCTTTAGTTAGCGAAGGGCTGACAGACTCCGCCTACCCCAGGGCGAATATCCATCGCGTCTGTAGTGAATCTTCATTACAAACATACACAACGAAAAACAAACCGGTCAAGTGCGAGTCGGACTCTCACACGAAGGGTTCCGTACCATAAACCGAAAAAAAAAACGTTTCTTGAATGGGAGCCCTCTTTAATTTTTATAATTTAATTTTTGTTATTAGCAGCAATAGAAATACCTACACAATCTGTGAAAATTTCAACTGTCTACCTATTTCGTATTGGGAAGCAGTTCTTGAGATACAATCCGCTGACAGACAGACGGACGGACGGACAGCGGAGGCTTAGTAATAGGGTTCCGTTGGTTACCCTTCCAGTACATACCCTTGTTTCAATTTTGTCTCTTTTGGTATTTTTAGGACTTGGTTATCGTGACAATTCACATCTTTTCACATTTTTTTCGCACTGCTAAATTAAAAAAAAACATTTGTATGTTTTTCAACCCTGTATATATCTAATTTATTGATTTAACATTCAATTACTATTTTTGTCAAGACGGTCTGTCTGCAATTAATTTTTAATTATCAAGCAAATAATGATTGTGGTCGCTTGTTTAATTGTTTACATATAAACACCAACTTAATTAGTGTTATCAGCAGCCTCGTTAGGGAAGTGCAGATATTTGAAGACAGTTATTGACCTTGTGCGCCGTACAACAACAACTTTGTTTCAAAAGAAAGTTCAACGACCAAAAAATAAAAATCTGTTCTACTTTTTATTCCTTGTTTTCCTTGTAGTGTCACACTTTCGTGTGTTTTGATTATTTTCAGACAAATTAGATCTTTATCGATCTTTTACGATCGTATTTTTTTCGCGTTGCCTTTTTGTTTATAGTAACGGAATTCTATCTAGGTATACAATTATCATCTAGTCATCATCATCATTATCATCATCATCATATTAGCCGAAAGACGTCCGCTGCTGGACATAGGCCTCCTCCAAGGGGGGGTTTGCCATAATCGCCTCGCTTGGCGGGTTGGCGATCGCAGTGTAGCTGCTGCAATGCACAGAGAATGCTGCTGCCCATTTTCTGGTAAGTCCCTTAGTCGCCTCTTACGACACCCATGGGAAGTAATGTGATCATCTTGTATAATACATAAGGGAAATAATAAAGCTTCCGAAAAACAAATTAACTTCCAACGATCTGTGATTGACTGTAATACTAACGATGTAATACAACGATCTGTGGTTGACTGTAATAACTAACCAAGCTGCGTTAAAAACTACTATTTTTTTTTATCAAAATTTACCGGCAAAAAATTATGTATTTAACAAACATGAGCTAATTCAAATTACAATTCTTCGAAAAATAATCTGTAGTTTCAAATTTTCGAAGAGAATTCGAATTTTAGAATTTTTTTTCGAAGTTTCCGAAAACATATGTTCTACTAAAATATTTTTTTTCTTAAGCACTATAGAAACCAGCTTAATTTCTAATATTGGTCCAGTAATATCTAAATTTCTTATGACTTTTTTAACTCTCAATTTTAATGAAAATAACTACCAAACTGCCGGTTGGCCTACAGCTCGGGACTTGGCGCACACCGACTCGGATAGGTTAGGTTGGAAGGGGATGGTGGGGTTTGAAAGACCCCACCATCCCCTTCGTGGTTATTCTTTTTAAACAACCCTGAAATAGGTGCTCCGCGAAGCGGGGCTCCGTCGCCTGGGCTCGAATTATATATTATTAGCATAAAATTATTTTAAAACACTGGCACTACTAGCATATTCCGTATTTTAACACCTTTTATTTAATTTAATTTTAGCTCATTAAAGTACTATCCGTAATGAATGATATTGACTACAAGCACATTTTAATATTTCTTAGGAGTATTCCATAGATACTCCACTTAGAAAAGTATTTTTATAATGTCACAATAGTTGAACAAGCCACAGTTTATAAAATGTGTAAGGTTAATTCTAAATTAAAATGGATGAGTGAGTAACGATAAAAATGACTAACTGTAGTTTTCGGTAAAACGCTATTTAAGCTTGTGGAAAAATATTGTGTCAGCAAACGCTGTATTGATTTTTCGGAATTTTCAGTAAGTATTATCTTCGGTCGTTTCTTTATTTTTGAATACGCATATAATTTGTCGGAAAATTTGTATATGAAGCAATAAATTTCATATTTTGGGTGTGTTCTTTTTTATTTTCGGACTTTTTATTACTACCCGTATCATAATGAGTTTTGTACAAACTCCTTCAGTAGGTACTATCGGAAATCCTGCCAGGGTTGCGGAAATTTGTTTGGAAGAGTCACCGCGGCCCTGGAACGCAAAGGGCTTTAGAAGGAACACGGATGGGTTTTAGTCAGTAAGAGTCTGACACGCCCTTCCGCTCCACCCAGAGCGGAAGAAGTCATTTGATGATTTTCCATCCTAAAAAAAAAAAGGTACTATCGGAAGTATAATAATAAAAGTGTTTACGAAACTTTCGATTAGGTCTTGGCGATTAACCGTCGATGTGCTAACAAGAATATCTTTAATTAAACGACAGTACAGCTGCTGGCTAAGACTACAGTCGTAGCCATACCGTGTGATTTAGTGAGATGCCTGGGGCAGTCCTAAATATTTTCAGATCAAAACTCAAAGGCTGGTCAGGCCAAGTGATTGCATCTCAAGGTTCTTTGATAGCGTTTAATCACAAATAGCATTCTTACATTAATGAGTCACTAAAGATCTGAAGAATGTCAAATTACAAGTATTGATCCCTGCCCGGAATTCGCGAGCCTTGAACGAACTTACCTTCACAAGGAATTGATACTATTCTTGAAAGAAATAAATGATACCTAAAGAGTTTAGGCAAAGGAATATCCAAACATTTTATTCAAAAGTAACTCTGTCTATTTGTTACATTCGTCTTAACGGCTGAGCGGCTCTTAGTGAAACTTGGCACACGGGCTGCCCAAGTCCTGGATTACGACATAGGATACTTTTTATCCCGGGAGTATGTTCCCTTGGGATTAATTCCGACTTTAATTCTAATAAGAAGAAAAGAAAAAGTATTTTATAATTTAATAAGCTAGTAAAATATAAAATCAAAATAATAAATGAAAAATTATAAAGAGAAAAATCGTTAATATTTAAATTTTTTATCAAAGCTACTCTCAATATTTCTTGAAGGAGATGTGCGATAGCCCCTGCATGCGTCTCCCATCTTGCACCGGCTCTCGCCCTCTTACTCTGTCCCCTAGTGTGCACGTTATGATCCCATGACTGCGTGAATTGCCAATTGGGGCCAACATTTTATTATAATTGCTTATTATTTTTTGCCGATGAGAAAGAAAATAGACAGAGGAGGAATTGATAGACAAATGGGAATAATACTGACCTGCCATCACAAGGCCATTTCTCGTGCATTAAAAGCGTTCAAATTCAAGTCGCAAATGATCTTAACGGCAATTAATGTCAAAATGTAGGGAAATTAGAAGTGTTTTTCACGTTTTTGACTGCGCGACTGCGGAGTGAATGCGAACGGTTGACTGGTAGAGGCTGCCATGATGCATTTACTCCGCCCATGTAAGTACCTCTATTGTACATACAGTTTAAATAAATAGACGCTCCGAGAATTGGCCTGTTTACCTCAGAGCAAAGAATCATACAAAGATGGGAGAACAACATTATCATACAAAAATATCGTTAAATTGAAACAGGGAATTTCCAAAGGGAACATTAATAGAAAAACCCTCTCAAGTCGATTGCTCATTAGAAGTTATTAAAACGTAAATAAACCTCTTTAGAAAAAGATCAATACTCAAATGTATTTATACTTCATCCTTACTTTGTCCTGCGATAGCAACATCAGATTCAAAACGCTTTCATTACACAACCATTGATTCACGTGTGAATAACCTAAAAAATCAAATCGATCTAAATTAGTCATGATTGCTGATCTAGTCATGTTAAGTCAATGTCCTTAGATAGCTCATTAAGCTCAAAATCTGAAATCTGAAACAGGAATCGGACCTAATTAAACAGATTTTAAACATTTAATTAAAATGAATTCCTGCCTCCGCTTGACTACAAACTAACTAAATAACACACATACTTGTGTGGTACACTACTTTATTTCTACATTTAATTTTTATTACTATATTAATGTTATCAGAGTTCATGACGATTAGTGTAGTGGTGTGCGTGTCTGTCTGTGTGTGTTTGTTATGTCGGGGTCTGCGTACAGTACGCAGGAGCGATTACGCAAACCGCGCTTCCCCGAGGAGTGAGGTCGTTGGCAATGGACTCGGTTCAATGTCACCAAATATATCACCGAGTAGTGTAGCGCGCGCGCCATGACTTGATACTTGTAGGAAATACGGTACTTTGAGTGGAGTCGTGCCGCGGGTTACTAGTTAAGTCGTGGTTAGTAAAGAAAGACTAGGGGTTATGTTTACCTATGTGTTTAGTTTAAGTTCTTTGTAAGCTTATTTCAAAATTGATACCTAGTTAGGTGGGATGTATATAAAAACATTTACAGACGAAATCATGAAATAACTATCTGCTAAATCTAAAAATTCTAATTTTCTATAGAATAAAATAAAGAATCTGCTAATCAGTATTTAAAATAATCATAAAGTTACATTTCTGATTAGTGAGCCTGCTTGTATTTAGCTAAAAATAATCACAAAGCTCCCAGAATTTAGGAAACATACATGTTTTAATGTTGTACTGGAGTTTGTTTTAAATTGCTGTGATATTATTATTGCAACCAGAAAACATAAGAGGTGAAATTTGATTCACAAGGGAATAAAAAAATAAAAATCAAATATTTTCATTCAACGCGTAGTCGCGTACGCTACAGCTGCGTGAGACAAAGTATCAACGTGAGTCGCGCGTGCTCTACGGCCGGGCTCCTGACCGGGTCGACGACCGCACTTTTCGGCAGGCGCCCCAAGTTTCAGCTGTAACGCGATCCTGACGCACACACGCAACAGCGCGGCCGTGCACACATACGCAGCCCACCGCGATACTACCGCCGGAAAACCATTGTCGAAATGTCGCCGTTTTCTGATATAAGCGCAGTAATCAGAACAACAGGAATTCGATGCAGTAATTAAGAAAGAGGAAATACTAACGCAATATTCTCTTAATAACGAATACTTTTTTGAAGACGAATATTCTTTTGCTGTGCCAGCATAAAAATGCATCATGATATCCCTAAGTACCTACTCCAGGAAACGGAAACGGTTATCCTATATAAGACTTCGGCAGACAAAAGAAAGTTCAATGCTTGTTGAGAGAATAGAATTTGTTTGTGAACTTTGTGGCGAATTTGGTTCAGCCCTGACCTCCGTGACCTTTGAACTTGGAGGAGTTAACGTACCCTTGACTCGAGCGGAGTTCCCTCTATAATTAGACGTTGATAACGCCGATATTTTCGTTCATACGCTGTCAGCCGACGAACTATAACAAACGTGTGTGTCACTCGACGGCTCGACAATGACGCACTTCCGAGAAAAAGGCGTAAGTAGGCAAACGCACCGGAAAATCTCGACGCGTGACTTTGAAAATTTGTCACTGGCCTTATTCGGTCTATTAAAAACTTGTTACGGAAACTTTTTGTTTTATTTCTATGTCCAATTCTATCGTGTCCACAGTCGTAGATACACGTTGAATGGTAAAAATAAAATGTCTCCTCAAAGCATTAAGAGGTTGTTCACCCAATATTTGGGCATCGCCCTCCTCCCTTCAGGGACTATTTGTCAAAGGATACAGTCTTGTCGCCATGCTTTTACTTTCTCATTTTACGTGTTAGACACTCGTAAGTTGGATTGAGAGATGCCACCTGTCCCGCGACACGATAATTCAACTGTCTTTATAACAATTGTTTTGTTAATGTTGCCTTTTTTAGAACTGCTTGCTGCATGCTACTGTTCTTAAAAAACGGGATGTAATTTTTAAATGACACATAGATTCATTCGAACGTTCCAAACTTGACTTGCGTTATGTTACTGTCGTATTATGACAATAATGTAAAAATAATACAAAGTTTCAGCAGTTCTTGTAAAATGTTTAAATATAATCAAAAATATTAATAAATCGCGCCATATATGATGAAGGTAATGTCTGAATATGATCAGTTTTCTTCCTAGGAACTAGCCAAAATAGATTGTCATTAAAGCTTACTTTTCAGGGTAACGAACTCACGATATTTAAAAATATTTTAGTGTTATTTCAGTCATTTAGAGTTTGATAACAAGAAAAAATAGCGACTGTGATTAATTGTACAAAATTACCTAATCAAACTAAGATTCTAGCTCATCCGTGGCAGCGTTGCATGTATTACCTATAAATAAAGTTGGCACGCGCGTCCCGCAAATTTGTACAATAATAAACCATCTTTACGCTAAATATAAATTCGTTGCGCTTTCCGATAATGCGGCTTAACCGCTTCATAAGCGTTGCATAATAATGTGCAGCTCACAATACGAGCACACGGCCGCGGCGCGGGCGCAGCACGCACACACACACGCCACACGTGCACGCACACATGCAGTGAGATAAGAGCCCGGTCATTGAACCTGCATAAGAAATAGCGCCTGAAATTAGTATAAATCTTACAAGGTATCATCTTTAATGTTTAAAAATAAACAAGACTGACTGAACTATCAATCAGAACCATAAGTAAAAAAGCGTTTAACCTAACTGAAATTGAAATCAAGCTATCTGCGATCTCAGCAATAAGCAATCAAAGTAAAATGGTATATTATAGACAATAGCTAGTTATTGTTTAGAACTTGCTGGCTGTGCGAGGCGGAACGAGCGGCTGTGATCTTGAATGGAGTGAAAGTGGCTTTGGATACTTCCTGACACGAGGAAAGTGAACGCTCATGAGCACCCAGACACGACATGATCAGCCCTGCCTAGAGTCTAGTGTCTAGCTCGAGATACACATCTTCCGCGCCGGGAAAATACAACAGTTTTCATACTAAAGAACATTCTTTATTACTGATACACGAAACGCTGCGTGGAGTAATGTTTTTGGCTCGTTTTTTTCCTGATATATACATTTTTCAGGAAGAATTTTACATTTATATCGTTAGTTAGTTACACGTAAGTTAAATTACGCGATTTTTTGTGTAATCCCTTCTAAATATCTACAAAACTTAGAGAAACTGCGTTAGATTTTCACTAGTGTTAGCTTTTGCAAGATAAAGCTATCTGCGAAACGCGAAAACATACAATGTCAGTGTCAGTTGGAGAAAGGGACCTGGTGGAAAAACCAAGAGCTGTTGGCACAACGTTGTCAACTTGTAAAAGGCCACGTGGCTCGAATTCAATGGTAATGTCGTCAAGTCAGGCCCGAAAGATTCCACCTAGCCCAGGAAAATCCACAACTATTATAATTATAAGATAATTGACGGTAATAAACGTGTTTTCTGGTTTTGTTTTAGGATTAAGAGCGTTTACGATGTACGTCATTTCATACAAACTTTCAAGTCCTTATTTTTTATTTGATTAAAAAATCTAATTAGTCTGTCAGATAGATTTCAAAAAAATATTTATACTTTTGTCACGTTAACAAAAAAATGAAGACGATAGAGTGCGTTGAAAACTCATGTGACGTCAATTACCAGTACACTTTTTACTGGAAAGTAGAAGCACCCACTCCATATTTGAATGCGTTTTATCTTCGTATTTTTTTATTGATTTGATAAAATAAAAAATACGTATCCCATATTTTTCGATCGGACTAATAAGAATCATATTTTTTTTAACCGAGGCAACATCCCTATTGAATGAACCGATTTTAATGAAACTTCATACGCATAAGCAGGATACATAGGTCTATAAAGTTAGCAGAGAACATTTCAGAGGCGTTTCTTTAACGGCCCATTCATTTAAAAAAATAAGGACTTGAAAGTTTGTATGAAATGCCGTACGTCGTAAACGGTCTTAAGTTGAGAAGTTAGGAATAAATACAAACAAAGTTCCACAGAGTTGGTTTATAAAATTGTTTTTCTATAATAACTGGCAAAGTTGTAAACCTAACGGATTAGGAAGATTAACACCACTGATAAATTGTTTGTTTTTTTAAAACGGTTGGAATTAGACCATAGTAAACCGATACCGATTATGTGCTTACGTCGAATTATACGTGCAATGCTTATTGTTGACTTGAAACTTATGATGATATTATAAAAATTTTAACATTTATAAAAAAAACTATCTCGGCTCCATAAAGACCTCGCCTCCGGCTTGGTCGTCTATTCCGCCTTCAGCTTTCGGCTTCAATGACAAAGATTGCTTAATTGCATCAAAATGTACGATAGTTATAGGGAACCACAGTATCGATGAGGATCAAAGGTACCTCCTTTTTTTTTGGCAAAAATCGTTTTCTATGACACGATTCTTGATTGCAACTTTCATTTCATTGTCACTTCGTAGGTTTAAACTTTTGGAAAAAACATTACTATTTTACATTTTTTTAATTTTTAAGTATTTTTAATGGTAATCATATGAACAAGTAGGTACCGTTGACTTTAAGTTGTTTTAATGTTAAACATATCTACAAGTACCGTCGCCTGGAATAGAAAGCCAAGGTATACTAACTATAATTTAATCAGTGAATCACATTAAAAGTTAATTAAAGAATCTGAATTATTTTGAAGCTTGCTGCGTCACGATTATGAGCGAATCATATAAAAACGGAAACGTAGGCAAATTCTATTGGATAAGAGATTACTTACCATTATTAAGGAGCCCGTGGTCAAGGTGAAGCAACGGTTGCCTGAGTCAGTGCGTGGATGGTAGACCATCCATTACATAACCTAGACTTCTCCGTGCCTCGGAACGCATGTTAAGCCGTTGATCTCGGCTGTAATTTGTACATCTTTTTTTAGAGATTCAGACTCTTACTGACTAAAAACCCATCCGTGTTGCTCTTAATGCCCTTTGCGTTCCAGGGCCGCGGTGACTCTTTCGAACAAATTCCGCAACAATTTGTACATCTTAGACAGTCGCTACGGATAGTCAGAAGCCAGAAAATCTGACGCCAGTCTTGACAAGGGGCAGGGGTCGGATAGGCAGTCGCCGCAGTTAAACCACAAGCCGACCCCATCATAGTTGAAAAAAGGCTCAGCAGATTCATGAACTAAAATTGACTTACCATATTCAGCTCAATCAGCAGTATTGAAATGATTATTTTATTGGTGTGATTCTCTAAAAAGTGGTTTTTAAATAATCAATTTCAAGTACCTTTTATTACATTGTTTTTTTAGAAGTTATATCTGGTAGTAAAATTGATGATACTGCAAACTGCAATGCAAGTCTGCACGTAATGTCAGTTGTGATTAATAAGCCATTATTCGTTGTCGTTATTCTCACGATGGACCGAAAGTTAATTAAGAAATTGCTTGTTCAGCACTTAAGTTATTACTCCATATCAAATGTCTTTATCTAACAGATTACCGAATATTACTTATATCTACAAAGTTTGATCACATTAATTGTAACTTGTATCTAAGTAGGTACCTACTCATAGACTCGTAGATATGCGCTCCGATATTTTCCATTTATTGACCACAATAAATGGAACTTCATTCAGTACCAGTGTTTACGCCACTGTCTCGAGCGGTCAATCGATTTTACATGTTGAGGCGACCGCTGTAAAGTCTCACTTGATTGATCGTTTCCGGAACAATGTATAGAGCTTAAACATTGAGATGGATTCGCCAGTGCGTATGAATGAGGTGAGGAATTATTCAGGTGATGGATGACTAGGGGCGTTCACCTCCAGCTGCGGGTCTTCGACCGGCCGAGTTTCACAGCTGATCGGGCCATGCCCGCTCGCGACGTCACTCGCCTCCTGCTCCCGACGAACTTACGTTTATTAATAAACATTTTACTTTAAAGTCTTTCAGGACACCGTTATTTGTCATTTCGTATGGATTCAAACGGAATTATTCATTAAAACATACGATTCAAAGATAACAAAAGTTTACTTATAAAAGGTTATCAACTACTCAACAACAGATGGCGCTACACTCAATCTGCATGCATCACAAAATGCATTCAATGGTTAATTTAATTATTAATTATTGTATGCAAAATTAAATCCGTTTTTTCCTATTTCATAGAAATTTATTTAATACAACCTCAAATATTCATTTTTAAAATCTCTTTAAAATAAAAAACAACCTATTTAGATCGCTGGAGCTGGTTGATGACGGTATTTTTTTTTTAATGTAAAGAAAGAAAATTGACATTTTGTTTAGTGTCACTCTAAACACTTATAAGAGAATTCATGTATTTTTTTTTTCAAAATTTCTGTTTGCTTTAGTTATACACAAAAATACGAGTGTTATTATATTTTCGAAATATTTACGTATTAATTGTTTTTGAATAGACATGGTTGAGCGAAACAAATCAGAGGCAGGGCGCGACGACCTCGTGCAGCGTCGCTTGCAGGTGCTGTACGCGAGCCAAACGCGCGAACGGCAAATCTTTCTCTCGGATCTTAAGGAGTATCGCCGGGAGAAAGATAAACAATTGTTCAATAGCATTATATACGCAATAGGCCCCAAATGGTACCAAGCTCTAAGTGTGCGACAAAGGATGTCGTTAGACACTTTAGAATTATCCATTTATCAAGATTTACTCGAAGGACGTCCAGTCCGGTGTACCTTAATCATGCATAAACTTGGTCTGGTCCCTCTCCCGAGCTACTCGGAACTCATGTCTTGTGTCATTTTAGGTCGCGATGACCCTAAAGAAATGCTCGCCCAACTTTACTTCGCAACTTACGGATACCCTATAAACGGGAAACGGATTTCATACTGTCTTAATGCTAGACTTATGTTATCAGCCATCCTCTATTTAGGACTTGATAACTTGATATGTTTGCTTGAGAAGACATTTGCTCCAGATAAATCGGCAGGTGAACCTGAACCTAAACCGAAGCGGAAACCACGAGAAGAGTTACCATCTCCGTACCTTGCAAAAATGGTAGCAGCATTCTATGAGCCGCCCCGTGTCCGTCGTAAGCCGCCGCTGCCGCTGCCGGATCTGACTGTACTCAACGAGCCCTACGAGGAAGAGCCGATCATGCAGAAGCCACCACCGCCGCCTCCTCCTCCGCCACCACCGAAAAAGCGATTACCGATATCTTACTGCGAAAAGTTGGCAGGTATCAATACTATAAAGCCTCATGTACCATCGCCCACGAATCTTCCAACCATGAAAAAGTCTTTCCGAACCAAAAGCAAAACACGTTCAAGGACAAATATTTTGGAAGGCGGTACTATAAAGAAGAAGAAATACGGCATTGGCATAGATTTCCAGAAAAAAAATAAGCATCGAAAGAAACTAGTGCCCCCTTCTACTAGTTTATGGAATACTCAATACACCATAAACGGAGTTTTTCAGATTCATGGCAAGACATGTTTTATTTTGGGCAACGTTACTATACTCCCCGCACTAGGGGATCTCATCCACGGAGGTTACGCCTCCGTGAGAGGACAGTGCATCAACATACATTGCGGATTTCGAGGCCGCGCCCCTGAGCTTAAGCCTGATCCCTGTGATTGTGTTAAGCAATGGCAAGACGCTGTTTTCCAGTATGTTAAAGACACTAAATGCGACTGTGGTCATTACTTCGATTTTGGCAATGAAGGCCACTTTTCACAAGAAGAATTACCGTATTTTACAAAACCGTCAGGTCACGCCCCTTTTCAATTTAACTACGACACAATATACGATCTTGATTCACAAAAGCTTTACATAGACAAAGAATTCAAAAGGATTTGGGAGACAGACAGTATGTTGCGAGTAGACGACAGCTACGCAATTAAACTTCTAGAAAAGAAGAAGAAAAAGAAGAAGGCAGAGAAGGAATCCAAGAAGGCAGATGTAGATGACGATGAGGTAAGCAGAGTAAAGAACGTAGCATCTCAAACTTGCCTGGGAATGCAGCCCAAGGTTTCTGATTACTTAAAGTGTGCACTACGGCTCATGCGAAAGGTCAACGTCGCAGCGCGCCTGCCTGACTTGCATTTAGTTCCAGAACTCAAAGAATGGATGCGGCAAAGACTTTATGGGAAGCTTAAGGAACATGAGAGAAAAGAATACTTGCGCAAGAGCACCACGTACTGGAGCATGTTACGCACGCTAGCAATTCAAGGTTTTGGTCACGTATCTCCACCAAAAGAGCCCATTTACGGACGCCCTACCACTTGGATGCATAAGCAGAAGTTGAACGATAAGTTCAGGCAGTACACTGACAGGTACAAGCTAACTTTGTTCAGATCTCATGCTTACGTCACTAACATGTTATGGAGAACTATGTTTCAGGCAGAATTCCCTGATAAGAAATATCGTGAAATATATTTTTCCTATTTGTTCAGTAGAGTACAAGATATACAGTTAGTACATCCTTACAGTACGAGAGAGACTGCAGCAAGAAAAACTACTTTAATGAGTAAGCGATATGTTTGCCTTCCACACGGATACGAGGCAAATGCTTAGTCTCACCTAGAATTAAAAATGTGCTGTCCTTGTTTTGTTTGTCAAGTGCTGTAAGAATTACATTGATTGGATGATATATTTTGCATTATTATTTCTTAATTTGATAGGGCTGGGAAATAATAATAAAACTATAGTTTACGTAATTCATAATTTAATGTGATAATTTATATACCTGTCCAGGTATATTAACTTGAAGTTATGGCTTAAATTACATTTTCGCTGTAACTATGTTGCACAATACGACATAAATTGTGGTTCGAAACTTTTTTTATTTTGTGATACAGAATTTTTGTTTTGAGGTTTTCTCATAGTTTAATACTCCAAAGGTATTAAAAATAAATTTTGATTTCATACCACATTTAACTAATCTTATCTCTTAAGAATATTATGATACAAGTCTTATACTAATTAATTATAAAATCTATAACTTTTTATTTTATAAAATACAACACTAAGACTTCATTGCAGCGGTTTCGATTTGATCACTACAATTTAGTCTAAGGGATATTCAATCGTCTTTGGTATCATTGTTACAGAAAACAAACATGTCGACACATGGAACGAACATTTCATCCAATTTATGAGAAATACTGATATTTATAGAAAGTTAATGTCATTTAAAGCATATTTCAATAAAACTAACGAAACAATGTAACAAAAAATGATTAATGGCAAAACAAACAATTATTGCGATACACAAGTTATAAAACAAATACTATTCATATGTTATAATAACATATATTCATTTCCGTTGAGTTTATTATATTGCAACTAATGGAGATATATAACGTCGAAGAGTTCATTTAATAATATAGATAAACTGCGTGCAAATCTTGTTAATTGTGCATTTTACTGTTTGAAACTTTAGACAAGCAAAAGTAGACCATTCAATACACGAGCACACCACCAAACGGACCATTGTACCACTTGTGCGTAAAACTATGAGAATATAATTTATTTAAAGACAAGTACCGAACAGAAACGTACTGAATATTTTAAAACCTACTTTGCACATAGTGCTCGAAATAAACTATACAATGTAGTTTGGTTGCATAATGACCCATACTTTACGTAAAACATTACAATACTCGCAAATAACAATTTTCTAACGGTTTACACAAGTAGGTATATCGTCATTCATCAAAATCAAATACATCAACATCTTAGTATGCCATTAGTCATCCAGTAAAACGGAGATCATAATAAAACATAGCGCAGGGAAATATTTACGTATGTAAAGACAGCACAGTATTAACGGTATTACTATTGAGACTGGAAGAATGGAGGTTTTGATACAGATGTAGATAAAAGTGGCCAACGTATCAGGGGCGGATCCAGAATTGTCGTTTGGGGGGGCTCGACCCCGCTGAGGGTGGGTTTTAGCAAAGTAAACACTAAGAAAGCACATAACATTTTATTTTACTTAACCTATAACAAGCCTCCTTGGATAACTTTTCTTAACTTCTTCAATGACCTCGTTAGATTGTAGACTATCAAATAAATCTGGGCCTTTTGGCTTGAGACCCTTCGCCAACCCCCCCCCCCCCCCTGGATCCGCCCATGCAACGTATAATATTGATGTTTCCGTCCATCGCAATTGCTTGCGAATCGTCTTATCGTATTGAAATGGGTGACATTGTCATCCTACCTCATTGGTGTTTAAATAAAAGGGGAGAAAAGTCATACTGAGACTCTATTTGTCTTTTAAAACGTTCCCTCCTTCGTTCCTTATCAGGACCAAATAAATTAATTTTCCTTCTTTATTGCCGACCTGTATCCACATCTGTGTGTGAAAAAAAGCGTGTTATATCTGCAGCTCCTGGTGTGAGTGGGGCTGGTGCGGCGCGGGGTGGGCTGGATGCGGCGGCTGGTGGGGCGGGTGCGGCTGCGCGTGCGCAGGTGGGGCACGCTGCTGCAGGTGCACGAGCGCGGACAGCAGGCGCGTGTTGGCCTCGTCCAGCGCCGCAATGCGATGCTCCTGCGCCTCGATCACGCGCTGCTTGTGCGAGAGCGCGGCCGCCATCTTGCGCTGCTCGCGTCTTAGCTCTTCTTCTACGCAGATCAACCTGGAATTAGAAGCATACGGTGATATTATGTGTGAAAATGAGTTTTTTTACAATACAACGCGTAATGAGTATCCATATGTAATTTAGTTTTTTTTATTGTCTTATCGTCATTAGTACTCTACTACTGAAAATAAAAATATAAGTTGGAATAACTACACAACTAGCAACCGTTGACTTCGAAATCAGCTGTTGTTAAAGTGATTAAACATGTGATTAAAGTTCTTTTTTTTCATATTTTGATATCTATAGCATTGGCGGAGTTTCGCTAGTAAAGTGTCACTCAGTCTGTCTTCTACTGGTACTGGAAAATATTTTTACTTCAAATTTGGAAACTATGCTACAGTTGACTTTATATGCTCATGACATGAAAAATATTTACCTTGAAATAATAGCCTTCATTTTGGCGTCAGTGTGGTCGACTTGTCCCGGTTCAGCTGGCCCCAACCTTCCCCGTAAAAGTTCCACTGAACATTTTAACCTTTCGATTTCGCGTTCGTACTGGAAAACAAACGACAAGTTGGTATTCTGGGTCATGTTATGATCAACTCCAAGAAGATCTGGTTGGCATATTATGGAGTAAAACATAATAATAAAAATAATTGCATTTACATAATTGTAAATTTTGGCTACCTGTTCAATGGTCCTCTGGTGTTTGGAGGCGCGTCGCCTGCCCGTCGTGCTGTAGAGCGTGTCCTCGAGCTCGTCGGAGCTGTCGGTGAGCTCGCGCGCCGACTCCAGACTCAGCCGCCGCTGCAGCTTGTCCCGCGCGGGCAGCTCCCGCGCCGCGCCGCTTGCCTCGCTCGACTGCGACTCGCGACCGAACATCACCCTCGAAGGAGACTCCCGCCTTTCCCGAACGCCATAGTATTCCTGATGCCTCTCCAAATCTTCATTCACTCTACTGCTTGACATCTTTGCACCAGAATACGTTCGATCCAGCGGATAATTCGTCTCTGGAATAACACTCTCTGTCATCGAATATTTCTCGGGAGAGTTCTTGGAGTTCTCCATGTTGTAGAGCGCCTTCTGGCTTCGTGAAATCTGTAACCTGTACATTTCTTTGTTCACTTCCTCTACGTTCGAGTCGGACCTGCTCATGGGGTAGCCGGAGTCGGTGGAGATGTGGTGAGGCTTGCTTTCGTACAGCGATTCTCCTCTTTGTCCAAAGTGTTTGAAGTTGAGTTGATTTTGATTCGTGGAGTAAGAGAGCATAGGGTTTGTTCTGGGCATTCGCGTCTTACTACTCTTTCGTAGACTAGGCGAATTGCTCGACGACTCATCGTCCCGTATCCTCGGGGAGTGACTGTGGTTGCTCCTCTGATACATTTCATCATAACTACAGTTATCTCTGGCGAGTTTTCGGTGGGAATTGTTGCGATTCTGTTGGTCATAGTTTCTACTATCCTCGTTGAAGTTAGTAGAACCCTCTTCAGAGTTTGTCTCGACGTTGTCTGTGCTCAAACCCTCCTCATCTATCGATGAACTGGATGAGCCACAAGGACAACGTTTTGAATTTCTGTTTTCATTATTCTTCTTCTCCTGCGCCTGTCGGTTGTCATCCATGTTGTACACTGGATTTGTGAACACTAACGGGGCTACCTTTGGATTTGCATTGGCGTTTGTGGGTGTGTTATCCGCAGTTGTGAAATTTTGGATACCATACTTTTGGATGTCATAGTCAATTTTCTGTTGCACTGGGCTCTTTGGATAGAACTTTTCGTTTTTGCTGTCGTAATACTGTTTGTCTCTCTGCTTCTGGTAGTTTATTTGCGAGTACCGACTCATGGGCTGTCCGCCATTCTCGTATGGCTGATGATGGTGCGCCGTGTTCTCAATGGGACTTGAACTTTGGCTGTACGTGGCGATACTTTGGTAGCCAGAACTAGCTACGTTTGACAATCCACTGATGGAAACGTTCGAACCGTTGTTTGTGTAATTAGCTTTATTCCCATTTACAATATTATTGTTATTTGAAATAGACTGCGACAAGTTCTTTTTGTTCATGATGAGTTTGTCTTCGACTATTTCTGAGTCATCAGCGTACTTCAAGAGGTCGGACAGTTCCTCTAGCGTGGCGGTTTCCTTCATGATGTTCTGCATGTCATTGGAGCAGTAGTTGTGGTTGATGCTGTCGCTGCTGGGTGACCTCTCCGTGCTATTGTAGTTTGAGTTGTGGAAGTGCGATTGTTGGTTGTTATAGTTATTGTTAGGTTTGTACCTCTCCTGGAACCTGCGCTCTAGGCTTTCGCTGATACCGTTGCTAATGCCTTTAGGGTACTGGTCGGAGCCGAATCCAATTTGCACGACTTTGAGATTGACGCAATGCTCTTGGTTATTGTACTGCGAGCTGTATCTGTCTGGGTTGACAGACTGGCTGACGGGACTGGAGCCGTAGCCGTTCCTGGGCAGCGTGGCTGACCGTAGGTTGAAACTCGGTGACTTTGTGACTGCTGCATATCCAGGCTTGTATTTGGACTCCTCGGCGTTGGACTTCGACGGACTGATGTTGAACTGCACGCCGTTCTTGTTCATGATGGGCGAGCTGTGAGCGAAGTTGTTGTTGAGCTGGCCGTTGGTCGTGGGCTCGGTGGGCTGCTTCGTGGGAGTATTGCACGTGGGGTCGTTGAACCTGGAGATGCAAATATTATATCAATGGGATTTTGCTTTGTAGGTACCAATCGATTTCAGTTGTATAAATATGTTATGAGGTTTACCTAAAGATGTTATCAGCAGCAGGGGGCGGAGGAGAACTGATGTCATTGCTCAGTAGCCTCTTGCTCAATTCATCGAGAATGTCTGACAATGGATCCAACTCCTGAAAAAAGAGATATAATAATTATGGTGAATGACTACTTACAAAGCAGATGTTCAAGTATTCGAAAATGATGAATAATGTTTTATGAATAACAAAATGGAGAGTTTTGTTCTCAAATTTAAGTCTATCAATAGTTATATATAGTTGAAACAAGAGTAATATCATCAAATCGGGAAAAAAAGTTTTCTTCAATCATTTATAAGTAGTAAACATACCTGTATCTTATTAGCAGGCAGCTTAGGCAAGCTGTCAACAAGCAGCGCATGTAGCGTCGCAAGTTGTTTGCCGAGGTCCACGTGCGGGGCCCACTCGGGGTCGGGCTCCACGGCCTCGCGGGGCCCCTCGGAGCCCGGGTTGGAGCCCTGGGACGCCGCCGAGTTGCGCTTACTGCCATCCTGTTGTTGCTGTTGCTGGTTCTGCTGTTGTTGAGCCAGCTGCTGCTGATCTTGAGGACGCGTCTGCCGATAATAATGAGAGTATTTACATGATTCACTTTTACGCCATCTAAATATTGGGCTCATTTTGTATGACTTTCACTGGTTTTATTATGTGGTGCTCGCGATGAAAACTCAAGAGAAATAAGTCAATTTTCAAGCACGTTCGGGGTTTTATAGTTACCAAAGTCGTTATCGCGAAACGTGACTAAAAGCCAAGTTCGGATAGTACAATATTAACTATGTCAGGAACATCATATTGAGTTACAAAAATTTATAAAGTCTATATTTTATGCGACTTTTAAGTCTTTTTTATGGGAGTTACACACTGGCCCTTTCCTGCGAGTAGTTCTCTACGCACGTTCCTATACTCATTTGTTTTTGACAGGCTTAGTGTCAGGGATTGCAAGCTCGTATCAAATCTGACAGGCTTCTGTAAAACCCACTGTTAAGGACAACAAGTCCGGTATGAGCGAGTTCTAATTTTATTGAATCGCAAACACGGGATGAATATGCCTAGATCTGTAACCGATAAAATTATAAGATTTTATTTTTTCTAGGCATAATGAAATTCCTAAACATCCTTATGTTGCTTCGTTCTTATAAAATTCGGTACTCACCGAAATCGCCCTGAGGAACGCCTTCATATTGGGCGCCTCCTGCTCCAGAAAGTCGTTCAGGAACTCCATGAAGGCCTCCTTGCCCTGGAAGCGCGTGAAGTTGGCCAGCGTCTGCAGGGTCTTCGCCACCAGCGTCAGGTTACGCGCCGCACGCTCGTTCGGGTACTCTGCAATGGAGTTATGTTATAGCTTGGCTTAAAAAAAAAACTGTTGAGATGGAAGATGAAGCCGTATCAATTGATGCTGTCAAGCTAAACAAAGTTGAGAACCCACAGTTTGTCAACGAAGAAATGAAATGTGTTATTGAACCGAATAAAGTTTGAATTACTTATTATTTTATTGGGCCAAAAATAACGATATCCCATGAAATCAGATTCAAGCAATGCGTGTTCTTTAGAGCATAACCGATCTCAAAGGATATATTCAAGTAGAAAGCTGGCAGCTGGTGCCGGTCAGCACGAACCGACTCCAAACAAATCAGATCTGAGTTTGTCGAAACACAGATAAGCAAAACAATCTATTATACCTATTCAAGTAGTACTCGACAATTTTGTATCTTTGTTTGATGGATTTACTATTAATACTTACCATGTGTGATTCCAAAGAGACTTGGAGACAGTATAGCTGGACAAAGGAAGCGAAGGAAGATCGATGCACTGATCAAGTTGTCCGAGATGTCCTCTCGACCCATCGCCGTCAACCTGCAATGGAAATGAACATGGGTTTATTGCATTTTTTAGAAAGCAGTCAATAGTCGTAATGTTTTAAGCAGTGCTGAGCTTAGAGCGGTGGCTGGGATAGTTAAAGGAGTTACTAAGGCGGTAATAAGGATCTCTTCTCATGAATTCGTATGTCGAAGAAGTCTCGCAACTGTACTGGACCCACGTGTCGGTTTAGGGCTCGCCCTCTCTTAAAGTGAGAAGGCCTGCCTGCTTCCTTGCAGAACTTAACATGCTGATATCCATCAAATACATCACGTAAGATCTGGCAAGATAATTTTCAAACGTGAACATGTCCAATAAAAGCTTTGGTTACACTGGGGTACAAATTCGACAGACATGTCGCGAAACAGCGACAGCGACCGCGTCCTCATTTCACAAATACACACAGGATAAACGTTCCCTAATGAAAGCGGGACTTTAAATGATCTCACCTCTCCCGGAAGGTAGCGAAGCAGTCCCTCAGCGGCGGCGGGAAGCGTGGCGCGGAGTGCGCGATGGACTTCCACGCCAGTGTGACGGCGTCCCTCAGGGCGGCCTGCTGTCTGCGCAGCGCGGCCGCTCCGCCCGCGCGCAGAGGGTCCACCTCGCACTCGGCTGCGCCTGCTCCGGCCGCCGTTTGAACCGCCTCGCATAGCGTGTCCTGGGAAAAAGAAATTATGGTCAGTATTCTCAAAAATAATCAGACAGTAGATACCAAATGCCAGGAAACAACTACGTGGGATGAGTCTGACTCGCCCAGGAGGTTCAAACAGTGGACAATTGTCATATAATGATGTCCCAATAAAATTAAAAAAAAAAACAGGCACAGTCGCAAACTGCACCCATTGCGCTTTAAAATATGACGTGACATTCTTTCTGTAATTGTGGAATAAAAAGCGTTACCATGATATTCAATTGCAATATTATTATAACACACAACTGCAATTAGGTTTGCATGACAGAGCACTCATGTTCACAATCGCAATGTGTAAATTAAGAAATTATTTTGAACCCATAACTCGCTGTTGTTTTCATGGGGGATTTTCCCCTATAAAACCAATATCATGAAGTAATTCAACCCCAGTTTTACAAGAATCTGTAATCATCATTTCTCTAAACATGCATCCTCTATAACCAGTTGATTGCTGACCTGCAAATACTGGTCGCCCACGAGCTTGAGGTAGGCCTCCATGCTCTTGGTGGCGAGTGAGTTCCCGCGGAAGGTGAGCGAGTGGTCGCCGGTGCGCCGCACGTCCAGCGCCACCACGTCCGCCAGGTAGCGCGGCGCTAGGCCTGCGCCCGCCATGCACAGCACCAGCGCGCATCCGATGTCCTCCTTGGCTTTTACACCTGTAAGGCAAAAAAATGCACCCATTAAATTTCTCTCTGCTTTTGCCAGAAACTACGCAAGAAATCGGAAGATTAAAGGCTAAAACAGCGACTCACCAATAACAGGCTCCAAATATTCACACAGCCTCCTATAATTCCTCTTGAGATAGTCCAGGAACCGGGCGTAGTGGTCGATGGGCAGCACGTCCACGCTCTGGTAGCGGCACTTGATGCGCAGCGCGGGCGCCGGCGCCGCGGGCGACTGCGGCTTGTCGATCTCCGTCAGGGGGTACCACCGCTCGTTGAGGTATCGGGAGGATACGTCGTCGACTGGGATGCGGACTGTACCTGGGGATGGGAATTTTGATGGTTAATATAAATGAATAAAATAAAAATAGCTTCTTCATCTAGCTCGACTATAGGTAGTCCTTTAGGCACCAGCACTGAGATTTCGACTAGTGCTAAGTCTGCTACCAGTGCGACGTGCCAAGTACCAATCAGCACTGGGCCCGTTCCGTATGGTAGATTAGAGAGCCCTACTCGGAGGACGCCTGTGCTCCAGAAGGGGGAACCTAATCGGCTGATTATGCTATTTTCGTTCCATGAACTTGAAAACCTCACTGTAGTCATTAGTGACAGACCCTAGATTTTTGTATTTATCAGCAAAATTTCTATAAAGGCATTTAAAAACTTAATAAAGGTTTTTGTAAAATTGCTCATCTGCGATTTTTTTCAGTCATCATTTCAGTCCAGAATCACCCACTGCTAGCTAAAGGCCTCCCCTTTCTTCTGCCGTACTTCGCAGTTCCGTGCGTCCCTCCCTCAATCAAGTGTATTTTTCGACTTTGACGATTTCGTCAACTCAGCGCCGCTTTGACCTTGACCACCATGCCCTTGCTTACAGAACAAACAAAAGAAAAACTGTCTCATCGAAAATAATAACAAAGCAGACTTACCAACAAGCGCATGTTTGTCTCTCTTCCGCGAGCGCCGCTCGGGCTCGCGGTACACGTTGACGTGTATGGCGCGCACCGCGGGCAGGCTCGCGAACTCGTACACCTCGCCCCAGAAGCATAGCTCCGTCTTCAGCTTTGATGATGACCTATAATTACAAACAAAATTTATTCGTTATATTGGTCAATAAATCAGGTTTCGTTGTCTTGTTACTTAGAAATATTCTACAGGACTTTGCGCCCTGTAGAGAAGAGAATAGACGCTTTTTCATGGGCTGTATGAATTTGTGGTATAATAATTTGAAAAATCACAATAATAACTTGACTTTCACCAGCCGACACGCAGGGGTTGAACTATGACTTATAAAAAATCGCCCAGTCTCCTTGACAATAAGTAAAAAACGTCGTCAGAAACGCGTCAACGAGTGCCACAAAAACAAAAATTTCGCGCTAATTTTAGTAATAATGCAGTCTTCAGTACCCACAACATTTAACATTTTTATTAATGATATATATAATTAATTTTATAAAAATGTTCAACGACTAGACAAATATTATTTTGAGGGATAGTCATTTCAACCAACATAAACACATTTCTACCATAAAAATAAAGTTGTTTGCAGAGCTAGACTTTCCTATGCGCTGTACAACTAGTTTGCTGTTTACGAGGAAAAGAAAACAAGTTAGGGTCATGCAAACACTTTCTGATATGACCTAGGCATATTTGCACAGTATTCATACGGTCGAAGTCGCGATAGGTCACAGGTAATTATAGTTTGTTTTATGCTATGCATGACGATAGCGCTGCCGTGACCGAACGATTGTACATGCTGCATTAAGTATACTTGATTAAAGTAAACGTAGAAAGTGTTTAATCAAGTTTGTGCCCAGAAAAGGAGAATTTTCGTATGCACAAACAATTGTTTTATTAAGTGGGGAGCTATACAATGTCTTTTAGTTGGAACTACTACTGTTAGGCAATTAGACATGGGAGAGTAAGGTTTATCGAATCGCACGAAAGCCCTAAATGACATAAGACTTTACTGGGATCATCGAAAGGTGAGCCTTAAGAAGAGATAATAAGAATAAGAGACAAATCATTATCTTGACACTTTTAACAAGATTTATTTATTTAAACATTATGTACAGTAGTAGTACATGGGCGGACTTAATTCAACAAGACATTCTCTATCAGTTAACCTTTGGGTTAAAAGACTACACTGTGGTAGGTCCCTATAGCATCCTAATTGCGTAATTTAAAAAAATCGGATATTCTTTCACATTCAAAAGTAATTCCAGATCCATTGCTTCATATGTTTGAAAAATCGTTGATGCTCGACAAACTAAAACACGCTATGAATTCGGTTGAACACAAAATTACGCAATTGGAATGCTGGTCAATGTCAATGAGATTCTATTACTACCATGTACGTAAGTGTATAGTTACCTAGCATATAACGTATCGTCGAGCAGGATCTCGCAGTAGTATCTCTTCTTGGGCGGGATGGCCTTGGCCTCCAGCAGCCACAGCTTGACGGTCCGCTCACATCGGCGCGTGCGCAATTCCTCCGGTCGCGCCGCTTGCCGCAAGCTGGTGAATAAACAAAGATGCACTGTTTTAGCCAACCGTTTAGATAAAGTTGATGACCAATTGGAATAATAAAAGTTATGCCTGAAGCAATTCCGTTCTTAAAAGGTACTAGAATGATCCCGATCGACCACAGTTGGCCCTATAGGGCGAAAAGTGGTCAAATAGGGCGAAAAGTGGTTAGCAATAAGTTTAAAAATAGCCGACCGAAAACTTTCGCACATTTAAGGTTCAATAACATAGCAACAAAGACGAAACAATTAATATCCTAGACAAACATCTCGTTAACAATAACAACAAAGCACACACGTTTAAGATAACACTTGATTTTCCCGATCATTTACTAATGAGTGTTAACTTTTATCGGACTCATTACAACGCGGCAACGTCATGACATTTCTTTAACCTTAAGTTTTACTTACAACTTAACACACGAAGGCATTAAAATTGAATGATACTAACGAAACACACAACCCATAAAAAGTTTTGTCAAGACCATTCTTTTAGCATCGTGAGGCAACCAGCATGCCCTTTTTGTTCTGGATGGGAAATCATCAAGTGACTTCTTCCGCTCTGGGCGGATCGGAAGGGAGTGTCAGACTCTTACTGACTACACCGTGTTCCTCCTAATGCCCTTTGCGATCGAGGGGGGCTACTCTCTAAGCCCGAAGTCCGTTGTTTTGAGCTTAGTTGCGGGCGTATTCTAGTCCGTATCACCTACGGACTTACGATTATTTCTGAAGCCCGAAACTACGGACTTCGGGTTTAGAGAGTAGCCCCCCTGGGCTGCGGTGACTCTTTCGAACAAATTCCGTAACCCTGGCATAAAACCTAGCATCATGCCTTAGAATCAAACATTTCTTCCATTCCGTACTAGGCTCGCATGGTGGATTACCCACTCCCTCTCTCAGAGAGGAAGCCTGTGTCGCAGCAGTAGAAATATTAAAAACTGATTATGTCAAGCTATGCTTATAACAAGAGTAACTCAAGCTTCCGTAAGGTGTTCCTATACAAAGCTACTTAGCTATAATATCTTTATATCAAACCAATTAACCTGTTACCCCTGTGGGTGGTACTTAGAAGCTCTGCCTACACCTTCGGGGAATGCCAGCTGACGTTACAAAGAAAGTTACGTTTACTTTGTACATGATATTGATTGATAACGACATCGACGACCCACTTTATAGAGAGTTGAAGGGAGCAGTTTTATGAAAACGAACCATTGCTATTGTAGACATTTAGTAGTCAATAAACAAGTTAAAATCTCTGTCAATTTACATGATGGTAATTATTAACTATCTAGAATTCTAGATAATCATTAAGATCATCTTCTTGCCCCAAAAGGCACCTAAACAAATATTTGGGGCTAACGCAATATCTCCATTCTTTTATGGAAATACCTCATATCTTTCAGTCGTCATTTCAGTAAAGGTACACTTTCTTCCACACGACTCATCCATATTATCTACGGTCTGCCTGTTTTATAGCTATTCAGATTTATACTCAACACATTTCTGCATTCCGCATCGTAGGTCCATACTATGGTAAGGCTGATATTGTATCTACCTGTATATCCAGCGGTCCCGCTCCTTTCGTGAGGCACAGGCGAAGTAACGAGGCGCCCGGCTCTCTGCACTGAGCGCGAAACAATGTGGCCTGCCCAAAACTGATGAGTGGAGAGATCTGATTTCTACCTGAAAACGACAAATAGAAAAGTCTGTAACATTTACATTTTCAAAGCGTCCAAATAACCCTAAGGTTTGAATTCAACTGAAAATCTGCTTAAACGAAGCAAACTCGCTAGGCATGATGGTTGGACGAACGGCATGTGTCCGAACTTACGAAAGTTCCGACTCAAAGCATGCCAACGACGGCATGCCATTAACAAACAAAGTCTAGCGGTGAACACCAAAATTGTTTACGTGCCATTCACTAAGGTTGGAAAACCGACCCCCACTCAAAGCTTAATAGATAATTCAAGAAATATGGCTTGCACTAACTAATTTTATTATCTTTGTACCAGTTTTCATCTAGTTAAATTAACTAGACAAGTCTTAATGAAACTTCCTTTCACTGGATTTAGATTAAACGGATTGAATATTGAATACGCACTTGATTAGGTGGTCCCAAATCCATGGTGGAAACGGCGGGTGAATGTGCAGACAGGAGGCTTTCGTGAGATCTGAAACAAACAGATTTGATTACCGTTAGAGCTGTGCTCTTCAAAGGGATTACTTGGGCGAGAATTGAACGACGGATTTTGGTTTCCCATGAATGTCGGTAGAATTTTCAGTGGCTACTATAAAAAGAATGGTAAATGATAACTTGTGCTTACTCTACCGAACATTTGTATGATCTTGTTTTGATTTGGTAAGATCAGAAGTTGTGAACAATAACCGTTCCTTTTAATCCTTCTACAGCTAAGCAAGCCCAATTCAGGAAGAGCTATTCCTTTACAGTTTACGACCTCCATTGTTTATGTAAACGTTTACATTTCGTGAGCCTCCCCATCTGTTAGACGAATAATAATAGCTTCAATAAGCATCGGTCGATTTAAAGCAGGCGTTAATCGACCGCCACAAGTAACACTATTTAATTAGGTCTCGATGAAGTTGTCGTGTTTGTGTTGGGAGGGAAGTAATTAAGAACATTTGGTAAATAGCCCTGGGGCAGATGGGGCGGGGCGACACTCCTACACGTTGAAATACGACACCAAACAACCTGGATAACGTTTTATAGTCACGACATATCGCTAAACACACTTGACAGCTGTTTTACGGACTAATTTGCGTCAGGATATACGACAAGCCTTGTATAGCCCCGTTTTTGCTATCCAATTTGCTGACTATAAACTCGAGCACACTTCATTGCTCCGTAAACGCTATATTTCGAAACTTTTACGACACAGCAAACTTTGCGATTATGCGTACGGATCAAGTGGTGGCTAGACTTGTTGGATTTCTAAATATTATAGATAGTAGACCTATGCTGATGAGGAACAAAACACGTTTCTAATAATAATGTTTAAGTAAAACTTAAGGAATATTTTCATACATAACGTGTTATGTTTTGATGGATAACAATAACATGGCGAAACATTACGAAGAAGCTTCGAAATGAACTTAACCGACTAGATATTATAGGAAATCCGTAACTTAATGGAATACGATTTCGCAATAAGAATTTGGGGCTGTGTTTTACGACCACTATTTCGTCGGAAGTACAACTGATACTTCTATCATAAACTAAGTTATGACGTGAGAAGAGGGATGTTTCGTATCACACAGATTATTTTATTCGCGTCATAAAACGAGGTATTGTTAACAACAATACGTTTTCTAGTAATCCGCTGCAATAACGACATTTTATTGACTTCAATAAACTTGGTAGATGGGGGATCAACAAACTGTGACAGCTGTTCTGTGAGAGAATAAAAATGAAATATTCCTGAGAACACTTTCTTCAAAGAAAACAAAATCACGCTAACGTGACTCGGATCAATTCTTTGTTTAATCTAAACTTCAGATACTCTTGTCTTGTCTCAAGTTGTATCATTTGAGAATCTCATCAGTTTCCAACCATTGTTATGGTTAGACACGATTTCAGGATACTTCTAATAAATACTGACACGACGTGACGTCGCAACTACATACTATAAGAAAACTCCTACACCTAGTTCTTGAATATTCGCAGGGAGTTTAACACTAAGTACATAATATACACATAATACCAACCTTGATGTCCGCAAGGCATGTGTAGGTGGATGAGTGGGCGCGGCGGCCAAGGCTCGTTCCCTCTCGAGTTTGGTCGCCGACTTGGTCCTCTTGAGGGGGTTGCTCCTGAAGGATCGCTTCGAGAAGAAGAAGGAGGCGAGGCGGGAGGGGCTGTGTTGCGCCTGCGCACCCGGCACCGGCGTGCTCGGTGCAGAGCCGCGCCGACATGCTTTTTCATATGAGGTATCTGTAAATTAAGAAAATAGTCAGAAACTGTTGGTTGTACAATTTTCACACTGGGGTAAACGGAAAAAAAGTTTAGTAAAAGTAAAACATTACCAACACAGCCCAACAAATTATAAAATAAATACTGCCTCATATCCGTTTGATCGAACTACACAATTGACACTGATTTACAGTCAACCTTGCAAGAAAATTACTAGAACTGTGTTGCCAATGCGCATGTAATGATCGCGAGGTTTCACATTACGGCGACACATTACAGATAGATATGTAATGTGATATCAAGTACACAGCAGTAGCCATGTACGGCGTGGTTTCCGCCGGAAGTTGCGCGCACGCCGCCCGTGACCGCTGCGCATGCGTCGGCAAATGTATGACAAAAAGTTTTAAGCCACAAATTATTATGGTGTCCGCGTCCAAAATATGTATTATACATTCAGCGATCTGTTTTTGTTCAGAGCCTTATAACTTGAATTAGACGGCCGTTTCTCTGAACGAATACTACGCTACGCTTACAAAAACCATCGACTTTTTAAAATATTTTGGTCTTGGAAATACGATAGTCTTCATACCGACAATAAATGTTTACGACAAATATTTGTGGCCACTATTAAATGCGATGGCTGTTTATGGATAAAGTTTCATGTTTGTTTTGGTTCGTGCCACAAAACTATTGTTTACGAAGTTAATTCTGTAGTATAATAAATGTGGGAACGCAAGGGTAGCAACACAGCCTGCAGCGTCAACGACTTCGACGTGTGAAGCAACAGATATTCTTTCTAAGTCATTATCGTAATTACTTCGGTTTACGTGTAATACTGTGAGTTATGGGCTGCGGCCCCTGTTTACTGACCGGTAGCAACTACACAGGTGCCGATATTAGGAACACTGTTAGTAAGTAAATGCTACTGTTTCAAATAAGGTGCCAGTCAAGCGCAAAACCGTTTGAAGTGAAGTAAATTATTTGAAGTGAACAGCAGCGACTGTCGAGACGCGACAAAATGCACTAAGTCATAGTTTTCATGGCTAAATCTTATTGTTGTCTAGAGGTCTTCGACGTAATTTTAGCAAAGGTTACCTATTAAGAAACTCGGAAAATCATTATCCTTTTCCATTACGACGTGAAGACTTGGCAGCAGCGTGGTTCGGTCCGCTACATTTAGAAGCAATTATTTAAAAATGCCTGCGGAGTTCTCTGCGCAATCATTATGCGTACTTTGATAAGACGGCGACGATAACAGACCACGAGGAAGTGCAACGCGGCGATACGATAGTGACGGTACATTAGCTACATTTTTATGTTTGTATTCCGAACATTCATGTACCTAGAAGAAGGTACCACATTGTTTTGGAGGAGCGATCGACTCGATTTTGTGGCGCAGCGATTTTGAGCTAAAGACGTGTGGCGAATATTAATTAATAGTAACGCTAATATGTACAGTCTTTTGTTTACATCTTTTCCAAGTTAGCCAAGTGACCCATTAACTTACGAAACTAAATTGGACCTAGATGTGACAAAAGCAATGCTAAATGTTTAAAGTTTGTCCACCTTTGACACACACTAGAGAATTACATGGTCTCTATAAAAATAAATATGGACGTGTCAAGAAATGTCTGGTACTGGTAAATAACCTACAGAGAAGCCACAAAAATAACCCTAGCTAAAAGTAAAATATACGTAGTTTGATATCAAAAACGGGAAACACTCCGTGCATTCGTAGTCATAATCCTTTGACATATTAAGAGGATGATGACACGGGGAATGTACGCTACAGTGACATGGGATTCCGTACAATCTTTTTGCACCAAAGTAGAACCACATACCTGTAGGTAGAATCGTTAAGGAAAAAGTACACCATAGCGGTGATTTATGTGTTACTAAGCATTGTTCTCTCTGCCATCATCGTCTTCGTTAATCTATTATTAGAATTCTCACACCTATGGGAATTTTTAATTGCAATTTAGTAAAATGTTTTATAGGATTCAACTCAGATGTAGAATTCCTATGTTTTTCTATCCTTGGAAATAAAAATTATGACTCGGATTCACTCTATGATTTCCAGTTCCAGTAACCACAAATCAAGTACCGATTTACGTTGTACTAAAGAACCATTTGAATAAACCATTGTTTATAGCGACAGTCACTTAGATATAATGGGCTTTGAATAACAAGATGACTTCCACTTTTCGTAATGCCAACTTTAAGACATGATATATCGTTCGCTAAAGGCCTTCGCTTCAGATCCTTGCCATGTAATTAGAGGGCATTGTTTGCCGTTTGAACAGCAGAGTCTAGTGGTTAATACCATACCCTGGTAGGATAGTTCGAAAGTGTTAAGTCATCCGTATTAGGTACTCGCTTAGGAAGGGCTTTCAACCGCTTTCTCCTCTCAAGTGTCTGGCATTGTCCACTAAGTGCTCCCGTCGGTACGGTGTTAGGTGGTCGATCAATATACCTAACCTAGTACGTATACCACGTTAGGAACAATTATATCTAGAACATGTTACTTATCGTGCTTACTCTGAACAGTAGTAGCAACAATATTATAGGTGAATATTTAAATTAATAACTGCTGAAATGACTTCTACACATACCTACGCATTATAAGTGAGGATTGCTTCTAACTGACTCATAATTTTGTAATCGTAGCTAATTTATTTTAGAAAGGATCTCAGTTATTCATTCAATGTTAGTTATTATTTGACGATCAATGTCAAACACGCGCACGCCTCCATATTTCACTTTACGCAACGAAGTTAAACGCGCTGTTTCTATTATGGTATAAATTATGGTCAACGGGCAGAGCCGATGGGAAGTAAATTACAATTTACTCAAGGTTGGAATGAACAATAATGTTTGTGAAGGCAAATATCTTACCAGAGTGTACAGCTACATCATCGTCCACGTCAAGGTACGCTCGCCGTAAGCTCATAGGGCTGTTAGCCATTTGAGCTTCGTTTTTCTTAATCAGAGCACAAATCACTTCTGATTCGCCCCCATTACTATCTACAAATTTATCATAATTTTCAGTCAAGTCCGTCACTACAGCGGCATGTTCGTCGAGCCCCTCTTCGATATGTCTCGCAGTTATACTGCGCAGTAAGGAGTTGCTTCGCGACAATTTTGTGCTTCGAGATCTTCGAATAAAATTCAGTCCAGACATTTTTCCTGGACTTTTATTAGGACTCTCCGGAGTGACAGTTATCCTAGGTGTTCTAAATATAGACGTAGAACTACTGCTGCCTCTAATAGGCGATGGCACATTGAGATTTTGTGGAAGTGTTTTAGATTTCTCCTTCGCAGGAGACAAAAGCTTTGGCGAATCAGGTATAAGTGACAAATTAGAATTCATTATAGAAGATTTCGAGGGTATTTTGCTTCCAATGTTCGTAGTGGAACTATTCAGTTTGTTTGATGAAATTGATCCACCGATCGGTGAAAATATCCGGTCGTAACGAGGTTCGCACGATGTCGTGCTTCGTAATCTCGGCTTGGTATTTTTCATGAGATTGCTTTGGGCGACGAGTCTCGGGCTCGTCAGATCACGATGACCCAATCTTGTCAGCGCCTCGTTAGAGCTCGCCGTTGATGACAAAGGCCGACGAAACCGTCTTTCTGGACTAAGCGCCCCGATGTCACTTTCACTTTCAGTAAAGGATGAATCACCCCGAGATGGGATTCGCAATCTGCCGATGTCTGACGCATTCCTCCTTTTAGGTTTTGTCGGGCTGCTATCTATATTTTCGCCAGATATTAGAGCTTCTTTTTCTTCTGGCGTCAAGGGCAAATAGTTATCGAAGCTCTCAAACAATGGCACGTAGAAGACAGAACGTCGTCGCGCCGGCTCGTCGCCGCCGTCGGAGGCGCTGGGGGACAGCGCACTGGACATGGCGGCTGGCGCGCGCGGCGGTCGCGGCGGATGCACGCTGCGTTAACGCCTGTTGGCCTCCGCTAAGTTCTGTCGCCGCATCGCCGCCGCCATTCGTTTCACTGTTCCTCTTCTAGTGATCCTTTTTCTGATTTCATTTCACACTTCGCAACTGTTAATTGAAACCCAGAGTGCACTTTTGATTATACTCACTGTTTTAGTTCACTTGAAATTACTCGTTCTACAAAACAAGTACGTAAATGTTGGAGTATTACAAGGCCGTACAAACTCATAATGGATACTAAACATTTTTCGCGTCTATGATGAAACTAACGAATAACCGAAAATGATTAGCGGCAAGTGTGATAAGGCAAAGAGAACTGATTCATAAGTGGGTGAGGTACATAATGTATACAAGTATTGATCGAAGTAAAACTGTTTTGTTTTATCAACTGGCGATAAGATTATGCACTAACAGCAACCAATGAAAATGTCGTATCGAATCAATGGAAGGAGGCCAAGCAAATGTCACACTTGTACTTATAAATTAAATTACAAGTGTTATAATCGCGCCTGAGAACTAACATTCTTTAAAACATGGAAAGTCAACTTTTAATAATATGTCGGAAACCAAACACAGCATATTAATTAGCAATGATGAACAAGAAGGCGCAATTCCCCATAACGTGACATGTAAGTAATTGTATGGACGGCCGTAAGCGCGTGAGCGAAAATAGGAATATTATTAGGGCAACATGTGCGTTCGTTTGTGTTTGTGCCGAGGAGTGGTGACTGGTGGGTGTCGTGCGAATATATTTAGAGCCCTAGCCCATAGCTATACGCACTCGCAATTAGCTTACGACATACGAATCAGTTTAATTTAATTAAAGCACGCGTGTATACCGAACATTTTGTTCAGGGCGTAAAGACTATGATTTATTCAAACTCGTTTTAATTTGAAGGTGATCGTTTAATGGCTTTTCAGGTCAAACATTCATTCACTTCCGCGTAGCTGGAGTGCATGCAGTTACAATTTTTGCTTTCCTAATCAAAGAAACTCAATTTTTCATAATGACATGTTTCCTACATTAAGTAGGTCTCAGCCATCACGATGGTAATTTGTACAATCATAGTCACGACGTGTTAATGACTACAAGTTTGAGCGCCGCTGAACTAAGCACACTTTAATAATCCCGGAATAGCATGCAGCCCATCACTCAACTCTGCAGATGAATAAAACTTACACGGTAAACAAAAAGTTAACGACAAACCACGAGCGCGTGAAAAAGGCATAATTTATAATATTCGTACAAAATCTGAATAACATGGTCATAATTGTACCCCATACGAGCCTGCTTCAAGTTCGTTGTACCGTGTTCAAAGAAACGCAAAATAAAATACCGGATGTCGTGAACACAGGCGAGGAGCGAGGAGCGAATAAGATCTGAGCTTGTGATCGCACGACGAAAGCGAAGCTTGCGGAACGAATGCACATAGTCAAGCACCACAATGTAGTAGCATACTGAATAAAACAAGTTTACTATCCGCGCGATTATCTACGCTGATGTAAGAATTAAAAAATAAGAGTAGCTATCGAGTCTTACGACACTTGAGATACTTCCCATCCGATGATGCTTCGTTGAGAGTAGCATTCGTATGTAAATTAATGTCTTTTGTAATTGAGCATGTAGTAATTTATTGATGCAATCTTAATCTGTGCTCATAACACATTACTACATCAAGATGATTTGAAGTAGGTGAGTATGTAGTAAAGTAATAACATTTCTTCACGTGGCATCTGAGCTTGGAACTCAGTGTCATAAAGACGAGCCACTCTTCGTATATGTACGATATGAAATATTTTACATATAAGTATAACAATCTCAAAGGGATTTCCTACAGCTTTGCGCGGAGACGCGGACCTAAACAAACACGCTCCCTTCACAGATTTAATAATTCCAAGTATTTCAATAATTTCATTTGAACGACAGACTGGGACGCGGCGACAAGGGACCAAAGTGAGAATTAGCAAACACAAACGAAATTTCACAATCGACATTGGGTTATTTATTTATCAGTGGTTTTACTTGATAACGGTTTATATCCATGAGATAGAGTACAGATAGAGGTAGTTAACATCATAGCCATCTTCATAGAAATGGAATGGGTATGTTGTTTGTTTATATCTTGTAAATTAATCTTGATAAAAAGCTTTCATAAGCCTTTGAATGACCTAACTAACCATGAAAGGCATTTTATAATTGTTGAAAATTGTTTACCAATGCAATGTAAAGTATTCGCAAAATGCTACCAGGACCGCATAAAACTATGGTAAATAAAAATAAACGGTGAGGAATGGAAATATGAGCCTTCGCTGAAAGTGGTCGAGCGGTGGCGTGACTAACACGCGCGGACAATCATGATTCAAGGCAGCGCAGGCGCAGGGCTGCGCAACTTTGTAACTATGAGTGTCCCTCGGTCTTTCAACTCGAAGGAAAGTGGAATATCTGCTTATGTAAAATCCACGAAGGTACTTTGCTAATTATTATGCACCAAGAAGGGCTTATCATAACGTAAGATTTCAAGTTTGACTTTGTTTCTTAAAGTATTAAATTCAGTATTGAAGATCTACTACTGATTGCTGGACAAGCTTTAGAATATAAAATCAACATCGAGCATTGAACTTGAAAAGCAAACTCAAAGTTACGACAACACAAAAGAGCATAACAAAACAAACTTTAAATAAATACTTAATCATAAGATCCAACACGCGGTGATCTCTGAATGTAAAATATGGATACGAAAATAAAGCGTCCAATATGGCGGCCAGGGCATTTTTCTCACGCAGTCCTCGCGAATTATACAACACGCAACTTAGCTAAGTAATTTGCTCGTCACTTGTGCGAAGGAATAATAAATGGAAACATATTCCTTTTTTATCATTACCCTTATGGGAATATTTTAAGACAAATCGTTGAAAGTAATTTGTTAGCCATTACAGATACAAAACACATTAAGGGTTTTAAAGGTCATGTAACTATCATAACGGGGAACGGAGTCGATGCCAATTGGCTGGCAGTAACTATCTCCATTACTGTACAGAAAATAGATACGGATCCTAGAACAAAACAAAGCGGCATAACTAATCGAATATGTCAGCGGACACAATAGATAGATAATGGTTAGACATGAAATAAACATCTTGGAATATCTGGCTATAAATGTTAGCGAAAATATTCAAACAATCTGGAAAATGCCCAAACAATAATATTTGAATTTAATAAAGGTAAACCACAGGCCACAATGACTGCAACATTATTTGTAATTATAATATCTCTAAATAACCCCATCACAATGGCAATTCTGGGAAGCTTTACGGATTAATGAATAATTTTCCTTAATTGGCGCACACAAATAGGTTATTAATTAGGACAGGTATGTAGGTATGTTTCTGTTTATAGAACAGGATAAGGAGGAATTATCAAAATAATGAAGGAAATAACAATATTAAGTAAGTATACATAACATGCACTCAAGAGGATGATGGTAGAAAAACACTGTAGTAGTTAAAGAAAAATAAATGCTTATTATCGCCAAAATCCTTCAACTAATAGATAATAAGAACATCACAACATGAAATAGAAGCCTTATTTGCGACATCAATGGACTAAAAATTAAACTAGTTGATAGTTTAATTGGATTGCCAATTGCTTTGAGGATCTATGAGCGAGTTAATTTGTGATTTAGAATCGGCCTTAACCAACTAAACAAGAGTTCAATCAAATTACAACGAGACTATGCGTGTTGGTAACACTGCGTTTAATAACGACGACCTAGAAGATCAATGTACTGAGAAGAATCTCAAAAACTGTCCTCATGTATGTGGTTAAGTCATTTCAGACAATGATTAGTGCCAGCCGGCGCCAGAAGCATGAAACTAAAGCGGTTGCAAAAGTTTCCTCTGGGCTTTCGCAAGTTATTCCGACCGCATGCCCGGAGAATGCAACAAATACCATAAAACCACAGAACCGTTACTCTTGCGCAATCAAAATATTATGTTCTTTGAGATCATATACACGAGTACAATGACGAAAAACATTAGTAAGACATAACTTACTTAAAAGGAAAAAGCGACTCAGATCAGATATTTCAGAAATCTTTGTGGGGACTTGATAGTTTCACCAGCATTGCACGACTTTGAAAATAATGAGTACTATGAAGTATGTCGCGCATTGTTATGGAAGAATGGCACAAAGGTATACCAGTTGTGGGCCGCGTGATAAATAACGTTAGGTACGCTGATGAGTGATGATACAACCCTTCTCGCACAGACTAGAGAAGACATGGAAAATCTTCTGACTCATCTCGAAACTACCACCCTGATTTTCGGACTTGCCATTAACCGAGACAAGACGAAGATGATGATAGCAGACCGAGCTGAACAAAAGGAAACCAACGGACAAAGCATACCTGCGAAATAGTACAGAGCTATATCTACCTCGGCTCTATCATCTCCAGTACAGGAGGGAGTGGCGACGAGATCAGACGTCGCTGCGCCCATCACCAGGTCGGCATTAGAATGGCTGGGGAAGGTTTGGGTCCCCCCAAACCTTCAGAAGAATTACCAAGAAGACGATGGTCAGATTGATAAAATAGAATATATCTCCATGTACCTCATCTCCGCAACCACGACAACTCTGACAAGTATCAGACTAAGAAGAAGATAAAGTATGTATTAGGTACTTAAATACCATAGAAATATTCGTATAACTTTGCTAACAAAGTAATCCCAAGTTATATTTTATACTTAATATTCATGTTCTCAAACCCAACGGTTGATAGAAGTGTTCTATAAAACAAATTGTAGGCAATTATTGCAATTTGCAGTAGCCATTAGTGCAAACGCCTTCAATTCATTATTCATGCAAATTATTATTAATGCTCTGAATAAACTCGGCGGGTTTTTCCCAAAAAAATCTCCCAAATGTTTTTGACAGTTCATTTTATACAGAGATATTGCAACACAGAATTATTATTATAGATTTTATGACCTGGCAACATTACGTTGCGTTAAAGCTATAAATTATTTCAGAGTAAGAGGAACGTCGATAGTAGATTGAACGGTCTCAGAATGATGTGAATCGCTGTTATATTCGCAGGCTAAGAATAAAGTGTAGTTGCGGGAAAGTCAGAACACGGAACACGGGCCGGATTTAATTACTGCGTCTAAGTGCACAAGTCCCGGAAGGCGAATGGTGTCAAAACTAGAAATGGTATCCGGCGACAACGGTATAGTATCTGGTAATAGTTCTAATAATCATAACTCAGAGTGAAAGAGACATTACTATTATTATTATTATTATTATTATTACTATTATTATTGACCGGCCTGTTGGTCGAGTGGTTAGTGACCCTAACTGCTAAAACCGGAGGCCGTGGGTTCGATTCCCACCCAGGACAAATCTTTGTGTGATGAGCACGATCATTTGTTCTGTGTCTGGGTGTAATTTGTCTATAATATGTATGTATTTAGAAATATATAAGTATGTTTATCAGTTGTCTGATTGCCATAGTACAGGCTCTGCCTAGTTTGGGATCGGATGACCGTGTGTGAGTTGTCCCGAGATATTATTATTATATTATTATTATTATTACTCCTAAACAATCGCGTGCCAACGAACTTGTTGTTTTCGAAACGAACTTTGAAGAGCCAATATTAAAGACTTCGTTGGAACTATGATAAAACACGTATCCGAATACTACGTAATACCACGTACAAGCAAAAGCTCTGTGGGTGCATCATGCAAGCATAAGCTCACCATTCCTTTTACAAAAACCTTCTCTCAAACGAGTAAAAGAAAATCCGGTTTTATCGACAAAAATTATTGACGCAATTATCAATACCATGGATGTGGCTTGATGCTGTAGTACGTGTGAGAACGGCACCATCGTATGAATAAAAGTTGTCTCTGAGTTCGTTGCTAGGAGACACCCAACAGTGCGGATGCACTCTCCGATACTTCCTTGGCCCGGCCAACAAGATTACTAGCAATAGATACAGGTTTGTCGACCGGACATCGACGTGTGAGTTTATAGCTAGGCGTAGTATCATTACTATACAAATTTAATCGTAGTTCAAATGAATATTATTATCAATTTGGGATGTCCCAAAGAGGGCCACATTCACTGGTAATGAATATAATTTCACGTCTAAGACCGCAGTCAAAGAGAACTTTCTGATAATCATCATTAAGTTTGAAAGCGGTTTAATAGAAGGGTTAAGTAGCGCGAAACTTCAATAGAAATCAAGTTTAAAAGCAATTCACCCAATTTAGGGGATGGCTGCGATCTTACGGCAATCTGATGGAGGGAATCGATCAAGCCTATCAATCATGTGTTCTCAATGAAAAGGGTCTCCGCTTGTCAATGTGTCGCGTCCAAAACCTAAGTCTAATTAATTTGGGAGAAGAGATGTGGCTCTGTCGTTACTTCTGAATCGTAACTTTCTTATCCAAAGAGTAGAAATCGACCATTACTCAAAATTATGGTAAATTAAGGTCGATTTCTAGTACAGTATAGGAAATGCGATGTTATGCAATGCAAGTAAGAGATAAATAACATGAATTTATTTTTATCGCTTCCCTGCTGTGGCAATGTCGTACTTAAAACCAATTACAAAATGCTGTACTAACCTCAATTATTCAATAGGGTGTTTAATAGATTGAAGCTCTACTAAGGAAGTAAAACAAAATTCAGGCACTTAGTATAACTTCATCTGAATTTTAGCTAACATCAGAATAGTTCAACCCTGCCGAACTTATTGAATCTTTGAATCATATTCAAAAGCTTTAATTCCAATTGATCGTTGTTAAGCTTCAAGTCCATAGAGTTGCGTTTTAGATAAATAATAAATCGTTACTTACAACCAAGTCACATTACAGATTTTCAGATTCCAATCAATTTTAATAATTTACAAGCTACAATAAATGTCTGCGGTAAACAAATAATTGAGTAAGTTGGTAGATAGAGAGATACAGTAGAAGCCTGATATATTAATAACAGACATAAAGTACCGTTTTCAACAGGGAACGGTTGCCTTGCTCGTAACTCAACCAGACACGAGCAAAGTCGAACAAGTTTCTTATAATATGAACGTGCCCATGCATCAAGCCATCTTCTACAAAGTCTATTCGGGTCAGCAAGTTGCACGGTTTTGAAAGACAGTAATTGGACGAAAATAAATAGGTTCTAATGCTCTTTTCAAATTAGTTCCGCAAATCAATCATTGAATACAAAAACTAGGCACACGTTTAAGGCTGATTTAGCGTTAGGAGAAGCCAATATATCCAGCATAGAAAAAAATATTCCCAACAAACTAAAAATATTCTCCTTAATCACTTCCATAAGTGTGCTGCAGAAAACGAAGCAAAAAGCAGCGATGGGTCCCGTTATTTAAGAGGAAAAGACTGTTTCACGAATGAACTGTATTTACAGAAGAGTTGAACTGACATGCACGTGTTTGTACCAACTTGCCCAAGAGTACAGTTATCTGTGGCGGCCAATATTTCGGAGCTGCAGTATAAATATTGTCCGAACGTATTTGTATTGCTGTAATAATTAGAAACCGGTTCGGCCACTTTCTGTAATGTGCTACGATTTGCAGTACAAGTGCTTAGGTTAAGTTTCGATTAACAAGTTCTTTATCAATTCATTTTTCATGACTGTATCAGTGTCGGTACCTACTGTTCTTTGACATTGATATCTTCTTTCTTTATCTAATAAACTAGATAAAAAACGAACCACCCTTCAATCCTTTCACTAAACTCAATAAAATCTTTTCACGTTCTGTTAAAAGGAGAATCTGCCTTCGAAAATACAATTTTCTTTATTACATTTTCGTAAAAGCCCAAGTGCTAAAATGTATTCGAAATATGTCCCCGTTTGTCAAATATGACGTGACGTGACATCACAGCCGCGGGATATAGGGCAGGCGGTGGGTCACGTTAAAAGCTCTTAGTTACAGCGCACCTCGACGACACTGCAAAATGAGGGCAAGAGCGTGACTACCAAGTACCAAGTGCAATTTGTTTTATAAACACTACCGTTCATGCTCACCAAATGCGTTTTACTACGTATATGGAAGAAGTCACGTTTAATACTACTGCGGGTAAACAACCGCTTACATTTCGAAATAACTTAAACATAATCTTCGTGCATGTCTTTGTAGGTCCCACAATATTGACTCACTACATCACGAAGATCTGTTTGCTAAGTGATCTCTAGTAACATCCAATCCAAATATAGAGGTACGAGAATATGTCGGCGGTACTATACATATAAGCTAATAAAATAATACAGAGAAATTGTTCGTAGGAAGTTCAAAGGTGACACGAACGGGAAAGATTGGAGGCGATGCAAACAAAGGTGGCCAGGCAACGGAACGTGTTCCGAAGGTAATCACGGCTGCGTTGTGCAATAACGATTTTCTACGCCACGCCAGACGTTGTTTGAACAATGAATGCATGGAGCCAAATATTTACATTCGTTGTCAAAGATTTCACCAGTGTTCCTCAGATTTCGAAACGACAGATTTAAAAGAAGAATATGAGGTTAATGCAGAAGAACTAAACAGGAAACGGTTTGAAATGCAATTCCGAAAATAAGTCGATGATTAAGTTGAAATGTCGCACGTATCCAGAAACAGAATCCAAAACTAGGCGTGACTCAATTTATATACACAAGTTCAAACAAATGATTATATAAAAGAAAATTAAATCAAATGTTAGAAGGAGTTGCGGCGAGGCTTGGTTGCACAGTAGATAGCCCAACATTCACCGACGCAAGGTCACGATCAGGCAGTATGACGGCACTTAATGTATCTACTTATTTAAATGCAACAGCCTAAGTCAGATTGCAAGCGGGTCGGAATCCGCATAATCGCGGAATAGAACGACTACTGAACATGCTCATGCATATCAATACTGACGATGAGGATACTTTCGGAACTGCATGCTGGTTTTGGTTCTCATTCGATATAGATTTTATCAAACTATTTTTAGTCCTCTTTTATCTTAAAACAACTGCTTCAATTAGCAAATGATAAGATAAATGCAAAGCGACAAAAACGAGCACAGACGACTACGCAAATATGCATAATATAGAAGACGAATAAATTTGCTAAACGAGGTACAATTTATTCTTACCCGCTCTCAATGACACCTATCGAAGACAAATTAGAATGGTAGTTAAAAGGTAAATGGGAAAGGGAATGGTAATTTGTATGTTAAATAGCAGAGGTGTTTACGTTTCTACTTACATCAACAAAGGAAATATTAAAGACCAGCTTTACCAAATATACGTTGTAATTTAATAACACCTTCATTAATCCAAATTATTCATATTTGCTTGTGTTATTCTAATGAATTATAAAATTCTGTTAATCCATCAGATTAATTACTAATAGCAAATAATTACCGTCCAGTACGATAATTAGGACATTTTGCTAATGACAGTATAATTGCTTCATTCTTCAAGCACATTTCTTGTACTTATCAGTCGATTATGATAATTAGAAAATCTTTATGCCAGCTGCCGTCTGCAGAATGTCGACAAAAAATCTAATTAAGAAGCCGAATTCTGACAGAGCACTTATCATCTATAATGGACCAAACGATTTCCTTCCGTCAATGTTCACTGAATTTTCTTTATCTAAAATTCGTTCTGGGTTCCGTTCTGCAGCGTTGAAGAAAGAGAAATAATCAAGCTCTAGAATGATATTTCAATTGGAATCAATCGCATCAATGAAAACAATAATTGCATCGCTCGTAACGGTTTCTTCCGGCGTTTAAGCGTTGATCGAGATGATTCAACACACCAAAGTGCCGATTACCAAAGTAATTCGCACGGGGTCGAGTGACTCAGAGAGACACAAGTCTATGCCCACTTGAACATAAACCTATCGAAAGGATAATGAACTGAACTTAGATGAACAAAGAATAGAATTATTAATAAATATATTGATTATATATACGGGTGGCCGGTAAACAACGAGTCACGATCATAATTAAATTAAGTCATAAACATTGGGAGGAAGCGTAAAGCATTTTAGTTGTCAATGAGATAACCCGATTTCCTGTCAAATGTTTTCATGGTCTGTTATTGGTCAGTAGTCGGGGTCAGTTCGATATTGAGGAGCTCTATAATATAAAATATCTACATCTAGGCTTGAATTTGTATATTATAAAATAATAATGTTTTCGTTTCATCAACTGAAAAAAAGTTTATAAAACTATAACTTTGTTATTTTTTAACTCAATGTATGTGGGCTTTTAATCCTTTTTGTCAAGGTACTAAGTTTCACCTGTTTTAGGTTTAACGAAATCTGAAACATACACGGAAAAGGTGTGTCCAAGACAGGTGATCAGCTTTTTTGTGGTAGCTACTTTTAATTTCAGATATATTATACGTTGAATAAATTAAACGCCTACATTTTTTTGGTAATTTTTCTTTTATCTTGTAGTTTATATGTAACGTTACATGCACAGTATGTGTAAACACGGCCAAGTGTTCCAATGCAATCGCATCAAATGAACCGTACCAACAGAAACAATAGGCAATAATTTACACATTAAATGCACTGGTACACACTGACTTTACTATTTAATTTAAATGTTCCGTACTTAAAACATTTATTCCATCTCTTATTCTTGTGGAATGTTTGGGAAGTACGTACGTCCGGTTCCTATATCATCCAAAGAATCCTTTGCTTCCTCAAGTTGGGTTATTTCTTACAAAAAAAACTGCTCTATATTCCTCGTATGAAACACTTATTTAACAGTACCAATACATTAAAGTAAGATTTGTGTATTGAAATAGCTATTGATTGCGAAAAAAATATATATTGACACTGGTTTTGGTGATGATTCACACATCGTGAGAGAAAACTCAGAAGTGAACGTTATTTAAACAAAAAATATTAGTTCAACATAATAAATAGTAGTTAATGGAGCTTAAAGTGTAATTAGATCATAAAAATGTACCAGTTTGGTAGCTTCTTGCTGAATAAACAAAATCTAGTTTACAAATCGCGTGGATTAGTATGAAAAATCTTAATAAAATATGCAAATTAATTTAAAACATCACTTTATTTATCAATAACTTCATTCTTTTATCATAAATATGTACGTTTCTGATAAAGAAGATCAATCAAGCTGGTTTGGTTTGTATAAAAGCTTAAATAGTGTTAGAAACTTTTCAGCAATTGGACTTTATTGCTCTTGAACAATGTTTAAACGCATTTTAACATAAAAGGGGTACCTGGCCTCGTAAAACTGGTCAATACTTTATGCCATAGGAAAATTTAGTGGGTAGAGATCATTATTTGAATTGCAAATGATTTGAGATGTATTGTAAAATATAATTATCGAAGACAAAATGATGACTGCAGCCTTCAAAGGTATCTTAGTAATTTTTACAATCATTTATCTACATGGAGATTAAAATAATTATAATGATGAGTTCTGTGACTTTGATTTATCATTGTCCATATTATTATACCTAGATCAGTTCAAGTTTCTATCAGTGGGGTTTTAATGCGTAATTCGTTGCAACGCAAGAATTAATAAATCCAATGGCCATGTCTGTATAACTCATTTCATTAAACGCCATTTGGAAGTACATAGTAAAATAAAGCGATTTACTCACAAGAACATGAATCCTATTAACATCCAATCTTAAAGATTTATGCTGTATCAAGTTTTCGGACGATTCCGACACCGGATACGACAGGCTTTATAAATTGAATTCAATCGTTCTTCGTTCACATAACACTTAAAAAAGCAGTAAAAAAACCTAAGAGTAAGGAAAGCGAATTCAAATCACCTGCTTAGTATGTAAAAGGACACCTGCCTCGGCAGATGGCTAACGAAAACCGCCCCCTTTGTGATGGGGGTTCGAGGCCTACAGCGAACTTTTACTGACTCATACATATGTGATCCATACAAAGACTGAAATAATATCTTTTGGTAACCAAATACCTGTTACATCATATTGTAGTACTACGGGTTTCCTTAAAGATTTTGCGTTCCTTTTTTGAAACAAGTAATGTGATTCCGCGATGCGGCTTATTTAATTGGACCGTTGCAGTTTGGTGCTTCAAAGAAGGTATTACGTAAACAGAAAAGCAAAAGAGAAAAAGGAACGCATGTAGTCGCGTGGGTCCGGTTTGGTGCGCCCGCGCCGGCAGCCCTGGAATGTGACCCAGACCTCGATGGGACTCGATGTGACTCATATGAACGCACTTTTTTTTTAAACTACAGTTTGACGAGATAGCATCCCGCCGTTTAGAAAGTCCACTAAGATCCGACGTGGGTGCATAGGTAAACAGGATTACACACGCCTACACGCTTTTTAGTCGTATAACATCCCACATGCATGTGTGATTTGAATTTATTCACGCTTGTTATTATTTTTATCCGTCAATCATACGCCTGCTATCCAAATCCAAATTAAACGCCAATACAAATAGAAATGCTCTATCCTTCAATACAATGTTACACGGCAAAAATCTGAAATACAAAAGAGGTCAAGGGACTATTTCAAAAGTGCAAAAATATAAAAGATTTGCTATTTCTGCAAAGACTTTCCTGAGTGACTGAAAAAAACAATACCGGCTCCAAACACAACGGCTATAAGGACATTAATTTAATTTGAATGAATACAATGGCGTGTCTGAAATTGTTATCTCAAAGCTTTGAAGGATAAGACGGGGCGGTGAGCTGCGAACTCGCTGAGAAGATTAACGCGAGACATCGAGTTGGCTCCGACGCGGATTTATCAAGCGCTGGAGCGGCTACTGAACTTATGCACAACGCCTAGAGACGGATTAACCTTTTGCGTGTCTTAAGTTACACAGTTCGACATAAGAAAAAATGCTCCAAATGTCTTAAGTCGGACAGTTACACTTAAGGGCTTGGTCAGGATTGGACGATAAAAATCTGTGGTAGACACGCAAAAGGTTAACTCTCTATATTCAACGCATTTATCTTATCAAAGGAAGTGCAATGGAGTGGGAATAGAGAAGGATCGAAAGATTAAAGGATCCACTGTGTAATTTATGTCTCTATTCAACACAACTTTGTGATAACTTATGGACAAGAATGTTAAGATCCAAAATCGATTTCCATTTGATAGATTTCGTGCCGTTAAAAGCAACAAGCTCAAATAACTTATTATAATACGATGAAACGGAGAAAAAGGCAACGACTCTTCAGGGGCGTTACAATATAACTATCTCGAAAGTCAATTCAGAACGTGACTAAGATGTGGGTGTCACGTTTCGCGCATTTTTTCTTAAACGCCTTCTATGTAATAGCTGTCTAAACACGCACATTTGTCCCTCGGGGTGACGCAGTCGCCCACACACGGTCTGACCATCAGTTAAACTGCCCTTCGGTGGAGCCCGAGAATTCGAAGGGCTCCGATGGTCTAGACATAAACTAAACACTTGGAATGTTTACCGTCCGGGGATCTAAAACCATCTTCATATAAGACCCCCTTTAGGCCTTTATTTATTGATGCATATACAGATCGACGAAATGAATGTTTCCTCTATTTACTCATATTGCTGTCACATATTTGAGATAAGTGACAGGAGACAGTTAATTCGATATTTTCCGTCTGATCTTATGAAATATTAATGGGTCTTATCAGAATTTTTATTTATAGTCTCTTTAGAAATTCAAGAAATACAAATATTTTTCTCTGCGTTTTGAAAACCAATCATAAGATACCTCTGATGTCCTCATGTTAGAAAAAAGGTTTTAAAAGTGGTTTTTAACCATTGTGAAGCTGTTTAAAGAATCCGTCACATTATTTTAAAATGTGTGTCCTATTGTGTTTGCTGACAATGCATCAAGAAACGTGAAGGATCGTTTTTATGCAACAAGTTAAGCACGTGCAAGGCTTTAGGGTAGAATAAATAATTAAAAAACAGTGTCGTCCCGGAACACGGTGTGTGCAGGCCATTAGTTAAGGGGAATGTATTACAGCCGTCCACCGGTACCAGTATGCTAATAAGTTAGCATCTATGACCGGCACCGTGCTGTGTTTGGGTGAAAGTCACCTTAGAAACTATGTAACTGCGATAATATATTAAATAATAGTTTGGATCATAATATTTTTAGAGTTCTAAACAAAGGCAGAACAGTTTCTGAGATTTTTAACTAGTTTTAACTTGGTCTTTGTTCATAAGTGACCATTATTTTGAAGTTGTGTTGTTAATTAAAAATATATTTATAATAACGTTATTATTATACAAAATATCAATCACAATAAACATTGCAATCATACGATACGGCGTTCTACGGCCCTCAATACTCCAACATTCCTTCAAACACGTTTACATACCACTTTTTATTTAAACGAAATAACAAAAAACAATTAGACACAATCTCCAAACAAAAACAGCTTGTTTTATTCACTTTCACACTTTTTGACACAAAATGCACTTATAATTCGCGATTTTAGAACGGAACACGAAAGCGCGCGACCGGTCAGGCGCTCGAAGTCGAGTAACTTTGTTGACAAGCGTCAAGCGCACCTCCACCGCCATGTTTGAAGCCTTCGGCAATCTCCGGCGGGGCTCGGCCATCTTCGGGAGTGTACACTACCAACGTTACTCACTGATTCAACGGAGTGGTTAAAATGAACAAGTCCTCCTCTGTTCAAACATCTTTATGAACGCATTGAATGCACGACTTTTTCTTTTGCTGGAGTAGTTTTTGTATTTTATAAATAGGTAAGAGTCGTTTTTGCATTTTGTAAATATTTATTTATTTTATTTTTATAAAAATATTGCCCCACTCTTGGAATTTCTCCTGTATCGTGGGTGCGTTTACAAACATAAACTCACATACACAAACAGCAGAAATAGGTTCAATTGTTATTATGTATAATAAACAATAACTCATAAATTCTCTAAAATATATTTTTTTAATACTTTTAAGTTACGGTGATGCAACTACGAGTGTGTATGTATAATATATTGGAATAAAGTAACCAAGTAGACCTAAGATATGAATACAAGTAATTAATACATTAAAAAAAACAAGGTTTGGGGTACGCAAATTTTCTGGATATCTTAATTTAGAATTTGACGGCAAGCATAATAATTTAAATTATTTTCTGTTTTCAAGTTATTATCATACTACTCGTATAAAATACAATTTTAAATGAGCAAATATAAAAACAATGCCCTATTGATTGAATATTATTTATCCATATTATGGAAAGCGACGAAGAAAACAATGAATCGCACACATACTTGTCTTTCGAGTAATGGAATATCAGATAGTATATGTAAATATTTATTCCGTAGTTTAAATTCTTATTTAACCATAATAAAACGGGTAATACAAGTTTTGCAGTAAGGATTTACCCTAAACATTTTTATGAATGGAGCTTTTGGCCTACGAAAGTTCGTAGCGCTACGTGCTACGAAAAAACGCGTAACCTTTGTAAACCCAACAATAGAAAGTAAATAGGTTATCTTATTATAAACTAGTGTAATAATATAGAAAACATACTCAAGGTTATATATGGAAATAATTTTATACATTTCCGCATTCTGCGACCGACTACACACGAATACACGCTACGACGTATCTACTTTTTTTGTTTTGAACCAGTAAAGTTTGATCTCTAGTTCCGCTTCAAAATATGCGTAGTGAGCTTTTTATAAAAGAGCATGTGGGTCTAATAAAGGTGGTAACAAAGTGCGGTTCCTTTCTTGGCCAGTTTTTATTCGCCGCAGGGCACAAGTACATGAATAAATCACGACAAGGCTCGGCATTATGCGGGAGGCGATCGCGTCGGTCATGAACCTACTAAACTGGTTCTTGGTGGTATTGTTCTTAGTTCATATCAAGGTAAAGACGTTACGAACCTACATATTTCTATAAATAATAAGTTATTAGAGGACATTGATGTTGTTTTATGCAAAATCTATAAATATTATCGGCTATGTTCAGACTTGTTATTATTAAAATATCGCTTAGCTTTATAATAAAACTTTACGAAATGTTGAATATCATTAAAGATAAATTTATACACACGATTTTCAGCTTTAGAAGGGCCTTAACTTAAACATTCCCATTGAAATATAGCGCCGTTACGTGAAGTGCGCTGCCACTGCCATCTGGCGTCAAGTAGCAGAACTACAGTTACTTTACCTTAAAGTAGAGGGCGCTATCAGTAGTATGCGTGTTAGATGGTTGTGGAACTTACCTGAAACAATAACATTTAAAAGATTAAAAACATGATTTAATTAAAATTAAGATAACATAAATAAGTAACGTGCATACTTTGGCCCATTATAACACAAGTAGCAGTCGTGAAAACGATTTATTACTTTAAAACATTACACTATAATTAAGTACGTAGCCACAGTTAAAAGGAAAATTAATGAAGATTAAAATGGGTGTTGGTACATATCGGTCGGCTGGTATTGCAAAATATGTACTAATTTACATAGAAACTATCATTTCCTGCGTACGGCATACTTTTCACATGCGATAACAGTAGACTGCCATGGTTATTGTACTGGCTTATTCCGCACTACGTTTTTTCATATTCAATCACTAAGTATTTCCAATGAATATTACGAAATGAACGTTACACGTCGCGCACAAACAGGGTAATTATGATCACTATTTTCATAGTTAAATTATCCTCAAAACTATAGGGTTTTACAACAGGCGTCATAAAATTTAACTTGAAAATTATTAGTTTTTGACGTAAGCCCATGAGCAAAGTTCTTTATTAGGTTAGGGGTTCTTTAACGGGTTTTAATTAGGGGGTATTTTTGATAGTTACGAGGCCAACAAATCAGTATAACTTTCGAATAGAAAGCCTCATTTCCCGTACCAAAAACTTAAAAAAAACGAAAATTATCTATACCAATGTGGTGTTCTACAGGCAGTGTGGAGGTTTTACTGAGCTTTCAACAACGCATAAAGAAACATAATAATTTAAAACAAATAAATGTGTGTTTGCCTTCATTCACCACAAACATAAATAAAAAAACCAGAATGCACGATTATTAAAATAATGTTCTTTTATGAAAGCCGTTTGACAAACGCTGCTCATATCAAAAACTAGCGGCTTGCCAAGAAGGAGATATAAATAGAAGACTAGAGTGCAATGCACGGGACAAATCAAAACATTTCTGACCAACGGCGAACTTGTGTTTTACTCGTACAAAGAATTAGATATCTTTCCATCGCAATTTTCACAACGGATATTGTTTATTTCCTTTCTTTTCTGGAAAATAAAATGGGAATTTAGATTTGGTGAAACTTTGGGTTTTAGTAGTTAATGCGGCGCAGTTTTGAATTGATGCTATCCTATGTGTTTCCTAAAAAGATACGACTACTCGGGATTTTCGAACCGTCTTTTCAAACAAGGTTAACGAGTATGTTAGGTACCTTTTATCGCCTCTGTGACAGAACAATTGCAAAAGAATTGCATTAGCAGAAACCAGGGAAAGCAGGTTACCATAGTGCCAACCTACCAACAAACAATGGACTAACATACTTGCACTAGTACTGGTACATACTGTTAATTCGCACTATTGACATGTAAGTCAATAGGTTTATAGCTTTATCACCTACGCATTTCTTGCGTAAAACTTTGTATTGCTCTGTCTGTATTGATGTAGTTTAGGAGCGCAAAACATCAATGTTATGATAATGACAATAGATGGACGTCGATAAGTATGATAATTGTGATATTTTGATGAGCTCACGAGTGATCTCATGCGCGTCTGCACTGCGCGCTTGAACGAAACGAACGTTTTAATTGTCACAATTTACTTATAATTGAACATGGCACGATGAGGCGAGACGCTACTCCGAACCTTATCGTTCTGCACCATAATGAGATAAAGAATGTTCGTAAGTTTGTAAATGAGAAAGTAAACCTGAGGTATTCGTGCTACAGCTGTATGTGATGACAATTAGCACGTGCACCTATTTCCTGGCTTCTAAACCTCATGCGTATGCAGTCGCACAACAAAGGCTACTGCGGTATGTTGGCTCTTGGCTCACAAAGCTACGAGCCTCGCCTTCCGTCCGTAATGGACGTCTTACAAAAACCAGCCCCTGCAACATGTCGGAGATAATACAGGATTGACAATATCGATGTCGACGCACTCGGCGGATGCTAATAATTAACGAAATATCTTGATTCTACGTGACTTCATTCAGACAAGTGGGGCCGCTTTTTGTTTGATGAAATATTACTTGGTGGGAATTGAACACGATTTTCCTACGATAAAAGGTAGGCCACAGTTGTGTAAATGGAAGTGCGATGGAGATTTTATCTTTTTGAGTGGCGACTCGGACTTGCTAATGTGAAAAGTTGAGATAACCTTCATTGTTGGAATGCAAATCCCATGAAGGCAATTTTATTCATTTTTAATTTAACGGACTCCGAGCACTTTACTATGAGAAATATCTGATTAAATATTAAAAAAAATTGAGTCAACACGTCACATTATAATTTAAAAATTACACTGTGAACCCTCAAAACTCATCCCTTTGATATGAACCCATTGTTTATTTAACCTTGATATTACTATAATTTGGGGCGGAAGCCGTGACTGGTACTGTCAAGGGTTGTAAAGGCAGGAACACAGGAAGCGGATGTGTGGCGTTGCGCGCACAGCAAGCACAGGTGCGGCGCGCGCGCACAACATGATTCAACTTCAAACTTTGACGTGGGCTAAACATAAACACGTGACTTTTTTGTTTAAGAAGCCGTGCTTAGAATATTAAAATGTTTTATTATTAAAACTCTGTTAAAATACAGAATTTCGTAGAGATCCGGTACTCAGACAGAGTATCGTTTGATTTTAAGTATTCAGAAGCCGTGTTCACACATTATTAGTCTGTAATTGTTGCTAAATACATCGATGATATCAATTTAACCACTTCTCAGGTAAGTAGATGAATATTTAATTTAAAGTGAATTCTAGAGACTATTTACAACTGAGCTGTGGTTATTTGTTCAAAGTCTGTGGAGATAAAAAGATAATGCACACTTGTTATGAATACAACGAGAAAAACTGTATGTAATACAAAAGATAAGATAACACCACATAAGGAAAACAACGACCACATGGATGGACCTATCAACACTTCCTTTAAAACAAATGATATCAAGGCAACATACATGGGAATTTGACCCGTATTGTCATGGAGATACATTGAAAATCATGTGAGATGCCATGAATCGGCGATAAGTACATAATACGTCAGGCTACCCACGTAAGAAGTATGGAGGCAGACGTAATGTACCTATCCGGTGTTATTGTGAGTCATAGTTAGCGAACACGCGAATATTACTGTGAATCAATGTCAAGATCGTATCATTGATATTATCACCTTGAATTTTTTCGCGAATAATGTCTGTTATAATGTTAGCGTTGATTGCTATGTTAACACTCTCGAATGTCAATAGTCTTTGTGAATTTAGAGACAGCATTCAAGAATATTTTACGATTTACTGTGAATTCATGATCATGCCATGGCTCGTCGTACCTTATTATAAGTTAAAACAATAGGTAACTTTGCAAAACATTTCCAGTAAACGCTTCAGGTCTATTTGTTGAAAAGCCCTAAACTTTAATTGAACTAACTTTCCGTTTGTTTGTTCACTATAAATTTATGATACTTTACAAAACATTATTTATCTTATGTTTATTTCATCAAACTATCTTTACCTTCTTGGACATATCCCTACACACACACAAGAAGATGTTACAACATTAATATTATTTTATTAAACACTTAAAGTACACACGTATAAAGTTAGACACGGTTTTACTTACAGCATTCACAATTTGCGGCTAGCGGTCAGCATGACAGTTAGATCACCCGCCTGTGATATGCCGTAAACGTAATACCTTCCTTATATACAAGGTACGTTGCCATTTATCTGGATGCGTTATGGGTATTGGAACCATATGTTTTTCCCTGACGAAACACATGGAGTTGGGGCATTCGCATTACAAATAATTCTGGTTATCCTTATTATTTATTTATTTACTGTAGCCTGTTGTGCCCCACTGCAGGGCAAAGGCATCCCTTTCTTCCTTCCGTTCCTCTCACTCTCATTCCCTCAACTATTCTGTTACTGACTGAGTGACTGACAGACAACGCACAGCCGAAACTATTGGTCGTATAAAGCTGAAATTTGGCATGAAGGATCCTTGGAGAGTCTAAGGGAGCACTAAGAGAGGATTTCCCGAAATTCTTACGGGAACGGGAAAAAAACGGGATATGCAAAGTCAAAGTCAAAGTCAATTCATTTATTTCAACTAGACCATTAAAAGGCACTTTTGAACGTCAAATTTACAGTTTAAAATTAAAATATAAGTGACTCTAGTTGTCGCGTACGAAGTCGCGAGCAAACACTAATTATTTTGTATTTTTCTTAAACATCTATCGCAAAACATCGCAATATATAATAAACAAATGCAGGGTCGCGTAAAACTGCCTTTATAAGTGGCAACACTTAATTAAATAAAGTACGTTTGGGTTGTTTGGCATACCCTGGGCAGTCAGTAATTACCATCCACGCTACCTGGCTATTTTCATATTCTTCCTACGTTATGAGAAGATAGCAGTCCATTGCTGAACGTTAAGTACGAGTATGTATAGTTTTACATCATGTCATTATCTCATGAGTCATGATCAAACAAATAATAATATTGAATCCACTAGCTTCGGGGTTTCTGAACCTGAATATAAGAAGTTATTTCGTGACATCTTGTCCAGATGACAGTAGCACATTGCCGTATACCCAGCAGACCCAGCACAATGCTCTTCTTTTAACATTTCCAGTTCGTACACTCTCAGCCCACTTCTCTGTAGCCTGTTCCTCCTTATATGCCAGTCACATAGCCATCTATACAATAGCATATACTTACCTCGGAAACACTTAAAATACATTTACCATAAAAAGGACGTATGATTTACATAATAACAGATTGTAGTAACCTTATGTAATATTACAAGTTACTTTAGAAGGACCGGTTAAAAATACAGGTTTCAATGAGAGCGAGCAAAAAAATGTACTCTCATCTCATTATCTATGTAAGTAGTTAGTTCCTTAGTAATACAAGATCATCTTACTAATTAATTCATAAGCAGCTGACTGGTTTGTTCTTACGCAGACCTCCCTGTCATTTATGGATTTCATAGTCGCCTCTAGATACTGCCTGAGGGATTTTGACGGAATGATGTACAGAGTTGCAAAAGCTGCGAATTAGATGCAGTTTCAAATCTAAGTTTGGTACTATGTGGAATATTTATTTATTTATTAAAACTTTATACACTAGTAAAACACTGTACAAAGGCGGACTTAATGCCTAATATCATATTCCATCAAACATCATAATATATGTATACTATGTATAGAAAGGTACATCTTACTAGATTTCTAAATTATATATATTTTTATAAACTTCGGCGTTAGGTATAGCCGTACAACATCATTCGTTAAGCTATTTTCTAAGGTTGAAAGAAAATTAATTATTAGATTTTTTTAACTTGTTTGATGTTGTTTGATCATCTAGGTGGAAACTTTTGAAGTTAACTATCTAAACGTCAACCCATTATAATTAAAACACGTCTATCTCAAACATATCAAAACTAACACATCCGGAAAACCGAAAGCCAGCTCACCTAACAAAAATAAAAGAAACTAACAGAATGATTTGTTTGTTAAACTAAATAGAGAACTGCTGAACAGATTCGGCTAACAAATCTCCCGAGAGAAACCAAACATCATCCCATTTATTACAACGGGGAAAGATATAAACACCGGTGATTATTAATCTGACGGCAGTTCATAAAAATATAGTCGTCGGAATTAAAAATATAATGATGGGTTCACTGACGGATGGGTGCAAATAATGAGTCCGTTAATTAACAAATTCTTCGATCTTTATATGTCAGACCCCTTTGTGGGTCAGCGAGCACATTAGGCACGTCCCAGTTGTCATAGGAATACCTTTTTGTATATGTATAGTCACAGAAATGTTATAGGATATTCGTTACCGATATCGGGAAAATTCTAGGAAAATGGTTTTGACTGGAAGATTGAAACTTATCGCAAATAATACCTACTTATATTCAGCAGCACCAAGCGAGAATGGAGGTGGATTCCAAAAGCCCCATAAAGCTTTATTAGTAAGTATAATTAATTAAATAAGGAGAATCCCTAACAGCCAAGAGTGAAATACAAAGTATCGGAATGTTAACAGTTTTGCATTATCATTATAAAGCTGTTGATTAGTAGAAACAAATTAAATTATAACTACTTCAAAATGTTGAGCGCGTGTAACTAAAATGTTAATCGTTTGTGCCATGTTAACTTAAGCTTAATAGCAGTTCGAATTTACGGTTACGAGGTTACGATCAATGCATAAATTTACTTTACTATAATTGATTATTGGGTAATTAACAAATGCGACGTACATTACGGAACCGTCAATGAAATGGTAACTGTCCAGGGGTTAACCGGAACAGGTCTAAGAATTCCCAAAACAGTGACATGTGTCACCGTATTTCACGGAATTTGAAGGGGAACCGACTAAATTAGAGGAAAAATGTTGCCAGTGGTGTTTGAACCCATCAGTTGAATATACCAGAAACGTATGGCAATTTGGAATACATACCATTTTCATCTTGCGCTTCGAAATCTGCTAAGGATATATTGGTTAAATCCTCGACATACACTTGGGGCTGTGTCCTGTTCAAAGAGTGCCTCCCTCCGAGGGAGTGGTAGCAGCTTTCCTCATCGTCTGCCGCCTCCTCCGTGGAGGAACCCTTCAAGCACGAGTGGAAACTCCGGGAGAGGCGCCTCTCTGTACTCATCGTCACTCATGTCCCGAACCACTCACTATTGATAAACTTCACCACGTTTGAAATACGGAACTGCTCGTTATTTTTCATTCACTTTATTTTCACACTTTTCTTAATACATTTAACCTTCCACTGATTAATTGATTTCGTATATTACGTCACTTTCTGTATCTTCAGGGTCTTGCGATTGGTCGGTGTAGCGTTGAATGTTCCGTATAAACTGCACACCTTTTTAGATAACACTGTTTATTTCACATTGTCGTTTCCTTATCATTCGTTATCGTGAAGGACTCTGTAATCGTAAGGATTCAATGATCTACTGCTCGAATGGTCTACATGCAAATAAACAGCATTTTAAAATCATTTTATAACTCGACAACGCTATGCATTTACACTACACATCAAGTTTAAAAAAACTGTATCTAGAACAAAATTACTAAATATAATACGTATACCGTAATAAATGGTCTAACCAAAATTCTCGATGTCACAAAAAAAGTAACTGCAACTTCGTCACCGGTATCGCAATGGGAACTAAATAAATATTACGAATAATTTCACGTCTGTTATCTAAAAATTGTTTGCTTACATTTTGGGCTCTTTACATCACGGCAGTCACGGTTAGACGAGCCTATACAATCCAAGTTCACGCCTTTACTAAACGATTGGACATGCGTTATTTCCAGTTCTCAACACTACTGAATAAACCATCATTTTATTTTGAGAACGCACAAATAACAACAATCTCAGTTCCGAGTATGATGCATAAAGATAAATAAGAAGCAAAAAGAAACCTTCTTATCTCAATTTGTTGAATCTCGGCATGGTGAGCGATTGCAACATCGAAACGTACCAAAACGCGCGTCAACCCGTAAAACACGTTACATGCGGACACGCAGGAAACATGACAGTTCAACGCACTCCCCAAGAATGGGGACCATGCCACATTCGGCTAATGAATGGCAGACGAACAAAGGAGCACATCTTTGTGGCGCCGTGGACCTACCTATTCACGTATGCCTGTGACTGTCCGTGTGTGATGTTTCAGTTTTTAGTGTCGTAACTTTTTAGTACGGCCGCCTCATCGTTAACTAAAAATACAAAACACCCTTTTCGTACAACAACATCAGACGCAAAAACAGCGTAATCCGATATTTCCTCAGTACTCGTAGCCCTGACCATTGCTCAAACAATGTTAATGACGGAACCAATGGCTGAATTAACCATTAAGCTATTACAAACCAAAGATTTCATGACAATCTACCGAGGTGTTAATTAGACGAGGATTATGATTTACGAAATAATGAAGCTCTTAGTAAAATAATGTAGACATAACGGATTACAGTTTAATTATTACGTTATGTTCCACATAAATCATAATTACGAAAAAATCGGAGTTGACCGAGTTATTAATAAATTATTATATGCAACTAACATTAAGAAACATTGCTAAATGTAACAATCTGAATACAAAATATCAACAATCACAGAACCCGGAATCATTGTTAATGTAATTAGCATTGAAAATACAATAGCAGAATAAGCTCAATCATGCAAGTTGCAGTCACATATAGGAACTGAATATCGAATGATATTCCGCTCACAGCAGGATTATGTTTACGCAAGAATCCGGACGTGATTGTGAAAAAGTGAAAAAAATATAGGTACATGACAAAGCTTGCACGAACGTATTGCAGTACATAGGCGTGTGGGAGCTCGAGGTCTTTACATAACAATTAGAGAAACAAAATGTAAAATCTGAATCGAGGAAGAGGCTGTTACGACTGATTTTAATTAACACCGGATTGCGGCAAGTTGATGCGTTGACAAAAACAGTGAAATCTTCAACGACCTATTGTCTCGGTGGAAAGTTCTACGTGGGAGCCGCTGACGACTTGAATCGGGCTGCCGAAGAAATTGCGGAATCAAGCAGTGAACTTTCATGAGTATTTATTTGATGTAGAAACAATTGGTGTTCCTTTACTTTCACACTTATTTTGTACATTATATAAACACAACTTCGGGCAGTCGTTTGTTGTACAGAAGAGCACGTGACTATTTTCGCCGATCGGCCCTCGCCAAAGGGCTCCCTGATGTTAACAATGCTACCAATTTCCTATTGTTTCGAAGGCCGTCTCAATCTCAAGGTGCCAGACCACCCGGAACGACTCAATATATTATTTAATACCATTATAGTAATGGTTCCATTGAAATAAAATTAAACAATGGAAATACAGATTCCGTAGGAATGGCAAAAACGTAATAACGTATAGACGCAAAGTTATAGCTGTTGTATAAGTCGTTAATGAGCTCATTAAAGACGATATTACTAAAAGCAAAAATAAACTCTATAAACAGAAAACCATTTGGCATAGTGCAGTTAATCAAGCCCAGCGTAACCGTAACACAGAGTCGGTACAATAATGGAAACGCGCGTGAGGACAAGAACTGGCACGAAGCCAATATTTTCCGTAAGAAACCGAGATTTTCCCAAGATAAAGTACGCCAGGGCTCCGACCACTGGCCTCAACATTGCGTGTGCCACCTAAATCATTTTCAGATTATCAACACGAAAACGCGAACCGGGTTAAATCATAATGCCAACACTATATTTACATAAGTATGTCATAAACAACAACCTTGTCATTCCCATAATCCAGATAAACAAACCTTTGATTCGATAACTCGAGTGTTTTCCTTCGATGTTGACCTTTCTCTGAGATTTCCGTCCGAGCAGTATGCGATAAGATTACAAGCACTGTCAATGTTTTATTTTCACAGATTAATTTTAGAAAACTATATAATGACAAGTCTCGTATGAATAACACAACGAACTCAAGAATAGCTTCGGTTAATCCTGTAAGTGTTAAGTCTCCATTCTTAAAGATACATGTTAAGTCTCCATTCTTATAGAGCTGGTTATAAATAGTGTTGGAGCAAATAAAATGCATCCGCTAGCGACAATCGTTGACATGTTAACTAATGATGGGTCAGGTATAAATCATGTTTATAATAGCGAGTCAACGCGAAGATGGTCGGAGGAAACGGTCGATTTGCGACGGATATGGCGATTGGAGCAAGTAGAACGGCGTACGCGCGGTGAACTCGTGAACTGACTTATTAATCTAGCTCATTATGTCAGCCACACTACAATGCCATCATTGTCCCACTTGCTACTGTCTGCTAATCATTGAATACTTTACATTTTTTATTTCTGATATTTATTTTGTTTGGCGAGCGTATGTGTATGAGGTTGAGACATGTGTTTTGTTCTTGTATTGAACAGTCATATACATTTTTGATGCAAAAAACAAGTCCACATTGTCTGTTTATTGTCTTTAGCAAATCGGGTATGAGGAGAATTGCAAAAGTAAAAGGTTGGTTCTTTACATTACAGAAATTTTAGAGTTGCTATCTAGTGGTAGGAAAAAAACTCTGCAAGTTTGTTCGTACATACACATATTTCTTATGATTCTATAAGTTATTCATAGCGAAACGTCTCATATTTCCCAACTACGCACTAAACTCCACTTCTTAACGACAATGTCGTGTGTGACCTTGTATGCCATGTCAGCCGTGATACCATATTTTCATCACCTTTATCGTCGATTAGCTTAAAGGTAGTCTCATCAGCTTTCTGTGCCACTAGACGGAGAGCGAATACTAATATAAATGCTAATTGAACTGTGGTAGCTATGCAATAAATAACGAAGCTGTTTAATCACACGAAGAACATCACCACGAAAATAGAATTTACCCAGAAATAAATGTACACGTCACAATGGTGTTGAGAAACTCCAAACACAACACAACACTGGGATCCGTACGCGGACTGGTTAGGTTATGGGTCTGATCCACATATCTACACACGGAATCGCCCGACTTTAGTGCTACAACGTAATTATAGAGTAGAACAGAACGCCGCGTGACTGTCTCCATTGACAGATAGCAACACACTGAACCAAGCGGCGATTCGGTGAGGCGCAAAGACAAGCAAGAGCGGCGCGCGCGCACGCCTGTGCCCTCCGCTGCCAACCGTTTATTTACTATTTACACAGTTTAAAATTCGAACGTGCTCTAATATCAACATGATGCCTATAGATCGAGGATACCTCAAGGTACTACCATAGGGTGGAAGTTTTCATTGAACAAAAAATTCATAGAAATGGGACGAGAAATACATAGAGACTAGAGTAGACTAGAGTGTACTAGCTAGACTTCATTGACAAAACACTGAATGAAAGAGAAATTAATGCAAATGACGTTTATAGACAAAGTTTATGGAAACCGGATCAATAATACTAGGTAGGTATATGGATAAAATCGAAAGTGAAAGTCAAATCGTCGCCACTCACAAAATCCACTCGAGAAACCTGTTAAAAGTTTGGAACACTTTTACTCTTACGCAAAAGAAAATATCAGGAGATAGGGCCAGGGCCGGGGCGGAAGGTAATTCCAGGGGCAAGGAACTTTAAAGGGTGGGTTGCACCAATGCACTTGTGTAATTATTTTAAGCCCGCTAGATGAAGACGGGTAAACAGAGAGAATGAACAGCTGGAATGTCGGCCGCATATTTAAGGAGGGCTTCCACACTGTCATATAACACAGAAGCAAGTCAATACACACAGTATACACACATGCATATCTTAGTATAACTTGAAGTGAATCAAATGTTATTACTGTTATTAGACACCTATGTATTTTATCAGCGTCTGTAAAAGTAAAAGTGAACATTACTATTCTACTACCATGTTCTGTATGTAAACAGGTCGAATTTCAGCTTCAGCTAACATACCGTAGATATCTTGTGATGATCTTTAGAAATACAATATACACTATGGAACGAGCAAAGATAAAGAATTGCTCGCCAAAAATTTACGAAAAGAGCCAATTTGCTTCCAAATAAAGTTTTGAACAAAATTGATAAGTCTTGATAGACCCTACAACTGTGTCACCATCTTCATATTTATAAATAACTAGCGGTCCCGACAGACGTTGTCCTGTCCGAACGTCTGCTTTGTGTATGAGAAAAAATTATAGAAATCGATTACAGCGCTACCTACCGGGTCCAATTGTGGATCTAAACCATTCTCGAATCCCCTTGAACACACAAATAATTTCACCAACATCGGTCCAGCCATTAAGGAGGAGTTCAGTGACATACACACGTACACAAGAAATATATATATTAAAATAATATGAAACATATCTGCAGTAGGTACAGTTAATCCTGCACCATTAAGCAGCAGGTGTTACACCCAACGACTCACAACACCGGTTCACCGATAGCTCACATTTATTTGCAGAAAAAATATTTTAAGGGGCTCGTGCCTCGTGAAATGTAAAACCGTTGAACCCTGCTGTCATATTATGTAAGGGGACGCAGACTGAAAGGTTTCCCCTCCCAAGTACTGACATAATAATGACTAACTAAAATAACCAACTCGAACATAAATTCGGCGTTGTGAGGAAAAATGCAATGTACCTACATTTCATTTTTCCTCCATAAACATAACGATATAGGGAAAACCACTCTGTAATTCTATTTTTGCCTACTGATCGGGCCAAGTGGAAATCACAACTATTTATTAATAATTTTTTCAATAAATTATAATTTTAAGTACCGACCAAATTGTTGGTCAGTAATATTCCAATTTCATTGAATTATCCTGCTCTACGGGCTTATAATTTTGCAAACAACAAATGAATGCATTGTTGCTGTCAAATCCGAAGTAGTTTGATGGGTTATCTAATAAATGCTTGCAACTAGATACCTCAATACTTCGCCAAAGTGTTCCACCATTTGAGCACAAATTTAGTTCCACTTTACAAGGTAAGAAACGCTCCAGCGAACACTTCAATACTGTCTACAACTTAAACTTCACCACCAGAAATCACGTGCAATTGAAATTCTATGATCTCAATTGACAGTCGTGGCAGGACGCAAATCCAATAACTTTTCCCAGTCGTTTACAACACGCACAGGATAATAAGCAGCTGCTACACTGCATTTATTTTAATTCCTCGATCAGTATGCGCATAAAAAGTAAAAAGCGAATATTTCCCATGGCAACACTTGAAACTGAAGGTATGTCAGTAGCTCAAGACGACGGCCTTGAGTACAGAACAATGTTACGCTTACGTTGCTATACATCTTGTATCGCTGGTTCACGGACACGCGATATCTTGTCGTGCGAGATGCATGCGAGATCCACTCGATAAAAATAAACGGTAACGTTAATCGTGGATGCAGGTGCGAGTGGCTTTGAGAATGGCGGGCAAATGTTTTGACAGAAGCTTTAGTGCAAGAGGGAAATAGTACACTTACCTTACCGCATAAGGAAAAGATACGTACGTGCAGGAAGACACATTGGCCGGCATGATATGAAACTTCATATAGGTAATATTTATAGTTGTGTCATCATCAATAATCAGCGAATCCTCATTCATACTAATATATGCAGTTTCTAGAACAACTAATAAAACCCCACCAAGATTCACGGAGTCAAAGCGTTCGTTTTGTTTCTCTTATTTTTATTTCCTACTTAATGGCAAACCTACAAACCGGCCTAACTCCTCTTAAATACCGTCTGTCGGCTCCATATTTGAGATAACCATACAATTGTCGAACATTAACAGTTATCTGTTGTTGATCGTTACAATCACAAATCCTAATGGATGCTAAGACCAGCTTACCGATGCTGCGTAGGAGCGAGTTTGGGCGGAGGTGGGTGGCTGAACTTGGCACGCTGGCGACTCTTGCGCAACCAACACAAGCCCTTCTATATTCAATGACAACTCGAAAAGGATCGCAATTTGTCCATAATACAAGTAAACATCCACTTATTAAATACAAAGCTATATTGAATCGGTGAATACACCTTTTAAATGTCAGAAGGTTATATTACGATACAATACATGGAGTCGTAACAATAATAAGTATACAAATATTACATTAAATTAAACAGAATGGAATAAAAACAGAACACGCATTCTTTTTTTAGTATTGCACATTGTACGAGTACAAATCAAAAGCTAGTAGCAATTAACTACAAATCGAAATATATAATGTTGAAGACTTTGATAAGTGGCCGACACAGCACAAAATACATGGCGCGTAGCATCAAATCAATTATTAAATCAAACTGCTTATTAGAACACTGGATCAATGAAGAAGTCAGTGGCAAGGAAAACGCAAAAAGTGGAATAAATAACAAACTTTCGTTGGAGAGAAGTGTGCCAATAGAATGCCGAGGGAGTGTGCGTGTGCGCAGACAAACTGCCGACGAAGCCGTGCAAATGTACTGAATAACTGCATGCGTAAATACTTCAGCAAAGGTAAGTGAAACTGATGCGTTCCAGACATCAATACAGAATAATCGTGTAAATAATTAAACGAGTGGGTAAAACGAGAAGCGAAAGACCAAGAATTAGAAATAAGAAACAAGATTTCAAAACAACTTTTAACAAGGAAGGATAAACATGCAGTCTTCCTTATAAGTAACAATTTAAATGCATAACATCAAAATATAACGCGTTACTCCAACATCCATGAATATACGCTAGACGAGTCAATCAGGGTAGTAGGGTAAAAAGAATGCAGCCGCCTTACAAATGCTCAATGGAAGAGATTAAGCACGCACGCCGAACGCCGCCGACGCATTACCGTTGCAGTACATACCTACTCAACTACTGTAGCTATGTGTTTACACTGACATACATATAATAATGAGATCATTCTTATTACCAAGGGGAAAAAATACATCTACACAATATACCTTTGATGTTTGAATTTGAAAATCTTGGACGATCGACGATATGATCTCAAAATTTGAAATAAGTACTCAGTTGATGAGGTTTAAAATTTTCCACGCACTTTCAGTGCCTACATTGGTTAATCTAAGGCTCTAGACAGACGGACTGCATTTCAACTGCAATCCAACTGCAAATTTGCAGTTCGGATGCAGTTCGAATGCAGTCGACACGACTGCAATAGAACTGCAAACCAACCCTGCGGTCCAATTGCAGTCGACGTGCAGTCGTGTGAACTGCACACCGACTGCAATCGGACTGCACGACTAAACAAGACACCATCATTTGGGGTTGGTTTGCAGTTCTATTGCAGTCGTGCCAACTGCATTAAAACTGCATCCGAACTGCAGATTTGCAGTTGGATTGCAGTTGAAATGCAGTCCGTCTGTCTAGAGCCTAATGGTTAAATAGAACACATGAAGTCATACAAATTAATACATTAATTAATAGATGTCATCATGGCCCTTTACAATAAAAAATATGTGACCGTAATTATTGATCCTATAGTATTTACTAAACAATGTAAAACTAAAATACAAATCAGCGATGATGATTATGTGATGACACACAATTCCGAATAGAAACGTATCGCGCACCATTTCTACGCTGATTGCAGTCAGCATTTCCGCATCCGGCACGAGTAGAACAACGCGTTTTGGTTCGGATAAAAGCTTGTAAAACCGGGAACATATTTAGGTGACGGCTCGGCTCGGTAAACAGTGTCAGCTATAAACTGTTGTTTGGACGAACGCCAGCGTTGATCCCGATCGGCTGCTCCCGGAATCGATGAAACTGTATCTGCCTTTGCAATGATATTGGAACATTTGTGTATCGCATCGCGCCTCTCAATTTAGACGGCCTTACGCTGGATAAATAGCTCAATGAGATAGACTCGACTGGAATGAACCGAATACAGAATGGTACAGTTCTGTCCATTTATCAAGACTAACAACAATTATGAAAGTGTCACAAGATGAGCTAACGGATGTAGCAAGTGTATCTATTAATGAGAACGTTATGGATGTAAAACACATTAAGAAATTAGGAAGTCTCACTTGCCCCTATTTAAACTCACATTAACTGAACGCATTAATGGAATCAAACTAAGAATAAACGCAAGTGAAGACAATGAAATGCACAGCCCAGATTTCCGAATGAGCTTATATCACAGCTTAGTGTAATGAACACGAATAGTTTACACTGTTGCAATCTAGCATCATTGGCGATTCGCATAATGTTCCATCAGGATTGTTTCGTAGAACTAAACCAAGCTTAGTTACAGAGCAATGTACTAATGACCGAGGATACGGCGCGTTCAGAATTTTAAAATAAACAAGCAATTATGTTGTATAAAGTGTACATTTATCAAGATTTCCTCTGACAAGAGGAGCTCTGCAATTATGTTAGGATTAGTTTAGGCTTCAAATGAATCCGGTATTACGTTGGATATAGAATTAGAAATATCGAAATAATGCTCACTACATCCCTATCATCCATCTTTAGATGATCTGACAACCATCTTTAGATGTAGCAGATTCCAGTACCTACATCTAGTGGATTTACGTGAAGCTCATACAGATAAGAATTCTAATCATGTTTTTGATCTTAGAAATTCCCCAAGGACTGCAAGATTCTTCATGCATGAGTTCCGCATCCGACACAATCGAGACAGAAAATTCTGGGCCTGCCATGCGATTATTGTATATAGAATTATAGGCATTTTCTTCCCTTCATTGTTATGTTTTTAGTTTGTGAGAAAAATTGCATACACATACATTGAATTATATTTACTTTTCATGGACGTGTGAATGCAGCTTCTGAGATTTATGACTGGCATTTCAAATATTATAATCTACTGCAACTCAAGAGTCAAGATTGCGCCAGCGCAGCACGTTTGTGTTTATGTTCTAATCTAAACATAACTCGGATGAAATCATTCTACTGGCAGAGTGAAGATTACACCAGGTTTGTATCTAATATTACTTTAACGGAAAGCCCGCAGGACATCAATGAGATATTATTACCAGTTCTTGCCTTTAACACTACATCTAGAACTAGATTTGCGTTGTTGAACTTGCAAGTCTCATCTATTGCCCATTTTATGATGATATTAATAATTTTGCCACGTTTTCTATAGTATTTATGTATAGTTGCAATACTGCAAGCTGTCAGCGTTTTCACAGATTTCGGTAAGTCAAAGAATTTCACTTTAAGTAGCACACGAGTAAGTAGTCCGACAAGTTCCACATGCGGTCATAAAGTGCGACTCGAGTCCCGTAATTGATAGAGCTTAGTGAGGTACAAGAACACACGTCTATACAATGTAAGATTTCTCCACATTTACAAGTCTCTCACTAACTTAATCAGATCAAAGAAATCTTGTTGAAGTAAATGTACCTTCACGTAATAGGCTTTAAGTGCATTCGAAATTTTCATAAAAGTGAAAGCTCTTGTATAATGTTACAAGAACAAAGTATGCCATAAAAACCTCTGAAATAATACAATGTATTATAATTTTATGTAGATTATTTCCATGTTTCCCACGTAATTACAAGAATTACTCCCATTATAGAAGGTTCCCAAACAAGATTGAATTCGTGACTATCACTAAACGTGTATACAAAATTTCTATAGGACATTGCACGTTTGTACCGTTTCCTACTTGCACAATCGTTGTAAAATAGGCCCTATGAAGTACCTAAACTACCAAATATCGACTTGTAAAAGGTTAAGCGTGCAAGAAGTTAACAATGGTTTTAAATTGGCGATAAAGAATAATTACATTTCGGTGAAGTTAAAGCGTTTGGAAAACATGATAGTTCAGTTTGTACCTACTCAATTGCAGTTCAGTAGCAAATCACTTGGGAAAGCGAATACAACACTTTCCCTCGGGCCTCTGATGTCAGTCGACATTAGCGTTAAGGTTTTTTTTTTTTTTTTTTTTTTTAAGGATGGGAAATCATCAAATGACTTCTTCCGCTCTGGGTGGAGCGGAAGGGCGTGTCAGACTCTTACTGACTAAAACCCATCCGTGTTCCTTCTAAAGCCCTTTGCGTTCCAGGGCCGCGGTGACTCTTTCGAACAAATTCCGCAACCCTGGCAGGCTCTGGCCCTAGCGGACCCCGTCTTTTATGCTGACATCTCTTTGAGGCGCGCGTGAAACACAACGCGCCATCGACCCGGGCCTGGTGGTGATCGGACGGCGAGCCACCCAATGCTCGCCGTCCGCAGGCCCGCGCCTACGGTGGCCGGGGATCGCCCTGCGACTCCCGACGCCCGGGGCGTCTTCTCCTGTTGCGGCGGTTGGGGCGAAGGCCTTGCCTTTCCCTCGCGCGGCCCGCCTCCTCCTTCGCTAGCATTACTGCTTCGCAGAAGGAGGTGACCGCTTCCCAAGCCTCCTCGCTCCGGACCATGGATTCAACCAGGGCCGGACGCGAGAGGTCGCCGCCACCGATCGCCGCGATGAGGACACGGCGGTGCTCAGCCCAAGCAGGGCAGACCTCCACCGTATGCTCCACCGTGTCCTCCGGGCGATCCTCACAGTGCTGACACCCGGGCGTGTCTTCCCGCTTAATCCGAAACAGGTACCTCCCGAAACAGCCGTGTCCGGTAAGTACCTGCGTCAGGCGGAAGGTGAGGACGCCGTGGCGCCTCTCCAGCCACTCCTCAAAGAGGGGCCTTACCGCCGCAATTGTGGCGTGCCCAGCGCTGGGCCGCGATAGTCTCAGTCTCCATACCGCCATAGTATCCTGCAGGAGCTCCGTCCGCCGCGATGCAATTTGCCGTGGCAGCGGAGTTTCGCCCCGGCAAAGCGCCTCCACGCGCCACGCGTAAACGTGCGCGAGGGCTCTCGCTTCCAGATCCCATGGCGGTAATCCGGCAAGGAGGCTCGCCGCCTCGCCGGAGACCGTGCGGTATCCCCGAGCCAGCCGGATGGCCATGACCCTTTGGGCCGCGTTGAGTTGGCGAGCTGGTCGCCCCTTCAGCGTTAGGGCCCACACAGGGGCCCCATAAAGGGCCATGGACCGCACGATCCCCGCATAGAGCCTCCGGCAGGAGGCGTTTGGACCCCCTAGATTGGGCAGGAGCCGCTTGAAGGCAGCCCCAGCCCGCTCCAGTCTGGGAGCCAAACGTCGGAAGTGCTCCTCGAAGTTCCACCGGCTGTCGAGAACGAGCCCCAGATACCTGATCGTCGACCCGACGCCGATGTGAACCCCTCCTACCGTTACTTGGGATCCCGCTGGTGGCCTGTTCCGAGAACCATGAAAGCACATGGCCTCGGACTTGTGCAGGGCCACCTCGAGACCCAATTGCCGGATCCTTCCAACGACTATCGCGACCCCGCGTGTCATTAATTCGGCCGCTGCCTGGTGCGACCCCCCCTGTGCCAGAACCAGCGTGTCGTCAGCGTAGCAGACTACGCTGACGCCGCTAGGGAGGTCGGCACGCAGCACCCAGTCGTAGCCGATGTCCCACAGGAGCGGCCCCAGAACCGAACCCTGTGGAACACCGCACGACATCTCTCGCCGGTTCCACTCTCCCCGGTGACCGGGGTAGATGACGGCCCTGTCCGTCAAATAGGCCTCGACCACGCGACGGAGGTAGGTCGGCATCCGGTGGTACCGGAGTGCCTCCCTAATGCAACTCCAGGGCAGGGAGTTAAAGGCATTGGCGATGTCAAGAGACACCGCCAAGACGACCCTGCCCCGGGACACAGCATCCCCCGTCGTGAGGGCTCTCACGCGCATGATGGCATCCACCGTTGAGCGCCCCGTGCGGAAACCGAACTGGTTCTCCGCCAGATTCGGCCCCACCCTCACCAGGTGCCCGACGAGGCGGTTTGCAATTACTCTTTCAAAGAGCCTTGCCCAACTCGTCGAGCAGCACGATGGGCCGGTAAGCGGACGGAGAGTCCGCAGGGCGCCCTGGCTTCTTAATGAGAACCAGTTTCCCCGTCTTCCAGCGAAGTGGGAACTGGCCTCTCTCCAAGCATGCATTAGCGTTAAGGTTACTATCAATATCTATCAACGGACTCCAGCGTATTCGATATGTTCTCGATTCACATCATTTTATAGCTCATAAATCTGTCTCGAAAGGAAATAAAAGTCGACTTTCTAGTTGTAAAGTCTAAAACTGTTTGCAGTAATCTCGTTAACTACGTAAACAATAAAACAAAACATTGATTTAAGAAAAGTGTGAGCAAGTAGTTATATAACACGAAAGGTTCTAAAAAGAACAATTTAAATAATGCATGGTTCAAAACTTACGGAAAACACAGAATTTATTTTGGTAAAATTGCTTTACCTACTCATATATAATTTTTCCTATTGTTATTCTAATCACAGTCCTAAAACGTAATAATTCAAGGATACTGCGATAATATTTGTGAATAATGGCACGAGTGACACCATGAGTGGATGTCAATATCCGGCGTATACGCAGGTGCCGGAACTCCAGGGGAATGACCGCGATCCTATCTGACAACAGACAACTGACCACTTAAGTCTGCACGCTACGAAAATTTACAATAAGTACCGTTTGCTGCCACACTTTTAAGGGAAAGATGTGAAGATACCAGTGATTTTATGAGCTTTATAATTGCCACTTCTTTCCGGCTGCTCAGCAACGGGTCCTTCCTCTTTACCTGTATATCAAAACGGGTCCTTGTCGTTGCCGGCTATTCAAAAAATCAAAAAAAAAAAACAAATAAAAAAAACAAATTTCGTGTCTTGTCCTTAACATTACAGGACTATTCTCAAATTTAATTTCATTGACCATGAATACCAAGCTCAGGTGACCAACACATTTCATTAGACATCAAGCTCAGTTCAACGACTTCCGTGTAAGTGAAAACCCCCCTACTTTCAAACCATATGAAATAGTGGTAACATTCTGGCGTTGAGATAAACCTACGATAGAAACGTTATCGGCCTATTTAAATAGATATGTGATAGGACGAAAAAAACGATAAAGCGTTTAGACTGTTATAAAACTTCATACAACTTGACATTGTCGCACACGCCCTTAAATCTGAGGAAAGCTTCTATCGTAATCAACTTGAGTTATAGTTATTGACCCTAAATGTTCCCCAAAAATCCAGGATTATCCCTCGAATGCGTGTTCTCACGGCATGTTATCGGCTTCTCGGGGAATTCGGTTCAGTGACGATAAGCACGCACTTATCTGTCGCCGGAGACCACGGCCGCGATTTATAACCCGGTGACGGTAATGCTAGGGGACTCTAAAACACTATTCATTTTTTCAAAACATTCCGTATTACGCGTTCGCTCTGCTCAAAGAAATTAATGTGGACCGTAGCTTTTATCTTCCGTACACAAACATTTAAGGATTCCAGCGGTGAATTACAGAATTTTATTTGTTAGCGGGCTTCGTAAAACATTTTTTTGGCAAACAACGGTCCCCAAAATAAATTTCTATTATGAAAACAGCGATTAAAATTCCACCGCATATGTACAGGCCCGAATCGGATTCTCTTTGCATTCATCGTGGATGCACGGTGTGGGTAAAAGACGTGGCACGATTGACAAAACAACCCATTGGACTATTATGAATCGTTTACCTGTACGCCTGTATCGTGAACCCATAACTTTGCATTCCGTCAATGTTTGCAACCTCCTGCAGCCGCATGACAACACACGCATTTGATTTGCAGTATGTTATTGCGTTGATTACTCAAAAGGAGTTGTGCTTTATTAAGTAAGCGAGTAGTAATAAACTATAAATAGCCCGCCGAGGACGACGTCGGACGGTTCAAGCTGAACTTAACATTCTACTAATCAAGTGCAGCTACGATTGCGTACTTGAGAACAAAACAACGCGTTATTGTTGTTCGTAGAACAAAACAGAGTAAGAAGGTCCATTATACCACGAAGAGGGAAGGGAACAATACGTGGCGAGGCAGGTAGCGGGATACGGGCCCGAGACGTTGTACGTTGTAGGCCCGACACACGACATGTGCAAGCGTGATTTCAGAGCACCCGGCACGACAGATGCTTCCATCTTTTTTAAATCACCGTTCAAATATTCGCGATGATTCAACTCCACATTCCGAGTACTCGATCAATAGAGAAACCGAAAGTTATTACAAGATATTTTTTACCAAATGTCAGTTGGTATTACGTGAAGATTAAAACACGAATGCTTTTGTTAAAAATATTGGACACCAAATCGTTCGTGTGTATCTAAACTTTTCTTCATTGATGGCAACCGAACCGCGGACTGTCGGCGCCCGGTCACGCCACAAGATCAGGAGATTTAACTAAAAACTTCAATATTTGACGATTATTAAATCGTTCCCTGAGACTAGAACTAATTCATTTCAATACGAAAAGGTAGTTATACATTTTTAACGATCATAACAAGCAATCAAAGAACGATAAATGTAATGTAACGATGCGGCGAAAAAGTTCAAAACAAACTGAAGTGAATTATACAGGCAAATATCTAGTTTGGGGGTCACAGACCATCCTGATCTGTGTAATATGTGCAACTGTATTAATAAATAAAGTTACAAGAAGTGAGATCGTAATACTAAAGCTTCACTTAGAGCAACTTTACAGGGATCATTATCAGAGCAGGTAAGTTAACGGCACTACTGTGTTTAAATCCAACGTGACCGTCCTTCTCAAATTGTTTGGGTGCAACCTGTCTGCATGCAGACAGATGACAAGATCTGTTACAGAAAATACAAATTATACCATAAATAAAACGTTGACACGCTAATTAAACGTATAGCGACTGTGTGTAGATGTGGCCGCAAAGGGTGACTGCTGTGACCGCCACACTCTGCTATATTTAGGCTCCTCTTACACGGTGCGAGCCACCGACGTGTGATGCCTGGGCCACTGGAGGCAATCAATATACTGAGTGATTAATTGATTTATTACAGAACACTGCTCTACGGGGCCACTGTCAACTTATCGGCTGACCTTATAATTGATGAAACTTGACTGTATGGAGATGAAGACTTATTTGCAAGAAACACAAGACGATCCGTCAGACGCTTTCGAAAACGTAAGCTGCGTAAAGTTCAGAGTGGTTTCGAATTTCTTATCGCAGTTATGTAAGTAAACTTGACTGGTTAGTCTTGAACGTTGCATGTAGTCATTCGATGGATCATTGAGGTAAAATTAAGTCAACAGTACACACCAAAGAGGTATCGCTGACATACGAACTGTTTGAAACTGGTCACTGAACAAAACCACGAGGTGTAACACTTGACAAAAGCACGTAATGATTCCACAAAACAAGCACAATGATATGGAGGTTCATTGGGAGCAGACCGCAGAGTTCCTGCGCATTGTGGTAGCACACCGGGCACAAGTCACAACACCACAGTGTGGACGCACCTCGCACAATGTCGGGCAAGCGAGGCGCGACGTGCACGCGACACGGACCGATGCCAACTGTTTACCAACGCGCGCTCGGTGTGCACCCACCACTACCAGGGCTGCCACGTGATCTTTCGTATGAGGATTGAGGATATAACTGTTTGTTTACTTTAACCATACGGTTCAAATCGGCGCTTTATGGGTATTTGTAGCGGAAACTAAAACGATCAAATTGAATCATACCCATAAAGGAAAATTATGTATTAACCATCACCTAAGAACCTAAGAACTGTTTCATTTTAAAACTTAAAAGTAAAATCCAATATTTAATGAGGAATTCCTTATTCTATAGATTTCAAGTATTTTCCATACAGCTACTTCAAAACATTACGCTGCAGTTCTGAGCAACCCTATATGCATCATAAAGCTTATTCCACAAAAAACTTGGTCATACACGATAAGCATCATATCGCGTCAGAACTTCGAAATTTGTGTTATCATTCCTAGTTGGTCATAGATATATAATATTTTCTTTATTAGACATAATATTGATATTATCAACATAACTTGGTTTGCACCTACCTACTGCGGTTAATAGAAACCTAACATTAAGCCGTTGTAAGGTCATGTGCATAAGCTAATAAAACTAATGTCAGCTTACTGAACTGAACGCTCTTGATATAAACAGCTTACATCTGTGACAACCTAGCTTAGCATAACAACTGTTCCATTTTTAAATGTTTTTTTTTTTATCCGCACTTGACTTTTAACGGATTACGAATACAGGGGATGCCAGTATGTTTCAGCCTTAAAATGCAAAGTTTAAGTACTCAGCGAGTGAGTTGTGCCTGAGTACTAGCGTACAAGTTTATAATTATGGAACATGGCTTGCTTGACACACTTTCGTACAAAATTAAAGCATTTTTATTTATTACTTTTGAAATTAAATACGTTTCACTGGAAGTGTAGTTAAACAAACCATTCAGATATGTTAAACATGGCTCGAAGTAATATTACACGTGTCTAAAGGGAACCGAGCAGTGCAAGTAAACACGAACTGTGTGTACGTTGAACGTGTCATTTACTTATACATAATTGAAACTTCACTTACACAAATTGACACTGATAGAACCGAAACGGGGTCGCACGAACTCGTAACAACGATAATTTGACGGCAGTTTTCTTTTGGTCTCGTTTGCGCGCCGATACGAATACTACAGAACGTTTGGAGCCCACCGTATGTAAATATCGATACGACATGACATGTGTTCGGTTCAGTGTGGTACAGTAGCCCCTTATCTGCATGCAATAATAATTGAGCAATACATTGCAGATAGAACTAAAGTGGAGCCGTTACGAAATACTTATTAACGATTTATATTCTCATATAACAGCTATCTTAATTAACACAAGAATGTAAATGATCAAGCATTTTCAGGGTAATTTATGTATTGTTTATACTACGAATATTTACAGCTATCGCCGGAAGAAATAAGTAAACATAAAATTTGGGCTAATATTAGCGTCCAAGCAATATGAAAGCCGGGCTTTGTGCCGTGGCTGTGAACAACATGAAAAAGGAAAATTATTGCATGGACAGGACAGCAGTACTGCAGTCCATACATCGCTGAGGGTCGAGCCCATCGAGACACGTTTTCTCAGGTTCTTTTTTTCCTTAGTTTCTTTTTTCTCAGTCAGCGCACGTGGATAAGTACGTTTTCGACGGATAAGAATGAATTTAAAAAAAACTTATATGAGCCCGACTTAATCTGACTTTAATCACAAGCTTAATTTAAAAGGTAAGGTGTTTCGCTGCATCTGCAATTCAATGCAGAATTTAAAAACAAAATTAAGATTATTGATGATCATGTAAAGATGGCAGCACGCCACATCACTTTTTCAGGCCGATACATTTTTATTAAATTGTTTTACATGCATGATTACCCCTATAAATACAGCCAACATATTTACGTAGAAAAAGAATCAACGTAAGTGCTGGTTAGCCAGAAAAAGCAAATACTCTTTGTGAAAGTTTAAACTTTCAAAATATTCGGCATATGAGCTCGGTACCCGGCTGTGTCCCAATTTGTATGCGTTAAATGGCACATCTGCATTGCCGTTGAATGTGGGAATAATATTTTTGGCACAAGAGTTTTAAAATCGGGCCAAATCGCCGTAGCACGGAACTATTGGTTTTGACGCGAAAGAAAAGGTGTGATTCATATTTTCTTGGTAGAAGTTGTAGATTTTGACAAGAAAGTTGTTCTAAATGAAGATGGCCGAGTTATTGGCGTAAGAACATTCAATTTAGCAGTTAATGGTCAATTGGGATGTCCAAATTGCCATTACCATTTATCAACAAAACGTTTTTCAATAGCACCACGTTAATGGAAATGTACTTACTTGTTTTACTGAGAACCGTTTAACGGCCCGTTCAAAATGCGTATTTGTATCCAAATTCTCCATATAAATGTGAGTTTTAGTACAAACTGTTCCAAGACTCCCACACTACTTATGCGTACAGAATCGTTAATGTGCGTGCACTATGGCTTATAGAGAAAATTTAAAATATCGACTGGATAACGATTCTAGGAAAAAATGTACGGAGCCAACCACGAGAACTTAACGTTCTGTTATGTGCCTCGCATAATTAAGACGTATAATTTAAAAGAAATTTTGCGTAGAATGGCAGTGAAGGTGAATACTTTTAAATGAATAACTTAGAAAATACGCAACATAGAAACAGGTTCCTTTGATACTTAAAAGTCATAAGCATTAAATTCCATATATTCTACGTTACATTGTGTGAACACCCAAGTCCACAACTATGCAGATCGTCGCACATAATACCGTTGAGAACGGTGCTAACAAATTGTCAGCGGCGGGTCATCATGACATAATCACAACAGGTTTATAAATCAAATACAGACTAACAGTGGTGTTGATTAACTCGGCTGATTCAATAACGGGGAGTGACGACACGGCACACACACGCCTGATATCAACAGAAACAAAAATAACTTTGTAAACATCCTCGGGATCTGCTGGGAGATGAGGCAAGGGTAAAGGTGCCGAAGAGATATTTGTATACTCAGCATAGTAGACATTTAATACTACAGTAGTTGAATATTGGGCCAAAGAAAACAAATAACTTTAAAAAACTATATTTATCGTCAAAACGCTAGAAAGAACACAGTAGTGAAGAGGAATATGATTCTATAGGAAAAGTCGTAGAAAGAGGTTAAAAAATCTCCTAGTTCTTATGATAAACTAAAAGTGTTGATGGAACAGAAGACAACTCCTGCTCCTTCCACTACAAATGAAACGGTATAAGGGAAAGAGTATAATGAAAGGCTTAAACATATAAAGGAGTTTTTTTTTTTTTGTGGTAACGTCTTGCAGCTTATGGTCATCGTCTGCCTAGCCTTAGTTGGGGAAACTATATTGGGATCAGCTTCCAGTCAAACCGAAATAAGCAGTCTTCAAGATCATGTTAATCAGTTCACAACAACACTAATAGAGAAATTACAATTGAGTGTCTGAGAGACACTCAGTGATGAATGTCACTCACAAAAGTCATACATAATACCAAATATGTCAGATTACTTGGTGGTCTGAGCCATCGTCCAGGGCCATTAAGTTAAATGTGCGAGCATACAGGATTTTCACAGACCCAATTACGCACGTCAACCAGATATCTTGTTTGCGGTCGAAACTTGGAATGTCAGCTTGAAAGCCTGGACGAGTCGAGCGTGTAACCCTAAGCTGCTCTTGTTTTCACAGGCCGACGGCATCCGGCGACCGGTGAGCCGGACCGGACGGCCTCGGACTAACGCGACATACGATACAAAAGAGCTTTAATTACACCAGTAAATTACTGCACTTTATTGCATCCGTTATACAATATATTCTCTTTTATTAACAGCGCGTCATGAAATTATCATTTTTAAAGTGGAATTGCATAAAATTCTTAACAAAATATTTTAATTTTAATAACGAGCGGTAAGTGCGTATCGGTACGACGCAATATGAACTGTGTTACATAAATGATATTAAGGATACCATAAAGAATCAGATAATCGTAAATTAATTCTAAACGATTAACTTGATACGATCAGAAATAGAATTAGCAAGTATCAGAGCAAAACAGCGTTAAACAGTTAAATTAAGAGATATACATCTTGATGGAAGCAGCGAGGTAATTAGCGCGTGGTCAGTCACCAAATTAACTAACTGAATTCGCAGCAATTGTGTGCGAGATGATACCGCGAAGACCTTTGTTTAGAGAGCGTGAATATAAGATAAGAGCGTGAATATAAAGGCACGCAGTACTTACCGTATAACGCCTCAGTTTATTCATAAAGCAATCGACACTTACCTGTAACAAAATAATTACATAATTAGTGAAAGCTTATTATTAAAATATTTAAGAAAGTGTTTGAATATATAAAACGGGTGAGCCTATTACAATATTTCATCAAAAATGTTGATAAACAAACTCGTAATATTTAGCAATGTGCCTAATTAAAAGTTTATAGTCGGAATGGAGTCGGTAGGCAGGCTAGGCTAGAGTATGTCAATTGGAGTCGGCTCTCTCAAGCATTTACAATTAGTAGCTTACATGCAAACACTACAAATACCGGTACTTAAGGGTAAACACACAGGCAGAATACGAGATTATCTTTGGTAAGAAAAGGCAAGGATAAAGTGCGATATGGCCTCCACAATGAGGTGACTCACTAACGAGCACGCCGCTGATTCATTGTTTTCATCGCTATAATGAAAAGTTGTATAATTTGCTTCGAGACCCCACTTAGACACACTGTATAGGGCGAGGATACAATCATGTCTACCAGTCTACCCACACTCTAACCTGGTAACTAATCCCACATCAATATTCAATTTATTGTTTAGGTCAGACCAGAGCTAGTAACTAGCAGCTTCATAATTCTAAATAAATCTTACTATCTCGATTTGACACGCTTTTTCCAGAGGATACCTACATGCAAATCGTGGGATGTCACAATAAATAAAACCTTATAAACAGCCGGAAGCTGTGTTCTGTAAGCGTAGTACGGTACAGTAATTTAAAATGCAAGAGAAAAAGATCGCTAATCGTATATTCGCATCCTGTTACCCCCAGCTGCGACGAAGGTACCCAGCGTCTCCCATATGTCGCGGACCGAACAATACATAAATAAAAAACAACAGTGCCAACACTCTAATTATGTTGATACCATCTGACTTCTGAAAACAATCTCTAATATTTCGATGAGAAATCTAGGGCGTTTTTAGGCAGCATAAACAAAGGAACAGGTTTCTGAGAAACTTTTATAACTTTCTGAAACGTTTGAGAACTACAAACAGTGACTTGGGCAATCGCAGATATTGACGACTCTACAGATTGCTGACCTACCACACACTTGAACCGGCATGTTAAAACAACAAACAGCTTTTCAATTAAGGTCTGATCTCTGTCTGCCTGTCCATCATGCAAGCGTTTGATCGTCTAACAGATCGTCGTCCCTTTAATGGCAAACATAAAATCGAACAGCGTGTTAACATTATGCACGTACCTTTAAAAAGTCGGACAACGCCATATAAAGAAGGGAAATAAAATGGACCAGGGGCACGAAGTGCTCTTAACTCTTTCCTCAAGTATACGGGCACAGTAGAGATCGGTTTTCCGTATTCATCGAAAGAACGCAATTGGAATTGCTTCTGAGAGCTTAGTCGAATAAAAACTATGGAGAATTTAGTAATGACGGCCTTCAGAGCGTAACTAGTTTTTTTTTTTGTGGAAGCAGCTCTCGCTTCCACATCCACAGTAGGAGGTTGTCGCTTAAACGAGCTTGACTTATACGGAGCATTAACTTGATCTCGGAAAATGGATATCGGAAGATCAAGAACACTTTACACTGAGTTTTTGTGCTTGCAAATTGTTGTATTTATGCTAAGTAGTCTCACGATTCGACATTACGGTCAGGTAAAGGCTGCATAGTCATGTTTCTTCATGACTATGCAGCCTTTATTGTACCTTTTAATAAACAAGGTAAAAGAATAAGGTGTTATAGAAAGACCTATTCAGTGAAAGCCCTTTGTGCGAAGCTCGTAACATGACCGCAAAAAGATAAAATACCGAGTTCGTAGCACTACCGTATTAATTCGTCATGAGTCAGTTCTTAGAAAACGGATGCGTTAATTTGACACAATTTGAACACAATAGCAGGAGTAGCTCATTATCCGTGACGCGCTCGGGGACACGGCCGCAATTAAGTTTTGCGAATCTCTCATCGGATCGAGATGAAAACTCGAGAATTATTCACCCGTAAATTAAGGTTATCAACGAATTCGTTGTATTGCATTTACAATTACACTGAAAGAGACTTGATCAACAGAGTACACAGAAGAGGAGAAAGCGACTCGTGCGAATCACAAGCCTACAATTTGACTTGAAGCATAACATTAGATAACAGTGAAGGGAATAGCCAAAACTGTAATTATTCTCTAATTACAAATGACTTCCGAATGTTCCAAAATCATAATTATCAAGAACGGACAGCAATGCGTCTATTAAGACCGGATGCACTAGAAAACGCTGGCCTCATAAACAAATATATGCAAACCATTGAAGGGACCCATTATGCCGGTTATTGTTGATTCAGATATGCATAAATACATTTGAGAGTATGTGTGCAGCTATGTTAGATGTCCCGAAGGAGGCGGTCGTGCCAGAGACGATGCCCTGGCCAAGTATGTGGGTCAAACCTGTACACTGACTCCGACCATTGAGGCTTGCGTGAGCGACATTCAGTCACACATGTGCACAAACAAATGCTGCACGAATATATGTACTTATGGAACTTAACGACCATGAAGCCATGAACGTTTCACAGAGGAAATAAAATGTTATTGCAAGAAATTAGAGATACAAAGGTGGGTGGTACTCAAAGTACAAAAGATAACAATAGAATATAGCACGAGAAAATTTAACAACAGCGTGTAACATGACTAGTTGAAAGATATTCGATTTTGAATGCATGTAAATATCACTGATGATTGATGTTTCCTCTATATTCATTTAAATGTTATATTTCACATCTACACAACCTACTGAAAACTAGGTAGATTTTGGTATTTCGACCGTCACGTCATCGTTATATTATTCTAGCCTTTCAAGCGACTGTTACTGGGCATTATAATAATATTTTCCATTATGGACATTTTATGTATATTAAAGTGAGGAAACATATCATTGTTATGTCTAAATGCGCGGTAATTAGCAGATTTACGTAAAGTCATGGAAACCGTGTCGTGGGAGCCATATTGTCTGCGTAGGCAACGTTCTTCGCTATGAGTGTCAGTTTCTTTATAGTTGGCGCATTGTTCAGTGGTACCTAAAGATTACCTCCTCGCATTGCCAACTGATGTCCTTTCATGATTTTTACTCGGAACAATGACAATTGTTTCCGAATAAGGATGGGGAATGAGACCAGTAAGCTCACGGGTATTATTAGCGGATCTTTGTTTGAGGACATCTTTGCTTAGGAACAACTGGCTCGTAAATAAATAAGATAACATTTTAAATTTGTATCTCGGAAATAACTGAAAGCTAAATATTTCACAACTCCGATACTATTATTTCTAAGTTAAACAATAAGCAAAAACTGTTTTCTAAGATCTTGAGATAATAAAATTGTAGATAATGCTTCAGCATTGTCGGTTGTCGCAAGGGCTCCTTTGGTTGTAAAACCGTGGGTCACGAGCGTAGAATCGCCAGAAATGTAACAGAGATTGACCTCATTCAGAGAGCGGCAATGTTTGACGCGGTTGGAGTAGTAAACACAATGGTATGAATCATATTTTCCCACAATTGAAGTCCGAGAGGAGGCATTGGCCATGCCATTACGCGCCTCCACAAAAAATGCACACAATGACATCGTGTTGATTTTCAAGTATTTGAATAATTCAGAACATTTAATTTAACTTTAATCTGATTTTAAGGCGGGGTCTCTAAAATGATACTATCAAGTAGCCACTTGTAAGAATCTCTTATCACTTATAATTGAAACCTAATTTATAATAATAAAATTGCTTATCCACTGTGTTTTCATATCAACAATAACTTTTTATACCTAATCATAAAACTTATTATTGAATATATAATAGTTACTCAAACCACATCACAACAAAATTATTGCTCTGACAATTAAACAATCAGTGCTGCCACCTAGCGTCGAGTAGCGATAATACTTACATGCTCTTAGCGCGTCAAGAGATGGCGGTAGTGTCGCAGAACTACCTCCCTGCATTGCCGCTAGAGCGGAGTACGACTCTCGATCACATGGTAAAACTTCACTGTATTTCCGTTTCCTGTGTATAATCGCCTTCCACATATTAAATTTTGTACGTTTTTCCCTTTGAAGACTCATTTTACATAATTTTTAAATACACTTTTTGTTATTAACTAGACACCGCTCACTAAACTAGTACTAAGCTTTATTTTTATCGATTGTTCACTGCTGGGAGTAAAATATAATTTTAGTGCTAGGAGTCATAAAGTTTCTGTTGTTAAATGCAGCGAGTTCAAGGGTCGAGTGAATAGATGCGGACAATTGGCGTGTAAATCACTAGCATTACGACACGACGTAACGAGATAACGATATGAATGGAGATAGGGGCGCTGTCCTCAAGTCTCTCTCCGCATCATTGTACGATGTTACGCAGTCATTTCACTTTAAAAGACGATTTGTCTACATCAAACTTCCGCTTGATGGTGAAATTTCTATTTAAGTTACATTTACCATACTATTCATTTAAATTTATCAAAAAACCTATTTCTGAAAATATATACTTTTGAAAACATATAGGTATAGTACCTGAAGGGTTACGTTATAAAAAGTAACTATAAAATAACAATTTAATATGTATTAGTAAGTATTTATTAATGATAAAGTTTTTGAAATTTATTTATTTATTAATTATAAAGAAAATGACCATTCCCCCTCCTTATCTCCGAAAAACTGGGCCTAAAATTTTGGAAAAAATACAGATACCTAATAGTTCTTTACAATAGATTACACGAAAACCTTTAAGAAGTTTAAAGTGTTAAAATAACACATGTTACAAATGTGAAATTCGTTTGGAATTCTTTGCACGCGAGTCCGAATTTTGTATTTGTCATTCATAACATGGTACAAACTTAAAAACATTAATATTGCGTTTGAAATTCAACAATATTCCAACACGGTTCATGCTTGTAACTGGCTGATTTCTTTAATATCTACGATATCGAGTCGTGTCTAACGAGTAATTAGTCGTCTTATTATTTAATTACAGTTCATGTAACAATTATACCTCTCATTTCAAATGTCTTCATTAATCTTTCAGAGCGTGTTATGTTTGTACAAATGATATCGTTCTGTTAATTGCATGTTTTTTTTATAATTAAATTCAATGTCCGAAAGATTTCTTTATACATGTTACTAAAAAAATATTATACTTTGAAGAATGTAGTCTTGAAATAAATTAGTCATACAGTAAGGCATGGTTTTTCTGTGAGGTCATACCCTAAATTTCCTACTTGGGGCACTTATGACAAAGTTATCAGGACGAATAACGGGCTCCTGGCATTCCGTAAAGAGCGACGACATTAGTGAGGTCTCTTGACGATTAACGCACTTTATGGTAACGGAATTCAATGTCAAAGAAAACTGATTAGAATGTCCTGTTTTAACTTCTTGGTCACAACAATAAGAACAAAAAAAAATAGAGGAGTCGCAAACAATCTTCCACCGAAGCTTATTTAAATCTACCTGTAGTGTGATGAGTGTGATATCTTTAAAATGAAATTGTTTTCAAGTGAAGATAGTCGGTAAATTAGTAGTTCAGTGCATAAACAATTTCACAGGGCTTACTTCTGTACTTATATCGAGGCCAGCTCGAGCGATTTGAGGAGCGCATTGAACTGGATCAAATAACTGTCCGTGACACTTTAAACAATAAAATCACAGGTGCTCACTTTGCATTACAATTGGGTTCCGATAATTAACAATAACTCGTCCATTTAAAAGAAAAAGCACGTCCCACCGTTTGTTAAAAAGTGCCACAAATAGTTGTATTTGTTTTACAATTAAGTAAATGAGGACGTGTTGACACGCTCCGCAGACCCTGGACTCCGGCCAAGAACAAATCCTAATTAAAAATCTGATGAGATGTAATCGTCACGTCGTTCACAGAGTTAATGTACGCGCTTGTCAAATCCCCATTAACAATAGACTGCGAAAACCTTTGACAGAAATTATATTTAATTAGCGATGTTTTAAGATTAAGCAAACAATCAAGAGAATTTGTTTACGAATGATTGTTAACGAATTAACAATGGTGAGAACACATAGAATAGATGTGACGTTCAATCCAATTTTATCCAAATATCGCCTTTGTCACAGCTTTTGTCCACTTCATCTGCTGAGTAGGACACGGCTTGTACTTGCAAAACGAAATTACGAGATCGGTACTTCGGAATCTAAATTGACATATTTTGTTTGGTAACAGAATTAGGACAGCACCTTGGCGTATCTAGGTTAAAAAAGGTTGAAAAAATAGTCGGGTGGGTTACTTAAGTTTGGTGGCTCAACTTGCTTTTTGAGGCATGAGCAAGCTCAGTGCAATACCATAACAAATCAGCGGCTCTTTGTCTTAATTTGCCATTGTACCGAAACTAGCAGACGTCACCGGGTTGTTTGCATACAATGCCGCTAACTATTGCAGATGAGTCAACTATACACGACTGTACTGTGGTTTCTGAGGGGTTTGCATCACCCAACAATTTTAATTTGTGAGTAAGCAATGAGGTTGTGGATGTACTTTATGTGACGTAGATGGAAAGTCTTATTTTCTTAGAGCAGTTGAATAAATAACGGGTTTTTACATTGAAACGTGCTAGATAGCCGTAGTACCTACTTCATAAATTGGCAATAATAGCTTTTCCTTATTAAAAACCCCTGTTTTTATCACCAGCACCAATTTAAATTAAGTTGTAGTAGATAGAAACTGCAGGAACTTCAGAACAATTAAGTCTCCGAAGCATTTCAAATAACTTGATTTTGTGATTTATAATTTTAATTTGTGAGTAAGCCATGAGGTTGTGGATGTACTTTATGTGTCGTAGAAGGAAAGTCTTATTTTCTTAGAGCTGTTCAATAAATAACGGGTACTATTGAACCGTGCTATAGTAGGCGCCAGATAAATGTGGAATAAAGTACATTGACCTTTCCCTAATAACTGTTCATAGGTACCTGAACAATTAAATATGAATCGTTTTTCATTATTAGACAATGTTAAGGATCACGAGAGATGATGATTCGGGACAGCTTTGTGTCATTAATTCCGTTTTTCAAATTAAAAATGTCAATAATTGTAGGTGGGTCAATGACCGTTATTCCACGATTATCTGGCGCCTACTATAGATAGCCGTAGTACTTAACAAATTGGCAATAATTGCTTCTCCTTATTAAAAACCCCTGTTTTCATCACCAGCACCAATTTAAATGAAGTTCTAGTAGATAGAAACTGCAGGAACTTCAGAATAATTAAGTCTCTAAAGCATTTCAAACAACTTTACGTCCAACTCTCACAGACAGTCAACATTAACAGCTCGCTACGGAAACTGTGAACGTTTTACAAGTTGCCTGCAAACTTACTTGAAACTAAAGTATAGCATTTGATAGCAATGGTGAAAGAACTCCTGTGAGTTTCCTACTATTCAAATAAGTTTAAGAAAGAAATACGGACCTACTCAATATCTGTAGTAGCATAACATGAAAACGCATTGATACCTTATCAGTATATTTGAAAACACGTTTAACTAGTCCATTCTTGAACCCACGACATCTAATATCATGTTTTCATCCGATAACCTACCGCGTAGCAGCTTCTAATCTATAAATATATTAAAGTATAACATAACATCAATTACGTTTTGAAAACAATACGTCCGTAAGTTTTCAGTTTTATCGGTTCGCGCAGCAAATTTATGAATAGCCTATAAACGTACTCACGCTAAGATATTTATACCTATTTATAGTGCTGATTATTATGTGGGTATTACAAATCTTCGCGCCTGCGTAGAAGGCGGTGCTGCCCATCCATCCCACACTAGGTACTCGATCTCTCAACAAACGCTTTACTAATAATAGACACTTATTATATTGTTTCATCATCATATATTGACGTTGAAGGCATCCCACAATCCCTGGAAATGCATCCCAAATTAAAAATGATTGCAAAGTTATTTTTGGGTATACTACTGGAACGTTTAATGTGTTTTACTGTGAAATTAGGGAGAACAAACAAGGTGGTGTATGTGGGCGTTAAACTAGAAACTTCTGATTCTATGGAAACTTTTTGTTTACCATGATTATGATAAACTTAAATACCTCAGTTGATAGAGCCTTCAACAATTCAGGGATTATTATTTTGTTCGATTATGAACTTTAAATGTCTTACAGTGTCATAGTCAATAATATTCATCTGGAGGTGTACCCATCTCCTAAATATCCGTCACGTTCACGTTTTAAATTAACTACGTCACAAACTAAACAAATTATAATGACTAATTATGAACCTATCTCTGTGCTTACTATCACTACTAGATCAGACAATGAAATGACTATCGATGTTTGTAAACAACCTGTAAACAATACGCTTACTACATATATGTACTGTCTATCTATCTACGGTGTCATTTAAATTATTTGTAGACTCCATTTGAATGGCATTTTAACATCTACCTCACGAGTTAACTAACGAAGGATGCCTTAAAAATTCTGTGCACAAGTTATGAGGTCGAGTTTATAAATCTCATGGTGCCTGTATGCAATGGTGCAGCATCATTGTCAGTAATGAAATTTGTGAAAGCTACTTGTCTTTCCATCATAGCGTCAGATTTAAAAAGGGCTGATATCTTAGAACGTGACTTGAAACTCTAGACAATGCGTGAAAGCTAGCTAGTTTTCCGAAACCCCTTAATTATGGTGCACGTCGCTCTAGCACGGAGGCGGGATTAGCAATCGCATCTGCAAGATTTGACAGGAGGATATAATATATCACGTCCTACATAAATAGTTGGCAGAGTAGATAATATCGTTACCTGTCTGCTATCGCTGCTAATGCAAGTAATTACCACTATCAGCGTCATATCCCTGCAATAACCTTGTATTAGTCATCAGACGTTCGCGAGAATCGCCGGCAGATGGCGCCGCGCCAACGCCATTGTTTACTCTAGCCATAGCCGTAAAACAGAAATAAGGCCGTAATCAAAAGAATACGGTTGCTCTAGATTTGATACTATCAATGAATGAAAATAGAAACAGGAACTGCTCCAGAGAGCTTGCCCAATTACTTTTGTAGGTAAATTGTATTTGCAATTCATGTGGTCGTTGCCCTAACGCCAGAATTATTTAAACATCTGAAGTAGGTACTACCTACTACATTTCATAGTACATAATGGAAACTCCACTTTATAAATGAATTTACTTCAAGACAACAGTGGTTCCTACTTCCTACCTATGTCTATTCTTAGATTCTAATAAATTAATGCAATTAATCAAAATAATGGCACCTCAGCTCCTACTTATTGCATAAGGGAAAAGCCCTACTGTTAAGTACATAACCAAACTCTTAAGCTTATTAGATGGAATCAGTAAAAATATAAATATAATTTTCCATTGATAACGTGAAAATTGGCTTATTTTCTTGTCAGTGTAACCCCACCTTAATGTAACTAGTCATTGTTATAAAAATTAACGCATTTGACATTGACGCTTCAGGGTTGCATACTTTGTGCTCACGGTTTAATTTTAATGGCGAATGTTACTGAAAGTCCACGGACAATAGTCAACGTCATGACTTATATGCCTTGTATCATATTATGCACGTACAGTTACATAACGATACATTTAGTATTATGGACACGACTACCTCCGGCGTGTGACGTGGTCTTTACTAAAAATACACTTTAGAAAGAAAAGAAAAGAAGAAAGAAAAAGAGTTTATTTGCGACAAGCATGAAGAAAAAAGAAGTTTCATTAAAGTAAAGAAACATTTTATAGGCTAATAATGAAAAAGTAAATCGCCGGAACTAGCTATACTTACAAAGCTAAAGTCTTATAAAGTTCTCTCTTTTTATTTTCGTAAATATGAAGACTCCTCAATATGATCGGAGATACCTATCATTTAGTCAAAAATTCTTTGAGTAAACGAAAGGGGCAAACGCGCAAATTTACCATCTTAGACCAAAAGGGGAATTCGCGCATGACGTCAAGTTGCAAACGCTGATCATAACATCCCGACTTGAACATCCTTGCTGAGCGGATGCTGGCAGCTCGCCAACTCGTACGAGCAGGAGAAATGATTTAACGCTTTATTTTCGACAGTTACACAGACTTTAGCAGTATACAGCTTACTACCATTGGTGCGCTAGAGTATAATTTTAGGAGCCATTTTGTAACTGAACCGAAAGTTTGGATCCATATGATCTCCGAAACTATAGATCCGCCATTGCCGAATGTCATAATTAAGCTTCTTTTCATCCCATAAAAATGCTTGATTTCAATGGAGTAGACCACGGGAACAAAACTTGAGAAAAAACGAATCGACCAATACAAGCTATTCAGTTGGGGAAGCGTAGAGTACGTCTATTGCCTGCCTTAATTTTCTACGGGCTATTACCATTGTTTACTCGACAATTCGAAGACATTTAGTATACCGCCTACACTAGCATAATTATATCCATCTTGCTTGCACACAGTACCTCATAAATATGTTTCAATGTTCGACAGAACGACGACACTAGTAGGTTTAAGTACTAGGCGACGATGACTCACAAGAGGTAAGCTCCATTTTCCATAAGATGTTAAATGCCTAGAGTTTTTGTAAAAAGCCCATAGCACGCAAATTGTGATAATGACGTCACAAGACACACCCATAGAATAGGCACTTAAGAGTCGACTAGCGGAATGAAAAATAAATAAATCTGGATTTCAACTGTTGACAATAATTAATGTAAATGAAATCAACCGTCTGTTTTATCTTTAAATGACCCGGAAAACAAGAGTATGTTATCTGGCACGAACTGTGACAGTAGTTGAAATTGCATTGCATTTGGTAATTATATATGCTTCTCATCAAAAAAATCGAAACACTTTCGTTTTTATTGTTTTTGTCCTAATTTTTTACAAAAGAGAATTAATTCCATGAAAAAAGAAACATTATTGTGTAGCTGGCAGTTGGGTCATTACAGTAAGAAGAAAAAAATCTAAATTCGAAATTAGAATTTCATTTGTTTATCCTATAAATGAAATTAATCACTGTTTTGAGACAAATGTGTATTTAGGGTTGGAGTACGTTTCTCGTTTAAAAACTAAAATTAGCGCTTGTCTTTAAACTTTTTGTTTCTTATTTCATTTACTGTGACTTTGGGACGTCTGAAAAAACTTTTTTTTCTAAAACATATGGATACTTCGCCCGCAGAAGCCGCCCAAGTGGTGGCATTGCTGGATTCTGGACTTAGTCAGCGTGTTGTGGCTGCAAGATTGCATCTAAGCTTATCATCTGTTCATAGAGTCTACAAACGCTATCGGGAGACTGGTTCGTTCACGCGCCGTTCAGGATCTGGCAGGAATCGGGTCACTTCTGAGCGAGATGATCGATTTATTGTAACAACCTCTTTACGAAATCGACGCCTTAACGCTTTTCAACTGCAGCAGCAGCTTCGCGTTGTACGAAGAGTAGCTGTAAGTGACTCTACAATAAGAAGAAGGTTGAAGGAACGCGGATTGGCACCGCATAAGCCAGCGAATGGGCCGAAATTAACTGCAGACCATCGAAGAGCGCGCCTTAACTTTGCACGCGAGCACCTAACTTGGTCATACCTTCAGTGGAGCAAAGTACTGTTTTCTGATGAGTGTAAAATTATGCTGTATGGTAACGACGGAAGGAACAAGGTCTACAGAAGAGATGGAGAACGATTTGCACAATGCTGCATTGAAGAAAAGGTCAGCTATGGTGGCGGTTCGTGGACGGTTTGGGGAGGAATCAGCGCCGACGGTAAGACAGAACTTGCCTTTGTATCTGGGCCACGGCTGCCTGCACTAAACTCTCATCGGTACATCGAACAGTGTCTTGAACCTCATGTGATGCCCTATGCACATTTTATTGGCAACGACTTCATATTCATGCACGACAATGCTAGAGCTCACACCGCGGGCGTCGTACGAGATTATCTTACCGAAGTCGGTATCTCCATTATGGTATGGCCAGCAAGAAGCCCGGACATGAATCCCATTGAACATCTATGGGATGAATTAAAGAGACGAATTCGAGCAAGAGATCCAGCCCCAGAAACACTTAGCCAGCTGCAAAATGCAATCCAAGAGGAATGGGATAATATACCACAACATGTGATCGTGACTCTCATCCGATCGATGAAGAACCGTATGGAAGCAGTAATAAGAGCTCGCGGAGGGAATAAAAGTTATTAAATAAACGTTTCTTACATTTTTTTTCATTTACGCGTGTTGTTTTACCCATTTCCTTCATATTCCATACAGGGTAAAAATTACTCATTATACAAAATACGAAACCTATGAAGACTTCATTTGAATTTAGAACATTAACATTAGGATTTAAAAACCTCATACTACTCACTATTAAATGACATTTTACATTTATTCCTAAATATACACATTTTTCTGATAATCCTTATCAAATCATAAACTGCGAGGTGTTTCGATTTTTTTGATGAGAAGTGTATATTGTGCATCATGGGTGATGGGTAGTTGTGTTCTGATAGTGATGTTCTATTTACAAATAGATCGTTAGGCGCGAAACTCACACAATCCATACTAATATGTAAGCTGAAGAGTTTGTTTGTCTGTTTCAACGCGCTAATCTCTGGAACTACCAGTCGGATTTGCAAAATTACTTTTGTATATGATAATCACATTCATGACGAATACTTTAGGCTATATGGGAACGGGGAATTCCTACGGGAACGGGAAAAAATGGGATATGCGCGTACGAAGACGTGGGCAAAAGCCTGTAATAAATATAACCTTTCTGTCAAATCGTTTATATAATAAGCGAACGAATCATTTGACTTATGGTTCGTTCGCTGCAGAAAAATAGCTGGTTTTAGGGTAAAAGTCGAAGTTCAGCTAGGGATAGAGAAGTCTGTATCTCTGGATGCAGAATTACTGTGTTAGTAGGTATCGTTGTGGTACCTGCTGTTACTGTATCTTTGTTGATTGTTTTCTATTTACTGAAGGCAATGAAACAACAGTAACTCGCATGTGTTCGCGGGCCTCCCATACTGACGATCAGTTTGCTAAACACGTGCTGAGACCTGCTCAACGTCATGACTTCATGGGCTATATTTATTTATAAGTACATATAGAAATAACACATACTCATAAACTTATCAAATCAATATTATTTTATTTCCTATCGCGAGCAGGTCAATAAGTCAAATTCGTATTTAATTGAAATAAATAAATGAATGTTTTTTTTTGTTTTGTCATATTTAAGGGTGTTGTACTGCAGCTGCTATAGCGTAACGAAACAATAAAATAAAAATTAAAAAAAAAACCGACCTCGAAAAACACAACTAAAAAGTTTTTAAAAAAATTACTTTTCAAGCAGTTTGATGCAGTGAACTAAAATAAACACTACTAACTTCATCAGACAGCTTCTAGTGTTTTTTTTTTTTTAATTTTTGGTCATTTTTTACGGTCGGGTCTTTTTAAAAGTGTAAATAGTTTTCTAATTGTATAGCAGATACAGAACACCACCCTTTAATGACTACGCACTTCTGGAACACACTGTATAATTTGACCAGTTTGAAGCCGGAGTAGGTCTACTCTAGTTGCTAAGGTACACTTGGTATACTTACACTTGCTACACTTTTTTAAGACTGGTGATAATTTAAAACAAGAACAAAGTCGGTAGTAGGGGAGCTCACAAAGAGACTTCTCGAATGACATCCGGTGCACCCTATATTGACAACCCCTTTACTATCTTTGCCGACGCTTTATCTTTTCACCATAGCAAGATCTTTTCTCCTACAAAGCTCTACGAGAAAAACAAGGGTTCATACTGGGTGGCCCTCTAATGTTTACACCGAAGAACCCACAACTATTAATAATGCGAGTGATAACCTGATAACTTATTCACGATCAAGTCATTCACGCAAGTCTGTTATCTATATGTCAATCACGTTTAGTCTATTGCCGCCGCGGTCAAGACTTACGACGCAGCTACGTATATTAGAATCTATTACAGTAGATAAGTAGACTTGAGGAATATTGATATATTTCCTTCTGGGTATCTACTTCCAGCGGTTCTTTGCTCGAGAAAATAGCAACGGAAAATAAAATTGTACGAAGTAATTTTCAACACTTCGAGCAACTTTACATCCGCGCAGGCACTGTCATCTGAGACGTTCTCTGATCATGTCAAAAATGTATAAAATAATGAGAATCAGTCTTACCAAGGAGTACCGTGTTACCCAGTTAATGGGTTGTGGAGGTCTGGTAGGCAGCCGCTCCACGTAAAATACTGGTATTCAGCTAAATTCGGTTTGACTGGAAGCCGACCCCAATATAACTGGGAAAAGGCTAGGCAGATGATGAATGAGAATCAGTCCCAAATTCCCAATAAAATTATCCGGCAAAATTACATAGTTAAAGAGGCCCCTAACAAAATGATCAATAGACATGATTATTTACAACAAGGACACTACACTTAAGCTTTGTTTTGAAAAGCTATTCAATAACCACTCAATGTTAATCTCTAGACAAGGACCAAGAAACCTTGCTGTCTACAACCCGTAATACATTAATAAATCAGTTACCATCCACGCCTTTCAATCAGTTTCGACCATGCTACTTCGCCATGATACTTAGAACTCTAAATTAAGCTAAGAACACTTGAACAAATACACCGGTCCTTATATGGAACAGCTTATTGTGTGGAGAAGACATACAAACTATCGACATTGAATCCATGACGGCCGAGACCATGGCATCGATATCTGCAGCCATTTAGCGATGATTTAGCACGATTAGAGCTAAGTCTTAAAGTGAACTAGTTTTAATTAATAAATAAACATTATGACGTAACCTTTCTGATACTTGTCACAACAAACATACATTTCAGAAAGGTACCGCACACAAGAACGTGACAATTGAATTATTTTTTCAAAGACATTCTGAGAAACGTCGCGTTGTAATTCGATATTAAAAACATCTAGGGCTTCTTAAAACATAGATACTACGTCGAACCGCATTTGTGTTTTATCAAAACAAAACATAGTTGGTTCTGTGTTCTAATGGCAAAAAAAAAACTCCATGATCTCGTCAATAGGGAACAAAGACCCTTAGTCATAAATATGTATGTAGGTACTATGTACCAATTACGAGCTGCACCCATTGCAGTTGATGCTCATCTAAGCATATCGACTGCACAAATGGATTCAGAGTGCGTCCCCTCACAGGATTTAACTTTGGGGGCCTAGGTCACCCTCTAGGGGTGGCAAATAATGTGACTACCTAATGAATTGCGTCGGAGCTCCCCCAACAATATTGGAAAGGGTTGAATTCGCTAAGCTTGCAAATTTCGCAGCGACAAAATTGAACAGTAGTTAAGACCATGAAAATTTACTGTTTGTACATGGCAATGATTTATCTTTTGAACTGGACAAGCGTGTTGATTAGTATTCGAGAGGCTCAATGCCAAGAACCATTTACAGCTTAAAGTATTCGGCGAAATAACGAGCTAAAACTCTCAGTGGCAATCAGTTAATGGTTGCATTCCCCGATTGAGATAGTATTCTTCCAGTCGGCCTACCAATAGAACTACAAATTGAAGCTAAGGATCAATTTAGATAGCTATCAGGCACTGGCAGACATCTAAATAGAGGCAATAAAATTAATTATGAACGTGATCTCATTTTAATTGGAAATCTTATCCGAGTGTTTGCTTTCACCAGCTCGCTAGGCAAGATATCCTATGTGTAATGTCCGTTACTTACTTGACAATGGAGATAATAGATTGTAACATATATTTCCTGATATTTGTCTATGCTCCACGCACTACGCACTCATCCATTATTGATATTCTTGTATATTTGGCCATAAGAATCATGGATCAGCAACTTTTATGTCTTGTAGCATTAGAACTGTCCTACCAAGAAAAAAAATTATAACTAGGTACATAATTATGTATTTGTCTCATCAGCTTATTACCCTTATTCGAATTTAATAGGGATTGGCGCATCATATCAACTTCTTCCACATCTACACATGCACGTATGTCAATAGTTATCTCGTGTCTAGCCATACCAGCTTTAACATAATGCATATACATCCACACCTAAAACTTAACTATGTAGGAAAGGTATGGCATGGCGTCCATCATTTTCAAATCAAGCATCCAACTGCACCTTCCTTAAGTGTAAATACTGCCAAAACAAACCTTTTAATTACATTAACAATTAATTACGGTTCAAGGCTATTAACACCACCTACCAAACCAAATATCACAGGTAATCTTATTACGTTTTAGCACATCGACCTCCAACCAATGGCTCTGGCTCTCCAGCCAATGAGTCTATAGCTCACACGCCATTAATGTTTACTTATATAATGGAAGGGAAAATGTTTCCACAATGTTAATAACGTATCGAGTCAACTTTCGCTACAGACATAAGTTTCACTGCGGTGGGGAAATTGCGGTTTGACAAGCTGCGCATGAGGGCCGCTAATTATGATAAGGCTGCAGATCAAGAGATATCGTTGCGTCATAGATCGATACAGACATGGAATGGGCTTTTTCTTTTCAATTCTTGAATTTTGAGTAAAACAACTAGAGAACTTGGGGATTGAAGATGAGACTACTTCATGGGATAATCCCGTCACCCTATCCTTAATGCAACTCCTCAAAGCTGGAATCAACAGTGGAGATAACAGCAGAAAAGATCCGAGTCAAAGTCCCGAGTGAAGCTCGACGGGTCCCGGAGATACGATTCAACTTCTTGGATCCCACAATGAAAATAATCAGAAAAGAGCAGCGGATGAATTGTAAAAAAATAATGTAGGAGATGAAGGTGAAGCTAGCGTGCGCTTCGATAGATTGTGGTCATGTCCTATCTAATCTCTTGGCTGCATTACTTTGAGAGAGTAGGTTCCAGTCATTTCTGAATTATTCGGTCTAGGGACGACACCAATGAAAGATGCATTGAGACCAATTTCAATTAATTTCTTATACAGGCAGCATTGAACAAAAAATACCAAGTAATAAAAACTTCTTACAAAAACTGTCACCATAAGTTATCGTGCTTAAGAACAGTAATTACACCATTTAGTGCCAATAAACATGACTACTTGGTTGTTATTTAACATTTAAGTAAACAAGGAAATTGAGTACCATTTATTGAATTAAGTAAGATCACTTATGCTTCCTGAAATACATAAATTGACCGCCAAAGAGACCTTGTTTACCTTAATAGGTACAGTTATGCCTTTTGATTTTATTGTTGTGAACTACTTTTGATTAAGTGCGTAACTTTTGTTATTTTAGGGCCGATTTTTAAATATAAGAGGATAGAAATGGCGGCTTGACATTTTTTGCATGGCAAGATATGTGAAAAGCCATTTTTTTTTCAGTTAATAGTTCCAAGTTATTAAAAATCAGCCCTTAGCATAATAATTTGTACCTTTCTAGTTGTTTAATCTCTGTTAAAATTGTTTCCTCAGGTACCCATTTTGATATTCATATCAAGTATTTTGTGAGAACACAAAAATACTGCAAACTCTAAAAGTAAATTGATTAAGTCGGATCGCACATTGTATAACTAATCTTGTTAGTACAACTGCTACAATTCACTACGGTTAGTTTACGCGGTAATTCGACGTTGTACCGGCTTCAGTGTAAATATTATGCAAGATAATAATACAATAATATTGCTAAAATACATAATAATCAGGTAGCATACATAATACAGTTGTAGCGTATATTTAACGCAGTGGTAAGTACGTACGTATTCGATCATAAAAATGAATAATAAGGATAAAAAACGTCGCGTATAAAGAATCATAAAATTCGCTCTACATTGAACAAAAAAAAATTAGCTGTTGAAAAAACTTCTCGAGATTATACGAAACAATAGAATGAATCCGCTATCTCGTAATAAAATCTGCTATTCTAATAGTTTATTTAAAAAACTCATTATTGTTTATCTTTTAAACAAAGATGTCTGACAACTACAATGAAAACCAAGGTTCTGAGAAGTGTGCAACGAAAATCGAAAAACAATAGTTGAATCTGAGACTAACAGTGTATTTAAACATTCTAGGCTAATGAAAAAAACATAAGTAGGCATTCCGCAATTCAATTAAGTTCTTAATTAATTTGCATAATTTTCACTTTTATGTCCATCATTATAATATTTATTAACCTCACTATAATTAAACACGTCTACGACTTTCGTGCAACTAGCCAGCAACCATTTCGAACTAAGTACTATAAACAGTGGAGTTTCTTGCAGATTAAATGGCAATAACTCCAATACAGTGGGCAATCAGTCGTAACTGTCATAACTCATTTAGCATTTATCCATCACATCAGAAAGTGGACACGTCCACATCGCCAGTAATTTCCCCTCGCGTGATCACATCTCCGATTACCTGCGAGCTGCGTATACTTCTCGATAGAAACTTGCGTATGAAACTATCAAGCCAATAATCGATTAATGGCATTAAGTGCTACATTATTTTGCCAAAATCATGCAAGCTATTGTGCCCTCTATTGCGACTAAGATATTGTGCATTGTAAGTTGATGGTCACTTATTGGCTGCGAAAAGTTATCGATGTCAACGAGGCAAGAATCGATGAGTGATTTCAGATCAATTCATGACATATCCAACAATAGTCGATTAGCAGCCCTACGTGGGTGCTCAGATGATTCGTGATTGTTATTGATGCTCGTCACAATCGCAGTTTCGTGAAGAACTACGATATTCTTCACGAACGAGTCGGAACGAATCGTCGCAGTTGCTTTTAATTGCATCACACACGTCAGGAAGTGGTCATTATAACACTTTTACAAGGAGCACTGCTCATGCGCATTGATCAATTAACGGTTGCTCCGATCGAGTTTGACACGATAGGTAGCACCGCACGGTATTTTTATGCAATACCTTAATATCATAGTGGCACATTACATAAACTATGAAATCGATAATAATTATGCTGTAACAGTTACTAGCACAGGTGGAATGTTTAGAATTTAATCATTGCACGGTTTCGCGTTAATGTGCTATCTCGAACAATTAGTGACACAGCGATTATGATCATACTTCTATTTGCTTGGATAACTATATAAAGTGGGTGATAAATCTCTGACACGCAATGGAAAACGTCTTCGCCTAGATTTATTTACGGCTGTCCGTCTTCTACGTTCTGTCAATGAAGCTCGTAGCTTTAATGAGGTTGAATATATCCCCAGCTAATGTTACCGTAGACTGCTTATAAAGTCAAATATTACTAAACACGGAATTCCCACTCGCGAGCCTGACTCATCCGTAGCGAATTTTATCTGAATATCTAAATGTTTTAAGTTTTCACTTGCGTTCCTAGAGCAAGCGTTTCGCGGATGAATGCAAGAAAAACAAAATCTCAGAAATACGTATAATTCTCACGGGTTAGCATGTAAAACACTTTGATCTACATATACTTCCAATGTGCGTAATGATAATGACGGTCGGGTCGGTCATTAAGGTAAACTTGTGCATTACCTTAGCGAGAGCTGCTGGGGTCACTGTCTAAGTTTTTACAAATGTCATTACTGTGGCAATAATTACTTGAATTTCGCCGGAAACTTGTATCGCATTATGTCAACTCGTCGTAAATTATATTTTTGTATACATACGTGTGTTGTTTATACTCGTAAAGTACTATATTAGGACGGTATTTCACAACAACGCTAGGATTGTTTACTGTTTACATTCAGTTGGCATTTCAGTGGTTTAAAAACAGAATAAGAACTGTACCGGGTACCGACAATAATACGATTCCAATGAGGATAAACAAGGGCTCGAATAAAATTAACATAATTGGAGAACAGAAAATATTTTTAAGCCTTTCAGTCTCTTGTTCCTTTGAGACCATCTAGTCTTCTTTATTCGCCTTTCATATATATGCTGGATTTTTTTTTCACAACATAGGTACGCACTGTCTACCATTAATGATACATCGTATAATGACTCATTCAAGTACTTACACTTGAATGAAAAGCTTATCTACATATTGCTTACCTAGATTAATACTGTGAAGCTTTATAACATCAATTCATAGAAGTTTTGACATCGTAAGTTATTCGTGTTGAGGCCTCTACATGATGGCCTTTAGCATAGCCGCGTATTATTTATTATAAACATAATTATAGTACTTATAATCAATTAAGACAAGGCGAACTGTGAGAACGTAGTTGACAGACTCCTACGCATGTGTTTCCAGCGGATGCTGATCCATGCTCCTTTTTTATTCTGCCAACGTGTGAAGGTTGCATTACAAAGTTTAAAAAACTTAATAGTAATCTAGATTCTAGTGCTCCAGTTTTTGTTGATATTTTTGTAGGAAAATGTAAATAAAGTATTATATAAAGGATATAAATGTGGCCATCTGAATGCGTAATATGTGCCTGATAACATGCATAATGGTATGGATTGCTTAATATTCATACGTTCGAGACGTCTAGGAATGTCTAGGTTACTTACTGGGACCTAGATGGTCAGGCTATGGGATAAATACCTATATTTTATTAGGTTTCATTAATGAGACGTATTGTACAGTCGGTAACATAAATCCACTACAAAATAATTATGTAGGTACAGCACCAGACCTAAGAGATCAGTAACATTGCAAGTTATGAAATACATTTGTGCTAAAACTTTTGTTGCCGGCAGTAAATCGATTAGTAGTAAATAACAATCAATCTAACACCTACACGTGTTCCTTCAGATAATATCTATCAAAGTATCAAGAAGGCATTTACAGGCACGTACAAGTTTTTAGTTTCAATTATAAACTTTTAGCTAAAGTAGACAAAACAAAAGTTATGTCTCAGTTCAGTCTTATCCATATAAGACATTAAAATTAATGCATTCTTATATAAATACCCTGTTGAGCCTCCAATCGGAATTTAATGGCCGCTGTCAATATTATTGTTTTGTCAATGAGCTATTTGTTACAATCAGTTGAACATCATATTGTCTTGTTTGAATTTATAAGTAATCCGCTGCGTTAAATTCGTTTGTGTAGCCAATGTCGTATTGCTAGCAATATCAATTATTTCGAAATGCGTGTAATCCAAAACCAATTTGTTGCAAATGCTTACAAAGAACAACAGAAACCTTATGACGCTAATTCCAAAACAGCTGATCGAATCACAAGACACAACACATTATAACACACACTATCAGATTTTATAACTTTCAGTCAATTTCCACGCACTGAACTTTACTTTCAATCACAAAAGCACGTTGTGCGTTAAAAAAAAAGGATAAAAATCGCGCCCGATTGTTTTCGAAGTTTGAAAATCCGATCGGTGTTCGGCTCCGAAGTGTGGTGAGTCGGAAGCGGCGTCGCACACTGAGGCCGCCGCGTACGCTCGCGTCTGCCGCCATTGACTCAGAGAAAAGTAGGGGCGTCACTCACTAGTCACAATGAACGAACATATAATTTTCCGCTTGTTAACAATTAAAATCCGAACCGCACACGATTTTTCAGCAAAATGACTCTATTGTCGTATGCACGCCCCAGAGAAAGCACATATAATTATGGTTAATTACTGCATTTAACTACGTTTGTTTACTTTCCTTTATTTTTATATTTACTGCTAAATATTTCACACAGCGATTAAGAATAATTACAATGACATTTTATGAGGTCTTTATTAGTTATACTCTTACATTTCACACCTATTCTAAATGCAGGAAAGACAATGCGTTTGAAAAGATTATTCTTCGAACAGCTAACTTTTTCACAAGAGCGAGCTTGTGTAGCAGCCCTAACAATACATTACGCAGAGACAATAGACTGTAGCTATATCAGTTCTGTCGCCGGCTGATATCAATGAACACTGGAAATGCATTGCGTCCAATAATGGAATTGGAAATATTATGATGAATCACTCGCTGCATCCAAAAACGCCGCGAGCTATATTTGGCAGGGTTGAAAACGTTATGGATGATATTCGTAAATGTCGCAGACTCCCCACCTACACGCCATGCCAATACTGACTGCATGTTTGTGTACGATCGTTTTCAAATATGCATCGATATGCAACTCAGTCATAACTTTTTATAACTAATAATTTTATACTTAATTATGCGGTTTTCTTTCCTAACATATTGTGTTTTATTTAATTGTGTTGTGGTTTGAACTGTAAACGTTAATATAATTATTGCAAAGTCACATGACCAACCGGAAAATCAGGTTCACAACCTTTATAAAGTGGTGGGCGATCATTACTAATACATAAAAATAGACTAATATTCTGTGTATTTATTACAATAGACATTTACATAGTCATGGGTCAACTCTATGAACACTTATAAATATTGATGGTGTCCTACGATGCCTTATAGGGAACACATGAATCACGAATTGACGCACACACAGGCGTATATTGTATGATAGTATTACAGGTGAGCTGTAATCTTATCATGAAAGTTCAATAACGAAGGTACGTCTGGCAATGAGGAGTGAGGTGAGGACACACCTTTTAAGTCGAGTCATGCTTTACAGTTTTTATTCTATGACCCTTTTAAGTATCAGATGTGTTGATTGGTTTTATTCCGAAAGTATGCAAGATTAATAAAGTAAGGAATGGAAAGACACTCATTTTGGGCACTCAAAGGAGTGTTAAAGTTTGACATTATTTCGACATGAATATATCTGTTACTAGTGGCCCGCCCCGGCTTCACCTGGATGTAAATGTTTTTTCAAAATTTTCTTTCATAAGAACCATCTCCTGACAATAGCAAACACAACAAAAGAAGAATTAGCGAAATTGGTCCAGCCGTTCACGCGTGATGCCGTGACCAAGGCAAAAAGATATTCATTTATACAGGGTGTCCCAAAACTCAACGTCAAGCCGAAACGGGGTGACAGGATTGATCATAACCATCACGAGAAAAATCTGAAAAAAAATCTATCCCATGCAGTTTGAAAATTATGGGCATTTTAAGAAAAACCTAGAAATTTGATCAAACTGTACCATTTTTCGGTTATTGTGGTTATTATTTTTTATTTTTGTTCATTTGAACTTTAGAAACGTAATCCTAAATAACATTTCTAGAATCCCAATAAAAAATAATGACACAATTGCCTCAAGTTCCCGAGAATTGAGACTATTTGTTAAACTACGAATTTAAAATTTTCAAGATTCGTCGACTTTGACAGGCCCTCCTATAAAAAAAATGTACTAGAGTGCCTTGGCAAGTAGCATTAAAAGTTGGCGCATTTAATCGGAATTCTAAAATGGTACAATACTTGTTAGTTCCATACAATAGAAAAGAGTAAAAAAATTAAAACCTCAAGTAACCCGATTTTTGCTATCAGATTTTACTCAGTTAAAATGTTTTTAATTCGCACAAGCTCTAGGTAGGTTCTTAATTTTAAGGCAAAATGATGAGAGAGATGGATAATGGGTATGTTTGCCATGAGTGAGCGAGACAGATAGTGACGCCACGCATTGAGACGGAGATGCGTCGTTTAAACGAGTGCGAATGAAACAGATAGATGCTATGGCATCTATCTGTTTCATTCGCACTAGTTTCAGCCAAGCAAATGGCTACGCTACCAGTCCGACACCAACCAGTTAGTACGTTTCGCTCATTCGTCTACTGCGCACGTTCGTATTCGTATTAATTATTTTACTAATTTTACTAACTTTTTTTCACTTTGGTAAAAGTGGCGTCACTATCTGTCTCGCTCACTCATGGCGAACATACCCATTATCCATCTCTCTCATCATTTTGTCTTAAAATTAAGAACCTACCTAGAGCTTGTGTGAATTAAAAACATTTTAACTGAGTAAAATGAGATAGCAAAAATCGGGTTACTTGAGGTTTTAATTTTTTTACTCTTTTCTATTGTATGGAACTAACAAGTATTGTACCATTTTAGAATTCTGATTAAATGCGCCAACTTTTAATGCCACTTGCCAAGGCACTCTAGTACATTTTTTTTATAGGAGGGCCTGTCAAAGTCGACGAATCTTGAAAATTTTAAATTCGTAGTTTAACAAATAGTCTCAATTCTCGGAAACTTGAGGCAATTGTGTCATTATTTTTTATTGGGATTCTAGAAATGTTATTTAGGATTACGTTTCCAAAGTTCAAATGAACAAAAATAAAAAAGAATAACCACAATAACCGAAAAATGGTACAGTTTGATCAAATTTCTAGGTTTTTCTTAAAATGCCCATAATTTTTAAACTGCATGGGATAGATTTTTTTTCAGATTTTTCTCGTGATGGTTATGATCAATCCTGTCACCCCGTTTCGGCTTGACGTTGAGTTTTGGGACACCCTGTATATATATAGATTTAGTATCTAGGTATTTACTTTGTTTGCAGTATTTTCGTGTATTTAACGTTATCTAGCAAGACTGAAGGCTAGGAACTATATATGTTCACAATCGAAGAGGCTTGATGATGACGAATAACGTTTTTATAATCCACTCTGAAACTTTAACAATTATTTTCTAAGTACATATGTAGGTATGTATTATTCCACGAACTGTTGGTATATACATATGTCATTAAATGTTCCTGACTGATATACATATAAATCTATAATTTAATAAACAAACACAAAGTAAACAGTAGGTATAATGATGTACGTTTGTGCGGATACACTTGGGAAAGAGAGGAAGACACTAAAAAAAAAAGACTTTGGCCTTAAAAAAAAAATTAACTTCTGAGTTTGCTTCGGAGTTTCTTCTCGGAGTAGGTAGTCAGCTAGGAAATCCTGATACTCATCTAGTCAAAATTAGCGAGAATTGACGAGTTACGGTGTTATTTATAACGAATTTGCAAAATAAATACCATTTATAATTATCATTTCAAACTCCATCTGAGCTACTTAACTGACATGAAAAAGTACGCTAGTTATTTCAAGAAAAATCAAATTAAACGAAACCCGTTTATCTCGTTACTTCTTTAGTTATACATTTAACGTTCCGACGTTTTTGCTAAACACTTAAGCAACAGTATAAGCTTGTGATTTGCTGGATTATAAATACAGAGTAGCTGACGGTAAAACTTGAAATTTCTCGCTCAGTACTTTCGAAACACTGGTATTAACAACTTGCTTGGGTAGCCGACGCCATTTCTATTAAGAATTCAGTTTTTATAAACGAGCCAGTCCTTATAGACAGACAATGTGTTAAATACGAATTGATATTCAGGACGGGCGTCAGTTCATAGGAACTGATGTGTAAGCCGCCTTTACTTCCCTGTCAAGTCCTACTGACTCACGCTACATTTTATTTGGGTAAACGAGGCATCGAACTCGTAATTTCTAAAAGATTGGCACCAATAAAAGTTTTATGTTTCTCAAGTCTCAAGTCAGACCTAAATATAATTTACAGTGAAATCACTTTAAGAAATGTGACAAAACAATCACAAGTCGACCAAAATTAATCGCTTCAGTCGTTAAATTACAATTAACCAAAACTGTTATAAAATTATCTTCATTCTGATTTGTTATTAACACCCAATTTAAAAAGTCGTGAGTCAAGGCACACTGCATTTCAGCCAATAAATTCCCAATGTCACCGACATGTTCAAAAGTTTGTCCATAAAAGTGCCAAACAAATAAACATTCCTAAAGGAATCCCCAAAAGGATTCAGGAAGTCCCAAAAAGGGTAACAAATTACAGCGAAAGATCAATGGTCTTTTTCCACGCTAAGTGCTTAGGCCGCCGCGGTTAGTTTTCCAACCACCAAAAATATGACAAAAAAGAAAAAAGTTAAACTCTGGTTCGAAATTAGAATTTCTTTTTCGTTAACGTCCGCTATTTCGGAGTCGTCAATCGACCCGTGGTTGCTTGCCGACAAAGTTCGTGTCGTGTCATGCGACAGGTTAAACAGCTCGTATTCCAAGTTCTTCTCGAAAATATGAAAGCTGAAAGCTGACTGATGGTTCGAGCATTTGTGTTGTAGCGCTGCGTTCTATTTTGAATACGGGCTTCAAAGACTGATTTTCTGGAATCGTATTTTGGTCTAATGGGAAGTCAGTGAAAAGTATGGAAACAGTTTAGTTAAATCTTTAGTTGAACAAAATATTAGGTTAAACAATAATATGTCGTTTAAGTCAATGAATGTTCCAACTTCCGTTACAACAGTGGAATTATAATATTAAATTCAAAACATGGACTGGCCTTTATTCGTGTACAAATTTGGGCATACGATATAGATTAGTTAGCCATAATAGATACCGCACTGTCACCTATTATCATGTTCTTGTTGACGAGGTCAATGTTATAAATATCTTCAAAGTCAAACAGATGTACCTTTAAAATATGCGAGGCATTGTAATAACATCTACCTACGCTGTCTCTCTGGCGAGTAAGCATTGCTGCTTACTGGCCATAATTATTAATATGGCATAATTATTAATGAATAGCGTTTTCCTTAAGATACACGACATTCACCAATATGATTATTGTTCATTGGAATTACTTAAAACGATGCTTAAAACAACAGACTAGTTAAATAAAAATAAGTATACACTTTTAGATATCTAGAACCGTATTGTTTTGAAAACGATGTTGATGCCACGTACGGATTTAGAGGTCTTACTACGCTTCGCTTTCTGGAACATACGCTCCATTATTTATGATCAGGATCGCAGATACATTAATTGCAGAAAAAGTGTACGTCCCTAGCTAACTATGTTGAGGTCAGCTTCCTGTCTCACTGGGTGCAGGTTAGACTGGAAGCCGCTGCCCATCTAACCTCTACAACACAGTAACTGGGTTGTTACCCAGTTCAAATTAGTATCGAATCAAAAGAATATCGAACACGATACCCCTTACCAAGACTGCTGTCAAATTTTCTGGCTTCTGACAACCCATAACGACTGTCACAGATCTACAAATGACAGCCGGAGCTACGGCAAGTCTCGGAACGTAATGAATTGTCCTATCCGCGAACTGAGCTCACCAAGCGTTGCTTAGCCTTGAAGATCGATCCGAGCAACTCTCGTTATTAAACCACAATCCCGTCAGCCCTATAGCGAAGTGTAAAACAAAGAAACCCAAGCCTCGCTACGAAATTCAACCCTTTTATTTTATTTCGTGCTTTAGCCAGATAAAAATCAAGTGCTGTACATATTTGCGTATCAAATCAGAGATTGAAAGTCGCCAGGGTGGGGCAACGGGGCAACGCACAAGAGTCGAGGGACCGATGTCAATTAAAAACTGCCGGGGCCCTAATTGTGTCCATTTTAGCTCGATTGCGCCAGACGCCCGAAGGGACAGCGAACGCTCTCTCGCGTGTCCAATCGCAATACGGTCGCAGTGGAAAAACGTACGTTTTAAATAGTTCATAAATAATAGCAACAATTTGTCATGTGGCGTTACAAGTTTTTAGTTGGAAACTATCTGATTTGTGTTTTGAAGTGGGACCACTTTTATGGTACCTGACGCAACTATTCGCGATCATTCTTGGTTCTTGGTTCTGAGCTTACAGTTTCTACTAATATGTATCTTGTCTTTGCTTTTGCATTCCTTTAAGGCACTGCCCATGGCTTAAAAGAATACAAAGTCCTACTAAACGGAAACAATCAACTTCAAAGTTTTTTAGTGCAAGTCATTCGCATTTCTCGAAATTAATTAACAGTTCTTTGTTAAGTTAAGCCGTGATGCAATGAAAGTACAAATAAGAAACTTTGAAAAAGTTAAGAAAAAAAATTACTGAGCGTCATCCGAAAGATGAGACAATGCCACTAATAAAAAATTCGAGGACTGTTTCACAAGACACAACGCAACGAAGATAAGGAATTCGTTAAAGAAGCTAATATTCTTACTAATTTTAGGAGTAATAAAAAGAGTGACAAGTATGCAGCAGGGGCGTGAAACATTTGGATGGAATCGATTGGTGACGGGTGCGCCGGCGTCACGGTGTGCGCCCTTCTTGCGTTACGTGCTACAGCCACTGCCACTGCTTGAAACGTCACTCAGCCGACTTTAATGCTTACTAATGAAGAGAAAACTTGTTATACATGATTAATGCGAAGTTTATGGAATTTCGTATAGTTACGCGGAAGCTAGTAAGTAAATGCTTACATTAATACATTTGCTCTACTTCGTCCAATTAACAATTTTCTGAAAGTTCAGACGCGAAAGCTAACACGTTTCACAACGGAGCTTTCGGTAAAACTTGTAGAATCACAAGTCAAAACTCTAGATTAGTAGTTACTCGACTTTATATTGAAAATAACATCCCCATTCGCTAATATTGTCAGTAAGTTTTGGTATTGGTTTTGAACTCTGAAATCCGAATATCCATCGCTATAACTGCACCAAGCTGGTATTGCAACAAACAATAGTATTTTACAATTGTTTCAGTAAGTCATAACTGTGTGAAAAAGTTTCTTCAAGTTTGTATAGAAATAAACAGTAGCGACATCTATCTTACGAAACAGAAACTGTTACAGCGCCATCTAGTGCCGAGTAGAAACAACCATGCTACCGCCGGAGGGCGCTGATATCAAGTTGGTGTTGCTATAACACGCTAGATGGCGCTGAATTAAATGTAACGGGATTAATAATATTACAAACCTTGTACGGGCATTGCTCGTAGTGAAACAGCATCTTCTTCAATTTCTTCTTCGACTTCTTCCTCTGTTATCGACGGTGGTGCAGCCCAACAGCGGAGTCTGACGCCGGCAGTACCAACGTTTGCTCCGTTGTCAAGCCTCACGCGGGGAAGACTTCTCGATGAGTATTCCCCGTTATTATTGGTCTGGCAAACAAAAACAATTTTATTAGCTCTGTCCTAGAATTATGAGGTATTGAACTGAAAAAAATATCTATGTATTTCTACTTCGTAAAAATAATTAATGTCGACAGTAACCTGTCTACAGACGATTTAGGTACGCTAATTAGGTGTAAGTATTTGGCTAATGATGCAAATATAAAGCAATTAAGTCAAGGAAATTGCTATCATTAGAACTACACGTGTATGCAAAATGCATATGCTATAATTAAGCTAATCAAAAAATGTATCGCAATAAAAAACGGAAAAGTAAAATGCAGCATATTTATGGTAGCCGAAATAAGGATTAATTAAATTGTAGATATACCTACCTATTAGGAGTATCTGTGTACGGAGCAAACAGTGGGAACCTACCCAGTAAATGAGATATGTACTTTCATCGAGTTTTAGGATGCGACTGTAATACCTGCTAAAAATAAAAAAACCTATAAGTTCGACAAAACCGAACATTTTGATCGTACTCAAGTTAAAATCGATGTGCCATATTTAAAACCTGGAACCTATGTACTGCAAATCTAAATATATAATTAAGTAGATACCTACAAAAGGTAGGTAAATATATGCAGTGGTTTGTAATCACACGCAGCCGTAGAACGAACGACTCACATTTACTTTGTAGGCACGAAGTGGCAGCTGCTTACTGATAATGATACGTTATGAAGAATAAATACTGCTTTCAATAAGGCAATGTTGTGAGAAGGTATTTGTAAATCAAGCTAAGCAGCTTGAGGAGCTTATCGGTGCAATACTTAGAGATAAGCGAAGGATACGTCGACTGGCATAGTTATTCTATAAGTTAGGAATGTAGTGCAACTATTTGAAAATTGCTATGACGCTATTAAAAATCTTTTTGAAGCACATCTACACAAGCCTGCCGATAGGATTTCCCATGGACAAAAATCGTCATTTCCTCCTGCTCCATGAAAACATACATTCATCACCAATTTACCGCATAAAGCTGCGTTTCCACCAGAGATGAGCGAGGATGCGGAGCGAGGGATGTGGTTAAACCAATAGAATCGCTTGCGCTGAGCGAGGCTATAAATGAAGCGATTCTCTTGTTTCTTAACAAACATATCCCTTGCTACGCATCCTCGCACGTCGCTTGTGGAAACGCACCGGTTAGGGGGTGTTTTTAAATGCTTCCTCATTGCTCACTTTGCTCAAATCTGACTGCGAGCCTGTTGACAGAGATTTTTAGTTAAAAGCGGGCAAAACGTACCTCTACTTCCACTACCTACAGCTCACCAGAATTACAACTAGAGATGTAGCGTATTACCCAAAGCAACTCTAATCAAAGAACCGCCTTGACTCTTACCGAAACCTATAAAAACGCAGTTCAAACAAAATGACATGATCTAACTAAGTCCTTGACATATCCCAGACACATTGGTTAGTGATGTGAAAACATTTGATTATTCAAATCCTAAGCTAACATGCGGATCTCTAAGCAAACGTATAAAACACACATAAAAAGCTGGCTTGTTAATGCGTCTGTTCCTGAGGATGCCACTGCTAAAGCGTATTCTATTGCAGTGAGTAACGGGTCAACATCCCGTCATTGCTAAGCAAGCATTATCGCTGTTTTTTTGCTAAGCTATTTTAGGAGATCCCGCCGTACGACGGATTTCGCGTAAGTCACGGTGAATGAAACTGTCTTGTAGCTACTTACATATCACGAAGCGTACGAGTGATATACATAAAAATGAGCTACGTGAAAGAAGATCTTGGGACGATGGGATTAAGGCTTAAGTTTTTTCCCACATTTATGAGATCGAAAAGGCCAATTTGGCAATGTTTTTATATACAAAAGTTAAAAAGACATTCTAACAGGGCTCACTATGTGTAAGCGCGAACCGAACAAAACAGCTCTAGCTGAAACGTAACCAGACCAAAAGCCCAATTTAGCTGTAAGTAGATACTTAATGTTCATAATACATAGCTTACAATTGCAATGCTTTGATTAGGTACACATGTTCATTTAAAACACGCACGTACACAGTCAACACAAGTGGTGTTATGAATAACCGCAGGCTTAACGTACGACAATTAATTATCGAATTAAGTGGCTGAGCAAATTACACATCGGTATAATTTGCTAGCCTATAATGCTCGGTAATATAAAAGTAATTAGGTACAATGTAGGTGAGCCAATCGGGCATCGGTACGGGTATCGTGGGAACGCGACTGCATCACTGCACTATATCGTGGTACCGGATTATTTCGAGGCCTTATACGGGTCCTTTCGCCTCGAGATCATCTCACCCACTGAGATAGTGTTCGACTATACGGTATAAGCTACCGAGAAGTGCTTACATACAAAGCTTAAACTTGATTGGATTGATTACAAACATGCTGTTACCGTTGATTACATACTGTTGTATTTACTAACAAGATCTTTAACACTGTGTGGGAAATGTAAAACAGATCTCAGAGAGATATTATGACTGTATTTAGTAGACTATAGTTTCAAACACTACTGCAGCATTTGAATATTGTGAAAATATCTGACTCGGTTTCAAACTATGTATGTATTAACAATTAACTGGGTTCCTACCTAACTGGTTTTCATAATAAACGTCCTGAAATCCGGTGTTTAGTACGGAGTATTGTTCCAGATAATGAACCACCCAATTAACAAACGCTGAAGCACAATAACATACTTCACTCAAACTCACTATTCATAATTCTTCATTAACACACTCACATCCATTCATAACTCTTCATTAACGCCAGCGTTGCAAATCTGGAAAATTCTCTTTTGCATTTATTAATCACTAAGTGCACATTTATGATTAATAAAGCCTGCACAACAAATGAGGCAACTATAGAAAAAGGTCACAATCACAATGCTTCCACATCGTAACATAATATTGCACAATATCAGTGCATAATGTATGGATGTATGTAAGTACCTATTGAACAAATGCCATACAATAGAGGTGTACCTAACACCCGAGCGGGCGGCGAAGAATCCGAAGCACGCGTTTATTTCCCATTATTCCCCGCGTATGACATACGTCATGTGAACGGAGTGAATACTTGGAGCGTGACGCTGATCGCCACCTGATACTAAGTCATACAATGTCCTTGCTATGCCTCTCTAATGATACTGTGTGACATGATCACTTGGCCACATTTAAGTAGCAAAGGAATTCTTTAATAATTTGCGCTAAAATTTAGTTTAAAACTGGTAGACCAATAATTAAGGTAGGTACTAGATTATGAGAACGCGGTGAAGCAACATTATTCACCAATTAATTTCATATTTGCTGCAATAGTTGTTATTGTAACCAAATATACATATTTTTGCTAGGTTAACTAAAAGAACCTGTCTAGAAACTGTCGACTTTAACTAAATCAATTAGTACATTCAAAGATATACCGTTCAGTAGAAAAACACTGATGTGGGAACATAGCATTTAATTAACTTGTACGTATTTGTAATTTTGTATCACATAGAGACACTATCTCCGACCGTATCACCGTTCCGAGCCAGCGACAGAAATAACAGTTCCGAGTTTCACGATAGTGGTCGAGTGTAAATTGACAAGTTGCGACAACGCTCCGAGGATACCACAACACTAGTATGTTTCTATGCTGACACTAACAGCTGGCGTGGGCAGGTAAGTAGCCGATCTTAGCACGTCAACATACATTAAGAATTTAATTAAGTCATAAAGGGAGTCTTAAAAACAAACAGGTTTGTACTCAATGCGTTTTTAACTGTAAAGGCTCCCACACAGAGGCTCGATGCAACAGTGCGACAATGACGCGATCACGCTTTTCCATGGAAATGGTTTAATCTGAAGAGAAATTATAGAACTTCTATGAAAACGCGTCATTTTTCGCTGGCTCATTTTCGCGTCGAACTTGTCTGCGGGAGCTTCAATATCGATAGTTTTATCTGCAATTGCAGTGTTACTAATGGAATAACGACGGGTCCACTTAAGTATAATGTTTGTTATTGTTTTGTCTGACAACACATGTCGTAAACCCCAAGAGCTAGACACAACAATATGTCCAGTTAGCATTGTTGATATTCTTATAGTCCATTAAATGTACAACATACCAGTTATAGAGAAGAACCCAGTAAAGAACAGGACAAATAAGTTTTAGATATTTTAATTTTCCAACCATATTTTAAAACCAACTCAGTGGATAAAGTAACTTATTGTTTCAGTTACGTTATTATTTATTTTATTGTATTGAAGTAGTAGTAGCTAGAACTTAGCTTAACATAAGTTCAATTATTACGACAACGATATATAACGAGTTGGTAGATACACATTACCTACTAGTACATAGCTAAGTTTTTCATAAGTCCATTGCATAGAAGAGCGCTCGCAATTGACGAGCATGCATGAGTAATTAAATACCACTGAGGCAGATTAATGAACGAGAATGATGATGCCAACGAACGGGGACACGATAAGTAGGACACTTGGATCCTATCAGACAATTATTTTATGGGGCATTTATAGCCAGCTAGACGAAATCTTAATATCTGCAGCTAGAATTCTTCTATATTAATAATATGGAGAAGAAAAATATTTTTGTTTGTAAAAGGTTATCTCTAGAAGCAGTGATAATTGCCGAGTATCATATAAAAGGCTTTTTCCATTCCAGGAAAATCTCTATAGAATGGACCACGGGAGCAATACCTCGGGAAATAGCTCGTTACTAATAAGTAAACAAAGTGCCCTTTTTTTTTAAGGATGTCAAATCATCAAATGACTTCTTTCGCTTGCGGAAGGGCATGTCAGACTCTGAAAGCCCTTTGCGTTCCAGGGCCTCGGTGACTCTTTCGAACAAATTCCGCAACCCTGGCAGAAACAAAGTGCCCTTACACGATAGCCATTGCGGCTCAAATGTCAGATATTATGATATCACCGAACATAATCCCTTTTAATTATTTCCATATCAATAATACTATTGAACTTTAAAAAGGCGTGTAGCAATTAAAATATCTAGGGAACGTGGCGTGTCACGACCGTTATTAACCTTTTGCGTGTCTACCACAGATTTTTATCGTCCAATCCTGACCAAGCCCTTAAGTGTAACTGTCCGACTTAAGTCATTTGGAGCATTTTTTCTTATGTCGAACTGTGTAACTTAAGACACGCAAAAGGTTAACTCCTCATGATCGATGGATTGGATCTATCCATAGTCAGGCACAGTAGTCAGGCGTTAATTAGTTAATATATTGAGCTTTAGAAAGAACAATCATTTTTGTGGCATCCTTGTTTCTGGGGGAACAGTAGTGCCCCCGCCAAGTCAAAGGAAACAGGTACCTACTAAACTAACCTACTTTTTCTTGAAGCGATCGTTATATTTACAAACCTTTATAATTTTGGTCTGAAATTGAGTTACTCCCGGTCTTATGGTAAAAAATTAAGTTACTGGATTGAATGTTGCGTCATCCAATGTAATAGGCCCGCGAACAAGAAGAACAATTAATTGCCAAGGCATTTTTATCAAGATAATAAATAGGGTTTGTACCTCAACAGCCAAGACATGCGTTTTTACCACGATTATAATATTAGGAGGATATTTATAGTCCTTGGATCTACTCGAGACTTGATAACTTTTTAACATTGAAAGTACTTGAAAGTCTTATTAGCTTGTGAGTCTTGGCAAACAATTTACATGTTTTTTTGTTTGGTGGAATAAATTTTCAGAAAAAAAATCTAAGTAGCCGTCCAGTTTCAAAGAGAAAAAATAACTTACATATGCTTCTGAATATGAGATCTCTACTAATTAGTGAAAAAACTACACCGTAGAAACCTCAATGTGCTATATTATCAACCCGTCACTATCACTGTACTAATGTAAGTACAACCAAGCATAATGTTTCACAAGTTATCTGCAGCACCGCTCTTCCCGTTAGCTAGAATCTAGGTTCAAATCGAGCGATAAATAGCTTTTCCAGTTAATAGTCTGTGCTCACTCACTCTTCATACAAAACACTACGTTCAAAGCAAGCTGATGCATCTAACGGCTAATAAAAAGTGAACGAGCAACATAACTCACGATGTTCGGAAAGCCAATGTGACCTAATTAGGATGCTTCCTCCTTGTCGGGACTCGGTGTTCTGGGAACCAGGGAGTAGCGAATGCGTCGAATGATGTTCCTTGTTTAACCTACATAATCCTTAGAACAAACAGAATGTTCAAAAACTCGAAATCTGAATGAAGAATTGGAAGGTGTGAGTTTTTTTCAAACTCTACTTTAGCAGAAAATCTGTCGAACTTCGAAACAGTAGGTTTTGAGACGTTCTCAACTCCAGACACCTACAAAATTCGAAAATCAGTCCATAGTTTTACACAGTAAACTCAAAACAATTTATCGTGACACGTCGTGGCTGTAACCGCGAGCTTTCGGCTTGACCACGGGCTTTGAGTAAAACTTATTATTCTGACTAAGTAAACATAATAAAGCAATTAAAATAAAACGCTTTGAATAAAGCAAATTGATCACTGTCTTACCTCATAAATATTTCAATCAATCTCGAACTTTAGAACAAACACACAATTCACTTTAATGTAGCCATGAACATTACCATAATAAGATACATTAAATATTTATAGTAGACTACATCGCGGCGGTGTACCCTGAAGGGGCGGACACGGGTGCATGAAGCCCATTTGGCTAGTTATTAGCTAGGAATACCTCAGTTTCTGACTGATAAATTTCAAAGCTTGAGAGCCTGTGAAATTTTGTCAGTGACACTTTTTTAGTGCGATAAGTTTTTAATCCCATGTAGTGTCCGAAAAACCATGCAAAGTCAAAGTCAAAACGTTTATTTCAATTAGGCCATTAAACGACACTTTTGAACGTCATCATTTACAGTTCAGTAAGATAATAACTCACGCTTATATTAAGCTTATCCTACAACTATCTATATACTGAATAGAAGCATACCAATACCTAATAAAGTCACTGTTTCTAAACGTCAGAGATCTAGGGTACGTAATGTATGACATGTAACACTAAACTGGCGGACATTGCACCTTGTAATACACACCTAAAAATAGGTCGGAGAAAGCTGTATGAAATTAGAAACGCTGTCGAGAGGCCGCCCTTTGATATGTAGGTAAATAAATTGTGAGGCCACTGCGTTGAATTAGCTTGATTAGGACGTCATTATCTCGAATGATTTTGTAAACATGACGAGAGGACTTTCATGAAAATCGTTGCCGAAGATCGGCGTCATTTGCCGACAGATCTCTCTCACATGCCAGACATATGTAAGTATATAGAGTAGTAGTCAATCTACATAAATTATGTATTCGTGAAATAAGTAGGTAATTAGGTTCCTTGCAATAAGCTTACAAATAAAACTGAGTTCGCAATTGTACTACATACACAACTAATTGATTAAGGCTTCAGATACCAAGAATCAATAAACGTAAGGGTAATTTATCCAAAATACCAAAATGTCCCTTATGATTATTACATATGGGACCTTCTCGCAAAATTCCAGGATGTCCCCTATCTATAATAACTGATACCTACTTGCAGTATCGATACTATTAATCATCCTAATTAGTCCCTCTACAATTGAATTTAATTAATTAAACTTGATTAACAATCGATGTGACTTTGATGAACACACATGAACACATTACAGTGATAAATAACGCTAAGTATTAAGTAAAATATGCACCCGCGTGATCAAGGAATACCACTAACATTTAATTTTGCTTCTTTCAATAACCTTATGAACTTAGGTAATAAATTATTTTACTAAAATTATTAATTCTTGTAATTTCGCAGTCATTCGTATACTTCAATATTTCAATGTTTAAAGACAAAACTGTAATGCAGCAACTGAAAGAGAAATAATAGATAATAATAAATAATTGAAAGCTTAATTTTCTTAGCACCCGCATAGCACCAATATGTAGATTAGATTTTCGAAAGGTAACTTTGTCTAAATAATTTTGAGTACGTTATTTAATAACTGAATCAATATAATTAACATTTTCACGCATAAAGTAAAACATATCAGCTATAAATAAAACACGGTTATAAATAGTATGTCGGCTAAATAAAGCGATGTTTTCGTAGTAAGCGTAGCGCCCCATTTCCAAAACTGATTTTTGACGTACTACAAACATTCTAACATACTATTCATATTTTTCTCATCTTACAAATTACTATTTACTTTTAAATTTGATTCCCTTCCTTTTTAAGTAAATCAGAGGGCAACCCGGCAAGGCCTCAAAATTATTATTACCTACTATAAAATGTAAGTGTAGCCAAGATAATTTATAATACCCCTATTACTATAAAATAAAACCGTTCGAATGAATTTTACATCCTCCTATCCAAAACGACTAAAAACCATAAATATGTAGGTACCTATGTTATAACTGTAATTTAACTAATACCAATAACATTTCTAAAGGAGTGTAATGGAATATTCATTTTATTTTAAAAGAGCCTAGCTACTCCTGTTATATTCATATTTTATAGCACAAAATGGCCACCATTTTGAGATGTACCAGGCTTGCATGAGGGGAGAGAGGCTATTTATGAAATGGCGTCATTGAGGCACGCATGTTTTGTGAAGTTGTAATGTCTTGAAGCAATAATATCAGCAGCATCGACTTATAGTAAATAAGGCACCAATAGAGCAAAGCAAAGGAAAGTGAATAAAACTGTCAAGTAAAATTAATAGCTAACGTTTTCTTAGAATAACACTGACTATAACTAGAAGGGTAATCTGGCTATATAAAGCAAGTTTAAACTTTAACCCTGAACCAACATAACTTCATCACTACTCCGGCAGGTCCTAACAATCATAAATCGCACAAACGGACAACCCAAAGCAACAAAGTCCATAGAAATCTTTTTACATACAAATCATGCAGAAAGTACAGAATTCCTTGACATAAAGCTGTTAACACATAAGCGCGTCGGGCGTCGCGTCGCGTCTGTATGCAAACGAAGCGGCGACGACGGCGACGGACAGGACGAGACTACAATGTACCCTACGTGTACCCACCGTGTAGATGTGCTTATTGCATAACGTGCACGTGCGCTCAGCTATGCGATTGAACGCATCGGACATATTTCAGATGCCAATCCATACGTTTACTGACGAGGAAACTCGACTTAGCGTGACATCGTTTTAGAAAAAGATCTACCATCATTCCATATCAGGTAGGTACTGTACACCTATGTCTACGTTCTTTTAGAAAAGCTACACAATATCTAATTTAAAAAAGCTTAGTTGAAAAGGTTTGCATTTCAATAAAAAGCCACATTTAAAAAAATCAGATCCTGTTCGCATTATTTACTATCATCTTTCATGACGACATGAGCGAAGAATTTTTAAATTGCTTTTACTAATTTTCAAATACCAATCATATTATTACGATGTAGCTTAGTTATTACCAAAAATATTTCAACTGAAGAAAAAAAACGAGATTACGTGTACCAAATTCGCCGTGGTCAATCAATCACTGAACTACCGCACTCGTAAAGTCGTAATTAGGTAGTTTATTACAGAACCATTTAAATAAATTACTTAGTTCCTGTGGCTTGCGTAGATTATTATTTTAAATGTTATTCCGATAAGATACAAGTTTTTTTCCTGATCTTGCTCACTGACACGAAAAGTGTCGTCGGGAATAGGTATACCAGTACCAGTGCTGATATTTGCAATGTGGTTAAAGTTTACTCAAGATCAAAACCAACACTGAGGTAAAGTAAAACTTGTTTGAAAGGATCCAACAACTTTTCAGTTCAAGTCTCACACTTTATCAAAACACTGTTGTTAATCTCTGTACTTGACGGAATACATAAACAGCTCCGACTGTGGCACCAGTGCAGTATTAATTGAGAGCGTTTGTTACTCGATATTCAAGAAACAAGTGAGTCTACGCGACTGTACCAGACCGTAGTGCCCACAATTCACACCACTTGTTGTTTTATTAGCAATCAAACTAGTCGATCTAGCTTTACTTCTTAACTTAAACAAAACACCATCTATGCAACAAAAAGAAAACAGATAAAATCACGCGATGAAGGACATTTTCATTCCGATTAGGTATTTCTGTTATGTAAACTTTTAAAGGTTACGTTCCATGTCTGTATTAATTACAGAACAATAACAAGTCAGTTGAATGGGCTTTGTTTCATTAAGCCAGTGTGATAATTCTACGGTGTGGAACAACTAAAAAACACGTCTGTGCCGTACGTTTCAAATCCATTATTTTTTTATAGACGTTTAAGCCTGCTATTATTCTTAGTCGAAAATTAAAATAGTTTTAAAAGCAGTATTTCATCCTTGGAACATTTTTTTTCATTGAGCAGTGCGTAAACTACGTACTGGATTATATCGGAGCGATCGTATCTCTTAGTGGGCCATACATATAATGGTAACGGTCGTCGATGGTCAGGCCTCAGGTACAAACACCAATTACGCACGATTTTATAAGCCACGCCACGCGATTACTCGATAGCCCGATTACCTACTTCAGTTTTAATGGTAAAACATTTACCAATTGTTCGAAAGGTCAATTCAACGTGAGAGCTGGTCGTCGGTTTATGTTTCACAGTAGCCTGGGAATGATCTGTCCTTGCCTTTACTCCCTTGAAAATACGATTTCAATTATTATATCAGATACAGTTGCATACAATCTCTGCATACACGTACATATTCCATTGAATTAAGTTAAGATTTATACGTTCTAGAATTTACTGACATGTAGTTAAATTATGGTCAATCAGTAATATTTATTCGACCGACTTCCAGTCTCTCTGGTTTAGAAACAGTTTAGAACTGAGTGTGACTTAAAATGACCTACGTCTTACTTTACATAAAAAACAATATCGATACTGACTTGGCGACTCTAGCAACGTGCTGACGAATCAATTAGGGCAAAAAGTTCTAAATATACCAACAATTTATATAAAAATAAACATTAGTCCGTATCCCTCCATGGTCCGGCGCGCACATGGCCTTTATAAGTCCATGACATCACCCAATGTGGTTCCATTTACATCGCCACCATAATCCAAAAGTACTTCCGAGAATCAGGACAAAGAGGTTTTAGTTATAAAAGCTTTATAGAGCAAGAGTGTTTTGAAAATACATTAAGTCATTTATAGTAAACATCAATTATCGTAAACGTGTGTGTTGTGGTATTAACGCGAGCTTGATTAGTCAATACTTGGTGTAGAAAGGGCATGTATGTGTGCATATTTGTCGGATTGTTTGTGTTGTCCGGTGCACACAATGGCTTACTTTACAGGGCATAAATTTATCTTTCAAAGTTTATTTATGTAAGTTTCAGAACTTAAGGCCTATATTCCAAGTCAATTTGAAGGACTCAGTCGCCATGATAACGATAAAAATCCCTCTATCTATGTCAATAAATAACAATCTATAACTGTCAATCTAATGATTTGTGGTAGAGTCGCATTGGAGGAAAAGACTTGGAATATACGGTTAAGTAAAACTCATACGAGCTAACAACAAAAAGAAATGAACACTACTATTTACAACACTGAACTACACAGAATTCGATCGATAACATAAAAACCTCCAATGTTCTAGTATGCTAGAAGTAGTGGCTACTTCTAGCATACTAGAACATTGGGAAAACATCCCTACCAAATCAAATCATGCGTATTGTTAGCGAAAAAAGGATATAACAAAAAATCAACTCCGAAGGTCTCAAATTCAAACTAAAACAAAGAAAAACTCCAAACAAAACAAATGAACACGTATTTAATAATATCCATAAATCAGTTGATATAGGAGTACAAGGGTCGTACAAAGGGGCACACATCTTACAACTACGATAGTCCCAAAATCAAACTAAAACAAGGAAAACCCCCAAACAATTAAAACTAAAAAGAATAGTATTGAATGATATCCATGAATCAGCTGATAGAGGAGTGCAAGTGTCGTAAAAAGCCAGGGCACAAATCTTACAACTACGATGGTCCCAAAATCAAACTAAAACAAGGAAAACCCCCAAACAATTAAAACTTAAAAGAATAGTATTGAATGATATCCATGAATCAGCTGATATAGGAGTGCAAGTGTCGTAAAAAGCCGGGGCAAACATCTTACCTTGTCCACATAAAACCCGGGAAACGACTGGCCGGCCGCGTGCAACAATAAAGTCACAATCAATGATTTAATACACACAAGTACATAAAAGAAATTGCAGGAGAAAACGTTTTTAATAGCCTTTTGATGTAATTCTCTTCATCGTTGTCCACTTTTCCTTGACTATTGTAAGAGAATCTAGCAGCTTTTTGTCTGTTTGTAAAGAATACATTTGTGTGCCTTGTTCCGCCACATCCATCATAACTTAGACTTAGGTCTAACGACGAGGAATCTCAATTTGACCTCAACATGTGGAAATAAGGTGGTTTTAGTAACAGTTGATGTTATCCAAACAAGTTTTAAGTATAGTATGGTCTATTTCGAGTTAGGTACATAAATAAAATCTAAGTAAAAAGTCGTTATAAGACAAGCTTTTAATGAACTAAAAAGTAAACTAAAACTTAGATTCGTAAAAATACACCTCTCTTCTAAAAAGGTCTTAAAAATATTTTTTTCTTAATTTGTATTTTTTACTTTTTAGCATTAGAGTTTCTTCAAATATCACCTACCCCTGTCCGATCACCAGTAGCGTATTTACCCATAAGCCGAGTTCGTTATTACTGTTACTTCTTGACTGAACCTAGACGCAGCAGCCAAGTCATGTCAATCTATGGAAGGGGCAATAATAATAGAATGCTGATGTAAACATTTCGTGTCTGTGCTGTTGAGCGATGCAGTAATCTCGCATTGGTGGATTTTAGAACACACTAAAAAATTTGAATGCGTATATGTAATTTTGTGTCAGTACCGTTGACCGTTGAGGAGTTGGTTCGTCTGGAGCCAATATTAGATTGAAAATCAGGTCATAATTATGATTGAAATTCATAGTCATCAGAACTGAACTAACATCAAAAATTTCATCTCTGTAGGATACGAGGAACTTGTTCTAATTCAGTTAAAAGATTTGAACTAAACCAAGAAACATACATACATACAAACATTGCAAGCTAAATAAAAGTTTTGAATAAAATAGCTATATACAATAAATGCTATTTGCGTAGACTCAAGTTGTAAGTAAAAATAACTATACTGGAGCTATGGAGGTACCACAGCATTACCGCTATATTTCAAGCAGTTATCGGCAGATATTAGAAACTAGCTGATGCCCGCGATATCTGCCGCGTATATTTATCGGTTTCAAAGATCGTTCTTTCATACAAAGTCCTCGATTCAATTTTCTTCCGTTAGAAGAAGAAGTTATAAAGTAAACCTATATTCCAAATTACAGCTGTTTAAACTTTGTAGTTTTGGCTGTGCGTTGATAGTCAGTAGGCACAAACGCTTTATAAGTACAGATAAACGTAAAAGTGTTAATCCCGCGGAAGTTGTGAGGGTCAACGAGAAAGAAGACGGCAAAGAAAACGCAAAGGAAGCTGTTATTATGGAGATCGTGATCGTAAATGATTAGCTAAGTACCCGCCAACGCCATCACATTATTTTAATCTTCTTAGGCGCCTGACACGTCGTTGATATTCATGACAGATTTATATAAAAATAAGAATTTGTGTAAGAAATAACTCAGCGTTCCTTCTTTTTTACCTTCTTCTTTAGAAACTTTATAAACGAAATAATTTGATCTTTAACATGCGGGAATGAGGGTTTTCAAGGAAATTTACAATTGGGATTTTTTTATATTTAAACTCTCATGAAATCGGAATCAGCTGGCCCATGCAAAATCAAACGACTCGGCTTACGAACAACACCTTAGAATTCTCAATTCAATTAGAATTGTATTAAAACAAATGACAAAAATCTAATTAGTCCGTCAGATAGATTTCCAAAAAATATTAGACACGTATTTTTTTTGTCACGTAAACAAAAAATGCAGACGATACAGTGCGTTGAAAACTCGTGTGACGTCACTCGCCAGTACACTTTTTACTGGAAAGTGACGTTACAAGCCCACTCCTTATCATTGATGTGTTTTATCTTCGTAGTTTTTATTGGTTTGATAAAATAAAAAATACGTAACCAATATTTTTCGGTAATCTAACTGACGGACTAAATAGAATCATATTTTTTTAACCCAGGCATCATCCCTATTGGAATGTAGTATCATTTTGACAGATATTGTTAGTAAACCTTTTTTTTTGTACCTTTGTTTCTATTGCTATTAAATACCTATTATTATTTAAAATACTTGTAATACACTTGTTCCAGAGTAATTTATTTATTTATTTATTTAAACTTTATGTACAATAGTGGTACATGGGCGGACTTAATGCATCAAGGTATTCTCTACCAGTCAACTACGAGTATCATCCTTCTCACCGGGAGTCGGGCGTTGGTAGTTATTCCACAGTTTTAACTTCTGTAGCTGTCATCGTTTAACGTTGTTTTTTTCTGCTGGTATTTGTTTTTGTAAACGACTTAGACCTGCAGTTCCCTGCTCAGTTCTAACTGGAATCATAATAGCTATCGTGTCCTTTGCAGATGAACACCTAACGGGTCAATGAGATGAGACCCAGTCACCTCTACTACGCCTACTCTAGATGACACAACGCATCTGAAGTACTTCATGATTCAGCTAGAAAGCGCTGCGTCTCCGTGAGAAGCGGAACCCAATCACTCTACGTTTCCGTCCTCATTGTTTGTAGACATCCTGCCTTTGATTAATAACTCCATGTAGGACTTATTTCACTATGTTCGAAAGATTTGGTCATAAAGTTCAAAGGCTTAAATAACCTCGCCCAAAACATGGCATCTTAGTTTGAAGAGGAATGTAAATTTTTGGGACAAGAAACTCATTATATGAGTCATGATTCGCGTGTTGGCGCTCTCATCATGTGATTTTGAATAACGTTAAGGTTCAACGGAACAAATACTGTATAAATAATTATAATTATATGGCTATCTTATGATGCTAAATGATTAAAGATACAGTAGCGGAATGATTTGCCTCTGCGAGGTATTTGTTTGGCCTGGTAAATTCTGTGGTCAAGTTCATAAGGGAAAAGACGATGCGTGAATTGAAACCGTAAGGTATAACTATTCAGTCTCCACATAAAAGAATGACTTTCATATTTACTAAATCAGTTGCTACAATATCACTTCACATTTTAAAGCTTTATACGAATTCGCTTAACTAACATGTCCACGTCAAAATCACAACATACACAAAGCAGCCTCGGCCTCAGGAAAGAAACGTCTTCATTTCAATTCACCACAAAGTGTCTAACAAGTATCAAATAGGCCATAAAACTGCGGTTCAAACAAAGCTTTAACAGCAGAGTTCATTCGTCTTATCCTGCGGCTGCGGCAAAAAGCCGCTCTTAGGCGTGCAACGCATAATTTTGATTTATGCAGAGTGCCGGCCGCGCGCCCACGCCGCGTTTGTCTGTTTGTACTCAATGCGCAGGCGACGCACGACAAAAATATTGTGGCCCTATTCTGACGAATAGGTTTCATATCATAAAATAACTACGTTCATCTAATATTTAAATTTCATATCATATTTACCAATAGTGGGTCAGTGGTACAGTGGGCAGGCCGCGACTTACGTGCTGACTTCGAATCCTGACTGGTACTTTATTTTGTTTACATTTTTCCATCACAAGTACTTTCGAAACGGTGAAAAAACATGAAATCGTGAGGAGATCTGCCTGCGATCCAACAGTGGGCCTATAATAGGCTGATTATGCTATAGGTACTAGATTCAGCCCGCGACCTTACCCGCGTGGATGTTGGAAAAAATAATTTTATGACAACATAACATAATATAACGCCCATTTTCCCCGGAACTTCAGGCCATAATGAATAGATTACAAGTGTTATTTCCTCAAGCATTACTGTAACTACCATTATTCGTATGGATATGGACATAAAGAACCAGTAATAAACAGTAAGAACAGATTAACAATTTACTCCAAAAAATTAAAGGCGTCAGAGCAAACTATTAATCCATCCACTCACTGATTATGACTTTATTAATGTACCTCAAATTACTATAAATCTGTCGGAGGCCTACAATTAAGCCAAAAATGTAAATGGAAAAATTCATCTCAATGTGTATCATCATTAAAACGGTTCATGTGTTCTCGTGACCGTTTCAAACGCGTACAAATCGCGTTCTCTGTTACAACACTTAATCTAATTTCCCACAGAATGACGTAATGTTGGTCCCATAGTTATCATAATGAGTGTAATCAAAACAAAATAACGCTAGGCTGTGCTGTCGAACGTATCGTGAAGGTATCGGTATCGATGAGCTCCAAATTAAAATTGACTTTCACTAATCTAATTAGGGTTGGTTCAATTTTTGAAAAATACAGAATTTTAACTCAGTTCTGTGAAAAAATGTTTCGGCGAGATTCTGTCTAACAACATCTATTTTATCTTTCTGCTATCAATTACCCTTATACTTAACACCCACTAAATACAGCATCTAGTCATTTATAAATGACAGACCGTCTCGAATCTACACTCAAAACTTTATTTTAGGATGTATTCGAAACTTCTTTTGCGAATAATAAAACGAAAAAGTATTTCTTTTTGTTTCTGTCTACAAAATATTATTACGTTTTAATGTCGGCCATTGACAGCCCTGTACCAATGTGCAGGCATAATGGTCGGGAATGTTCCCTTGCTGCCCGATGAGGCACACTTGCGCACGCGAGCTGCGCGCACGCCACTACACTGAGATCAACAGTCAAATTGAGCTATTTCTAACGCTAATGCATTAAGTAACTGCAGCTGTACTTTGTTGTTTCTATTTGTTTTACATGGATGAACAACAGATAGATAATTAAGAATTAAATGCAATAAAATCAAATTTGTGGCTACGAGGCGACCTAGACGCCTACAAGGGCTGATTCGAGGTAGCTCGGGAAAAGAATGCCTGGAAAGATTAAGAGAAGCAATTCCCAAACCTGAATTAAAACACATTTCATTATCAACTTCCGCCCTACATGATAACCAAGGAAAATGGATTTACAAAGTCTCGCTCTCCGTCGGCTTTTCAATTCGATTTAAGCAACGAAATGACTTGCTGTAAACACTCCATCACTTTAAAAACCATCAAATGTACCGAACAAGCAATTTTAACAAGATTAGGAAAGCGGAACAAACGAACCGACGGATAAATCGCAATTTCGAACATAATAAAGCAACTTGTAGGTGTATGTGAGAAAGTGACCATCATTACGTGTAACGAGAACTACTCTCTTTTGGTAAGTGATAAAATAACTTTTATAGAGATTAAAAATAAATTTTCCTACGAGGAAAACTCCGTAACTTTCTCAATTCGGGGAAACACTTTTGCATTGCCCCATGTTTTTTTTTTAAAATCCTTTTATGGTGTTATGCAACAATATTAATTTGCATTAGTGTCATCTAATATCTATTTGTATTCGCCCATCTGATCGTTCAGTGAATTAGCATAAAATATGTAAAAGGTGCATTGTGGATACACAAAAGGATTTATGTGCCAAATACAAAAAGCTAAACGTGTTCGACAATCGTCACGCTCTATCGCACTCGAATTTAGTAACATCACCGCATCCGGTTTTCTATGATTATACGGTAATAAATAAAACCTTCGTGTTGGCAGTTGGCACTACCTACTGACCCATACGGAATGCTAAACTATAACAAGATTTGTCTACATAAAATCAACATTAAAACTGGCAAAATGAGGAAAAAATTAGAACGTCCTGAATACGACGAATTGATTTGTTTTTCAGGACATATGACTCTTTGTTAAATGGAGTGCGAAAACTATATAATTCTGCAGTTCTCGTTATGTTGTTGCAGTTATCGTCAATTTTGGCTCCACTGTAAATTAATCTTATTGGCCCCGCGTGGTGGAATACGATATGGATCAGGCTGGGCTGTGAGAAGACTAGCCGCCAAATCCTTTTCAGAGAGGCTTTTGACCCATAATGTGAATATTACAGGCTGAATAATGCCACCGAGTGTGTAAATTACAGTTTCAACAGTAATTCTAACGACCTTTAGCTATACCCATCGAATGTTCGACATTTAAAAGCATCCTTTTACATGTGACTGATAGTTCCGCTTCAGTGAACGCGCTGTAATATATTGATGCAAATAATTGAACTGGAAGCAATGAACGCTTTATAGCCTCAGTCATGTTTATGCCAAATGCAATCATCATAAATATGTTAACAAACAACAATTCATTCTTCGAAACATCTGCTGTGTTGTAATTTTAGGCTATCCACGCGGTTGATAGAAGGGTATTAGCACCCATTGACCAGAGGGTCTATAAAGAATGACAATCTATCACGGAAATAAGTGTCAACATTCCAAAGGATTTACAATATGCGCTACCGAAATAAAACGTAGTAAATACCATTTACAAATTTAAAAATTTCGGCAACCGTTATTACTGCCGAAGTCTGTTTCTTGATAGCTACAACCTGGGGTTCTTTATGTCTAGAGTACTACCTAGGTTACTTCTAGGCAAACGTGCTCTATCATAGACTACATCATTGCTTCCCACTTCGTGGGATAATGGCCAAACGCTAACCTATTAATGCTAGTAAAATCAGCTATCGCTGATAGAACGTCACTACGTCTAGGGCTCCATGGAGGATGAAGACGGTACTTGAGTATGTATCAAAGGGTGAGTACTTACAGCTAGCTCTTCGCTGGTGTAGGCAGTGAGGATGCGCCGGTCCTGCTGCAGCACGCAGTAGAACGGCTCCCAGGACAGCGGCACCCCCACGGCCGCGCCCGCCACCGCGCTTGAAGCCCCATCTGGTGACAAATATAAGAGAACTATAGATACTCGTATATTAAATCTATATATTAAAAAAATAAACATTCTTATACATTATTATGTCATCGGAAAATGGCAAATTTGTCAACAGAACATTAGGAAAAACTATTTTTTACGCATCAAAATTTTATAGTCTATAGATCTCTCGAAGTAATTCCGAGAAATTGTGGACTGACATAAAATAGCGACCAATAGTCAGTAGCAGTAGTCTATAATTTATCCGTTTCCTGTGTAAACCTGGAAACACGTCTCTCATTGGTCTATTCAAAGAAAACAAAGACCAATGAGGGGCCAAGTTTCCATTTTAACTATCACACCAAAACAGATCAAAACAGGTCTACACCAGAGAGCTGATTGGTCGCCAGTTTATGTCAGTCCACAATTTCTCGGTACGCACAGAGATATTATAGAATAAAAGATTTTGATTCGAATAATTGCAGAACAAATGTTCATAATATGACAATTTATTGACAGTTTACAATCTCTCAAGATATTCTATAATCTTAAGTAGTTTGCAATTATCCGGTAACATATATGTACATATAAAAGGTGTCCCAAAATTACGCAAGATTTGAATTTGATGCCACTTGTGAGGTAAAGTGTTGGTAGCCCCAAACATACAACAGTTTGATAGCTGATAGAGTAAAGGGTTTGCAAAAAAACTCGAGAGTGCAACGTTTTTGTTGAACAATATTTAAAAAACTTTTTTAAATATTTTGACTAGTGTCACGCTGGTGTTGGTGAATAACAAAAGACCAGTTTTTTTGAGGACTCGGTTCAGTTAAGACATTTTATTGCTGGCCAGACATTTTACGCCATCATATTTTGTGCGATTAGATTTAGCATTAGCAATAAACGTTGTCCTCATTTGGGCAGCCAACAAATCAATTAGCAGATACACAGAGATTTCACAACATGTGGTAGCCGATGATGAAATCAACGACATCTTCAGAATCTGTTTGTAATATCACTCATCTTTAATTATGTTTTAGTATGTAAAGGAACGGAATGATCTACCTGCATAATAAGTTCTTTAGCTTCTGTTCAACAAAGAAACTAAAGAAAACTTACATTTCAGGTTGAGTGAAAGTCATGAATAATACAACAATAGTGCTTTGAAAAACTTGTTTTTGGATAGCTTCTTTTACAACCTCAGTTTTATGTTAAAATAAAATGAAAAAGTGGAGAAATTCTTCAAGTGACCAGAAGAGATTTGAGAGATCGGTGCATTTACAAAAGTAATTTTCGCTGTAATAGCTTAGCTAAATAGCTTACCTATATTTAGTCATATAATAATGAAAAGTATTGGTATAGGTTAACTAGATCAGACAATACAAATTGCTATTCAAAATACACAAATGTACCACGGTATTTGTTTTAACCAATTTAAAACGTACCACCAATCACACAACCGGAAAATTGCAAACGCCGTAAGATTGTAATTAGACACGGATATATTGAAAACTATTGACTTTTGAACTTGTATACAAAATGACTTTTTCATAATATATCGAGAAATTATAATCTAATTAGGATTTATTACAATCTTACGGAGTCTGCAGTCTTTTGGTGACATATCTATTGCCTAGCTCTCTTCGCAGTTACGACCAAACTTAGTTCACTGTTTACCATAACAACAACATAAAAATATAATGGAACAACCATGTAAACTAAATAAACATAATAATTCAATAACAAAAATACTTACGTTACGTTATGGTACTGTAATATGAAGTGAAAGGTACTCTACCTTATTTAATTGTAAACATTACATTACATGCCACAAAATACCATCAGATTACGTGACGTTTGTGATATAGGTAGGTAAATTATATGCTTCCATACTTGCATCGTGTACCGACAGTTTTTAATTATCGTATACGACGATACAGCGAGATTTTATGGAAAGTGGGTCGTTCATCTATCTATCAGATAAAATTGGAAAGATCTGAATTACAAGCACGCGGCGCGGCGAGCTGTGGCAACGTAACGTACATATAAATTAATTTCTACACATGATAAGCTAATGTGTGTTGTCACCGACTGAACGGAAAGCTCTCGTGACTGATCAGTTGATGAAGAATACTAATTGTGAAGTCTTAAGCCGTGAAACTCTCTTTTGTAACAACACACGTTGCCTAAAGGTACATTAGAAGTTTAATTATATACAAAATTGATGTTACATAACATTATCATAATAATTAAGTCATTATTCATATTAAACCCATCAAATCAGATACACCCACAATATAAGACAAAACTAACAAGCTGGCTCGTTATCTTCCTAGTTATAAAAAGGTTTAGTTTACAATTTAAATAATCACGATGCAACTCGTCGGCGACTAAGTAGTTTATGCAATATATTACGGCATCGATTGCAGGCAGAGTAGAAAAACGAGTCAACCTGACTGATGATGGACCAATATCTTAGCTGCGGCACGACTGATCTATTACAGAGTCTACGTCCCATACATATTTTATTATAAACCTTTCGGCGCGATCTTTATAATAGCGTGCCCATGTCACCGGATAATAGCAAACTCCGTAAGATTATAAAATTACTTGAGAGATTATAAACTCTCGATAAATTGTCATTTGAACATTTGGACTACTTCTAACGCATCAAAATTTGATAGTCTATAATCTCGCGAAGTCATTCCGAGAAATTGTGGATTATAATAAAATAGCGACCAATTAGAGCACAAGTCTACAATTTATCTGTTTTCGTGTGATAGTAAACCTGGAAGCAAAGCTCTCATGTGTTTTTTCTGAGAAAACAAAGACCAATGAGGAGCCAAGTTTCCAATTTAGCTATCACACCAAAACAGATCAATTGTAGATCAGACAACTGATTGGTTGCCAGTTTATGTCAGTCCACAATTTCTCGGAATTACTTCGGGAGATTATAGACTATAAAATTTTGGTGCGTAAAAAAGTATTCCAAATGTTCAGTTGACAATTTATCGAGAGTTTACAATCTCTCAAGTTATTTTATAATCTTACAGAGTTTATTATTTTCCGGTGACACCCACATGTGATTAGTCACAGTACTAAATATAAGTATAAAGTAACCTCAAAACAAAGCAGTATTTTAAAACAGTTTGAATAAACGGATTTCAATGGGTCTGTGCCTCGTTCACACTACTCTTCCTTACGAGGTAAACAAACGACCCGAGAAACACAAACACGAGGTGTCCATGCCCCTCGAAGCCACATAAGGTAATGATGCTCTGCGCTTTAAAACTATTTGTGGAGACGCAGCTGCAAATTCATCACTTGTGAATATGAACAACAGAAGCTTTCGCTCAATTGACTGACAAGCTCTTGAAGAGAGTTTCTACCCGATTTCATATACATTGCTGATGATTAATGAATGCTAACTACATAATTAGGTACAAGAGTAAATGAGTAGAAATATATATTTCAGTTTAGAAAAGGCACTACAGATAACCGTGAGCTTACAACCGTCCGTGTATAAACAATACTTATAAAAGCTTCTCCTCCAAGCCAATTAAGATCAGCAATCTAAAAATAACTGCTATATTTGTCTGCCATTGTATCTCCTATCTAAAAATATCCCTTAAAAAAATCGTGGGGTCGATTTTAAACAGGACAAAGGCAGTAATTGAAGCACTTGTTCAGCTAATAAAAGCCAGCGGTGGCGGTGGTGATGCGACGCAGCGTCCACATGGATTAATGCGTTCCATTTAATCTATTAAACAGTGACTCATAGAGAACGACGATTCAGAGTACGATAGTCAAAAGGGACAAGGATATTAATTTCGTGCTTAGGCCACAGGATATACATTAGTAGGTACTGACGTCTAAATGTTTTACTTCGTCCGGGAAATTAAGTTTAAAGCAGTTTACAGACTAACACCTAAGGTTTGCTCGCATGATAATGAGGCAGTTTCTGCTACTTATCTATGGATAGGAAATTATGTAAACTAAGCTGTGTAAATTATTGTATGTGCAATTGATGAGTAATCATCAAAAGTCAGTATAGGTTTAACTTACTAAGAGAAAACAAATTAAGCTTCGAAAAAACGGTTTTGTTGTTGCACTGAAAAACTTAAACTAGGTAAGTTCAAATGCCCATAAAATAACAGACTGAAATTGATTCACGCAATGTACAGTACCGTCTACGGCAGTGAAACTGTGCAACAAATAAATTTTACTCTCTTTGGGTTATTGCTATATAACAGTTCGGCTTCGGCGTGACTCATACAGTTGCCGCAAACGCTATACGCCGCTGAATTATGCTCGTAATATCAATCGTTTTGCGTCTATTTGTCTCGTGAAGCACGCGAGCTAGTAAACGGTATCAACGTACTACATAATACTGTATTATTAAGTCTAGTTTACATTGGTAGAATAAGTGGTGTAAAGGCAGCATAGCATATCCCCCACAATTATAGATATGTAAACAAGCGCCCTAAAAATCATGGTATTGCGTAAGCAAGTAGTAATATGTTTAGCTAGTCCTGTAGCCGACAAATATGATCGTAAATCGTTTCCTTTCAAAGCTTACTCAACTCGTACGGAATGATGCACAGCTGCCGCAAGATTTTAAGTTTACTCCATGATGGCAATGCACCTACTGGCATATAAAATATTACGTAGGTATAATAAGCTAGTACAGTACCCACCCACAGCGACGTACCTAGTGAATTTTTGTGATATCTATCGCGCAAAGCACACCTATTGTCGTATTGAATACGCGAGAATATTTAATCGTGTAGAAAGCACATTTATTAACGCCCATGGAAATTAAACTTTTAATAGCGCTATTATCTATATTCTTATATTTAAATAAAATTAATTGATCGATTGGTTTTGCGAATTTTAGTAATTAAATTATCATGAAAAACGAAGGTGGATAATGGATTAATTATTGATTTCATGTGTCTGTTTCTTATTGAAGTGACTGGTTTGGTGCAAGATAATAGAACTGGTTTATTCATTGTTTGATTGATGACTTTATTTGTTTAGAAATATTTCGGAATTCTATTGTGTTGCTTTTGCACCAAATGTACCTACCACTATATCCCTCTATACCTAATCGTTAGTTATTTAGGCTGTTGGGTCATTACAAAATATTGATACGAATCTATAAGAAAAATATTGGTCATACATCGCTGCTTCAAGTACTGAAGAACTCGAAATGCACGAAATGTGCAAGAATATGTGAAACAAAAAGTAACTACATACAATCACACCTGCATTACAAAAGGTGCATAATGTTCTCAATTAACATTAATTTCACTTGTTATCATTGAACGAAAAGTTAACGCGCTTTGTGTTGCGTACACTTGAAACTTAAAACACACATTGGCACATTATGTATGTGTACAGACTCCAATTTATATTTCCCCATGCAGTTTCAGTAACGAAGGACATTAAATCTTAAGAAAACCACCCCGTATAAAGTAGGTGCTCAAATATAACTTAAGTTCGCAATTCCAATGCCAAACACTATCTTATCTCTTATTTATTTCAAGAACTCCTCAAAGCCGCCACAGAATACTTATAGTTAATGAGCGTACCTAAACCTAGAATCGCCTTTAAAAGCCCGTCGTGCTTCGAAAATTGCCGGCGGCTATCAAAATCACTATCTCCGTCTAAGTCACGCACGCTTCGCCTTCTCCATGATATGGCTACGAGCAAGAACAGGGAAAACCCCATAATAATAAACTAAATATTTTGAAACTATTGTTTAAGAACAATGAAGCAAATAACTATTGAAGCATTTTTAGGGTTCCGTAGTCAACATGGAACCCTTATAGTTTCGCCATGTCCGTATGTCTGTCCGAGGTTTAGCTCAGAGACGTCATTAGAAAGTTGGAACTTGGTATGGGTATAGGTTAATATAAATTATTAATCACGCCGACCAAGTGGTATTGTTTTTATCGTCTATCCCATGGTGTGGGTTGTCATTGGATAAGTTGTTTAAAATATTGAGGGCGTGTGAAAACCATTTTTTCCATCCAAAGATCCGTTTGCGAAAGATTTAAAGTGCTAATTTTTGTTAGTGTCATTATTCATAGAATCAAACAAAAAGTACCATTCTAATCCGGCAATTGTCACGTGCAACTACGGAACCCTATACTGCGCCGCCACGCACTAGGTCGGTTTAAATAATAACTTTGTAATATTTTACATAATAAGTATGTAATTAAACTTACATCATAAATAAGCTCTCCTTCTGTATTACGTGTAGCGTGACATTGCATTTCGATGCAAATTTATTTTTATGGTGGCCTAATGAATTGAATACACATAGCTCATAATTCTGCCGGTGTACCTTTCACGTAGGTAGGCGTATCCAGCGATCGTATCTCAGATCGGAGATAGCCCTGATTACCAGTCAGTGTGGTAATGCCGGTGGCACCTAGTTAGCGCCAGCCGAAGGCAATGATTCAAGCCAAAGCGAGCGCAGTTCGAGACTCGTCAACGAACAAGAAAGACTTGTCTGGGTACAAGTTGCCTTATAATAACATTATACAACCGAGCGGTGGACCCCAGGCTCAGTTCGACTAACCTGAAATTTTGGCCGTCTGTAAAACGGGTCAACGCACAAAATACTTTTCTAAAACACAAAATAAATAAAACATATTTAATGGATACACATGTAAACTGCAAGTCTACACAGTATCATTACGTTTCTTACTCTCGTACTTGACAACAGAATCCACTTTCCAGTTTATGATTATTATTCCCTTCTCTGTTAAGCCTGTTTGACCTTATGCGTCCTACTGTAAACAGTAAGCAGAAGTTGATTTTTATAGATATGTACAGCATATTAATGGCTCCCTTTCCAATGAGAGGAAGCTTTCAACTTCGTGTTAAAATAATTTCAGTGTTTGTCGAAGGGGTTTGGTTGCGTGGGAGGGCGGCGCGGCGGCTCGGGCGCAGGCGACGCGCGATGCGCGGTGCGCCTTCACGCGAGATGGCGCACAACAATGAACTTGAAATAAACAGGCGAACCTCACGACCGACGCAACATGTTGCCCGCTGTTTATTTATAAATATACCGACACCACGACAGATAGATAAACGGATAGCTACCGATGCTGGCTCAGTAGATCGATCTAACTTCTAACATTGCAGATACTTTACTGCCCATTGTCGAGTAATATTTTCAACTGCATGCACGCCACTGCACCCGAACCAATCCATAACTATGAGCTTGCAATAAATAAATCAAATTCAAGTTTAAACAATTTGAAAATCTGCATAATAGTGCTCCAATTCCAATTGAACATAATATTATCGTCTCCCTCTACAGAGTCCTTTATGTAATCTTGTCAAATCTCAAACATCAGACGGATTCAGACACAATGCTGCCTAATTTGAGAACCAACTGACTTGTTTTCATTCTATTTATCTTCATAACAGCATGATAATAACTAACGTGTTATGTAAATACGTTGCAAAGTAACGAGTGAATTTAACATTAATTGTTTCTCACGGAGGTGTTGTACTTGCGCTTAATTTATTTTATAAATATGTCATTAAGATTTGAGGAATAGATTAACAATTGATTAAACTAGTTAACCTTGATGCCTGAGCTCGTTGACTGGCCACAATCAGGTGAAGTGTTTCTAGCAACTATTAACTCTAGTACCTACTAATAAGATGTTTCAAGTATATTTCAATGCAGTCCATGTTCATAGTTTTAAGCCTTTCGACATTTTGTCATAATTTTACTAAACTTGTGGAGCTTAGGTGACACTTGATTGTTTCACCAACTAACTTCCGAGTAGGCTCAAATAATGAAATCGCTTTCAGCAATTAAGCAGTCCTTTTTAATACGCGTAGATAACTGGAAGCTGATGTAGAGGACTACGCTGTAGACGTGTATGCGCGTATATAAATAAAAAAAGTTTATATTGCCAAACATCACAACAAACAATGATTGTAAAAAAAAATCAATTTCAGTAAGTAATTAGTAATTAAACGCAACACAATTAACATAACACTTAACAAGGTGTTATGAATTTAATTTGCTGTATCGTTACATTCGTTACTCAATGTGCGTAAAAAATCAAAAGATTATATTGCCAACCATCACAACAAACAATGATTGCAAAAAAAAAAACAATTTCAGTAACTAATTAAACGTAACACAATTAACATAACACTTAACAAGGTGTTATGTTATTACATTTATTTAATTTGTTGTATCGTTACATTCATTTCTCAATGAAGATTAAATGGCAGGTCAAACTGACGCAGGTTTTTAACACGTCAACCTTATTAACTTAGTAACATTAATGATTGAATACAAGCACCAACACTTATGAAAATTAAAACACTGCTAAATTTGTGAGTAAAATATGAATTCGAAATACTCTCATCAAAAAGTGGTAGGTACTTTTAAAAAAATTGAATTCATACTTATTTCATGGGAATTCATAATTATTAACAATTCATACTTTAATATTATGAAGCAATCATGAATACACTATTGGAGGTTCTAAACTTTACAGATTTTTCATAAACTGTGGTTACTTAACTGTTAATCAAAGATATATTTAAATCATTGTGTTAGTTCAATAGACACGTATTTCTTTTTAGAAACTATTCAGCATAAAAACTGTAACTCAAGTTCATAAAAAATGAGGATTCTTGCTTCTAGGTTTCCTGCCCTTCGTAGACCTAAAGGTCAGTTGTCGACCGGCTGTAAAGGTCGTCGCCCTCTTGAAGCTACGCCAAGCAGGCACAATTATAAATTATACATTTGCACACACGGATCTACGTTATACACGTAATTATATCACCCCACATATACATGCACACATATAGTGTCCAGTACCTATATAAAAACTAACCATTAAGGTAGACTGGACTAGGAACGTGGGAATCGTAATAGTATGCAATTTTCTTGTAGGTAAAACTACAATATTCATACCCTTATGCTAAAAGAGCTTACTGATTTTTTTATGCTTTACTTCCAGCCTGTAAAATAGCATCAAGTTCTCTAGAGAGAGGCAATTCTTGTTGCCGCAGAGGCGAACAGGTTGAGCAAGAACATATTTTTATTAGGCTTTACCAACAATGGCACAGAAAACTAAACTTTTATTACGTGACATCACTCATCATTACTTTAGTAACAATTCCACGGAGTTCAATTCAAACACGGTCCTTTCATCACGACGACGGCATACTTACATTTTCATTAATCATATTTGTAAGTCATTCACGTCATGTTCTAAGGAACGTCTTGAAGTACTAACGCACCAGATTCGCCTTTATATCTCTATATCACGCCTGCATTGAGGACAATGTAAGCATCCCGTCAGGCAGATTGTCGCGTAGGAGTTAATCTTCGTATAATATAATGCTGGGCGTTCAAATGTGAGCGTTTTGACAGACGATTACGTAGGCATGTGAACGCCACGCCTGCGCCCGCGCATGGGCACCGTTTGTGTCAAATTTCATGCGTTACACCGTGAGCTGAATACAATTACCAAGTGTTTCGAATAATAAAAAGTTGTTTGGAATCTTTTGGGTATAATGCGATTGAGGAGCTGATAATTTGTTGGCTGTTAAGTTTTTTTTTTAATATTTGAGAAGTTTGACTGTAATTCTACTGGAAACAGCGTCTCCATGTGATACGGCAAGGAGTTTTTAGAAACTGGATTACAATCAGCGAAACATTTGCAAGCTATTTTCAGCGATGTAATTCTTCTCCAAAGCACCTATTACACGTATTTCAGTTATTTTGTGGAGTTGCAGTAACAAAAGGGGTTATGAATCTATGCTTGATGAATTCATCTCGTGCTAGCACAATTTTCCCATTCGGCATTGATAGGTACCCGTACTCTAAATAAATCTCTCTCACAGAAATACACTTTCTGGAATAAATTGGGAATAATTTATAATAACACAATACGTGAGTGCATAGCTGGTGATAATTTCTGAAGTGCGTAGGCGCAACATGTCGACATCTCGCGCGACTGACTTTCCAGCCCTTCACGCAATGTCGAGAAAGTAGATCAGATTATTCCAACGTTATAAGTCAACTAAGCATTTCAATGTTATTGTCTTAACGGTCTTCTGTGGCATAAACATAACATCAACATCAACCGCAGGGACTATTAAGTCAATAACAGACGCAACACAATTCATATCCATGAGAAATGTGTTTCAAATCTATCCCGCTAAATCAAACACGTTGTATAATCAATCTTACGTATAAATATCATGAAAAGTTATAGGAAGAGTGTTTAAGTAGTTATAATATGGTTGTACAACAATGGCGGTTCGATGTTCTTCATTATCATAAAGTGCATATAGGTTGCGTAGGTGCTCTTATTACCTAGAAAGAAACCATAGTCTAACAATACTGTGATAATTACAAACGTATGCAACAGTTCCCACAATAATTGCACGGTTGATGTAACAGATGTGGCGTTGGATAACTGGCATTATTTGCAACGGAAACCCTACGACCTCAAAGCTGATTAGCTGCAACATACACATCACGCGAGAGAGCAATAAACTGATCGAGTCGAGCACGAAAAACACAATCGCACAAAGGTTTGAATTACCCTTAAATACACCTTCAAGGATTTCCTCATAGCAGGAATGTTCCCTGGTCGTGCTAGTAATACGATCTGGGTATTATAAATTCCTTTGTTTCCCTCAGAAATAAAGGCGAATTAGATGACAGTTCACATTTCATAAGTCGTGTCCATTGTCAACGTGATGAACATTTAGCTGACAACGACGGCGTGTCCGCTGGCGGTGGCTGTTTCACACGCATCAGCTCGGAACATTAACTTGTGCGCATTTTACTTATTGTTCATATTTCGTATCAGGCACTACATCTATACTCTTTGTGTGCAGCTTAAGCCTTACACATGCATGTTCTGAGTCTTTATAAATTAAAACGTACTCCAGCATTGTTTTGAAACCTGTTAAAGTTGATGCACATGTTGCTTCAGGGCGAAGCAACATGTGCATCAATTTTAAATCTTGTAAGTATGGATCAAACATCAACCGGAGTAACAAAATGTATGTCTGATGGAGGGGTATGGTAAGAGTTCTTTATCCGTTTTTGTTGCCATGTATTCCTATACACCTAGTTAATACACACATGACTCATAATCATGAGTAACTAAAAGAGCTAGTTTCTTTAATAATTCCCCAGAGAGAAAAGCTGGACAAGAAGAACAAATACAAATTCAGTCGAAAGAAGAAAGTATCAATCTCTCTATCATAACTTTATAAGAAGCTCATTATTTTAGGATAAACGATTAACTTCCTGCAAAACCAACAACGTTAAGATCGAACGTAAGTAATGTTGGTGAACATCAATCACGTCGGTTTTCTATGAAGAACTCCGATATTAGTTTCATAATCTCTTCCTACATCGACTAATCATCCAAAAAAAACCGGAGACATGATGTAATGGCAAAATGCTAGAGCATTGTTAAGAAAGAAGGCTTGACAACTTTCTCCTTGAGCGAGTATTCTGTCTGCACCGGAAACGCATTTGTTTGCGCACGCGTCACTCGTGTGAGCTTCCAAGAACTAACATTCGGACATCCTTCGTAACATGCGAATAATATAAATTGATATAATACATGAATTTCATGAAAACCCATAAAGCAATAAGCGAACATATACTTCCCGCCGTATGAGGCCGTTATGCAAACTTCGCAGGATGTTCGAAGAATCACGTTATAGTAATACAAAATATAGCCACACACTCGATAAGCTATTATATTTATCTGCTCACTGAATGAATTATGGAACTTTATGAATGAAACACAGAACAAAGATAAAAAGAGGTCACTTCTTCCGCGAGACCGAGTACATCCATTCATATAAGAAGAAATCAATTATAATCACATGAATAAACTATTCAAATTGCTATGTGCTGCACACGCGAGCGTTGTGACTTAGTAGAATTGAGTCGTACGGTACAGTTGACACAAGTCACGAACTCTCCGCCTTTACATTCAATGCATGAATAACACTTTTGTCGGCTGTACCGAGGGGTTGCAGATGTGCAGAGAATTATTTCAATGCCCATTTAAAAATCATTGATCATCCGTCTTCACTGTATTTATACGAAGTTGACTCTTTTATTTATTTATAGCTGACTGTTTAGGCCTGGCGTCGTTTATCTCATGTCATTTTGAACGCTTTGTCCGGATTATACAGTTTCCTTGCGCAGCTATTTTTATTAGAAAATGTATTCTTTGTAAACTTAAATTCTGAATGGTTTATTCCATGTAATGTACGCTAAACATGAAATTTGTAAGTCTAAGCGTACAATTAATACCAGTATTATGTAGATTAAAGCCGTTGTAGTACTTCAAATACCGTGCATAATTTAATGTTACTTTCGTGAGACTAAATCCGACATTTGAGCAACGCACCGTAAAAGTAATTCAAATGAATGAATTCACAATTTTGTATTCTTTGCTTGTCGTTTTACGTTGAATTTATACATTTATTTAGATATAACAAATGTTTAGATATAAACTGGTTCTTGAATGGAGACCACGTACTAAAGGAGCGTACATGACGCGCACAAGACAGCTAAAGTTACCTACGTTACGAACTACAAAATAAGAAAAACGTGAGCAATAGAGATATGATCAAGATACCTAACAAAATCTATATGTTAACATTTAAGAAACTGGAACAGTTGTTTGGATACAAATATTATGAGTAAGCGACTCGTAGTGCAGGTGCAAAACAAACAAACATCAATGTATCACTCGGCCTTGACTTTTAGTTAGTCACTATCACTTTGAAAGTTTTAATCGATAAGTATATGTGTAGGTGACGTCAGCGTCGAAATGAGCTGGGGAAACTGGACCAGTCGGGCGACTGCGCGAGTGGCCGCACTGGTACAGGTGCGCCCGCGCCGGCGACGCGTGCCCCCAACACCACAGCTGCCGACCGCTCATTGAAAACTATTCAGAAAATTCGCAATGCAGCAAAAAATTCTACGAATGCAATTCAAAATAATTCTCAATCCTCACCTATTGCAGCTTCAACTTTTACCCAACCGGTTCTAGCTAGTAGTTGTTATTTCTTGTAGAGAAATAAATCTTCGTTAACAGTAAGATAGCCGAATCTGGATGCTTGGTGAAAGGCTCTTAACATATTCAACAGTTATGCCATATCAAATAAATACCAGCCGGTCAAATCAACTAAACACAGCAACATATTTGAACATATTTATGATATGGAAATAAATCACAAGGGTATTTATCTCACGTACCAAAATACCATAAATTGTCGAACGACGATGGATATCGGTACTCCTAATTTATTTACTAAACGCATTCCGATTCCCAGCAGTATGGAAATTTGATGCGATATACTTCGTTACTACATTCTAGGCTTCGTACTTCGTAGTCTGTTCCCATGATTATCGAGAATATTAATTTGTCTCTCTACGAGTTGCAAATTATCTGCAGATAGCAGTTATTTAAAGCGCTTTTTCAGTGAACAAAATATCCACAAGACGAACGACTTCACTCAATTCCAGAATCGTACACATTTTTCTAACTTAACGATTACAAAACGTGATAGAATTAAAGTCGTTCTCCAAGTAAATATGCTATTTGACCAACAAGACATTTAAACATCGGGTTCCAAACAATCCTAACTATATTGCTAAGAGATAGTACCTATTTTTATTTTAACCACGATAAAACAGCACAGATTTTGAAGATTTTAAACATCGGAAAACGAACTGCGGAACTCAAATAGCGTCTGCGGACTGGAAGAAGAAGTGTCGGTCGTCCAGCCGCGAGATAGGCAGACAACATTGTTGCTTAGTCAGAACTTGGATGAGGCTGGCACAGGAACGTAGGAATTAGCACAAGAAAAGAAAGGTCGATGCTTAGCAGTGGGCGAGTCAGGGCGAGTCAGCCTGGAGATGATGAAAATGAAGATAATACAGCAGCACAAGTCTGTGGTTTTATGATTATTATTGATTTACTTTAAGTTTTTGAGGTTTTTAGATCAGAGCCTAAGTAGTTGACGGCTTTTCAAGATAATATTATCATTTTAACATGGTATTAAAACAAGAGATCATAACCATCATCATACCGACAAGCAAACGCATGTTATGTAAACACATTCGTACGTAATGCACGATTAGTTCTTGGAAACAAATACTAGATGCCATAACAAACCATCAACAGCCAATATTCGATATATGGACACATGGCATTATCAAGAATGTGATTATAATCATTATTTTATATACCATCGCTACTCAAAACGTACGCACACCTTCACCATAATGGTAAAATTACGCAATGCTACATGAAGATATGAAGGTCGCATGATTGCGTTGAAATGAAAAATTGTTCAAATTAGTCTCAATCATGCATCAAATTATTTCATTTCACAACCACACGTCACGTCACTCAACAAACAATAGAGACAATGCCCCTTGAATGTATGAAAAAGCCAATAGACATATTTATGCAATCGAAGCGAACAATATACCGGCATTCGGAATCGATATTGAAGATGTCTTCATTGTAAAACATTGCAGTTCCAAAGAAACGTTGTTCATTTTTATTCTCGGCAACTGAAAGGATGCAGCGGGTCGTAAAAACTTCCTTCAAACAAATGCAAGTAACATTCTTGGGAAACTCGAACTCAGTTGTGAACTTTAAGTCAAGATTGATAAATATTTGGAAGGCGTTTCCTTTATCAATAAGCAAACAGAACTCCATGAACGCCCTCACCTTGGACGCAATGGCAAACTTACTAATTAAACCAGACAAAGTTGTCTGAGTCATATACACGATACCGATTATGTATGTACTGCCATAACTTGAAATATGTCTGTATTAGGAAAACACTCGGCTTAAGTCGAATGAACTGTGGCAATAGGCTTAGAAGATAAAGCAAACACTATAATTTTCGAAACTTTTGAAAGGGATTTAATACATTAATCCTTGCTAAGTCTCGGCAATCCTTCTTGTGTAACTTATGTTCATTGGCCTGATGCCAGGATCCGCTTTCCTAATAGACTTTCTCCTTTGCATACAAGTAAACAGGCAACAGGACCAAGATTGCGACAGAAATAGCCCTCAAGACGTTATTACGATTGGAAATTGTTTTATGACTGCATGTTCATACATTACGACTATTACCATACCTATGTAAATATTACGTTGAGGGTCTAAGCGATAAGTTTCTTTGAATTTTCATTTAATTTTGTCTTCGGCATAAAATTCTATGAATTTGAACAACTACTGTTCATTTTATTTATAAACTTTAGTATTGAAGCTTTCCTCCACCAAGCCAGCAATAACGTTATACTGTAGGTGTGTAACATTAAAAGTCCAGTACCAAAGTCGGACGAACTCAAGTAACTGTATATTCCCAAGTTACTCCAAAATCCACAACCGCATATAATCATTATGACATAATTAGATACCGTAAACTCAATTCCATATCCGTATTGTCTGTGAGTTTCTCATACAAATTGCTGGTTATTACGCGAAATTGCAACTACGGTAGTAGGTGACCGTCCTGGTATTTCTTTTTCTATTATCGAATTGAAGAAGTTCTCAATGTTGTAGTGTGTTCCAATTTTGTCACGATCTCATTAAAGATAAGTTGTAACACACATTCATATATTTTGGTTTTCTTCTTCTTGCATTTATGAATTTGTGCCATTTTTATTCAGTAGTCATACATTAATATCTTTTCATATTTTATGCTTAAGTTTAAGAATTAAGTTCGCATTCTGTTCGCTTGTCACGACGAATATAATCACCGCGTTATTAATTATATTCATATTCTAAATGCAGGTGACTGTCAAGCGAATTATGGAATTATTCGCAAGCTGACCAACATTTAAACTCTTGTTCGTATTGAAAATAAGACTAAAACTTTCGACATTCTGATATCAAAAGTTGCAAAACTTGTATTTAAATCAAAACGTCGTGTAGTGATATGGTAAATCCTGGCTTGCCTCACATTGCAGTGCACGCGAAGTGCTAAGTGCATGCGCAAGTGGCTTCCTTCAAGAAGCGGCTTACAGGAAGGGCAAGCTCATTAGAAAGTATAAGCAAACGATTGCATCACATACATAACTGGACAAGGATGCGCACCCAGTCCCTGATCGAGTCTAGCGAGATTATTGACGTTATAGTCTTGGGATTCCATATAAGAAACTTGAAAGAGCATGTGAGGTTATAACTGAGCAGGATTTAGTGCTGGTACCGAGGCTTGTTATTGGATTTAATCGCCCCCATCTTATAGTAGGCTCAATTTATGGTTGATGACGATCACAACTCGGACAGACGTACGACTCATTTAGCTAGTGGAGCTATGTTGGCCTCTAATAGCTTGTATATTGCAGACGTGTCGTAATTAAACAGTACGAACGTTAAAATAATATTTGCATAGAGTATTAAGATAAGATTGCTTGTCGTATTGAAGCTTGACATGGAATCTGATTGGTTTGTAACAAGTTGTACGGGACTGGCAACATTCTTGAGTATCGCGGAGGTGTCTAGTGGAGACATGATGAAGTTGATGAGTCGCCGGAAACCAACATGAAGTAATTATTGCCGTTAATAGCACTGAACGAGTGCTGCTGCACATACATATTGATGGTCTCCTGTAATTATGATGTCGATATATCGCACCGATTAGCGACTCGAAATTTATTTTACGTTGGGTAAGAAGTTGAAAAATACTCCGGATACCTAACTAGCTAGCTTGATATTTTAATAAGATTGAGGATTTGGAAACAGACTATTACCAAAAGCACGAGCCACTTACAAAACAGAGAAGACCCAAAAGCTTACCAAACCAACAGTGAAGAAGGTTCACAAACACAAATCAGTACTTAAATTAGTTCAAAACACACTTCGCGAAATTAGTTCATAAATCAAGTTCAACAACAATAGACGCATGAACATGATGAATCACTTTCCGACTAAATCCGATGGAAATGTTCCTTTTATAATAATAATACGAGTACTTTGCAGTTTTTAGTGGCACGTTGGCACAATGCAGTGTAAATCATCATAAGTTTCCTTGTTTTGGCCTTTTGAGTACGCAAAGCATACGACGCAGAGGTGATCGCTCCCACGGAGGCTATGTTTTTAAAACAGCTGTATATTTGGTAGAAATTTGTAAACTTGGAGTATGGATAACTGAAAAACTCGTTTTTTTTATTAACATTGTTTTAAACGATAAACAAATGAAATGCTGCCAGCTTTCACAATTTAAAGTAAACCAGTGTGCAAAGAAGTTGTAAAAAGTTGTTATTGTTGATTCAGGTCTAGAATTTAGAAATTGATAATTTTATGTACTAGTTAACATGATCGAAATCATACAATATAAACATAAAACACTAAAAGTGAAATCTTTGTTTAAAGGACTTCCAAATACTAGAAATTTACCAAAATAATAGATAAATTGTACTGTATCGTTATATATACGAATAAATTTTGATTATATTACAAAACGACGATGGTGCAAATATAACTCCAAACCGTTATTCAGAAGTAAAGCCGAAGGATCTTTAGGTTACAACCGCGGCAAACCCTCGTAAAATAATAACAGCAATGACCCCTTAACTTTCTCACGTATTGTAAAATACTTGTTTATATGGTAGGCCACGTCCCGCAACTTTAGCTCTTTTAACAATGAACGCAATGACGTTTGTTTTGAATGTTCGCCACTCCATAACAATGTCACGAAAATACCATTCCATATTCGTACAATTCACAAACTACGTCTGTCTGTAAGTTATCTGATTTTGATAACCTTGAAGTTTAACGGCTGCGTTTTGTTGCTACTCCTTCTTAACTATAACATTAGATTTGTTGATAGGGTGACACACAGGTACCTACTGTTTTTTTTTCAACATTTTTGTAGAAGTATTTTAATTAAATTAAGCTTACAGAACAATTTTATTGCTTTATAGTGTCTAGTCTAAAATTTACCGAAACTGAATTTTGTTAACCCTTATTAACCATGGACATCTATTTCTCAGTGAATTCAGTCCTTACTTGTAATAAACCCATTAAATAAAGATATATTATATATAATCGAGTATAAAATACTAGTCTTTAAATTTTTTCAAGACAATTTTTATATCACTTTATCATTACCTAATATCCAAAAGCATCTAATAGACATGTTTTCATCAAGGAAGCACATGTAGCTAAAACAGTCAAATAAATATAAAACCAGGATCTTTGTTTCTTTACCTGTCCGATCATCAAGCACAATTGGGCCCCATTAAAAATCCATTGGAGTATTTAAATGGAACGTGCTGTTTTTAACATTTAACGACGCCATTACAACATTTTTGTTCACACGGAAATAATTACTTCAATGCGTATAAGCGTACTCACAATATTTATGAGCTCTATAAAGCTCTTAACTTTAGACTACTCGTTATTGTATTCGTGTATAGCGAATAATTTAATGTTCAAGTTATTTAAACCTTTTAACTATTTTATTTAATCATCATCGTCCTGTTTTTAATTTGTTATATTGGATGTGTAAATAAATAAGGGTCAAGTCATCTCTCAAACGGATTTTAACGCAAACCACGTAAAGTGTCCGTTACATTTTCTCTGCCGTGTGTGCCTTCAACGGGAAAAATACAGAGCATTGACTTAAACCATATGTTTGCCTGCCTGTGTATCTCTCTGTATCTTTGCTTATCTGCTCCGGTATCCATCGGATTTGCATGAGGCAACAATCGCCCTCTATCGCTACCGGTAATTAGAAACTTGCGACTAACGGTACGCAATTTGTAGCTAGCGCTGATACAATATAAAAGCTTCGTTGGCTTCCGCATTACAGAATGCTAACAGTTTTCATTTTTTTTTTTCTATCACTGCGACTAGGCACATCCGTGATACCTTTAGTGGATAACTTTTTTTCGCAACTAGTTTTTGGCCAATCTCATTTCAATTCAAAAATCGATTTGTTCTAATACATCTAGTATTAAATAAATAGACATTCGATCAAGATCAAGAACATGACTCGCGAGGTATGTACGAGTAGGTAACGTTGCGTGTGTTATGATAAGTACCTTTACGGTCTATTATGCTAGCTTGCCGATAGCTGGCTCTGTTGTCACTACAAGTATGACAATGCAGCCAGTGATTGATGCGATAGTAATTTCCCGCACACCGTTGTTCGTATCGGATACGAGTCGGATTGACGCAGACCACACGGCGGTACGGCGCGGCTGCTCTATTCGCCGTGCTCCTAATCACTATAATTGAGCGTTATCACAACAGCGCAGCGGTTCCGGGATGCCTGCGCTTAACTGCGAATAAATTAGTCTACACGTCACTTACCAATGCTGGTGTCAGGGAGCGCGTACAATATCCCACACAATGTAGCTGATGCGGATACAGCGGTGTTTCGAGCGGGCCCCTCGCTGCATTCTTCGGTCTCAGTTTGCGCCGGTTCAAACAGAGCCAGGTCTAGACCGTCCATATCACTTCGGTTTGACACACCGTCCTCTTCCGCCACTCGATCACAAAAGTGTTCTGGAGAGTCGACATCCTTAGGACTACGACTACACACACCGTCACTTAATGGATCGCAACAACACGTGTCCGAGAAAGGCTCAAAGTCTCTACAGTCAAACTCACATCGTTCAAAACTGTCGCAAGTGCATGATGATAATGCATCCGAATCGGACTCTTCCACAAGAAAGATATCATTGCTTTGCACCACCTCTTTGCGTGCCGTGTCAGTTTTTGCGGTAATGTAAAACACGCCTGAAGTGTATGGCACTTTCTGAACTTGTAACGTTACATTTTCTGCAGAATTTTCATCAGTGTAAACCTGGTCTTCAGTTTCTGACAAGGTCTCTTCGATCTGTGGGCGGCAGTCTTCATAGCGAGCAAAACTGGAAGTGTCGGTGAGGTTGGACGATCTGTCTACAGAGTAGACGTCTGCATAGGGATCTATAGGATCGCTTTGCAGAGCTGGTAATCTGTAGGGAGCGTGGTGCGAGCGAGCTCCCAGGAATATGGTGGTGTAGGGGCAGGTGTGGTGAGGCCTGCTGCGGTCGGCGCGGCGCGGGTAGCTGGCGGCGAGTGGGTCCCGCATGGGCGCCCCTTCAGTGTCTATGAACGCCTCGTTGGTCGAGAGCACGTTGTATCGCCAATCTGGCATTGCTGATCACCACCATCACTTTACGGCGACACAATGAAAAACTGTTGGTTTCATCCCAAGGTCACATTCACACTGGTGAGCTAACTAGCCTTATAAGCACATTATGTCACTCTCATTGTTCAACCTAAAGAAAATATCTGAACAATTTTACTACTGTCGGTGTCTGCAGCTGTAAAAACACGCGCTAAAGTATTTTTCGGATCGTTTCGCATAACAAATTGACTCAACATGAGTCAATTTGTTTTATGCCAAAATGGTCTAGGACTATTTGACTATTAGGTGATATTGGACTTATTTCAAAATAGGTATTGCACCAAAAACACTCATAGTCATTTATTGAAACCGCATGCTGTAGCCAGCTCCGAAATAAATTTTAAATTTCATACATTATAGCTGCTTATGGCCATAAACTGTATCAGTTCACATAATGGTAACGACACAATTTATGATATGAGTAATCATATAATTTCTGTTTAATTGATTAATTTTAGTGAGCACACAGACACTAATCGAAAGCGCGTCACTGCTGTTAATGGGTGAAACAGCTTCAAATGGAACGGCTGTTATGTGGGTCAGCTGAGTACAGCAACGCGTACTAAAACCAAACAATGAACATATGCATAGCATGCATGCTACATGTCTCAAGAACTCTGATAACGTCACAATAACCGTTAACAAATAGTATCGAATAAGAGTAGTATCCGTTGATGCTATATTTAACGTAACAGATATCAATCATTGGAAGATATCAAAGGATCTCATAGTTCTATTTCCAATCATATAAAATAGGTAATTTATACAAAGAGGCTTGTGTTAAAGTTGCCGGATGCTTGAGACTGGTTGTGGATATGGAAACAGGTCCAGTACGTTACGGTATCGTATCGGTGGACCCGTTACGTTCGAATTATTTGGACTCACGTCCGCTCCAAAACTTTATTTTACTCTTACCTACATAGCTACTGTAAGTATATTTATATGATCGTAATGTGTATGTACTTTGAAACATTTATAATTTGAGAATGTAATTCGTTCGTGCCTAGTTTGAAACTGTTGACCGGTTTCGTTCCCTTCCCTCCAGGGACATTTCTTGTGTGTTTCAACTTGTTCTGTATACTTTATGTGTTACATTTAACTTGCGGATTTATTTTGAAGTATAAATTAGTATTCTTGATATTGAACGGACTACATCTAAATTATAATTACAAATTAGAGTTGTTTCATGAAGAATACAAGTTGTTTTATTGACCAACATTTAATGCTTGTAAAAGGTAAGCTCCAACTTCAACTTCAGTGTCTTTAGGTCTTAAATAATTAAATTGCGATCGGCTACGTCCAGCCCTTAGGGCATACAATAGATTTCACATAAAATATAGAAAAAATAAAAATAAAATGAGACGAATTAAGGTGGTCATTGGGCCACTGAAGGCATCATGCATGACTGAGTGGGACTGCATTGGAACAGTGATATGTCTGCCATGAAGTCTTACAAGTAGTAGCACTTGTTTACTAACAGATCATGGAGAATCTTTTATTTTTTTTCATTTCCGTTATTACTGTAATAGATTCTGGAATATTATTAAAGCTCTGGTAAGAGTTGCAGCAGCATGGTGATGCTGGAATGTCATAATATATTAGTCCAATGACGAAAATTCAGTTATTTGAAGAAAGCCACACTATGCTGCGATCTATACTTATAGACTTTTCTTTCTTGAAAAAGTGACTCCTACCGGATAGGTCATGGTAATGAATCCGTGGGAAGAAGATAGTGTTTTAGATTTACCCTCTAATACAACCAAAATATGGTGTAATTTAAACTGTCACAGAAAAGGAGTGAGTGTGTACAGTGTAGTGTGAAAGCCCGTATGTCCAACTAGTTTGGGATCAATTGAAACCCTAGTTCAAATTAATTGTCATCTGTTAGGGCATTATTATTTAATCAAACATGCTTTTAACCACCAGCTTGTATTTCGGGACCTTGTTAACAACATCTCAAATATGTACTTTCCGTAAAATGAAATAATAAATATTGTCGTATTCACTTTCATTCTACCAATTATTGAGAATTTGAAAACCTTGCCAGAATGTTTTTTTATATTTAGAAGTTAACATTCACATTTGATCAGACATACTTAGTAAATTAAATGTAGTGGTCCTAACAATCGCAAAATTTTCCAAACTAAATCTTCTCGGCGATTAAATTAAACGTCACCTTTAGAGCGGAACAAAAATATATTTTCTTTCATGAAACAAACGCCACTAAGTGAATAAAGGGTCAACGCCTGCGACTTGCGAGTCGTGCTTAGAAAACGCAATTATTTTGTAAGTACCTACCTACGTTGAAAATTGTTATAGCGGCTTGATAATAAGAGATGCGACGTCGTGACCACTGAGGTACTGAACACTTTCGAAAAAAGTCCACAAGCACCGGCTTACTAAAGAAATCACGAAGACAAGACTGAAGAAAATGTCTGCGTCACCGGACTATTGTAAACACCGAAGTTTGTAATGAATCTCGCTAGATTGTAAACTCAAAATTTTTAGGGAACAGATCATTTCTTATATATCCCGTCCAAATAAGATCGGTTTAGGTTTTAACAATATTTGTATACGTATTTTATCGATAAAAAAGCGTTCACAATCTTACGCGATTTATTACAAACTTACGGTGTTTGTAATAACCCAGTGACGTCTCTAACATTTCGAGTAATTTAAGCCCACGCTCCAACGCTTTCGTCAGTACAATTATAACAGATAATTTGATCGCCATAAGTAGATGTCCAAAATGGAGTACAAGATCCATTAAAAGCTGTTATAACGAACTAGGTCAAAACTATTGAGACTTTGCAGCTTTACATACACTAATTACTTATTATCAACGTATTTATCTCGTGCCTGTGAACAACGACTTTTACTAGACTGCTTGGATTTTAATTAGTGTAGAATTTGTAGATAACAAATAGGAACACTTCACGGATTGTTTAATGTTTTATGTGCAATTACCATACAAAATGAATTATTTTAAAAGTTGTATTTGTTACTATATGTTACTTACATTTTAAAAACACAAGCGTCAGATTATAACGTGACTAGGTTGTTTTACGCGGCTTCGCTCCTTTGGCACGCAGAGGTACCGCGAGAAAATGCGTGAAAATTATCAATAAAAAATAACCGGCCAAGTGCGAGTCAGACTCGCGTACGAAGGGTTCCGTACCGTTATCTATAAAAAACGGCAAAAAATCACGTTTGTTGTATGGGAGGCCCCCCTTAAATATTTGTTTTATTTTAATTGAATTATTTATAAGTGAATATTTATACCTTAATATTCTGTGAATATTTCAAACGTCTACCTGTTGCCGTTATCAATATCGAGCAAAAACGAGCAAAACGTTTGTTGTATGGGAGCTCCCTTAAATATTTATTTTATTCTGTTTTTTAGTATTCTTTGTTATAGCGGCAAAAGAAATACATCATCTGTGAAAATTTCAACTGTCTAACTATCACGATTCATGAGATACAGCCTGGTGACAGACGGACAGACAGACAGACGGACGGACAGCGGATTCTTAGTAATAGGGTCCCGTTTTACCCCTTGGGTACGGAACACTATCTCTGAGTATCTTGTAACAGTGAGAGAATTTTGGTAGTCGGATCTATTACGAACATATATATTTACAAACAAACCAACAGCTGTTATTTATTGCGATAGCCTCAGACTTATAATCTCCAATTACAGATGAACCAGCATCCACGCTAAGAAGCAATAACAATTTTACCTCTTCATGATATTAGTTTAGATTTACATGTTAGAAAAAACCGAGTTGTAATGTATCGGCGGCACGCGGCGGCGCAGGCGCATAGCGGCCGTGGGCACGTGCTACAAGCTACAAATGCTACAATTCCTGAGGCTCGATGCGGTGGGCGACAAAAACATCAGTTAACCACGGTCAATGAACGAAAATAACCAACCATTTTACTCGTATACGAGTACCTGCGCACGCGTCTGATACCAAGAGGAAATGCTCCACATCTATCATTAAATAAATCACCCTACGGAATAATGGAGAATAAACGCTTTTATAATATGGACATAACTTTGCGCCTGCGCTTGTAGAAAGCATGCATCCGAAGTCGTTGATCTTATGTGTCGACGGAAAAGTAATAATTAGTAAAAAGCCCGGCCAGGCATTAATTACATCGAAATGCACTTAACTGATAATAACGTTTTGCCGGAACGCAGGCTACAGAAAATTTTAAAAACATTTATTCTCTTGTTGTCTATGTGCAACTAGAAATTATTTCTAATAAGTATTCATTATTACATGTAACATTACACTGCAAGTTAGAAAATTACGACAGTATTTACAACTCCCAGTAGACAACTTGCTAACTTTTGTGATGTAATTTGAAGTAAAAAGTAGAAAATCCGGACACTTTTACATGTTGCAAGCCAGTGATAAGTTAAACATTGACATAATGTTTTAGTTTCCTTGCAATCTTTGAAAATACTAGCAGCCTTATTCATAAAAACGTTATATAACTGTCACCGGAAAATTGCAAACGTAACATTGTAAAATATCGCGTGTCATTGTAAACTAATTTTTCTTAATAAGACACGGATATATTGCATACTATTGCATTCGGATGGGATTTATTGTATACAAAACGATTTTTTCATAATTTATCGAGAAATTATAGGCTAATAAAGATCTATTAAAATCTTACGGAGTTAGTTTAATTTACCGGTGACATAACCATTACATAGCTAATTTTTCAATGGAGATTCTTTATTCAAAAATTTTAATGGAGAATTTGAATTAGAATCTTTTAAACATTATTTTAACTCAGTAAAGTTTTAAAAGTTTTTTATGAATAAGGGGGTCGATCTACTAGATCCTAATGCACTTGTTACATCGAAATAACCATAAATGTGGTGTATTTTAAGAGCTCCTCAAACGATGCATCACGTACCATTTTATTGCATCGAAAAACAAAGTATGTGGGTGTAGTAAACTCATAAAATCGCCATATTCCTACACTTAAGCACTATTACTAGAAGATAAATAGTAAACTAGTAAAGTTTATATGCAAACTAAGCCATTTATACGAAGCATAAAGCTGTGCTGATTGTTTTGGTTGATTTTGTGGAGTTTCGTAGATTATCGAATTATGAAAATCTTCAATTTTGGTCACTACTTTATCTAATTCATTTTTGTATTTGCTTTAACATAATTATAGCATAATAGCGGACGTCACGCGGTTTTACTCGCGTAGTTCCTGTTCCTCTGGGAGTACGGCGATAAAATATAGCCTATGTTACTCGCTGATAATGTAGCTATCCATTGTTGAAAGATTTTTTCAAATCGGTCCAGTAGTTTTTAAGTTTATTCGTTACATACAAAAATACAAATATTTCTTCTTTATAATATTAGTATAGAAGTACTACTACTAGATACTTGATCAACTCTTTACTTCAGAAAGTCAGGTCTAGATTTTTGGTGTGCAGGTTTTTCATGAGACTCTACCGAATGTTAGAAAGATAGAAAGTAACTGATCACTTCATTATATTTGCTTGTAATTAATGAAGCTTGTAAGAAAATAATCCTGTCTAACTGATGCCTTAACACGCAATACAACTTTTCTAAGCCATTAATTAATCACCAGGTATTTATTTGCACCGGACTACCCATTTACCCAAAATCAATGAAATGGCATTCACTTTCTATTTTATAGTTATTGGCGCATCGTTTTAATAATGAACATGTAAATATAAAAATTTAGCATTTCGCTGTTCGAATTTCGAAATGTTGTCAAGGAAAGTTGGCCTAGACATAGACAATCGCGGCCTCTTTGGAAAAGCTCCCGAGAGGTATGACGCGTGCGCGACGCGGCCCGCGGGGCCACCTCTAGATATTGCATTGTAAGTAGCGGTGAGAGTTGCACCCACTGGGCCAGTATTGGGGATTATAAACCAGGTTTATTGTTGGCATCGCCTGGCTCCTAGCAACAGACATCGATATTTTATAGACTCGCACTATCAGAGCGGCGCCCTTCGTGCTTTGCGTAGCAACAGGCATAGGCAAGAGCTTTCGTACCTACGAGTACTTTGTGGATTTCTTATGGGGTGTTGTTAAAATGTATCAACGCTTGAAAATTATAGGACTCTTTAGGTACAGCTCATTTAACTATCTCTGAGAATACTAAAAGCTCTGATACTGGTGGACATAGAACTAGATATTTTTTGCTCTATCGCTATTTACGAGTTATTGGTACCTACTGAACTTGTAGGTAAGGATCTTATTTCAACATTTGTAAGACAAAGATAGTACCTAAACCTTACTTAGTTTAAAACTATACTTGTAGCAAATTACTAGAATTCATGATTAATCGGTACAATGCACTGAGTAGACACTTAGTGGAAAAACTTTTTCCTCAATGTCCGACAAACTCACATAATTATACCTAACTGCACGTCCAATGTCGTCTCATACGATTTCATAGAATTAACTTCGACTGCAACTTAATTATAAAATTAGTTTGCAGCAAAAGCTGCTAGAATCTGAACACAGAAGCACTAACGAAGGAAGAAGGTAAACTTGAGAATGCTACCATGATCATTAATCAATAAGCACATAGAAAAACTTAACACCAAGCCAAACAGAGTAGGTAAACAATCCGACAAATTGAGCGCATGGACATACAAAACATTTTCTTCTCAAATACTTTCAAATGAGGTAAATCCGTAGAATGACACGTGAATATGAGACGCCGACAGTAGTAAACATAAACAATCGAATACTAGAAAAGTCCTACCGAACGCGAACACTGAACTTGACACTGGACATAAAGCTGTCACTTTTCAATTTGTGATTTGACAATTGGCAGTTGACCGTTTCATTCGAATGTTTCGATTGTATTCGTTTCGTAGTAAGCGCGGGACAGAGGTGCGCGTGGCGGGTCGCGCTCGCACCGACTGCGCGCTCGCGGCGGCTGCGCGGAGGGCGCCTGCGCACAGACCCGCTCATCTGTTCGCAGCTGGTCGCCCGACGTCGCCCGCCGTCGCTGCCGTCGTCGTACGAACCGTTACCACTCGTGAGGGACACCAATTTCAAGCCACAAACAAATCCCATTTGATATTCATGAATTCATGTCAACTATTAAACACGCAACAAAGGATTTGAATCGAACGCGCCTATCCATAGCGTAGTTGTCAACACTTTTTATAACTAGTTTGCGCACCTAGCTCCACAATTGACAAGGGCTAGGGAGCTTACGGAGGCTCGACATCATTACACCGCTTTTTGAATCCGGAGATTTACAATAGAAGGCAGATACATGGTATTTTTATTCTGTTCAACTATCATAGGGGTTGATACAATCCCCACAATCTCGTCTATTAGTTTAGAGAGTGTCAAAAAGTTGTTTTTTATAATGGCACAGTATTGCTGGTTGGCACATAAGCGTTACTTTTATCGTTAATTTCGAGCGGTGGACCGGTTCGGTTCTGATATATTTGCATTTAACCGCTTGGGATCCAACGAGTAGAGACAACAGCCGATGCCTGCTAAGCCGAGATAAAAATAGTACCAACAAATGAACATGCAGTGTGTAAGCAATTTCACACTGAACGTTTATAGCAATTGTGCAAGGAAATTGTATTGTGTTGCTTAATAGAGCTTAATTGAAAAGTCAAAGGTCTCTTATCTTGGTCCATTACGGGCTGCGACGATTACTGACCCGTTATTGTACAATTACAGTTCATACTCTATATTTACTAATTGCACAATCATATTTTCGTTGACATTCATTCGGTGCATTTGCCCAAGAGTTTTTGAAATCGCTCTCATAATTAGTTTCAATGCAAATACGACATGTTTGCAGCACACTTTCTTAAGCTGCTGTGCTACCTACGCTGGAAGATGCTACGTCGTCAATTGTCAGTCGTCTCCATTCAGTGGTCATCGGTCCTACCTACGCTACGGCTAGTAAGCCCTTCAGCTTGCTTATTCTGTAAGGTAAGTCGACCAATTGGTGCTCTGGCGGATCCAAACTCTTGACGGATGCATAATTTAGCAGCACCAAACTGACAGTAGGTATCACTTCACTTCTTGTTCTTTTCGTGTACTTAGCTATACTATTTGGGCCCAATAAGAATAGCACAATTTTACTAAAATTCAACTATATTACTCGTTTCGCACATAATTTTTGTTTGAATTGGATACTAAATTTATTCATATTTTTGTATGATACAAATCGTGTATGTCGCAAAAAAATTAAACCAAAATACAATGAGGTTGTCGATTTTTATATTTAAAATTCACTTACGTTAACGTTACCATACGTCAAAACCATAATGACCAGTTACCATACGTTCAAATTATGTGCGAAACGAGTATTATAGTAAAAGTAAAATTTTACGTTACGTTACTATATGTCAAAAACATTCGTGCTAGGCCAAAGACATTAAATTTATACTTAAATCTTTTTATGCTAGGCCCTCAGTAACACCGCACTTGCTCTGTGTTTTGGATAGACTGATAATCCCACTTTTCGCCAAGTTACGTTTGCAGCGATATACTTGGATACGAGCATTCGATTTAGAGCTTTCCATATAGGCCAATACAGTTCACGACCGCTCAACGGCATTCTTCATCACTTCACAACGTTATATTAATTTTAAAATATGATATTATCTATTGATACAGTAACAATGTTGCTAAGTAAACAATCGTAGATGTAATCTTTCACACGGGAAGCGATTGTTTACTGAGAGCTTCAAAGCAGATGGTTACTCGTCATTGCTCCGTCAATATTAAACTTTACAGTAGGTCACCTAAGTAAATAGTTCCGGACATTTCATATTCTGTTGGTCACCCTCTGTTTAAAATATAAAAAAGAAATTTTATTTTAAATAAAAAGAGCTCTATGATTCGGAGAACTTAATACGATAAGTAAGGTTTATAATTGGGCCCAGTTTATTGAACGAAATCTACGCAAAAGTAATATGAAAAATTGTCAAACGCGCGTTCGCTGCTGTGCAGTGATTGAATTCATTTTCAACAGCCAATCGTACCACTTGAAATGCGTTCAATAATGTGTTACGTGTATCTAATTTCTTTCTAAAAACCGATCAAACCTGATATTTCAGGTTTGTTCATTTTTACATTTTTTTTACTTTATTACAGGATCGGTCGATGCGACTCATGGGGCAGACCACATAGGTCTGCCCCATGGTGCAGCGGTGGACCTCATTCGGCTGATGATGATTAATCATTAAATATTTTTTAATAGTTCGGTGATTGTATAAACTGGTAATGTAACCTAGCCTATCTAGAATAAAACTAAATTTAGATAGAACACAACAAGAAACTAGTAAATCATCCAAAATACCTGAAATAATGCCTAAAATTAGTTGTGACCTCATCGCTGGTCATGATTTTTCAATATTCGTTAATTGTTCTGTTCTGACATCAACTACCGCAAAACAAGACGTCAGACGGCGCGGTTAGACCAAGACCGAGATCTGTGAGTCAAGCTAATTGCATAACTTGGCTTAAATGACTTGCCTACAATGTATTCCTCCTATGCTTGACATCATGAGTAAACCCGAATGGTCACTGCTCGTGTTCCTCAATAAAAGGGTTTTTTTAGAATGTTTTTTTTTTTAATCTATAGCATTGCACTGCGATCGGGTTACTGTTATAAAGCGGTTTTTATTTGTTGACGGATTAACACAATTCGATTATTTATAATTAATTTTGTAAACTTCAGAAAAAACTTCTGTCTTAGGATTATTTGAAATTTTGTTCCCACAATCCGGTCCATGGCAAAAATAACAACTGCAATATTCCTATAAAAAAAATTGTCCAAATTATTTTAGGGTCAAAAATTGAGACCTGTAATGGACGCCGAGCCTGCCAACCTAAAAGTGCTAAATTAACGAAAGACTGATAAGACAGTGAGTGTTTGTGTACATAATTAATGTTTTCTAAGTGAACTTGATCGGTTTTAGATAAGAAACTTATAAAAAATGCCTATTTAGTGAAGTGATAATGTAGAATAAGATTACGTAGTGATAAGAACTTATGTTTCTGATGGTGACTTTTTGGTGTTTTTATATTTTTGTAGGATAGATTACTGAATTCTGAGTAAGTTTATATAAGGTTTGTTATGTCAAATATGGATATTTCTGTGTAAAAATATGTTTGAAAGTATAAAGGCTCTCGTTACGGTAAAGTTCCGTTATACTTAAGGTAATGTACAGAAATTCCAGATATTTCTGTCCTCGATTCTGATTGGTCAATTCACTCGCGAGCATTCCAGAATGTTCTGTATATCCCCACCGGGAAATTATATAAATTAAGCGCGGGTTTGCTCGTGGAGTCAGTCGTTCTCCGAAAATCAACACTAGAAGATCTCCAAAGAAAAGAACAAGAAATAAACCTGAAGAAAAGAAGCAGTGTTTTATTTCAACAAGAACCAAAATCTACAGTCCACTACAGCCTGGTCCTTCGAGCCGGATAAGAACGGAAGAATCTGCGACGAAGTACCTACGGAAACGACGTGTCAACAACGAGTCTACGGCACGAAGATTAAACCAACGGTTCAAGATTACGCCAACTAAGGGAAGAAAAATCAAGATCTACTAGTCTCGCTTAGAAGAGGGCTCCGTTGAAGTGGAGACGAAGATTTCACCGGTTCCTGACGAACGGAAGGGGCCCCGTTGAGGTGATATTCGTTGACCACTGGTCCTGAAAGAAGAGGGACAGTCGACTAAGGGTGGATCCAGATTTCAGTGGCGAATCAAGAAAAGGATCATTGGGCACGGGACTCGTCAGTGGCGGATCAAGAAAACCGCTACGTGTTGAAGAACAAGAAACTCCACGTTCAAGATGGTGATAACCCGAAGTCAGGGAGAGGCAGCGGACGTGGAAGAAAAACGACGCGCCCAGCTACAGGAAGCAGCGCGTATAGAGAAGGAGCGACTACGAAGACTGTCGATAGAACCGCCGGCGTCACCTTTTTCAAAGGGAGCGGACGCTAGCACGGCAGGACCTTCTGGGGTTGCCACGAGAACTGAAGAACAACAAAGAATAAGGTCGCCCGCAAGATCAGTGAGGTCGGTACGATCAACCAACAGCGCTACAACACGACTACGAGTGGCGGAACTGGAAGCAGCAGAAAAGTTGGCCGCGATAAGAAGAAAGGAATTAGAGTTGGAAGCAGAATTGATCAAGAAGAGGCTAGCAGTGGAAGTGTCGGTTATCAACGACGAGGAAAGCATGCACGAAGAGCAGCTAGCGGAAGCCCTCCCACGGGAAGAACCCCTACGTAAAGTGGACGATTGGCTGATGAAGAACCCGCTCACTTCACGGGGGGAGGAGAGCTCCAGGCGAGACGAAATGAAGCAGCTCCGGTTCGACACGTCACGAGGAAGATCACCGACACCTACCAGAGCCAGGAACAGCATAGAACACCTGGCAGCTACCCTGGAGAACATGGCAAGACCAAGACTGCGACACACGGACCTTCCGACTTTCTCCGGCGTGACCAACGAGTGGCTTCCATTCAAAGCATCATATCGGGACTCAACACAGATGTACCAGATCTCGGCAGCAGAGAACATCCAGAGATTAAGAAGCTGCCTGAAAGGAGAGGCTAGAGACGCAGTGGCCGCCCTGCTACATACGGCCACCGATCCGAACATCATAATGAAGACGTTGGAGCAATGTTTCGGAAGACCGGAAGTCATTATCGACAAGGCAATGGAAGACCTGAAGAAACTTCCGAGACTGGGGGCCTCAGCGACGGAGTTAAATAGCTTCGCAATCAAGCTTCAAAATATAATCTGCGTCCTCAAGACCATTGACCAGAGAGGGTACCTGTACAACCCGATGCTGAGCAGAGAAGTGCTAGAGAAGATGAGCCCGCACCTGAAAGCAAGGTGGTGTGACTACGCGTACGACCACGAAGGCACGGCAGACCCAGAGATCGTTGTCATGTCTCAGTTTTTGATGCGGGAAGCGGATAGGGCGTTACGATACACATACGCCCCTGCATCGTGCGCCTCCAGTGTGAAGAGAGAGGCAAGACCTGCTGTGACACTCAAGAAGAAAGCGACTGTGTACGCCACGACTGAAGACATAGAAGAAAAAAGGGACTTATGCCCGAAGTGTGACCAAGACCATTTGCTCACCGCCTGTCCCAAGTATAAGGTGCTACCGATAGACCAGAGATGGGATCTAATCCGCGAGAAGGGAATTTGCTTCAAATGTGCCCAGAGAAGACATCGACGTGCGGTATGCAAGGCAAAGCCGTGCGGCGTAAATGACTGCCGCCGCCCACATCACTCTTCCTTGCACAGTGACTCAAAGAGAGAAGCCAAGAAACCCGAAGACGCGAAGTCCGACGAGTCTCCGAAGCAAGAAGCAGTACTATCGGTAGCTACGGGACCTGCTGTGGGACCTAAAGCAGTGCTACTGAAGATGTGCCCTGTCATCGTGTCGGGACCACGGGGGGAGACAAAGACCTACGCGCTGCTAGACGAGGGAGCTACGATCACTCTCATCGACGAGGAACTAGCGGCCAGCGTCGGGGCGAAAGGACCATCACAACCGCTTCACCTGAACGGAGTAAACATGTCACAGCAAGAAATGGAAAGTCAGCTCGTATCCATCAAGGTTAAGGGGACTAAGGAAACGGATGGCCATCGGATCAAAGCGAGAACAATAAAGGATTTGAAACTGCACCAGCAGGCCATCCCGGAAGCCTTGCTTGACTACGAGCACCTGAGGGACCTGGACCGAGACGAGGTGTGCTATGATACGGCACGCCCTGGACTCCTGGTTGGGACTGACCATTGGGAATGTATCGTCTCCAGAGAGTTGCGAGTCGGCAGCCCGAACCAGCCAGCTGCTTCAAGGACTGAACTCGGATGGGTGGTGCATGGAACCGCGCCACGCGGCACCATCTATCAAGAAGGAAATGTACTACACGTGTACGAGCCTGCCAGACCTACCAGTGCAGGCGACCAGGAGCTCCATAACCTTGTGGAAACTCATTTCAAAATCGAATCTCTCGGCATCACGAAGAAGCCAAGAGTCAGCGAAGCGGACAAGCGAGCCATAACTATCGTCGAGCGAACCACAAAGAAGATCGATGGAGGCTACGAGGTGGGATTGCCGTGGCGACGAGACGACACCGCCATGCCGTCCAGCTACAACCAAGCATTTCGCCGACTGAGGAAGATCGAGGAGAAGATGGACTCGGATCCCGCTTTCGAGAAGAACTACTCCAGCCAGATAGAGAACTTGCTAGAGAAGGGGTATGCGACTCCGTGTGACGGCTCCGAAGAGGGAAGCGCCATCAGCTGGTACCTGCCACACTTCGCGGTACAGAACCCCAATAAACCGGGGAAATATCGTCTGGTGTTCGACGCGGCTGCTAGGAGCAACGGGGTGTGCCTCAACGACGAGCTGCTGGAGGGTCCAGATCTGCTGTTGTCGCTGCAGGGAATCGTCTTCAGGTTCCGAGAGAAGGCTGTCGCGATCACAGCAGACATTCAAGAGATGTTCCTGAGGGTGAAAATAAGACCTCAAGATCAACCGGCCCAGCAATTCTTGTGGAGGGGGAAAGAGCGAGAAAAGCCCCCGCAGAAGTACAAGATGGCCAGTATGATCTTCGGCGCCGCCAGCTCCCCGTATATGGCCCACCACGTCCGCAACCACAACGCGGAAGTGTACGGGCAGGAGTTCCCGCGCGCTCTGGAGGCAATCAAGAACAGTCATTACATGGATGACTGGGTGGCAAGCTACGAGGACGTAGGAGAGGCACGGAAGGCGGTCGAAGAGACACGAACCGTACACGCACACGCCGGGTTCACACTACGTGGTTGGAGTGCCAGCGACAAGGCAGTGCTGAGCAACGTGCCCTCTGAACTGCATGCCACCGGCTCCACGCAACTGGGAGGAGAACAGCCAGAGAGCAAAATACTGGGGCTGTTCTGGAACGCCGAAAAGGATGAGCTCGGGTTCAACACGTTGATGAACCGGGTCCCAGAAGAAGTAAGATCGAGGGTACGCGCGCCGACCAAGCGCGAAGCACTCAGCGCCGTGATGTCGATCTACGACCCGCTGGGACTGCTGAGCCACTACACGATACGCTCGAAGATCATCTTGCAGAGCCTGTGGCGCCTACAGATTGGTTGGGACGAGCAGATACCGGAAGAAGAAAACGAACTCTTCGCGTCCTGGCTTGCGCGCCTTCCGGAAATAGCCACGCTGAGATTGCCCCGCTGCTACACCCTGGGGAAGTACGGACGCATCGACCTCCACGTGTTGTGTGACGCCAGCGAGCAAGCCTACGCGACCACGGCCTACTGGCGCATCAAGAGGATCGACGGAAGCATTACAGTCGTGTTAGTGGCAGCGAAGGCGAAGGTGGCACCGAGGAAGACACAGACCATACCTCGGCTGGAACTACAAGCGGCGGTCATCGGGACAAGACTCGCCGACAAAATCAAGAGAGAACATCGAGTGGAAGTTGGGCAAACAACGTACTGGACCGACTCCTCAACGGTCGTGCATTGGATACGACACGACATGCGACGCTACACACCGTTCGTCGCCCATCGACTTGGGGAGATCGCCGAACTGACGCAGAGAGAGGAATGGCGATGGCTCCCTACTGATATGAACGTGGCTGACGATGCCACACGCCTAACCGACGCGCCAATCAGCTCAGAGGACCGGTGGTTCCGCGGGCCAAGTTTCCTGTATTTACCGGAAGACCAGTGGCCCGGGACGTCGACAGGGGAAGAAAACGAAGAAGAAGTCCTGCACGTGAGCGACACATCAGGGCGAGAAAGCTGGCTGCCGGACCCAGAACGCTTCTCGAAGTATGAGACCCTGGTGAGGAGTGCAGCAAGGGTATTGGCCTTCATCGACATCTGCCGACGGCGAGCGACGCAGCTGGAACACCGACACATTGAACGCGCTGAGAACGAGCTGATCCGACAGGCGCAAGAAGACAGTTTTCGCGACGAAATCGCACGGATACGGTCCGCTCGTCCTATCCCCAGAGCGAGCCGACTGTACCGGCTGGACCCAGTCAAGGACGAAGGACTAATTCATCGGATGGAATGGCGGTTCATACCACCTGGTGCGCCAAATCAAGGTGGCGCATGGGAAAGGCTGGTACGCTCCGTGAAGACGGCCCTCAGCGCGACTCTGAAGGAGAAGGCACCAGCTGAAGAAGTTCTGCGAACGCTCCTGACCGAGGCGGAGTTCTCCATCAACGCGCGCCCACTAACCCATGTGAGCGTGGACCCGGCGGATCCTGAGGCCCTCACACCGAACCATTTCCTGTTGGGGTCCTCCCTCGGCCTGCCGTCGACGGGACCCTGCGACGACGCTGATCGACGAGTATGGCGAGCTAGCATGGCGCTCGCGGACCACTTCTGGAGGCGCTGGCTCCGAGAGTACCTCCCCACTCTGGTACCCCGAGGCGAGCCAAAGAACGACGTGCGTCCCTTGCAAGTTGGTGACGTGGTCCTCGTAGTCGACAGCACACTGCCCAGAAACACTTGGCCGATGGGACGAGTCGAGCTCACGCATCCAGGACCGGACGGCGGCGTCAGGATCGTCGAGGTGCGGACCAGGACCGGCGTTTTCCGGCGGCCAGTTAGCAAGCTCGTCGTCGTGATGAGGAAGGAAGCTACGCAAGCTGCGCTGGGGGGAGAGATGTAATGGACGCCGAGCCTGCCAACCTAAAAGTGCTAAATTAACGAAAGACTGATAAGACAGTGAGTGTTTGTGTACATAATTAATGTTTTCTAAGTGAACTTGATCGGTTTTAGATAAGAAACTTATAAAAAATGCCTATTTAGTGAAGTGATAATGTAGAATAAGATTACGTAGTGATAAGAACTTATGTTTCTGATGGTGACTTTTTGGTGTTTTTATATTTTTGTAGGATAGATTACTGAATTCTGAGTAAGTTTATATAAGGTTTGTTATGTCAAATATGGATATTTCTGTGTAAAAATATGTTTGAAAGTATAAAGGCTCTCGTTACGGTAAAGTTCCGTTATACTTAAGGTAATGTACAGAAATTCCAGATATTTCTGTCCTCGATTCTGATTGGTCAATTCACTCGCGAGCATTCCAGAATGTTCTGTATATCCCCACCGGGAAATTATATAAATTAAGCGCGGGTTTGCTCGTGGAGTCAGTCGTTCTCCGAAAATCAACACTAGAAGATCTCCAAAGAAAAGAACAAGAAATAAACCTGAAGAAAAGAAGCAGTGTTTTATTTCAACAAGAACCAAAATCTACAGTCCACTACAAGACCACTAGAGTTTCTCTTCCATTTCTTCCCGACTATGCAAAGCCGTGTATGTTTATAATGTATGTTTATTTTTGATACATGTTCTTCTAAACAACAACATTGCCATATCACGTCATTCCGCAATCTATCCTTCAAAGTTACAACACACATACATACTTTGCAAGGAAATCAATCTAGAAAAAGTTATCATTCAAAGCTTTACGCAACAAGCTCACACTTCTCACAATCCTATAGAAGTGACACTGTCTTCTTCAGTTGATACTTCGTCTTTATTCGTTGCATTAAGTAAAGTATCAAACTTGGCCCTCAACCAAGAATTATTTAAACGCAAGGCTTGAATGAATACATATTGCTTGTTTACGTCGCCTAAGGCCTAAATTTCAATATATCACAATTTTCTATCCGAAGGAAAGGCATCTCACTTAGTCATGCAGGTAGGTACCTATCACATACCTAATGGTAGTGCCATCTTGAGACACCAATGAGGTCGCAACGCTTTAGTCCTTACGTGTTCTCCACGAAGACGTGGAAAACACTTTGCCAACAAGGATCCAATAAGATCTGCGTTTTAAATAATAAATCTTTATTTTCAAAAAGCCAAACACAATTTGTCCATCTCAACTAAAAATATAAGAATGCTATTACATAAAATACAGAGTATATGCATTATTTGAGACAGAGTGAACGTCTGTGTCTGTGCTAATATACACTGTGTTACAGACACAGGCGCCTTCCTCCTATATAATTGTTGATATATGTTGAAATAGAAATAAGGTACATCGCCGAACGCCATACCCATCTATAAGAATCCTGTCTGAAAAATATGAGCTTTTATTGTTCCACCGATGTGATCACATGACACATTAATTAAGTTAGGTAAAGGCTTCACTGACTTGATATAGTGTTGATGTCGTAGACCGATAGGTACCTATCTACGTTTTATTAGCCCTCAGGATCAGTGACCAGTTCTTAATACTAAATATTGCTCGAACTTTATTTATCATCCCGCCCTCGCAAATAAACCAATATTTTAGGATTACCGCTATCTAAGGATGAAATCAGAGAATATTTCACGCCAAACAAACAAATGAACGTAGGCGTCTGGCGCAGCGCAAATAGCATTCTCGCAGAGTTCCTCAATCCTGGGCCAATTAGTATGAACAATAACACCCACAGGGACTAAATAGGTGCTTTACAAATCAAATTTTAATCACGATGTCGTTGACCGAGCAAACAAAAGAGCTGGAACTATACAATATTATGTGATGTTCCATACATTTTATGTTTGCGTTTTTAAACTAGGCATGTAGCCGTTCACACGTGGTAGCCACATTACCTACGTGTGATACATTCACAGAGACTGTCAGAGACGATAAACGCAATGATGATATATAATACCATAATGTGTCTATCCTAAAAATATTTGGGTATTTTCTTTTTTTGTGTCTTTTGACATCCTTTAGTTTGTAACTATGACTGATAAAATACTCGTAAGTACTTTATCATCATCTGCCTAGTCTTTTTCCAACTACATTGGGTTTGGCTTCAGCTGAATACCAGTATTTTATGTGATTATTATCTAACCTCCATAACCCAGAAATCAGCAGGATTGCTGTCAGATTTTCTGGCTTCTAACAATTCGTAACGACTCCCAAAGATCTACAAATGACAGCCGGGACCAACGTCTTAACGTGCTTTCTGAAGCACGGAGGAGTCCCGATATGTTAAGATGGTCACCCATCCATAGACCGACCTTGACAAGCGTTGCTTAACCTTGAAGATCGACCGAATATTTTTCCCTGACCGAAAATTATAAATCGATAAAATACTTCATCAAATTACTTAACTTTCCAATCAAATAAAATTATGAAAGTTAAGTCATTTAGCAATTCTAAAGTAAAATCTAGGAAAACAAAAGCTCTAACAGCACTATGTCGACCGCTAGCGCCATCTATTGTCGAGGTAAAGTAGGTTTAAACGGCGCCATCTAGCGACATACTAACACAACAGACTGACGATAGGTTGACTTTATAGTTTTGCTACTCGCTGCTAGATGGCAGTGCGCAAAGCATTACTGTTTGTATAATTTCAGAAACAAAAAAATAAAAACAACTAGCCGTGGCTTGAAAAAAAAAGCAATTCAAATTCACATATTTTGTTTCAGAATTACATCCTTGAATTGTTATTAGTAGTACAACTTAGCCTAATTTTAGTATTAAATTAAATTTACAATAATAAACAACTAGTGTGAACTGTTCGTTCAAAGGTACCTACACCAGTTTATTTGGATAAGTGTGTCTGAACACTTACCCACCTTCGGAAGAGGGGAGAGTTCCACCGGTCTGCAAACACATTCAGGATGCCATTGGAGGAGGAGCGCAAGCGTGCCATCATGAAAGCGCATCGCTTTCGCATGATCGCTGCGAACCTGTCGACGCACGCTTCCGCGAACATCCCGGATGCGTTAAATCGCCACGGCAACCTCAAAAGCACCCCGAATGCGTTATTGTACTGTACGCGCAGGTCGTAGTATGCCCGCTGGGTATGCAGACACAAATACAAAACACAAAAAATAAAATAATGCATTTCACTTTACACCAACATTTGGCGCAGTGGTTGAACTATTAGCCTCCTACGTGTTGTAATTTCGATTTCTGGACAGAATAAATATATTTATGTACAAACAAACGACTCTCCTCCGTGTAAAATAAATAAATTGTGCCTACTGGAACTGTCCACAATACACTGGAAAAAGCCTAATCAGGATCGGGCTAAGAAGATGCACTTTATTAAAAGAGGCAAGTATTTTCTTGCACTTTGATACATTATTAAAACGTGTTATTGACCTTCAGGTAAATTGCTTGTGACTCAGTACGTATGAGCTCATAAGATGTGTGTCAAGAGCTTCTCACGTTAAAATTAATTCGCATCATGGCTCATGCCAGTCTTGGTCAGGCAGGTCTCTTTTGTACGGGCTATTTGAAACCTTGAACGGAAGTTCTATCTTTTTAAACTAGACACTAACTGCCGTCCACGAGTCCGCCCGCGTTAAAGTCGGATATTATCCCAAGGGAACATGCTCCCGGGATAAAAGTATCCCATGTACCATTTCACGAGAGTGCAAAGTTTCATCTAAATCTGTCTAGCCGTTTAGACTTGAAGAGGTAACAAACAAACTCACTTTCACATTTATCATATTAGTTAATATTAAGATAAACACACATACTCGTATACATTGTTTCCTCGTTCTGATTGATTTTGTGTCTGTTCTATTTCTATTTTTGCTCGCCAAGCACGGAAACTATATCCTTAGAGAGTTGAATAAAATGGGAATATAAGTGATCACTTTTCCATTTGTGCTATTTGTTTACAAATAATTTCATTTTAATAACTTGACTATTTGTTCAATTATACAATTTCAGAATATTCATATTATACGCAATTGATTCCGAACAAAATTAAGATTCCATTGTTAAGAAAGGTATACCTATCAGATTGGATATTTCACACACGACCCATCGTAAGTTAAAACATGGGCGTATATAAGGGGGGTGTTTAGGGGGTCCGGACAGCCTCCTAAGTATATGACGAAAATAAAAATCTCTAATCAATATTGTACGGATATATAATCCGTGCCCAAAATATGTATATAATATCTAGCACTTCGAATGAGATAGACGTTTAAAATTCTGCTTGAAGTCCGGGCAAAAACTAGTATCTTTATACATTTTTGGACCCTTGTGAAAACTAAAGCTACAGCAGTGGTTTATAACATAAGCTTTTAGTCAATAGTAGGTACAAGACTATATCATTAGCAAATACCGTGTTCCTTTACGAACGTATAAGTAAGTAATAAACCTTAATGTTACAAAGCTTTGTCATACAATTATGTATGTATGAGTTCAAATAACAGGTGGCACAGCTTAAAGCCAAAACATACTCATTGCTCGCGGTTAGAATGCGCAACCGTTACGATGAGGTCACTGTATTAGAGCTGTCCCACACGTCCGGCAGAGTATCGCAGCGGCAGGACATAGCCCGGCCTTCCTCGTCCTCGCCCATCCGTCACAAGCACCAGTTTTGCGTACATCACTCACTTAGGTACAGACAGTACCGTTAGCGCGTATTTGCACATCGTCACGACCGCTTTTTGGAGCACACAGCCATTAGAGCTTGCGATTTTTGAACACTCTTTGTTCATTGATCCGTGTAATGCTCTTTGAATAGTTAGGTCATTATTCTCGGAAAATGTTGAGCGTCTAACATTGGCTGCGTTATTCGATATTTTCACATGTTGATACAGTTAAAAGAGACATTTGAAACACGTGTCTTCGTAAATTTAAGAACTGATTACTATTTATTGTGATTGATACGAATTGATGGCCAAATCTTGTATGGACAGTTCGCTATTATATTATTCTATTGACAGTCGACAAATTGTCCTTCACGTAACGGATGAACAATAATATAAAGACTATGCATGCATCCTTTGTGGGCGTCACGCAATAAACAGTTTTGAATACATAAACAGTGTCTCTATTCAAATTAGTGTGAAGCAGCCTTTGATGACCCCGGGCGGACGTTTCGACATTCGCGGTATGGTACCTAACACAACGTTTGGTATAAAAATATAAAGGCAGAAGAGTATCCATGAATAATTATGAATAAATTAACAGGTACAGTCATTATGTCGTTGAGCAAAAGATCGCCAAATTGATTTGAAAAATCAATTCTTTTTTAAGTGTTGTTTAGCTTCGAATCGTTGGAGAGATTTTTTACAAACAAACCTTTAAATAATCCGCTAAAAGTATGGGCAAGATTCTTCGTCCCCGTGGACCTGTGTATAAGATAAAAGTTTCCGTTTCAGTATTTCATTTCCCAAAGGCCAGAAAATCCTGACTTTCCTTATTGTTTCTCAATTTTTCGAACTTAATTCATGTTGTTTTTTAAGGTTCCGTAGCAAAATGGCAAAAAACGGAACCCTTATGGATTCGTCATGTCTGTCTGTCTGTCCGTCCGTATGTCACAGCCACTGTTTTTCGAAACTATAAGCACTATACTGTTGAAACTTGGTAAGTAGATGTATTCTGTGAACCGCATTAAGATTTTCATACAAAAATAGAATAAATACGATACATTTTGGGGGTTCCCTATTCATAGAACATGAACTCTAGTTATTTTTTTTCAACAAACCCATGCGTGTGGAGTATCTATGGATAGGTCTTCAAAAATGATATTGAGGTTTCTAATATCATTTTTTTCTAAACTGAATAGTTTGCGCGAGAGACACTTCCAAAGTGGTAAAATGTGTCCCCTCCCCTGAAACTTCTAAAATAAGAGAATGATAAAACTAAAAAAATAAATTATGTACATTACCATGCAAACTACCACCGAAAATTGGTTTGAACGAGATCTAGTTAATGGTTTTTTTTAATACGTCATAAATCGAAAACTGCAATTTACCTTTCATTTTTACGCACATGCGCCTGTTTCCTGTTCGTTTTGAGATTTTCCTTACTCTAGGATTACCTAGTTCGTCAGAATCCTAAAGTAAAGAAATGTTGTGTTTGTTTCACATAGAAATCCTACCGACCTCGTTTGTAAAAGAGACCGCAGCATTAAACATGTCAGACAACAAGTCATCCATTACTAAATATAGCCACAATAGCATAACAACACACCTATTTAATTAACACATTTACGACTTACGAACTATAAACCTAAGCTTATATTCAAGATATTTATTATGCATTATATTCGCTATTATGTTCTATCGAGCAACACATTTGTTATAGTTTGCCTCATTTATTTTTATTTTTAGCGATCCATACGGAAGCTGAATGCAAGTCTATTCAACAGATTGCGTTACAAAGCGCTTTTGCTATTTAGGACACTCACACTGGGCATTTTCCAATAGTTCCACAAAAACTCAACGGGTTGGGCTGTTATTGGAGCATTTCAATACATAATGGTAATGAAATTGCGTAAACTGCAAGGCACAGTATATTGTCCTAATTCTTTTAAAAGGAGTGCTAGGATTAGTTGTAATTTAATTTACTAATAGTACCTACTACAAACCTAATTGGATTCGTACATTTACAACGATTTTCACGTTTTTGGAAATCGTGACAGCAAAAACGGCATTAGGTTCTTATCTTCCCGCATACAAGTCGTAAATAAATAAGAGAAATCGTTCATTAAATGTAATTAATTTAACAGTACTCATCATCACGATTTTATTTTAAATCCGATATAAAGTCGCCTCAAGCATTAGGGCACCCACCCATCCCACACAGATACCTATGTCGGGAGATTGATTGAATAGGCCACACAAATCAACACAAGTATCTACTATCATAGATCCAACTTTGCTTTGAATCCAATGTTTTTCTATTGCACAACGTTCTTGGAGTCATAACCACTCGAAGTATGTACGCATGAACACCAGGAAAATGTAAACGCAGGCAAGTTCTTGTCAACCCACAGCTACTAAAATAACCTATTACAAAATCGGTAAGGTCTAGCTGACAAATGACAATATTAATAACTGCAGTTTATTATTTCTAGGTAACAAACTTTACAGTTTAATAAAGGAAATCTCGTAAATGGAATCTACCCACGGTTCACAAAAAAGAAAAAGCTAGATATTTTATTACATTGCATAAAATTTGAATTTTCATTTGATGAAAATGGTATATCCAGGGAGGGATGAGCGCTAGGGCGGCATCCGGCAATCCCTCCGGAGAGAAATTACGTTACACGCTAGGATGGACACCGCACGCCCGCGCCGCCTGCACTCAGCGATTAACCGGAACGACGCAGATTAAGCTCACATACCCAGACTCATAGCGCCATAATGCATAGTAAGCCTATTTCAATTTATGCTGAGACCGTCTACCTCGTAAATTGAAATAGCCCTAGAGAAGACCCTTCGGGAAGGCTATGATTTTAGTACCTACGCCTTTAACCTACGCTAATAGATTCTCCGTGCCTATGATAACATACGCTCAATGCCGTCTGTCTTCCAATATTTAAATAACATCGGACAAAGCAGCGTGTTTGTACAAAGCCAGTACTTTATCTTTTGCATTTATGAAGAAAATATCACCTTCATTGTGCATAACGACTCAATTGATTTCAAAGTAACTTGGTCTACATTTCTTTCAGTTCTTCTAGAACAAGAATTGTTCACAATCATCAGATTATTTGGACTGAAAAATTCGTAGCAGGTAGAGGTACGGGTACTTAGACCATTTCTATTATAACTTACTTATAATTAACTGCATAAATGAAAACGTAGCACTAATAAACTTAAAAATCAAAAAACTCGGAGCCGAGTAAATATTTTCAATCTTCTTAAAAATAATAATCGACTAAAAGTTATCTACCTACATTGAACAAAATGCAACGACAATCCTGAATTTGTGTACCTACATATTGCATGCGTGCTTTTATTCTCCCTACAAATCGTAGACGCACCCGTAGCAGTCGTAGCACTGGCGTAGACCTTGCTACGAAAAGTCCCAAAAACGTAGTTTCCTTTTAAATGGGACTAAAGCACATCCGTAAACACGTTTACTCTCATCTTATTTGACTTCGTGGTTTGTATGCAAGCCAACCGTTTGCCGATTCAGTCGTCGCGTCCATATTGAGTAGTCATCGCTGACGCAGCGGTTTATTTACAATCCAGTCCACTGACTTTGAGTTGCATTTCAATATCCGTGTCAAGGGCTCAGTGGGACGACAATATCGTTACATTCAACACTACGTTTATAAATCGCACATTACAAGCTGCATTTTATTGCCCAATCTATTTCATTGTGAAGTTATTGCGAAATCAATAGCGCAAGGTCGACAACCCCTCGTAGTCTAACTTGTTTGTGATTTTACGCAAAAAGCTAATGTCAATATGTCCCAAGTCCATGAATATTAGATTTTAAAATCAATGCAAAGTAAATGTCAGCGTGCGCAGCTATTGGCTGTAGAGTAAATTAATGGATTTCTATTATATATATCATTAAATTCTACGTTCATAGCTCCAAGAATTTCTAATGCAAGATGCGTCAGTGCGTCATTTATTGTACTCGTTACAGATTTGTGTTAATGTCACTGAAATAAATGGATACATTTAAGAATAAGTACACCGCACCGTTATTCAATTCAGTCAGGATTGTAAAGGGATTTTGAAACATTCATTTTAATAAATTATTTTATTAAAATGTAGTCTCGACAAATGCACCGAAATACGCAATCAGGAAATAACCCAAAGCCCGCAACATGAAGCACATTATAAATTATGGGTTCCGTAATAAAACTCATCCGTTCCTTTCTTTTGATCATCATAATGCTGCGTGCTGTCTGTCCCAATTTATATGTTTGACGTTTTTAATTTCACAGAACCACTGGTCATTTAAGCGTTATAAGTATTCAGCAAACGCAAAACAAATTGCTTTTAAGCATTCACCAAGTTAACCCTTGTTAAAATGATGTTTGCGAGTGTGACAGATGCATTAACACTTTAAATAGAGGCAATAAACTCCCCATTGCGAATCACACAATGGCAAGACACCTTATCAATAATGAGCACGTCATCACTGTGGGGACTTTCATTCTTGTAAAAATATATCATTGGAGGCAGACACGCGTGTGGCTCAGCGGCGGTGAGGGTTGTTTCGCTCTGTCTACTGCGCGTCTGTCAATATTCGCGGGCGCGCGGCGTTGTCATGGCGACGAGGGAGAGCTTCCTACATGACGGTCGCTGCCCCCTGCACAATGCGCCGCAGAGGGTCGGAGGGCGAGAAGCGAAAGAGGCCTGTTGTCTGGGATTTATGCAAGGGCGTCCCCCGTGTCGCGCTGCAGAGAGCCCGAGGAGGACTTTAATGACGTCTAAAATATTCACAGGATGATGTCATGCCATGCAACCAGTGAAATCAAGCTATTAATAAATACAAAAGCTGTCTCGATGGCTCCATAAATCTTGGTTTTAAAAATCAATAAAAAATAAGTCTCATCTTGACACATTCTTATTTTATTGAAATATTCGAGTAGATTAAGCAAGATTTAGGTTTTCCCCACGCTTGGTCACGTAGCTTAGCTGTTCCAGTTCCCTTTACCATTGCGTGACAATATTAACTGTACAATTCCCGTTAAACTTCGCCTAATCATTTTCGAATGCTACATGCATGCAGGCTGTCGGACGGAATTACTTGTGTACATATTGTTGCCATGTAAAACGACAAACACCTAACACAATGAAACCTCGCTCTCTACAAACTGTATAGTACAAAAAGCGAAGTTTTATACAATACGCACTGGACTTCATAATTACGGTCGTAAGGTCAGTAACATATTCGCCCACGAAACATTATGAACCCCTGTCACGAAACCTTTTAAACATTTCTACATCGTATACAACGAAATAAAAACGTACATTATGAATGGAAATTACGTCCAATCCGTTGTGTGGCGTATAATTATTATTTATTATCACAACACAAGAACCGAAGAACGGTGTAATTGTGAGGTAAATGTGAAATTAATATGATCCGTTGAGTGCAGCCAGCCTCCCACGCCGATGGAGACGCGTAGTGTCACAGTGATAAGTTCTCATCGTAACACGAGATACTGTTCTAGCGACCATGGTCGCACTTAACCGCATCGCAGGCATCCACTTGTCAGTGAAGAACGTAGTTCGTCAGACACAGATTTGTATAAATTATAAGTAAAAAATAAAGCTGAATCTAATAAGTAACAGTATTACAAAAGTGGTCCGGCCAGATTCGATCCGCTGGTCAATAAACTTATCGAAATAAATTTTTCATTTGCACTCTTTTCGAAACCACGTGTCCACTGCACGCTAATGAATAAATAATTTACCGCTAACTAACAAAAGGTGCCAGGTTTAATATTGAATTTAAATTAGAGCTTAAATGACGCACCAAACCATTTTCGCTACATTAATTATTATCTGCAAACCGCGCAGACGGAATTATCGGAATTGCGGCCTGAAAGCGGAAATGGAAATGTAACGTACTTTGGAACATCGATGATGGCTGAAAGCTTATTATTGTTATGCACCTTTACAGCCGTATTGATTTTACTCTTTGTGGGGGCCAGGCTTTATTCAATATTGACATACAGACACCTAATAGAGTATCTTGATAATAATGACCTTTGGCATTTAGGGCGCCTACCTGTTACAATAGAAGTCATTGAATCATGCTACTGACAGTTTAACAATCCATAGCCTGAAGCTATTCATAACTTTTACGTAAGTGCGTATACATACATGTATGTGGGAAGTTGGAAAGTGTAAGCTATATACAAACCACTAGGTTTGTACTTCAAACTCAGTGCACTATAAACAAGTATTTATGATAACATTGATCCCCTAGATTCAAAACACCCGAAAGGTAGGACAGGCGCGAGTCGTGACGGTCAATCGATAACCATGCAATTTCACATTTTACGCTTTCATAATCAATCTGAAGTAAACAATATAACTAGTTACAAAAGTCGAATAATGTTTTTATAAGCATTATAATTTTATTGTATAGTTTATACGAGCATAACAGTTACAATCAATATTATCTGATGGATCTGATACAGGTGTGTAATTAAATTATGAAAGAGCGACTCGTAACATGCTTATATAACTTTAGTGCATTTTTAAAGTTCTTTACTTCGCGAGCTGTGTAAACAAATGTCTTTATTAGATACATGTGGAAAAGCTTGTAAACTTAGTAATTTTGAACATCCTTTGAAGTATTAAATTATGGCCGGTTTCACCTTCTGAATTTTTGTTAACTTATGTGAGACAGATGATGAATCTATTGTTTTTCCATTGGCTTATTATTTGCATGTACACTTGGAAACTGGTCCTTGGAATAAAGTTTTTACGAAGTCAGGTGTTCATAATTAAAACAATTCAAATGGCAGAGAGTTTTCTCTATTCTGTAATTATTTTCTTAAAATAAAAGGTGCCTACCTACCTACTTTCATCGATCGCCAAAATGGCAACTTGTATAATATTGGAATAAAAACAAGTGTGAAAGAAACTCGATATCCGAGCTAGTGGCACGAAGTCACGTTGCATTGATCAACAGCGAATTCTTCGGTTTCGATTACCGCATATTGAGCTTTGAAATAGATCTCTAGGATTATAGATATTGGAAACCTATTCTGTGACCTTACGTTTCTAATTTGATATTTCCCTCATACTTTATTTTAAACCTGCAATTCTTAAACAAAAGGTGCCTCCGAAAATTAAAGCTTTCATTTGTAGTTGGCAGAATTTATGCATTATGTAATATGACAATTTAAAATTGTCATATTACATCGTCTTCTTCAAATAACCTATCGTTGGACATTTTCGGGGCACTTTTAGGCAAGAAATGTTGCTAAATATTATGCTAATGAGCTCTGACTTTAAACAATCTTCGCATGACTAAAAATTGCATAATATGAGAAACTTATCTCAATCGCAATATCCACGTATCTACGTCACAAGGGCAGATAATACGTTACGCGTGGCAACATAAAAATTCTTTACAAAACTGCAGTTTACGAAATCGTTGGCACGGAAAACAGTCGGTTTCGACGACCAACGAAGAAATAAAACTTGTCGCACGTCTTATCGTGATTGAAAGTGTGAAAGTAAAAATATATCAAGAGCCGACACGACCACCAGTCTACCACGAGTTCGTTGCGTTTTCACGACAACTTTTATAAACATGTTTTTGTTTGTGTACACATTTACGTGGCGTAACCAATGTTCAAGAATTTATCTTTCTTATCCACCTGTCCCCGACTTCAAATACCGCGGATCTGCAAATGCCATTCCAAAAATCACCACCGACCGTGTTATTGGCATGTAATTTAATGCAACTCCTAAATTGAATGCGTAGACAAATTACCATATAATATGGATACCTACGTTTAAAATAGATACATTTTAATGGCATTATTATTTAAAAAGATACCTAGTTCGATTTTATTTACATAATGTAGTATCGAAATTATGTAATAAACAGCTTTTATTTAATTAGCGCGCGATTTTATTGGCCTTTTTTTTACATTATTATTAAGAAAGCATTGTTGGTTAACATATTCAACGAATATCATTAACATTATTTAAAAAATTGCGTATCGGCTTTGGTCCTTTAATACGGTTTAAATAATTTAGGGAATACTTGAGACACTACGGTTAGCGTAGAAATAGTATTTCAGTAATAGCTGATTAACTCAATTTATTGTGCGGCTTGGATGATATCAGATTGAGGCTAAATGTCCAGCTGACACGTAAAATCACAATTAGAAACGGGTTGTCGTTGTCACATCAACGTGGCCGGGCTGGCCGCCTGGCCGCCGACCCCGGTCCAGTTCTGTTGATAAGCTGTGACCGTGGGAGGATACTTCATGACCTCACTATTCCTCTAATTGAATGATAGGCCTGTACTTCTCACTTATCACTATCATTAATGTGGCTGAAATGATACTTTTCTTGTCCGTTCTATTTTCTTAATGGCGTTCTATTTACGCTCGAGTTGCCGACTCTTAACAATGCGACGAGGACCAATCAGTGCTCACCAGCTAAGTTCAGCCGTTGCATTTTTCAGGCTGGAATTTCAGACGTTCGTTACTTTTATTTTAGATATACAAAACTATTGTATCAATACGTAACCAACTCTACGCGACCAATGACCTATGTAACATGTAATTATACCTTGAGGCGATTACGCTCAGAATTGGGCACATCACGTAATGGAAAAGTTGTACCCACAGAAAAAGACTATTGATTGAGAGAGGTACAAATAATATGCTATAGAAATAGCATTGTCTCTGAATTGGACACTTGGAAAAGACATTCCAAACACTACTAAAGAATAGTTATGGTAAATGGTAAGTAGATGTCTACTTAATCATTTTCAAATGTTACTAAGTCAGTATTTCAAAGTCATTTCACTTACCTACTATACGACGACAGTACCTATCATCCTTTCCTAAATTGACTTTCCTTGATTTAAAACTAAACAATTCTGGAGAATATACGGCTAACAATGACCTGCTTTGCCACAATCTAAACTCAACTCCATAAATGCACTGGCATTATCTTGTAAGCTGTTTGATTTGAACACTCAAGTCTTAAACCTCTTGCCAACAGGTATTTAAACTGAATGAGGATTAGAAAAGCGAATAATAATGGTTTGTTTACTCAGCTTGGCTTGGTGTTACCAGGAATTGCCGGTTTGCGCAACGCGACTGTTTGTAGATGATGCAAGCCGGGTGTGGACACAGATGAACTGTCCTTTTGGCGTGCCCAAACATGAGACATAACCAAGCCCCTTAAACATTCTACGTTTCGTACAACACATTCATGTGATTTATCAAGCTTGTTACCTTATAAGAGGACAGAATTAGAAATATCTACATAATTTGAAACCTAAATGCTACTAGTTCTAAACAGTAGATGTGAATGTGCTTTATTGATGGCCATAAATGACTATTTGTTTCCTTAGTCTTTCAATTCAAACAATTGTATTTGTTCATTACTGTTGTGTGTGTGAGACCTTCATAACTGCACTGGCATCCTCCCAAGTAGTAACTTCATCAATGCCGTTAAGGAGAATCAATTTAGTTGGGATTCCGATAGCGTGATCAGCTAAGCCAAGTTAGCAGTGATTTATACCCAAAACTCTAGAGGGCCCCTTGAAACGTCGCCCAGGGGCGGATAGTAATTACCCCGCGATTCGAAAAGACCCTCCACCAGAACATTCATTAGATTGTTACCACTCACCCTACGACGACCTACCAAATTACAACGTTTCTGGGAAAACTGCTACGAACTAATTGTTTCATTATAGTGCTTTAGATACACTACAACAATTAAAACCAAATAAAATTTGGAATGACACGCATGAGAATTTGGAAGCTGTCACAATATTAACAACTTTCTAACGCAAACAAAGCCGAGCAATTAGCAAAACGGTATGATCATTAGTTAATTGTGTCGTAAACTGTGTGAGAATACATCAAACGCGAAAATACTTCAGTTTCTTTTATTTTATTTTTATTTTACGGGAGGCGTGTTGTAGAAAGTCGGTGGTAAAATTTCACGAGATGGAGACGCCACTTTGGAGAATGAAACAATAGCCTTTGCTGCCCTGGTTGGTGTAAATCAGTGGTTCCCAAACATTGGTCCGCGGACCTCCGGTGGTCCCCAAGGCTCAAAATATGGTCCGCAAAAGGTGTAAAAGTCAATATTTTCACTCCAAAAATGTCATTGATGCAAACTGACTTTAAGTTTGTATCAGATTTTTTTTCTATGACAATGTGATTACAAATAATAGTTATGCAAAAAGTTTTGATGAAATAAGTTTATTGTTAGATTTCAGAGTTTAAGTTTAATTTTATTCTTGATTATGATTCATGTTAGCAACAAAGAAATCAAATTGGCCTCGGGTCAAATGCAGGTTGGGAACCAATGGTGTAAAGTGAGCTGTAGTATCGAGGAGTGTGGCTCATCGTGGCAGGCGCTGTGCCTACGTTAATGCGAGAGTTTACTTTCTACCGAATGTCATTCGCAGGCGCGGCACGTGCCGGTCTCTATCCAAGTCAGTATTAAAATAACGGAGCTTCTCTCGTCACGCTGAGAATGTATTACTGGTCGTGAACAGGACGGAACTGCCATATTGTTGTCACTGCTCGTTGTCCCATAAGTATGTATTACCGACGGAATAAAATAATCATATAATGACGTTATCTGCCTCATTTACATGTAGATGACATTAACACCAAATGGCACTGATTGTAATCGTCGATATTCGTAATAATCTGATAAGCATTGGAATATAATCTTATAAACTTATGCGACTCATTTATCCGGTCAGGTCGAAATCCAGACATTAGGCAGAGATGTAATCTGAGATACATGTTACATACAGCTTTACATTAGACATAATCAGATAAAGTTGCGACATTTTCTCACGCTTAAAGCTAATGACCGCTAATTGTTTTACGGAACGGTTTATTTTATTAGCACTGAGTTTAGTCAGAGGTTTCCTTTATAGAATTTGGTATAATTTGAACCGACTTCAAAAAGGCCTTTTTATTCGTTTCGAAAAAGATGTAATTGTGTAATCGTAATCATGTCACGGTAAAGATATCTATACTGTGATCATGAAGTCTTTCAGGCGAAGACATCAAAACGATATTGTAATAAGTCCCTGATTTGTATTCTTCATACAAATGCCATGACGTGGTTTAGTTTGTAATTCTCAGTACGATTGCGTGTTAGTTGTATTTAGGTCATTGATTTCGGTAGGTTCATTAAGTTAGGACTTACCTAAGTACCTAACGAAACAATGTAAGAAGTTAGCAATTTACTTCCAAAACACTGTAATAAAATTAGGAATGTTGCTAACGTAGCCGCAACAAAAAAGTCGCACTCAACTCGCGCTCTGAAGTCAGTTTTCAGCATGGTCGTTGAACCTGTCGTTTTGTGATTTCGTCAAACAATACCATGCCACTTTGCTTTGGTTTTATAGTAAAAGATGAATTCATATTTTAACCAACCATTTTTCGTCTAAACAAAACCTATTATTCGTCTAAGCATGGTGGGCAGTCACAAACAAACACGCTGTGAAGGGCACGGGATGACATCATTCGTCCACGAACTTCGTATTTCAACATTATATACGACGACGTGACTGAATAGGTCGGTAATAGGCATTAATTTGATTAAGGCGCAGCAGAGCTACTTTATTATGTTACCGTAAAATTGTTGTGTCGAATAACAAGAACCTAATTTCTGAGTGTTATATTATTCTTCTCCATCAACTAGTGAAAATTAGATTTGACGCCATATGATGTAAGTAAATAATCGAAAAATCGGAGCAGAACCAATTCAAATAGATTAGAACGATGATCAAGGTGAATGGTCCTCGCATCCGCATCCGCGTCCAGTCGTGCAAGTGATTGATGTGATATTGGGTACTTGGTTCCAATATGTATGTATACTTAAACTAAGCTTAGACATGTAACTGTTAAAAATGTTATTTTAGGAACGGCAACATTAGGCAAAATAAAAAAATCACAATTTAAAAATAGAACCCGTTGACCGAACCAATGTGTTCTATTTTTCAATTGCAGCGAAAATATGTTAGGTGTAATTTTGAATACTACGCGTATATATAATAAGTATGTTAATATTACATGAATAAGTATAAAACATTATATCAAAGGACTAAGTTACAACGAAACTTGTGGTTTTTTAATCTAACACTGGCATTGCGGTAAGAAGGACCACAATGTTACAGGTTACAGGGGTACATAGTACTTGAGAACATGCGCGTAGCCGCGTAGCACTTCGCTCGTAGCGCACAAAGATCTTGGAGAAAACAGACCTTAACCTTTAATGTAGGATAGTTTTGAAAAACGAAAATTTTATCAGCCTGGGGTAATCAAGGAACACTCACGTGTGGTGCCCTTATTACTGTTACTTTTTTTTTAATTTGGAATGCTTTTTTTTTTTTACGTCAGAGATAGTCACATTTATTGTCTCTTTACTAGGTAGGTACCACCTACTTACTGGTTTTTCATGTTTGAGTTTTCCACCTACCATATTTGCCTACGAATTAGAAGCCTAAGAAAGTAGACATTTTTTGAGAATCAAATCTGTAGGTAATTTAGTAGGTACGTATTTACATGGTAGATATTAATATACTTATACCTTATCTGATCTACATTTAATGTAGGAAAGGCTGTACGAGAAACTTAGATTATGAATTTCTGTTTTCAAAATCAAAGAGTTTTAAGTAGAACATTTTCAGCTTATAAACCAATTTCACCCATCCCAAACGCAGTGCCAGTGCGGAACCCTTTCACAGCCAAAGGACATACATCACCTCCTTAATTGCTCATCGTGCACAACCACCTGCACCATCCAGGATTTGTACAAGGCCAATGATAGAGCTGTACGGGTTGCTCAATAAGTACTGGTCGGACAATATGTATAAGTCAAGCGACACGAAAAGATGAAAGAAGAAGCATAGATATAAACAAAGCAACAAGAGTCTGTTGTTTTATTGACACGTTTATCACTGGCTGGTAGAATCACAAACAAAAAGAATAATAAGATTAAGTATTTTAATATTTTTTTTAATGTTTTTTTTTTAATAATTTGGTATATTTATGTCAGAGCTAAATAGCCTAATCCGTTTAATTGGTTACCTAGCCTTTTCATTTAACTGCGCCAATTTTTCAGAGACCCAAGTAGCATCTTTGGTTCAATATCGTTTAATGACTTGCCCATGTCACTTATGTCGCTGATTAAACGGCACAGTTCAATGAAAAGGCTAGGCTTTTAATGAAACGGGTGATTAAGCTAGTTGGCTGCGACACAATACCAAATTACAAAAAAAACATTAGGTATGTATTTTATAAATCAAAATTCTTGGTACTTAGGTACATACATAGTGTCATAGCATCTCTATATTTCTGAAAATTTATATTGCATATACAATATTTATAGCTGTTAAAGGTGTATGTATGTACGTATGAAACATAGGCATAACAATCATTCAGATTGGAAGCCAATTACTGCAGAACAAAGGGAAAACGTTGGCTTAGATTTTACATGACTAATTTAACAACAGTAGAAACTCTTCCTGCTGCAGGTGTCTTTCACAATGATAAATGAAGGTTATAATAGTAAAAGCTCCTTCAAAAATATGTTTTCAACACACTTACTCGGAAACTGGCTACGCCACCGCTTTTAAGCACGCCATGAAGTGTATGTCGCACTAGTGCGGGAAAGTGCAGCGGCCAGCCCAGCCCACACGACAGCGACCTCGACGCACGAAAAAAAACCCCTCCAGTCATTTCCAAAAAATAATTTATTGGGTGTTTAAGGGTGCTGCAAAACGTCATTTGATACACGTGGGCATTTTTCATTGCAGTTTATCTCCACTTGCATCAAAATGTTATACTCGTTCCAGCTTCCAGCATCAGGTAGGTACCTCAAGAGATGATTGCATTAGAAATAGAAAACGAAGTTAAAATGTGGAAAGCCTTAAAATGTTTAAGTCAAAGTAAAAAGCTACTTCCCTAATGGTTTTATCATTTTTAAATGTATTGCTTTGAAAGCACATGGAACCATTTAAGTTTTTGCGAATGTTACGTAGTCTCTACTAGAAAACGTCAACATTCTTGTGTACAAATTTACATAAGGGTAATGTGTGCATATGCGTAAAAATAATGATGGATTGAATATTTTATTAGCATTTCACTGAATAATGTAAATAATTTAGTATTCAGTAGGTAAAGTAATGATGTAACTATAAGAAAACATGCAATAATGATACACTTGGCTACACAGACATGCCTATCACTAGATGCTCACTGGTCCGTGTAATGCATTATTTGTCGAATTAACTGGATTTTAGGTGAAATATCTTCGCTCTAATGAATAAAACCACTAATCCAAGACTCAATGAACGATTATGTATGGTAGATCAATATTTACGAGTGCTGTAACACATTGTGGAAACTTGAGATAACGAGATTAATCGGAGCTTCCATGAGTGCTCTCATGGAAGCTACTATTAATCTCGCTGTCTCACACGCATCATTGAAAGTTATGCGTACGCTCTTGCTCTAGATGACTAGAACGAGCTCTAGAATCTAGGCCAGAGTTTCGTATAAGCAATCCCTAGCGAGGTTGTTTGAAAAAGTTCCAAGTTCCACAACTTACATACAAGTACATACATATCCATCAATCTAAACTATGTTGACTTCTAAGTTCTAAGCTACTTATCCAATTTTTTTCCCGGACTCAGCGCTAATCATTGTCACGGATACCACAGTCCCTTAATTGAGACTAGAAAGTGAGTCAATTGGCCCCAGCCTGATGGACCGAAACTCGATAGAAACCGCAAAGCGGTGTATAGTTTTCACTGTAAGTGGGCCATACGCGAACGACCTGCTACTCTCTTGACGATAAGGTCCGTCATTGTATTAATTACTCTAGTGATTATATTATTGTATAGTACGCGCAGAGTAGTAAATACTAACTTGTCAGTGCGACGAGGAGACGTTAACCTTTAGTAATAGATAGGTGATAATTGCGGAACTAAAATATTAATAAATATGTAGGTACTCACAAACTCAAGCTCTCAGGCTAAATATGGAATGTTATCTGCTTTCCTTTCCTTTGGAATATGAACTAGGCAAGTAGGCATGTTCAGCATCTAAACAAAGCCTGTTATAAAAAAGAAAGGTAACTAGCCGTGTTTTAGCTTCTAAAAAGTAATTTTGATTGACGCGAGAGTGACTGCAACTGAAAGTAGCAAAAAGCTTTGTTTGAACACTTAGCATTGAACCTTCCTAGTTGGATGTTTCTTTTCTAGTCGTTTGCATAACTGTATAGATGATACGAATGACGAAAATATCATAGAAGAATACCAAAAAAATGGATTTTCTATACAGAGTTCTAATCAGCTGTTCAAAATAGTATGGGAGTAACGAATCCTTTTTTGGAAACTGAGACTAAGTATGAAGGTTATTTATTTCCATGGGCACAAGCCGTTTTTAAAATATGTATTTCCGTTAAGACGTGTAAAATGCTTCTAAGCGTCCAGTGACCAGTCTCATCAATTTCTTAATTGATATGAGACTGGTCACTGGACGCTTAGAAGCATTGAGTAAGCGCTGAAATTATCTTTAATTTTACTGCTTACTCAATCTCTTCAGATGATCAGAATGACTAAGCAGTGTGCACGTGATTCAATATAGGACTTAAACAATTACTTGTAGGTTCGCGTCAAATCAATATTCGTAATTACCGGATGACGGCGACATGGCTGCGGCCCGTGGGCCCGTGGGGGCTCACGCCCGACACCCACTGTTGTGCAATACGACAATTAAACACAATCACAACATCTCGGCCACAAATCAAAATCAATTCACGCAATAGTTCTCGTTTAGTCATCTATGAAACGTTTTCATTGATAAGTTTGGGTGTAGGTGCATTTCATGTTTGCTGTAGAGATAGGATACTTATAGTAGGCGCCAGATAAATGTGGAATAAAGTATATTGACCTTTCCCTAATAACTGCTCATAGGTACCTGAACAATTAAATATGAATCATTTTTCATTATTAGACCATGTTAAGGATCACGAGAGATGATGATTCGGGACAGTTTTGTGTCATTAATTCCGTTTTTCAAATTAACAATGTCAATAAATGTAGGTGGGTCAATGACCGATATTCCACGATTATCTGGCGCCTACTATAGTAAAATGGACATTTTTGTCTAAGGAGCTTTTCTGAAAATATTGTTTTTGGTCTTTCATGATTCAAACAAGTTATCTGAAGCAGATATTAAATCGATGATTTCTAGACTGATATTCAATTAATATCACTAAATATTATAAAACAAACTCCATCGCCGCGTCTGTCTGTCTGTCTGTCTGCTCGCGATAATCTCAAAAACTACTGAACGGATTATCATGCGGTGTTCTCCAATGGATGGGGTTATTCATGAGGAAGGTTTAGGAGTATAATTCGTCCCAAAATTCCTACGGGTACCGGGAAAATAAAATATGCGCGTACGAAGTCGCGGTCAAAAGCTTGTGAGAATAAAAGATTTGTTTATCCTCATAATCGTCATAAAAATCCGAGACAGGTGTAGTTGGCAAAGCACGCGCGACCTTACTCACTTGCATACATGATACATATCACTGATTGAGCACTTACGTAAAGCGCCCCAAATAACTTGCGAGTAATTTCACGGTAAAAATAGCAGACGTATAATTGAATAAAAATTTTGGACACAGTACATTGAAGTTGTAGTACTCACCACATCGGTCGAGCCAGCCCTCGGCGCGGCAGGGGTACGAGATCACCACCAGCTGATCACCACTCCTCATCTTGATCACAATCACTTCTCAAAAACAAACACTCGTAAAAGTCCCGCGGACGATACATACATCGCTTTACATTTCACTGAACACCGAACAGCTTGTCTAATCAAGCGCTTCAAGCACTGGACTCCTCGACCACTCAACACTTTCACCAGCTGCCGATAAAAAGAGAACTAGGTATGTTAATCATTGGAAATAGCAGCGCTGTAGTGGTACACACTCGCACAATAAGATAAAAATTGTAATGCTTTATTTTAAGCAATGCATATTCGGAATCTATTTGTTTACTGCGTGTTGCGATCTATATTCTTAGTAGACCTGAAAAATCTCGCATGTTATTCTGAAGCGATTTTTCAGGATTCGGACAAAATAATTTCAAGCTTTATCTCATTATGCATTTTAGTTACCTCAAAATGCAAAATTATTCTGCTAAGAAGAAAGCAAATAGAAAGTTTAGAAAAGATACTAAATAGGTACCTGATTTACTTATATTTTAGGTAGGTTAGAACACAGCATTTCTGCCCCGATTTATCTACGTAGGTATGTTATTGTTTATTTATTTAAGTACCTATTTAGTTATTTAGTTTTAATTATTTTTCCTTCGTCTTTCTTTGAAACGAATATGACACCTCACAACTCTTCATTATATAATTATTACAAAATTTACCAGTATTTTTAAATGAGGGTAGATAAAATTTTGAAATCCAACATTATGTCAATAAACGACTTATTATAAACATTTGCATTTAAAACTTAAATTTTTACTGTTAAAAATTCTGTGATATTTACCTTAACTGTATAACCGATTCTGTACCCTAAATAAGTTATGAATTTTGAAAATTCACGCGCACGTGATAATTACACTAAATCGCTAACCATCTACACACCCACATCCGATACCAACTCAGAAAAAACTGAATTGACGTTTCCATTCTGTTTTCCGTTCCACTGGTGGGTGAATGAAATAGCAATATTTTCTATCTCTATAACTACTTTATTGACCCGCCTCCTTATCATTCATGTTATCAGAATGCGCGCGCATCTAGAAATGTAAGATGATATTGTATACTTTGTACAGGTGAACTAGCTTATTTTCATTTGAGCCACAAAAAAAAATAGTTTACCTTGCTCAATACATAAAGATTTTTCAAACAATTTGAAAACAACAAATAATGATTTTGTCATTTAGAGCCATAGACAAATAACTTCAATGGCTCTTGAACATGCATGATGGCTGACGATGGCCACTAATATTATTATATTATATATGATAGGTACATACAATGTCAACATGTCGAATGTTCACAAAATCGCTACAGATACAAAGCAATACGCCATTCGAGTCGAATAAAATAGTTTAGTTCGTGTAACAGGGCGCGCGGTTCTTCGACTTTCCTTCTTTGACAGTTCCCACATTAGTCTTCTTTAGTCTACGGTTCAAGATGGCTCTCAAAGCACTTGTCGGGCAAAGTGAGTTAAAATTAAATGTTTTTATTAGTATTTCATCGCATAAAACATTTTATTCCGGTTGATTTTTGTAGATAAATTTATAAAATGTCTTTGAGTACATTTAATTATGCTCCTTGTGTATTTTTTTTATGAAATCATTCCATCAACAGTTATCAACTTATCGATGACTAATAGTTTTATGTGTTTTTGTTGAATTATTTTGATATTTTTATCTGTAATTGCCTGGGGCTGACCTTATCAACCAATTTTTGGCTGTAGCCCACATTTATAAAGTAGCATTGCGGCATATAAACAATGGGTTCCTGTAGCTTTGGTAGAATTAGACAAAGATAAAAGAAATTATGTTTTTAAGGTATCTATCAAGTCATATATCATTATTATATTAGTGAAAGTATTGCATTATGTTGAAAAATGTTACGTGAACAGACTGAAAAGCTTAGCACATACTATTGATTTTCTTGTGTCACTTGAGCTGGGGGGTGGGGTGCTCGTGCTACATACGTCACGAAGCGGCTACGAACAGTGCGAAGCCTGAATGTATTGTTTTCAGACACTTCTTGTTCTCTTGATGCAAATATTTTAATGAGTCATTGGCAGAAAACTTATTTTTGCAAGGTCTTTCTTCACTCGAATTCTATACACTACTCACAAATAGAACATGTATTATACATGATACATTAACTATTACTGTTGTATCCCGGTTTTAGTTATTTTGAGGGGAACCACAAAACATAAGGCTCTGATGTTGTTTATTGAAAGTAATCAACATTCAGCAGACCATAGGTATTTTGGCTACAACTTCTTCTTTTTAATTTGATAATTTGGTTAAAACTATATTACCTAACTAGCACTTCGTCCGCGCGGATTTAGTAAAAATAAATAAATTTCAACGGCCTCTCTAAAGGCCCTTTTAAAGGTTAGTTTTATTCCAGAAATTTCAACTCCCCGTTAAGGAATAGACTTTGACAGGTAGTTTTTGAAAATTAATTTAAACAATTTATGATAATTAATTAGTCAGCCATTTCTTCTGCTGATTCTGTGGTCTCAGGATCAGCATAACTGTTCACCCTGTCAGGAGTTGATTATGCAAAAATTGTTAGATCTGTTTCAATTATTTCACTTTTAGTTTGTTCATCCAATTTCTACGTAAACTGAAGCAAATAATACTGGCCTCCCCTAAAAACTTCACCTCAGTTTTTCGCCTCTTCAGGGGTTTATTTTCAAAAATTTGTTTTATTTTTTATCAAAATCATTGATGCAGTGTTTCTAATTCATCGGACAAGCATTATGATTCTCCCTAGTTCATTAAAACTGCAACATTGTTCTTACAGCATTTTTTCCTGTCAAATATTCCCTCTGCCTTAGAAAGGGTTAACTTTTGAATGGAAGGTTCGATTTTAATAATTTAAACTGTAGTTATGTACATGTAACATGATCAACCTTAATTATCAAACCATTTCAATGGCTAAGGATTGATAACATGATACCAAAATCACCACTTTTCCATTCCATCTGGGTTTTGATTGAATAATTTGTACAAAAAGTGGTCATTGTGACTTAACCATAATAGTTGGACATATATCCTCGTGGACTTTTTTATAGGAAATAATAAGTACTTATTATTTTTCAATTTCATCACAATCATTATTTATCATCAACAGTTTTCTCAGTGCACTCCAAATAACGAATTTATTAGGCAAAATTATGCTACTTTGGGTTTCATTATTGCAATTTTTGTAGGGATCTCTATATTTTTTTTATTTTTTTTTTTTCTAATTAGAGCCTATGTAATTAACCTATAATAATGGAGCATTCTAATGCCGAAAGAATTTAATTTTTGAGCCAAATCATAACAAACAAAACATGAATATTTCCTCTGTATCATATTAGTTTCAATGAAGCTTACTAAGGTGCAATCCTCTTCACAGAGATTATGAACGAAGTGATCCGGTATCGGTCAAAAGGAAAGGACAAAATAGAATGGCGTGTCTTGGTGGTGGATCAGCTGTCCATGCGTATGGTGTCAGCCTGCTGCAAAATGCACGACATCTCTGCAGAGGGCATTACTTGTAAGTAATATCTCACTTATGTTTATTAGAATGTTAAGCTTTTATTTAATATCATCTAATCTGAGTCAACCATAACATGGATGCTAAATTGCTGACATAATATTGGTCCTATGTTAAGAATATTCTTGTGATCAGGGTTTAAAATTATATTGGTCCTTTAAGTTACTATAATTTGAGTATTTACTACTTGTGTTGAACATACTAGCAGGATATGAGATAGCTGCAGTTGTGTTTTATATTTATGTATGCCTACAAACACAATCAACAATTTTTCCTCATTAGCATTTAAATTAGATCCTACTAGATCCAGACAATGGTCTAAGTCAAATATTAAAATTGGAACAATATTGAACACTTTCAATTATTCCAGTGGTGGAGGACATCCACAAGAAGAGGGAGCCACTGTGCACCATGGATGGTATCTACCTCATCACACCGTCTGAAAAGTCTGTACATGCCCTCATCAATGACTTCTCCGTGGGAAACCGCATCATGTACCGTGCTGCTCATGTGTTCTTCACTGAAGGTAGGAAATATTCTACTTGTAAAAATGATCACAGAATACTAGATTAATTAAGGTAAAAATTGTTAAATAGAGCACTATAAGGAAGTATATTATTATGTTTTATTTATTTTTTCAAATAGATTCTGTACTTTTTTTTATTTCTTTTATGCTTTTATTTTCGTTTGCAATTCGACTTCTATTTTTATTTTTACAGCTTGTCCTGATGCTCGATTTGATGAATTATCACGTAGTCCTGTATCTAAATATATCAAAACATTAAAGGAAATCAACATTGCTTTCATTCCTTATGAACAGCAGGTTTGTCAAATTTTATTGTTTCTTCAGAAGGGAGAACTCTTTGGACTAAAGTGGAACTCATGTTCCAAAAACTAACTCGGGGCTAACTTGAATGTTGAGTGAATAATATGAACAAGGGTCAGTTTTTGCGAGCATATTCTGAATTCTTCTTTAGTCTAGTCCTAAAACAGAAACCGAGTTCAACCTTAAAACTAATATCTAACACTTGTTACACGCTGCCACTAATTAGTATGCCCTGAGGAACTGTTCAATGAACTCTGCAAGTCTTCGGCAGCAAGAAAAATTAAAACTTTGAAGGAAATTAACATTGCTTTCTTGCCTTATGAAAGCCAGGTCAGTAAGAATATGCTTATGCATGCTTTTTTTGCATTCATGGAAAAATATACAATTCTCTTTCTGTGAATAGCTTAGATAAATAGGTGTATCCCAGCGATACACCTATTTATCTGGATACACCTGTTTGGTGGACACACCTCTTTTGACATACTAAATTACAGTAAATATTTCACTTTACCTTCAGGTATTCTCCCTGGACTCTCCGGAGACGTTCCAGTGCATGTACAACCCAGCATTGGCGCAGACTCGCAATGCTAACATGGAGCGTATCGCCGAACAGATCGCCACGCTCTGCGCTACTCTGGGAGAGTATCCTTCCGTGCGTTACCGCAGGTAGGTGTTGGCCGGTGGTGTCTAAGTTGATTGTTGCATTTTTAATTATTAGTTCTTTGCTGCTACTCTGCATTTTCCACGATAAAATACATTGTTAAATATAGTGTTACTTTCAGAGATTATCTTTTAGAAACAAACAATTCCTATTCGAATTTTGTCCTTATTCCTGGAGTTCATTACATTTGTCATACAAGAATGTATACCACTAAGATAACAAACACACTATAACAATTCTGTTTTGGAGGAATTATAAATAAATATTATTTTGCAGTGACTGGGAACGCAATGTGGAGCTCGCCCAGCTGATCCAACAGAAGCTTGATGCATACAAGGTAAACAAAATCAATAATATCAACTAACTCGCGAGTTTTTAACCGACTTCAGGAAGGTGGAGGTTCTAAATTCGTCGGAAACTTTTATTTTTTATTATTATTATTATGTATGTTCCCCGATTACTCAGAAGATGGCTGGAACGATTTAAATTTTTTTTTTGTTTGAAACGGTCTTCCCAGGTGGTCCCATGATCATCAAATCAGGATCTGATGATGGGATCCTGGAGAAATAGATTGAACTCTTCAAATTCTAAGCACACTTCAAGCGATTTGGAGTGGTCCCATTTGAATTTGGTGAAGATGTGATGAAGAACTTCAGAGATAGGCAACGGAACTCCTCAATAAATGATAGCAAATGGACTGGGATTGCTGAAATATCATGTCTGTCTATATTTTACACCAGTTCATAACATAATATCACGCTGGTACGCTGTGAAGGGATATGCACATGTGAACCACTAAAAAGAGAAAAAAAAGACTTTTTACAAAAAAAATACAACCAACTTCCAAATAAAAAACACTACTAAGTATAAATAACTTTAATTTCGGAAGGTGGTGTCAAAAAACGAAAAAACAACCAAAAAATCCGACTGCCGAAATTATTAAAGTCATTTTATACTTTGTAGTGTTTTCATTTGGAAGTACGTTGTCACAATTCAGTTACAGTTAAAGTATCAAAAGTGATTGATGATGATGAGTCATACTCTGCGATACAGTCATTGCATCACCGAGGGTGCGTCATGCGACCTTTATGTCATTGAAATAAGGTTTTAATTAAAATTACGATGTGAGCTGGACGAAACATGCAAAAACTAAACATTGCATACCTTTGTAAAGCAAGGTATTGGAGCCTAGACTGACGGGTTACTGAAAATATAACATTTTATGTTCTTTTTCTTTAGGCCGACGAGCCTACTATGGGCGAGGGGCCCGAGAAGGCTCGCTCCCAGTTGCTGGTGATAGACCGCGGTTTCGACTGTGTGTCGCCGCTGCTGCATGAGCTCACCCTTCAAGCCATGGCTTACGATCTCTTGCCTATCGAGAATGACGTTTACAAGTAAGTTACTTAAGCTTACTTATTAATTTTATTTGGCTTTCTAATACAGCAACTATAGGTGTAGCCGCTTAACTGGAACGGTGACTTAAGGAGAGCAACACATGCGCGACTGTTGGGCGTCAACACCCGTGGCGGCCTCAGGCACTGTCTTGGTTAAACAGTAGGCCTATTATAGTATAGTAGAGTACAGTTTTGAACAAGCATCTTTGCCTCTGAAGTTAGGTGTTTGTGACGACCGCGCAGATGCAATCGCGTAAAAAAGTGTAAGCGCATAAAAATATTTTTGAATATTTTGTATATAATACGTATAAAGTATTATATTATGTATGTTCTTGAATAGTGTTTTTTACTCACTTGATTAACCTTTTGAACGCCAGAGCATAAACGCATCGGCGTACCCCCGACGCCAAGTCACAAATTTACCATACTTTTTGTCACATATTTGTGACGTTTGGCGTACAGGGCACGCGCTTGCTTGTCGCCTATACGTGACAGTGGCGTTCAAAAGGTTAAAGTTGTAGAAGCAATTTGCGATTGTAAGATAAGTAGGTAGAAATGCATAACATGGCACAATAGTTATAGGTAATTGAAAGTGAGGGATTGTGTTCGGACCAAATAAATAAAAGCTAAATTTAAAGGTACATGCACTCACTTGAAGCCTGCACTCAACTTCGACGGTGGATCATAAACACCGAAACAAACGAGGCAAAGCGCATTACCCAAACTAGTTAAATATAAAGTTTATTAGTCAATATAAAGTCTTTTACTACTCAGTCACTATTGCTCAAAATTTCCGAAACTCCTTCCATAAAAAAATTGGTGGGGCATTAATAAGAAGATAACAAAACAATAACAAAAACAACTAATTAAAAATAATAACAATGTGTAATACTTATGGCATCGGCAGTCTTATTGCATTGAGCAAGCGAGACACGAGTAAGCATCGAACGTATACGAGTGACTGAGACGCCACTACACGCGCCAGCTTCCGCGAGACCGCGCATGCGCGGTGTTATGATCGGTTGTAAAATAGACTACTGCGCTGCGAATTGTGACGAACTTCAGAGTGGCAAAGTTGTTTGACGCTTAGTATAATATTACTACAACACATTTGCAGTCTACAGGTAGTAATTTATTTTGTAAAGATGCTTAGTAAACACGACACTGTTGAACCATCTTAAACGTTTTGGAGTTGCATCTATATCCATACTATCTATCAGCTGAATCCGGTTTGACTGGAGACCGACCCCAATATAATTGGGAAAAGGCTAGGCAGATGATGATACTATACTATCTATACACATACTAATATTGTAAATGCGAAAGTGTGTCTGTCTGTCTGTTACCTCTCTCACGCTTAAACCGCTGTCAAGTTTGGTAGTTTTTATCGCGGGAGTATGTTCCCTTGGGATAATTTTCGATATTCACGCGAGTGGAGCCGCGGGCGACAGCTAGTCAGTTCATAAAGCTAAAGTTGTTTCTTGTCTCATTCTCTAGATATGACTCGTCAGGCAACATGAAGGAAGTGTTACTGGATGAGAATGACGAGCTCTGGGTGGAATTGCGACATCAGCACATTGCCGTCGTGTCTACGTCGGTTACCAAGAACCTGAAGAAATTCACCGAGTCAAAACGAATGGGCGGAGGTAAATAAAATTATACTAGCATATTTGAATTCTGGTATTATGCAAATACTCTGAGTCACAGAAATACATTTTATATTTTAGAGAGATCGTTACAAAATCGTTTTGGGCCGGCCCATTTCGCCTTTACACGACCTATTAATGACAAATTATTTCTTCCTTTATAAAATTTGTTTTGAATACAGGTGACAAGCAGTCCATGCGAGACCTCTCCCAAATGATCAAGAAGATGCCTCAGTACCAGAAGGAGTTGTCCAAGTACGCCACTCATCTGCGCCTGGCCGAAGACTGCATGAAGTCTTATCAAGGCTACGTCGACAAACTGTGCAAGGTTGAACAGGTGAGTTAATAAATGGTCTCGATCTCGCCTAATGAGTAGTAATGGATGAGGTGTGTGCTGGAACAAGTATTATATTAATATAACCTGAACAGAACACGGACATCAACAGGCCTTAGCGATTTTTCTTATTAGTCACGACAGTTGACATTAGCGCCATAAGCTTGAATCAGCTTAGCAGGCTTAAAATAAAATATCTTTGTTTAGTAATAAACAAGAACTTTACATCATACTTTTGTTTCAACAGGACCTGGCTATGGGCACCGATGCTGAAGGCGAGAAGATCAAAGATCACATGAGGAGTATTGTACCCGTGCTACTGGACCAGGTATGTCCGACGTCTTACTATAACTTGTCTCACAAAAAAAGTCTCGTTCCTAACTCTCGTGTCGTCAGGGCTTATCGTCTAATTAATTTAAAACTGCAGTCCGGTGAAAGGAATGGGCAAATCATACGCCTTTTTATCGTTGTCATCTACTTGTATTCCTTCGTAACTAAGTGTTGGTGCAAAGGCTCTTTACTTGATATAGCTACAAAATCAACCATGTAATGAAGATATCACCTTTATATGCTTCCAGGCAGTAATAAACTTCAACAAGATGCGGATCATCGCGCTGTACATCATGTCCAAGAACGGCATCTCGGAGGAGAACCTCAACAAGCTGGTGACGCACGCGCAGCTCGAGCCCTCCGACAAGCAGACGCTGCTCAACCTCGCAAACCTGGGACTCAATGTCGTTGTTGATGTATACTTATTATAAATAGATATATTTATGTATTTTTTTGCATGTAGCATGGTTTTTGGTTACTTTTTTGTTCTATTTATATGTTGTATTGTGATCAATTGTTCACCTAATCCCCTTGATGTACCTAATATATAATACTATTCCTCCAAGTTGGAAAAGTTATTCTTTTCTCATCACAACATTTGAAAAATTTAAGCTTTAATAAGCCTAATAATTTTTGAGCACAGTCAAACATGAAATAAATGGTCAATTTTGAGGCTTCCTCATTGGATGTTTCTGAGCGTCTTGATTGAATGTGTATCTTAGATATTTTGTATAATTGTCCTTGTCTAACCCCCAAGAGTTTGTCTTCCTAACCAGTGTTTTTATGAATATCTTAATGTTACATAGTCGCTTCAATTATGAAGACTAGTTAAGTTTTTCTTGTTAAATATTATCAATTAATGTTACCGTATAATGCTCATTCTATAGGGGAACCGGAAGAAGCAATATCAAGTACCCAGGAAGGAAAGGATCACGGAGCAGACATACCAAATGTCAAGATGGACACCCGTCATCAAAGTAGGTTGCACTCAATCTTCATACAAGAAACCACAAAGTCGCCGCTAGGCTACAAGTGTAATATTATATCTTTTTTTTATTTAGGATATCATGGAAGACGCAATTGAAGACAAACTGGACCAGCGTCACTTCCCGTTCTTGGCTGGACGCGCGCAAACCTCTGGATATCAGGCACCAACTAGGTAATATTACACCTTTCAATACATTTGAAAGTCAAAGTTGATAGTAGCAAAAAATTTTAGTTCTCGTTTTCTTGTAACGTGTTCTACGACTCATTCACCCCTCTATGATATATGATTTCGAATATTGTGCAATAGAAATTATCACTCTTAAAGTCATTGTCATTTGTATTTACCGTACTCCAAATTCAAATTTAAGTTTGTTTTTGAAAAACCTAGAGGATATTTTAAGGAAAATAACAAAACGAAATAAAAATAACATAATACTATGCGGTGATTGGAACATTGACGCGTTAAAGCGTAATAATAATTATAAAGAACTAGAACTTATCTTACATAACCATAATATCTCCAACCATATAAATAAACCAACAAGAAAATCATCATGTATAGATCTCATCGCAAGCGATATACCTAATGTTCAGCCTCAAGTACATATCCTTGCATTATCTGACCATGAGACAGGTCAGTCCATTAGCTTCGATTCGTCTGTAGATACTGCAAAATGCAGAAAACAATTTTGGTTTGAAAAGAGAAGAGATCTAAGTTAAAACAACATTGAAAAGTTCATATCATGCATATCATCTCTTTCATTTTCAGAAATATACGAATCTGATGATACTGATCTAGCATTCAATCACTTTCATGATACGCTATCCCTATTTTACGATCTCTGTTTTCCCATCCTAAGAGTAAAAATTACAAACAAACCAGTAAATGGATAACAAAAGGAATAAAAAGATGTTGCGTCAAGAAAAGAAGTATGTATTTAAAATATAGGCTATTAAATTCTAACAAAACCCTACACCTAAACCCCTACCAAAATTACACTAGAATATTGAGACGATGTATATTACATGCTCAGAAAATTGATAACACTCGCTATTTACTTCAATCGAACAATACATGTAAAGCCGCCTGGAATATAATAAAAAAGAATAGTTCAGATACCGATAGTAACGCCGAAATTTCTTCCATTACAATCGATCAGTGCACATACACTGATGGCGACAAAATAGCAAACCAATTTAATGACTTTTTTATCAACATGACAAACAAAACAAAAATCCATAATTCTGAAACACCAATTGACTATAAACATACCATCACTGACATATCAGATAGCATCTTTTTGACTCCAACTGATGAAAATTCTGTGTATAAAGCTATTCATTCCTTAAATTCAACTAACTCAACTGGCTATGACAACATTAATACAAAGATTCTTAAACGTTGCTCTAAATATATATCTCGCCCGCTGGCCCACATTATTAATTCGTATCAGCTCAGAATGTCAACTTCTTAAAATGTCAAATTCGCATAATGTCTATTTCTCAAAATGTCCATTTCTCAAAATGACAAACTCTCTTAACGTCAACTTCTCACAATGTCAACTTCTTAAAATTTCAAATTCGCATAATGACATCTCCACGTAGTTTCTACTTTAACAAAGTAATGTGGTAATAGGTATAGCTAGTTACACATAATTATACTAAGGGGTATATGTAGGTAGATATCTGAAGCCTTTAAAAATAAAATACCAAAATTTATAATCAATCAACTGTAATAGTAATATAATAGGTGTGTCATCTTAAACAAAAATAAAAAAATCACCAAAAAAAAAGGAGATAAAAATGATATGAACAATTATCGTCCTATTACTCTAATACCCGTAATTTCTAAGATTTTTGAAAGAATTATGTACGATAGATTACACTCCTTTATAATAAAACACGCAATTTTAAAAGAGGAACAATTTGGTTTCAGTAAGGGTAAATCGACAACTCTCGCACGTTTTTCTCTCATGAAAAAGATTACATCAAGTCTTAACGAAAAAAGGTCAATAGCATCAATATTTCTTGATATGTCAAAAGCTTTTGACTTCGTAGATCACAAACTGCTTCTCTACAAATTGAATCGCTATGGTATTAGGGGAAATGCATTAAACTGGATAAAAACATATCTGTATAATCGCCAGCAAAGTGTAGAAATATCTAGACGTAATATATCAGAAAAAAATATATATAGATCTGTCTATCGTCAAAACTCCTGTGGGTTTCCCCAGGGCAGTATATTAGGACTCTTTTTGTTTTTACTATATATCAATGATTTGCCCAACGTGACCCCATATTCATGCATTCTGTACGCCGACGATACTACTCTTAGTATTGAACTCACTGATGAAAATATCGCCAAATACGAAAAAGAGATAAATGACACACTAAACAAAATAATAGATTGGTTAAAAGACAACAATTTACATGTCAATATCGGTAAAACTAAACTTATACAGTTCCAAACTTATAATAGCAAACATCACGGATTAAAAATAAGATATGCAAGTGACACTATAGAAGAGGTTAAAAGTGCTACTTTTTTAGGTATAACTTTAGATAAATTTTGCAACTGGAAAGAACATAAATTGAAAAATTATGCACTAAGCTGCAAAGATTTGTATTTGTTTTAGGTAGAGTAACTCGTGTAGCTGGTATCAATGCAGCACTCTATGCTTATCATGGTTACGTAGCATCAATTCTACGCTACGGTATTATCATATGGGGCAATTCTGTGGATTTTATTAAGGCATTTCGAGCCCAAAAAAAGTGTATTCGATCAATAACCAAAGCCCAACCATTAGACAGCTGTGTCCCACTCTTAAAAAGTTAAAAAATATTGCCACTCCCATCTTTCTGTATATTTGAACTTTGTATCTTTGTACGTAAAAACATAGGTTTATTTAAATTACGTAATGATGTTGTGGTAAGAAAAAGCAGAGATCTCCACCAATTATGTGTACCTCAACAACGAATTAAAAAGAAATTATTTGACTTCCTATTATCTAAGTGTTATTACTCAACAGATGAGTTTTTAAATGAAAAGTTTGACTCTAAATTTAAATTGGACGACGAATTGCCCTTACATTCGTAATGATTGAATTTAATTTGATAACTGTGACATTGTATAGAATAATTCTTAACACTGTATTTGATTAATTTCTGACATTATATTTAGTATTCCTTGACATTTTATTTAGATTGCCTTGACATTGTATTTAATAATTCCTGACATATTTAGTATCCCGTTAAATTGTATTTGATAACTCTTGACATTCTTATTAGTATGCGTTGACATTGTATGCAATAATCCCTCCAAATTGTTTTTAATATCAGATAATGGTTTGCCAATTCATTTTGATTTCATTTAAATTTTTGAAAATATTTGTACGCTGGAAACAGCAGAATATTTTGGACGTAGAATTGTAGTAACACCTTGTAACAACAATATTCTAACAAATAAACTTATTATTATTATTATTACTACTACTAACGTCAACGTAACTAATTACGTCATTTCTTGTAAGCATTTATTTAATTATTTTTGTCTTTCAGTGTGCGCTATGGACACTGGCACAAGGACAAGGCACAGCAGACCATCAAGAACGTGCCGCGTCTGATCGTCTTTGTTGTTGGAGGTAACTGGATAATTGTCTTATTGTTTTCCCTCCATCTCAACATATTGTCATCCTCCTTTACCTCGATTATTCAGACCGTACTCAATCGCGCGTGTTGTACAGTTGATGGAGTTTCTTTTTTCTTTATTTTAGGTGTTTGTTTCTCTGAGATCCGCTGCGCGTACGAGGTGACCGCCGCTCTAAAGAACTGGGAGGTGATCATCGGCTCGTCTCACATACTGACTCCAGACAACTTCCTGTCAGACCTGAGCTCTCTAACCGCCTAAACACCGATATTTCACGGATCAGCTGTCGACATACATGTGAAATTTACAACATTAAAATCTCCTAATCTTGATTTTAATTGTCGAAGTACTCATTATTAGCAAATGCTTAGGCCCTTTATGTGTTTAAAATAACATGATTTGTTTGTATTGATTACATCAACATTAGCATAGTATTGCCGTACTTCGACCATTTTTGTGATATAAGCATATTGTAACTATGCAATTACTAATGGCTAAACTTAATTTATTACAAGGGCCACATTAATTTTATTTACCGCTTTTACTTACAAGTTTCCAGTACCTTTATCTGTCGATGTCAGAAGGGTTGTGTTGGAATACAAATTGTGTGTACTATAATAACTTAGTATTTAAATAAATTTTAAGATCAAAGTAAGTGCAAATGCGCTTTGTAATTATGTTTTATCTTACTATTACGTTTTGTTGTTTAACAGAATGATCAAAATGTTTATATTGTTGAATTTTATTTAAAAAAAAAATTAAAGCAATCAGAATTATTAGTTTTTAAGAGTTTGATTTGTATTATTTTGTTGTTGGTAGGAATGTTAAACATTGCATGGCATGGGTTTGCGTACTATGGATATAGACTGATTCAGACAACATGCTATTGTTAAATTATGGTACATTTAAAATTTCTATTGAGGTAACGATTTGAGGGAAGTGTTGGCATAGTTTAAAAACTAAATTGTCTGCTAAACTATAGTAAGGTATAATGTCTTTTATCATTATGTGTGTACTAGATTTAAACTTCGCTTCCAAAAACCGTTGTGCAGTTAATTTAATGCCAAATGCTAGAATCTTAACGAGTATTAACCGTAGATATAATTGTTTGACAGGATTCGATTGCTCTTATAACTTGCACCTTCGATTGCCCTGTTCGACGCACGACTGTCGATGTCGCATGGCCAACGCACTGCAAGTAGTTCTCGACACGCCAGAGATTTACTCGGCATCTTATATATTTTATCTTTGATATAAATCTGCGTGTTTAATAATAGTTATCTAATATTGACAGATGCGTTAACATTGATACATTCCAAACTATCTCGATATGTAGTTAGACAGTCTTACATTTTACTCTTGTAATTTTGATTTAGTGTTTACCTCTTCAACTTTTTCTGAACTATGTTAGGTACGTTTAACGTATTGGTGATTCATATGTATTCATAAGATAATTTGTAGTAATGGTCTAGATAGGGGATTACAATTACATTTCATTATATAATATCTATCTATAACTCGATGTAGTTCACTGTTCAAGCAATACAAGTCCCCGTCGGCATCTGGCCACTATATATAGCCTTAAAAATGTTTTATCTATCAATTTGCATGAATTGTGTGTAAACGATGGATTGTGCAATTATGTAGGTAATATTCGTATTAATAGCCAGTCTAATCATAAATTTAAATGTCAGTATTTAATTGTTAACAATTTCATTAAATTATTTAATCATCAATAATAACGATTTTGAATTGATCCTTGCTGAAGATGGTGAAATCAACGTTTCATTTCTGAGTAGTTAGTAGGTACTCAACAGTAATTTTAAATAAATGACTGTCGAGTACCTACTACTACTTTAAATAACAAAAAAACTTTTAATGCTATTACATAGAATATGCATTGATGGGCACCAATAGTCGTATACCGAACATTCTGAAGGCAGACCGTTTACGGGACGGCTGCTGGAGCAGCATATTCAAGTGCCCTCCATCAAGGCGAGTATTCGTCACACAATGACACATTCGCAAAAAGTCATATCACATAATGTGCGGATTTACTTTATGAAAATAAGAGATTGCAAAAAGTACCTACGGCAAGAAGTCACTTTCTTGCAATAGGCCGATGATTTATGAATGAAAATAATACAATTTTAATTATTGCAGTATTTATTTATTTCAATTTATTTTAAGAAGCTCCTGGCCCGTGGCTAAACAATAACAGCCGCACGGGTCGATCAAGGTTAAGCAACGCTTGCCAGGGTTGGTCTGAGGATGGGTGACCATCTTAACATACCGAGTTTCCGCCGTGCCTTGGAAAGCACGTTAAGCCGTTGGTCCCGGCTACTCAGGAGTCAAATTTACTGGCTGACAATCCGTAACGGTCGTTACGGATTGTCAGCCAGTAAATCTGACTCCAGTCTTGCTAAGAACTACCGTGTTACCCAGTTATTGGGTTGTGGAGGTCTGGTAGACAGCCGTTCCACGTAAAATACTGGTATTCAGCTGAATCCGGTTTGACTAGAAGCCGACCTCAATATAGTTGGGAAAAGGCAAGGCAAATGAATGATGAATAAAATTATTTTAACATAAAATAATTTAAAAATGTAAACTGAAACAATGAATGCCGCTGAGAATTCTTAATAACAAAGTAGGTATTGTAACTTTTCAAAATATGAATGAATTTTAAGGATTCAGCAACGATCTCATTGCACGGGTTAGCTGTTTGATTGTATTTTTAACCAACTTCAAAAAAAGGAGGAGGTTCTCAATTCGTTGGAACCACTTTTTTTTATATGTGGTCCCCGATCACTCGAAGATGGCTGGACCGATTTGGATTTTTTTTTGTTTGAAAGGGGATATATGTCCCAGGTGGTCCCATGATCATCAAGTCAGGATCTGATGATGGGATACTGGAGAAATAGATTGAACTCTTCAAATTTTATAGGCACACTTGAAGCGATTTGGGTAGTTTTTGAAAGAGTACTTTCTCGGAGTCGTCCCATTTCAGTTTGGCAAAGATCTGATGAGGAAGAGAAAGGCAACGGAACTCCTCCATAAATTATAGCAAATGGACTGGGATTGCTGAAATCTCATGTCTGTCTATTGTTTACACCAGTTCATAACATAATTATCTAATATCACGCCAGTACGCTGTGAAGAGTTAAGCACATGTGAACCACTAAAAAATGATAAAATAAAACTTTTTACAAAAAAATACAACCGACTTCCAAATAAAAACACTACAAAGTATAAAATAACTTTAATTTCGGAAGTCTGTGTTAAAATACGAAGAAACAACCAAAAACACCGACTTCGAAGTCGGTTGTGTTTTTTTGTAAAAACGTTTTTTTTACTTAACTTTTTCCAAATTATGTGGCATTGTGCGCCGAATCCCAAGGTGATCCACAACCTGAAGATGGCACGAGAAAAAGCAAACGTAAAACATAAAAAGAGAATCCGCTTTAGTATGCGTACTTACGAGTAGGTACAATAATAATAATAGTAGGTAGATAACTCGGCTATATGGTGTATTTTGTGTTATCATTTAATTGAGAAAAACAAATCATCATGTGACTAACAAAGACTTGGGAGCATTATCCGCAGGTTATCACTTGTTGTGTTGAGTGATGCGACCACAAACAATTCTAGGAATTGCTTTAATTAAGTACCTACTGAGACGGAATGCCGCAATGACGGAGTGTTTAGCTTAAATCTCTCATAGATGCAGATACCTCGATTCATAATTCAGTAATGGCTTTTTCTGCTAGCGGTGCGGGTCTTGGCAGACATAACTCCCTCAACGGATGCGACCTTGTGTGGGGTGTTGAATATTTCGTCCCTCGTGCTCTCCCTGAAGTTCTAGTTTTCGGAATTGAAACTTCTGCGTAGTTTTTGCTAATTGCGAATCCGAAAAACCTCACAGCAGAAACTATAAAACGAACCTTCTCAAGTTCAACGTAATTAAATGTATTCGAATATTACAAAGAGACACTTCACTATTGTGTTAACCTCAGGGTTATCAGCCCACTCGCGACAGTTCATCGTCGCTTTCAGTCTATCGACGATTGTCAGCAAGCAGTCACTTATTCAGCGTCATGGCGAAAGATCTTGTAATTCTTGCCTACTCGGGTGGTCTGGATACCAGCTGCATCCTAAAATGGTAATATTTAATCCTACCCTCTTTTTTGACGTTGCCGTTTAGGCAGAAAGTTAATAACGCCACCCTTATCTTCTCTTGGGTCTTCCTGTTCCAACAACGAAGTATAAGGGACAGGTTTAAGGACGGAAGGACCATAGTTTCTAAATCGGATAGTCAATCCCATGATCCAATGCTTCTCCAAGTAGGGTCAAGGCGGCAACAGTGGCTCACTTTTTTTTTAGACAGCTCTCTCTTTATTTGTAGTAGTGTTATGAAGTTACAAATAGGACTCGTACGTAGTGTAATTAATCTATTTTATATTTTTTCTTGTATTTTGTCCAACCGATAAATGAAAAAGGAGATAGAAGGCATTTTTAAAAAAAAGTCCCACTGAGCCACTGTGTACCGGGGGTCGGGTACAGTGAATATACCTGTAGTTCACAGTGAATCGGGTAGGTACACAGTGGCTCTTTAAATATAAATCTAAAATAAAATGCAATTTTAAGTTTGTTATTAAGTTTAATTACTCAATAGGAACTTAGTACCATGTACATTAATCATCAGTCTTTTAAACCTTAACATTAATCAACTGCTATTAAACATAAATTCCCTTCTTCTGGAAAAATATAAACTTAAAATAACATACAATTTTCCCAGTCTTAATTTAGGTAGGTAATTTGACCCAAAGAATTAACTGGTAACTTAAACATAAAATGACATTTTCAGTCTCAAAAAATAAAAATACCTACAAGTACAAAAATCTAAAACTTCTTCGAAAAAAATACGCTTTTTGGTCTCTAAAATTAAAATCAACTCAGCAAAAAGTGACTGTTTTAACTTAAACATAAAATGACATTTTCAGTCTCAAAAATAAAAATACAAGTACAAAAATCTAAACTTAGAAAAAAAATACACTTATTCTCAAAAATTAAAAATCAACTTAGCAAAAAAGTGTCACTTTTGGTCTCAAAAACTAATAAAACTAGTACAAAAATCTAAACTTCTCCTTTAAGTCTAAAAAAATAAAAATCAACTTAGCAAAAAGTGACTCTTTCAGTCATAACATTATCCAATATAATTTTCTTAGTGTTAGTTCCGGATGCCTCTTCCTAAAGCTAAGCAACCAGTCTTTCCCTGCCATTTCTTTTTCCTTCCACGAATTTGGCATTTTCTAATTATTAATTTGTGCCATCTGATATGCAATTCTTCGGCATTCCTTTGTAGACAACCCGTAAAATAGCAATGCACAGTATTTAAAATAATCTTTCAACATGTTTTCCTGTTCCGTCGTAAAAATTTTATTGATTGTGTAATTTGGCGTCAATCGTGTCTCATCTAAATTTAAGTTCCGGGTCTTAAGGTTATAACGCCTCAGAGTCGTAAAGGGAATGCCCGTAATTTGGGAATATTTCCTCACACTCATTCCATTTTTTATATTTTTTAGAGCTTTCATGTCTTGAGCCGTATGATTCCCGATTTTACGGGGCTTTACAGGACGTGGCATTCTGAAAAAAATATAATACATGCTCAACGGACAAACTTATAACCTTGTATTAATAAATTTGGTTAGTAATAACAAAAGATGTAAGATCAATTTATATTTCATATCTGAAATGGATTTCAATACAGTACACAGTGGCTCGTGATCCACTGTGTACTCAAGCGGTCTGATCCACCTAGTACTTGACCGCCATTTTTAATTGATGACGCACCACATGCCACGCTATTGCTTGTTGAGAGATGGATTACGCGTCAAAGCAATCTCATTTATACATAGTTTTGATCAGAAACATTGTTTTATTAATACAACAAAACTCTAGGGCGTAAAAACAAAGTATATCTTACCTTAAATTACAAATTTTCTCCGGTAAAAACGTAAAATGTCTCACAACACGCCATATGGTCGCGGCAGCCGCAACTTGACTAGTTTATAATTGTTCGTATCCCGAGAGCTTCCGAGGAGTGAGGGAGAAGGATAGATATCTGTGTTACTTTCGCTCTAATGGCGCCTGCGCCACTGTTCCCGCTATAGCCACTGTTGCCGCCTTGACCCTATCTGAATACAAATACAAATAATTCTCCCACCTATTATAATTAAAAAAAACTGGCTAAGTGCGAGTCGCACTCGCGTGCAAAGGGTTCCGAATGAATTTCCTTTTTGTAAAATGTTATTTTATCATTTTAGACTTCTTAGGTTTTCTGTAATCAAGTATAGGTAAAGAACTATTGCCTATCTGCATTATTTTTTTCAAAATGTTAGGTTCATTAGTTTTGAGACAAACCCGAGATTATTTTGAGATTTTTCGTCTAATTTCTTGAACAACTTTAAAACTATTTATTTTATAATTATGAAAAAAAAATATAATTAAAACCCTCACAATAAGCAATATAAGTAATTTGATATGTGTCACACGGTACAGTTTGAAATACTTTTCTTTACCGTTTTTTTTTTTTGTACGAAATTTCAAAACGGAAACGGTTCAGTAGATTCGGAGCAAATTGGCTGTGACTAGGGCTTCCAAAATTACGGAAATGTCAATTACGTAACTAATTACGCAACTTTTTTCGCCAATTCCGTAATTACGTAATTTTTCCTATTTTTTTTTAAATCTATTATGAATTTTTGTAAATATTGTTGATAGAGTATCTACAATTTTTACAATTATCTTTTACTATCTAAAATTCAAGGAAATATCAAAATAAACACAATATTTAAACAAAAAAATATTTATTCAAGAACATATCATGTACCTATCTACATAATTATATCAGTTAAGTCAAACCATTTTTTTTCGTCCCGAATATAATCTTTCTTCTTGAAAATGTGATCTCATAAATGACAAGGCATTTAATGTTTTGTCACTTGGGGAACTTCTGAGTTTATTGCAAAAATACCCTGCGGATAAAAAGGCTCGCTCGGCTTCAAAACTTGTAGGCGTTATCGAAAGCAAATAATTATACGCTGCAGTCAATAAGTCAATAAGTTTGAATCACGGCGACATAACATAATGACAAAACTGTAGTTTTTATTACATCCAAGCTGACAGCTGTAATGAATGTCGTGAAGGTCTTTTATCTCTTCGTCTGTAAATTTTGCATTTGATTTCAAATGATTTTAATTTGAGAAATCGGCCTACCATATCTGACAAGCTGTTCCATCGCGTTTTACAGTCTAGTATTAGGTCAATATTTTTACCATGTTCTTCTAAAATGTACTTTTGCAACAAATCGTTTTTCAAAGGGGAGTTTTTAAAAGATTTTATTAGATCTCATAATTTTTTTATAGTACCTTTGTATAAAAACTCCGATTCTGGAACTCTGGTCGATTCTACAATAAACGCATCCTCATCTTCTTCAATTTCTTCTGTTACTTCAGCACTGGTATTTGAGACATCCTCCTGGACTTCATTCAGGTTCTGGAGATTTTTGTGTTTTATATAAAACATCCAAGACTGCTAGTTGTATCCCATGAGCCAAACACAATTGGTGGTGGCCGTCAAAATTTCTACCCATTTTGACCATTACACTTGCTCCATCTGTTGTGAAAGCAATTATGTCGTCTTCCAGACTTAAACCGAAGTCACTCAAATGCTGCTGTGATAATTGAGTGCCTACTTCAGCTGGCATTGATCCCTGTATCCGTACAAGTCCCAAATTTTTATATTTGGCCATATTAAAGTATTTATTGTGGATATATAATATTTGCGCGCATTTACCACCAACTTTTAATTAAGTAATCGAACAAGTGTCAACTGTGTCGAGAGCGATGTGAACTGAACAACCGACAATTGAGCAATGAAACTACGATTTCTTTTTAGTTAAGAAAGTGAAGAGCATAGTAGTTCCCCGTGGTCGTAAGGACTTTTCGACAGGGACTCCCCGGCCCTGCCGACTCGCCAAGTTGATATATTTGAACTCTATTCTGTACGTCTTAGAACTATTTTTTGCAAGATTTAACAAACAATAAAAACAAACTGCGGGGAATACCCTGTTTGTACAGTTTCGATGTAGTTATATCGTTTAGTGTTGCCACATTATAATTAATGATTTTTTATTAGTTGACTATTTTGATTGATTAATGATACAGATATTCTATTTCACGAAGTCCGTTTGGCTCTGGTTGTAGTAGTGACGTGTAGTGATAGGCGCGCTAGTGTGTGTAAACGTAGGTAGCGTTAGGAAAGAAATCTGACACGCATTATATATTTATTTAATAAATTATATAGACAATTTAAGTAAATAATATTTAGCCATTTAACATAATTATCGTAGCTCATATTAGAATGGTAATCGCCAGCTGTTGAGTTGGCTTTATAAATCAATGAAGCATTTTCAATAAATCCATCCTTTGTACCCGCATGCACTAATATAAAGCAAGTGCCTGTGCTAATTTTTTTTAAGAATGGTGTACTCTCTTTCTTTTGTGCCCAGGTGTTGTTTCGCACGTGTGTTGAAAGGACATAACTTTCATCGGTGTACCCAATTGGGCGACCTTGACTGCGATATTCTGACATCTTCTTCAAAAATTTTAAACGCCACATTTGTATATCATGACGCTCCGTCAAAACTTTACGGTTATTCTCTGTTTTACGCCACTTGTAACCTAACTTCAGTAACAATTGACGAACAGTTTCGATACAACCATCAAAACCAATTTTTTCATTTAATACAGTTTTTAACTTAGCCAACGTTGGAATTTCTTTATGGATGACATGGAAATTTTGTATAGTACTGCGAACAACATCGGCTGTAAAATTATCTATTTCTATCTTACTATCCCGCTTTCTTCTTTTCTTCATAGGAGAAGTGAAATTTGATGAGCAGGATGGCAATTCCTTCTCTTCTTTTAATATCCGTTGAACAGTTTTCATAGAAACACCTGTAGCCTCAGCTGTACGCCTTGTAATATCTCGTAAATGAGACAAATCACAGTTAGGTTCCGCAACTGATTTTGTGAATTCATACTCTTCTCGCAGGAAATGATAAACGCTAGCTATCATGCTTCGACCCTAGAACAAAACCAAATCGAAATACCTATTTAAGTAACAAGTTTCATAATATTAGATAGATAAACTCTTAATAGCACACAAAAAGTAGTACCAATAGTTAAAAAAAATGTTACCTCACTGTGGACAACTTTTCTGCGTTTACTTGCCATGCTGACGTTACTCTTTGAATTTTTTAGCGCGGAAACAAAACACTAGTGACTCTGACCGCGTCGCGATCGTGAGTCGTGACTGAGCGCTCCCGAGGTTACGCACACTAAAACAGTGTGCACGTACAGACCTTACAACATTCATAGTCAAACGGACTTCGTGAAATAGAATATCTGTACCAATAATTACGTAAGTACGGAATTGACCTCTTCAGTTACGGAATTGAAAATACTTTAAAATGAGTTCGTAATTACGTAATTGCGTAATTACGTAATTACGTAATGGAAGCCCTAGCTGTGACAGAGCCTACCCGAGAACCCTAAAAACCCCGGAACCCTAAAAACGTTTCAGGTATAAGTACCTACTTACTTTATGAAACTTTGCTTCCCAGGTTAATCCAAAAGAACTATGAAGTGGTATGCTATATGGCCGATGTGGGCCAAAATGAAGATTTTAAAAAAGCCAAGGAAAAGGCTGTGGCAATAGGAGCTAAAGATGTAAGTATTTAAATGTATTTCAAATATTTGGATATTGCACGGTCACATGATAAGTAATCTTATTAAAATCATTCATTATTTTTAGGTGATAGTAGAAGACTTACGTAAAGAATTCGTATCCAACTATATGCTGCCTGGAGTGCAGATGGGACTGGTTTACGAAAGTCGATATTACTTGGGAACTTCTCTTGCTCGACCATGCATCTCAGTTGGCCTCGTGAATGCTGCTAAAAAACTAAGCGCCAAGTACATCTCGCATGGCGCTACAGGCAAGGGCAACGACCAAGTCAGATTCGAGCTCAGTGTTTATTCATTGTGGCCCGAAGGAAAGGTAATGAAAGAAGTATACCTTCTTAACTTAAGATTTTTCGTAATAAATAACGAACTTGGCTGACACGATGATAGGTATCTATGGTAAAAGTTTGTCTAACAAAAAACAAATCATTTTGTCTAGGTGATAGCGCCCTGGCGACTCCCGGAATTCTTCGAAAGGTTCCAAGGTCGCAGTGATCTTATCGAATTCGCGAAACAGGAAAACATCCCTGTGTCAGCAACTCCCAAAGAACCCTGGTCAACTGACGAAAATATAATGCACATCAGGTAAAGCAAACATTTCATTGTATGTCCTTTAAATATTCCGAGATTAATTTCACTTCGTTCTAAAAATTGCTTTCTTTGCATATTAATCCAGCTACGAATCCGGCGTACTCGAGGATCCTGGGGCAATTCCTCCAAATGGCATTTTCAAAATCACTCGAGATTTAAAACAAGCTGAAGACTATCCAAGTGCGATTGATATCAATTTTGAAAAGGGTAAGTTAACATTCACTAGATCAGGCACTTCTCATTCCAAGAGTCAAACAAGTGTATCCTAATATGCATAATTCAACAGGATTACCCGTCTCCGTTCGGATCCCTAGTGGTCACGAGAAGTCCCTAGTGTTGACCGATCCACTAGCTATAGTGGAAACCCTGAACAAACTGGGGGGCCAGCACGGTGTTGGACGTATAGACATTGTGGAAAATCGATTCCTGGGATTGAAGGTTAACAACGCTTTTACTTAATAACTCCAAAAATAAATATTATATCGTTTCCTTGACGAGAAGTTCTTTGTGCTTGAAAAAACGTAAGACCTTGAGACGAACCTGAAATCATGTACCGTTTCTCTACAGTCCCGGGGACTATACGAGACACCTGCGGGGACTATTCTTCACGTGGCCCATGTAGATCTAGAGGCTTACGCTCTTGATAAAGAAGTTTTGAGGTAAAACATTAACTGATTAAATAAAATTTATAATGTAAAAATACGAAACTATACTAAATAAGTAATTCACTTGTTATGTTACAGAGTAAAGAAATATCTCCAGGAGAAAATGGCTGATTTCGTTTACAACGGATTTTGGTTTTCACCTGAAGCCGCCTATACGCGAAAATGCTTAGAATGGTCTCAAGAAACTGTGAACGGAATGGTTACAGTCCAAATCTATAAAGGAAATGGTAAGGTGCAATCATCTCTGCTAGGGTTGCGGAATTTGTTCGAAAGAGTCACCGCGGCCCTGGAACGCAAAGGGCACACGGATGGGTTTTAGTCAGTAAGAGTCTGACACGCCCTTCCGTTCCACCCAGAGCGGAAGAAGTCATTTGATGATTTCCCATCCTTAAAAAAAAAAAAAAAAAAAGGTGCAATCATCTAGGTACTTACACATATTTTATTAATTATTTCAACATATAATTACCGAATTAAATGCTTGTTACAGTCACCATATTAGCAAGAAGGAGTGCTGCGAGCTTGTATAATAAAGATCTGGTGTCGATGGATGTTGCCGGAGGATTCTCGCCTGAAGACAGTACTGGATTCATCAATATCAATGCTCTTCGTCTAAAAGAATATGCTAGATTTTCGAAACAAACTCAATAATTTTATCGTCACAATAACTCTCAAATCGTCAAAATGGTTGTTATAGATATTTTAATAAAATAAATATACCTCATCCTTACATGTATGTTTTGTTTTTCTTCGTAAATTTGGGCGCCTCAAATAGCTCACGTTGTCAAATTATGCAGAAAAGTTTCAGATTATTCACAGAACTTAGAAGTAAGAGCAGAGCAGGAAAATTCATATTTTTTAGGGTTCCGGACGTCCGTATAAAACATGTTCATTCGTTTGTCGGTCACAGCCAGACCCAAACACGGACGCGTAAAGTAAATAAATGTAGATTTTACTATAAGTACCTATCCATCAGGCCATAGGTATATTATAGTGTATTATCTATGCATCAGGCACTACCATGGCACTACTGGCAGAAGCGGCGGCGCCACAGAGTACATTTTTATATAGGGCGGCGCGCCGACAAAGTGAAAAGCGATTCATAAATGTTAGAGCAAAATAAGCTCTCGCGCGTAGTAATTTTTTTTATGACACTTATAATTCTGCCATTTCTTGATTAATCGATTGTATTACCGAGACAAACTAATTTCGCTGCGCGATAACAACCATTAAAATTTCATCTTGTATATCGGGTGCCTACACGTATATTATGTAGGTGCGTCGAGTTACCGGTAACCCTGTAGGTATACATTTCACTCGAAGAAACGTACACTTTTTTTGTGACAGTCGGGTAAATAAAGTTGGTGGCACTAGCGAAGTGGCTGTGGGAGTTTTTCGTGGGATTTTTCTAGTGAAGTTCAATGGCTGTTTTATTCGCAAATTGATTCGCAGTGGATACTGTGTAGTTTTGTGTCTCAAACGTCTACGCAACTGGACAGTATATGGAATCATTGAACTGAGCGCAATATTGGTAAAGCGGTGTTGAAAATTTTATTGTTGTATTGACTACCTCGGCGAAGCTTGCCGAGAAGGCTCACTCCACTCAACATATTTGCAGCCAAAAATCTCTAACAAACATTAGAATGTGTTGCATCCGCATTGTAATGCAAAACAATGTGATTTAGTATTGAAACAAAGACTAGGCCTGACTGGAATGACTCTGTATCCATGGTCAGAAATAAAGTTTTTTTAAATCTTCTGCCAAAGGTCTTAGCAACCAGCACATACAACTATAAAAAAAAGAAATTTCTGCAAAATGTCAATGTCAAAAAAATTGTTTTGACTTTTGATTTGCTTGGGAGTTGCGATTTATTTGCTTTCCTGCTTTCAGTTAAAAGAAATAAATAAAAATGCAAAGAAATCTGCCCCAAAACAAGGAAGCATTGTTAAAATCTTACACAACCCGATTAAAGGAAGATGTCAAGAGTATGTTAGAGAACTTTGACGGTAAGTAACAATAACAGCTCTTGCTTAAGTTACATTGAATTGAAGGTACCGCTGCTTACCGGTGTGTCCTTTGGTTTTCTATAGTCTAAGTTTTTACTGGTGCGGGATTAACCACACATTATCACGCGTCGCTGATTCTTATAGCGTAGGCATTTATTGACCACATTGGGTGGTACGCCATCACAAACACCCTAAGATGCAATAGATACAAATAAGTATATATTGTAATACAAACATTAAAATATTGTTGCCATTTGCATACAATAGGTTACTCTGAACACTGGAATGGATGAGGATATAAGCTGCCACCTGCATGTTATAAGTAAATTCTAGCATATGTGTTATTCTTATGTCAATGCTACATTACTGGAAAGATTCATCAAAATCCATTCAGTTGTTTTTGTGTAAAAGAGTAACAAGCATCCATATATCGAAGAAATTGAACACTATTACCGTACCATAGGATCTAGGAAAGGATAGGAAGTCGGATGAGTATTGCATCAAGAGTCAAGAACTATCTGTAACCACATACAAAGGATTGGTATCAGTGTTCAAATGGTTAATGATATTTATTTTGTAAATATTTTCTGTGTCAGTTGTATTATAAATAAATTATTGAAAAATATGTCTTTAGACCGGTATCCCTGAGCAGAGTTGGCTATCTGTGATAAGATAGATAAGTATGATTCTAGGGTTAGACGCAGTTCTCCAACCATGAGATGTATTGAGAACTGAGGATGCCAATTTCACATTCCCTTTCAAAGTTACCTTCCTTTTATTACTCGAATATTTCAATCGCCTAACTAAATAGGTCAGGTTATGGGGTTATTGGGTCAACTCTTAATGTATCTTATTTGCAGTCTGATAGACAGGAGTAGATGAAATAAAAGTCTTTGGATTATGACTATTCAGAATTTTGTTTCTATTTTCAGAAATCATCAAACTTGCAAAACTAGAAAATGAAACCCAACTCAACAGAATGACACAGATTGAACAAGATACATTTGAAATGCAAGTTCGAGCAGCCAACATTGGTAAGTTTTTAACTATCATTACCACAATCTTTATCTTTTTGTTGTGTATTCATTGCTGCAACATGAAAATAATGTGCAAGCAGCAGCTTTTATAGTTAAAATAATTTTCACACTTTTCATTTTAATATCAACCAATTTTATTAATATACTAGCTTTTGTGTAGCGTACGCGCATATTCCGCTATCTATCTATCTATCTATTGGGGTATGGTTTCCGCACTTAGTCCTGATGTTGGACCATTGTGCGTGGGCCATGGCGGCCGTCATTCCAACCAGCCGACCTCCCTCCAGAAGCAGATCAGTCCTCCTAAAGAGTTCAGGGTGTCTGTGAGTGAATTTGGTGTTCCTATCGTTTGTCTACGTATATCGGCGACGCCTGTGCACTCAAGGAGCACGTGCGACACCGTTTCCTCCTCCTCCATGCATGCTCTGCACAGAGGACTGTCTGTTATACCTAGTGTGTGGAAATGCTTATTCAGTGAGCAGTGTCCGGTGATGGTCCCTGCCACCATTCGCAGGCTGCCCCTATCCAGTCGCAGAAGGCGCTTGGTGAGTTTATTGTTTAGGAGTGGCATAGCCTCCTTGGACTGCCTGCAGCCTGGTGCCGAGGTCCACCAGCGTTCTGCTTGTGTGTGGGTATGTTCTTGTAGCCACGTGCGTAGCTGGGTGAAAGGGAGTGGCACTGTGGGTTCGGGTCCAACAGCCATCGTACCAGACCCCCTCCTGGCCAGTTCATCGGCCGCGTCATTTCCTAGTGATCCGCTGTGACCTTTTATCCACTGCAGCGTCACGGTGTTGCGGTTTGTCACCGTGACGCGTTCTAGTGCATCGTGGCATTCTTGTATTTGTTTCGAGGTGGTATAGTTTCTATTTAGGGATTGGAGAACTGAGGCGCTGTCGGAGAGTATACGAATATGAGTGTCCGTGACTCCCCTGGCTTCTATGGCATGGATCGCTAGGATAATGCCCACGCATTCCGCCTGGTAAACGGTATTGAGCTTTCCTAGTGGTCTGGATATTCTAATGTTGAGGTCGCTGGAGTAAACTCCAACTCCGGTTCCGGTACTTGTTTTTGATCCATCAGTGTAGATTCTCAGCTCTTTGGGACCTGAGTGGTCATCCGATTCTTGTGTTAGCACTATGTTATAGTGCTTTTGGAAATGGTGCATCTTTTGAGCTTTGTCATTGGGTGATGACATCATGGGTTGTCGTTTTACGGCATCTTTCATGATGCGTGTATGCTTGATTCTAGAGTCTTTACCTAAAGTGCCAGCTGTGCTGAGCCTGAAGGCCGCTAGGGCCGCTTCCTCCTGCACTATAAGGTGCAGTGGTGGCAGTCTCAGCATAGCCTGAAGGGCCGCAGTGGGTGCCGTTCTCATGCTGCCAGTGATTGCCACACAGGCAAGCCGTTGCAGCTTCTCAAGGTCTTTCTGTGCTGTGCTCAAGTCGGTCCTGGGCCACCAGACTAAGGAGCCATACGTGATTATCGGTCTGATAACTGTGGTGTATAGCCAGTGGGTTGTATTGGGGCTAATACCCCAGTTCCTACCTAGCATGCGTTTGCATTGCCACATGCATATACTGGCTTTTGTGGTGGTGTATTGAGTGTGCTTCGCCCAATTCAACTGCTTATCCAGATATATGCCCAGGTATTTGGTTTCAGTTGAAAGGCTGAGGGTGGTTCCGAAGATCCGCATATTCCGCTTTTTCCGGCTTCCTTAAGAATTCTGGAAAATCTTTTCTTAGTGCTCCCCTACACTTCTTAACCTTTTGAACTCCAGAGCATAAACGCATCGGCGTGCCCCCGACGCCAAGCCATAAATTCGCCGTATTTTTTGCCACATATTTGTGACGTTTGGCGTCAAGGCACGCGTTTGCTTGTCATGTATACGTGAAAATGGCGTTCAAAAGGTTGAAGAGAATGTACATGCCAAATTTCAACTTTCTACGACCAGTAGTTTCGGCTATGCATTGCCTGTCAGTCACTCAGTCAGCCAGTAATGGAAGAATTTTATATATTAGGATTAATGCAAAGTTGAAGCTTAGTATCAATAACATTTAATAAACTGATGTGCCTACAACACAACAAATTTTAGAAATATTAATATATTGTTTTCTGTTTTAGTGAGAGCTGGTGAATCCTTGATGAAGCTGGTATCAGACATAAAACAGTATTTAATACTGAACGACTTCCCATCAGTCAATGAGGCTATAACACAAAACTCAAAACTATTCCGGACAAAACAACAAGAATGTGACCAGAAACTAATGTCTCTCCGTGATGACATAGCAGCTGATCTCTATGACTTGGAAGATGAATATTTTACTAGTATTTATAAATGAAGTCTTAAATTGTAGTTATTTTTTATTAATTTACCTTCTGAGACCTTTTTTATAATACTGTAACAATACTCAACAGTATGTTATGCATCTGTTTTTCCCACATTGTGAAGTTTTTAGAAAAATACTGCTTAAGTGCTTAGTCTAAGCTATGTGGCGCAATGTGGTAGTAACATTCATGCATTAGGGCCCAGTTACCTAGTTACCTACTATTTTTGTTGACTTCACTTAATCCTTATTGCCTATGCTGTAGGCAAGATACAATATACCACATGTTACAATTTATTGTATCGTACCCTAACAAGATAAAATAATGTAAGAAATACCTTATTTTATTTAGCCAAAAGTATGTTAGCAATACCTAATTTAAGTAGCCCATCTTGTCACAATTATTTTCATGATTGTCATAGCAAAACATGTAAAGAACAAAACTCAAAACTCAAAGGAAAACTCAAATTGTTTTATTGCAACTATTTTAAAATATTATTTCTAAATTTCCAGAGCAGAATACAAGCTTCTGTTCTACTTAGCATCAAATAAATAGTGAGGTCCAGCTGATGGGAATTGCTTAGCTGTAACAGGCCTTCCAATTTTATAATCTTCCAGAAAGAAGAATAATGCCATAGATCCTCCAACTACGCCCAAAAACCAAGCCCACTGGTGAGTTAATGAGAACCTTCTCTTCATAGCCGGGTCATAACGGTCACCACCAAATATTTCCATCCTTGCATGCATCTGAAAATTAATATACATCATTTATAGACCTAGGCACAAGAAAGCAGTTTCATTTAATTTAAAATTAAACTTACAGGTTCATTGAAGTTTCTCTTCAATTCTGGATTATCATAAGGGTAGTGTGGATCCCTAGAATCCTCTCCTATATCGGGCAGTTTTGGGTAATCACCATAGCCCATACTTTCGGGATACGGCTGATACTCCTCAATAGTCATTCCATATTTTTTTGCCGCAGCCTCTCGCGCCGCTAGGGTCTTAGGATACGGACCGGGCATGTATTGGTAGTTCCAATCTAAAATGAAATGACGTAACAGTCACAACACTGGATAATAACTATTATAAACAAGAACAGCTTGGATTTTTATGATTCTTACGGTTTCGTGTAGCATTGCAAATTATTCCAAACGTCTTCCGCACAGTGGCAGGATTGGAAAAGATAGCTTTTTTGAGTAAAGTCGATGCCATTTTTTGCAAGGAACAGCACCTAAAAATTGGAAAACATTTGACAGACCTGCCTGACTGACAGTGACAAGCAAACTAAACATAGAGGAAAATAATATATAGAACTAAACCAAGTAAAGTACTGACAACACAATTTTTTTTTTCCTGAAGAAAAAGCTATAATCTTTGACCATATTGCCTAGTCTTACGTCCCTAATTTCTTGTGTTTTGCATTAGAATGCGGATGCAATGCTAATGCTTTTTGGAGTATCCGGTAAAAAATATATCGATTCGGCCTTCTCGGCAAGTTTCGAGTGAGGTGAGGCGGGAGGTACCAGCTTCGGATTAAGTGGGAGGACACGCCCGGGTGTCAGCACTGTGATGATCGCCCGGAGGACACGGTGGAGGTCTGCCCTGCTTGGGCTGAGCACCGCCGTGTCCTCGTCGAGGTGATCGGCGTCGATGACCTCTCGCGTCCGGCCCTGGTTGAATCCATGGTCTGAAGCGAGGAGGCCTGGGAAGCGGTCACCCCCTTTTGCGAAACAGTAATGCTAGCGAAGGAGGAGGCGGAACGCGTGAGGGAAAAGCAAGGCCTTCGCCCCAACCGCCGCTACAGGAGAAGACGCCCCGGGCGTCAGGAGTCGCAGGGCGATCCCCGGCCACCACAGGCGCGGGCCTACGGACGGCGAGCGTTGGGTGGCTCGCTGTCCGATCACCAGGCCCGGGTCGATAGCGCGTTGTGTTTCACAAAGACATGTCAGCATAGAAGACGGGGGCCCCTAGGGTCTTAGCCTGCCAGGGTTGCAGAATTTGTTCGAAAGAGTCACCGCGGCCCTTGAACGCAAAGGGCTTTAGAAGGAACACGGATGGGTTTTAGTCAGTAAGAGTCTGACACGCCCTTTCGCTCCACCCAGAGTGAAAGAAGTCCTTTGATGATTTCACATCCTTAAAAAAAAAAAGGGACTGACAACGAGTGACCACAGAAATTTATGCTCCAGTCAGCAAATGACCGTCTGTGGATTATAAAATAATCTTGAGAGATTTTATTTTTACTAGGTAAGTACATATTATATTATACTATTCTAACTATATTTTACTTAAAAGCCACGGTAACCAGGTCAAGATACTCCCAAAAAATTCGGGCAGTTTTGTGTCAATTTGACGTGTTTCAAACTGTCACGTTGAAGGTTTTCGTCAATTGATAAATATATTTTGTTGTTCCATGTTTCGCTGATTAAAATTATTAATTACCAAGTTTCCATTCGTATTAAGTTCTTAAAACTTGAAATGATTTATAGTTAAAATCCTAAATGATGGGTAACGACAGCTCACAGTTAAGTGGCCTAGAAATTGAAGAAAAAGCAATAGAGATAACCGATTTTTGGTGCCACTATCAGGCGACAATTAACGATAGTTGCAGGTATTTCAGCCTAAAAGGAGATGGCTCAGTTTCTGTTTTTAAGGGAGAAGCTGCGGTTGGTCCACTTTGGTCAATATCCACACCACTAGAAAAGTTTTCGAATGTACGTATTCAAATCATATAAAAAACATTGTTTTTGTTTTGTGGTTCCAGGCGATAATGTTTTTAATTACTTTTTAGAATCTACTGAAGTACCGTCATCCATGCATTGTTCGATACATTTCTGCATGGCAACAGCGTTCTACTCTGCATTTAGCCACTGAATTTGTGCAGCCATTGTCACACATTTTGCCATCTTTAACACCACTCCAGATATGCATAGGACTGAACAACATCTTAAGAGCCCTAGTGTTTATTCATGAACAGGTTGGTATATAATTTGGTATGAAATAGTTTCATACCAACAGTTGAGTTGAATTTATTTGAGTTTCAATAATTATACCTAACTATTACCACTTAATAGTATAAAATTAAGTCACTGTTTTTGTCTGTTAATATGCAAGCTTATCTATCTACTTAACCGATTTTGATATGATTTTGTTGCAATATTATTTATATTGTTCCTGCCAGAAGGTATGCATTGATACCTACATAAAATTGCAAGTATTTGTACTAAGTTCAGAAAAGTCTATTTCTTAAGTCATGAAAACCGTGCCAAAGTGGGTTGAGTAACTAGACACTATTTCAGAAACAGGTTCCTACTTTTAACTGAAATCATTGTATTTGTAGGCTGGTATGTCCCATAATAATGTGAGTGTGTCAGCAGTTTATGTTACTGGAGATGGGCAATGGAAACTGGGAGGATTACAATACCTGTGCCCTTTTGCAGAGCTAACAGCAGCTTATTTAAGGCATGCCAGGATTCACAGGTAATGTTATGGCAAATAGTCTAAAACTTTAATCTGATATTTTATTACTAGTTAATGGGTAAAATTGTAAGTTTGTATTAGTAAGCTTTTTTAGCTAACATTTTACATATTTTAGATATGATAAAGCAATAGATCCAAATGAAGATTCATATGAGATAACTACAAAAGTGGATCAATATGCATTTGCTGTATTGGTTGAAGATGTTTTCAAAGACTGTAAAGATGGTATGTATAATAATAAAAGCATGTTTTTATAACATCTGTATTTCTTCATGCCATCAGTTACTTATGTGTAATTACTTATTTTCAGATGAAGTACCTCATTTGAAAGAATTCAAGAAATATTGTAGAGATCACTTGCAGCATCAAAATCCTTCCAAAAGGCCCAACTTATCTGAAATACTGCTTCATAATTTTTTTAATCATGAATTCATTTCAATCTATAAGTTTCTCAATTTTCTTCCTTTGAATTCTGAAGAAGAAAAGGACCAGTTTTTTTCTAATATTTTGGAGAATCTTAAATGTTATGATGAAGAAACAGTGGCTAAGCAACTAGGAGGTCTTTTGCTCTCCAGGCTTACAATGTTAGACCAAACAGCAAGAAGAGATGTCATTCCTTTCATTCTCAAACCTAAAAATGGTAATGTCCTGGTCTTTTCTATTTTTACTATTTCCTTGATTATTCAAACAATGTTGAGACTCTTCTTCTTTTCGTGTCAATTGACTCAAATCAAATTTTGTCAGACCAGTATTGAGCAACCTACCATTGACCTCGTTTACATCTTGGGTGGTGCAGGGGGTTGTGCACAACAGGCAATTAAGAAGGTGATGTATGTCCTTTGAAGAGGCTCTGCACTGGCACTGCGTTTGGGTTGGTTGCAGAATGCCCCATTTGGCCAGATTATTTTTTACAGCGGCCAACCTGGACCCGCAGTTGGTTGAGTGATTTCCAGATTGGCCACCGCAGTTCGCGTCCAGGGGGGATGATTAATGGAAGAAGTTATATTTACTCCAATAAATATAATAAAAAAAAATATTTTTTAAAGGATAGGAATTTAAAGATAATCCTGTGAATTGAATAGAGACTACGTTCAGAGTTAGTTTAGTAAATGAAAAACCAGAGTTGGCGGATGAAAATTATTTTAAGGTTGGCGCTTGTTTGTAACTCTTGCTAGTTTCCGCAACTCCACGACTAAGCGCGTATTTTGCGTGCAGGTGGGACAAATGTGTCATTCGTTCGATTCTAACTCCCCAAGGAAGGCCAGCAACGCTTTGGTGTTACCAACTATCCCACAGAGGGTACCTGGGTTTCCGAAGTACATAGCCCTGTAAACAGCGGCTACCGGGCAGCTTAGTAGCAGGTGTGCTGCTGTCTCGTCCTCCTCCATGCAGGCTCTGCAGAGTGGACTGTCAGTGACTCCTATGACATAGAGGTGTTTATTAAAAGACCCAGGGCCAGGGTGACGGCTGTGACTGTATGCAACTACTGTTTAGTAAGTTTTAGGGCTTTTTTCGTGAAACGGCCATCAATAAAGGAAAATGCTTCTTTGGCCTGCCTACACTCACCATGTTCAACCCATAGCTTGTGATGTTTATCACTAGTGCGTTTCCTTACCAGATTGCGTAGGTAACCGAAGGGGAGTGGTACGATAGGTTCAGGTCCTATCGTTGTCATACTCGACCCCCTTCTGGCGAGTTCGTCCGCTGCATCGTTGCCTCGAGATTCGCTGTGTCCCTTGATTCATTGAATCAAGGGACACAGCGAAACGAAAAGCAAAACCAAAGTAACCATTAAAACCATAACCTGGTTGAGAAGTTGGTGACACTCGAGAATCAGACCAGAGTTAACTGTGTTACTGTTAAGAGCTTGCAGGACGGCCATGCTGTCCGAAAGTATGCGTATTGAGTGGTCCCTAACTTCCCTGTTTATGATGGCTGAAGTCGCCAGAGAAATGCCCATGCACTCAGCTTGAAACACTGTGTTGTGAACCCCCAATGGTGTGGCTATGTGAATGTTGAGATCCTCTGAGAAGATTCCCGCACCCGTGCCAGTACCTGTTTTTGATCCATCGGGTCCATCCAAGGTTGGCGCTTGATAAGTGCCCTTGTGGTCGAGTATGAGTCATCGTCGTGAAAGGATTAGTCAACTAGATTAGACTCTGGGCTCTGGGTTAGTGCTAGCTGTCCAGTGTCAGCGGGCGTTTAGAATTGCAATACGATATTTTTAACGCCGCTCGGGGAGGCTCCTTTTATGCACCCCAATGTTGAGATAAATCATAAACGATTTATTGAAACTTAAAGTCTGTAAATGCATGTAATTGTTTAAATTTCCAGACCGCACACCTAACGGAGAAGTACCAGGATTTTTCAGTCTTGGTGTGTTCAAAGAACATATTAAACCCAGATTAATGCAGTTATTTGGAGTGAGAGACAGTCAAATCAGGATGCTTCTTTTGAGACACTTTTCCAAGTTTGTTCATGTATTTTCACATGAAGAGCTCTCTCAACACATCCTTCCAGAGGTATTACAGTATTTATTATGGAACGAAAAAGTGTACCATGCATTATTGTTACAGTTACAGTAAAAGCGCAAACTACGGCTCATCCTACAATTTACCAGTAAAACCTAAGACAAGCCTTAGTCATAAAAGTTCCAACTATGTACCTATTATGTTAAATCGATAATTTCGGAATTTTACTAGCACTCACTCTTTCGACAAATCTTGGTTTTAACCTTGTAGACCAGTAAATGTTGAAAAATAGTCATATCTATGAAACCTGGATCCAGGATTTAATACTGGGGGGATGTTTATTAAAATAGTTTTGTTGATGTCTATCCTAAGCTAGCTAACACAACTTATATTTAAACAATGACATTATTTTCCTCGTGATCCTTATTACTAAAGATGACTTGAAATCATTAAAACAACAAAAGGTTAGTAGAATATAGAGGCTTATATAGGGTAGGTAACACTTTTCTTAAAACCTATTTGATTGATTGTATAGTTAGTACGAGCAGTTATTTTTCGAGAGCACCAGCAGACAATAATTTATACATAATATTTCTCAATTGTACCTGGTTTACTGATGATAAAACTGACCGGTTGGTCTCGTGGTCTCAAGCTCGACGCGGAGTGTGTGGTTCTACGATCGATTCCTAGGTTGGGCTAAAAGTGTTTTTGGATTTTTACGTTAGTTTCTCAGTAACTGTCCGGAGTTTGGGCTTGCGCCTTATCTCCCCCGGGAAGGTCTCCCATCAGGCTATGAGTTAAGGAACAGACACACTTTGTGCACTATAATATATATCCTGCATACTTCGGTAATCTCCATATCACATCTAACAGTAAAGTTAATATTCTTAAAAAAAGCTTTTGTTGATAATTACGATTTAAAAATTCAAAGTGTTTATTGGCTATTGTTGCTGTCTATACCTACTTTGGTGTTTTAATTTACAAGTTACAGGTCTCATCTCGAATCCAATCATCAAGTGAGTCTAGTTAAAGTTCGAAATTAGCGATAATCACAGAATAGTTCAAACTTTTACCAACAAGACTTGTTAAATATTAGGTTTTTAGTTTACTTTTACAGAAACACATGTATTTCAAAGTGTACTTACTTTGTCTTTTCTTTTATGTTGCAGTTACTCTTGGGCATCAAGGATATAGATGATAGTTTAGTGTCAGCAACTCTTATATGTTTAAGTGAATTGGTACCAATATTAGGAGCTAGCACTGTCATAGGAGGAACGAGGTCGAAATTTTTCTCAGATGGCAGACCAAATTCAAAAACAAAGCCTTTGTTGTCAGTAGCCAACCCAATAACTGAAACAGGCGTCTATCTACCAAGTAAGTCATTGCGAGATCTGCCATGTTCCGGAGAGATTTACGAAAGTGACGATAGAAATGAAATCATTTCTTTTGATAAGTCACTAACGTTAAATGAAAGACCTTCCCCAGTTGGTGGGGAATCCATTGATGATGAGATTATAGCAACAGAATTACATACAAAGAGAGACAGTGAAGATGATTGGAGTGACTGGGAAAATAATCGCCATTTAACAACAAAAACTGCATCTCCAATTTTGGATGAAGATACTACAAATGAAAAAATAGTCCATATCAAGAATATAGATGAAAAAGGTACTTCTACCTCAATCGAAAAGGTACTTCTACCTACGAAAATTGTTTCTGAGTCGAGAACGAGTTTACTGCAAAAAGCTGCGATCGAAGCAAAAAAGAATATCTTAGATATTTCTGAACTAGACATAAAAAATCAAAAATACGATTCGAAAAAGAATGCAGATGAATTTGATTTTTTTGCTGATATGACGCCTGTAATAGAGAAGCCGACCATTGTAAATATTGCTCAAAATAGCGGTACCCAAAACGTAAGCAGCAAATTAGAATTTATTCCTGATGAAAATGTCGATGAGAATGAAGGCTGGGGTGAGGGTTGGAATGATTAGTAGAGAACCGGAATGTCGCAGAATTACTTATAGATTAGTTACGGGATAATTAAAAAATCTACAAGCAATTAATAGTTTCAGTACTTCTACTTTTTATAAACAATGTGTACATAATTGTAAATCAAAGATAATTGAATAGAAGATTTTAATCTTCGCGATCGCTTACCTCAAGCGTTGTGCTATCTTCAATCATTGAGCATTGTACATATGTTGTGACAAACCGCATAAGTTTCAAATTTTCTGAGGAAGGAACGGCTCTTGCGCGACTCAAAGACTGTTCAAATCCGATCTGCGCGCGATGATTTTATTTACAAATTTATCTCTGGTTTCCTGTCTTGATTACTGGTTGCAAGGAAAAATATTACTTATAAAAATTAGGGACTGCCTGTACATCCTGCACCGGTAGCTGATGTTGATGCTGATGCTGATGCTGATGTTTGGTGCTGGCATACGTACAAGTACCGGTGCTGGTATATCAAAAATATAAGAATGTAAAAGATTTGAAGTACTATTACGCTACGCTACGATAATTGAAGCGATTATGAAATAGTAAAATGTAATTACGCAGTTTTTAACCCATTCGGTTCTGCACGGCGCGGTCAATGAAAATCATACAATAATCAAAAACCATAATAACCTTTGATACTTTTGCCCATGTATTGTAAATACGGTAGTAAAATACTGTTTATTTTGTATGTGCAATATTATTTATTTGCTTATTTTTCTCGCACAAGTACTATTTGATCACATGATATCTTGTTGCAAACAATTTTATTAGAATAATAATGTATTCCAAAATTTTTATTAGTACCTGTGACAAGCTAGTGTTGTGTAAATTACATCAACGAATTTTGTATACATTATTATGTGTAACACATATTTTCATTTGATTATTATAGGACATTAAATACACGTAGTGTAAATCAATAATAGTTGATAGTAGGTACTTACAAAGATTCTAAGGTAGCAATAAAGTATTCGGTAACTTCTTAACGAATAAAATGGACATCATTGGGTAAAGTAAGCACCATTCCTCCGCTCTTTTTGGATACAAGAACAATAATTAAAAGGCGCGGTGGGCATGGCTGGCTATATTTTTTCAGCTTGCGCTTATAGCCACTAATTGGCATTCAGCGATATTCCTCTATCGCAATACCTACTTAATAATTTATTATTGCTAAACTCCCAAAGTACCTACTAATTTACGCCATTTTTGTCGCATGAAATTAATTTATTCTAAAATATGGTCACACATAAAATTGGTGTTATATACAAATTTATCTAAATTGCTTTTTAGATTATTAACTTTGTGTTAGGTGAAACTATGTGAAATTCTAACTCACAACCTCACCTTACAAAACACTTACGTATTGTATAGAGTACCTATCATTACAAACACAGCCCAACCAATAAATTGTATTGCAATATAGATTAATTGGCTTAGCCAAATAAATATTTATCTAAGATTCTAAAAACTTGTTTCATTATAAATTTATATCACACCCAAACTAAGGTTTAGGCAAGCTGTTAGTAATTTGTCTTGCGGCAGAATCAGAATACAATACTTGATTTAGTGCAAGTAATCAAAGTGAATGCTTGGCGCGAAGATTAAGTAGGTATTCTTGCATGACATAATTATGTACCTATGCAAGAACACAATAAATTATTTAAATGGTGATGTGCATTGTACTTTTAGGACACTTATTTGCACGAATACCAATGAGCAGGTCATAATAATTTTGACCTGACTTCATTTCATGTTCAATGCTCCTTGTAATGCTTAGTTACAAAGGCAGCATTCACGCTGGCCTGCGCGAAGTCATGTACCAGGTCGTCTACGCTTGAATTTACCTGTTCAAAAATATGAAACTATAACTGCCTTCGTCAACCAGAGCAGTCAGGGTCGGCGCTTGCGAGTGTTGGCTGACTCGCGCCAACTGCCTGCTTTCTACGAATTTTCAAAAAGCCGTAATCTTGCGTCGTGAGCCTAAATATTTTTGCCAAATTTTACTGGCTTATTAAATTCTATATAAAATTAATTCATTATTTGATTGTTGACTTACTACAATACAATATAAATAACTTACAATATAAATCTTATTTTAGACTAGAACATTCTAAAGGGCAAAAAGGAAGATCAAACATTTTGGGTTTAAGTACCTATATCAGTCAACTAAATGGTGAGTATAACTTATAAATACATGACTAGTAAAGAAATAGGAAATAATCCACTTATAAACTACATTTTTCAATACATTTGACTAAACAACAAAGTAAAAATATGACTAGAGAAAATGTTTACAAAAGGAACAATGGATTCCTAAAGTTTAAACATATGGCTTCTTGGAGTAAATAAAGCGAATGATTGGCACTTGTCTGCAAATATCACAACATGTCCAATTTTATATTTGTGTACATGTTTTGATAAATTAGAAATACCTCACATTCTAACAAAATTAAACATTCCCAGTTACAAAAGGGCAAAATTAATGTTTCCAAATAAATATAAAATAGCTCTTAATTATCTAGGATGAGATTCTAGGAAATACTTTAAGATTTCATTTATACCAATAAAATGTAAGGTGGGTTAGGAAGATGTTTAAATTGCAATTTTCTTTTGCATAACTAAATCTTTGGAACTCTCATGGAAAACATCAATCATTTGCTGGCGAGCCATTTCAGATAAAGTTTCAACATCATTACGTGTCATTCCACTTGTTGATATGGGGGGCAATGTAGTGATGACCACCTTTCCTGTAATTTGTTGAAAAGTAAAAATTAAGCACATGTAACTCTTAAAAAATATTTGAGATTGAAATAACATTTAATTTTGATCAAATCAGAAGGCATTAGATTAACATACCTGGTTCAAATGTCTTAGTTTCACTGTCTAAGAAGTAGTATTGACTAAAGACAACTGGCATTATTGGTATCTGAGCATCAATAGCTAAATAAAATGCACCTTTCTTGAAAGATTGTATACTGCCTTTATTGTATCTTGCTCCCTCAGGAAATATCCAAAGCTTTGTCTAAACAAAAGTTAGAAACATATTAAGTTTAAATCAGCTTAATTTTAATAAAATCATAAATTAGGATAGAAACATACTTTTTGTTTAATGACTCGAGCAGTTGCATCTTTCATAAGTTGCCGAGCTTTCTCCGTTCTTAACCGGTCAATGAATACAAGACCAGAAAGCCATGCACCAAATCCAAAAGCACCAGTGAACATTAATGGTCTCTTTGCCACCACAGTGCAGCGTTTCATGCGAGGCCACATTTCAAACATACCTGGTATTTAACAAGAAAATGATTATCGAAAGATTATCGAAATTAGTAAATTAGTGTAAAAAAATATTTTTTAAGATTTTACCCAGTATATCTAATGAGCTTTGATGATTAGATATCACAATATAGCATTGCTCGGTATTCCAATGTTCCATCCCCCGCAATTCCCATTCTATACCTACTATATGTGAGGCATAACGACAAAATCTGGAAGCAACTCTGTAGGGATAACACGTTTAACTTTAAAAATTGCTTAAACGACATTTCAGTAAAATATATTAGCGAACACGAAATAATAAATAAATCGATATCTTACATTAGGTTTGTTACGTCGCGAGGATATATTAAAACTACGGGCAAGAGCACCGTGCATGTTATTAACACATAAGCGTAGTAGAGAAAAAATTTCAAATAATACCGAAATAGATTACTTTTTTCATATAAAAATGGCAAGGTAAATATAAAACCCGCCAAAAATAATTCAGGATATGAATAGGAGGAAGCCATAACGAAGAGTTTAATTATTTGACGTTAAACTTCTAAAGATTACCATACTAAATAAATAAAAACAGTTTTAAGGTTTTGACATGAGTTTTCAAATAAGGTTCCCCATAGCATATAATAATATAAAAGCATATATAGACAAGAAAAATACAGCAAAACTTGAACAGGCACATTATAATATACAAACAAAGGTGTTTTTTTTTCGTAAGGCAGCGTTACGAAAAAAAAACACCATGAACTGCTATCAACACTTATGGTGTCAACGCCACAAATTGTATAGAGATTTACGAATTACGGTCAACTCGGCTCGGCGGATCGAGCCACAGACGTACTAGTTTGTTAAAGTTTTGATAATGTCATCGAATTTCAACCCTGAGCCGGCTAATCGCAGAGCTATGTTACGGGTTTTTTATTTCTGTCGACATGATTAGGAAACTAATACGAAGGGGATGACGAACTAAGTTCCAGAGCTCCTTGACTAATTGGATCAAGAAATATCGGGATCGAGTTGTCATGGATTGAAATTCACTGACTTGAAATTTCGATGGTAAGGTGTTCATAATGATGAGTACCTACACTGACCTCTTTTCAGGTATTGCGTGATTCGTTAATTTTTCACAAACATAATCTCGGTCATTATCTGTCGCCACATTTGTATAAATGCCCGATCAAGCCTGAGGCTAGTTGTGCCTGCTCGCGCCGCTGAGCCTGTAGTCTTAAATTCGCCCCTTAAAATAATTCTAGGTCGATCCAGCCCGTCCCTAGCTGTCCTCCCCCCAGCGACGCCCTAAGCCACAGGGGGTGCCCTTAGCGTATAGTCGCTTAGTTTGTAAGTTTTTTATTAGCCCTGGCTGGAGGCTTTAATATATTAAGGCCACCATAGGCAAGCCCGGTTAAGCAGTCGACAACCTTATAGGTTAAACTGCGAGACGCCACTCACAAAAAAAAAGAGAGGCTAGTTGTATGGTTGGAGCGAGATCACAGCAGTTTCGGGAGGTACCTGTTTCGGATTAAGCGGGAGGACACGTACGGGTGTCAGCACTGTGAGGATCGCCCGGAGGACACGGTGGAGCATACGGAGGAGGTCTATCCTGCTCGGGCTGAGTACCGCCGTGTCCTCGTCGATCGGCGGTCAGTGGCGCGACCTCTCGCGTCCGGCCCTGGTTGAATCCCTGGTCCGGAGCGAAGAGGCTTGGGAAGCGGTCACCTCCTTCTGCGAAGCAGTAATGCTAGCAAAGGAGGAGGCGGGCCGCGCGAGGGAAAGGCAAGGCCTTCGCCCCAACCGCCGCTACAGGAGAAGACGCCCCGGGCGTCAAGAGTCGCAGGGCGATCCCCGGCCACCGTAGGCGCGGGCCTGCGGACGGCGAGCGTTGGGTGGCTCGCTGTCCGACCACCACCAGGCCCGGGTCGATAGCGCGTTGTGTTTCACGCGCAGCTCAAAGAGATGTCAGCATAAAAGACGGGGCCCGCTAGGGCTAGACCCTGCCAGGGTTGTGGAATTTGTTCGAAAGAGTTACCGCGGCCATGGAACGCAAAGGGCGTTAGAAGGAACGCGGATGGGTTTTAGTCAGTAAAAGTCTGACACGCCCTTCCGCTCCACCCAGAGCGGAAGAAGTCATTTGATGATTTCCCAAACTTAAAAAACAAAAAGAAAGTCGAGCGAGATCGGAATGTGGCGCCCCACGGCCTTCAAAACTTAAAGTAAATCTTGTTTCGGGGGCTCAAGGGCACATTTTAGGGTCACAGGACATCTAGGGAAGTATTATTTTCTGGAGGTGCTATGCTTAGAGAATAGGCCACTCTCAAATAGCGCTATTACTTTATTTTTAGTGTTTTGGCGCCCCTTGCCGCTTGTGACAGATACTATTACCTTTATTATTTGCAAGTTTTTTAAGATAGTAGACGAAACCATATGTGATTATGAGTTTATTGTGTTTCTACAAATTAGTCGTTATTGTTTTTGGTCGTTTGTAGAGAATGAAATGAAAATGAATATGAAAATATTTTTTAACTCATGATGAGGTGGCGCCACCTGCACGCATTATTTCTTGAATTAGAAGAGCTGGCAACATAACAGAAAATGTCAGTTGTCATCTATTAAAAAAGTTTCTTTTTCCGGTGGTGTCCTTACTCGGACGCCCGATTCCTAAATAGTTTTAGGAATAAATAAAAATGGTGAGCATTGGTGCTAAAATATCTTCAATAGTTCTTAGTGCGGTTAAATCTTGTGTGTATTATGAAACGTTATTTTAATTTCGAACTGTGATTAGGGAAATATAAATTGATAACTCTGCCATGTTAGAAAGAAGTTTACACTACTTGTTAGTTAGGACAATAACATCACCGTAGCAGATTATGTATTAATATTTTATTTTATTGTGATATTTATTCATCTTTATTCAATTAAAATACTTTTTAAAGATCTCACTTCATAGTGGAACATTATTTAAATTCCTAACCTAAATGATGAAACACCGACACATGCGCGTCATCTGATGCTGCAGAAGAAGCAAGATTGATGTGTAGTGCCATGTTTTATGTGTACTACAACATTGGTTTCGTTTTAGACTGTAGCACAATTGATTATAAAGTGTCTCTGATTAACTAAAACAGTCAACTACAATGTTTATTAGTAAGTTCAGTTGATTGTACCTAAGCTGTTTTTAGGGTTTCGTGAAAGTTGTGAAGAACAAGCAGTACTTCAAGAGGTACCAAGTTAAATTCAAGAGGCGTCGTGAGGGTAAAACCGACTACTATGCTCGTAAACGCCTAACTGTTCAAGTAAGTTGCTGTTTTTGTTTTTATTTTAGGTTACTTTCATATGCCTAAGTTCTAAATTAAGTAATATTTGTCACAGGACAAGAACAAATACAACACTCCCAAGTACCGCCTGATCGTCCGTCTGTCCAACAAGGATGTGACCTGCCAGGTGGCTTACTCCCGTATTGAGGGTGACCACATTGTGTGTGCTGCTTACTCTCACGAACTGCCACGCTACGGCGTCAAGGTTAGTGATCTGTTTAAAATAATCATACTACTAGATAATTGTTTTGGCTTAAGAAGCAAAATGTTAATGTACCCAACACAAGGATTTCTGTCAAAAACATGACACTAGAGAATTTGGCTTTCTGTGATGATTTTGAACGGGCGGTCTGAAGAGACGTACAAACTCATACAACCCTGTTGTTATACGGTTCAATACTGATACACTCTAATAATAATTGTTGTGTCCATTCTAAAATAAAAATGATTTATATAATTATAAATAGCCTTTTTAGGTTGGTTTGACAAACTATGCCGCTGCCTACTGTACGGGGCTGCTTCTCGCAAGAAGACTGCTCCAGAGGCTTGGCCTTGACTCCCTATACAGTGGGGCTGTTGAGGTCACTGGTGATGAATACAATGTAGAACCTGTAGACAATGGTCCAGGCGCTTTCAGGTAATTCAAATTTACATATCATTATTATAACTAAATCAATGCACATTTTAATTGGGCAAGCAGAGATGCATGGCTTCTAATTTGATGTGTTGACAAATTGTGAATTGTATGATGAAGTCATTACGGGCGGTCTGAAAAAGAATGTTGTTTTGTAATTCTCTGATATCAATCATTTAGTTGCACAAGATTTATTGTTAGAAATGCATTTTATATTATTATTTATTTTAGATGTTACCTTGATGTGGGTCTGGCACGTACCACCACTGGTGCTCGTGTATTTGGAGCCATGAAGGGTGCAGTTGATGGTGGCCTGAATGTTCCTCACTCCATCAAGAGGTTCCCAGGATATGATGCAGAAGCAAAGAAATTCAATGCTGAAGTGCACAGGTGAGCTTGCCCTCCCTTTATTAAAAAACCATAAACAGTTTTTTTTTTTATGAAGTAGCTCCATTCATCCTCTGAATAATGGTTTATCTTTTGTTTAGACAGCGTTATTGGAGCAACAGTAAAATGTTAAGATTATTGGTTGTGATAACAAGTTTGATGCAAACTTTTTGAAACCGGTTTTAAAAACATATATTTGAGGTAATGTTGTTACTGATCTCTGGAAGTACTGATCCAATTACAATTTACTCCTTTATCTGAAAGACAGCAACTTGCAGTGTGAAGATAAATAATTATGATATTTCATTTTTATGAAGTCAAATATAGTTAAAAAATATAAACCATGTTTTACAGAGCGCATATCTTCGGTCTGCATGTGGCTGAATACATGCGCAGTCTTGAAGCAGATGATGAAGACTCCTTCAAGAGACAGTTTGGCAAATACATCAAACTTGGTGTAAATGCCGATTCTGTAAGTATAAAATCTCACTATAAAGGTTTATACACTACTGCAGATTTCTTCTAAACCACCTAATGGATTTTAATATGCCTGTCACTAATAGGATTACTATACCAAAAAAACAACGAATTTGTGTGTATAAAACACCCATCCAAAGTTAGTTATTTATTATTAGTAAAAAGAATCAAATTTATGAAAAACACAACTTAAAACTCATTTTAAAAGAAAGTAAATAAAACAAGAAAATCTAAAATTCTTGAGTCAAGTCTTGATTTTTTTTCAGCTTTGAAATATAATTTACAAAGATCACTTAGGGTAGAGCATATATTTAAGATTTTTGACGTCCAACCAAATTACGGTCCTTGTAAAAGTACTTGGGCGGTGTCGAAATTGGACAAAATTATTGCAATGTTCCACACCTAAAATCTTCTGTAATTTTTAAGGTACTAAAATATTGCTACAGCTTTTTAATATAGTCACAGCAGGATGAAACTAATAATTGAATATTTTATTGACTACTTCTTTTTTTTTTTCTTCTAGATTGAAGCCACTTACAAGAAAGCACATGAACTGATCCGTGCAGACCCATCCCACACCAAGAAGGAAGCCAAGAAGAAGGATGTTGGCAAGCAGAAACGCTGGAACAAGCGCAAGCTGACCCTGGCCGAAAGGAAGAACAGGATCAAGCAGAAGAAGGCATCCTACATCAAAAGGCTTCAGGCTCAACAAGAGGCATAGGCTCTTATAAAAATATATGCCTGTGCACTTTAATCATGTAGTTTCATTTCCAACCTTGTAAGTCTTGTCACACAAATACCCAAAGTAACATTACCTATGTGCCTAGGAAAATTTCTAGACGCGGTTATATTAACGGAAACTTTCCAAAACTGGGAATTTCATTGAATAGTCAGAAAAATAATATTCTCACCGATTGCTTTAGAGGTCAAATCCTACCGCAGGACAGAGGGATCATTGCCAACTAGTCTTTTGTAGTTCGCGAAAGAGCGCTCCCATTATCCCATATGCAACCTACGCGAACTAGGTCCCAGATCTTAGCTCGTTAGTTCGTGACAGCGGGAGCGCGGAGCTGTCCGACCTAGTTGCGTCACCCACCGTTTACTACTACTACTACCTATCGTTCGGTCGTTCAGGCCTATTGGCTATCTTTTTAAACGTCAGTGACTATCAGGCTTCAGTTGTACACCGAACTTTGATGACAACTGAGAATTTCATAACATTGGTATTGCGTATCACGTTACGTGGATTTCAAGTTACGGTGACTTATAGACGGGGAACGGTGCTCTTCGTTACAGCACTTGACGCCTCTATTTTTTATCGACTATTATGCTACTTAGTTGAAGAACGCCTTTTGAGCATTACAATACTACATTTTACAGAGCATTTCATTTTAAGCGGTTTATAAAACTTTTGACATATTTTTACGTCGCTAACTCAAACAAAAACAAACTGTTTTACTGTTTATTGCTTCGTAATTGCTTAAACTTACGAGTTGTGCGGATTTAATTAATGACATACTGTGTTTACTAGTGTTTTGTGAAAATAAATCCTTAAATTAAAGGTAAGTGAAGGCTCCCGATAGATCGAGTAAGTTTATTATTTGAAATTTTTTATGAGTTTGTTTCGATAGGAGACCAATTTCTAAGTATTTCAACTTCAACTTATTAAAATAACTTTATCATTTATATAAATTATGGTGTTATTAAAAAATGTATAGGTATGGTAGTTATAGCCAAGTGAACATTTTTAGGTACTTACCTCTACCTAAGTATATTTTATTGATGTAGAATATTTAATTTAAGATGCCTGCAAGACGAAGAGTTTCCATTAGGCAAATGGAATTACTTGTGGAGTTTGAGAAGTCCAATCCCGATATTGCATTGGGCCGCTTTCCGGGAGGGCCACAGGCTGTTAGAGTCACCCGAGAAGTATGGAACACTATAGCAGTCCAACTAAACTCAGTGGCAAAGGGAACCACAAAAACACCAGACCAATGGCGAAGAGTAAGTTTATTTTATTATATCCTCTGACTACCTAAATATTAATACATTTTCCATTCTCTTCATCATTACTAAAAACAGGCATTTTAATTCTGCATTCTTTTGCATTTTGTCATATTCTCCTTGGTCCCTTTTACCCCACTTATGAAGTATCACCACTCAAGACTCACAAAACCCTCAAGTACCTCTGATAAAAATTACTCTAAAAATAGCTTGCATTATAAGTTTGTTGTGTTGTTTATGTTCTTAGAAGTAGCTTGGTTAATATGTGATGAAGGTATATTTTTCTAACATAGTTACAAAAATGTTTTTTATTTTTTCTATCTATCTATAAGTACTGGATAGAGTTTAAGGCCAAGACAAAGGGCAAAGCTGCAGACTCAAGGAGGAATGCGTCAGCAACTGGTGGAGGGCCTAACAAGCTTGTTTCTCTGAATGAGTTAGAGAAGAGAGTGTTGGCAATATTAGGTCCAGTAGTGGAGCAGGGATTGCCTGGAGTACGCCTGCCTATTGATGTTAGTTTCATAATTATTCATTATTAAATGCTTTTGTAGGGATACATATAATTCATCAAACTAACTTCTTTCATGTAGGTATAGCCTATATCTATGCCTCATTTTAAGTAAAATGTTTTTTATATTTTACAGATACCATCAGCAGATGAGATTGAGGCCCCTGTTGATTCTGGAATTGCAGCATCCGATCCTGTTGTATCCTATCCCAGTACATCAATACCCATCTCTCAGTCCTCAGCTCCTGATTCTATATCTTTAGAGCCCATGGATGAGGAATGGCTTGATGAAGAGTTACCCGATTCACACACCTTTGAGCTCCCACCCTCTGCTTCAACACAGCCTGCGTCGCCGCCCTCCACACAGACACAGCCTGCATTGCCTCTTGAGATACAGCCCGCTAAGCAGCAGCCCCCGATTATGTCGACAGATGATAGTAAGAAAATCATAGATTTATGACAGAAATTTTAATGCGACGATAGATCAGTGGTAGTGACATCAAACACCGCCCATGGTTAATGTTAACAAAAAAAAGTACTGTAGAACAACCAAATGATAAAACTTATTTTTATTTTTAGGGTATGCTCAGCGCTCCACTGCACCAGCCGGAAGGTCGAGATCACACAGACAAAGTTAGTACATTGTATTATAAAGTGGTTCATGATTTTAATTTAAAACTGAAATCAATATAGAATTATATAAATTACAGTTCATAGAGATGAGAGGAAGCCACGCTGGGCCTACGAAATTGAATCTCGACGCATTGCTGCTGAAGAGCGTAATGCAGCCGCAATGGAAGCGCTCGTCAATCTGATTAGAGAGATAAGGAATGATGTACATAGTTATTTAAATCGATCTTAATTCTAATAATTTTTCTACTTTAGATTACCTACTTTATAATTTCTCTTGGGCACTTTACCAGCTGACAGCATTGAGGACGAATTTTTTGATGTTATGTTTTAGTTTATTGTAAGTTTAATTTATTTTTAGTTATTTTATATGTGTTAGTTTAGTTTATATGTATTAGTTATAATTTAAAGTACAATAAATAAATAAATAACTTAAGGTTATTCATTGTTATTTTTTCAACATTATTCACAAACCAAATTGTAGTTTTATGTAAGTATGAAATGAAATAACAATAAAAGACTGATAATATTATTCATGTCATTCATTATATTCTGTAAGTCACCATGTCTACATAAAGGGGCTTTTATACTTAGGTACAGTTATGAACCCTGTTAGGTTACAGATTAACAATTTTACACACAATCAATTTGAATATGAAGTCCAAAGATTATTGAATACTAGATAGCTCTAGCATTCCATAATCTTTGGACTAATATATCCCTCGAGTTGTCTGCCATCAAGGCAATTGCCTCAACTCTCTAAAGACTTAGCTCTGTTGGTCATTGTCAACATCATCACTGTGAGGCCCGGGCATTGGAACATTCTGTGTGTTGGCTATGTTATGTAGAACAACACATGCATTAACTATTTTAGCTGCTGTTACAGGATCATAGTGAAGTACCCTGTGTGCTAACAAACATCGCCAACGTCCTTTTAGAACTCCAATGCAATGCTCAACAGTGTTTCTGACTTTACAATGAAGTTCAGTATAGTGTTCTTCTGGTGAACCCGGAGCCGCGCCTAAGATAGGTGTCATCATTCAAGGGCGCTCTGCATACCCAGAATCACCTAAAATATTAATGATAACATAAATACATATTTCAAGTTGGTTATATTTACATTCCACATAACACGGCCAGCCAAAATAATATGTCATACCTAATAGCCAACAGCTTTCTCCTTTCCAGTCTTTCTAAAGGAGCTTTTAAGTGGCATTGATTCCAGACATAAGAATCATGTGAAGCACCACCAAATGATGCATCAACAAACAGTATATTTAGATTGGAATCACAAATCTGAAACAAGAGTTTTATTTTAGGTTCTCAATATTAATATTGGTTAAAAAAAAAAATTGGTAGTTTTGTAAGTAATATTAATTAAAACATTCAAAGAATTATATTTTTTTCTATTAAAATATGCCTCCTCATGGTCAATTGGTTGTATCAAGGCCACATGTGTACCATCAACGCATCCAATAATGCCTGGAAATCTGAATATTTGAAAAATATTTTCAATACTTATCTAGTAAAATATTTTTAAATTTTTTAGTTTAGGTAGGTACTGTTTTAATTAAAACACACATAAGACTTACCCTTTCATAATGATTTTCCTCTCTTGCTGAGACATAGGGAACTTTATGTATTTAGGGAGTACTTCCCTGACATTGAGTGCAGTCACTTCAAGTAGACACTTACTAAATTAGTAAATGTGGGCTGGGACATATTGCATAGAAAGGAGGCAAATCTACATTGCGTTGGTACGACCCATTGGCAAAAAAACTTAAGGCAGCCAAGATCTGCAATAAAAAATGAAATTCATTAGATTTCTCAGGCAAAAAAGCTGGCACTTTATACTACTTATTATATTTTCACAACAAAACAAGAAGGACATAAGTTAGTAAGGGTAGGTACTTACTTTTAGTTCATTGCGAACAGCCGTTTTTCGTCGAGCTTGTGGCAGGTATGGTCGGAGTTGTTCTAATACCTGTTGGAATCCAGCTTTACTCAAACGAAAATTGGGAATAAACTCTCTCTCTGGCAACTGCAAGGGATTAGTAGCGTCACACAACCGGCGCCTCTCAATTCGCAAATGGCTTTGTTTTCGCTGTTCTTCAGCATATCCCAACAATATTAGACGTGCCATTCCTCTTTTCTAACACGAATCACAATAATTTCATACTTATCAATCACAAAAAAACTTTTAAGTAACTCTATTTTACCCAACACTCGACTTCGGTGTTAATCACTAGAATTCTTAAAACACTACATACGAGTAGTTTCTTTCACGAGAATTGTGACAAGTTACGTGATTATCAATTTGATGTCCACTACAAGCATTAAAGGCTTACACAATCGCAATCTTCATTTATCGATACGTTAACATCTGTCAAAATATGTTACGGTGACCATCGGCGATACTTGGTGCTCATGACGTCATCCTAGTTAGTCACTGAAGATAGCCAATACGAAACTAGCTGTTTGACAGTTAATCGTTGAACACTTTGCCAAGTGATCTTCACTATGAGCTGTCAACTGAGATACGCAATAGCACCGCAGGTCAGTGAATGTTGTGTTATTTAAGTGGCAAGACGCAAAGATTTTGCGTGGCCGGCGCTGATTGTTGTTTTATACACTATTAAATCAATGAAAATACTACGAGTTAAATGTATATAAATAACTAAATTACAAAGTTTACAAACAAAAAATCGCGCATAGCAATAAAAGAGCAAATTGCAAAGCGATCTGCCGTTCTCAGCTTACTCAGTGAGTCAGCTCTTGTCACGATCCATCGAGCCGGGAGCTGGTAATCTAAAAGAGCGAACTAGTTCGCCAAGTAGCCGCGAACTAAAATGAGCGCTCCCGGTCGCGAACTACAATCCGCAAGTCTATTGCCAATCTAAACTGACGTCCATAAGTCATAAGGGTACTAATTAAAATCAGTACAGTAGTTAAATTCCCTAAAGTATGACAACGAAACTACAACCTAGTTCAGTAGGTACCATGGCAATAAAAAAAATAAACCAAAAAGAAAAGTCTGATAAAGTGAGCTCGAAAATTTTTACTCGGATAGCTTATGCTTTCGAAACAAAGTATGTTAAAAACTATGGATCCAAGATGTCCGTGTATTCCGCAGGACCACCAACGCCAATCGCTTCCAAATTTGGTAAATAATTGGTACTAATTAGTACTCGAACAACAGAATTGGTTCACCTTAGTATTTTTCGAGAAAATCGACTTTGAAGGTCACTCCGTTCAGCAGGACCACCATTAGCGCCGAAAAAGGGGGCATGCTACAGGTATTCTAAGTATACAAGTAATTAATAACCAAATGTGACTCATTTCGTAAAAAAATCCTGAACTGAAGCATTTGAATTTACCGAGAAATGAACGATGATTACTTACGCGCGCTCGATAAGCAGGAGTTCTAAATATTTTGCACCCATTCTCGGTTAGGTAGCTTTTCTTTTTGCCATGCAAACAGGAAGTTACTTTGTTGAATTATGGAAAAAAACTTGAAAATTAAGTATTTCATCATGCGAGCGAAGCGAGCTTAAAAATGTACCAAGATAGTTTATACTGTCGAAGCAAACAATATTGAAAACAATGGATCCAAGAACGATTGAAGTTTGCTCGGAAAATTTTACAACTTTTCTTTTGACCATTCAAATAAACAGGAAGTTACCTACTTTATTGTAGGTATTATGCACAAAAACTTTCTTTGTTTAGCGAGCTTCAAAATTTTCGATGATTTTGTCTTGCGAGCGAAGCGAGTTCGAAAATTTTTACATCCCGCCTGGGATAGGTTCGACAGAATTTCGTCAGAAGCTAGTGCTTGGTTCGTATTTGTCGTTTCCAATAACGAAGAACCAATTATGTAATTTGGGAGCACCACTGAAGCGGGGCCGGGCACGTGCCCCTTGTGCCTTTATGATAAAGACGGTACTGGGCTTGACGCACAATAACGTAGGTAGGTAAATAGGCAAATCTGACGAAAAAATGGGCCCAAATCTGACGACTGAAAACGCCGAAAACATATTCTAATATAGGAATTCATATCTGACATAATGATGAAGGCTTTTGGAAATTTGGAAATTTCCAAAAGCCGTCAAAAGACGTCATCCAATTCATGTAACAGAAATAGGAGCCCCGTTGAGCAGAGCTCCGTCGTCGTGGTTTGATTAGATGCCCACGGCAGATACATTCGATGAGGTGCGGAGAGTGACACGCGCCTTTGAACTGAATACGTGGGGATTTGGTCAAATGGACTTGTATCAAAGCCACGTTTCTCAATAGAAAAAAAAAAGTGTCAAATATTTGTACAGACGCAACATCGAGTTACCCAAAACTGTCAAATTGTCCCAATCAACCTTGAACCTAAAAGTCATGCGATAAAGTTGAAAATCTATTAATAAAATTTGACAGATTGTTGTAGCTTAATGTGCTGGCCTGGCGTCTGTACAATAAATCTCGTAAACAAAACAAGACTTTTCGATTTTTGATTTCGAATCGATTATTGACTTCTCTTCATTTCTGGCGTCCCCTTTGATGTGCCATTGTTCATGCATATTATTTTAATAGTGTACCATCTATGACTGTGTTGTTCTTTTTCAACATGCATGCTCTATTGACTTCATTCTTTAACAGTTGGTAAAGTTAACTTGGTATTAGTAATAAAATCAATGCAATAACACGATGGATTAATGTAGTGCCTACCTGTAATAATTTAAATGATGGAATACGCTACTGTACGTCCAGAAATAGACATTCAAGGATTGTGTAGAATTTGTTTACATAATGCTAAAGAAAGTGTTAATCTGTTTTCTGAGAGTGTTGAATCTCAAGAAGTTCTAAACAGAATATATCTTTGTTTTCAAGTGACTCTATCTCATGATAAATTCATGCCGTTTTTAATGTGTGGTGACTGCTTACGAGAATTAAACAGTGCTAACAGCTTTAGACTCAAATGCATTACACTCAATGAACGGATAAACCTATATTACAAGGAACACTTACAAGAAAGCACTTTAAAAGTTGAGAATGACCTAACAAATGATGTGCCAACATATGGTGAAAACTCTGACCCAGGTCCATTCCTAACTGACTTGACAGAATTTAATCTCTATTCAAAAGCCACTGAAAATGCAGAAACAGATGAAAGTGAGATAATGAATGCAAAGAACAGTTTTAAATGCAATATATGTAAAAAAGTTTTAAAAAGTAAGATTTCACTTTTGAAACATAATGAATCAATGCATGAAAAAAGAAAGCACATTGGTAAAGTGTCTGGATTTGGTGCAGCCAGAAGATACCATTGCACATCATGCTCTTACTCTACTCCACACAGCCAGACTTTAGTCAGTCACATGAGAACCCACAATGGAGAGAGACCATATAGCTGTGAATGTGGTAAAACTTTTACGCAGTCATCGAGCCTAGCTGCTCATCGTAAAACACATAGTGCAACCACATATTTTACTTGCAGTTTATGTGGAAAACAGTTCAAACACGCATTTTCAATGAAAAAGCATATGCGAGTCCATGAGAGTGCTAGCTTCTCTTGCAGTATTTGCTGTAAATCATTAAAATCTAAGGAATCACTCAGGGCTCATATGTATAGACATTACAAAATTTGTAATTTTAACTGCGAAGATTGTGGAGACACATTTGTCACGTCTGCAGAGTTACATAACCACAGAAAAATACATAGTTTAGAAAAGAAGTTACAATGTCATTTGTGTGGATACAAAACACATACAAAGAAAAATCTAATTATTCATTTAAAAAGGTTAGGTCTCATTATTTAGTGCTACCTATATTTTTGTACAGTAGGATATATCAGAAAATAGAAAAAAAAAAACTAAAAATAGGTAATAAAATTCTGTATTTCTGTTCCAGACATACCGGGAACAGAGCTTTCAAATGTGACTTGTGCCATGTAGGCTTCTATACACAGAGTAGCCTTCGGCGACATTTGCGAGTACACACCGGCGACAAACCATATTCATGTCCAACTTGCGGGCAAAAGTTCAGTTACAGTCCAAGTTTAAACAAACACATGAAAACCATTCATGGTGTTGACTACAAATGGGCAGACTGGAAAGGAACCATAGTGAAACATTCAGAAAAGACTGATGAAGTTGTACCAAGCACATCAAAATAAGATATAAGTAAAATAAAACACTGTTTAAACATAGAAACTTGTTTATTGATGCCAAAGCACATACATAAAACCCTACTACATACCTAAATTCCAACAACACTTTTGATGTATAGTAGTAAAAATATCAGTGTTGGAGTAAATAATTTAGGTCTTACTTTTGGTAATATTATACTAGAAAGATTTAATGTTCATTGCCATAAAATAATGTAAACATTAATGCAACCCGGAGTTCAGGCACATAATAAGATTCAATTAGACTCAGTTTTTTACTTACAGGCGTCTTGCCATAAATAGCTCAAGTTGTTGCGACGCATACAAAAACAAAATGTTGTTACATCCTGACCTGCCTCATAAGTTTATTTGAATTATAATATTTAATAAGTCAGTTAATAATTCTTAATTATAAGTATTTTATTCCTATTAAGATACTTAACTACAAGTAAGAAGTTACCAAATTAAATCAATGCACTATTTGGAATACCCTAGTTTCCTTCTGATAACTATGAATTATTATAAATATGAAATATTTTACTTTTTACAGGGTGCTTTTTAAAAGAGACAGTTTGGGAAAATCTGGATTCGGTTACTATGGGGTACTCGTTTTGGGAAACCTTGGGCTCTTTCTTCATCAAAACCATTTAGGCCATTAACCAATTTTTAAGTTTACATAAAAATTAGTAAAATTCACTATTCTTTTCAAGTGCTGGTTCACACATTTACATAAATATGAGATACAGGGAAGCTGTCTTCTAGTACAATGCAATGATGTTGGTACTAGAAGACAGCTTCCCTGTATCTCATATTGATTCGGATTTCCCCATGCTGACTCAGTTAATTAACACTGTATAGGAAGCTGAAGTAATGTATAAAAAATAAGTGTAACTAATACTCAATTGGTTCTGCTAATAAAAATATTATAATATATTTATTAATAATTGTCAAAATTGCAAAATTATAAATGAATTTAGTCTATAGAAGGATAGTTTATTGATAATGGCTTAAATATATTTTTTTCTAATAAATGATTGATCAAATGTCTATTTGTATTAGAAGGGTGATACACTGAGTTTAATCCTCCTCATAATCTTCGTCGTCAGAGATATACTTTCGCTGTTTCCGCTTCCTGGATGGAGTGCTTTTGCTCTTACCCTTCAACTTGATCTTCATTTTGACAGAGCGGTTAGATTCGCCATCTGAATCATCGTCATCTGTTGACAGACTTTTTTTTTAATATTCTTCTTGTATTTAAGTAACACAACAGACTAAAGGCTGATTGATATAAATACTTTTACTGACCTTTTTCATTATCGTCGGAATCGTCAGAGTTCTGTCCACTCTCGTAACGACGTCGCACTTCAATGAACACGTTGCGCAGGCGGACCGAGTCCTCGTATATCAGCGACTGCTCTTCGTTGTACGTCTGGGCGTTGGCGCATAACGTGAAGAAATCACGCTCGAGGTCTGATATGTCGGTATACTGTTGATGATAATGAAAAAATATTCTATTAAGTTGATTGCCTAGTGGTAGCCAGCGAAATTAGTTTTTTTTTTGCAATTTGCAGGTCAGTGTCAGGTTGTAACCTGATCAAAATATAAAACGCGACAATAACAGTGTGTATTTCAATATTATAAACATAAGAATAATCAATACATCGTTCTAACTTAGATTTCATAATATGCATCAAATCTAAGTTGCGAGCGAAGTATTGATTATTCGTGTAACACACTGAACACGACATGCGAGTCGCCGGCACTGGAATACAATTAACGTGAACTCCAATATTATAAACATAAGAAAAATTAATACATCGCTCTAACTTAGATTTCATAATATGCATCAAATCTAAGTTGCGAGCGAAGTATTGATTATTCGCGTAACACACTGAACACGACATGCGAGTCGCCGGCACTGGAATACAATTAACGTGAACTCGCAGGGCGAGTCGGTGGCAGTGAACGTATTAATCCTACTAGTATTATAAATGTGTAAGTTTGGATGTTTGTGCCTCAATGACGCAAAAACGGCTGAAGGTATTTGGATACAAGATTTGGTTGAAATTTGGTACACATAGTTCATATCCCGGAATAACACATAGGCTACTTTTTATCCCAGTAAATGGCATGGCTTAATGGGGACTGAGGAGGAAGTGGAAATTCAGAGCCGCTGCTGTCTGAGCGCTAAAGTTTCAGAAGTTCCAGGAGAGCAGAAGCATGTCGAAGTACTTACGGGGCTGGAATTGTGAGCGGTCAAGATTCACAAGTACCAGGAAGAACAAGTTAATGCAGCTTGAGAGTAACCTAACCCCGAAGCAGGCGAATCATCGACGACAACAACACGCTCAACATGTGGTGTCCCAGCGAGCTGCTGAGATGAAGAGAGTATGATAACACATTTTTAATTTCTCTCTGGAGCCAGCTCTAAAGTTCACGCAGACGAAGTCGCGGGCAGCAGCTAGTATCAATTTAAGTTAGGTAGCAAGTTTGGAAGAAGATAGGGAAGGCCTTTGCCCAGCAGTGGGAAACAAGCGCAGGCTAACAAAACAAAATAGGTAGCAAGTAACATCGCAGCATCATCCATCCTTCGTCATTTCATTTATTTACCTTGCCATCTTCAATTCTGTTCATAATTTTCTTAATATCCAAGGGTTTCTTGATAACGTCATAATAATCTGGCAGCTCGCGGCGTGAAGGAAGTTTCATAAACGGCTCAGATAAGACACGTCCAGCCCTGAAAAATTACATTACGAGTATGTTGTAAACACTATTGGATCCAATAGGATAGTATCGCTAAATACGTATACCGATTAAATACACTATATTTCACTTACTCATCTGCATAATCAATTACTTTCTTCATTATGTTCTTCCATCGCTTCTTTTGCTGATTAATTTCTGTTTTACTCTTCTTTTTAGATGAACACGGAGTTTCTTCTTCATCAGATTCTTCTTGGCGGCTGTAAAAAAATACACATGTTTATTTTATAAATATAATACTAGCTTTTGCCCGCGACTTCGTACGCGCATATCCCGTTTTTTTTCCGTTCCTTTAGGAATTTCGGGACGAATTCTACACCTAAACCTTCCTCATGAATAATCCCATCCAATGGTGAAAACCGCATGAAAATCTGTTAAGTAGTTTTAAGTTTATCGCGAACGGACAGACGCGGCGAGGGACTTTGTTTCATAATATATAGTGATGTGATTTTACGATTGCATTTTATGGCTTTAAAACTGACTCGCATATCGATACTCGATAAATGTCTAATTGACTTCATAGCCATTAAGAATAAAGAGAGTTTCAAAATTACAGCTGTTACCGGTCAGAGCTATAGAAGAAGTGGACCGTATGTTTGGTCAGCGTATCTTACCGTCGCTTTCGTCCCTTCTTCCGCTTCTTGTCGAGAACTTCGTCGTCGTCGTCTTCCTCCTCCTCCTCTTCAAACTCCTCGTCGATGGCCTTGAGCCACTCCTTCTCGGTGAGCGAGTCGGTGTAGTCGACCTCCTTGCGCTGCCGCGAGCCGCGCCCGAGCGTCTCGTCCTCGTCCAGGTAGTTCCAGCCCTGACCCTAATCGTGTAAACGTTGTTTTAACTATGGCTGAGTCAGATTTATTCCTATGCCATTGACAGCGATGTAGATGAATTTTTTGATGCCCAATGATTTATTTTCTATAATTATAATGTTTCTACATAAATTTGTGATTATTAGTCTTGTTGTATAAAAGTATTAATTTAAGGTACTTGTACATAATATATTGTTTGACCTTCTTATGGGTGATTCTGATTATAGCACTCCAAACTACTTGAGTAATTATTATAAAATTAGACATTCCCTATCAATGCAGAAACCTACAATTGGACCATGAGGAACACTCATAGAGACAGAAGAAACATGACAATTAAAACCCGGGATTTTAAAAACATGAACTGGACTTTGAGTATAGTTACAAATGATTAATTTGAAGAATCAAAAGAAGAAAGATTTGTGCGAAAACAAAGCTATTTAATTTAACAGTTTTAGTAGGTACGGAACTCTAAAAACATAATAAGATTCTTCAATATAATAGTTTTGCTCAAATGTATTCAAACCGCAATAAGTAATTTGCAATTTCTTAAATCCCGGGATACAATCGTCATGTTTATGATTCCGGGATTTTAGAGGAGGTATTATCAGCTCTATGTTATTTACTTCCACGAACATTAGGTAAATATAGTCTACCTATTCCAATCTCTGTTAATGACCATAACATAAAATAAAATTGTTAATGAAAGAATGCGATGCTCGTAATAGGTGTCCCTAGTAAGCAAACTAAAAGTGGGTACTCACCGGTGTTACGGGGCGTATGCAACATGTTACAAAGCGAGCATTCGTGCAGTCTGTACTTGGAAACGAGCACGACCATGATGCATATGTGTTTTGTTTTACACGGATTTTAGGACACGCCGTAACATAAACATACTCGCTGCGAATGTTACATTACGGCCCGTAACACCGGTCAGTACCCAGCTTAACCTTGAACGCCAGAGCATAAACGCATCGGCGTGCCCCCGACGCAAAGCCACAAAATCGCCGTTCTTTTTGTCACATATATGTGACGTTTAGCGTACAGGGCACGCGCTTGCTTGTCGTGTATACGTGACAATGGCGTTTAAAAGTTTAATAGTAAGACTTACCTTGTTGCAAACAACCTCATCTTCATGTTTGACGAGCCAGTCAGGCAGCTCCGACTCCTCAATGAGTCTTGATTGCGTCTCAGTCTTCTTGCGCTCAATGTCGATCTGTTTAAATATCTCGAGTTCTTCCTCTGAACGCGCAATCATCTCGTTTATGAGATCGTCATCTGGTAGCTCGTTCTCTTCCTACAAATTAAAATGTACATGTTCCATTCATGTAAAACGGTAAACAATTTAAGATCATTCAATATTTCATTGAAATATTATTTCTGTGAATAATGCTTTTTGTGACTGAAATATTATTACCTCTTCATCATCTCCATCTTGATGCAGGATACTCTGAAGGAACTGCTGACGCTCCGAGCCTGTTGACTTTTGATCGAACATACCAGCTTGGATGACTTTCTCATCCATGTTGAGCTTGTACCTTTAACAAGAGAGGTGTTTAAAAAAAAAACAATTTTATATCGTTACAATTTTGTGAATGAATTTTATATTGGTAGTACAAAACGTTACCTAGCTGCTGCTAGAATTCTCTCTTCCACGGAGTTGACCGTCATCAGCCTGAGCACTCGCACCTCGTTACGTTGTCCGATACGATGCGCACGATCTTGCGCTTGGAGATCCTGTTACAATCAGGAACACAATTAAATACCTTCTATAGTATTTTGCATGCTTTTATTTCAAGTCAACAACGTTTTCAATACAGTACCTGATGTGGATTCCAGTCGGAATCGAATATGATGACGGTGTCAGCGCTCTGCAGATTGAGACCGAGACCACCGGCGCGCGTCGACAGCAAGAAGATGAAGTAGTCGGAGCCCACGTCGTTGAACTTCTTCAGTAGCTCTCCGCGGTCCTCCGCCTTCGTCATACCGTCCAACCTTTGACACAAGTATTATGTAGCTGAGTCAGGAAGCATTGGAAGTACGGCTTTATTCAACGGCAAAAATAATGCACTTAAATCGGTGTCTCAGAAACGAATGACGTGAAATCTTGTTTACGTTAAGTAGATACATACCACTATAATGTATACTTGCTAAAACTGTTCAGAATCTTACCTCAGATATTGGAAAGCCCTCCATGAAAGGTAATCTTCTATGATGGTCATGCACTGGGTCATTTGACAGAACACTAATACTCTGTGTCCTGTTTGCTTGAGCTTCGGTAAGATTCGATCCAAGAGTTCAAATTTACCAGATACTCGGTATAGGTCGGGCCTGTGAACAAAAATAAACATTTAAAATTCTTTAGATTTTAGTTAAATAGTGTCTATGGTATTTTCTGATATGTAAGCTGATATAATTTTATTAGCCTCCATAGAAAGCAGTGAATTGTACGACGAGTACGAAAGAATAGCGTTATATGCGCAAGACATGGCTTACTCGTGAATAACTCACCCAGAAACAACTCCGCCGCCGGTACCGATGTGGTCGCAGAACTTCTCCTCGATGTGTTGGAACATGAAGGGATGGTTGCAGAGCTTACGCAGTTGTACGATGGTGTTCATCAAAGCTTTGGCACCGCCCTTGCCCTTGTTTCCTTTTTCTGATCCATCGGTGAGCAGGACTCCCTTAGACTGCATGTGCCTATGAAATAAAGACTGGTTTGAAACAGGATTTGCGACATTGGCCGCTTCTGTTAACAGCATACTGAAATAATAGGATTCGACACTGAGAAGTTAGAACTGTTACATTAGAGATTTTCGCGTTTTAAGAGACATTAAATTTATAGTACAAGTATCGTTCCCTGGCTGTGTGTTCACTTACTTGTACAGCACTCGCTGCAGGCCGCTCATGTCGCACTTGATGATGTACTCCACCTTGTCCGGCAGCTGACTCTCCACCTCCTTCTTGAGCCTTCGCAGCAAGAACGGTCGCAGCACTTTGTGCAGACGACGGATGATAAGGATCGTCTCTTCCTCGTTCAGTTCCACCTAGTAACATAAGCGATTTATGTTATTCGTGATCATATTTTTTTACTTTCCGTTATTCTAAAGAAACTTCTAGGCTTCATCAATACGCTTAGTTGCAATTATAGAGTTCGCGTGCCAAAGGAAAACTGTAATAAAACTCGGTTTATTATTGTTATACGAGTTTTTCTTGTCTACAGTAGTCTTGTGTAGTTCGCGGACGAACTAGTTCGTAAAAGCGCTAACACAGGCGAACTACGCGAACTAGGTTACAGATCCGCCGCTCTTTAGATTGTTAGTTCCTTCGAAATGACCGACCTAATAGTAAAGCGAGAGTGAGCGGGAGCGCCGAGCTACCCTTAACTTGCGTCGCCGCTCACTTACTCATTCATCTTTCAATGGTATGCAAAATCCAAGTTATTATTTACACAATTAAAATAAACACGTCATTAAGTATATTTTATAAGCAATTTTCTATTTTGAACTAATAAATCAATTAAAATAATATGACTACAACGTACGTGACGTAAAAAATAACGGCAAAATAGCTACTTTAAAAACAAAGGAACGCGCGCAGCAGCGAACTGTAAAGAACACGAACGTCTTGCTCTCAGCTTACTAGCTCAGTCAGCTCCCGTCTCGAAACATTGAGTTGGAAACTGATGAACTTAAAGAGCGAACTAATTCGCCAAGGAGCTGCGAACTAAATTGAGCGCTCCCGGTCGCGAACTACTATGCGCAAGTCTAGTCTACAGGTCCTGATGATATTACGTATATTGAAACAAAGAGTACGATGTTCATCACCAATCATTGAGGGTCTCCTATTCTATTCAAAGTTATAAAAGCGTAAGAATAAAAATAAATCTCACCTTTTCACCAGTAGTAGCGAAAGGGGCATTGAACCACTGTTCGAAAGTGGAGCAACTCTTGAAAATAGACGGCAGGAGAAAGTTCAGGAGCGCCCACAGTTCGGGCAGCTTGTTCTGCAGCGGAGTGCCAGTCAGCAGCAAGCGATGCGGCGCGATGTAGTGCGTGTTCAGCACTTGTGTCAGCTTGCAGTGGTGGTTCTTCATGCGGTGACCTTCGTCGATTATCATGTACTTCCATTGCACCTGAGGGATAGTGAGTAAAGATTATGACGTCATAGTGGTAACTACTGTTTAATATGTTCGTCTATTGAGTCATGCTTCCAACTTTGATTAATCTTACTACTATTACATATGTGAATGTTTGGATGGATGATAGTTACAAATATCACGCCAGAACGGCTGTAGGGATCTCGATAAAATTTGGACCAGAGATAGAATCTATTCCAAAATAGCACATAGGCTACTTCTTTGTTACTAAATATGTTGTTCTTTGATTGAAGAAAAAAATCAAAAACCATTGCAGAAGACACCTTGTTAACGTTTGATTCAGCTGTCTCTGGCTGAATGAAACTTTGAATCACAATCGCCCTTACCTTAGCCAGTACAGCCTTGTCCTTGATGACGTATTCGTAGGTGGTGAGGAGCACGTTGAACTTGGTGGAGCGCATCTGTGTCTGCACCAGGCGCCGCGACTGCGGCGAGCCCTTGTACGACACCACCGTCACTGTGGGCGCCCACTTCTCGAACTCGAGCACCCAGTTGGACAGTGTACTGAAAATAATAACTTCATTGTAAAAACTGCCTTGAAAAGATATCTCGTGTAATCCGATCAATGTTTAGACATTAATTACCTTTTTTGGAAGAGAAGTACAAATTGATGTTCAGGCGAAATAAAGGTATACCTGAGTGAGTCTACGTAATCCTTCAAGGATACGGGCTTTTGCTTTATTAACCTCGTGAACGCCAGAGCATAAACGCATCGGCGTACCCCCGACGCCAAGCCGCAAATTCGCCGTATGTTTTGTCACATATTTGTGACGTTTGGCATAAAAGGCACGCGCTTGCTTGTCACGTATATGTGACAATAGCATTTAAAAGGTTAAGGAGGTTGTAATGTTATGGACAACATTTTTTTAGATCGTAAATTAAATCTTACTTTAGGCACACCAAAAAAAAACGAATCTCCTTACCTAAGTGGCACAATAATGAGGAAGGGCCCATTTACTTTCTTCTTTTCCATCAGATAGGTGACCAGCGCAATAGTTTGAATGGTCTTACCGAGACCCATCTCATCGGCCAGAATACCGTTCAGATTGTTATTGAACAGAGACACCAGCCATTCCAGACCCTATAAAGTTAATAAAAACATTTTATTATGTAAAAAATAACCAAAACAATTTAAAGGCGCTAATAATAGTTTCATCGAAACTGTACCTTGATTTGATATTCCTTCAGTTTTCCGTTAACCAAAATGTTAGCTTGTTCGGTGACAGACTCGTGGACTGTGTGGGCAATGCTGAAAAAAAAAACAACGATTTATTATTTACAATTAACACTCAGCTATATTATTATAATAAAAGCAAAGGGTTGAGTGAACCGAGGAATCATCTAATCTTGTACAAAGCGTACATACCTGTAGTAGGTCTGTTCTTCTGTCTTGTACTCGTCGTCCTCGACCTTGGCCTTCTTGATCATTTCCCGCGCTTTCTCCTCATCAGTCTTCTCTTTGTCACTCCTCTCGTCTCTGTGGCCTCGCCTCTTTTCTGTAATCGAAATGTGTTTCTTTGGTGGATGTTTTTTTTTTCACTTACAATACTCAATACTCAATTCATTATTGCATTCCACAATTTAGGCTTAGGTGGTAAACATTTGCCAAAAGAAACAATCATGGACCCTGTCAGGCACAGCAAAAGGCAAAAGAATGATATGTGGAGATGAGGACTTATCTTATAATATAACGTATTCTAAAAACATTTCATTTTATACTTTGAGTTTTGTAAGAATTTATCATATAAATATTTGTTGGTTCAATAACGTAAATGTTCGTATTCGTTCTTGACCGTTTTGTTTACTATTGTTAATACTATATTTTGTATGTGTTTGTAACAAAACAAAAGACGGTCTGGTGCCATTAAATTTTTTATAGGGACCAAAAACGAAAACATAAACTAGCGGTGGTATGTTAAGGGTTACTAGCACTTTACATTGGAGAACCAGAGAAGGGATGTGCTAAAAATGAATGAATACAAACAAATCTGATTGGTTGGTGGAATAGGTCGCCGTTTACATCATCATCTGCCTAGCCTTTTCCCAATTATATTGGGGTCGGCTTCCATTCAAACCGGATTCAGCTGAATACCAGTATTTTACGTGAACCCATTAACAGGGTAACATGGTACTCCTTGGTAAGACTGACTAGTGTCAGATTTTCTGGCTTCTGACTATCTGTAACGACTGCCAAAGATCTACCTGTCCTGTCTATCTGTCTATAGGTCGCCGTTTACCTAGGTAGGTTAATATAAATATTTTGTTTTCGAGACCTTTCTTACCGTCATCGTCTTGGCTGTCATCGCCCGAGTCCTCGGAATCGGACAGCACCTCCCAGCCGGGATGCGTCTCCATCCAGTCCTTCAGTTGAGACAACAGCGGCGCTTCATCTCCTCTCAGTATCTACAAGGTAAACCATTATAAAAATGACTGATACTAAATCAATCAAAAACATGCGGATGTTAAATTATAGGTCATCCCATCTGTAGAGACTGCTATTATGAATGGTCTTGTTGCATATTTACAAGACAAAAGATTTTTTTGCTATTTGTGACTTTTCTAGAGCTCAAAACGCAGTTGGTCCGCAAGACTTTTTTATCAACAGGATTAGTTGTTATGAAAACCTTTTTGTGTAAATTGCTCATTTTCTGGCTAAATGTATTTTTCTTCAAATCATTTAATGCAGTTAGAAATTACTCAAAAAGTCAAGAACTCTCCTAAGAACGTTTTCCAATCTGCAACAGCATCCCATAATTTTTGCAAAAATAGTTTTTTTTTTAATATTTGGCACCAATTATGTCACAATGTTCTCCATAAAAAAATCAATGTATGGTATAATAATAATTGTAGTCACCTCGCCGGTCTTGGGATCCATGACGTTGACGCGCGAGTCGGACGTCTGCGAGCTGTCGTCCATGGCATCGATCTCGCCGCCCTCCAACAGCTTCTTCTTTCTGGACTTCTGCATTTGCATAATAAACTATTTCAATTTAACTTATAGAATTCTTTTGAATCCAGTCCGGCGTCCCAACCTAAACCTAACATAGGGGAAACATTCACAAAATATATCACAATACCACTCTTCTTTCTTTTTTAAAGTTACTAGATGGCAATGAAGTCGCCGGCCGATCTTGAAAAGATATCTTTAACAAAATTTGCATCACCAAAAGTATTGGAGATGCGTTCTCATCTAGCTGATTTTTCTCATGTGTTTTGAAATCAACAGGATCTAGATTCCAGATCAATCAAAATTCAGAAACACAGCAACTCAAAATTTTCTGTACAAGATTGGAAGAGAAAGAAAGAGTGGTATATGTCTACATGTACAGCATGTTCTAAAACCAACCCTTTTCCTGCGCTCCTCCTCCTGTTGCTTCTTACGTTGCTCCTGCTTGTGCTGCTTGACCATCTCCGTGAGGCTGGCGATGTACTCGTCAGTCTGCGACAGAAGGAACGCCAGACGCTTGTCTTTCTTCTGATCAATGAGCTTACGGTAACCCTCTTCATCCTCCGCCATCAAACTAGGATAAATAATTATAACATATTGATTAGTTTCATTTGAAAAAGTAAACCTCGTGGAGTAAGTTAAGTGACAATTTCGTTGGCAAAGTTGTACCAAAGGAGCAACTCTCTTAGTTCTTGAATTTCAAGGTTGAGGGTAGTTGAAGTAATATTACTCTTTCATAAATTCTATTTACCCCTTCTGTTTTAAACCTATACATAGTACAGAAGCCAGCACATCAAACTACAATAATCTGTCAAATTTCATGAATAGATTTTCAACTTTATCACTAAAGTATTAGGGTTCAAGGTTGATTGGGAAAATTTGAGTTTCGGGTAGCTTGATGTGCTGGCGTCTGTACATAGTTTTCTACATCCCAGAAGCTGTCAGTTCAACAAGAACAAGTTATCAACAAAAAGGTTATCTCACCGTCTCATACGCTCCTTCTCAATACGTTCTTGTTCCTTCTTTTGTTCGCGCTCGGCGTTGGCGTGGTGGTTCATGATGGCTTTGTTCATGCGCGATAACTTAGCGACATTATTGCGGTGGTACTCCTTGAAGTCCTTGGCTGAAAAAGACAGTGGAGTTTAGTAAGATAATGAAAGTTTGTATCCGTTAGAGTGAGTTATTTTTCCCGTTTCCCTTTTCCTTTAGAAAAAGTTGGAGAAACTAGCAAAGGCCAACTTTTTCCATTTCCCGAGCCGGGAGGTCACCATTCACGGTAGCACGGTTGTTTTAATACCCCGATGATTACAACTTCAGTGGTATTTTGTCGAGAAGAGACCCAAAAATAACTTGAACTATAAGTCTCTTTGATAATGTCATAAAAACCACAAGAGTGCACTCAATTGCAGCACGAGTGAGCCTCATCAATCATCCGTTCTGCGAGCAATGTGCCCTGCCCACTGCCACTTCAGCAAGTTCTGAAGTGGCGACCGCCTACCGGAAGACGCTGCGTTGGAAGGCCTCCCATAAGGTGGACCGATGACCTGGTGAGGGTCGCGGGTAGCCGATGGATGCGAGACGCACAGGACCGGTTGTTGTGGCGACACTTGGGGGAGGCCTATGTCCAGCAGTGGACGTCTTTCGGCTGATATGATGATGATGATGATGAATACAACTTATAGGCTCATGGGTGTTACATGGGACTTGACAAATATGTAGTGACGTAGGGGGCAGAACAGTAAAGGTGCACATACTACTTGCCTAGCCTTTCGGGGCATAACGTCTATCATGTTATATAGTAAATATGGTGACTGACCATGTTGCAGCACGGTCTGCAGGAACTCCTGGTGCTTCTGGCGCCGCTTCCGCTCGGCCTCCAGCTTCTGCTGCTTCTCCAGCTTCTCAGTGGCGCGCGCCTCGCGCAGGCCCTGGCGCTTGGTGCGCTTGTACGCCTTGATGTTCACCGCCGTCTCCAGCGTCGTGTCGCGCCGGACTTGGCCCAGGATCTGTTCGTTGTCGCAACTTAGATACACCGGGACTATTTTTGTTTTCTCGGCAACAGAACGCGTGGTGATGCGCAATAAATGTACATGGGTCATTGTCAAATTTTGAGCAGGTTTTAACAGAAACTGTGAATATTTATAATATGATGAAAACTGTACGAATTATTAAAAAAATATAAGCACAGTATAAAACTATTCTTTGTTCGTTTTTTTTTTTCATTTCCAGATTTTTATAGCATGGGGTGAGAAAAAAGTGAACAACTTAGTTACTGTCTGAATTTTCTATGCCGATTATATAATCATTACCACTCTGTTACTCACAAAAACTGAAAATAAAATATTTTAGAGCATTCATTGTAACGAGATATCGTCAGAGTACCTTGCAAGAAAAAAATAATTACAACAACATATTGCAATATCTTTTATATTGATATACTCAAAGAAATTATGAGAATGACCCATATTTATAACACAATATGCGGAATGTCACCTAGCTTACCTCAGAACGTAATTGTTTCTGGAAGTTGAGAACTCGAAGAGCCCTGAGCTCGATCTGTGCTTGCAAGCGGAGGTCATCTGCCATATTGGCTGGCAGGTTTGATAGCATCTCGATGCGATGGGCGATGCGCGCTGCTATCCTATTAATATAAAAAAGTCATAATAATGCACTCTTTGAGAATCCAATAGAGTATTTGACAAAAAAATCTAATTAGTCCGTCAGAAGACTTCCAAAAAATATTGAACACGTATTTTTTCTTTTATCACGTAAACAAAAAATGAAGACGATACTGTGCGTTGAAAACTCGTGTGACGTCACTTACCAGTACACTTTTTACTGGAAAGTGACGTTACAAGCACACACTCCTTCTTTCCCTCCTCCATCTTTGTATTTGATAAAATAAGAAATACGTACCCAATATTTTTCTAACTGACGGACTAAATCATAATTTCAGATCGATTCAGAAAATAGTAAGGCTTTATGAAACGACTTACCTATTCTCTCTTTCATTCAAGATCTGGAGAGGATCAATGCCCACTGGCTTTGGCATGCTAGTTATACGATTCTGTTTCGCTCCTGGTATTGGTACGCCCGGCTGCGGAAAATATTTTAAGTAATTTAGATGAAATATTGTATTATTTAAAAATATGTAATTTAAGCCTTTTTAAACTGTTCCAAGGAACCAAAATGTAAAACAGGGTGACATAGTTCCGGGGGTTGAAACCACAATGATGTCGTTTACTCAAGTTTTAACAAGCGAACGAACGCCAGCGAGTGGGAATCGCAAGCATTCGTTCGCTTGTTAATACTTCGGTAATCAACATCATTGAGAGAGATCGTTCGTTTTGTCTATAGGTACCTACCAGAGATGCGATTAGTACTAAGCATAGAGTTTTTTTGGATCATTTCATTTGATTTATTACTTGCATGAAAGATATTTATATAAAAATTGGAACTAAATAATCAGACTATATACTTTTTACAAGAATAAAACAGCAGGAGGTGATTTGTACATACACTCTATATTGTTCCCTTCATCTGAGCTTTGCTTTTGCAATTCCCATATTATTTCTGGTATTAGCCAAACAGATTTTCTGTTCAAATAACGGTGTTACCTGATGTTGCGGCTGCGAACCCGGAGCTTGAGGGCGCAGCGGCGCGGGGCCCCGCATCGGCGGCCCGCCGCTCATCGGCTGCAAGTGAGATATACACATTTGATATGAAGGCACAACACACATTCACATAAATGATGCATTTAGTGATTTGCGGTGCAAGACAGCCTATTATTACAAACTTTTACAGAATAGACCGAAAAACTTTTCACGTAAAAAATAATATGCAACCAACATGGTTGAGCGAAAGCGCCGAATTTACTGGGTGTGATAGCTTTTTACCCCACATATAATGTGGATTGGTTGATTCCGTGCCCCAGAAAGTACGTTATGCCGTTGGTCCCGGCTGCCATTTGTAGGTCCTTCACCGTTGCCAGGGTTGCGGAATTTGTTCGAAAGAGTCACCGCGGCCCTGGAAAGCAAAGGGCTTTAGAAGGAACACGGATGGGTTTTAGTCAGTAAGAGTCTGACACGCCCTTCCGCTCCACCCAGAGCGGAAGAAGTCATTTGATGATTTCCCATCCTTAAAAAAAAAAAAAAGGTCCTTCACCGTCGTTACGTGGACACATGCAACGACGGTACAAAAGTCAAAAGTCAAAAAGTCAAAAACGTTTATTTCAATTAGGCCATTAAACGGCACTTTTGAACGTCAGCATTTACAGTTCAGTAAAATATATTAATAAAGTGACTCTACTGTCCATTCGGAAAGGTAGAATCTTATGGAGAAGAACGGACAAGAAATTTATTTATTATGTGAGGACGATACACCCAGAGTATGCTACTTATAAGAACAAAGTATAACCAGCAGAGGTACTTATTCCTTTTCTAAAAAAAAAATGTCGGTAAATGGTACTCACATATTTACAGATAATCTTAATAACCATTAATTAAACAGAAAATAAAAACACAAAAAAGAAACAGTATACCTATCTATAAAGTTAATTCATAAATCAACCAGTTTGATTTTGTCTACACCCTTGATTGTCCTATGGAGCAGGACCAGTATGTTTCCAAGCATTCTTATCCTGAATGTAATCTTCTAATTTGTAATATGCTTGTTTACAAAGTGTACTTTTAACATAAGTTTTAAATTTTCTTTCATTTAGTTCTAATATGTCAGAAGGTATTTTGTTGTAACATTTTGTTCACAACCAAAGGGTACCGGGTCACCCAGTATCTGGGTTGTGGAGCTCAGATAAGTAGTCACTCCATGTAAAACACTGGTATTCATTTGCGTCCGGTTAAACTAGAAGTCAACCTCAAAATAGTTTGGAAAAGGCTAGATAGATGATGATCAGGTGGGTTGGCTGAGCGCGAGTACAATCTGATAATGTGAATGAAGATGTCTCCAAACCTACCGGGTTAACTAACGGTGGAGTCAGCTGCGTCGGTGGAGCCATCTGACCGGTCATGGGCAGCGGCGTGGGAGGGGCGCCGCCGCCACCGCGCGCCGGGTCACCCGCCGCGCTGCCTGCGCCCGCCTTGCCGCCCGTGGCACCCGCAGGCGCGCCCCCCGAGCCCTGCCCCTCGTAGGGCGGCTGCGCGGGCGGCGTGGGGCACTCCGGCGGCGCCTCGCCGGTCCGCTTGCCGGCGGCCATCATTGCTATCTGCTGTGACAGCGCCTGGTTTCGCGCGAGACTCCGGTACGCTGTTATTTGTGCCCTAAATTAAATTGTTTATGGTTTAGAAAGAAAGAATGAGAAAAACTAACCGGTAGAAAGTTATTTTTGAGTAGCATAATACTTACTTCAGCTGGCAGAGCTGATTGTTGCTGAACAATCCCTTGCCGGGATCTTGGGGGTTCGAACGCGCTCTTAGAGCTAGCAATTGCGAAAATCTCGGGTCCTCTTGTAGCCCTTTTTCTTCCATAGAATCAATAGTCCGTTGAATTGCGTGTAAATTATCAGGGCCGGGCGCCGGCAGCGAGCCCTGCATAGGGGACGAAGCAGGGGGAGCGCCGTTTGCCGAGGAAGTGCTCGGCGGAGGCTGGCCGTGCGGGGGCGTCTGTGCGGCCGGCGGGTGTGGCGGCGCGCCCGGCTGCGGGGCCGCGGCCGGCGCGCCCGACGGGGACGAGGCGGGGCCGGTGGCGCCGTAGCCGGGCGAGGCAGCGTGCGGCGGCGGACCTTGGCCAGGCATCATGGCGTGGTGCGGCGCCAGGTGCCCGGGCGCGCCCTGCGGCATGCCCTGCGGGTGCACGCCGTGCGGCGGGGGGCCCGGCAGCGGCAGTGGGCCGCCAGGCGCGCCCGGTGGACCCTGCGGCCCATTGCCCGGAGGCGGTCCTCCTCCCATAGGCATCGGGGCCTGTGTTAACAAATATTAATGAATTATTTAAGAGTGTGACGACGACACTTCGTTTTTATCTGACTCGTGATTATGAACACTGTCACTTCTCGTGCTGGCTGGTTGGTCTACACCTAAACATAACGTGACTTGTGTATCAAAGTAAACTAAATATTAATCATTGTGTTTTGTGCCATAGCCTTCCTGAATAAGCCATAAAGCCAAATAATATTATTATGTCGAGTGTTTTAGTTATTTATTTTTGCATATTAGTATCACAAATAGCATGTCGTTTCAATGATGATTATACATTATATGAAGTGACAGCATTTAACTATCGAGAAAGAGCCCTCTTATATTTTCTTTATGTAAGAAATGATAACATAGTGTTTCTTAATGGAATTACTAATCAAGCTGCTTTGCCTATGGATATCGTCGTTGATGGATGCTGCACTAAATTTTTTGAAGACAAAATGAGAGATAATGACATAGAATATGTTAAGTTACCAAAAGAAAACTTGTAAGTTAGCATTTTTTAGATACATTGTAGATTGTAGTATAACCATTGACTTAAAAGTATGGACAGGGCGGACAGCATCTTCGAGGTCGGGTGCGCGAGAGATGGTGAACGCGTATATTTTTAATTCAGAAGGCCCTATCTTAACTATTTAAATCGATGAGTAGAAATAATTATTAATTAAATTACAAATAAAATATGAGATGTGCAATATTGTGCAGGCCTACTCTGAGATAATAATATTATTATTTAATAGGATGGCAAACAAATTGGACCGCATCATTAAAACACCTTCATATTCCTATGCCCATGTGCCTAATTTAACTGCCGAATTTCATCGCTGGGAAACACTCATGTTTTGGGTTGAATCCAAACTGCTTAAATTTCCAATTTTAAGTAAAATCCAAATAGCAAAATCATTCGAAAAAAGAGAAATATTTGTGTTAAAGATATCTACAGGAAGAAAGAACATAGCTGTATTTCTTCTGGGGGGTGAAGAAGGAAGGGACTGGTTAACTCCAGCAATACTTTTAAATTTTGTTAGTTACATTTTAGAACAGAAACTACATCTTGAGCAATTGATAAAACATTATGATTTTTACATTCTACCAATCTTGAATCCTGATGGATATGAATTTAGTATGACAAAGGTAATTGATTTGACTCATATTGCTTTCCTTATTTCATTAGTTATTGGCAAACGTAATGTTAACTTGACATCACTCCACAGGATCGTTACTGGGCACAAAATAGAAAACTGTATTTTACAAAAAAAATGTGTCCAAAAAATGAATCAACTGTTGGTATAAACATAGACAGAAACTGGTTTCTCAACAAAGAAGTAGGTAAGTATATTTGTTTATCCTAACTTATTTTATGAATGCAAAAGTGAGTTTGTTTGTTACACTTTCACACCTAAATCGCTGCACCGAATTTAATTAAATTTTGATGCAGAGATAGATGGGACCTTGATGGTTTTAGGCTACAATTTCATAAACTAAAGTAATATTAATATAAAATAACCAGAAATCATTCCTGAGGAGTTGTGTTATAGTTTGCTCGTCCAGATCTTTAAACAACACAAAAGTGATGCATTGGAGTGCAACTATAGAGGAATAAAGCTAATGTCTGCTAATGTGTGAGAGAAAGGTGTGAGCAATGCACAGCTGATGCACTACAGTCTACTAGTATCAGTTAAGATCAGCCTTTAGTGGGCACTACTAGCTTGTGTGATGCTAAAATTGCATTACAGGTAGCTGATGTAGGAGAAGATAATGTGGAGCAACATTAAGCTTGAAAATCAAAAGTGACTGAAAATTCGAAAGAATCATTTATTTAATACCATGTGATGAAAAGATGAGGGATGAAATGCATGTATGTGACTAAATGAGTGATTAATATAAATGAGGATTGATGGATAGAGGCCAAAATAAAATGAATTACAGCTGGCAGGACAGACTAGGAAAAGAAAATGTGTTGTGTCAAACCCAAGTAACATGTACAGGTGTTGGAAGATGATGAGTTGTCAGTAGTTCATCATCTTCCATTCATTGTAAGTTTGTTAGTGTAGCTACTAGACTACAAAACTTAGAACTTGTACTATGCACATTTTGAATGTAAATATATTGTTTTAAATTATTAGTAAGAAATGAAGAATGTGATCCAGTTTATTCTGGTGTTAAATCATTATCTGAGCAAGAAACTGCAAGTTTGGCTAAGTTTTTGGATAGCATAGCTCTTCAAATGTTGGCATTCATCAATTTGAGAAGTTTTGAATACCTAATAACTATACCATATGGATATGATCATGAAACCTGTAATAATTACCCTGTATTGGTAAGCATTTTTAATAAAATATTTACACAATCAGAAATTATATGATGATTACAATGATACTTAATCAAAAAATGTGAATGACTTTCATGACTTTATTTTCCATTACTTAATTCCAAAACAAGTCTTACTCTAATTAACTAAGTTCAATGGTACAGCTATTAGAGGGATGGGACAGCAATAGGGCAGTATTTGAATCCTTTGGGTAGGAAACCTTAAAAAAACTGATGACTAACTCAAGTAGAGTTTTATATGACATGTACTTAGTATGTTCATTTATTAATTTTCAGTATGACATACTATCATCTGTGCGTGATAGAGTTGTAGAAGAGCACAATAAAAGCTTTTTCTATGGCACTAATGCCCATTATTTATGTGAGTACTATTTTGTTTAACACTACTGGAAAAAATATGTAATAGCATAATTCCAAAGAAGAAGGAACGATTAGCCGATATACAGGAATCCTAGTAGGTATTTCCCAATATTGGGTGAATTTTTCAAGTGTGCGTGGATGGCCAAATGCGTGGGGGGTCTATGCCACAAAGGTTCTATTACCTTTATAAAGTTATTTGTTAAAAATGTGCGCTTTCCTTTAGTTTGCTTTACTTCCCAGAATTTGATCCTTATTAGCAACACATTTGGATGGTGTTATAATACAGGGTGTTTTGTTTTTCAAAATCAACCTATTCAATTCCTGGCTAGGAATATCGATTTGTTAATAAACCAGCAGTTTTCGTTTTCATTGAAATCGGGCTCGAGACTCCTTTCAGTGTTTTTCAATATTCCTCACAGTTTCAGATTTGGTCATCCACGCACACTTGAAAAATTCACCTGTATATCATTTATTTGAACAGGATTAACATATTATTGCGCTATAATAACTACATACGTTTTAGAGCCTCTGGATGATATTTAATATCATTTTTTTAAGATGAAGACTGTAACAATGTCATTCGGAAGTATGCCATCTTTGAATGCCTACTTATTTTTATCACTTTTTTGAGAGACTTCTCTTTAAAGTACACTGGGATTATTTTGTATGGACCGTGTTCCTTCTTCTCTAAGACTAACATGAATTTGGAATTTATACTACCTATTATTGTGCAAGTCTAACAAGAATTACACAATATTATACAATGTTTTTGTCTTCAGATAACTTCACTGGTAATGTTGCTGATTGGGTCAAGTGGAAATTAAATACTCCCATAGTATACACAATGTACATGAAAGAAAATGATAAATTTTTTCCTAGTCCCAAAGATATACAACCACTGACAGAACAATTATCCACTATGATGAAGGAAATATTACTCTTGGCTAGCAGTGTGTATAGTCCACTATTCAACCACCAGATCAAACATTCCATTCAGTCCACAGTTATAATTATAAATATAGTATGTGCTGCAATGATATAAAATGTCCCATGTTGTCCTATTTGAAATACCTTAGATGCCATTCATAAAATAAAGCTAATTTTTGTTAACAAATTATCTTGTTTAAGCGATGTACGTAAGTGAGATGATTTTAGCTAGGTTGCACAAGGAAAGATTGAGGGTTATATTTAAGATAACTCCCAAGATTTCATAGAGCTAAATACTTAAGAAGTAACTCTACTTGGCGTGTAAAGTACAAGTCTCAAAATCATTGTAGTTCCCATATATAAGAATACAATATGCAACACCAATATAATAGTATGTATGTATGTATGTACCATGGGTTCCCAAACAATTTCAACCTTGTACCCACAAATATGTAAGTCTAGTTCTTGAAGAATGGAAAAGAAGATCATTTTGTCGCGCCCTTCTTTACTTTCTATACCAGGGTGCCGCTGCACATTTTTTGGAAACCTCTGGTATCTCTACTATAAAATAATTTGGCAAAATTTTTAAGAGGCTACTATCCAGGATCTTATTCAGGCAGTGAGGCAGTCACTGTTAAGAATTATTTGATGAAATATTTACCTGTCCTGGTGGCATATGTCCAAGTTGATGCTGCATGTATCCATGGGGTGGACCTTGTCCTGGCATGTTAGGATGTTGCGGTGCACCTGGGTGACCATTGGGTCCAGGAGGGTGAGCTCCTCCAGGACCCAATGGGTGACCCGGTGGTCCTTGCATATGTGGGCCCACCATATGAGGAGGCATTTGATGTCCACTTGGCGGCATGCCAGGATGCTGTTGAGGCACACCTGGGGGGCCATTAGAGTTAGACGAGATAGGATGCGCTGGACCTGACGGCGACATGTGATTGGGCATCGGAGGTTGTCCGCCACCCGATGGATGCGACGGCGGTGGTCCATTGACATGTTGCTGGTTATAAGGGCTGTGCGGAGATTGAGGCGGAGCCGGACTCTGAGTTGGTGGACCCATTGGGCTCGGCGCTTGCGGCGGCGGCATTGGGCTATTCTGAGGTGACGGACTAGCCATCTTTTCAAAACAATTATCACTGAATGCACATATCACATTGATCTAAACCAAACAGTTACACACGCTAACTCTGTGTTCTCAGAGAAAAGTTAATGTCAATGATAGTTCACACTAATTTAGTAAACTATCGCGAAGTTTTCACCCAGTTGATATAAATAAGAGTATCACATTTGTCCCTCTGAGCACTGATGACGATATTTTTCCAATTAAAACAGTAAAATAATAAAATACAACATCCCAATCAATGCAACTTCACATGCAATGTTGCCACCGAACAAATTTCACAGAAGCCCGGGGTGTAGTAGAAGGGTCTGTGTTTTACAGAACATTTTTGAGTTGCCATACCAAATCCTTAAACCGGCTCCACACATGTAGCATTTCCCAACAAAAGAAGGCTACTTTTATAGATCTATTTTGATTATTTCATTGATAAGTATCAATAAAAGATTATAATCGTTGATCTAGCAGACCGCAAAAATGTAATTGTATTTTTTAGACTAAAATCATTTGCGAAGCAAAACCTAACATCGTCGACATTGTAAACTCAACTAATCGGTACAGACGCCAGCACATCAAGCTACAAAAATCTTTCGTTTCTTAAATAGATTTCAACTTTATCGCTAAACCATTAGGTTGATTCCAAGGTTGATTGGGAAAATTTGACAGTTTAGGGTAGCTTGATGTGCTGGCAGACGCACCCAAGAAGCACCGGGAGAAATCTTAGTACAGACGTAGGTACTTAGATTTTTCCTTTTGTACAGGCCCTAGCACAGACAGACATATTGTTGTAGCTTGATTTGCTGACGTCTGTACATTGTTAACACCAATAAATTTATTTTAAAAAAAATCGACTACTAAAGACCCAAACAAATAGACAACAAACAGGGCAAGCTAAATAAAACCGTTAAATTAAACTTGTTGTTTTCCAAGAAAAATACAAACGAGCCTAAAATCACCCAGGATTCACAACATGGCACTGTGTTTTGAGATAGGGGGCCAACTTTTTCTTTTCTTTTTTTTTGCTAGGTTGACTTGCCCCTAAAACTCCGCTTGTCAAATATAATTTGATAATTTCTTTTTCTTTTCCGAGTCCTAACCTATTGAAATAACAAACAAAAAGTTTCATTGTACCATTCTGGCGGATCCATACTGCGTTGACAACTTTGAACAGCGTGACGTTCATAAGTCATACATAACCCAAGGAGGTGCCTTGTTTTGCACCCTCTCAAATCCTGGCAGACTTTAGTTGTAGTAGACGTTACTAGTCCAAGATGGATTACAAATATTATTTTAGTGCGATTATGGCGTAGTTGCAGGCAGGGACCGATATCGGTACTCGAAGAATACCGATAACAGTATCGATATCTGGGATAAATACTAGTATTTTATGTCAGTAATTTGAGTAGCGATATAAAATATCGATAAGAATATCAATACTCAGTACCGATATCAGGCTACAATGTGACGTCACAGAATCTTTATTGATGATTCCTAAGTAAATACATATTTATTACAGTCGCGAATCATATTTTGATCAAGATACAACCTGACACTGACCTGGAAATCGCAAAAACGCAAGAAAATTTAATAATATCGGTATTATATCGATACATAAGTACAGATATTTATAGCGATATTTTAGTATCGGTTTTCCAAATTATATCGGTATTCAGTCCCTGGTTTCAGGACGAATACCTAGCACAAAACGCAGTGTGGTTACGCCATCCATCATAATTAATTATTACCTATCTTTGCTTGCGCACTGTTGATAGTGCGTCAAGTTGACTGAACTTGACATTTGACAAATTGACAGTGACAAACAAAAATTAACAAGAAGAAATAATCGAATGCACATTGCACACAAAATGTGCCGAAAAGATTTCAAATTTCAAGAACTGGTTATCTTTTATTCAATAGTGTAGCTATCGATAAACAACGAAGAAATCATTATCCTATGAATCATATCATGAGGAGTTAGCCCAATCTTTAAGAACAAGAAACAAAGAAACCGGTTTGATACCGGCGGTAAAACATGGATGAAGATGAGGAATACACTGAAACTGCTTGGACCTACATAGCATTATGTGGTGAACCCACTTTATATGAAGGACTCCGATTTGCCAAGGATTTAATTATCGCTAATGTAACCCTGCGCCTAATCATACAGTTTGTACCGCTGCCTCATAACGTTCGCCATAGTTTAAGTTTAGTTATTGGAGGTTTTCTTTTGTATCATAACATTGGACCACCGTTTATTTGGACTGTGGGACTTACAACTGGTGCTTACATATTAATGATATTAGTATCATTTATTACAAAAAAATGGCGAGGACTTTTGATGTCTATATCTGTTATTGCGTTCTTGATGTTATGCGAACTTTATGTACTGAATCCTAAAATGTGGCAACAAATAAGAGGCATCCAAATGGTAGCAGCTATGAAGATTATTTCTGTGGCTATTGAACTTGACAGGGATTTATTCAAAAGAATGCTGAACCCAGTTGAATTTGGAGGGTACATTCTTTGTCCAGCGAATTGCATATTAGGCCCGTGGATATCATTTCATGCTTACAATCAATACCTAGAAGTTAAGTTCTTGTCTAAAAGATGGATTAAAATAATTGTGATAAATCTCTTTTTGTCCATGGTATTTTTGGTTTTATCTAACTGCATTGTCCCTTGGTATATTGATGATGAAATGCCCAAATGGTTAATAGCTTATAGAGATGCACAAGCTTTCAGAATGTCACACTATTTTGTGTCAAGCATGTCTATAGTATCAATGATAAGTGCAGGATTTGGACTAACAAATGATTGTCACTCTGAGGTTCATGTCACCAAACCATTTTTTATTGAATTGCCAAGATCTCTAGTCCAAGTGGTGATTTATTGGAATATTCCCATGCATCAGTGGTTGAAGAACTATGTTTTTAAAACTTGCCAGCCATATGGTCAATTTACTGCCATATTTATTACCTATGCTGTGTCATCATTGCTTCATGGGTTAAATTTCCAATTTTCAGCAGTTCTTCTCAGTATAGGGACATTCTCGTATGTTGAGTATAATCTACGCTACAAAGTAGCCTCAACCCTGGAGGTGTGTTGTTTAGCAAACCCTTGCAGTAAACAATGTGATCATAAGTATAAGAAGAACAGTATGCTTGCTATATTCACAAACACCATATTTTCTATCATCACTATCATTCACCTTGCATATTTAGGTGTGATGTTTGAAGCATCATTTTCGGTGCAAGAGTCAGGTTATTCATACTTCCATACTATAAGTAAGTGGGAAAATCTTAATTATTTTAGTCATGGTCTTGCTGCCTTTTTGTATGTGATTTATTTACTGATGTGATAAGTTATATTCCTAGTGAGTAAGCATCCTTTTTATAGTATTTTCTGAATCTCCTCTTGTGATCTCTTTCAGTATTATACATTTTTCTTTTAGATAAGGTTCATGATTGAGCAAAATAGATTTGTTAAATTATATTTCTATTGGTAGACATTTTTAGGGCTTGTATTTAGAAGAATATAGAAGAAGAATATCATTCGTTATAAAATCTATTTTAGATTGTTAGATACTTGAAGCAATTATGTTGTTATGTAAGTCAATTACTTGTCTATTTCAAATCAAACAAAAATATTAGGACATTCCATGTTATACTTAATATGAGTTCTTATCAAATGGAACTGATAACATTAATAGATACATTTTGATGCTCATTTCTATGCACATTACTATTATTTTAAATGCACAATGAGCAATAACATTGTTAGTTATATTATTATTTTTAAAAACTCTTAAATCTTTTATCTAATATAATTATAATTGGGTAAAAATAATACCAGTAAATTCATACTCACTGCCAATTTATTTCATTGTCCATTGTACTTATAGACTTCTTATTATAACATAAATCAATTGTTCTTACATTAACTTCATAAATCCCTGTGCTATTATTATCCACTAACTGGACTTTAAAGTTAATCCCTTCGGTGATTTGGATTTCACCAATATTACCTGAATCTTTGCTTGAACTGAAATATCCTGGTCTTGTATAAATCAATATTGCTTTATATTCTTTGGAAACTTTTTGTATCATTCTAAGTAAATTTTTTATATATAAATCCATCTTTGTTATTTTGAATCCTTGTTCTGACCAATAGAATGCTGTTAGAGTATCAAAAATTAGCAATGAAATATTTTGATGATTTGCTAAAATGTTGTCCAAATTATGAATAGTGGTATAGAATTGTGTTGCATCATAAATGTCTAGTATATACAAATTGTTAAGACTTCTGTGAAGAATTGTGTCCAATTCGGCATCACAATCACTTTTCAATGATGATTCTATCTTTTGTTTCAGTGCACTGATCAGTTCTTTATAGTTCAAATGTCCGACTGTGTTAAAAACTAAAACACCTAATGGTTCTTCATTAGATCTGCTAGGTGCTAATGCTTCATTTATCAAATCAATCAATAAAGCAGAAGAATTATTACCAAACACTTCAACAACATCATCATTTTTTAATCCAGGCTGGAATAAATTTGAGTAAAAACTTTTAATAATTGGCTTCTTAATCAGTCTTGCTAGCAGTTGCACTCCTGACTCAACCTTATATTTAGTCGATGCCATTCTGTGATTCCTGGTTCAAAAAAGTTTGATTATTTTGTTGTGATCTTGATGAATAAATAGAACGACGCAAATTATGTCTGTTATCTTTTGCTCAGATTTATTGAACAGATATCGGTGGCTGTATTAAAAGACTTAACTTAACTCAGTACCCAGTAAGTAGGTTAGTCCAACCAAAGTTTAAAAATAATCGACCAACGTCAGTGACAATCTCGGTCATAGAGTATGTAGCATATCTCGTTGATTTGATGATTTCTAAACGTGAAGCAAAGCCGATAAGCTATGTTTCTGTTAGGATTTACCTTGCTACCGAGGCCTTTAAGCCGAGTCTTCGGTTATTTAACAAACAATAAAAACAAACTGCGGGGAATACCCTGTTTGTACAGTTTCGATGTAGTTATATCGTTTAGTGTTGCCACATTATAAATAATGATTTTTTATTAGTTGACTATTTTGTGCGTGAGAGGTTAATGATACCAATAATTACGTAAGTACGGAATTGACCTCTTCAGTTACGGAATTGAAAATACTTTAAAATGAGTTCGTAATTACGTAATTGCGTAATTACGTAATGGAAGCCCTACCCGTGCAGTCCGTCCGTTGCCTAATTGGAAATCTCCAGGGCCGGACGGACTGCACAATTTTTGGATTAAGTGGCTACAAAGGTCGCACGCTCGTTTGGCATCTCAGTACCAAACTGCCTTAGAGTCCGGCTCGCTACCCGAATTTCTTACGACAGGAGTTACCCACCTGCTCCACAAATCGGGTAGTACCGCGGAACCCAAAAATTATGGGCGAATCACGTGTCTACCAACGATCTATAAGGTTCTTACATCTATTTTGAGAGCTAAAATTAATAATCATCAACAACATCATGTCTGTCTCTCAAAATGGATGTAGGAATGGGTCCCGCGGTACTAAGGAGCTACTCCTAATTGATATGGCCATTAGCCAACAGGTTCGGCGTTCCCGAAAGGATCTGTCGACATGTTGGATAGACTATAAGAAGGCCTATGACTCGGTGCCTCATACATGGCTCATGAGGGTGCTAGAATTGTATAAAATTGATACAATGCTACGCACCTTCCTGATGTCGTGTATGGGGCAATGGAGGACAGTTCTTCGCTATCCAGGTTGTCGAAAGGATCGAGCGGGGTATATTTCAGGGCGATAGTTTGAGTCCGCTTTGGTTTTGCCTAGCCTTGAACCCTCTAAGCACACTGCTGGAGAATTCAGGGCTGGGCTATCGGTTGAAGAGAGGTGGTCAGGTTATATCTCACCTCCTTTACATGGATGATTTGAAACTCTTTGCCCCCAGTAATCTGCAACTGATGGAGCTACTGAAGGTAACTGAAACTTTCAGTAGTGCCATCAGGATGGAGTTTGGTGTGGACAAATGTGCGGTCATGCATGTAAAGCGTGGGGAGATTATGGAATCCGTGGGAACTCAACTCTCGGATTCCATAAACCTCAGATCCCTCTCTTCAACTGAAACTTACAAGTATTTGGGTATGTCGGAAGCGTTAGGTATCAATGTTACTGACATGAAGCAATCGTTGAAGGAGCGCTTCTTTGGCCGCCTGAAGAAGGTATTCAATAGCCTTCTATCAGGCGGAAACAAGGTGCGCGCCTTCAACGGTTGGGTCATGCCGGTATTGATGCACTCTTTCGGCGTACTCAAATGGACTCAAACTGAACTTGACGCTCTGGATAGGCGGGTCCGTACACTGCTTACTGCATATCGAATGCATCACCCACGGTCGTTGGTAATGAGACTGTATATCCCGCGAAAGTGTGAAGGTCGAGGCTTCTTAAATGCTAAGACTCTCCACAATCGCGAGATATGCAGTGTCAGGGAATATTTCCTAGCTGTCGACGTGGGTATGCATCGAGATGTAGTGACGGTGGACAAGGGACTCACCCCGCTCTCTTTGGCAAATGAGAACTGGTGCAAACCTGCGGTGCTAGACACTAACGATCGCAGGGCAGTATCGCAAAGTAAGGAACTTCACGGACGCTATTTCCGGGCCCTACATGGGCCCGACGTAGATCGATCAATTAGCGTCCGTAGCCTGGTTGCGTTTCGGTGATCTCTTTGGAGAAACCGAAGGTTTTGTATGTGCAATTATGGACGAAGTTATCATGACGAATAACTACCGAAGATTTATTGTGAAGGACGGCACGGTTGACATATGTCGGGCATGTCACCGTCCGGGAGAATCGATTCGCCACATTGTCTCTGGTTGTTCTCGTCTAGCTAACGGAGAATACTTGCATAGGCACAACCTTGAAGCCAGGATTATCCATCAGCAACTTGCTCTGAAATACTCTCTTGTGGAATCGGAGGTGCCGTACTACAGGTATGCGCCCGACCCAGTTCTCTATAATGGCAATATCACATTGTACGGATCGGTCCATCATCACTGACAGGACTATTGTTGCCAATAAGCCTGATATAGTGGTGGTGGACCGAATCGAGAGGCGTGCAATGATTGTAGACATAACCGTTCCGCATGACGAGAACCTCGTGAAAGCCGAGAAAGATAAGCAAATCAAATATATTGACTTGGCTCGCGAGGTTGTCGACATGTGGGATGTGGACTCAGCAATCATTGTACAGATAGTTGTGTCAGCCAATGGCTTAATAGCCACGAGCCTCGACCAGCACCTCAGGAGGCTCTTGTTAGGCAGCTGGATCAAGGGCCTGATTCAGAAAGCGGTACTTCTGGACACGGCTCGTATTGTTAGGAGGTTCCTCTCTCTTGAGCCCTGACCGCCGGTAGCTTGGACCCTGTTCCCGATACCGGTGGGCTACTATTTTTATATTTTTAAATGTTTTTGTTTAGTTTTGTATTTTTTTTAAAATATTTAAAAATGTAAGAAATAAGTTTAAAAAAATGAATAAACGGATACTAATAATAATAATAAATTAATTAATCTGTGGTCCGGCTGTCAAGTTGACTGACACAATAAAATTCATATTCATATTTTTTACTAATTTAAATAAAAAAACAGCTCAAAATGTTCATATTACTGGACACAACAAGGAAAAAAAAGTACAAACATTGGCACATAAATTTTATTGATACTGGAAAAACAATGAATCTGTCATAATCATACCTGTGAAATGTTGACAAGAAGCCGGGCACGAGCACAAACCACACAACCAACATCTTTGGGTTCGTCGCTCAGCTCCGCCTCGCAGCCGCCGGGAACTTTTTTTTTTTTTTTTTGATCTCGGGGGGAAATCCTCATGGAAATCCTCCACCCTGGGGCGGGTGGAGGGGTCTGTCAGACTCTTACTGACTAAAACCACCCCGGTGTTCCATCTCTCACCTACGCCGGGGATCGCGGGAACGTATGCGACTTCCGCAATCCCCGGCTGGTGCCGGCCCGCCTCTGCGGGCCACCTCGCGTCGGCGAGGGGAGTGAGGTGTTTAACTCCCCTCGCTACGTCAAAGAGGGGCGCACGGGAACACCACGCGCCGCCACCTCGGGTCCGGATGAGTGGGGGGCGACGGACATCCCCAAGTCCGCCGCCCCTGGACCCAGTTAGGGGGGCCGGAAGAGGGCAGCGTATGCCCTCCTCCGACGCGCGATGCGCCTGCTGCGGGCAGGGAGAGCGGTTGTGATCTCCCTCTCCCTTTCCGCAGCCTCCTTCTGCGCGATAACTGTCTCGCAGAAGGAGACCACCGCGTCCCAGGACTCCTCACCGCCGACCATAGCATGGAACACGGCCGGCAGCGAGAGGTCACCGCCTACAACAGAGATGAGGGCACGGCGCGGCTCCTCCCAAGCTGCACACTCTGCAAGCGTATGCCGCGCCGTGTCCTCCCGACAGTAGCCGCCGGGACCTGCGCCAGCCGTGAGTCCAGAGATTCCGGTCGCTGCAGTTGCGTCGAGCTCGAGCGACGAATATTTCTCGCCGCCGACGACACCACCACCTGCGCGTCGGCGCGGACGAGGCCGACCTCCGACCAGCTTAGGACCTCGAGGCCCACCGGCCTCTGACATGGTCCCCGCTATCGGTGGAAGTGTGCGGCGCATGCGATGGACGCAAACGATCAATGAAAACGTCATGCGCTCATACTATGGGGCTACAGAGGGGGAAACTAACTTGACTGCGTACCGTGGTCGGATGCTCTCTCTGTTTCAGGTGCTTGAGCCAGCTGTCAACGTATCAGCCCAACGGCTATCGGATCAGATGCGGGTCATCCTGCGTAACCGTATGTTGGATGACGCCGTACTTGATAGACTGCATCTGGAGTCACGGAGTGGCCGCGTCTCACCTGCTTCGCCACCGGCCGCGGTGCAAATACAATCTAGTGTTTTACCGCGACCCAACAACGTCGGTGAAGATGATGATGATGGGGCTATATCCGTGAGTACCCAATGCAATGAGCGATTGAGGAGCGCTTTGGAGGATGCTTTTCGAGAGTATCGCTCCACACCGCCTGAGCTTAGGCCTCGTCTACCTCGTTTGCCCATGCATAATAAAAATAGGGCGCTGGTGTGTGCTCTAGATTCGCAGCTAACAAATTGTTTTGATAGCAGCGAAGACCTCGCCGATACCCACTCGATCTTGTACTGTGCGGCTGCAGCGGCATGTCGTGTAGCTCATGTCAAATTTCCCAACAGTGACAGAGCTACACGACCAGCTGTACCAGCTTGGCAGTGCAGGATCGAGCGTCGTATCGGTAAGGCTAGAGCACTCATCGGCAAACTTATCTGCTTCAGGGAGGGCAACACTCGCCGTAGAGTGATGCGCTTTGTGAGGCGGGCGTTCTCGGGGACTGGTACTAGTCCTCGGGATTATCTGACCCGCGTCGCAGAGCGTATCGACTTCCTGTAGCAGAAAATCTATGCATGGGCAAACCGTATACGTCGGTACAAGCGGCGAGTGAAGCGATACACTCAGAATCGCACATTCCAAAGCAATGAGAGGTGGGTTTATAGGGCTTGGGAGCGACCGGACCAAGGGGTGACTGATACGCGCCTACCGGATGATGACGTCATGTGTTCATTCTGGCGCAACATCTGGTCGGTGCCTGTCAGTCACACCGAGGGTGATTGGACTCGGGAGGTCGAACGCGCGTGCGATCCGATACCAGAAATGGGGGCAATTACCATCAGCCCCTAAGATGTAGCTCGTGCAGTCCGTCCGTTGCCTAACTGGAAATCTCCGGGACCGGACGGGCTGCACAACTTTTGGATCAAATGGTTCAAAAGATCGCACGCTCGCTTGGCATCTCAATTCCAGTCTGCCTTAGTGTCAGGGTCACTGCCCCAGTTCCTAACTACAGGAATAACCCACCTGCTCCATAAATCAGGTAGTACCGCGGAGCCTAAGAATTATAGACCGATCACGTGTTTACCGACGGTCTATAAAGTTCTTACATCCATTTTGAGAGCAAAGATTAACCATCACATTGAAACTAATTCAATAATGTCTTCCTCTCAGAATGGATGTAGGAACGGGTCCCGCGGTACTAAGGAGCTGCTCCTCATCGATGTTGCCATAAGCCAACAGGTTCGTCGCTCCCGAAGGGATCTGTCGACATGCTGGATAGATTACAAGAAGGCCTATGACTCGGTACCACATACATGGCTCATGAGGGTGCTGGAGCTGTATAAAGTTGATGCAGTGCTACGCACCTTCCTGATGTCGTGTATGGGGCAGTGGAGGACAGTCCTTTGCTATCCAGGATGTCGACAGATCCAGGCGAACAACGACCCGATAAGGATCGAGCGTGGTATATTTCAGGGCGACAGCCTGAGTCCACTGTGGTTTTGTCTGGCCCTCAACCCTCTCAGAACACTGCTGGAAGGTTCGGGCCAAGGCTACCGGTTGAAAAGAGGTGGTCAGGTTATATCTCACCTCCTTTACATGGATGACTTGAAACTCTTTGCCCCCAACAACTTGCAACTGATGAAGCTACTGAAGGTAACAGAAACCTTCAGTAGCGCCATCAGTATGGAATTTGGTGTGGACAAATGTGCGGTCATGCATGTGAAGCGAGGGGAGATTATGGAATCCGTGGGAACCCAACTCTCGGATTCCATAAACCTTAGATCCCTCAGCTCAACCGAAACTTACAAGTATTTGGGCATGTCGGAAGCGTTGGGCATCAATGCTGCTGACGTGAAACAATCGTTGAAGGAGCGCTTCTTTGGCCGCCTGAATAAAGTACTCAACAGTCTTTTATCAGGCGGAAACAAGGTGCGCGCCTTTAACGGTTGGGTCATGCCGGTATTGATGTACTCTTTCGGCATACTCAAATGGACTCAGACGGAACTTGACGCCCTGGATAGGAGGGTACGCTCACTGCTTACCGCAAATCGGATGCATCACCCACGATCATCGGTGATAAGGCTGTATATCCCGCGGAAGTGCGGGGGTCGTGTCTTCCTCAATGCTAAGACCCTGCACAACCGCGAGATATGCAGCCTTAGGGAGTTCTTCCTAGAGGCCGACGTGGGTATGCATCGGGATGTGGTAGCAGTGGACAAAGGCCTTACTGCGCTCTCCTTGGCTAACGAGAACTGGCGCAAACCTGTGGTATTAGATACTAATGACCGCAGGGAGGTATGGCAGAGCAAGGAGCTTCACGAACGCTTTTACCGGGTCCTACATGGACCTGATGTAGACTTTTAGCGTCCGTAGCCTGGCTGCGTTTTGGTGACCTCTTCGGGGAAACCGAAGGCTTTGTCTGTGCGATTATGGACGAAGTTATGATGACGAACAACTACCGGAAATACATTGTGAAGGACGGTACGGTTGACATATGTCGGGCATGTCACCGGCCCGGAGAATACATCCGCCACGTTATTTCCGGTTGTTCTAGTCTGGCTAACGGAGACTTTGCACAGACACAACCTTGTATCTATATCTTGTGGAATCTGGTATCTTGTATAATCTTGTGGAATCGGAATTACCGTACTATAGGTATGTGCCCGACCCAGTTCTCGAAAATGGCAACTGCACGTTGTATTGGGATCGGTCTATCATCACTGACAGGACTATTGTTGCCAATAAGCCTGACATAGTGGTGATAGATCGACTAGAGCATCGCGCAATGATTGTTGATATAGCAGTCCCTCATGACGAGAACCTCGTGAAGACTGAGAAAGATAAACAAACGAAGTATCTTGACTTGGCTCGCGAGGTTGTCGACATGTGGGATGTGAACACAGCAGTCATTGTGCCGATAGTCGTGACGGCCAATGGCATAATTGCCAAGAGCCTCGACCAACATCTAAAGAGGCTCTCGTTGGGCAGCTGGATCAAGGGCTTGATCCAGAAAGCAGTACTCCTGGACACGGCGCGCATAGTGAGGAGGTTCCTCTCTCAGGGGCCCTGACCACCGGTACCTTGGACCCTGGTTCCCGATACCGGTGGGCTACTATTTTTTATATTTTTAAATGTTTTTTTTTAATTATACAGAAATATTTAAAAATTTAACTAATGTGTAATATATAATAAATAAATGGAATAATAATAATAAAACATTTATTTCAGAATCAAGTTCCATAATTTGTTAGTACCAGTATAAAAATGACTTATATCTAGTGTTAGTAAATAAACTAATCTAACGGGTCATTTTATAAATTTTGAACTAAGTTAATTTTACACCCGCTAGAGACTCTCCAATCCCAATCTACTTCACTGCATGGAGTCGTATCCAGCGTCCTAGAATCGGAGAGTCCCAGCGGTCTACCAACGTCCTCAGGATAGTGTTGGGGCTGGCGCGAAATCGATATAATAATGATGCGCATCTCTTGCTCATGACGGTTGAAAAGCTGTCAACATTTGCGTCGGCAAACATACCGGACGCACTGCAAAAACGCGGCAGCCCCAGCAACACCCGGAAAGCGTTGTTGTATTGGATGCGCATGTCGCTATATGCCTTCAGCGTGAAGTTCACCCACAGGCTGCACGTGTAAAAGGATTGGCAGAAGGCTTTAAAAAGCGTTACTTTAACTCGTGCAGTACAACGGGCGAACCTACGGGCCAACATACTGCATCGGACAGCCAGCGACCTGCGCTCCCTTTCCACATCTAAATTATCTTTAAGGTCTTCACTCACCCAGTGTCCCAAGTATTTAAATTTAGTAAATATTTTTAATAGTATGCCGTCTAGTGTGATAAGTGGTACTTTAGAGTAGCTTTTATTACCAGCTTTGAAAACCATCAGTTCACTCTTGAGTGCATTGTACTTGAGCCCGTGAGCCCTCGCATAGGATTCGCAAAGACTCAGCATCCTTCGCATTGCTCCAACCGAAGGACTCAGCAGCACCATATCGTCGGCATAGCTGATATTATTAATACAAGTGCCATCAATATGACATCCGATCGGTGCCGCTGAGCTCCTCGATCAGACTATTCATGTACTGGTTGAAGAGCGCTGGGGAGGTTAAACCCCCTTGTCTCACCCCGCACTCCAACCTATACTCCTCCGACGAAGAGTCCACCCACCTCACACGGTTCACTTGGTTTCCATACCAAAATTTAAATATGCCAATCACTTCCGGTGGTACCGAGGTTTCCTTAATTAGTTTGTCCCACAATATATTGTATGACACTAGGTCAAATGCCTTTGACAAGTCTAGGTAACAGGCGTATATTGGTGTCTTTCTTGCTGTGTAGTACTGAACAGTCTGCTTGAGGCATTTGATAGCACTTTCAGTGGACAAGCCAGGCCTAAACAATGCCTAAAGACCCGCCTTTATAATCAGTGTGTTTTGCCCACCATGACGTAGGTACGGTGAACTACGGTGCTGAGATTCTGAGATATGGAAGCTTACGTAGGAGGCTATGTACAGATTGAGACATGAGACATAAGGCTCGGCATAAGGGTGCTAGACCGAGTTCCAAACGTCGAGATCTGAAAATGTAAAAATCCCTCTGATATTAGAAAACGAGTTATGGAACAGAAATAGAGTTGAGTAGAATACATGGCAAAGCGTAGTGATGACAGGTAGAGTAAGGCAGTGACTGATGGACATCCAAGAACTAGAAGAAATGTTGGTCGTCGTCGTCTAGCAGCGAGAAAGGCAGACGGCTTCGTTCTATCGCAGGTGGAACTTTAATGAGGGTTGCACAGGAGAGAAGTCTATGCCTGGCAGTGGAATCGGAATAAAATTTGTAAATAAATAGCTCTCTTAAAAATATGAATCAATTAAAGTGTCATGGTTACAGAGAGTTCTATGACACTTTAAAACTGATATAGTTTTTTTTTTCTGATTACGGTATTGGGTCACTCAGTATCGGAATTGTAATATCGGAACTTTCGTGCAGAGATTCCGAATTCCGATATTGTGGATATTTCGACTCCGAGATTCATGCCCTCTAATGTCAACGCTACTCGAAATTACATAGTTTTTCGTTTTTCTTTACTGCTGATCTTAATTTGATCATATTTTTTTTATAAGAATTCATGCGAACTAGAGCATAAAATTGTTCGCAGCGGATAATAAGTCGAATAAAATAACCTTTTCTAAAATGAACTATACAAAATTAAAGAGATTGAGGTATTTGATCGTGTAAAAATATTAGTTAAAAATTCGATAGCTTATTATTCCCGCCTGTCAAAAACTTCCGTGCTTCAAAATGTTATTTAAAAATTATTTTATCGTTTTACTGTTTTTAATTGTGTTATTCCAATGTGTCTTGTCAGAATTGATTACATTGTCCGTACTTGGTACCTCTGCTCTTGCGGCAGGCTGGTACAAATGGAATACGATAAAAGATAACACATATTGTCGGTATGTGGAATGTTGTAACGATCAGCATGTGCCTTTTGATATTAATAGTGAGTAGAAATCATAAATAATCCATTACTGTGTTTTAAATATATTTTAAATCGTAATTCTCAATAGTGGTATGACCCATACAAACTACTATAATGATAATTGACCGATAATGATAGTGTAAGACATTCTAAATGTAAACAATGAAACTTAAGAGGTAACAACTCCAGGAACAATTCTTCATGACCTTGTGTTAATTTAATTTTTTGCAGAGTTAAAATTATCATTATCACAAAGAATGTTTGGGCAGCCGTTGGTGGATGAATTAGTTAACATTCTGCATGCACACAAAGAGACAGTACATGATGAGAACAAAAGAAACAAAAAGGCTTTAGTTATAAGCCTCCATGGCTGGCCAGGTGTTGGTAAAAACTATGCAGCTACTATGATAGCCGAAGCACTTTATGCTAAAGGTATGCACAGCAAATATGTAAAGCTGTATATGGGGAAAAAAGATTTTGACTGCTCTAACTTGCAGCAGAAAAAAGTGAGTTTGTGATATTAATATGGATAGAATAGAATAATTTATTGTTTAACCTTTTGAATGCCATTGTCACATATACATGACAAGTAAGCGCGTGTCCCCATGCACAAATATGTGACAAAAAGTATGGTGAATTAGTGGCTTGGCGTTGCGGGCATGCCGATGCGTTTATGCTCTGGCGTTCAAAAGGTTAAGAAATTATATTCAAATGCATTGATTCTTGAAACTCACTAGGATTCCCTGTGTTATGAGTTCCAGGCTCCTTCATTCAGTTTACATTTATATTGTTACACATATATTAAATCAATTACATTACATTTCTAAATCTAATCTACATTAAGGCCAATCTCAAACTTGTCTTATAAATACCTAAATATATTTCAGGAAGACTTGGTGGCAACATTGAATAAGATTGTAAAAAAATGTCCCAGATCACTCATAATTTTTGATGAGATCCATGACATGTGTCCTTCTGTGTTGGACACCATCAAACCAATGCTTGATCACCATCATGCTGTAGATGGTATTGATTATAGGTAAGCATAGTGTTCACAAACTAAGGCCCTTTCTCAATGAGCTCCTGCAGACAGGTGCTATGCAACAAACCTGATTCAAGTTTTTTTTCCTTATTAGTGGTTTATTGCATTGCTGTCTATGGGAGCTTAAGCTGACACTTAAAATTGCCATGATTGTGATATTTGTATAGCTACTGTTTATAACAAACAATATAATATTATAATATCCACTGTTTTCTGTATGATTATAGAGATAGCATATTTATATTTATATCAAATATTGGAGGTCAAGAAATAGCAACAAAACTGTTAGAACTGTATGAGCAAGGTGTAAAAAGGAATGATGTTGAATTTCATGATTTTGAGCCAATCATAAGGAGGACAGCATATTTCCAAGGTTATTTTGTTTTTACAATCTTGTTTTATATTGCCAACTGTGTTCAAACTTCTGAACCCAGGTTTTCAAATGATCAGTCTGTATTGTCAAAAATCAATACTTATTATAATAAAACTGAAGAGTTTGTTTGTTTGAATGGGCTAATCTCTGGAACTGCCAGTCGGATTTGGAGAAATATTTTTGTATATGATAGCCACATTCATGAGGAAGGCTATAAGGGAAAAAACGGGTTATGCATATACGAAGTTGCTAGTAGATGATATATCTAGCTGTAACTGGTTTTCATTACAGAAAAATGTTGATGAACTACCTATTACTATAATGGAAAGCGGTTACACTGGTGGATAGTGAATGATATACTTAAATATTTTTAGGTGGGTTTGAAAAGGCAGCTGCAATAGCAAATCATTTGATTGACCATTATGTGCCATTTTTGCCATTGGAGCAGCAGCACGTAGAAATGTGCGCTCTGGCTGAGTTTCGTTCACATGCTGTATACCATCCTACCGAAGAAATGATGGCGTAAGCATTCTGAATTATTACCAGAAAAATATTTTATAAACAATAAAAATTAAATTAAACAAAAGTAACATCCACTTTTGCAATATAATTGTAAAACACAGTCATAATTAAATTATATTTTATTTACAATAAGCTTAAAATAACATTATTTTTCATTTACATCTTTTACAGGGAAGCTTTATCTGTTATAACATATGGGCCAAATGAAGACCAGCCTATATTTGCTAACAATGGCTGCAAACGATTTACAAGACACATTCCTTACATCATTCAAAAACATAAACAGAAGATAGAGTTGTAATCATTTTCATGTTTAAGGGTAACCTTGTGATATTTTCAACAGATAATTATTTGTTGATAATAATATTTATTTAGCTTTATACCTTGTTTGTACAAAATAGTTGTTATTTCGTAAGATGAAAAAAAAAAGGCATTATGTACATTTGGTTTGTGTAAATATCCTGATACAAATTCTATTTGCTTACACAAACTGTTTTCTTACATTTGGGAAAAATCATGTATTTATTCTTTGTTTTAGTTGTTATGGACTGGTGATCGAACTTTTATTTCAATTAATTTACATGTACATGCTAATGAATGATCTGTGAATAATACCTCAGCTTAATCATATTTTTTTGCAAGAAATATTAATTAAGGAATGTTCTCTATGTGTAAACTGTATTTTTTTATAATCACTGAAAGTGACTTCTTGCAATAAACAACTAAAATACAACATTGTTTATCATTCAATTGCATTGTTAACTAGGAATCACACTTTACCTTATGGCTTTAGAAAATAAAGAAATATCTAGCGCTTTACAATACACACAAATGTAAGAAGTTATCTGGATAACTCATATGTTCAGAAAGCCATTGCAGTGGTGTGTCTGAAGGGATTACTATCCCGTGTGTTCTTAGTTGTACTGAAAGTAAAGAAAGGTAATTAATTAATTTAAAATAGAGAGATAATAGAAGTCACATTTAAGTTTTGAAAATTCTAGGCCAAGCTCATGGAAAAAAAGTCAACAAACCGTCATGTTTGTCAGGGTACAGCTCAGCCACCATTTGTTGCAATGTCTTCCTACTGCCATCATTATTCTTGGGGCTGACTAGGCGTTGACTACAGGTTCCATCATCTGAGTATAACTTGATAGGAATGTGTTTGAAACCTTCATTGTCTCCATGTGATTCCATTAATCGTCTGTTTATAGCCCAAAACTGATCAAATTTGTCTGAAACAGACAGAAAAAAGTTTTTATTATTCCTAAATCCACATATTTACTGTTAAAATATAAAGTAGCAGCAAATCAACAGAAATAAATGGAAACCAATCTATACTAATATTCTAAAGCTGAAGAGTTTGTTTGTTTGGTTGAACATGCTAATCTCAGGAACAACTAGTTCAAATTGAAAAATTGTTATTTTGTTGAATAGCCCATTTATCGAGGAAGGCTTAAAGATAGGCTATATATAACATCGTGCTACGACCAGTAGGAGCAGAGCATTAATGAAAAATATGACACCGAATATGACAAGTATACATCATAATTACCATTTTGTAAACCAAGCCATAACTGATTGTGATCTTTTTTCTGCATAGTGGACATGACTTGTCCTCTGTGTTTAAGAACATCAGCCTCTTTCACAGTTGACATAAAATGAGCTTCCACTACATCCCTGAAACAAATTCATATGTAATTTGAGACACCCAAAAACATAAAATGGAAACTCTTGATGAGATGCTTGATAAGAGTGTGTAAGTATGAATTGTTCCTTATTGATACTTACTTATTGATACAATGGAGAAGGACATCTTCAGGGAATTTGGTGAAGTGCACAGTCAGATGCCAGGGCAGTTGAGGGTCATTACCACAAAACAAATCATAGAGAAAGCCTATTGGGTAATGCCATTTGAGTGGCTGTCCATTATAATCCAACCACATTTCACTATCAGCATTTTCTTGAGATATATATCGCAGAAAATGTCTTTTCATCTGAAAATACCAATGTATTGTAATTTTATTACATGCAGAAATTTAATCAGTGACTGTCATTCATGACGCTTTTTAGGGCAAATATATTCAACCAACCTTGTCTGTTACAAGAGGGAAGTAGCTTAGTCTGGGTACCATCACATAGAATGCATCAGGTTGTTGTATTTCCATAATTTCTTCTTGAGCCAATTGAAAGCAAATTGGCAACTTTCCGTCCCATATTTCACGCAAAACTTCTCTATCGTTAGCCATGAAAAAGCACAAGAGCGTGTACTTAAACTAGCATTAACACAAAGTTCAATCGGTGAAATCTAATTAATTGGAAAGGCAAGAAAAAATATTCGTCATAATCTGTATTGTATATTTCGATAACAAAGGGAAGGGGTGAGGGGGCGGGCACTCGCTCTAAGGAGACTGATGGATGATGACACTGACAAGTGGGTAAGATTAAGAATGACATTTGATTGCTACTATTGCCAGACTATAATTTAAAATACAGTGTAAACAAAAGTTTTAATTTACAACCGAGGCACTAGTCCAACCCAAAAGCAAACAGATTTTGCTGCTAGTTCCTCAAAATTTCCGCTAAATCTCTCATAGATAACCTCGGGCAAATCACAGATTCAGATAAACAGGTTTTCATCTGTTACTTTATTCGTTCCTCTCAAGGCGGTACTTGTTGTCAGATGTCAAATGAAGTCAAGTCAGTGACAATTGAATTTAATTGTCAAAAACACGTGCGAAAAGCTGTTCTAGATTCTAGTTTAGAAAATGTGTTGTTCTTTCATAAGTAACTAAACAATTTGTGTTTTTACTGATTACATTTCTGCTAGTTGTATTTGGTGAAACAAACCCTGTAAATCATGGGAAAGAAAAGGAAACTTGGAGCGAAAGATGATGAATTTGAATTCGACCCGATACCAAGACATTTAGTCACTTCACATATAAAAAAACAAGAAAAACGCCTCGTGGTTATATTGGAAAACGCACAGCTGGAGACGGTTAAGGTAGATAGACCCAACCTAGTCCTTTCTTCATAATAATATTTTTTTGTGTGTTAATAAACTATCTTGTTTTGTTTTCAGACTGGTAATAGTTTTGAGCTGTTAAACTGTGACGATCATGCAAATATTCTGAGGAAAAATGACAGAGATCCTGGATCGTGTAGACCTGACATCACTCATCAATCACTTCTTATGTTGATGGACTCTCCTTTAAACAGGGCCGGCTTACTGCAAGTTTATATTCACACAGAGAAAAATGTTCTTATAGAAATAAACCCACAAACTAGAATTCCACGGACTTTTAAGAGATTTGCTGGCTTAATGGGTAAGTTCCTGACAGCAAATCAACAACTCAATCAACTTCTGTAATTTTGTTTATTATTTAATATGCATCATGCTTGGCGCAAATAAACTTTTTTTGTTTCATTTCTTTCAAATTGTTGTTATTGTAGAGTAAAAATGTTGAATAACTTGCTTGTATTTATCTAGCAACCAATCTATCTACTACTAGTTAATCTTGATACATATATTTTTTTTCAGTTCAACTTCTTCACAAGTTTGCAATAAGAGCTTCAGACGGACCAATGAAGCTGCTCAAGGTCATAAAAAACCCTGTCACATCACATTTACCTGTTGGTGTGAGGAAAGTGACCATGTCTTTCAGTTCCACAGTTGTGAAGAACTGTAGAGAGTTAGTCCCAAAAGATGAGCCTATAGTTATGATTATTGGAGCTATGGCTCATGGTAAAGTAGAAGTAGACTACTCAGAAGATGTTATATCAATCAGTAACTATCCTTTGTCAGCTGCGTTGACTTGTGCTAAATTATGTACTGCCTTCGAAGAAGTTTGGGATGTTGCATAAAAATAAAATTTTGCGAATTTTAAATACCTAGGCCCTAGGTATTTAAAACTCGCAATTTTACTACTTACTCTTACTCGCGGATTTAAATGCCCTAGGTCCTAGGGCATTTAAATCCGCCTTTGTGCTTAAGTGCCTGAAGTGGAAACAATAAAAATTTAAAGATACAGACATGCTTTTTATTTAGCGCCATCTATTGAAGACGTGAATTTTCAACATTTTGTTTCTATGATTACCAATAGATGGCGCTTCAAGGTTAATAGGGTATGGCTAATAAATTAATAATAAATAAATTATTAATAATCTTGTTATCAAAACAAACAAACTGTCGGCCCGCGAGCATCGGTTATTTCTTGCTTCTTGTTGATTAAACATTGCATATTGTCCATCTGGAATAACGGTGACTGTCTAACGGAGAAAGGCGAATATTATCACTAGTTTCCGGACAAAGATGGGCAAAATGTAATCGAATAACGAATAAGAATATACTACGAATCACGAATGACAACTAAAAAGTCGAATAATTATTCTTGTTCGTTTGAGTTCCGAATAATTTATTCATGATTTAATTAATCGCCGAATAAATGGACTGCGATAAAATTGTTTTTCGAATAGGTACATAATCAATTAGATTAATTTTCTCGCATAATATGGATGCTCTCATTTGGTCACTCTCAATAAAAATTGTTTAGTTTTTTAACATTTAGTTGGTCTACGGAGGAATAACTGAAAAAAGGCTTTAAATCGTCATACCAGGCAAAAAAAAAGCTTTTTTTTTATGAATGGGAAATCAACAAATGACTTACTTTGACTATTTTTTATTGACTACTAGTGGTCCGCCCCGGCTTCGCCCGGATGTATATATTTTTTCTAAATGTTCTTTCATAAGAACCTTCTCCTGACAATAAGAAACACAACAAAAAAATATAGCGAAATTGGTCCAGCCGTTGACGCGTGATGCCGTGACCAAGGGAAATAGGGATTCATTTTTATATATGTAGATGACTTTTTGGCTTGACTACAAAGACTCAACCACAAATATCGAATAATAAGCTGAGTACCTACACTGAAGTGAAAGGTGCGCAAAGGAACGTAACGCCTCACTTTTAGTTAACGCTGGATTTTACTCCTCATACAATTTTCATATCGCGGTCTAAATATGAAGATCATTTAAAGTTCACTTTCATATTTTCTACCTGGACCACAATCCTAAACCCTAAATTTACCGCGCTAAGCAACAACAACAAGTAGGTACCTATATATGCTAGAACGGTTCTACAAGTAAACACAAGAAATATTGAATTGTTGGTATGACCAAAAAAAGTATTCCAACTTTTATTCGAGATTTAATCGTGAAATTGTTCGACTAGGTACACTGACGATTGAATCAATCGTCATCAAGAATAAATTAATTAGTCGCGGATAATTTTTTACGAATCATTTTTTTATTCGAATAGGTAGGTAATTAGTGTATTAAAAAATCATTCGATTAATGCCCATCTCTGTTTCCGGATTCCGGGATGAGGTGGATTATGTTTTATACCGTACCTACCTCTTGGAACCTTACCTACTTGATTTTTTACCAACTGAGAACCTGGAAATGTTGTATGAAAGTGGTAGGTAGTCTTATGTGGAAAAACCGTAAAGTAAGTACCTACCTACCTATTATTGTAAATAAAATCATGATGTCATAAGATTAGAGATTTATAACATGTTATAACGAACATTGTGTACCACAAGGCTCCCTAGGACCATTGCTCTTCAATATTTTCATTAACATCCTTTGTTTTCATTACACACATATTTATTTGCAGACTAGCACTTCGCCCACGACTTCGTCTGCGTGGATTTAGGACTCAACAAACTTCAACGCCCCCTCTAACCCTTTTTAAAGGTAAGTTTTAGAAAATTAAGCACTACGAGATCCATTCAACGGTCTCAGGATCAGCCTACTATTCACCCCGTTCATCGCGTCAGAGGTTGATTACCTATGTAAAAAAATGTGAGATCTGTTTCAAATATCCCACTTTTAGTTTGTTCATTCAAATTTCCACGTAAATTGAAGTAAGCAATAATGTCTTCCCCTAAAAACTTCATCACCCCCTTTCGCCCCTTAAGGGTTTTATTTTAGAAAAATAAAAATATTTGTTATTCTTATTTTTTTTATCCAAATCATTTAATTCCGTGTTTCAATTTTATCGGACTAAGCATTAAGATTCTCCCCAGTTCGCTCAAACCGCAACATTTTTCTTACTTAGAGCATTTTTATACTTTGGAATGCCAGCTCACTTCGTGATCACGTGACATCTTGATTATATGGATTGACAGCTCATGATTACTTCCCCAAGCCTTCACTTCGACGTGTTTACAGAATCGACCGGCAATTCAGCCGGTCGATGGAATGACAGCACACTCCGTGATCACGTAACATCTTGATTTTGTGGGTTGACAGCTCACCTCGTGATCACTTCACGGCTTGGGTGACTCTCTTCACTTTGACATGTTTACAGAATCGACCGGCAGAAAATCTTGGCGCAAAACTAACTTAGGTGACAACTCTCCTCTTGCAAGGGCAACACATCTATATTAATCACAATAGTCTCAACACTTTTAAAAGGAAATTGATTACTTAAGCACTTTCAGGCAGAAGAAATTTGATTTATCAATCCATATTAATTAATATACGACGTACATTTTTAATCGTCAGTTAATATTTTTATATTTTTTTAATTTAATCCTTTTTTTAGTAGGTAGATATTTTTAATCCATTTTAAATTTTGAAATAATAATTTTAAATATTGACATAAGTAGATACTTTCCTAAATACTTAGACATTTTTTTTAACTGTCAATTAATATTATTTCAAATCAACTTGTAATTTGTTTTGGTTTTGTTAATCTAAGAATTAGTGTGTCAATCGCTATTATTTGTATTTTTTTAAATTTTGATATAGGTAGTTATTTTATATCTATCTAGTAATATTCAGTCGGAGCATGTAGACTCATAAATGTGTAAGTTGTGGTTACCTGTAATTGAGTGTGCATCTTACGAAAACGTAAGTGTAACAAGTTTGTATTTTGCAGAAGTTTTGCTGTAGTGTACCTACTTACTTACTCGTTGGTAATCCTTAATTAAATAAACATAAAACTAATAGGAATTTAGGAATCATGATCTCTGCCCACATGTTCGGCTCATCGGCTGTGCAGTGTGCGAATGCTTCGCTTGCAAAAAGTGTTTCAACAAAAACTGAAATGAAGTGACATCCGTTCAAACTGCTAGTAAACGGAATCACACTCTCTGGAAACTAGCTAATTGGCTAATTAGTTCCAAACGGCAAGTTTGGGGATATGAGGATACAGAAACGAGTAGAGGGAAAATAATCATACTTGTAAGTATTTAAATCAAAATTAACATAGAACCAAAATTACATTGATAAGACGTCTACGATTGATATTCGTTTGAAACGAATAAGTAATAAAATAATCTCTTAGTACCTACACTGTTGTTCAAACTTAACGGAATTTTATTATTAAGTAAGTACTTATAGTAGGCGCCAGATAATCGTGGAATATCGGTCATTGACCCACCTACATTTATTGACATTTTTAATTTAAAAAACGGAATTAATGACACAAAACTGTCCCGAACCATCATCTCTCGTGATCCTTAACATTGTCTAATAATGAAATACAATTCATATTTAATTGTTCAGGTACCTATGAGCAGTTATTAGGGAAAGGTCAATATACTTTATTCCATATTTATCTGGCGCCTACTATACCTAGTAGGTGTTAGCCGCTGGTAACATGAAATTAATTTGCAATCAAGAACTTGAAGAGGATATTTAGAGGTATTTCTGGTAACATCAATCTATTTTTTGTCGAGATTTGATCCCTGAGTGAACTATCGCCTCTCTTCAACTATCTCGATGGAATGCGAGGGCGGGGCGGAAGGCTGGGAACTATGGAATGCGTTCATGAGGTTTTGTTTTCTTTTTAAGTGAAACAAAAAGTAAACCACCGCCGCCTATTATAAAACACAATCATATCGTATTATTAGATAAAATACTGCTCAGTGCAGCACAAGCGACCTATCTTGCATACCTAAGTCATGAATGTCTTAGATATCTGTTGTTTTTCTACCCGATCATGCTTGTTGATTTTATTCAAGTTATGGGAGTGTGATTATTTCAAAGTGGTTGTGCACTATCCACATACACGTCATGCCAACATTGTGCATACCGACTTGTAAAAGGATAATGCTTGACATAAGTAATCGAGGCATGATGAAAGCGGTTGGCCGGCCGCCGGTCGCCGCGCCGCACGTCGACTTGTGGGACTAGATTCTCGGCAAGTTGCCTTATACGGCGTATGCTCTGACTCTGTGAGCCAATTAACTGCACAATAATGTAAACAACTACCTACTAGAATGTACGTACCTAGCTACTGGACATACCGATGAACTAATATAACGCGTCATGAATAACACAAGGACTAGCGTAGCGTTTCCACTGAGCTGAATAGAGAGCTGAGATCGATTGCCTACGCCCCCCATACCTAGGGAATCCAGAACAGTAGGTAGGCATCTGCTGGAAACATTTATATATAATATTCTCCGTTACAGTTGATAATACAGAGGGTCAATTTTACTAATTTTTATGCAACGTTCGTTTTTGCATCTCTGTCGCAAGCTGTCAAAAAAGCCCCAATTTCCATACATTTTTGACAGATTGCGACTGACACGCCAATGTGAACGTTGCTTAGAAATTAGAAGAATTGGCACACTGGTCTACCTACATCAAAATTGCCTTTTACAGGAAGGTGTACTATATCGATAGTATTTCACTCGCTGAATCTGAATATACCACTTAAAATTCGTAGTTAGCTCTTATTGGTGATTTATGCTACTTTTAAGATAGCCTCCCATATTATTATACTCTTTGATAATAGCCCAGGATAGCTTCATAGATTCATTATGCAGTTCAATATACCTTTAAGTGACTACCCGCGTAAAATTTGTTATTACTTACCTATTCGTTTGTTGTGCGTTATGGTGCTTGTGATTTGTTTTCCGACTGGAACATAAAGTTTTCTTAGTTTCTTAAACGTTTTTGGCATTTCTTTGGTGAAAAGTCTAAGAGTTTTCATCATGACGTAATTGGGTAACCAAGGCTGACAATTTTGCTAAATATATGAAAACGTGGTCCTTAGTAGCAACAAATGCCCAATAACTCAGCATTTAGTTATTTCGGAAATTAAAATAAAAAAACAAGAAGAAAAGGGTACCTAGGTATCTTTTTTTTCTGTAGATACCAGTAAATTCCTAAAGAAAAAAACTCCTATTTTTACATACCTATAAAATTGGGACTAATGAAGGCTTTTCAAGGGTGATGGAACGATCAATGATGAGGACAAGCAAGCATGCCATACCTACGATGTAAATTGTCCCACCCCAAGGAATTTTTGTTGGTCCTGATATAAAAATCTAAAGGACCAAAACTTTGATTCAGTTTATTTACAGGGTTTTGAAAAAGTGGTTTGGGAGTCTTCTAGAATTTTATTGTTCATGGTTTTTGGAGGAAATAAGAGAAGTGAAAATAGTGTTGAATTTGTATACAATCGGCTACAAGAGCTGAGTTGAAATATTTCCGTAAGAATCCATTCTCTTCTCTCTCATCTTGATTTTTGTCCTAACTACGCGGCTATGGTGATATAAATGACAAACATGGGTAACGATTCCACAACTAGATACATATATTGACAGTGGTAAAGAGATATCCGGGCTGATACAATGCGTCAATGTTAGCGAACTGCTGGAAGTTTAATAGAGTTACCCCTGAAAGTCGGTTATCCCCCTATGCTCTAGTCCCACTATGCTCGAATCGTAAAATACCTACCTACCTACTAAAAAGTTTTGCTATGCACGAATTCACAATCGCGAGCAGTGATGAAGAAAATTGCTAGTGTATTTTTTTTCATATATTACCTACTAGTTTTTTGTCCGCGACTTCATCTATTTGTTAATTCAGGATTCGAACTATGTGTGTCAATTTCATCCCGATCCGTCCAGCCGTTGAAGCATGAGTGCATCACAAACATTCAAACATGGTATCATAACTTTCGCATGTTTCAAGTGATATATTAATAAGATAGGATTTGTAACGAAATCTACAAAGTTCCTTTAATCTTGTGGGTCCAGTATTGACTTACAGCTCTATTCATAAACATTTTTTAACTTAGAATTGCTCTGAAATTCGTTCTGTCACTTTTGACTTTTTTATTGTCAGAACAAGACAAAACAAATTTTTAATCCCGGCGCAAAGACGGGGTGCTATAATTATAACCTTATAAGTTTGACGTGACTGTCTGTGGCATCGTAGCTCCGGAACGGATGAATTGATTTTGATTTTGTTTTTCTGTTTGAAAGGTGAATTAGTCGGGAGTGTTCTTAGCTATATTTGATGAATGGCCACCGCCACAAAATGGCGAATTACATTTTTTTTTCACAACTCCCTCATTATGGGTAGGTACCTATCAACTACCTGCCAAGTCCCATTTTATAAACTAGATCTGAAATACCTAAGATATCTAAAAGAAAAAAATAACTTTGAAATTATGACTCTACATATGAATTTTTTGTATTAAATGTTGTCGCGTCGGGGGACCGCTTTTTATATACACATGTACAAAACGTTAGGCTTATAATTAGAGCGGTCACCCGACGCGACAACATTTTATCAAAAAAAATCATACCTACCTACTTACGTAGGGCTTGACGTAGGGTCATAATTTCAAGGTTTTTTTTTCTTTTTATAGGGTTTCACGTTCAAATACCTTTTTTGTTCTATTTGTGGCTGTTTTTCATAGTTTTTTTAACTTGATTTAGGCTTTTTACGTTCATACTATTTTTTTTATTTTGTGTCGGGGATTTTTAAAATTTTTAATTAAATTTTTAGGGTCTGTACCTCAAAGGATAAATCAAGGAACCCTTTTGTCCGTCTGTCTGTCCGTGTGTCACCACCGATTTTCTCAGGAACCAGTGGACCTAGCAAGTTGAAAACCAGATACTGAGGTCTACAGTCCCTATAATAATCAAGGTCCTGAGTCAACACGATAAAAAGATATGGGCAAATTTAGATTTTCGCGAAAACTTGTAAGTACCAGAATTTACCCTAATTTTCAACTTTTTTATTTTTCGGAATTTTCCTTTTACTTGTGCTGCTTTTAACCAAATTTGACAATTCCAGAAGTACCCTATAGGTTTTGGGTCGAAAACCTATAGTTCCCGAATCCCGTTGACCTAGAATCACGAAATTTGGCAAAAAGCAAGGTCTCACAGCACAAATAAAGTTAAGGCAAGGTAAGGTTGACTGGTAGAGAATGCCTTGATGCATTAGGTCCGCCCATGTACCACTATTTTACATAAAGTTTAAATAAATAAATAAACAAATAAAGGGAAAATGCCAAAAAATAAAAAAAAAGTTCAAAAATAAATGGTGTCCCCATACGTACATAGTTGACGCCTGCCACCAATAAAAATAATTCCAATTTTATTACGGCGGTATAATGGGTTGGTTCGGAACCTTTGGCGCACGAGTTCGACTCGTACTTGACCGGTTTTTTAACTTACAGACGCTTAAACATAATATACGCCCACGTGGCTTCGCGACGGCTGTACTGCTATGGAATAGTGGAACTACTACGCTGGGTTTGCGATGCAAAACCGCCTACACAGCTACGCGACGCCATTACCGTTCGCGTCTACAATGGAACTACAAAGCTGAAAATACGATGCGTAACCGCATAAGCGGCTACGCGACGGCGGGGGTGCTACGCTTCTGCTATGCTCCTGCTACGAGACGTAACTACCTATGCAGCTACGCGACATCAACTTACTGCTACATGTTTGCTACGAAACTGCTACGAGACGTACCCAACTACATGTCTGCAGAACTGCAACGCTGCTGCTACGAAACTACAACGCTTGGTCCTGGGACCACGATCCGTAACCGCTTACGTGGGTTCGGTACAAAAATAGAAACTATAGCGTTTGTACAGCGTCTACGCATCTGCTACGCGACGAAACGCGTAAAGGAATAAACTTGAAAAGGAATAGAGAGAGATCCACATTGTGATTAATTGTGAATTGTTTGTGAATCACATGAGTTCACTTATTAGACCCAAATAGTATTTCTATTTGGGTCTAATAAGTGAACTTGCACTACCTAACCTACTTATAAGTTTGACGAGTCTCCTCACCACGTATAAGGACAATTTAATACTATTCATTCTCATAACGTAAATGAGTGACTTTCTTGTTTTATTGTGTGATATTTTCCATATTTCTATTTCCTTATAAAATTATCATCATCTAGGCTTATGACGTATTTCATACATCATGCATGACTTTATTTGCTACGTCAAATAATCAATAAATAACTTTGCACCTAATGGAAAACAATCAATTCCTGATGTTCTTTATTATAGTTGAAGTAGGTACTTACTAATAACATTTTATTGTCATTCATGACCACAGCGGCTTGTGAAGTACAAAGATTAAAAACTACGCGATTGCCACAAGGCCAGCCAACAGTACTCGTAATTTCTTGGAATTTATCGAATGCACAGTTCTGACCAATTTATATATCTAAAGGCTATAATATTCATATACAGTGTGGTTTCTAACGTTGTAATTAAGTCCATATAATCAATATAGAACGCTGTTTATAATTACTGACAAAGTATGTAACGTACACTTGAGAATAAGTGTTCTGTGTCAATAATAACCGCATGAGTATTTGGTTACGCGGTTCCTTGAATTTGGTTGCTCACGAGCGAGCAGATATAGTAGTAGACTTGTTATTTGTTCATGTTACACTTCATCAATGTTATTTCTATCGAGTTTCTTTAGTAGCTTAATTTCTAAGTTCTAAACTTTAGAAGTATCGGGTTACCCGAAAACCTCTTTTTGTTCAAAGTTCAGGCTTCGTTGCAAGGGATCAAAGCCAACGCATAATTACTTCAATTAGACTGTCAAGTTTTATGTAAAAAAATAAGTGAAACTAGCTGCCAAATCCAAAATGTAGATTGGAGAGAAACGGACAAGAAACCCAATAGTTACATAGGCTTTCTTGCTGCTACCTTGATGTCGTCATCGTCACCCCACTTCGTGCATGACCTGCTCACGTTTCCATTATCTTACTTGGCTATCCCTATTTTCTATGATATGCCAATGCTATCATGATTCCGTTGTGAAGAAGGGATAGTGCTATGAGTCTTGTACAGCTCCATCTCACCTGTACTACGACGGTTTTAAGATGTCATAGTAGAATCCCTGCATATTCAACGTGTAACAGAATAAACGCAATACCTCTTAAGGGGTCGTTAAGGGAAACCTAAAGCGTGAAAAAGAAATTAACTGTTCAGAACATTTTGCCGAGTTAAATGCGCACAGAAATGTACCTACCTATGGGACTGTAGATTTTTTTTCGCGATTTCAGGGTTGGTCCCATTGTGAAAGTTGTTCATAATGATGAGTAGGTACTCTGGCCCCTTACGAGGTTTTGCGTTTATTCTATTACACGTTTTATAGCCTGCCTACTTGCACATCTTTCAAGTCATTAGGAACGCTATTCTGGTCTGCGATTATAACTTAAGATTATGATCAAGCAAGACCAACCATACAAAACTCAAGTAGGTACTAGTTTTTTTTTGTTTTTGAGTCAGAAGTGTACTGCGCAAGTGCACAGTACAGTACTATTCGTCTTGCATTATTGTTTTAGGTAAGTCTTACCTTGAATCGTCTCTGAATGGCACCTTTGTTGTAATCGTTCATTCATTGTTTTTTTTTTGGTGCGTAGTGAACGTTTCTTCTTGTTCTTTATTTTCTGGTCAACTGAGCATTTTCTTTATCTCGTCAGCGGCATGCTCTGGTACCGGATGAATGGGTAGAGTACGGCATTATTTCAGATATTTTGTTTATATTCAATTACAAGTGTTTGTTTTTTCATTTGTATGCTCACAATGATTGCTTTATATTTTATAATTTAGATGTCCAATACCTATAAATATATGAAGCTGTCATCAGTTCATCATATTTGCAATGAAGTTTAATTTTTCCAGTAGGTATGTATAATCTACGGACATAATATTTCCTCCATACAATGTTTACGATATTCATACGTACCCATCTGTTGGTACATTTGCGCATGGTGGGAAGCTTTCCAGTAATCCTAATCACCTTCTAGGTACGCAGATATTCTACATTCCTGACGCATGAGAAAGATTAAGTAGTAATTTCTGAGTCGGTAAAGTAAGTTATCAAGCGCAATCGACAGGAACAGAATAGTATATTATAATACAAGAGAGCTAAGTTGCTCATTACATACGAGGCTGTGGATTGCAGTAATTCAGCCGAGTGTGTAGTGAGCACAGCCCACGAGTTTCATACGACGTTTTTCAACACATTTGCGAGGAAAAAACAAACATGTATTGCTTATATCGTTTAATTATTAAAACAATTGGTGAACGTATAATTTTCAAAGCGATATTGGATTGATTTGGATGGCAATTTCACAGTTTGTGTTACTTTGGTGCTTGCCACTTCTTTAGTAGGTAAGTACTTTTGTTTTCTTCTTGTGTAAATGTCGGCGACAAAGGCAACTCATAGAAGTTACTGGTAGCAGTAGGCAACAAATAACTCATGTTACGAGATGTACATGGTTGTGGTTCGGTTAAAATGCCATCAAGTTTCAGTACGTTTTGATTTCAACACCATGTTTGAGCTCAAATATGCTTCTTAACCTGGAATAGATGCACCACAGGGAGCTGGGCTTGTATGTATTGGCGAGTTCAGAGACATTTGCCAAAAACACGTTTTCATAAAATGATTGGGTTTTTTTCTTGCTCTTCCATTGTAGGAAATTATCGTAGGCAGCTAAGTACTTTTCTATAGATTTTGCGGGGATTAGGCTATAGTTTGCATTTTTTGCTTCATTTAGTATTTCTGGCGGGGCTAACTCTATCAATTGTTCATCTTCTGCACTAAAACTTGACATTTTTAAATAATTGACCACACAGCGACATAGACGATAAAAACAAAATATGAAAATTTAAGGGAAATGGCGCGCAAGATATCTTTTTCACGCGCCAAATGCAAGGTGAGTGAACATAGAGCCTACTTCAAAATTATAATTTGTAGTGATACAATGCAAATATTTTAATATTTTACAACAAAGTATGGTGAATTTTGAATAATTTGATAGTAATAAATGTTTGTTTGACTTATCTAAGGACGTACACATTTATTTATTCAAAAACTATATATGGATTTTCAGCGGCATAAAACCTCTTTGTTGTTTCTAAAAAAAATAACTGTATTACCCGATTAAATTGTAAATGCTCTGCTTACTCACATATAACTACCAGGTACTAATTTAACTTTGTAGGGATAGTTCTATTACGCACTAGTGTGTAAAGTTATTATATATAGCTCGGTTTATGGCCCTAAAAGCGATGTAATAAGGCTCACTTTACGAGCAAGTGTGTTGAAAAGGTATATTGTGCCGCGCAGTTAGTTGCGTCAGTGACTTGAGTGCATGTCCTTCGTTGACTCACACACGTCGCGTTTCATAGGCCAAGAGCTGGTGGTGTGATGTGTGACGACAGAACTGAATCACGTGCTCTATGTTATCCCATTGTTTATAACCTTTTAATGCTATGTGCTCGTAGGTAAATTCATATTTAAAATTACCTACCGCTAAAAGTCCAAGGCAGGCATTACCAACCCCAATCCATTGTAATATTATTGAGGTAATCCTCAGAGCGGAGCATCATTTAATCAAAATTTATATTCTCAGCTTCTGGTATTGAGTTTAAGACGAGCATGTATTGTGTGTCGGATTAAATTGGTCGTACAGGGCGCTGCACGCTGCACTCCATCATGTTGTGCGTTGCGCTTGCGCGTCAAGTTGACGAGCGAGGAGGGCCGCGGCGGGATAAAGTGTCGCATTGTATGCAGATGCAAGCGCGCGCCGGCTCTAGCGCACCGCGCGCTGCGCCCGCCATATCGGGATCGTGGACGTGCGTGACAAAGCGCCCGCTAGAGCGACAAGTACACACGTGTAGGAGCGAGCGCGCCAGACGCGGCGGCGACGCGCGGTTCCGTGCGCCCGCGCCGCCAGACCGATCGGCGCCTGCGCTTACAAAGGACTCTATTGTATTCCTCGCCGCCCAACTCTATAGAATGGACCCTTAGCTTCTTCGCTTTTTTCCCCGAAATTCCTGATACCAGAATAACAGTCAAACAATGGGTTTCCGTCCCTTTATTGGCACCTTATTTTTTGTGGCACCTTAAACGGACTCGCCTAAGTTCTAAACAAAATCACAACCTGTTCTAATGTCGGTAAAGATTTTGCCGCCATTCCTCAATTTATTGCTCTTTCATTGTTTCGCAACGTTTTTGATTTAGAGACTTTTCTTTTGATAGGCAGTTTGACACGCTATTGTTCGTCGAGCGGGTTAATTGCAAGAGTTTGTAACTCTTCACTTGTAAGCATGGCGTTTCTTCACGGTGTTATAAACAATTAGATGTTTAATGGTTATGTTGAGCCGCATTAGCATTAGGTGTGGCCGGTCCGCGGGCTCGGCAGACGCCCACGACCGGCATCAGCTCTCCGACCAAACAGGTTTCCTCTCACCGCCAGCGCCGCCACCGCCGACGTCGACCACGCCACGTTCGACGCGTTCTCAGCCGCGCCGCGCCGCTTCGCCTCACCCAAAAACTGCACGAAACACGACACCAAACAAAAATGTCAATGTAACTGGAACTAAGGGTTAAATGAAAAGTTATCTCTGTTGAAACTTATGGACAGGTAAGCTAGAATCAAACACCTGAATACTGACGAATCTGGATTTAAAAGATAAATCAAGCTAGGTACGTATTAGCTGCGTATTGTCCTTGCACAATAATTAACAAAAGATAAGCTTAGTATCTATAGATACTAAGTCCATGATGCATGCTCCAGTGAGGGCATGGAGTTGACAATATTTATCAGCAAGTTAAAATTGACGCATCAGGAAATATTACGCAATCACATAATTGCGCACTAGTACTCCAGTTCCTTTTACTGTCGGTTACATTTTCCCCGTTATCTTGAGTTACAATATCGGCTCGGCAAGTTTAGTTGAATGATGTCAACGCAGCGAAATGTTATCTACATCCGCCTGTGGACTCCTCGGCTCCTCGTTGTGTACATGGCATACGGCACGGTAATGTACTCTCGGTGCGCTACTGCCAATGCACATGTATGACGTTACGTACTTACTATATAAATATTTCACGTACTCGTACGTTATCAATTTATCATTATCATGTTTATTACTTTTAGTAATTGACACTACTTGCTGCAAGGTTTAATTAAACTTTTTATAACTATTTATAAGCAGCGATGATTGAAGGCGCTAAATATTGGGACAGCGAAGCCGAGACCAGTTCGTGTCTACAAATAACTCGTTGCATCGTATCGCATGGCCATGATTCGTCGGCTGGCTAGGCGCCACCGTCACCGTTGCACAATAGGTGCAAAATCTGCCGAGGTAACTCGGACAGATTATCACACTAGGCATTATTTAGATCAGATTTATCTAGATCGAGTGGACTAAAATAATCTAGACTACAATTTACATTCAAATAAATGCGTTGGTCTAACCTAACTCAGCCGAGGCTTACCAAAGATACCTGTTAATTTGAATTAAAATATATATGATATGTATACATAAACCATAAATTAACATCATTCGTTCTGCTTGCGGGTTTTCTTTATGTTGGTATGAGTGAGTTAACCAAAAAATGAAATCAAACTAAGATTTTATTATTTGTTGAATAATTGTACCTAAAGAATTGTCAGTCATGCATGATAAGATGCAGTAAGATTGCTAAGATTGCACGTGTACACATTCTTTTGTCCTCTTGGCGTGAACTGTGAACATGTCTCAGTGTGGCGATAGCACGATGGCGCGATGGCGTGGCTGGCTCAAGCTGGTAATGGCGCCTGCGTCGCGTGTCGATCGATGACGTGCGCACGCGCACCCGCGCCGCTACACTTGCACAACGCTCACCCGAGCGCGTCGCCATCGCATCAAGTTCATTAGCGTGACTGAACAGAATTACATTTACCTGCAACTTATGAACTGGGATGCTGAAAGAACTACCCAGGTTCTTACTTAGGTACCGATTGCTTTGACCTACGAAATTTGTCTAACTTCTATAGCCAATCTATGTTTCCTATTTGAAGCCGTTTTAGATTTCAAACAGATTTCAGTTTTTCGTGGAAATGCCAAAGAAATGCCAACTAAACACTATTGATAAGAACTATGATCAATTTTCAAATTCATTCATTGATACTATCATCAATCAGATAAATAGTTACTTACACATATTTTCGTGTAATTCGTTCTAAAACATTGATTAGGTACATACTTTGCGGAACTTAATCTCAGCTTTAGGTACATGACAGGAAGAGCGGATTTCCCATTGTCATAATAAACCCGAACGTTTAAATTCGACGAATCGAAGTAAATTAGTCATCAGTCATCCATCACTCATCAAATGCAATGATTTTATTATTTCATTGTCTTTGTTAGGTACAACATCGTACTGTGCGTCAAGTGGTAAGTACGTTTGTTATCTATCGTATATTTTATTTACCTATATCTAGTGCTGCGTAATAATTGGCAACGCGAATTACCGCACGTAGGCGCCTACTCGTGGTGATATGAACTCCAATACACACGTGGTTATCAATATTTCTATATAACAATAAGTACTCATTCCCTTTACGTTCTAACGAGGCATGGCTTGACTCACAATGAGCTTGTTTGCTAGGAAACGTACCGGATGTAGCTCAGAGTCAAGAGTTACTGAGTGGGATTCACTAATGAAATCAATAAAATGCTGGCCCTTTTAACGTTTTCAATAATGAGCATGATATAAATGAACACTCCATAGTATTTTCCCTTTATACATTCACTTATAGCTAATAAAATCGCCATTTAACAAAGGTATGTCATCATAATGCATGGGTATAAAATATTCATACTCAGGTGCGCAGCGAAACCGAATATTTTAATAATTAAATGAGGTGATATAGCGCCGTTGAATTGGTAATAATAATTATATGTAATTTAGTGAGAATTTACGGGTTAATTACATCACAACTTTGTATGTTAAGCTGGATAGACAGCGCGGCAGCGTAAGTTACTATAATATCAATAGGTACCTACTAGCTAGGGTAATTTTCCATCACCCACTAGCGGGCCAAACGTTTTGAGATCGTTGCATCGTATTCGAAGCAGAAGCAGAACACTTTAGCTAAGTTATTATAGAGAACCGGACAAGGTTCGATCAACCGAAGCTACATTTCAGACGATGGCCTGAAACTTCTCCAGTAGGTAGAAATTGTCGACGAAGAAAACAAACTCAAGTTGAAGATCTTGCGTTGGGATCAGCGAGGAGAACAGTTTAGACTTGAGCTTGAATAGTGCTTGCTACTTTTATTTTGTATCTAGTAATTTTCTTATCTAATAATTATGAATTAGAGCAAAATACCGTTTACCAAAGTAAGTACCTACCAAGAATGAACGTTTTCCAATTTCCATGATAATTAGGAAAGCGGAAACCTTTTAATTTGGTGCAAGGGTGCAAACGAACGTTACCTCAAGGACGTCTCTAATCATCGATCGTGCTTAGCCTGATAAGTCATCAATAGTATTAACAAATAAAAATAAAACAAGTCAGTGCACATGTACAGCGCTATTTCAAAATAAAGCATCGATTACTTGTTGAATATAACTCCAACGAACAGACGATCGTTATCGCCCAGCAATGTATGCTGCGTATAAGTAAATTCGCGATAAATCGATGCACTGTCTGCTACTTGGTCCAAGTGATTGGCGCTCTATCAACGCGTGACCACTATATTTGGACGTGATGCAATCGCGCCCAGTGTGATTGTGTCGGTGAATGACTGCAAAATTGTATCACAAACATTTTGTCGTAGGTACCTACGTAAGTACCGTCTTCTCTAGTTTACGAAGATCTGAAATCGATAGCCAATCAGTGCAGCGTCGGATATTGTCGAATGATCTGGCTCTATTATTTTAAGGTCGAAATAAAAACGTCTCTTTTGGTAAACATTATCGCTGGCAAAACATATTACTCACAGGTGTTGTATTTGTACCTATTTTGCTGTACCTACATGATACGAATAACCTACATACTACATAACAAATTGAGACAAATATTGTACCTACATATTCCTTTGTTTATGGTGTAACGAACTCTATTTGAGGCAGTTAGATAATACGGAGATGTTGCGTTGCAAGTAGATAAATGCGTATATAAATATTAATTAGATTAAATAGGTCGCAGCACCAGCTAGAGGATAACGGTTCGTTGCTGTCGGCTAGTCTAGCATAAACTATGATTAGCTCGTAGTTGTAGGCGGCGCCAAGCGTGATTGCGCCCGCGCCGCCTGTTGCGCCGACCGCGCACTGCGTCCCACACGCATTCATTAAAATATCTTTCAAATAATAACACATAATAGCAACACGCTACACAAAAACCTGACTGACATCTTAAATATACGTTATTGTTTAGTAGGTTCTAACATTTCAGAAACTCAAATAACCAATAAATGGTAACTCTAGCGGTTGCTTTGCATCTGTTCTACAATATAGCGCGTTGAATTGAAAAGTAAAGATTTGACCTGTTCCGAGCCGAACGTTAGAAGAAGTGTCTATCAGATGAATAAATAGTTGCTAATTAATAGAAGCACAATCTAGTTCATAATTAACGCTAAATTGTTAACAGCTGTGACAGTACTGTCAATGATAACATCAGTAGTTTACGATTGAATCGATGACTTGTTATGTACAGAGTAGGCAGTACATACACAAACACGTATCTACCAAGTAGTGGAAGATATAAACGATTCTCATAGTGTTTACTACGAATTTATATAATTAACATAGAAGTTTTCCTCGTGTGTGCGCCGTAGAAAGCTAACGTGGTCGTGAATGAGGCGAGCAGCCTTGTGTAAGTAGGTACCTACCTGGCGTAGCTGCGCGCGCGCTGGTCGGACCCGGGCGCGCGGCAAGAGGAAGCGCGTCGTCGCGCAGGTGAGCCGACATCACCACAAACCGGTTGCCTGGCACCATCGTCTCGCCACATCTTCACATCCACTTCAAATCAACTAATACTTATTCAAATTATAAACTTAATAGCTATTTCTTTAGATTTCATCACTTTTCATCATTTCATGCACAAACAGCACTCATCTAATTCTTATCAAAACGCATTGCCCAAGCGGCCAATGAGAAAGGCGGTTGCCGTAATATATTAAAATCAAGGCATCTTATATTCCTAACAGTCGTGTAGAACTTAGCATGGAGTTTACATAAGCAGGTGAATCATACTTGATCGCAACCAGATCCTGCCAACAGGCGGAAAATGTAAACGTACAGAGATACAGTTTATTCTAAAATAAGATGAATTTAACATTTTGCCTCAATTTACCCAATGTGAATCATAGGTTCCTTAACATTTTGTAAGTAGGTTATGATTCGCTTGTAGAACTGCGTAACTGTTCCACTATGCAATGTGGACGTGGGTCTCTCATATTGTTTGCAATAAGTATTTAAAATTCTGCACATTTTAAAACTGAATGTTTTAGGAGTGTAAGTTGTAAGTAACCTATCTCTTTATCTTCTGTCTCTAGTTAGGAATCAGAGTGCCAATTCTACTGATTTGTAGGGTTCTTTACCCAAAGAGTAAAACGGGACCCTATTACTAAGACTCCGCTGTCCGTCCGTCTGTCTGTCGGTCCGGCTGTCACCAAACTGAATCTCATGAACCGTGATAGTTAGACAGTTGAAAATTTCACAGATGATGTATTTCTGTTGCCGCTATAACAACAAATAATAAAAATGAAATAAAATTAAAAATAAAAGGAATACAAGAAATATGTTTTTTTTTCGGCTTATGGTACGGAACCCTTCGTGTGCAAGTCCAACTTGCACATGTCCAGTTTTAAGCAACGTTCGCATTGGCATGTCAGTCGCAATCTGTCAAAAATGTATGGAAATTGAGGCTTTTTTGGAAGATTGCGATTGAAATGCGAATGCGAACGTTGTTTAAAAATGAGTAAAAACTATTTAGGCACTATCAACAATATCTATCTTGTAATTTAAATTTCGAACGGTTTAAACTAAAAACCTGAAAGGTCATTAACCTGGTAGCGTCATTAACCAAATACTTGTCTTCAACCTATACTATATTGTTCTAAATCAATATTTTCTAGACATTTGGCATTTTTGCGTCGACAAGCTGCGACATGTCAGGTTTGTGAAACCAAATTCAGATAAAACATGACTAACGAGGCAAAGTCGGCAAGACAAGGACACATGGTAATGCTGATCCAAATGGAACACTATTGACGTAGAAGCTCCTGTTATTAATATATATCCTACATAATCTCGGTTTACTAACACTCCGCTAAAAGTGAATCTTCGTTCGACTTACCTAGTGCTTATTGACTCTAATCGGAAGAGCAAACTGATTGGCGCACGCGCAGCGCATTTGTTATGAGAGTGAGAGCTTTGTGCCACTGTCCAGTGTGTTTTATAGTTTGTCGAGGCGGATGTTTTTATTAAATCTATGTAGAAATGCTCAAGATTGTTTTACTTTGACAAAATATTTTTCATGCATATGTATGAAAAATATTTTGTCAAATCTGAATTAAGTATAAAATGGATACTCCCATTCATCCAACCCACCGATTTATTGTATTTATTTATTATTCCTTAGAGAGCTATCAGTGCAAAACATTCTCCCAGAAAGGCTATAAACAGTTTTAAAATACTCGCTCCACAGGATGTGTCTCACAAGTCCCATAGATATTAACGAAGCAAGAAACAGCCCATTAAGTCCCGACAGAGGCCGGTATTGATACAGTTATCAATGCTACGATCTCAGGAGATATATTATGGAACTCTAACTGGTCCCCATTTGGGTGACGCTTGAAACACACGTGTGCTTTACACCTAAACATCTACAAAGTCCTATAAAACACGCCACGACAAAATATACCTTCCTAGACCAACTAAGGACTCGGTTTCCAATGCAACACATTTGATATAAGCCAGTATTGCTATGGGATTACGTTTACGACTGAAGTATTTTATTGTTTCGGAGCATGATTTTCAAGTTAGAATTGTATCGCCTTGGCGCAGAGTCGATAATGCAAAATGTTGATACGGTAGATAAACCACTTCGTTATCGTGAAATACTCATTGGTATGGCGAGCAGGCAGCGGCGTCGAAGTGTCTGTAGGTTTGATTAGCTGATTTTATGAGCGGCGACTGCTTGTCTTGTCTCTCTGGCTGAATTGGTGTTGGGCTTTCAAATGTTCTAAGACGTAACACATTTGTGGAAACATTCTAGTTTTAAAAACCAGTCATTATACTGATCACAAATAGATCGAAAATGTCAAGAACACTTACATGCATGTGGTTAACATTCGAATATTCTGTGCTAATGGATTCCGAAGTGGCGTGTTTTATTCGTGTGTAAGTATGATCTAGTAGAAAACTTTGATTTAGCTGAATTCAATAAATGCTTCGATGCATGCAGCGTCATCGAAGTTCATCTGAGATTTGAAATCCATCTCCAAGAAATCCAATACCCAGTAGGGTGCTTTGTTCAAGTTCACATTAAGTATAATGTTACAGTCAACTACATTAATAGCTGCTATGAGATTGTTATGGTTTAAGCAAAAAGTCGTTTCGTACAGGTTCAACCTTCCATGCTTTGTCAGACGTAAACTCTTTGCCCCATTCAGTAAGAAAGCTGCATCTACTTGACCGAACAATGTATTCAAACGGAATGGGCAGGGGCCCTACGCTTACTTCATAAAAGTTGTTGCTATGGTGTCCACGTGGATATTCGTCGTCCGCGTCGCAATTAAGTAACCTGTCTAAATGTGATGTGAGCGGCATAGCGTGGCACCATGCAAAAACTCGAGCCAGCTCAGTGGAATATTTTACAAACGCCATGATGTCATGGTGGATTAAATTACTGAGTACTATGACCTTGCCTGTCAGTTGTAGGTAGTTAGTCAACGAATATTATCGGTACCGTACTTACAAGTACTTAGGTACCTACAACAGCAACAGCAATATTACTTCAATTGAACGGCAAGTCACAAATCATCGTGCCTTCGCTATGCTGCATAAGTTAGGGTTCCATTTCAGTGTAGTGGTAAACTGGTAAGTAATAGAATTTACGACGTAAAATCAAAATTGCAAACTGGACGAAATATTTTACGCGTACATACCTATCTCCATAGAATAATAACAAGCTATGCATAGGTATCGAGTTTTATTTTTATTAATTCGATTAATTTTATCTATCTCAGGAGATTACGTTGATGATATTTTATAACGAATGTAGAACTCGTTTTGGCATGAACGGTTGTCGCCTGGAGGGGCCTCATATTAGCATGGATTAATTTCAATCAAGTGAATTTGGTCCGCAGTTGAATGAGCGGTGATGGCGGAGCGGCGGACGACGCGACGCTTGCGCACACCGGTTTGCTGGCTCCACTGTCACCATCCTGTTGCCGTTTTGTAACATAATCTGACGCTTAAATAGTCTGGCCATGGATTTTAGAAGAAGAAGCATTACATTATATATTTGATACTTTGTTGTTTAATGACCATTTTAAATTAAAACTGGACCATAATGCTTGATTATATATGTCATTTCTGTACTTACCTGTTTTTGAAGGCCAGCAACATCTACGCAGCCGTAAGAAAAGTCCGGAAAGTTAGAGTCTTGCGAAAATATTGTGAATCGTGGTCCTGAAGCCACTCTAACAATGTTAGTTCCTAGAAGCTCCGATAGCAAGAATTGAAGCAACGACTATTCGCCGTTTCATCAACTGTACTTATAGCAATAGTAACTACCTAAATACACCATAGAAATGATGACTAAGTACAATACCTCATTATATTATTTATTTATATTACCGTTGATAATATGTTTAGCTTCATCTGCTAGCTACTACTGCTACTTAAACCACATAATAACATAGATAAGTAGGTAGAGCAAGAGGAAGGTACACATAATGGACTCGACCATAGCAAGTTTCTTAATAAGCACATCATCAAAAAACTACGTACCTACATACATACCCATTACCCACCTGTCAACTTTTTGCTTACCGTTCTTTTGGCTGATTGCAAACATCAAACGTTCGTAGAATATAATTATCTGAAACATTCTAAGTACCAAGCTGATTACATCACAAATCTTAGGTACCGTTTATATCTAGCTAGTAACAATTTAGATTTCTTTGCGTTCATTGAAGAGGTTACCTATACTTCGGAAATCTTAAGGAATCCTTAACAGGAACGATATTCTTCATAGCAACAGCTGACATTGCCCCATCACTGTCTTTCCTTTATCTTATTTCCTAGGTTACACTATAGGGACATGAACTTGGGTATCGAATCTTAGAGGTCGCGGCAGGGGCGGCAAAATGAATAAGTAGCAAATTGGGGCGGCAACTGTGTCAAATCTGCCACTGTCTACATGTAGGGGTTTAAACCTTTGTCTCGCATTCAGTTCCATTATTGTGACAAACATTGGTTTGCGCAGATCAGCTTAGGTCCTACTAATACTACCACAGATCTTGACAGTGTAGGTAGGTATTAAATAGGTTCTTATTCGGTAATGGACTGACTGCAGAGTGCAGTGCACCGTGTAGATGAAGACAGTAAGTTCGTTTGGAAGAAAATCGTATTTCTGCACCATTACTCAGGTGAGTACGTAACATCAAAGTTGCAGGAAATAGGTACTGGAGGAACGAGAGACACAGGGAGCCGTGAATAATGATAAGGAGGCCCATACCCTGCAATGGGTCCTTTTGAGCTGAATTGATAATGATTATGTAACAAGTCAAATAACTATTTTTAATAGTAAGTACAGTCAGTTACCTCAACTAGCTGACCCACCTTTGGTTATGCACAAAGGTGGGTATTCTAAAAAATCTCAACCATTTATGCAAAGGTGGGTCAGCTAATTGTGGTAATTGACTGTACGTACTTAACTTAATGTAAGTTGCACAACATGCATGAAATAGAAGGACGTGCACCTTGCGACAAAGTCAATCTTAACGTTATCTTCTAAAGTGTTCTAGAGTGGTGTGATTCGCCTTGATTGCGTTTCAATGAGCAACTCATTTAGACATATAGCATCAAGTAAGTTTCGGGAATATTCTCTCCTAGGTACCACAAATTCTCAATGATTTCAAAATTCCCATGAATAGACATCAGTCCTGATAATAAAGAAAAATAAGGCGTTACTTAAGGCGCGCACAGACTTAGGGAGCTACGAAAATAGGCTCAAGTAAAGCCTATAAAATCTAATTATTTTTATTACTATTATCTAATTTAAAAAAGAATGTATTAATGGCCCACCCCTTGTGAGCAAGAAACACGTTTAAAAATGTTACGTTCGACCAGACGTTCGGAGTTTCAGACCCCTCAAATATTCTCATACCCTTGGAATGTTAGGTACCGGTCAGTTGTTTTACTTTCCAATATGATGGACGAATACCGAAAGCTAAGATTTCTGTAGGGGAGAAAAAAAGTTTTTGGTTTCAGAAATTACTGCTACTTATTATATATGTACTACCTTTGTATATTTCATATACTGCGATCACAACTTTCCTTACAATAGTTTGCATTTTTTATATAATCCACTCACAGTTCCTAGTATTCTTCGGAAAAGATAACAATTTTCCTCTAAGCTTAGCCGGCGATGACGTGATCTCTAAACATACTCGTTCTTGTAGGTATTGCTATCTAGATGAGTCGATGTTTATATAATGTGTAGTACTTATCTGCATAATTATGTACAATTGTGCAATTCATGTTACTATTTACTTGATTACCCACGCAGTTAATCATGTTGAAAACTAAGCGGGTACCTACGTCCTAACAACGGCTTATATAATTTCTACCCATCTATATACTTAGTACCTACCTAACTACTTTGTCAACCATCTAATACTATCAATATTTAATCGAAACTATAGAAAAAAAAATCTTTTCATCTAAGAAGAATTTAATTATACGTAAGAACAAAATCTTAGATCAGCCAGTAGAACGTTTTCAGAGCTATGGTTTCGCTTCTATGTGAAGGTTTATTTCATTTCCGAAGCTAACTGACTTCAAAAAACCCCAAGAAAGTGGGAGAGAAACTCTCATGCCAAGAGATCGTTGATAGTTAGAATGTGGTCCATAGGTCTCTTTAGAAAATTGCGTCGTTTTACCTTTTTATCTAGGTTTTTTTCCTATCTATCTATCTATTATTTTTTCTGGTTGTTATGCGTAAGTAGGCACATAAAGCTACCCGAAACTGACAAATTTTCCCAAACAACCTTGAACCTAATTCATCCGTGATAAATTTGAAAATCTATTTAAGAAATTAGACAGATTGTTGTAGCTTGATGTGCTGGCGTCTGTACCTAGTGCTTAATTAAATACCTAAATATTTAAATGTCAACGGAAAATTGCAGACTCCGTAATATTGTAATAAATCTTTAGGTATACTTTTAATTTATAATTTCTCGATATATTATTATACGATATATGTTTCCAATATATATCCGTGTCTTATGATAAAATAGTTTAAATTTCAAGCGATATTTTACAATTTAGAGGCGTTTGCAATTTTCCGGTGACATAATATATTATAATCTGCGCACGAAATTTAAATAAAAAGTTTTTATCAGCAGAGAAGTAACGACATCGACAACAGCACGGTAAGAACCAACTTCATTGCATTTTCCAGCATTTTCTCAGTGAGCACCTATGATCTAAGAACGAACCCTAAAAAAAGGCATTAAAAAAATTAGGGTAGGGAGAAGGTAGGTATACCCAAGCTAAACAATATTTTTTTTATATATAATTTTTATTAATTTAATAGATAAGTGCACATTGTAGGAATAATTACACTCATTTCTTTAATACCAATGTAGTTCCTACTTAATTTCTTATCTTTAATTATAATAGACCTAATATACTTATATAATAATTTTTAACATTTTTATGAACTCCATAGTTCATACTTTATTTATTAAAATAAAATGAAGTTTATTTACTTTTTTTTTTTACATCTGTAAAACACATTTTGATACATACTTATTACAACTTCCTACCAACGTTTGCAAAATTTGCAACAAAACAAGCAGTTAGAGATGCCCAAGAATCGATAAATGGTATCGGTATCGGTATCAGGACAAGATTATGATAATTAGTACCTAATAAACTTCAATTTCGAAAGAATTTTATCAAAAAGGAGGAAATTAATTACAAAATCAAGTGACGTATTCAAAGTTATAATAACCTATTTTGTTTAGAAAATTAAGTAGAAAAATGAAGTATTTCTGGTCTCTTCTTAGAATTCGAACAATTTGTTTTATCATAAATAATTCGTCAGTTTCTCTCAAACTCGATTATTTTTTCCAAGCCTATTAAAAAATAAATAATAATAATTGCCTTGATGCATTAAGTCCGCCCATATACATAAAGTTTAAAAATAAAGAAATAAAATATTAACTGCCTCTTTATAATTTTTAAAATTCTGTTAAACATTTTGAAACTTATTTGAACCGTCCTTTTTTAAGTTGGATCGCTATTTTCACGGTCGCCGGACGCGAGCGAGGCAGGCGCAGCAGGCGGCCGCTCAACAAAAAAACAACTTTCCTCGAAACAGCGATGGCGCTAAGTTTGCAACGTAACCTAAAACGTCGTAACCGCCCGCTGAAACCATGTTACTTGAGATCTTATAACAACGCAACAGGCTGGGCCGAAATAACTTGTTGATGTGCGTTGCGGGTGGGACGGGTGCGCGCGGGTGTAAGGGGGGCTAGCGCCGCCGAGCGACGGCCTGTCTACGGCGGCGAGTCGGCGACACCCTGTCTGCCACGGTCGGCGCCGTTGCCGTTTTGTGCGCATTCCTATCCGCCCGCACCCCTCGATGCTCATGAGCCGCCCGCGCGCACAAAGTGGCAACATCGCATGCAAACTTGTTTCGTAAACGGATGTGGCAGCGACCGGGGCAGGGCACATTTGTCTGTCTTCTTCTACAATGAGAAATTCTACAAGTACGAAAGAGATAGAAATGGTGGCGCTACGTGCTATCGGCTCCCACTTGCGGCATTTTTTCACGCCGAGAATGAGGCGAGATTACTGCCTAAAGTAACGTACACATGCGATTTTTTATGATACTTTTTTGTTTTATAAGTTGCGCTTTAATTTTTAATTATTGTTTTTAATTATTATAATTATAAATTTATAACAAACGGTACATGAAATGCTCTTTCAGAGGTGTTACATCTTAGACACGTAACCGTTCTCTCTAAAATGACCTACTGACTTAATCGTTTCATGTAGAGATTTTATGATTAATAAAATCATTTATTGCTGGCAAATGGTGGGCTTACAAATGGGATTTTTAATCACGGGCATACATACGCCCAAATATCGGATAAAATCAAAATAGTATAAAAGTACCAAAATAAAAAAACTAAAACTAGCAGTGTGAACAGTGGTTTATATGTATACGAGACTCACGTCGCACACTCACGCACGTTGGACAGGCAGCGGCGCGCCACCAACATCCGCGCCGTGCCGCGGCGAGAGAGCAGCCACAGTCAGTTCGGCGCCGTCAACCGCCACGCGCACACGTATTCTCCTCAGTATGGCCGCCGCCCACACGCACCCGGCCCCCGCGCCCTCAGACCGTCGCTCAGAGGGCCGCGCCGGTTCCCGCCGTATCTTCCCACCACAATTTAAGCTGCAAGTTCTCGAAGCGTATAGACGCGACGCTCAATGTCGCGGAAATCAACGCGCCACAGCCAGAAAGTTCGGTATACATCGTCGTCAGATCCAAAAGTGGCTTCAAGCGGAACCTGCACTGCGAGCGGCTCTCCTGAGGCGAGCGCCACAGCCAGCGCCGTCACCTCCACCGTACGCAGCTGGGTCTCCAGAGAGCGCTCGGTTACCTACGCCACCGCCAGTGACAGTACCCACACCGGTGCAAGTGCCTACGCCTCTACCATTACCAGTGCCTGTTCCTGTGCCTATGCAAATTGCCGAGCCTATTGACCTGTCTGTACGCCGGCCTACACCACCACCTGCGCCACAACCGGCATATGTGCCTCCCACGGCGCCTTGTCCACCGCGCAAGCCTTTCAAACTATTCCGGCCGTATCTCCTCGGGGATGAAGACGAAAAGCGGCCATCGCTAGCCTCGCTACCAGTATCTAGCGGCGTGCATGTGTCAGCGTTCGTGCCGGTGCAGAGTGCGGCGGGCTGCGCGCTCGCTGCCTGCTCCGCACCACGTTGGTGCTCGTCAGTTCCCTCCTTCCCGGCTCCGCTCAGATGAGAGTATGCCGCCGGAGCCCTGCTCCGTAACTCCTGTGATCTAGTCGCCGACGCCCGCCTGGCGCCGCCTGGGGCTTAGCCCTCTATCATCGTGCCTTAATGTTCACGCCGCCATAGTGCATTATGCCGTCATCACCCGATGACAGATATTTTGTGTATAAAGTTTAAGATTGTATTTTTATATGTGGGGTTTATGAAGCTTACCTACATTTATACAGAATAAATATTATAACTTCTATTATTATTATTGAATAAATAAAGAGGATTGTTTATTAAAACGTATTTTAATTCATTAAGTAAAAGTCTACTGACCGCTCTAGAGCAGGTAGCGCCGGCGCCATCCTCCTGCCTACCTGACTGATGTAATCCCCTATTCTATTATGTTTTACATAAAACTATGAAAGACTTTTTTTTCTAGTGAATGGAGCACTCTTGGTCGAATACTCAACTTTATTATTTCTACTTTTATACATTATTGAGTATTTCTTTTGTACCTTTTATTTGAACTTAACAAAAATACATTATAAAGGCTTGTGTGGGTACAGTTAGTTCAATCAGTTTGTAAAACAACGTTCACTATCTAACACTTGAATGAGTACCTAGGTACCTATAGATCTGAAAATCTTATAAAGCCAAAAAACATCGGAATCTTTTCAGAACCACATGACACGTGACTACGTGGAAATAATCATCTTCACCGCAACTGGTTGTTAATAACCTCTCAGACGAGATTTAAATAACGAGGCATAAGCTCAACACTTTTAGGTTTGGTGGTCAGTTTTCTAACCATTTATTCTTGTTTATTTAAATATATTTTCTCGTCATTCATCGACTGTTACTAACACTAGTCATAATAGTTAAAGTAAAATAATAATAATTATACATTAAGTAACTAATAAATATCATAATTAATTAAGAATTAACTAATTTTCTAATAAATAAATGTCGGAATAATTAAACATTAATTAAACCAAATATCCAAATGGTTTCTTTTAAAAGTCGTCACTAAAAGTGTGACTGAAAGATAAACATCCAAGAAGAATAACGATGCAAATAAGATGCTCAAAAAAGAACAGCAGGCCTTTAAAACATTTCCCCAAACTAGATATTATGTTCTGTAATAGTACACTTTATTTAGGGCAAAAAGTTACAAATTGACAATATTTTTCTTTGATGTGTTGAGTACTAAATCTGTATGAAAATATTTTTCTAGCAAAAGGCATCTTTTATAAAATGCGCTACATCTTTCTACTATAACAGCAGCGCAAAAACTTCATATGGTGATGCGAAAATCTGGTATCGATCGATACCGATTTAGAAAAAAAAGGAATATTTTGCATTTATGCAGTCTCAATATTTTATATTGGTATTTTAATGTTGTTATAGTAACATCTGTATTTTTGATCTGGATTTTTGAAATTATTTAATTTTTAATAAAACATCTGTAACAGGGTAAGTACTTACAGGTACAGTCAGTAAAATTATAAATATTCGATGAACAAGTACAAAGAATCAAAAGTCGTCAACACCAAAAACATCAATAGTCAATGCCAAAACTTTAGCCTCAAAATGCAGTAAACAGATCAATGTTACAAAATCCGATTTACTTTTATAAAATTGATATTCTAGTTCTAGTTCACAGACTTGTTTTGTTTTTCCGCACATGGTGCACTTAGGACGTTTTAAATATTATTGAAACCATGTCAATACGTCGTGCAATTTTGACCATTGCGTTCAACAAAGTAGATTAATAATTCAATTATAAAATATTGTTTTAATAAAGCAGGAATTCTGTTTTGAATTAGGAATTAACTGTTATCCAGAATTATTTGCTAATAAAAACGAGTACCTACAGAACAATTTAATTTCGAAAAAATATACCAAGTTTTCGAGTGCAGAAGTTTATTTTTAAATAAGAAGAAAAATTACACACAATCGAAGTTTATAACATTGATTGAACAAGTGACTTTTGTTGTTTGAAGGTGTTGACGACTTTTGGAACTTTTAGATGCTCATGTCATTTTGTCGCTGACTCTACGTAACAAACTACAGTTTCGTTTTATTTTCCTAGTTAATCAAATTACTGTTGAAATATATGATAACTTTATAAATATCTTCTTAAATTACGTTATATCCTCAGTCGCAACGTTACCCAAATCCAAACTCATTTAAGTGGTGCAGAGTAACAATACCCAGAGATGTGACTTATTTAAGATACAAGTATCTGAAATAATACAGATACAAGATACAAAATACGTATTTTCATCTTATATCTGAAATACTTATTTTAAAATTCATTTTGTATCTTATATTTAGATACATTCGTTTGATATCTTAGTATTTGGCAAATACATTTTTGGTTAAAATACTTTTAGTGAAAACTGAACACTGCAATGGAGGTGATTTCAGAAAAAAGTCATAAGACGAATAGTCTTATTACATGTTTTTTAGAAGACTCTGATTCCTCTTTTGCAAGTAGCGAAAACACAGGGCCTCTGACTTGAAAACAACACAATACCTAAATGATAAAGATATCAGCTTGAAGAGCTTAAATGTAATTATATCCTACAATAAAAAAATAACACCTGTCTGCCGAGTTTTGCACCTATGTAGCGACTCTTTTCATTTGGAGGTATGATAATGAGACCTCAACCAAAGAAAAATAAAGACAAAAATGTTCGAGGAACTAGTTTTACTTTAGTCTCAATAAATACTTAAATCATTTTCTATCATTTGGAAAGTGATCTTAATAAACTTCATCTGAAAAAATATGTGTTTTAAAAAGTATTTAGAAGATACGTATTTTGTATCTAGTATTTAAGATGCAATCTCCGAAAGTATCTTGTATTTGGTATCTCAAAAATAGTATTTTGGATTTTGTATTTTAAATACTTTTTGTAAGGTATCTTGTACATCGCTGACAATACCTAATATTGAATCTAAATACTCCTGGTATTACCTAGGAACATAAATTGGAATAGATTTCATTCGATTCACCAGACGACATCTAAATTAATGCCTTAATTAAAGTGCGCTATCAGAATTCCAAAGCTCGGTTTAGCGTCGAAAGTTGAAAATCCTTCAGCGAAAGTTTAATTATGGATTCATTTAATTGTCTCTCTCTGTACTTACAATTGAAAAAAAACGGCCAAGTGCGAGTCGGACTCGCGCATGAAGGGTTCCGTCCGTACCTACCATCTGCATCGCCATTATTATAATCAAATATAATGCCGTTCAAAAACTAAAATCACAGAAAACTCCAAAAAACACATCCCCCATAATTTTTAAATGTGTTGTGTGTTATTTTATTACTTTTAGGGAATATAGCAATTAAAACTCTGTGAGCATTCCAAGTTGCCATAATAAATGCGAGCAAAAGATGCCAAAAAAAACTCTTGTTATAGCGGCAACAGAAATACACTTTCTGTGAAAATTTCAACTGTCTACCTATTAGATACGGTTCATGAGATACAGCCCGCTGACAGACAGACGGACGGACGTACAGACGGACAACGGAGGCTTAGTATTTGGGTCCCGCTGGTTATCCTTCGTGTACGGAACCCTGAAAATGCCCAGAAAGTTTCAGTCGTTACCCAGGGTTTTGGAGGCCGGGCAGGAGTAGCTTCACGTAAAATTGATTGAGATTTCGTTTTTCATTTATTATTTTATGAGGACATAATTCATTTACGGACAATTTTCACAATAACTCAAAAAGTAAGAGGTAACATTTTTATTGCTTTGTGTAAAGCGATTTCATCTTTCACTTGATAAGTGACGACTAGCACTATCCCTAATTCACAATTGGTTCGTGATGTTAACCTAGTTCCTCAAAAAATTGCTGTAGTAGACAGATAGACAAACCATAATAACGATACCAATACGAACTACATAACGATTAAAAAAGTTGTGTGAGGGACTGGGTTTCTTTTGAGTTGATATTCTCCTAATTGTATTATTTTATATGTATAAGTTATAGGTACAGACTGATAAGAAAATATTTTTACTTGTATTACAGCGAAATACTCGTAAATACGCGGCATATTATTAAGGACACAACTTTTCAACTTTTTAAACCGTTAATCGTTATATCTCAGGAGCGGTGAATCTTAGGGGAAAGTGTTTGGACAATTTTATATGTAGATAATTGCATGATCTACAACTTTGGTCTGATCTATTTTTATGATAAAACTTACCGTTTGGCTGACGCAAACAAAAATATTGCGAACTTTGACCTTGATTTTTTTTTTCGTCTTTTGTCTGCGTTAAGTCGGATCGATGGGGACTTTTCACATTTAATTTATAATGGCGTTCCAAACATTCATACAAATTTTCAGCTCTATTTGTAACCTTGCATGTCTAACTTGACCGGGCTACAGTATGTTCTACGTAAGTACGTACCTACTGCCTAAGCTTGTGTTTTATTAATTAAGGACATAGAACATACGGTCTTATTTTCCAGCGAAAGCATTCGGCGTGGAGACTGAAACAATAAAGTAGTTGTTTTATTATTGAGTCCATTTGCGGTGTGGGGTAACGTAATGGCGACGAGCAGTCTGGCGCGATACGAGGCAGCCCGCCGGTCCCGCCGCATGCTCGCAACACATGCGGAATGCCTGTATCTCATGCCGCAGTAGGGCCACCACAACCACGATAATGGACGAGAAAAAACTCAACCACTTATAGTTACTGCTCATTAAAATAATTGGTTCAGTACAATTCAATTAAAACACGTAACCACTGGAACTCATAGAAACGTAGTAGCTAGGGTTGCCATTTTCCCCCATTTGTCAACAGACGAAATTCTCTATACTTGTTATGGTTGATACTGTACGTTACAGTAAGTGTAGTACTTATACTCAGTTTCTGAAAGGTTTATAAAACCAGCCAAGTGCATGTCGGGCACGCACACCATAGGGTTCCGTTGTAACCCGACCCGTAAACCATGACATAACTAGCAAATTTTACTATGTATAACATTACAAAGTTAGAAATGCACCTAGTTTTAAGTCATTTTCTATACGATTATTATTGCGATTTTTTTACTGATCAAGTTAAATTTAATAACTTGGTCCACTATGGGCGTATATGAAGGGGTCCGGACCTTAGCTTACGATGGAAATAAAAATCTCGGAATATTGAACGTATTCAGACTTATCAAGCCAAATATCCCGATGTTGCTTACTTTGATCGAAATTTTACAAGAAAAATGAATACCTGCAGCCATACTCTTATTATACCTATATAAAAATATTTTTCTCTCTCATATTTTCTCACCAAAATCGGACCCAGGCAAATAGCTTGCAAGTTTTTTTTGCAAAATTGCGGGGCACGGTGAAACATGTATATAGATAGAGGACACTTAAAAAACCAAAAAATATTATGTAGCAACATGGTGCTCTAAAAGTCAAGTGTCACGTTACTCAGATAGTTGCCAACTCATGTCCGTACTGATCTGCGGTATAATCAGTAGCGTAGCTAGCATGGGTGACACCCGGGGCGGATAATGTGGTGTCACCCCCCAAATGATACGGGGTGTTCCGCGACGGCAGTTTTAACCCATTATTTTCTCCAATGTTCTTGCATCATTGTTTGTTAATGACAGTATGGACTATTTGTCCGCAAGCTGATTGGGTTGATGAGATCATTCAAAATAGTGTGGAGCAGGTAAAGCGTACTCGAAAATATTTGCACACCATCTCGGATAGTTTTCTTGTACTTATTTTTCACATTCAAATACAAGTTACTTTGTTGATTGATACAGGTAAGCTAAAGAACTAAGAGAGGGCATTGTATTCTGCCCGCTTTTGTATTCGCATTGTATTCTGCTTTTAAGTTTTTTGAGCGAGCGAAGCTAGCTCAAAAATGTTTGCATCCCATCTCGGATAGGTTTTATTTTCCTTGATCATTCAAAGGTAAATAGAAGTAACTTAGATGACTGATTCAAGAATTTCTTGAACTAAGAGAGGGCAGAATACAAGAGCTAGCGAAGTGAGCTCGAAAATTTATTCTCTTTTGATAATTCATACTTTAATAGAGGTAATTTGGCAACCCATCCAGAATAGTTCAAGAACTAAGAGAGCGCAGAATGCAAGAGCGAGCGATGAGCGGTGAGCGAAGCAAGCTCGACAATATTTGCACCCCACCATGGACAGGTTTCATTTCATCACCTGTTTAGGGTCCGCGACCGACCGTGCCAAGAAACAGTCATCGAACAGTCGGGTGGCACCCCTAAACGCATAAAAGCTTAAGAATGCAAGAGTGAGCGAAGCAAGCTCGGACATTATTGCACCCTACCTCGGAAAGGTTTTATTTTCTTTTGACCATTTATTCTTAAATAGAAGACTTATACAGATAAGCTGAAGAACTAAGAGACAGCAGAATATAAGAGCGAGCGAAGCGAGCTCGAAATTTTTTCACCCCACTTCAGACAGGTTTCATAGGTAAATTTTTCGGCCCGCGGTCCTCACCCCCCTTGCAAAGCAATAGCTACGCCCGTGTGGTCCACTATTACTTGTTACGCCTAGATAACGGTGATACATTTACTAACATCGTGAATAATTTTCACATACCTACAATCACAGTTTCGTTGGTAGGGCCAGGATAAAAATAATCTCTTTAAAGCCCAATATTTCGCAAACGGATTTCTAAATCGTAAAAGGCCTAGACGGACCCGAAATGTTTCTGAAATATCTATCCAACGATACCGTAGACGAGTAATTAAAAATCGAATCGCTATACTTGTATCGAAGTAACCCTGAGAGTAGATTTTTTCAAGATTATATTTTAAAACTTTGTAGGCGGCATTAATGTTTGTACGAGTATCTAAGCCAGATTACAGCTTTCCACGGTCAAGAGTCACTGAGTTAAACTGCGTTCGGACGAATGGTCTTGTCGAAACTAGGGTTCCTTGTTGTTTAACTATGGAACCCTAAAAACATGACAATGAAACTAATGTCAAGTTGATTGAATGTTCTTTTCCGTCAGCCAGTCTCAGCGGTTTAAAACAGTCACCAGAAAATTCTTTAACATAATAATTTGATCTAGTAAGATGGTTATATGGCGGGTTTTTTAAGTGGGTATTTTTTTTTTTTAATTTGAACGTGTCAAACCTTATAGGCAATCAAAAAAATAAGTTAATATGTAACGATAAGGTATTAAAATGGTCTCTTTTATTTTGCTACGTTTCACAAATAACTCATCAATTTGTTTTGGTGTTATTTTCATGTTTACTTGTATTTTATTTTTCCTCAATAGATAGCGCAGAAGTCAGTCAGGGCGACGCTTGACGCTCTATGAAGTCTCTTACTAAGCTTCAAAATTCAATATTTTTTTTATTTTTGGGTCGAGGTTGATGATTTAAGTGCTAAATGTTACTCAGGATAACACTTAGTATTTTTAAGTTACCTAGATTTCTAATCCAATCAGTATTTTTTTGCGTGATGCAACCACAAACATCCAGACAAACAGACAAACAGATGAACACAAAATATTTCAAAACAAATTGCGTTCTGCCTTTTTCCGAATGTTTTTCTGTTATTTTATGCAAAAATAATCCATGTACAGACACGGCAAGTCTATGATTTTATAATGTGTATAGAAGAAATAGATTTAGATAGAAGAAAATATACCTATAGAATTATTATTCTATAGGTATATTTTTTATTTAATAGTGTACTTACCAAAAATCTATATCAATAGATATAGATTTTTGGTACACTATTACATATCATGACGTTGACACAAGGTCTGACACAGCTTTCTTAAACTAACTAACTTCTATGGACCAGTGGGGAGTGCTGGGGGGTAGCGGGGACCAGACTTCCCTCTGGGTTCTTTTGAGAACTTTGTTTTATAAGATAATCGGAGTCACTTTCGCAATAATCATACATCATCAATAAGGTTGTAAAACTTGTTCTAATAAATCAATTCCGGATTGTGGTTTTGATTTTGATGAGGTGATGATGGATCAACGAACTCTTCAATTTTCCTGTTGTAACCACAAAGGGGGATTCGTTATAATAATAATAATAAACGTTTATTTCGACCAACATGGATCATAGCACACACATTACACATAATAAATACACATAACAAAATAACTAAATGAATTTTACTAATAGCGGAAATATAAATGACAAGGGGATAAACATGTCAAATTATCTCATTCCAAAACTGAGACTATTATTTTGTACAAGCCATACGCCCGATGAGATTTCGCATTGGCCAAAACGATAAACTTCCAAACAGACTTTTACCCCCTATTTAACCCCGTTAGGGCGTTTCAAAAATCTTCATCATAACTAAGGAACTCTAATTTATTTCTAGATGTAGTGATTTAGAGATTTTAGTATGTCAGTCAGTGATTCAATTTGTGTTTTTACAAAGTGGAGTTGCACACTAAAGCCCTTTTCATGGCTTTACAGATTTCTGTTATTTGATGTTACTTAGATATTGTTAAAGCAATAAACCATTACCGCGGGTGAAGTGGGTCAATAATCTCGGCTTATCAGATTATCCAGGTAATCCAGGACAATGGATAATGGGAGCTTTCATTTGCTATACTTTCCTAAAGATTTAACTATTAAACAGTGGAACAAAAAATGTTATGCCGCGCCGATAACTTAATGCAAAGCATAAGATTTAATAAGCCCTTGGTAAGTTTTTTTGGTGGTAACGATTTTAAGATCACCCATTTAAATTAAACACAATCCATTACAAATCTGTGATTTAAAGAATAGCCAAATTATTTTTGGAAACACAATTTTGAGAGTCCAAGCTTGAAGAGACTTCTGCTTTCTGCTGTACCTAGGTACTCGTATAGCTCTTTCTAACTATTGGAAAATGCAAAGTGAGAATTAGGAGAGCTGTAGTAGGTAGGGACATCCCAATGTTTTTAATGATAAGCCAAGTTAAAAGTGAGCCTGTTGGACTAAACTGAAAAGAGTTACTTAGGTAAATGAAGACTGAAAGTTATCTTGATCTAGAAAAGCATTGTCAAATGTGGAGTGGTATACCGTACAAGAAGCTTAAATAAATGAGTAACCCTATGGTTGCAACATTCATAAATAAAAGGTTGCTAAAAGGATAGGGAAGTACAGAAAAGAATTTGTTGGATCTAAAAAGTATAACGTATGAGTACCTACTACTTAGATAAATGTAAGAACATGTCGAGACAGAAAAGACCAGCAAGATGTTAACATAGAATAGTGGAAATTTTAGCACTATTGTAGAGCAACTTCAATTAAAGAAATTACAAATACAATGCAGTGAAGAGCGAAGACAAATAATTTAAGAATATCCCAAAAGAAACATCTAGTGGAATCTTAGAAAGCTGAAAACTATGTCAGAGCTTAAAATAATCGCAAACTACTTAAGTTGCCAAATGTTTCCCTTCAGCTCACATTAAAAATATGCTTTAGGACCTACAAGTATTTCTGTGGCTCGGCCGGGCACTGACGCCAGCGTCTACTGACGTCTCTTTGACGTATTGGAATATCTCGCCATGTTTTCGAGCTCAGGCAGATAATTTAGCGAGCCGAATAATACCTAGTGTTCGAGCTGCATTCGCAGATGCGATTGTGATATTTACGATGCGCTGCCGCTGCCGGACGACGCGATGGCCCATAAAGCTAGTAGGCACAGCCTCTACTATGAAGTCAGGATATTTTTGGCACACGCGAGCACAGGATACACTCTCTGTTATAGTTCACGGGTCATTTAACCATGGTCTTTCTTCGTGCGTTTACTTTTTAAGTTATGACGCAGTTTCGCTTTTTTTTTCAATTGTTAATGTTAGTGTATATCTGGATCTTCATAAAGTGAAAAGTAGTTATTTAAGTTTTAATTCAATAAGGGTATACCTACAGTCAAATTCCTAAACCCCTTACATGAGTATCGACTCCTAAAACTCTTATATGACTAGTCATAATAAGGGTTAAGAAGTAACTGCTCAGACAAATCTACAAAAGACAAATCTTAGCAGACTGCTAAACTATGTTTGGCTCGGCCAGCTATAAAAAGCCCTTTATGATGCTGCAAGTGAAGGCCCGTTTTAGCAATTTTTTTTTATCTTAACGATAGTATGAAAAGTGAATTGAGCTATTTAATTGTGACACCTTGCTGCTAATTGCTAGGTACCTACTTACTACTACTTAGTAATAAGTCAGGATTTTAGAAGTTGAACTGTTTTAAACGAAGAACTGTAACGTATTAGTTTTATTATTACGTTCTTTATGATATCTCTCTGAACTACATTTGTTTTTGCCAGTTTGCTAAGTTTTCTGTTTTGTCTGAAGTGGCCTGAACCCTGAAGGTGTTTGATTTAGGTACTATTCGCAGGTCGGAATGTGAAGTGAGTTTATTTTCCGTTTTTCCGCATGACTGCCGGGAACGGTATTCTTACTTTTGTTAAACTTATTTCCATGACTACTATAATTGTTTAGTTTCCGGATGTGTGCGTGTCGGCATAAAGGATATTCACTTTGGTGTTGTCTGTCTGTAGAGCGCGTTTGTTTCTTCAGCGCAAACACCGACTAATTAACCGCGGTGCCTTTGTTTGCCTCTTCCAGAAATTGCTTTAAATGTTAAGATGTTTGAATGTACCCGTTGCACCTCGATTTCTAATATGGTTTGCTTTGATGTCAGAGTCCAGTCCAGCTATTCGTAATCACACAGAAATATCTTAACTCTCACTGCTTTGTTGGGGTACAACTCAGATGAATGGAATGTGGTCCTTCCACCTTTATTATTTCACTTCTAACTTTGATTGTTATCAACATTTCAACCAATGCTGCAATCGTTCACGACCCATGCATGAATAGAACACAATAATATGCACACGGCAATACGTAATATATGCCAGTTTATGTAACAGATCACCATGTAATAAAACTAAATGAACGGTAAATGGTTTGTTGTACTTACTGCCAATACTTAGTAGTTAGCTTAGGCATTCTAGGACTAGTTTCTAAGAAGCCTTATACAGTGCAATGCGCTATTGCAATGTGTACTAAGATATCTCTTAAATACTGGGCAAGTTATTAAGTTGCAATTACTTATAATGTTGTTTATTGATGGAAATAGGTTTAAGTCAACTATGCGATGGACCACAGAAAGTCTCAGATAAAGAACTCTACAAGACATATATTTTCACTTGATTTCACTTAAAAATTATGTCATGATGTCTAACAGCAGGCCTGAAGTTATAACAATAATAGAGCAACCTTTAAGTCTCCGTGAGGTGATCTCCTAAATAAATCAGCTCGGAGTCACGTCACTCCTTAGCACATAAATAGCTCAAGTCACAAGACAGACCGGTCGGCGGCGCGGCGGCACAGCTCGGTGGGGATGCGCGGGTGCGCGCGCGCTGCGCCTGTGTGCGCAGCTCGATGGCCGCTCCGCTTGGCGCCAACGCCGCCCGCGTGTTATTTCCGACGCCATTACTCACACCGGCTCCGACTAATTATAATATTCAGCGAGCTCACATCGGCCGACTGTCCGACGAGTCCGTTCACATATCCTGCACGCACAGCACAGCCAAATTGTTTTCTCGTGAATGTTATTTTGAGGACTACGTAGAATTTTAGTGCGGTTCGTAGGTATATCAAGCCAAACTTTCCATACAAAGTAATCGTGTGATCATCCTCAAAACAAGGCATTGTTGAAAGGCACACAAGCCGGCCGGTTCTGTTAATTGATGTCGTCTGGCTTTGATAGCGGCCGTTCGGTGAGATCAGAGAGGTGTCGGCGACGTTGAAACGGCTCTTCTCTGTAAACACGCCTGTTGCCTGTGTAGTCGTGTAACGCAATCAGCACGCCCTTTGACACCAGCCTCAGAACCTCTGATAATGTAGTTCGAGCTCTTCGTACCGTTTGGCACATTAATAGCAATGTTAACCTCATTTAATTTACTTTCCGATGAATATTTGTGACATTATAATATTTGTTAAGTAATTAAATACCTGTCATACAAGGACTACCTACGTGGTATTTTAAGATTAATTTATAAATTTACATAAACATTCACCGAACACTGTTTTATCATTAATTCATTACGAAGGGTTATGTTCTTAGACGCCTACTTGATTTGACAAATCCAAGCAAAACTTCTTCTTCACAGAAGGTTCTAACTATATGATTCGGGGCTGATCGAAGAAGGAGGAAATAATAAACAGAATCAAGATTTACTTAAACTATCTACAAAACGATGTTACAAGACATAAGGTAAGTTGAGTTTGAGCAAAGCATTGACGGTAATAAAATATCTCTTCTTCTCTATTTGCGTTGATCCGGTGACATAGGCAACCCACAAAGGCCTAGTCTTAATTCTTGAATCCAATTAGCAGCTCGATCAAGTCAGCTGTTAAATCAATGAAGCTGATGATCATCATCATCATCATCATTTCCTTTCTTCTTTCATCATCCTCATGATCTGCCCAGAACATAGCATTTATTGCGCTGATCATCCTACTAGTGTTCATGCCGGAAGGGAAACACGTATTGAAGCATGTCTCTAAACAGTAATGAATGAGCTAATGAGGCAGTGCACGCGAACAATTCTCGGTTGCCACGATAGAATAGACGTGCGGTGATATCCTATGTATTAAGTTTGACCGGCAGATTGGACGATACTGTCGGTCAAGGTTACCGCAATCCGGCCGCTCATCTGTCACTAGTTTAGCATTCTGGGTGTCTGTGGATAATATTTTGGGAAAATATTAATTTACTATAAGTATCTTGGATTTTATGCCTTAGGGACAGACAGGACTAACCTTGTACCTATAGAACAGATGTAGTGTCTCCAGAAAAGCCATTTTAATAGATATAATATGTATCAACGCTATGGCCTTAATACCTTCGTGAATTAATTAATCCTTAATTTTCTTCTTTATAAAGTTATTTAAAGTTTAATTCAATTTCTGAATTATTCCGCATTCAACTTTGTTTACTAGCCCTTACCTATACCTGTTAGATAAAATGATTGCAACAACATTTACTCATTACAGTGTTGTGAAACAGAACACCCTACATATGAAAACGTCAATGAGATAAGAATTTTTTCAATACCGATGACCGACCATGACGTACATCGGTAAATGTGACTGGTGCCAAAATAATGGTGTATGTGATGTTTGTCACATCACCAGTTTTTACGAATATTAGTGTCTTTGTTAGTCATCACGTCCCGTCGTTTAGTCTACAGTGTTTATAGGTACTGTTTGTTAGTATTAACTTTGTTTGAAATGCACTGCTCTAAGACTGCATTTATAGGTCATCGTGATAAAGTTATTCGCCCTTGTTTCTATCATTCCTTACTTATTATACATTACCGTCTCAACATGGGTAGAGTTTGTAAAAGGCAACTTACCTACCAATAACTAAGAGCTACCATCATAGACATTATTAAACCGATTCAAGCAGGTACCTACCTAATTTCAAAACGGAATCCATCACTGCAAAATGAGAACTAAGTTTTATCTCGTTCTCAAGATAGAGATAATCACGCGAGTCAAATGTGACCAAACATTTTTTTCTCTGCATAGTGTTCGGTCCTTTAGTGCTCATCATTGTCCTCTAATGATGAGCAAACGACCGACCGTTTATTCAATATCATCAACCATCACTCGTATAAAATGAACAATTAAAATAAAAGCTTCTATAACACCTCCTCATTACAGTAGTCTTACGAGTATCTATCTAAGTAAAGTAAGAAACTGTCTGTCTGGCTGACTGACTGATCGATCATCGCACAGCTGAAACCGCTGGGTCTAGAAGCATGAAATTTTGCACAAATTTTCCTTAAATGACGTAAGTGTGCACTAAGAAGGGATTTTGGAAATTCATCCCCTAAGGGGTCAAAGTGATGATTGAAAAATTGTATGAAAAATCTTATTCTTTGGTCCAATATACTTGAAACATGGCACGAATACCTAGGTACATTTACTTAGGTACAACTAATCAATCTGCTAATCATTATTAAGGTTGACATAATTATTTTTCCACAACTACCCCTAAAAGACTATTTAAGGGATATTAAAGTTTGTATGGAAGAATATTATTATTTGTGCCAATGTAGGTACTTGAAACTTAGATAAGTACTGCAGTGCGATTCTGAAACATGTTGAAGTGAAGGCTTGGGTGAAGTGATCACAATGTGAGCTGCCAATCCATATAACCAAGATGGATTGACAGCTCACTTCGTGATCACTTGACGTGAGTTTAAACAAAAGTTAACGAGGTAATAGCTTATGGTTTTAAAATACAACATCATTAAAATCCGAGATATCTAAGGGCAATCAAGTGAAGTACTTATCTACTTTATCAAAATTATCAATCTATTTTTTATTACGTTCTTAAAGTGTACTTCATAATAGCATGCCAGCGAGAGCAATTTGTCGCAAGGGAACGTGTCGTAGTGAACTTTACCTTCATGACAAGGGTCAATGGTGTGACAGTGGACATTTTTCGCGCAGTTTCAGGAACAACGACCGGCCGTGACGCAAATAAAATCGTGCCAATGAAAGCACTAATCACTTACATTTCTTCTTGTGGGCATTGTTACACCTACCGAATGTCAACGTGCCAAGACAATATTTTTGGCATCCTAAATTTATCGTTACCAGGCTATTTTCTGATTCAATGTAGAAAAAAACTCTTCACAATTCACAATGTTCTCTACGAATCTTATCTATTAAAATCAAATCAGTTTTTCTAGGAAACTGTTAATACGTAGACACAAATTACTTTATAAAGAACCTAGCTGACCCGCGCAACTGCGTCTGCGTCACATTTTTCATTAATATTTCGCTCATAGCGTGTTATTATAGCCTATAAGCCTTCCTCGATAAATGGGCTATCCAACACTAAAATATTCTTTCAATTCAAACCGGCTGTTTCTAAGATAAGCGCGTTTAACCAAACAAACTTTTCAGCTTTATAATATAATAATATTACTAACTATTGCCGTATACTTACAATAATTTTCCAAATCCGACTAGTAGTTTCAGAGATCGCGTTCAAAAAAATAAACTCTTCAGCTTTATTGTATTATAGTAATAGCTTTTTCCCGCGACTTCGTACGCGCATATCCCGTTTTTCCCGTTCCGTATGAATTTCGAGAAATCTTCTCTTATATGCTCCCTATAAAGTGTAGGGAAGCTACGAGTACATGCCAAATTTCAGATTTCTTCAAGAAATTCAGAACAAGAATTTCAGATTTCGACTGTGCGTTGTTTGTCAGGCACCCAGTCACCAGTAACGGAAGAATTTTATATGTATAGATTGGTAAATGGATTATACGAGTAAGTTGTTACCTATACCTAATACCTAAAAGTGACTTCATAAACTTTTTGTGTTCATAGCAAGCGCTACAGGCTGAGATCATTAAAACGGGTTCATATCAGTTTCCATGAGTTTTTAACGGTTGCCCTCTTGATAAACTCCTGTTGATTGTGCGGCTCCGCCACACGGGCGGACCACCCGAGCGTCAGAACATTCTGTGACCGGTGCCATAAATATCTGTGGCGCAACGAGGATCATCCACGACAGCACCTTGAGCCCTGATAAGCCTAAGATACTGACATGATAGTGCACGACGACCAAATCTGTTTGGATATAGGTATTAATCCTCTTTGCTAAGGGCTATTACAGCACAGATTTAAGCCTAATCCATTGTGCTACTTGCGTCATGCATTTTAATAGCTACCTACATACTTATTACCTACTTACGCTAAATGAATGTAATGGCTATACCTAATGAATAGTTGCAAAATAGTTATTCTTATCAATTAGTAGTAAATCCATATGGAGTAGATGACCCAGTTTGAAACAAAGAATGAGTCAGGCTCGTTGTCATTGTGGAAGTATGCCCGGCCGGTCAACATCGGGTGCTAAATATCGCACACAAAATCATGCCCAATCCCAATAAGTATAATTTTACCTTAAATGATGAATTGATGATACTTGAGAATTTAAATCAGTTGTCACGTTAATGTAGTTTTGTAATATTTTTTTTATCTTAAGAGTCAATTTGTACTTAATTGAAGTTTAAAATAGACTTAGTTCTTTTTGTAGCTCTGTTTGCTTCATTGCATCGGTTAAGAAAGTTTGTGCACACAAATAACGCATGACGATGGCGTCAAAAATTGATATAATAATATGAAATAACAGCTTTCTTGCCGTGTCGTTTCTTATAAAATTTCGTTCAGATCGTAATGATGTTATCGATACCCAATTCCACATAGGTTCATAAACTGGTTAGTTAAGAAGTTGGGTGCGCCAAGTAATTTGTTGCGAGCCGGGGTACGCGGGGCAGGGGAGGCCACTGAACATCGGTTCCGGGGTTCAGCGACAACTTGTCTGGCAGGGCCGGCGCCCGGGCTCCGCGCCGCCCCCCGTCCCGCCGCATTATTATGGGCCTGACGCCGCCGCCGGCCTGCGCCCCTCTTGCTCCTCACCGCGCCTCTTGCCGCTGCGCCCGCGCCACCGCTTCTCAGAAAACGTATCCGGCGATATGGTGACGCACACATTGACATTTGGCAGTTGATACGACGACACAGTTTCTTCTACGGGAAAATTTAATCGATGTGCTAATGAATTTAGAAGATAACTAATTAGCTATAAGATGAATTAGATCTTAAGTCCTGTAATAATCAGTATTCGAAACTCATCGTAATTAATAGCCCTACTACGATGAGATTTATTTATTTATTCGTAAAACCAATTTTTCTTCGATACTTACTTTCTGTTTCTACTAGTCTCTCTGATAATACTGCTTTCAGAGCCAAAATTGGAATATTATTAATTCTATTCAAATACAGCGGCAATAATGCTGGCAAATAGCGCTTGAATTCAAGAAACGTGTCGGTCAAGTCAAGAAAGAGGCGTATCCACTTTCAATAAACAGGGGACGACTGGCGGCTTTACACTTCACGTGCCGAACATAAATAAAAGCAATCATTCGCTATGTTATGCAACCAGAAAATATTGTAGCCCTTCCATTATGTGAGGACTTATCAGAATCTGGAGATTGATTGCTTTGCGAAGAAGTGCTGTATCTGTATGTTGCAGCGTAGCTACATTTGAAAGCTAAAAGCAACTAACTGTATGTAGTCTTTCAGAAGTAATGATTCCTTCTGAATGAAAATTAACTAATTGAAAAGTATAACTTTGGGATGATCTAAAACCAAGTACGACAAACCGTCGTCAAAGTACTAGCTTCATCTTTGACTAAACAGTAGCCAGTCATTGTATCGGACTGATACGTTTGCATCATGTGGATAATGCCCACACAAAGGAATATTATCTTGAATGCTCGTGCTTGGTGGACGCATCACAGCACTCCTACATAGATAATGTATTGGCGTTACATATAAATAGGTGTGTCAAAGTAGGTGTGATGCCGGCTATGTGTGCGTTGTCGGTGCGAGTAGATAATTTATCGAGTAGTGAGCACCGCTTGCCGCTACGCAGCAACTCGTTCGGTGTGGTGAGGTGGGTCGCACTTTATATGGAGAGTTGTCTAATCCACTGAATAAATTACCATTGGGCCTAGGTTTCTCCTGAATGACTAATGGACATTTAAAGAATTAGCTCAATGCACATGCCATACGCTTTCCAATTTCTACCAATGTAAATAGCGACGTACGAGTTGATATTTTTCACTTTGAGATTAATTTTATCCGAAACCTCTCTTTCCTACCTTCGTTGTTCTTGTTGTTTTCATTTAAATAGGTAGATATCCATCATACCAACACAAAATGATAGATTTAGCGGATTTTTTTCCGTTTTGGTGTAATAGGTAGATACTGTGACAATTATTTAGAATGGCTACCCAATTCTAAAGTGCTTCGTCGCCTCATGGAAGACTCCTGAACGGCATTTGACTGCGTTCTAAACAATGAACATCCGTAGTTGAAACTAGATTAGGTACAACATAAAAACGTGCCTATTACCAGGTATTGTTAAGTGTTATAACAGGAGTTTAACAATTAGTGCATCTAGAACTATCTGTATACCAGTTACCGCGGGATGCAGTTGATACACACGCCTTTAGTTCAATGAAGGTGGCGCTACCCGGTAACGCTACCTGCGACCGATGCGTGCATTTGTTTTTAAAGTACCTACTTGAATTTTTGCTCAGTAGTCAGATGGACTAAACAACTTTGGAATCAATTAAAGCTATTAATCCACGTCCAATGCGGACTTATATTGATACAGAAAGAGCAGAAAAAAATATTTGAGCAAAGGCTGGCATCAATTAAGTTAATCTTAAGAAGAATCAAAATGAGGCAAATAGAAAAAAATATTATCTTTCAAAACGTAAAAAATAAACGAATAAGATTATTTTTTTATCAAGTTAGACATCTGTGAAATGGTCGCACGCAGGCGCAGGTAGAGCTCGCACTTCGTCGAAAGAGCAGCAAACGGCCGAACGCTACGTGATCGGGCAGAAAGAAGCAGGAAAAGATGCATACTGTGAAAAAGAAATACACAAGTATTCTATTTCTTATAAACGAGTTTCAACCTTATCTGATCAAGTGTTAAGATTCTTCCATGCAAACATTAGCACCCCCTAAATCGTCTTTAAGGGGTAGTTGTGGGACAACTAATAAAGCCAATCTTTACACTAAGGCCAAGTTTGAAGTAAATTGGCCCAAGGAATAAGATTCTTCCATACAAACTTGAACACCCCCTAAATCTTTGGGGAGTAGTTTTAAAAACGAATGATGACAAACTTTATAATTCACTTAGGCCAGTATTTGTGACAAGTTTCAAGTAAATTGGCCAAAGGGAAAAGATTTTCCATACAAACTTCCAAGTTCCACCCGATATTTCACCCCTTTTCGGAAGGAGTTTCCAGTAATTATTTTTTAGCTAACGTCTCCTACTCATAATCTACTTCTTTGCTAAATTTCATCTTTGTTGGTAAAGTAGTTTTCGTGATATCGTGATTAATCAGTGAGTGAGTGAATGACTGAATGCCTTTCCTTTAATTGCAGATATTTGAGAGAGATTGTAATAAATCTTTATTAGTTTATAAACGTCTCGATATTTTATGAAAGAATCATTTTGAATACAATAAATCCCATACAAATTCTGTTTCCATATAAATAAAATCAAATAGAAAAGTCTTAATTCTACCATAAATACATCGAACAATTTAAGCATATTATTGTATCGTATCACATATTGGTTTATTATTATTTTATACAATTTATTTTCATTATTATTATTGTTTATAATTTAATTTAAAAGCACGTGAAATTAATTATTTATGTAAGTCGCCTCTTCGGCGTAGGCCTCCCCCAACTTTCTCCAATTTCCCTATCTCTAGCTTGTCTCCTCCAGTCTGGATCACATCTTTCTTTAAATATATCGCTTCCGCGGCCTTCCTCGTTTTCTTTTTCCATCTCTATGATTTTCTTTGTCCACCTTTCGTTTTCCATTCTGCAGATGTGCCCTGCCCATTTCCATTTCAAACTTCTTATTCTCTCAGTTATATTGGTTTTCCTCCTAATTTCCTCATTAGCTAATTCTGTCGGACAATTTAATACTTACCTAACATGCTTCTCTCCATTTTCCTTTGCATAACTACGAGTTTATGTTCTTCTTTTATACGTAGGTAGATAGGTACCATGTTTGGCATCCATAAGTAAGGCATTGAAGAATAATTATATTTATTAGATTGCTATCTTATACAACTGCCTTTTATCTTGCTGTTCTTCATGATTTCTTTGAAATTCCAAAACTTTTTCCATGAAATTTCTATTATTTCCTTTTCCGTTTGGTCTTTAAAATAAGTATATTGCTCCAAATGGGTGTTTTTTTATATATTCCATTTCCTGTCCATCTATAATATTATCCGTTTGTTAGAATTTTGGTTTTCGCAGCATTCATAGTCAATCCTACCTTCCTGCTTTCCTCCACCAGTTCTTGCAACTTGTTCTCTACATGTGCGGACTCTTCTGTAAACACAACGATATCGTCAGCAAAACGCAAATGGCTTAGATATTCACCGTCGATTTTCACGCCTTTGCATTCCCAATCAAGGTTTCTTAATATTGTCTCCAGAACAGTCGAAAATATCTTAGGTGACAGCGGGTCGCCTTTTCTAATGGGAAAAGTTGGTCCTTCTACTTCTGACTTTATTCTTGCGAAACTTTTAGAATAAATGCTATGGAGTAACTCTACATATTTTATGTCTATTCCTTGTTCCACTAGTATCTCCCATAGTTGATCCCAGTGTAATAGATGTTCCTAGTATAATGAATGAAGCATAAGTACAGTCTTGCCATATTCTTTGACCTTATCTACTATTTGTGTTACTACTTGGATGTCGTCAGTTGTTGAACAGTGTTTACGAAATCCAGCTTGTTTCCGAGGTTGATTTTCAGCTAGAGTAATTGTAGGTAAGTCTATTGAACAGTATTTTTAAGAAATTTTTATGTTTGTCATAAGGCTAATTGGTCTATAGTTACTGAGGTCACATCTATCTCCTTTTTTGTGAAGGAGACTTATCAACGATTCGGACTATTGCTTTGAAGTTTCTCTTCTTTCTAAAATGTTATCGAACATGAGTTCCAGTGGGTGTTGTAAGAGTTCTGATAGAGACTTCAAAATTTCATTTGTTACCTTGAGGAACACTTATTAAAAAAGGGAGCCATTAAAAGCATACAAAGATCTTCAAAGTTCAACAAAATGGACAACAAACATGGTGGACCAGAAAGGAAATATAATTTCGAAGCGGTCAGGTATAATAGCAGAAGCAACTAACTTTTATCAGAATCTTTACTCGTCACAAGAAAGGTCCAGTTTAATGCAGTACGTCAGAGACAAAGTCTATGTCGACGAACCACTGCCCGAAATACCAAGATCAGCGATTGGTTTTTCTATAGAAAGTGAGAAAAAAAAGACAAAGCACGCGGAGTTTCCAATATAGCCGTGTACTTACTAATGAGAAAAAATAGTTTACATATTCACGTTATATTTTACAATCTTCCGGAGACATTTATTTGGAAGAAAAAAATTGAAAAACAAAAAAAACGACCACAATAACGATGAAATTGTTCCGAACAAATGACTTTTATTAGCAGTCTGCTATTGTTGGTGACATTTACTTTTGTTCAATCACAGCTTTGATGTCACCAGCTGCATCAGACTGCTTGAAAAGTGATTTTTTTGGAGCTTTTGAGCTGTTTTTGGTGGTCGTTTTTTTTAAAGTCACTTTATTTTTGTTTTCATAATTTTTCCTTAATGTACATATATCAGCTAACCAACATCACCCTTAAATATGACCAGTCACTTCTGAAACACCCTGTTGATTAGCGGAATAATATAACGTGACTGTACACTAATTTAATTTCAAAGTTAAGTTTTCGCATCTTTTTGCTGACGTTCTTTTTACGTTAGGTAAGTAGGTACCTTTTATACACTATGCATACGTTTTTGTAACCCAAGTTTAGTCTCCACGTAGGGCGAATTGCAGAGCTGTCCTTATGATTAAGGGCAAATTACTATTATGGGCATTCTTGAGTTATTAAGTTCAGAGACACGAAGCCAGCGAACCGTTGAAGGTCAAATGCTCAAGTTACATTGCCATGCACAATAATATAGGTATCTGGGCATGAACGAAGATAATTAATTTTTATTCTATATCTACAGCATGAAGTACATGAAGCAATATGCACCTATTTGTTGGAAAAATTACACCGGAAAATGGCGAACTTCGTAAGATTATAAAATATCTTGAGGGATTGTAAACTCTCGATAAATTTGTCAACTGAACATTTGGAATAGGTACTTAATTTTTACCTGCTTATCAAAATTTTATAATCAAAAGGCGAAGAACCGAAGGTCGTTTTATAGTCGAAGTCATTCCGAAAAATTGTGGAATAATAAGTCATCATTTGCCTAGCCTTTTCCCAACTATATTGGGGACGGCTTCCAGTCAAACCGGATTCAGCTGATTTACGTGAACATTGGGAATACTTTGTTACACAGCAAAATTTAGTAATCTCTCGAAATCATTCCCAGAAATTGTGAACCGACATAAATTGACGACATTTTGGCGACCAATCAGTGTACGGTTCTACAATTTATCAGATTTTCTTGCCTAACCAAGTAGCGGAACATAGGGCACAGGGAGCTTAGGGCTCCCCGACACGGATAGGTAAGGTTTGAATGGTATGTCGGGCGCCGCCGCCGAGATCACACATCGTGGTCGGAGGGAGGCCGTATCGCTGTCGAGTCCACCATGAAGTAACTGGAATTAGTGCTCGACAGTCGGTGGGATTTCGGCCTCCACTTCCGGCGGCTGGCGCCCCAAGTCGTTGGGCGCGGCTGGAGCGCAGTCAAAGCTGCTTCCTAATCTGGGGGCCTGAGCACCACCTGCAGGCGGTTGTACGTGGGGATCGTGCGATCGATGGCCCTGTATGGAGCCCCGATCTGGGCGGCTGACCTGACGGCCAGCACCAACACTGTTCTGCGGAAGCCACAGAAGGTGACGGCCGTCAAAGTCATCGGGGGTTATCGCACGATCTCCTACGAGGCGGCTTGTGCACTGGCCGGATCTTCGCCCTGGGACCTGAAGGCAAAAGTCCTCGCGTCACTACACCGGTGGCAGAAGAACGCGCGGGCGCGCGGCAAGCGACTGATGCAGCAACACATGGAGCTGCATCGGTCGCAGCTGCGCGAGGTCCTGATGGCGGAATGGCGAGATAGGCTCTCACGCCCTTCCGCCGGCCTTGGCACTATTGAGGCCATCCGGCCTGTGCTCGACCTATGGCTCGGGAGAAGGCACGGCTCCCTGTCGTTTCGTGCGACGCAGGTCCTCTCGGGGTATGGCTGCTTCGGTCTATGGCATGACAGGAGCTAAGTTCGATCGCTCAACTTAATTTTAAAAAAATAATGTTTCTTTTCTTAGTTCGGGTTCGGAACTAATCGTAAGTCCGTAGGTGGTACGGAGAAGAATACGCTCGCAACTAAGCCCGAAACTACGGACTTCGGGTTTAGAGAGTAGCCCCCCAAAAACGGATAAAAAATGTGTTTTAGATAATTGCATGATCTATAATTATTTTAGTCTGACCTATTTTTATGATAAAACTTACTGTTTGCCTGAAAAATGCAAAAAAAACCCATATTTGCGAATTTATTTTACAAGTTTCGGATCGATGAGGGCTTTTCACATTTCATTTATGATGGTTTTCCGAACATTCGTACAAATGTTCAGCTCTATTCGAATTATTTATATCCTTGCATGTCTAACTTGACCGGGCTATAGGTAAGTTAAGGTAAGGCTCGACACGTTCTTAATTCAATTCCAATGCCAATAGATTTCGTTGGTTTTACTTCTATTACGTAAGAAGCTCAATCCCATCCTTACAGTCTTAGATCGCGTTTCCACCTGCAAGCAACTAGCATGCAAGTTTATTACATCGCGGGGTACGATCGAGCGATTGATCACATTATACATCGTTATCCCGCAATGGAATGCAACTTACATGCGAGCTGCAGGTGAAAATGTGGCCTAAGAAAAGAGGACTGTTTACCTCTATTCCGAATCTAGGAATGGAGCCGAGAGACTGTGGGATAATCCAGCAAGGTATTTGGGTTGACAACAATAAATAAATAATTAACAAGCAACAACACTTAACTTGTTAATTTTAATCAGGTGCCTCTAATGACCACTTCATTACAATTTACAATTTGATTAAATGTAGATAGGTAGTGTGTCGTATAAATGTGTGTATCTTGACGGCTTGATAGCTTCAAGAGTTGAATGTCACACCACTATAGGTACAAGTTGAGGATGATAAAACAATGAGTTGTGTGAATGATCCTTGTCATAGCTTTAGCCTTTTCCTATGTTGGATTGGAGCCAGCTCCGTTCAAGCCAGACGCAGCTGAATTCTGTTCTGTATTAACAGTCATCTAACTCATGGGTTCCCAATCTTTTTAAACTGCGACTCCCTTTACATGTTTTTTTTTTGTGACGCTCTTGCGGAAGAAGTAAACGAAGCTCCATTTGGGAAAACGAGAAGGTACCTACATATACAATCAAGAGGATGAACTTGGCTTTTCTGGTTAAGATTCACTGAAAAATATTTTTAAAAGTGTGCTTAAGATCTATAAGTGCGACAAAATATCTATTGTAAACATAGCATCAAATCATGAACAGATTTTTCTTGCAGCACAAGATGCGTTTCATTTCCGTGGCGGTTTGCGACGCCTCTGGGAAAGCACCGCGATGCCCCCCGGGGAGTCGCGATGCACAGTTTAGGAACTCTTGATCAAACTTCTTAAGTTCTAACTTACTCGCTTACCTAGTGGAAGATACTTACTGGTATTCAATAGGTACAATACAACTTACCAAAACTAGAACTACCTAACCTATGAAAATATATTTCAAAGAGGACCAAACTCCAGAACTAGTAGTAGCGACAGTTCCCTTATTGAAAAGAACCTTGAGTAAAGACAGTGTTATGCTGTTTCTGCTAAATTACCTGATTACCTTCTTCTCTAGAGGTAAGTACCTAAGTACCTACCTAAATCAAAAATAGACTAATGTTACACAATATTATCTGTAATAATAAGTAGCGGCAAGTTGCCAAGCTACACACCCACACGACCCACCATGGAAACTGCGCCCATTCCCTTTAGATCGCCATTCAGGTGACGCGGGCACCGCGTGACGGCCCACGCTCTACTCACCTACCTATGTAGGCCCATGCTTTGTTTTTTTATCCATTCACCAAAACTATAATTACATTAAGTACTATTGTTAAAAGAAGTACCCATATTTATGTATGACTGATGAATGAATAATGATTGACGTATGTAGCTGCTACCATTTTACCCATTTTTCGTCATCGTTGCATTAGGTATTGGGTAGGTAAGTAGTTACCTACTGCCGGCGGTAAAAGAAACAATGGGTTAATGATTAACGATCAAACAAAAATCCGTGGGACCCTACCACAGATTCTTGTTTGACCATTTGATATTGTAGGTATTTTTATAATAGGTATACGAAACACCTATCAATAATAATTCAGGGGTTTAAAAGTTTGAAAGCTGACTGATGAAAACGAATGATAAAATACCTGTTGTAATCACCATGCCAACCAATATGCGCAAAAAGTTGTCGATAACTTCTGTTAGACTTTGGATGATAATAACAATTTAAATCGCAAGCCTCATTAATCCTTATCATGATGCGAACTTATCATTAATTGCTGCTTGCGTTGCTTCACCGTCAGCAAGCATCATTACCTATGTGCATAGTCGCATCGCACACAATCATTTTCACAACTGCAATTGGAAATCACGTAAATCACCATCGGTTTCGAACACAGTTATCTAAAGTACCCAAGTATCAGTATTTAAGGGCCCTCCAGCTTGGGTGAGCGTCAAGGCAAACCGGCACGGCTGCGCAGCGCCAGCGAGTCTAGTGCGGACAGCACCGACCCCGCCCCCCCCTCTCGCATCCTCGCCGCCCGCTCTCCCCGCAGCACCTACCTGTCATGCTACCCACGCAACCGATCGGCCTACGCGCCTTTGCTATGTTCATAAGTGTCTACGCATGATGCATAATAATGAGTAATCGTGATTCGTGCGTAAAGGATGTCTAATTAATGTTGACAGGAGTCGTTGGGTTTTCTTGATAGGTATTTGAATTGCCATAAGGTTCTTAACAGGATCACTAAAACACTAGAGAACGATTAGGCTGCGAATAGCGCAGTAATTCTATCTTATTTATTTGCGAAGAGATACTCCAAACAAGTTTAATGAGAACGTATTTTCCAAACAACAAAATCAACCTTTGGGCTTATGGAGGCACCGTTTACCTAGCATGAAGTAATCACGTTGTCGGCCGGCCTTTCCCACTATCTGGTCAATACAAAACAGCAGTCAGGAACATAAATAGTAATTAAAGGACTTGGCAAGTTGGCACGTCTTATCTGCACCTTGAGGTCAGGGGGTGTGCATCTCATTATAATAATGATCCGCGACGAAGCAGCTCACGGTGAGTCATCAGAGGCATCGTGATACCGCTCACGTTCGTCGCTATTTGCTAGTCGCCTCATCACTACCTACCTTGCTGCTTCTTAAAGCCGTTACACATGCATATTAACTTAGAAAACCAACGACCAACTTTTAACTCTTCAACAGACCCGTTCTTAATGTTACATAACGAATAACTCTGACACGTAGATGCTACACATCTTTTCACTCAAAGATTAGAAAAACACAAGGAACATTCACTCCGTGGTCCATTGTAAATTTTAATTATTTTGATCTCATAATTTTCATATGAGCATTTAATTAAATGATAAGAAAGTCAGAACCTTCATTGAAAAAATATTTTTTATTAGCAACTATGGATGTAAGATTGGATGTGTGGTTCCTTTTATTTTTTAGTAAGTGTATTATATCACTGTTTTATCAGAATTTATTTCTGGTTACGTTTTATTTATGTGCTTTGAGTTGTTGTTATGAACAGGTGCAGTCGAAGCGCAGGACTATGATTCCGTGAAGCCAATCACTTACAAAAGAGAACCCGCTCCAGATGGCCACAGGTTGTATTAATAGTATTATACCCAGTTTTAATGCGGTAGGTACTTATTTCCAGAGATATTTTCAACCTTGTTTAAGCAAAATCATCTTCAGCATGGCAAAGTTTGTGAATGATCGGTTCAACTATTTAGACATGGCAATAACAAAGTCTGATATTCAGGTCAAACGACTATTTATTTGAATAAATAAACAATTATTGCGTCCCACAGATGCGGCGTGTGTCCCACGTATTTCCAAAAGATATGTGCGTTCGACTTCTTAACAAACGCCACGCATATATTCGACAATCACTGCGTAATGGACTTGTTCAACTGCTTAGAAGCCACTGGTTTGTTTCTTAAGCATATTATTAGCGTTTCTATGATTTGTGGGTGTGAGTCTCACTGCCTTGCTACGGTCATGATTTATACGTAATCATACATTTTAGTTCACTTGCCAATCACTACTGCTAAAATAATGGACTATAAACCAAGCTTGGTCCGTGATCGCGCCAGACAGAGGTGCGTCTAGGCGCGCGTTCACCTTTATAGTCATTGTGTTAATGATGATAAACTGAAAGAAGAATATAATGCGTGTGAATGAACGACTGTGTGAATTGAGGAGGGTTGGTAGAGTCCTCTTCTTGAGTCGTACATTGATCTCTCTGATGTCACCTGCAGTCTCAAGCACCTTGTTTTACGTTTAGGGTAGGAACAGCTAGAGAAATAATGAGATTAATCTATTTGTACTAGCTAAAGGTAAATATTACTTCTATGTTTCGTGCAAGACCTGCTTTACTCAACCTTGAACCAAATTATTGAAAAAATAAAATGTGGCTTCACAAACTTTTTGTATCATAAACTTGGCAAAGCAGAAAACGAATAAATTATTGGCTTTGAAAGATAAAGACGATAAGTACCTATATTTTTCAGAATTTATCCCGATGAATTACGACAAGTGTCTGTATTTCGGGAACTTCGCTTACGTTCACGGATACAAACACGAAGATGAGGACTATGGAGAGGATCATATCGTAATCAAACATTCAAAGAAGAACCCAGATTTTATATAACAACAAATAATTTTATTTTCGCTGATATTATATAAAATTAAACCTAGTACTCCTAGACAAATATCAATTCGTCATCATACTTATTCTATTCTGCACGGAAAGACAAACCAGTTTTACAATATCCTGGCTTAATATTAATTTATTTTGATATGAACATTGGTTAACTTAACTAATTAGTGAATAACATAGACATTGATTAATAATATCTTAGTGTTATGTTATTATTTTACAGTAAATACTATTGTTTAAACAAACAGATATTGAAATTACGTATTACTGTGTACATCTGCTCCTAATTATTATCAAATAAGTGCTTATAATAATGTTGTATGTTTAAACACTGGTATGCAGTTAACTTGATCAGGCACTGCAATACCGATACAAAGAGTTAATTATTCTGCACATCATGTCTATTTACAGATATAACGATGCTTAAGAAATAAAAAGTCCTTTTGTATTAAAGAGCTAGCACTTGCTTTCACAAGAGAGGCTGGCTTCACACTGACCTACATCTGTGTCCACGACGCCGCGTCGCTCAGCGTGAGGCCAGTCGGCGCGAGGAACATGGGTTATGTGCCGGCCATGTGCCCGAGCCGCTTGTAGTCGATCTTGTCCAGTTGCACGAGGGGGCGCAGCTGGTCGGCGAACGCGCGCATGTCGTCAGCTATCATGTCCTGACCTTGTGGCGCGAGCACCTGAATCATTAATAACGTTATTTACAAAACTACGAAAATTTTTGAAACTAAAAAAAAAACAAGTGATCAGGATTCGGTTTTTGGTTTCTCCTTTAGAGTGGGTTTTGGTCTCAAGAAATAAATTGCACTTCGATCTTGAAATCATTTTTTTTTAGTTTGTGAATCTAAATGTAACAAACACAGCACGCATTTCATATAAAAGTAGAAGCTAAGAATTTAGGGAAAACGTAAGGACTCAGGTTCCCTATCTATTTGCATAAAATTTTAAGACAATATAACATGGTATACTTTTGTTTTATACTAATAATATTTACGCATAACAGCTTACGCATAATTGTTTTAAGCATGATTTCTGTAACCGTAACAATGTTAAAGCATAACATTCTAAAGCATATTCTAATTTTAATAAATAAGAATATGCTTCAGAATGTTATGCTTTAACACATAATGGTTTTAAAATACACTTCTCATCAAAAAAATCGAAACACCTCGCAGTTTATGATTTGATAAGGATTATCAGAAAAATGTGTATATTTAGGAATAAATGTAAAATGTCATTTAATAGTGAGTAGTATGAGGTTTTTAAATCCTAATGTTAATGTTCTAAATTCAAATTAAGTCTTCATAGGTTTCGTATTTTGTATAATGAGTAATTTTTACCCTGTATGGAATATGAAGGAAATGGGTAAAACAACACGCGTAAATGAAAAAAAATGTAAGAAACGTTTATTTAATAACTTGTATTCCCTCCGCGAGCTCTTATTACTGCTTCCATACGGTTCTTCATCGATCGGATGAGAGTCACGATCACATGTTGTGGTATATTATCCCATTCCTCTTGGATTGCATTTTGCAGCTGGCTAAGTGTTTCTGGGGCTGGATCTCTTGCTCGAATTCGTCTCTTTAATTCATCCCATAGATGTTCAATGAGATTCATGTCCGGGCTTCTTGCTGGCCATACCATAATGGAGATACCGACTTCGGTAAGATAATCTCGTACGACGCCCGCGGTGTGAGCTCTAGCATTGTCGTGCATGAATATGAAGTCGTTGCCAATAAAATGTGCATAGGGCATCACATGAGGTTCAAGACACTGTTCGATGTACCGATGAGAGTTTAGTGCAGGCAGCCGTGGTCCAGATACAAAGGCAAGTTCTGTCTTACCGTCGGCGCCGATTCCTCCCCAAACCGTCCACGAACCGCCACCATAGCTGACCTTTTCTTCAATGCAGCATTGTGCAAAGCGTTCTCCATCTCTTCTGTAGACCTTGTTCCTTCCGTCGTTACCATACAGCATAATTTTACACTCATCAGAAAACAGTACTTTGCTCCACTGAAGGTATGACCAAGTTAGGTGCTCGCGTGCAAGTTAGGGCGCGCTCTTCGATGGTCTGCAGTTAATTTCGGCCCATTCGCTGGCTTATGCGGTGCCAATCCGCGTTCCTTCAACCTTCTTCTTATTGTAGAGTCACTTACAGCTACTCTTCGTACAACGCGAAGCTGCTGCTGCAGTTGAAAAGCGTTAAGGCGTCGATTTCGTAAAGAGGTTGTTACAATAAATCGATCATCTCGCTCAGAAGTGACCCGATTCCTGCCAGATCCTGAACGGCGCGTGAACGAACCAGTCTCACGATAGCGTTTGTAGACTCTATGAACAGATGATAAGCTTAGATGCAATCTTGCAGCCACAACACGCTGACTAAGTCCAGAATCCAGCAATGCCACCACTTGGGCGGCTTCTGCGGGCGAAGTATCCATATGTTTTAGAAAAAAAAGTTTTTTCAGACGTCCCAAAGTCACAGTAAATGAAATAAGAAACAAAAAGTTTAAAGACAAGCGCTAATTTTAGTTTTTAAACGAGAAACGTACTCCAACCCTAAATACACATTTGTCTCAAAACAGTGATTAATTTCATTTATAGGATAAACAAATGAAATTCTAATTTCGAATTTTGATTTTTTTCTTCTTACTGTAATGACCAAACTGCCAGCTACACAATAATGTTTTTTTTTTCATGGAATTAATTCTCTTTTGTAAAAAATTAGGACAAAAACAATAAAAACGAAAGTTCTTGTGTTTCGATTTTTTTGATGAGAAGTGTATGTTTTTTATAGGCATAACAAATACCTACGCATAATAATTAGCTCCTAAAATGTTACGACACTAATACACATTTTTGAACAATATTACTCTAAAGAAATTTGTAGGCACACTTTACATTGTAGTTAGAACAAATATTTTTTTTTAATTTGTCTACGGAGGACCGGTCGACGGAGCGGGCTCCTACTTCAGGGTGGTTAAAAAAAAAACAACCACGAAGTTCTAATCCTGTGGCCTGGGGCCCTGTGTGTGGGTTGAAGGGCACAACTGTTTACTACTACACCCCGCAACTATCCACCTCGTTCACCCTGTTGGAGGTTGATTATGAAAAAATCGTTAGATCCGCTTCAATTGTACAATTTTTAGATTGTTCATACCAATTCCAAGTAAATTGAAACAAGCAATAATGTCATCCCTTAAAACTTCATCACCCCTTTTCGCGTTTATTTTCGAAAAATACAAATACATGTTAATCTTACTTTTATCAAAATCATTATTACCGTGTTTCAACTTCATCGGAATAAGCATTAAGATCCTTCCATACAAAATTCCATACGAACATATTTTAAAAATGACGGCACGGTTGGCGCTGTGGTTGAGCGATAGACTGCTGCGCTGCGTGTCGTGGGTTCGATTCCCGCACGGAACAGATATCTGTATGGCCTACAGATAGTTGTTTCGGGTCTGGCTGTTTGTGTATGTGACTTTGTATCTTTGTAAACGCACCCACAATACAGGAGCAATCCTAGTGTGCACCCATTTACGGGAAGAGTTTCCTAAAATCCTTTCTTAACTGACGTCTCGTACTCGTAATCTAACTCCGTGCCAAATTTTATCTACATAGATCCAGTAGTTACTGAGATTTCTTGAATAAAATCAGTGAGTTTTCGCTTTTATATACATAACTGTAACTTTTAAACGAAAGGTCTTATTTGAATAGTTTAGAGTGTAATTTACATGTACATAATCAACCTTAATTGTCAAACCATTTAAATGGATCAGGATTGACATAATGCCAAAATCATCAATTTTCCATTCTACCCAGGTTTTTATTGAATAATTTGAATAAAAAGCGGTCATTGTGACTTAACCATAATAGTAAGACATTTACACTCACGGACTTTAAGGTAATAATGAGAACTTTAAGCATGTAGTACCTTATTTTTATGTACAATTAATAGTTTTCTCAGCGCACGCCAAATACTGAATTTATTAGGCAAAATTTTGCTACTTTAGAATACATTATTGCAATGTTCGTAGGGATCTCTATTATTTTAGAAAATAAAATATAGCCTATGTTTTAGGTTAATAATGTAGCTTTCTACTCGTAATGGCGAAAGAATTTTAATTTTGAAACTAATACTACTTTATGCCACACATTTTATCACTGGGAATATAAGAGAGGTCTGGCAGCCCTGGGATCTTGGACTATTACAACTGTCACAAAGCTATTACTTACAGACAATTCCACTAGATAACTCTGAGATATTGGCTCTGGGGGCATTGATCCTTGGGATATCTTGAATACCTTTGCAACTGTTATCTTCATGCGTCCTTTCCTGAACATGTAACCTGTAAATGTGCAACAAGTAATAATAAAAGACCAATTGAATGAATTGAAATTGAATATGTGGACAATATGTTAGCTAATCAGTTTTGATGCCTTTATAATAATTTGCTGCACTAGTTTTCAAATTTAACTTATATTGCAAATAGTAGTAGAAAAATTTTTTACTACTACATATTGAGCATAAGTTATAGATCATGGCATCTTATCAAGGACATCATATTACGAATCTGAGTTAAAACATTTATTTTTACAAATGAAAAATATGATTGATTGGATCACACAATGATTTGGATAAACCACAAAATCAGCAGCAGAAATGGTGGCGTAAAATCGTTTTGCTTAATTTTCCAAAACTAAAGGCATTAGAGGGGGCGTTGAAGTTTGTGGAATACCTACTAAATCCCCGCTGACGAAGTCGCAGTGCTAGTTTATAATAAGACTAGCTTTTGCCTACAACTTCGTATGCGCATATCCCTTTTTTTTTTTAATTCTCGTTCCCGCAGGAATTTTCCGTTACAATATAACCTATATGCCATCCTCATTAATGTGGTAATCTATACAAAAATAATTTTTCAAATCTGACCAGTAGTTCCAGAGATTAGTGCATTCAAACAAACAAATGCTTCAGCTTTATTATATTAGTATAGATTATGACTCTCTGCATGTGTTAGTACTTGTGTTGGTTGGTGCAGAGAGTAAGTGAAACTAAATAAATTAGCTACAAATACTTCTTTGAATCTTGTCTAAGAAAAGAGCAAATCTTACCTTTGACACTATACTCAAATTCAATTCTGCAGCCGAGTTCATTCAGGAAATCTATTAGCATTCCACTGCAAGCAATGTCAAGGCTTGATCGGACTACTGTGGGCCTATTTTTATCTCCAAGATCTGGCTGACCAATATACCGGAGTTGGAATGGCATGTCACGGTAGTCCAGAGCTTTTCTAACTCTCAGCATCAATGGTGCTGCCTGAAATTAGAGAGTAAATTATGTATAAGTTTATTGCTTTATTTCATGTTCTGCATCCAGTTAAACTGGAATTCATATTCAACTAGTTGGGAAAAGGCTAGGCCGATTGATTCAGTTTAATTTGATTTCTACTTAATTAGATATGTTCATAATTAATAAAAACTTTACCTGTTGGTTGGGATCTCGCAAACTAAAGCAAACTTCTTGATCATCAAAGGTCTCTGGTCCAGCGTCGACATTATCACACAGTCCACGCAGCCTATGAAGTAAAACCTCTACCGCCGAATCTAGCACGGAGCCCTAAATGTAAAGTTACATTAATATTATAAACAATTCAATGAATAGAATGTATCATAACAAAATATACATTGAAGGACTTGCCTGTAGAAGGTATTCTTGATTCGGAATTATGTTAGCTTTCAATGCTTGTGATAAACTGTCCGTAGCCGTTATAGGAGCTGCGTTAGCAGCTGACATTCCAGCCATTTTCCAGTATCCAATAATAGGGCACTGGTTTTATAAATTCCCGTTTTTTTTAGGAATTTTCCGATATTGTAGTTTCGTAGCTTACAGTAATGACATTGACATTGACAGTCATTGATTTACAGGCTATATATTGTTTTGTCCAATTTAATCTCTGACTGATATTCTCAACATGATGGTTTATGATCAGAATATGATCAAAAGGAAAAAAAAAAAAAAAAAAAGTAATAAAATTGAGATTCTCATCTTGAAAAAAAAAAATAGATTGTTGTATTTGTAGGAACTAAAATGTCTTCTATTTTTTTGTTTCGAACAGTGTCTAGATCGGAGTTTATGCTCGTGTTGGTAGATTTGAAATGGCAACCTCGGTCCTCGGATGTTTAGATATTATTATATTCTGTGTTTGAGTTGTGGTTGCTAACTGTCAAATGTCAATGTCAAAAATTTGTAAATTTCGTAGACACGGAAGAGAACAGCGTGTTGTTTTGCTTAATTTTAAATTGTTTTCTTAATCATTTGCATTCCAAAAATGACGAGCCTTGTTAAAATACGTTTGGCCTCCGAAAGGGTAAATCATTCTGTTACGACTAATAATGATTTACCTCGATTTTTCACTCCTGGTCAGGTCGTTACAGGCATGGCAGATTTCATGCGGTAAGATTTGTGAATTGATCAACTGGAACTACGATTAATAAAGGAGATCACATGATAATATATTAACCAATTTTCTGTATTGCAGAGGGCATGGTACTTACGCAGTAGATGATTCTCTCAAAGCTGCAGTAGCTGGAGTTATGCAAAAAGTAAACAAATTGATTTGTATCCGGCCCAGAAAGAATCGGTATGTTGGTGAAATAGGTGACGTTATAGTGGGTCGAGTACTTGAAGTCCAACAGCGCAGATGGAAAGTGGAAACTAATTCACGTTTGGACTCTGTACTTCAGTTATCAGCTGTGAATCTCCCTGGTGGGGAACTGGTATGTATTTTTTTCTAGTGGTTTAGTATAATGTTGCTTGAAATATAGTTCTTTCCTTGATATTTGATTTAAAACACTACTGGCAAGGAGATGCACACTAATATCTTGCGAATAGGCCTATTTACAAGATAATAACTAAGTTGCATTGGTAAAAAAATATATTTTGCAACTCTTACAGAGGAGGAGATCAGCAGAAGATGAACAGATGATGAGGAAACATTTACAGGAAGGGGACCTGATCAGTGCAGAGGTACAGAGCGTGTTCTCAGATGGTTCACTCTCTCTGCATACCAGGAGCTTGAAGTATGGCAAGGTAGACTTGTTGTTTCAATTTAGTAAATTTGTTTAAGAGTAATTTTGTAGTTTTAGCCTTTACATCTTCCGTTATGTGATCACCACTCCAGAACTTTTCGGCCCTATCGACCATTTGTTCTGGGAACAATGTGCCCTGCCCACTGCCACTTCAGTTTGGCGATCCTTCGGGCTATTTCCGTAACCTTGGTTCTCTTGTGATTTGATCACTCAAGCCTGTCAAAGCCTGCCAATCATCATTCCTGATTTGATCACTCAAGGAAATTCGGAGCATTGCACTCTTCATTGCCGTTTAGGTTCTGATTGTCCATTGTGAGTGACCATGTTTCGGTTCCATAAGTCATCATTGGCAACACACACTGGTCATAGACTTTCGTTTTGAGACACAGAATGGGAGACGATAACATACGCAATGCAATGTCTTCAACGCCACCCAGCCGATTTGACGGTTGACCTTTTTATCGAAGTTAGCCCTACCTAACTGGGCCGTTTGCTCCAAGTAGACATACTCATCAATACAACTTCGAGGAATGGTCTCCAATCTTGATAGGAGATGAATGTAATTATTAATCAATGAAATCTCTATGTCTGGATTGATTTGGCTCATGGGTACCAATGTTGGCAAAATGTTAATCACGATTATGTTTAAAAATAGACGTTCATTATTAATTGTTAATTGCATCTGATGATTAATTTAATCTAATCGTAAATTATTAATCCAGATTGCAATTGATCTCTTCAGTGGCTAGACCAATGAGTAGTTACGTATATCGTAGTCCTAGGTGTATCTATTTTTCCATCATAACGAAAAAGTAAAAACCACACATAATGTTTTAAAAACTATTTTTATCACATGCATACGATAATTTAGAACACCAGTTTTACAAGTCATCCTTGAAGTTATATAGACACATTTATTAACACACACTGTTTCTATCTTTCAATGCAAGTAATAGCAATAAATATAAATGATAGAAATACAGGGTGAAAAAAAGCATGGGCCCTGGTTGAGAGCTTTAAGTCTTAAGTTAGCTCATTTTACTTAAAGGAAGAAATCATTTATTTTTAAAAAGAACGGTAACGGTAGCTTCCAAGACTACAAAGTTTGCCGGGTCAACTAATTAACAAGTTAAGTAAATCAATTAAGTAAATCAATTGTTTATCAACTTAACAGTTAAGGATTGATGATAACTTTTTTTAATTGTGATTAAATTTAACCACAATTAATTTAATAGATTACGCTCTACAATCAATTGTAAAAATTAATCAATTAATGTCAACATTGATGGTTAGACCATGTCCTGGATTGGGGATTAGAGCACTCTTTATCCCAGCACTATGTTCTTTTAGGTTAACTTTCACTTGGGTGGGGGCGCTGGCAGAAGCTATTATCAGAATATCTTGACAATGTTCAAGATTCAAGATTCAAAGCATTTATTTTAAATAAATCATTTACAGGCACTTTAGAATTGTCAGTTAAAAACATTTTAAGATATCTGTAAATATTGATGGTTTTTTTTTTCAGCTTTCACAAGGGATACTAATCAAAGTATTTCCCTCATATATAAAACGAAGAAAGAACCACTTCCACCACCTACCTTGTGGTGTATCAGTGATCATTGGTAACAATGGTTATATTTGGATCAGCCCACTAGACCATACTAAAACGGTTGAAGGAGATAAAAATGAAACTGCAGATGATGAATCAAAGGTAAGTCGGCCATCACAACTTCTTGTGATTCTTATTATTTTTCATGGCATGCCAGTATTCTAAACCTTTTGAACGTCAGATCATAAACGCATTGGCGTGCCCCCGAAGCCAAGCCACAAATTCGCCGAACTTTTTGCCACATATTTGTGACGTTTGGCGTACAGGGCACGCGCTTGCTTGTTATGTATGTGACAATGGCCTTCAAAAGCTTAATACTCCTAATGATTTGATTTATTAACATTGGTGAAGAATTTCCTTAAGTACTTATTAATAATAATGTTGAGCGAAATTTACTTGTTTTCTTAGAATTTGTTTGGAATATCTTCTAAATGAAGTTTATTTAAGAATATTTGCGATTTTTATTAATTATATATTTTACTCAATATTCCTATTGCTTCTTTACAGACTATTAATAGATCCGACAGAGAAACAATGGCAAGAGTGAAGAATTGTATTTTGGCACTTGCAGCTTCCAAATTGATGCTGGATGATACTAGCATCATGTTCGCATATGAAGAGAGCCTGAAGTATGACGATGTCAAAGACTTGCTCGACCCTGAAGCTATGCTTGACGTAGCCTTCCTAACTCAGCACAGAATAAACTATGTCATTGAAGAGTAACAACAGGTTAATTTTTTTGTTTCTTTATACTTACCTGAAATGAATTTTCGTTCATCAATGGTTTAATAAGACAAAATCATTTTCCTTTCTCATAATTTATTTGCAATATCACAAACCACTTAATCAAATAATAGAAGTGGAGTCTTTTCGCGATTTATCATAAAATATCTTAGCATCTTTTTTTAAAAAAATGGTGTGATATCCATCATACATTTTTAAAAGGTACAATAACAAAATTATTTTTTGGTTTTTATATTATAAACTATGGTACAATACTGTAAAAGAGTACAAATCTAAATAAGTAAAAATATTTTACAAATAGAAATATCATAAAAAATCCTATAAAAATGTAAATTGAAGTACAAGTGATAGTAAAAATTGTGACAGTGATTGGAAAACTTTGACACAGTTAACTTATTCTTTTACTTCTTACATTTGTAAAACTCATACGCTAATATATTTGGCACTTTATAATTTCTTATTTCTTTTCCCAAGAATTTTCATAAGATTTTTCGACATGAAGTATGGTTTTTCTACTGAACCATCATTTCGTTCGCAGTCTTCAACTGAAAAATCAAAACCAGTTGTAAATACATTAGAAGAAATAATTATTATAAAAAAAGGATGTCATTGTGTTCTTTCTACGGAACGCTTGTGTGTGAGATACTTACGGAAACAAAGGAACAACGTGTCAACAGCCATCTCATAGACATTGAAGAATATAGTGCAAATGAGATAGGTGGCGATGCTCAGTATGATCGCGGGAATGTGGTTGTAGTGCAGATGCTGTCCCTGCGTCACCTCGTACAGTAAGTTCCACTGGAGCAGGTAGTACACGCCCACGCCCACTCCCACCGATATCAACAGCTTGGAAAGGAAGAATAGGAAGTCTGTCACCTGGAAATAATTTTTCTCATTAAACAAACTGGTGAATCGACACAGGAAAAGTTTAAGGAATAGTTGTAATATTTTCAGGGGTATTACCTACTATGGGAATGGGACTCTGAAAAATCTGGAAATTAATATATTTGTAATTTTTCACCAAAATTACATACCTTGTCTATCACGACTACTCTGATAATATTTCTCATGAGCAATGAGAAGGCATCCCTCGCGCTCTTACAAAAGCTATTTCCATGAACCGCGCACATAATATACGCGTTCTTATTGATGAACTTGAGGAAGTTCTCCAGGCACCAGCAGAAACATTTGCAGAAGCACATGAGGCACTTAGTGAGCGGGTTGTCGAACTTCTTTAGTTTCTGGTCGATCCACTCCAGGATGACGCGGATTACCCGCACTATGGCTATGATCAGCGCTCCTAAGGCGACTGTACCCAGGTGATATCTGTAAAATATTTTAAAGAACCGTTAAGACACGACACGAGATACAAGACCAGTGCAAAGAGTGATTCATTATCTGTGGAAAATATGTTGTCTTAAGCGACCAAAACAGAGGTCAACCCCGACCCACCTATTAAGAGTTCGATATAAAGAAGCCAATACAACGGCTCAGGTCTGAGATGATGTTTGCATCTCAGCCATGTCAAAAAAGTTTAAACGGGTCACGAGCCTCAGCATTCCGAGATCGATAGTAAAAAATGAGAGAAGGCAAAAAACTTAGGGCAATGTAGTCGTAACTAAATTTCATCTTACCGTAATACTCGGAAAATTCCAGAAGTAAGCGTGAAGAACGGAAGGTCCCTCTTATTGTAAGTCCAGTACCACCTGGAGAATGTGCTGGCGAGCATCATGTCCGCCACGCCGCTGATGAAGAACATCGTCCAGAAGAAACCGAGCAAGTTGGCCACTGTGGGGGAAAATCAGAAAGTCATTTTCAAGACCAAGCAAACCCTATTTATAAACGCCTTGTTGAAATGTAATGGATCGTAAGTTACCACCTTGGACTAGCTAGCTTACTCTTTAGTATTAATGTTATAAAATTAATACTAACAGTGCAGATAGACGATGCTGTGTGGGCTATCCAGGCCTGTGAAGTGGCAGGTGGCTAGCTTACAGGCTTCTGTTCCTCCTTGGTGAGTACACCCTTTCAAGAAGGCGACAGGATTGCAAGCTTCGTTGTCCTAAAACGTTAACAGAATTAGAATGAAATGTGAAATTTTAAAATAACTAATTTCTTTGGCCATAAGGTATACCTATGCACCGGCGGTCGCAGCACCAAGTCTTTGTGCATTATGTCGACAACAATATGTTACTATAAATAAGAATTTATCTACTGGTAAAGTTACAAATAATTGCTCTGGAGAGTTGAGGAACCTAGGTCTTGAAAACAAGACACTGCACTGGTTTTGACGGCCGTCATCCATCGCTACTATGCGAGTCTTAGTTAAACGGTGGGCCTATGCCACAAAGAAGCTTAGAACACTTCTTGTCTACACCCTCATCGTACCTTAGTATAAGGAGCAATCGCACGTTTGCAGACACACGTATCGTTCTGGAAATTAACTGTTTTGAAAGCCGGCTCTCCGATTGACAGCAAGTACATTAGCACGAACACGCCGTAAGCGATCACACCGCACTGAAGGATCCAAGGGAATATCGGGAAGAATATTGTTGTTTTTACAGCAGTCACAGCTCTGGAAATTATAAAAAATAAGTTATTAATGTGGTGTTATGAAAGAAAATAAGTAGATGAATTCTTCCTAAGATTTTGTTTTCTTTACTAGCAGGTGAGTCAAGAGAGTGATCTAAGCGTTGTTTGGCTTTCGTTGGTTTTGTTTGGAAGGTTCACTTTGACTCATTGGTTCACGGTAAACTTCTATCACAAGATGAACTGGCCAATGGGAGATCGACCTGCCGATTTGATACTAAATGCCAAGGTTCCAAAAGCGAGATGCAACATCGGCATAGTTTAGGATAGTTCCACCACACACAACATACTAAACGCTTAACTCTCCTAATCAAAGCTGAATCAGAGACTGCTGAACTCTGAACATGCATGCTTGACTTTAATCCCAAAATATACTTACTTGCTTCCTTCTCGTATGAGTGCAATGGCAATAGCGATCCGGTTTCGTAGGAAAATGACGATCAACACCAGGATGAGGAGCAAGACGGCAACTATGATGAGGATTACCATCCAGGTCTCCGGCTTACTGAAAATGGACTCAGCGTAGCCCTTGAGATTGGTCGTCTGATGCATTATCGATGGGTTCGCCTTGTAATACGCGTAGTTCTTGTAACAAAGGTATACGCCTGGAAAGGAGAGGATTATGAATCGTAATTGTGTCTTTTCTTTCTCATAATGCTGCCCACGTGGCTGAATACTGGTCGAAGCCTGTAGGTATGAAATACTAGTATCTAATTAGAATTATTGACACGAAGAACAAGATATGTATAGAGTAACAGCCTTTCATTATCGTAGTTGATTTACATAGCACAATTATATAAGCATGTAGGTACTATGTTTCGCAATAGGTAGGTACATTGCTTGGGTGAGCTCCGGGTCACGATGGTAATTTGATTGAAATAGCAAAAGCATGGATAAAATACCCAGAAGATAAATAGAAACAAAAAACCCATTACAGGAATAACCCGAAGACGCGATAAAACAATTGCCCGGACGGGCTCTTCTCTGATAACATCTATTACCAACGTAAACATTTTTAATATTTTGCACTGTTTTAAACCAACTTTTATGTTAATGAAATGTTTCTTTAAGTACCAAAAACAAACTTTTAAAAAGAAAATCTTACAAAATCCGATAAGTCCAATGAGTCCGACGATGGAGGCCCACACGATAGGTGCGACCACCCAGCGCAGCAGCAGAATGTACAGGAAGCACAATAGGACGACTCCGAACACCGCGCCCAGCAGGTACCAACGTGACTGCACCAAGTCTTGAACTATTTGCGCCGACAACTGGTACACACAATTTTTATTAGAGGTACATCTTAACTCCGTAACTTTGCCTAAATAAAATATGTCAGCCAATCGATTGATGTGTTACTTAATATTAATTGGAAAATTATTATTTATACCTCAATTAATATTAATCAACAGAAAATATTTATTTATTATTATTATATTTATTTATTATTATTGGAAAATTATTTTACTTATACATGCTTTTTTTTGCAAATTAAACAATATTTACCTTCACCAAATGATGCCCTCGCCAAACTTAGTCAAAGCTAGAGAAAAGTTACTGGGAATATCTGGGGTGCTACTAGTCTAGTAGAAGTCAGTAAAAAAAGTAGGTATCGAGCTGGCGAATGTAAGTAGTTAATGGTTAACGAGCTTAAAAGTAAATAACATAATCTACAATATGATAGTACAGAGGTTTAGTTTTTATTACCTAGTGTTGTGAATATTTTTGACTGTTCTTACAAAAATCATTCACAACAGTATTTTTCTAAACTGGTGGAAATATTTGTGGAGTGGTCGCTCTTGCCACAATATATTGGTTACATTAAAGGTTGACTGGTAGAGAATGCCTTGATGCATTAAGTCCGCCCATGTACCACTAATTGTACATCAAGTTTAAATAAATAAATATTGAACAGCAACAGTAATGCCTGGTGTGGTGCTCTTACCAATATTATGTTGATTAACGATGGCCTGGGGCGTCCACAGAAATATTTTCGCCAGTTAGGTGATGATACCTACTAGTAAGCATCGTTTCAGTTTCGACGTCAATATATAAATATTGTACTAGCCATTGTTATTATATTATATCTAACATGCAAATAATAAGAAATTGATTGTTAGGAAGTATAGCAATGAGCTACAAAATGTGTTCTATCTACCTCTTGGAACTGCACCAGATTTACGATTTGTGAGATCACCTCCTCCGTGGTCATTTCCCCCATTTCTGCTATGGTATTCTGCAGTTCGCCAACGTTCACGAAACAGCGTCCCATCACTGCTCCGATCACCGAACATGCACAGCAACGTCGACCGTAACGTTAATGAAGTGATATGAGTTTATAATTAATTACATGTGAATGTGAAAAAGCAGTGAGTTGTGTGAAACTAAAATAGGTAAGTATGTACAATTTTGAGTAGGACAGATAGAGCATTCCTCAATCGATTACGACAGGTAATATTAGTAGGTCGTTCTGTGTTAGGAACAGGTGCACATGCACGAAGGTTAGAGTCAAGCCTCTACGCGTGCATCAGACCATGCGCGGCCCTGACGCGGCTACCTACAATGTGGGTGTCGCGCTCGTCCGTCTCAGTGAAGAAGGACATCCAGCCGGCAACGATCCAGCCCACGTACGAGTCGAGCGCCGTCGCTCTGTTCACCAGCGACTTGCGCGCTTCGTTAGGGTTCCTCACGCAGCTGGTCACAGGACTAACCGACGTGAGACTCGTCTTGCTCTTTTCCTGGCATTGTAGAGTCGATAGATCGCCGATGCAACGGGATAACACTGAAGTGTAGTTAATATACAATATCTAATACACGTCAAAGTTAGGTCAAGCAGACTTAATAGGAATATCCGGAGGGACATGCCACACATTAAACCACGTGGTTCAAATACTAAGCATCACAAAATTAGTGGCAGAGTTTCACTCAAACCATGACACCCAATCATCTGTCATTTTTACAACAATTATGTAAATAAAAGAACAGAAAAATTACCTGCTTGACTTTGCAAAACGTATGAAGCACATGTTCCGTCGCCAATGTATGCCACTGCTTGCTGGTAAGTTATGTAGTTGGCATTGACGTTGTTTTGACACACCATGTGTGATTTAAATTGAGCAAAGTTGGCTTCATTCAATTGAGCATTGAATAGGATCGTTTCAGTCGGGCACTGCTCCACGCACACCTGATTAACGAAGGAGAAAAATGTTTATAGCATAAATCGTATCGTTGATGGAAGGGTTTTAAAATCGATCGGGTATTATCTTGCCTGTGGTGTTGGACAGCCGACGATGGGTGAGCCGGGTTGCAAGCACTTGGAAATGTCGAAGAACACGAGGTAGGGCTTATCCGTGACGCCGGAGTCCATGCCGCAGCGCGCGCCCCGCGAGTCGATGGGTGCCAGTAGCTTCTGGATGTTGCCGTGGGACATACCTGGAATTTTTTCAAACGTTTTTATTGAATGATTTTTAATTTTAATGTTTTTCAGAACTTGTTCTTTTCATTATTTCGATTTCGGAAGTATTATTAAGAATATAATTTAAAATAATAGTTTTGTCTTCGGTTACTTACCGTACCAGCCTACATATCCCCATACTCCAAGAAATAGGATGAACAGTATTAGCCATAGGATGTCCGTACATGACCGGTTGTGAATGGGACCGTTGAAGTTCGGATCATACCGGATCGGCTCTCCTGAAAAAATACGACAAAAAAAATATTAATTTTCTGCTGCATCGGCAAACGTTTTCCACAACATACATAGGTATATAAATACAAGGTTATGTTTTATCATGTATAATAAATTATGGTTACGACAGCTGCTCCAAAAGGTCGAAGGTCTTCTTCACTAATGTTGGTACCTACACTCTTAATCCATGATGATTAGTTACTTGATTAAAAAGAAATGTTTTTATTAGTCAGGAGATTCTAGTACCTACCATACATGTTGTTTTTTATTCTTTATTGCACTCTCAAGGAACGCATCTAAGTCATGAATGCAATGATCCAGATTTTGAACAGAATTTCCATTGTCTCTGTCTTTCCCAGTAACAAAAAAGTTGTGATGATGCGATCGTAAGTCACACACACAACAACATACAACAACAACAACACACACACACATTCTATACTAATTATTAATATAATAAAGCTGAAGAGTGTTTAAATGAATTCAGATTTGAAAAATTATTTTCGTTTGGCACATTCATGAGGATGGCTATAGGCTAAACGGGAACGGAAAAAAACGGGATATGCGCGTACAGTCGCGAGTAAAAGATAGTCAAATATAAAGTAGGCACAAGTGGAGTTCCACTTGTTTATCAAAGAGTATTTAATTTAGGTACCTACCTTATAAAATTAGTACGATGAATGAGCGTTCATTATAACTTAGGTAGGTAACAGAGCAGTTAAAAACAGGAAAAATAATCAAAATTCACTGTTTCAGTATACTGTTGAATAACGCTCTGACAAATCTATGCCTAGATTTAGAACTGGCTGGGGCCAGTTCATCATTCATATTGGGATACTAATAAATGACTAATATTTTCAATAGGTAGATATATTTTTGTTTAGACAAGCAAACAATGCAATAAAGCTTATCAAAACTTACTGGACTCTTTCGGCGGTATGCAGCAATCAGAAATACCCATTATGTTAATTATTTATCATGTTTGTTTTCCTCAACAGTGTCACAGTCATAAAACCAACCACTTGTTACAATTTTGGTTAAAACAAAATACAGTTTCTATCACATAATCTTCGAGCCGCCGACGTCTATCGTACACGCTTATCGCTACAGATTTTGATAAGGATTAATCAACCAATAGTCTTGAGCTGATGTTTGCTTTAAGTTCTAGTAGTGTTTGGAAAGGGAATTCTCATATCTCCGTGAATTTATCGGACGTCGGTGACCTACGCGATTTTATTTCACCAAATCGTATACCAACTGAGCGGATAAAATTCTGTAAGTACAAGAGTACCGAGGTTATTATAGTTAAGTGGTAAAGATGTTAGATTCGGTGATATCATTGAAGAAATAAATAGTCATGACGCTACCCAGTAACTAGAGCTCACCAAACATGCGAACATCGCGTTAACTAATTTTTTAACACGAGTATCAATTTCCTAGCTGTTTGTTAGAGTAGCCTGTGATCAGTGCTCACAGTCCATTTAGTCGGACAAACTGTAGCTGCAGGCCCTCTTTAAAAGCAGTTCTTATTATAAAGGGTCATTATTAGGCAGGATCTACCTTGCCGACAACATTAAGTGGCAATCCTTCGATTTGTGAGCATCTGATTAACTCTACATATACAATTATGCATAGCGCTCGCATTCCGACTGCAATGGCATTATTTCCGTGTTCTATCTGATATAATCTAACAATTCTAATCTATCTGTATTGCTAATTTGCCACTGACCGATTATATAATGCTAGGTATTATTGATTTGTGTCAATCAACATCTTGACATTCTCACATAAGAATTTAAAACGCGTTGAACTATCTGTTTGTACCTACTTACATATCTAATGTTTGTGGTCTAATTCAACTTGTTTTTTTTGTCGTTAATCAAAGTTATGTTATTTTTACTAGATATTAGTACCTAAAATTTAATTATTATTGCACGCAAGCAAATCTACGGGTTATCTATGGGGTCAATATTCCAAGATTCCAAGATTTTTAAAATGGTTTCTGTTTTTATAATTTTTGAGTTCTAAGCTATTCTTTCAAAAAACGCTTCAGGTAGTTTGTTAGTAGGTTCATTTATTAATGTTTAGGAAAAACAAAAATTTACAAAAAAAATTACTAAAATTCTATTTAACAATTTTCTTCTAAACATAACCATTTCCAATTTGAAATTTTGTCTAAGTAGGTTTATTTTAATACTAGCTTTTCCCCTCGACTTCGTCCGCGTGGAATAGTTACTTGCCATTTTTATTTTTAAGACAATAATTTTTCAAAACCCCTTGTATTTTTTATCAAGTGCCTGTATAGTGAAAGCATAATAGACATACAGAGTTACTTTCGCATATATAATACTAAGTTTTGCCCACGGCTCCGCCCGCGTGATTGTCGAAAATTATCCCAAGGGAACATACTCCCAGGATAAAAATCTTATGTCCTTTCCCGGGACTCAAACTATCTCCATACCTAATTTCATCTAAATCGGTACAGCGGTTTAAGCGTGAAGAGGTAACAGAAAGACAGACACAGTTTCGCATGTATGATATTAGTATGGATTCGATAACGAGTTTTACTTATTAAAGTTGTTTTAATATGTATTGTTGTTGTTTAAGTTGTATTAACAGTTGTGATATTATAACAATAGCTATGATAAAAACTGCGCAATAACCAACACAGTTTGTATAACATGACCACGTAGTTTTCATCTTTTGGGCTGCCCAAGTTTATCGGAAAACTAGTACCTATCCTATAGCCAGAAAGTGTAATGATAAGACCACGCCTAAGGTGACACTGAAGTTAAAACTAGTACCTATCTCATAGCCAGAAAGTGTAATGATAAGACCACGCCTAAGGTGATACTGAAGTTAAAACTAGTACCTATCTTATAGCCAGAAAGTGTAATGATAAGACCACGCCTAAGGTGACACTGAAGTTAAAACTAGTACCTATCTTATAGCCAGAAAGTGTAATGATAAGACCACGCCTAAGGCTATTATATATTCTGTGCCTAAGGTGACACTGACCTTAAAACTAGTACCTATCCTATAGCCAGAAAGTGTAATGATAAGACCACGCCTAAGGTGACACTGAAGTTAAAACTAGTACCTATCTAATAGCCAGAAAGTGTAATGATAAGACCACGCCTAAGGTGACACTGAAGTTAGAACAAGCTACTTAGGTAAATAGCTGTAATTATGGCATATTATTGGTAATTAGTTTATGTGGGCTGACTGCGATGACGTCACGGCCTTCTACGTAAGCGCTCTCATTGTCACACGTTAATTGCAAGTAGGTTAGGATGTATGTATCTGACCGAATTGTTTAATCAACGTGTTATCTTATCTTTAATAGGCTGATCAATAGGTAAGGAGGTACTTCCCTTGAATGAATATGTGCGATCATTATTATTGCAATGATTTCTCGGAATTTTGTTGTTTTGTAGTTACGTATCTATTCTACCTACATTAAACAACTAACTTTATGTCTGCTCCATTTCTAGTAATATTGTTTTATTTTCACTGTAAGTATGCCATATATACTAAGCCGAGTAGGTATTAGTTATGTAAACGTATTGGTATAATCCATGGGTATGTTACATACAAGTGTTCCTTTGTTGAGAAGCCCTAGATTTACACTTAGCTTCCTGTTAGTTTACGTAGTAGTTGGATATGTTGCTACCTTGTTTACTTCAGAATTGTGTTGTGTGGGAATTGTGGTGGTTTAATGAATCATAATAATTATATCAAAATATATAAAACTCTTCCGTTGCTGAGTGACTGACAGATAACGCACAGCCGAAACTACTGGTCGTAAGAAAGCTAAAATTTGGCATGTAGCTTCCCTACACTACGTAGGGGAGCAGGATTTCTCGAAATCCCTACGGGAACGGGAAAAACGAAATATGCGCGTACGAAGTCGCGGGTTGGAAATATACTAGGATTATTAGGAACCTAACTAACTTCTGCTAGCGATTTCGCCCGGGTGAAAGTCGAAGATCATACCAACGGAAGCGGAACATAGGTACTCCTGGGATAAAAAGTCTCCCTTTGTCCTAATCTAGTACATAATCTACCGGCGTGCGAAGCTTCATCGAAATACGTTCGGCTGTTAAATTAGGTCAATTCATCGAAACTACATAAACGGATTTTTTGTCCCATGGTTATTAGACATTTATGACAATAACTCAAAAGATTTTACTGAACTCTTTGTTTAGATAATTATGATCATTCTATAGTTTGACAATAAAATATGTATTTTTATTACAATCGAAAAATGACTCGGAAAAATGGCGGAGATCGATCATTGTGGCGCGGACTACATAGCACAAGTCTTCCCCACGGCTCACCGCTCTGTCTTAGATCCGCGGTTCCATCCTCAATCTAGTTTACTGTTTGAACAATGTAGGTTACATGTCCCAGCCTACGCAAATAGTAGATCAACTATGAATAGTCCATGACTCACAGAAGTCCAAATAGTACTATTGTATCTTTGATGCTAGATCGTATCCACGCAACAGTGATAAACTTAGCCAAACGTGTAGATAATGTTATCAAAACACAAGTCCATTAAAACCTGTTTTCGGCCGTCTACTTTTCCTTTTATCCTAGCGGGCTGCATTCCAGTTTTGATCAAATTCGAAGACGATGAACAATATTACCTATCTAAAACTTCTATGTAGGTAAGTTTGTTCCTCCAGTTAAACACGTATTCTCATTCCTTTTTGTGCTTATTTACGCGTGGACTGAATGTATAACTTGATTACAATAATGCGATTACAGTTTTGACTATTTTTGTAGTTGGAACATGGTAACAGCGAGTTTATTTCCTCATTCGCCTGATAATCCTGTTTTATCGATTTTCATTTACCACGACTTAATACTGCCAAACTTTGAACTTATCAAGGATATCTTAGACATCCATAAAGTACCATTAATGCGGTGTTGCTACGGCCTCGTGAAATACATACCTATAGGTTGAAAAGTACGTATCTATCCAAATCCTTGAGAACATTTTGTAGTTTGTTTTTTTATATATTTAACTCAAAATCTTGTATTGAAATAGTACCGAATTACTAAATAAGTATTTGTCAATAACGATATTATTTCAGAACACGAGTTCGGAAATCCTTAAGTTGTTCAAATAATTTAAATTTCTTTCCGGAAAACCGAGAGAATTTTCACGAGGGTACAGGTGTAGTACTAGTATTACGTAGATCCTTTTATCACTGTAATGCACTGTTGTCGACATAAGCTAAACAAACACGTAATCTAGAAAACGGGATTGGTTTTCTGACAGAAAAACACTTCGAAGGAAGTTCACAAATCTTATAGTTATGCGCTCGCTTCAGCGTCGCATAGTAAACTGTCTGTACTCGTGTCATCACCACGATGTAAGGTATGTTCCACACGGAGCCTCCTTGGCTAAATTGAGACAATGGTGTCGTACAGTTTTTGTATATTGTATCTTCTAATTTTACTTTTCAAGGTGACTTACGAGAGTATATGGAGTGGTTATTGCCTGTAAGCCAAACAACATACTTATTTTAATTATACCAATTAGTGAGTAATGTTTTCGTTTTATACGAATGCACTGCGGTTTATTTTTTATGCGTCATATTCGGCTTATGTTACTGACATCGGAAGTGACGATGTCTAGGCGTGTAGGTACTCAGTTTAGGGTTTTTTTTTTACAATTTAACGTTTTAAGGCATAGAGATTAGGTGGCAATTTAACATAGCCGCACTCTCTGGCATGCAGATTATCCAGTTATCAAAATATGTGTAGGAGGTGGACTTCGGGGTCACGGCAAACAATGACAAGTTTTATCACTAAAGTGATTGGCTATTTCCTTTGCAACGAAACTGATAATATAGGTCGAGGGGTTTTTCTTATTTTGATTGCCATGTGGAATAACCAGTTAAGACGAAGAAGAAGTATTATTTAATCTTTATTTGATGTAGGACAGTTAAATTGGCGCATAGTGTGCAGCGCCTTATGTCAACATCAGTGTGAATGGCGGTGACGGTAACTTTATTTACGTCTAAAGCAGCCGATCATCGCACGAATCGCGTGTGCCGCAAATAAACACAACGTACACTAGTTTTATGAAGCTATTAACTGCCAAAAGATATACCGACTCCAGGCTGTAGATAGGTAAGAAATTCCTCAATGGAAAAACCCAAAAGCATTGGCCAATCTGGAAATCGAAACTCGGACTTACCGATGACAATTTCGGAAGGCTCAATGACGGCTATCACGTTTGAATTCGCCGCTAGAGGCACTAGTGTAGCGTGAGGTCTTCGAAATGTCAAATTTCATTGTTTGTGGTCTCCTGACGCGATTTTATCGACCTGTCATTTTATATGATTTTTGTGTGTTTACTTTCTTACTTTATTCGATAATGTATGGCATATTGTGATATAGTTCTTCTACCGTCAACTGCTTTAAGTGAGTTTTTTTTCAGATGGTAACTTATAATTTATCCTTCTTCTTTTGACAAAAAACGTGACTTCAGTTCACTGCTATAAAAACGTTAAGTATATTTGATCGCACTTTCACGTTATTAAAATGATTTTAATTCGAGGTTTGCTACCGTGCACGTTATAATAACGTCTTTTACCAACTGCTAAAGGACCTCACTCGCCAGTGGCGCCAACTGGTGAGCGCAAAACGGAAGCCCTCATTAGGTTTCATTTGAACATAACAGGCGAATGTAGATACAAAAGAACGAAAACATAAGCGTGATTATGATAACTATGCAATAAGAAGCTGAACCATGTCCAATAATATCGATCGACTATATCTTCCAGCCCCGTCTATACTGTACCGGTCTAAATAGGTAGGTAGAAACACTCATATTAGGAAATTGACAATAATTTGTTCAAATATTCCCTTTGTCTAAATGTAATAACATTTAACTACAATAAGTACGAGTAAGACTTTTCAATATATTAACGCCAGTAGGTAGACTGATATCTATTAAAATTAGTTTCAACTGTAATTACTACACGATATACCTACCCATGTAGCGGTTCCCGGAAAACCCAAACGTGCGTCACATAGGTGATGGACAGACCTATGGCTATCTGTTATTGTTCATTCATTAATTTCTAGTTTGTGGTCGTCTAGCTAGGCCATTTTAAATGTTTCCTTGACCGTCTGCTGAAGGCTATGATTGTGGATGAACGTTTGATGACTCATTTTTCGACACAATTTTACTTTAGCATTAATTATTAATTCTTCATTAAAAAAAATGTGTGGGATAGAGTAGTGCTACTATGTACAGACACATAGCACATCAAGCTACAACAATCTGTCAAATTTCTTTAATAGATTTACAACTTTATCGCTAGTGCATTAGGTTTGTGGGACTCACGTATCCACAACGATTACTCAGACACCAAGCGAATTCATACGAGCGCATCATACATCCGGCCGCCGTCGCAGCGCGCGGCGCACTAAGCAAGCTTAGCCAGGCAGGCGCGACCGCGCGGCGCGTCGCGGTACGTCACCACCGTGGCGCACGCCCTGTACGACACCACGCGCTGCACGAGTGCGGCACCTCTGGCGGTTTGCGCCCGCGCTGGCGGACCGGTGACCGGTGAAAACCACAACATGCCGGCGTCGAGTATCAGCGTGCACTGACTGTTGGAAGCCGAACCGCCCGTATTTACGTGTGGCGCCGCAGCCGCGCGATCATCCTACGTCACTCGTCGTCGACCGCTACCAAGTTGGGATCGCGCCGATTGGACAACGGCTACTCAGCACCGCCACTCCTTGCCTGATGCCCTACGGCAATATTATAAAGTTGTTGTGACAATAAATAGAATTCCAACTGATCCTTCGTTTCATTTCACAAATAACCGTCTAACTCCCACATTGGTGACCCCGAACGCTGAATATGTCACAAGAAAATCTAAACGAAGGAAACAGAGCCATGAAGACCGAAGTCGACTTAGCTGCAGTCTCCATCCAGTCAAGACTGTTGCCGTTTTGGAGAGAAATACCACGAGCCTGGTTCATTCAATTTGAAGCCGTCGTGGATCCGTTGAAGACTTCAGATGATCAGAAGTACCGATACGTATTACAACAGCTGCAATCAACCGATCTTCAGCATATGACGGATATACTGTACAATCCGCCAGCCACTGACAAATATGGAGCTGTGAAGAATCGTCTGCTGACAGTGTACGACAAATCCGACGTGAAGAACTTCCAGAAGCTCATCAGCGGCCTCGAGCTGGGTGACCAGAAACCGTCACAGTTATTACGCAAGATGCGAGAACTCGGCAGTGGCATGATCACGGACGAAGGTTTGAAGATTGAGTGGCTCAACCATCTACCCACACAAGTGCGCGTCGTCCTGTCCGTCAACACAGAATCGTCACTCGACACGCTCGCTGCAATGGCTGACAAGATGGTAGAATACTCAGAGCCCTCAACAACTACAATCGCCGCAGTTTCCACAACGTCACAAGAACCCGTCATGTTGGCGCAATTAGAAGTCTTGTCGAAACAAATGGAGAAGCTAAGCCTAGAAGTGGCCGAGCTACGTGGACGCACAGCTCATCGCTACCGACGCCCGTTTCGTTCCCGATCACGTTCACAGTCACGATCGTGGCAGGAGAACAAGACCTCGATCAAGCCCGGCAATCCTAAGTGGGAGTGCAGATATCACCATCGCTATGGTGACAAAGCAAGACGCTGCGAATCACCGTGTTGCAGAAGGAACAAGACTCAGCCGTCGTTAAACTAGCTCCGACATCGACGGTGGCGGACGTCGGTGTCCCGTGTACTACTAACCGCCTTTGTGTTTTCGATCGTGACACCAGAGAACGCTTCCTTGTGGACACAGGGGCCGATATTTCGGTTATAGCCGCCACGAACAGAAGGAAAATGAAGACTGCCAGCGCGTACAGATTATATGCCGCGAACAATACGCCCATCAACACCTACGGTGAAAAGACACTACGACTGAATCTTGGCCTTCGACGCAGTTTCCTGTGGCAGTTCATTGTGGCAGATGTCAAAACTTCAATCCTGGGAGCCGATTTTCTACGTCACTACAAACTATTGGTAGATCTCCACAGAAAAAAGCTCATCGACAGTGTGACAGACTTATCGATCGATGCGATTGAAATAACGACCGGCGAAGAAACAGTACACGTCATCAGCTCTGATCAAGTTTACCACGACATCTTGAAGCAATATCCAGAGGTCCTACGACCAATGTCCCTGAAGGAACCAGCAAGACACGACGTGGTTCACCACATAGAAACAAAAAATCCCCCACTCTTCGCCCGACCTCGCCCGCTTCCACCCGATAAGTACAAAGCTGCAAAAGAAGAGTTCGATCACATGCTGGAGATGGGCATCTGCAGACCTTCTAAGAGCCCATGGGCGAGCCCACTACACGTTGTGAAGAAGAAGGACGGTGGACTACGGGTTTGCGGTGACTATCGCAGGCTAAACGCAGTCACTCAACCCGACCGATACCCGTTACCCCGCATACAAGATTTCACTTACCAGTTGCAAAACATGAAGATATTTTCAAAACTAGATCTCAAGATGGCATATTACTGGATACCGATCAATGAAGAAGACGCCCAGAAAACAGCAATTACCACACCTTTTGGGCTGTTTGAATTCAAATGCATGACGTTCGGTTTACGCAACGCCAGCCAAACCTTTCAAAGATTCATGCACCAAGTACTACGGGGCGTAAACAACTGTTTCTGCTACGTCGACGATATTTTAATCTATTCGAAGAGCGAAGAAGAACACGAACTTCTCTTACGACAAGTACTGGAACGTCTGAAGGAATACGGCGTCATGCTGAAGGTAGAAAAATGCGAGTTTGGCAAGGAAAAGATAAACTTTCTTGGCTACGAAGTGTCAACACACGGCATCAAACCGACTGAAGAGCGAACAAAAGCCATATCAAACTACCCGAAACCGAACACCGTCGCCGAGTTACGACGCTTCTTGGGAATGCTCAACTTTTATCGTAGCTGCTTACCCCGCCAAGCTGAGTTACAAACAGAACTCAACAAGTTTTTGCACAATCGGAAGCGCAACGACAAAACACCTATCGAATGGAACCAAGCAGCAGAAATAGCTTTTGAAAAGTGCCGTCAAAGCATTTTAGAAGCTACTGAACTAACGCATCCAGTACCAGGCTGTGCCTTAGCCATAATGACAGACGCATCAGACTACAGCCTAGGCGCAGTTCTACAACAGAGAATCAACAACACATGGAGACCTCTCGCTTATTTCTCAAAAGCGATGAGCATGACGCAGCGACGCTACAGTGTGTATGATCGCGAACTACTAGCAATATACACAGCTGTGAAGCATTTCCGACCTCTGATAGAGGGAGGTGACGTAACAGTGTACACGGACCACAAGCCACTTGCTCACGCACTGACGCGCCCAGCAAGTAGCAACGACACGTCTCGTCGAGAGCGACAAATGGATTTCATCAGTCAGTTTTGCACCGACATTAAGTACGTGCAAGGAGACGATAACACAGTAGCCGACGCCTTATCGCGCATAGAAGACATACAATGCCCTAACACTATCGACTACGAAAAGTTAGCGAGCGAACAAGCAAGCGATCCCGTATTAAAACAACTGAAGAGCCAACCCAATTTAAAGTTCACTGACGTCACACTGCCTGGGACGAGCCGACCAATCACGTGCGAAACATCGACTGGCACGCCCCGACCATATCTACCGGATACATATCGTTTTGTTGCATTCAAAGCACTACATGATTTATGTCATCCCGGTGTCAGAACAACACGCAAACAGGCGACTTCAAAATATTTTTGGCCCAACATGAATAAGGATGTCAGCATCTGGACAAGAGCATGCATCAATTGCCAGCGAGCTAAAGTGCACCGCCACGTCGTAACTCCACTGAACGAGTTCCCAGCATCTAAACGCTTTGAACATATCCATATAGATATCACGGGCCCGCTAAAGATATCAAATGACTGCCGTTACTGCGTGACCATGATCGACCGCTGCACCAAGTGGCCTGAAGCTGTTCCAGTCCACGACATAACCGCTGAAAAGGTTGCAAAAGCCCTATACGAGAATTGGATAGCAAGATTTGGATGTCCACTGCGAATAACAACGGATCAAGGACGCCAATTTGAATCCCAGCTTTTCCAATCGCTGATGAAGAAATTTGGCATAACCCGAATACGCACTACGGCATACCATCCTCAGTCAAACGGTCAGATCGAAAGATGGCATCGGACCCTGAAGGCCGCATTAATGGCGCGCGGCAAAACTAATGAATGGACAGAAGAGCTACCCACTGTACTGCTAGGAGTACGTACAGCATTACGCAACAATAATCTCAGCCCGGCAATGATGACTTACGGTACAACACTTCGCCTGCCATCTGATTTCATCGTGTCAACAAAAACAAGCATTAATGAAAGCGACTACGTACGCCGACTAATGGAAACAATGGCGTCGATCAAAAGTGTACCGCGCTCGAACAGCAGTCATCATCAGTCATTTGTACACAAGGATCTCGCGACGTGCACACATGTCTTCGTGCGCAATGACACAGTACGAGCACCGCTAACACCGCCGTACGATGGACCGTATGAAGTCATCAAGCGCTACGAAAAATCTTACAAAATCAAGCTACCGCTACGCACATCAGTGGTATCATTGGACAGACTCAAACCGGCCTACATGTATAACGAGTTGAGTGAAGATAATGATCACCACCAAGATAAAGGACTCGGTCAAGATAAAGAACCTACTCAGCACTACACCACCAAATCCGGCAGAGTCGTGAAGCCTGTGGTACGCTTCACTTAGAGGGGAGTGATGTGGGACTCACGTATCCACAACGATTACTCAGACACCAAGCGAATTCATACGAGCGCATCATACATCCGGCCGCCGTCGCAGCGCGCGGCGCACTAAGCAAGCTTAGCCAGGCAGGCGCGACCGCGCGGCGCGTCGCGGTACGTCACCACCGTGGCGCACGCCCTGTACGACACCACGCGCTGCACGAGTGCGGCACCTCTGGCGGTTTGCGCCCGCGCTGGCGGACCGGTGACCGGTGAAAACCACAACATGCCGGCGTCGAGTATCAGCGTGCACTGACTGTTGGAAGCCGAACCGCCCGTATTTACGTGTGGCGCCGCAGCCGCGCGATCATCCTACGTCACTCGTCGTCGACCGCTACCAAGTTGGGATCGCGCCGATTGGACAACGGCTACTCAGCACCGCCACTCCTTGCCTGATGCCCTACGGCAATATTATAAAGTTGTTGTGACAATAAATAGAATTCCAACTGATCCTTCGTTTCATTTCACAAATAACCGTCTAACTCCCACAGGTTCAAGGTTGATTGGAAAAAATTGCTGGCGTCTGTACTTTTAACATACCGGGTAAAACGGGGTGAATAGAAATGACGGGGTGAATAAAAACGAAACTTTGATTGGAATTTTCACATTATTTAAATATTGTTTGCAGCAATGAAGAACTCAAAGTTATTAACAATTATTTTATATTTAAATGGACGCTTTGTGAGAAACAATTAATTTGGAAATTAAGTGAAAATGTCAATAAAAGTTTAGTTTTTACTCACCCCTGCATTTCTATCCACCCCGTTTTACGGTACCTGCTAGCTTGGACCGACGGCCGATTTCCGGGTATATCAGGTGCCATTAAATCCCTTTTTTTAAGTCTGGATTCTGATTTTTATGTATGTTTTACAAAATATTGTTAAATAATGAGAAATTAATAATATTTTAACGACTGATTAGTCTAAGAGCTGGTCGCCATCTCAAGTGAGAACCTATTCACAAGGTTGAAATTTGGGCATAGTTTATTTAGTAGTTGCAAGTAACAAAAGCTTAAGTGTGCCAGGATTTGGCAGGATGCAGAACTACTTGCCTGACTGACTACTGAAATACATTTGATACATCACAAAAACAAAAAAAAATGCGTATGTTATAATAAGGGAGGTCTGGCAGCTCTGGGATCTCAGTCTTTAGTTTGATATCTATCTGAATTGAGTATTTCGAATTAAGAACCTGAAACCCTGCTTCAGTTTGACAGATTGTAGGCTAAAGTAGACTTTGATAAACACTCTAAACTTTAATATCTTAATTCAGTAATAGGTAATATTACGAGTGTATAAAAGATTATCGCAAAAAACATCCTTCAAGGAAATAAGTTTTCCTTGTAGTTAACGTCAACGCGGAAAAGAACGAACTCAACAACAAGTTTTATCATTATCATCATAAAATGTTACCAATTCCCTTAATTACAAAAAATTGTTTCAGTAACAATGTTCAATAATTCTATTACTTAATCAATTTATTTAAACTTTATGTACAATAGTGGTACATGGGAGGACTTGATGCATCAAGGCATTCTCTACCAATTCTTAATTATATCAGAATTACCTAAAGGGATTCGTTTTTACGATGATTATTAATTGAAAGTCTTTCATTACTAGTGACTGGAGATCAACAATAAAAAAACCGGCCAAGGGCGAGTCGAACTCTCACAAGAAGGGTTCCGTACCATAAACCGAAAAAAACACGTTTCTTGTATGGGATTTTAATTTAATTTAATTTTTATTATTTGTTGTGATAACGGCAATAGAAATACAGTCTACCTATTTACGGTTCCTGAGATACAGCCCGCTGACGGACAGACGGACGACCAGCGGAGGCTTAGTAATAGGGCTCCTTTGGTAACCCTTCGGGTACGGAAAAAAAACACTCGAATTGCAACCAGCTTCATCTTTCTAACTGACCGACTCCTTGACAGTGCTAAAGTTACCTACTTATGGTTTTGTTGGAATAAATAACACGAGTTTGACTATTGCTATAAGTATTTTGTTCATAACGTTAGGAAATTGGCGTACTAAATTGTAAAATGTAGTTAGCGCAGTTTACTCTCAAGTCGTACAATAAGATTAGTTATTTTTAAATTTATGACCGCACCATGAAGCGATGCTCTAACAAATGATTAGCTTTAGGTTAATAGCTCTAAGACTGAACCCATAGGTACCTAGAACATAAGATACACATTGTGGTAAACTCTATGCTTCTCTCTATTCTCTGTAACTCAATCGCCACGTTATAATATTGTAGACTTCCATAACCATCCATAATTTTTTTGAACAATTTTACACGTTTTACGTATTGGCTGACTTAGGTATTAATATCCTATATTTTCCTCTAGCCGTTTTTACTACGTCCTCCACATGGTGATTAAAATATTATTTGGCTTGTACCTACTAGTATTTTTACGCATTAATCTCAATATGAAAGAAAAAATACTACGGTGCCTACACATTTATTAATAAACGTGACAGACGTTTTTCTACATAGTCATACCTAGAGGTAGTCCCCTGAGGACGAACCAGGGCTGAAAACCAACGACCAATGGTAGTAGCACCTAATATAGTACCTAGTTACAGTTCTATCACATGGATAGGGAACAAGGTCGTCGCTTTGTATTATGACTGCTGCTGAAAATTCACTAACAAATTAAAATCAACTAATTAATACTAACAGTTTCTCCACTCCAAAAAAACAAATCTCGACACTCAACTGCTGCGCTTGCGTCCTACCTTTTGCGTCTAATGAAATGACTCATTTATATTTCACATTTTAATTAAAATGGTTGTAAGTAGGTACTTTTCATATCATAGATAATGGCGATGCGTCGGTGATGGGGTTTAAAAGTATATTTACAGTGCTTAAGTGGAATGTTGCATGTTGAGTGCACCTCGTCCTTGATAATCCACTCACATAATGAGAACAACTGCAAATGACTCATCGTTACTTCTTCTTTATTGACTTTGTTTCATACGTTTTTAAAGGAACTAGGAAGTAAGAACTCATTTGAATTGGATGGTCATAACTGTAGTAGGTAATGAGAGTTCCTCCAAAATAAATTATTTCAGTTTCACAATTTTTGGCACTGCACATTTCAAATCCCCGGAAAACTTTAGATGTAAGTGTAAGTCAATAAATTTATGTAAATATCCTGGAAGTAGGTATTGGTAGGTACCTACGTTGGAACGTCTACGTTGAGCTATTTTAAAATGAATTTGTTTAGGAAATATAAACAACACGTCGATATGCAATCTGCAATATTTTATGCGTCATGGGGACTGAGAGATTTAGAAAGTCGTAAAGCACCTGAGATTTTCTCTATTTATAAGTACTTATTAAATGAACGAGTATAATGTTCGCAGTACCCCCTACCTCTTGCTGATATTGCAAATGGTGCCTATGGAGCAATTTTATAACCATGATCAAGTGCGAATTTGCAAACAAGTGGACAAGAAATGGTACGCACTGCTGATGTGACAAAGTCATGTCACATCAGCAGTGCGATTCTGTAAATATGTCGAAGTGAAGGTTTAGGTGAAGTGATCACGAAGTGAGCTCTCAACCGATGTGATCAAGATGGAATGATAGTTTCCTTCGCGCGCACTCCATCTGAGTTTTCACGATCAGAGGTTTACAGAATCGATCGGCATGTCACATCAGACATCACACATGTCTTTTGTCCTGACATGCGTTCGTCCTCAACCTGTGAACTACTATTGCGCTTACTATGCGCTGTCCGCTAAGCCGCGACGTGCAGAACATAAACACGCACATTCGACCTTCTAACCTTAGAATCTCCCCGATGATTCACTGCATAATCATTTCAACGACATAACGGGCATGATGCTTGATGAACGGGCAGTGTCGGTACGGGTAGGTACTATTAGGCCAACTTCTTTCACAAGATCATAACTTGTACAACCAAGTCCTTCAGCATTGGGACAGAAAGCGGTCTTGTTCTAAGTAAAGCAAGTAATTCAACGGTGATCTATATATTCCACAACCCAACTATTTATAGTTATGAGCAAGTATACGTACGACACTGCGTCATCAGTGATAAATTTCGATAAATACCGCAAATTGTCTAATAGATTAGGGCATCAGGAATATAAATTGATTGATAAAAAGCCGTCCATATAAACAAATGACCGTGATAATTATGATAAATGTAATGAATAATCACGAAATATGGCCCATTGATGTAAAATCACAGATTAAAACCCTATCGACTTTTTATACAGTTTCCTTTTAAAGGTATCTAAATCCTCGTTGAATATAACCGATTAGAAATCTTAAACGGATATTAGATAGGGAAATAATCAATCATAGGTTAAATTATTATCTGATTTTCAATCATTATTCTAGGCAATTAAGGTTTTAGCTATGCACAACTGAGAGTAGGAACTTATAATGAATACAAGCTAGTAGTTGAGTATTGTTTCCACAAACGTTTGTTTCATTCAATTGAAAAGTACCCAATCATAAAAGTATTGGAATAAGCGTAGGTACCATATGTAGATAATAGGCACCTACGTTAATAGGGTACCTTAGCAGGTGGTATTATAAAATTCTATTTATATAAAAGAGTATTTAAAAATATTCATAACGTTATGCATGTGACCAGTCGCAAATAATTTAATTATGCAAGCGATATTGTGCAGCTTAGCAGTGTTATGCATCGACTCTGCACAGTCTGCACTTGTGCAACATAGGAAGCTATCTTGATAATTTCGTCCACTGCTGCTTTTATTTCATGTTTAATTATATAATAACGCATAGTAGTCCTACTATACCTTAGCAGCGCAGCGTTTAAAATATCAATGTTGGTAACATACTGTTGGTAAAAAAATTAAAGAGTGTACATACGTAACTTATTTTTTTAGGCTGATTTATTACTGTTAAAATGTGATATTAGCCTCCGAAGTAGGCATTTCGAGCCACACCATCTCGGCACTCTACACTACATCTGACGGTCGGCAGGGATATCGAACTGAGAGCGGATACGATGACTTGCCTATTAGTGTTTTAAAGCAACATATTTAAGTTCTAGCGCTACCTCTATCGGTCTTTTTCAATAAGTGTTTCGATGACGATATTTTTCCGGAACAGCTTAAGATAGCGAAAATTTTTCCCTAACATAAAAAAGGTTCACAGACGGATACTAAAAATTATCGGCCTATCTCAGTTTCACTTACTTTACTCTCAAAGATTTTTGAAAAATGTATTAAAATTCGTCTGGTCACCCATCTCAATAGAAATTAAGTAATAAATAAAAGATAATTTGGTTATCAAAAAGGTGTTGGAACTACTAATAGCATTTGCAGACGACACCAATGCTGTTGTTAGTGGAAGTACCTACTGCAGAGGCTTTGAGCAGCACTATAAATCATATAAATGTCACCGGATAATTGCAAACTACGTAAGATTACAAAATATCTTGAAAGATTATAAACTCTCGATAAATTGTTCATGTTTCAAATGAACATTGTTTTATGTTGGTCTATATAATTATGTACATTGTACCTACCTAAGTAGTTAACATTCGTATATTAGTTGATGGTTTTTATTTCTTAATATGTTGAAATTGTTTTGTTAATTTTTTTGATTAAAATTGAGTACTTAAGTGATGGTTTTTTTTTAAATTTTTATTAATTCGGTTGTTTTTGACGTGACATGAATCGTCTAATGAATCGATGAACACCGGCTGCACGCACGAAAAATTGTCCCGTTACTATGTTTTGTTATGACGTTAAACTATCGTCCGTAAACCGACTTTACAGATAACCAATTTTTTTTTTCTATTAATATAACTTTTTTTTTATTACGCATTCAGAAACAATGTAAATTGTTATTGAATTGAAAAACTGAAATGAAATGAAACTTAGAACCATATACCAATATAGCATTGTCGAATTTGGCTTAAACACTTCACAGTTGATGCCTGGCTCTCCTAATGCACTCCATGGCGAGGCAAACCCAGCCATCCTGGTGGTAACCTGACCATCAAACCTAACAAGTCTGCTTATCTACTCAGACTTGTAATATTTGATGGTTACGTGCTGTCCTATCATGCCAACCCTAGATATCTCTTTATGTTGCTTGGCAGATAGAAAGAACTACTTAACATTAATGCTGACGTTGACGAAATATTTTCCCATTAGTCGTTAAAAAAAACCGATCCTATTATATAATTTGGACCAGTTAACTAAATGCTTAACATATTTCTCAAGGTCGATCTCCCGGGAAATGGACCGGTCTCGCAACTTCACGAGCTAGTAATACGAATACGAGCATGGCCTTGTTGCGACATTCAGATTCATGGCAAAATGGTTATCAAAAGAGCTACATATTTGTTGCTACCGGAAATCCTACATGGTAAGGCGGGAAGAAGGACGTGGGAAATACCGAAGGTTACTTTTCCTGCAGTCTTGAGCCGCTGTGGTATAATTTAAAAAAAAACTTGTATGTACTCGGTTCACAATACATAGTTGTTATATTCGTTGACGCACGTAAATATACTGGTAATTGCGTATCACCAAGCATCACCTACAAGGGTCCATAATCACATCACGGTTGTTGTTTATTTCGATTCATATCTACTACTAGCCGTAGAGTGTCACCCAATCAAAAATGACTCAGATAAAGAGGTTAGAGAGTTATAGAGTTCAACTTTTAATTGTAGTCAGTCTTTTAATTTTAATATTTCTGTTTTAAAACACGATAAACACTATTCAAAATTGTCTTTGAACTGTCAATTTACTGAGTACAATTAAAAGTCGAACTATAGGTACCTACTGCTTAAAACTAAGTAGCTAACTGTGATTTAATGACTGAAGTAGTTACCCCGTAGAAGTAGGTATTTCTGAATTAAGCTTTTGAAGTTGTGTATTCCTCAGACTTGAGGACCTAACTATTGTTACGAGCTTGGGGTTCGTGACAATAAAAACAGCCGATTAAATAACCAAAATAACACTTTAATTTAAAAACACTAATTACAACTTTTAAACTCACAAGTTCACCACTGATCACTTTATTCGCACTTGAAGATCGCTTCCGAAGTATTCGCTTGTATCGCTAATCCAATACTGACCCGGTCGCGGAATACGCGCTCCTTTTATAGGTCAGTTTATTCTAGAAACTTCCATTCTCGAAACATCTGGAAAGTACTCGTAACTACCGCTGCCGACTGACTAGATACCGAGAAGTGTAGAATGTTCTGGCAAAGAAATGTCTAGAAGGTACTTGACTCTACTAGTTCTGCTACTCGATACTAGATGGCGCTAGTAGTAACTTAATGTACCCGACATTAATTCTGACGCGTAACACTGCCCCCTCCTAAGACATGCTCGTCCCGAGCATTATCGGTCCCATGATAACGCGCCAGTCGATCCACATGGACGATCTTAGGAGCACTTCTTGTACCTTTCTGTATACGGTAGGTCACGTCGTTAATTTTTGTCACAATCCGGTACGGCCCGTCCCATTTAGCTTGAAGCTTAGGAGATTTCCCTTTACTGCGAACTGGATTGTGCAACCACACTAGTGAACCTTCGTCGAACCCTTTATTGTTAATTTTACGGTCATAACGGGTTTTCATCTTTTCAGACATTTGCTGGCCCGATTGTCTGACGTGCTCATAAATGTCATTCATTTTGTTCCGCAAGTCATTCGCATAATCGGTTATATTGCGTGGGGCATCAGGTGGTATTCCGGTGATCAGATCTGCAGGCAGCCGCAATTCTCTTCCGAAGTTGGCGAAGGCTGGTGTCACCGATGTACTTTCGTGAACAGCACTTCGGTATGACAGCAAAAACGGTTGTATATGCTTGTCCCAATCGCGTTGCCGGTTTTCCACGACTTTTGCCAGGTATCTCTCCAATGTCTGATTAAATCGTTCCACCATTCCATCCGATTGTGGGTGGTAAGAAGTTGTTCTCGTTTTATGAGTACCCATAACTCGACAAGTTTCCTGGAATATTTGGGACTCAAAATTCCTTCCTTGATCGCTGTGAATCTCTAAGGGTACTCCAAAACGACAGAAGACTTCATGAACTAGTTTATCTGCAACTGTTGAGGCTTCTTGATTTGGAATGGCGAAGACTTCCGGCCACTTAGTGAAGTAATCCATTACAACCATGAAATACTTGTTACCACTTTCACTTTCCGGAAAAGGTCCCGCAACATCTAGGGCTATCCTTTCCCATGGTGCACCGACGTTGTACAATTTTAATGCACCTCTACTGCGAATCTGAGGTCCTTTTACAGCCGCATAACTTGTACATTTGCGACACCAGTCCTCGACATCGTCACGACAGTGGACCCAGTAAAACCGTTCTCTTATCTTCAGTAGAGTCCGTTTTACTCCCATATGGCCTCCTGAAGAACCATTATGGTACAGCTGTAGGACATTCGGTACTTTTGCTTTAGGGACAACCATTTGCAAATGACAGCTGTCTCCCCGAGCATTTTCCCATTTACGGCACAGGACTCCATCCTGAATCACTAAGCTGTCCCATTGGGCCCAATAACTTTTTGTGATCGAACTCATCGCTGAGACGTCACTCCACGTGGGCTTAGGAGCACTGACCTTCATCCACTCCAGAAACGGCTTGATATCCGAATCTTCCTGCTGTGCACGTTGTAGGCTTTCCTTCCACTCGTTGCTGAGGTCTGTCTTGAGCATCCTCACAGGTACGATTTCTTTACCCTCTTGTCTAGTACAATGCTTGCAGTCTTCGGAACAAGGTCTTCTTGACAATGCGTCTGAGTTACCATAAGATCTTCCGCTGCGATGCTCCGTCACCAAGTCGTATTCCTGCGGCCGCTTGGCGCTGTTGCTAGCCGCTCTACCTTCTGTAAATCGGCTATCTTTCCTTTCCGCAGTTCGCTTTGGGCAACTGGATCGAAGATGGCCCCTTTCACCACAACCGTAGCATCTAGGACGGTACCTTATAAATCGGTCGCGAACTGCAGCTGTTGCAACCTCCCTGCCGCGGTGGGAACGACTATCCTGACACACAGCTTCCCTTTCTATTGTTCGCTTAGGGCAACTGGATCGAAGGTGGCCCCTTCCACCACAGCTGGCCCTCCGACGTCTGCGGCGTTGTACCTCCAAAACGCCTCTGGTCCGTCTCCAGCTGACGTTGACTCCGTGTCGTCCTTTGGTAGAATCGGCATGGTTTAAATATCCCACTTCTGACACCAATTGTTACGAGCTTGGGGTTCGTGACAATAAAAACAGCCGATTAAATAACCAAAATGACACTTTAATTTAAAAACACTAATTACAACTTTTAAACTCACAAGTTCACCACTGATCACTTTATTCGCACTTGAAGATCGCTTCCGAAGTATTCGCTTGTATCGCTAATCCAATACTGACCCGGTCGCGGAATACGCGCTCCTTTTATAGGTCAGTTTATTCTAGAAACTTCCATTCTCGAAACATCTGGAAAGTACTCGTAACTACCGCTGCCGACTGACTAGATACCGAGAAGTGTAGAATGTTCTGGCAAAGATATGTCTAGAAGGTACTTGACTCTACTAGTTCTGCTACTCGATACTAGATGGCGCTAGTAGTAACTTAATGTACCCGACATTAATTCTGTCGCGTAACACTATTTTGAATTAGGTACTAACGTATCAAACTCTACTGTACCTAATTCCAAATTTTGAGAGGTTTTCAGGCTAAAGTAGAGTTTGAGAAATATTCAAAATGCTTAATGCAGAAATCGGGGGTACCTAAGCGTTCTGAAATAAGGAGTTTGGAGTTGAGTATTATTTGTCATCTCTAGCCTAAAAAAAACTATCAAAAGGCCTTTGGCACTAAAGTTGGGTAGCATGTTTCAAGGAAATGCGTGGGCCTCTGAGTGGCGGGTCCTGGTGGCAAGGGATGGGCGAGACTTGTCTCTGCCTGCGGGCGTAAAGGCCATGCTGGCAGAGACTGACAACTACCGGGAAATGGCTTCTTTCTATAAGACCGTGATGGTCCAGAAGGAGGCCGCCAAGCGGGATCGTTAGAGGGCTCTCACGATCCTGCTCGGAGAAAAAGGCGTCGGGGAGGCTGCCGTCTCGACGCCTAAAACGCCGCAACCCCGCCTGCGGCATTTGAGGCAGGAGCGCGTCCGCGGGCGCTCAGAGTGGTGTGTCTGACCGCCAAACGAATGATCCGAGGAAAAACGGTGGCACAGTGATCAAGTGCTGCCATGCACAGCGAGGCTCAGGGGAAACCCCTCAGTCAGTACAGTCTCCCCAGGGCTGCAGGGATGTGCCCTAACAGGCGTTGCATAGAGGGGGATCCGGAGTGGTATTTTAAGAAGTACCGAGGTACCGGGGGTACTTCCATGTGCTGATGGTGATCACTGGGGTGTTTTTAGTGAGATAAAAATCACACACCTTGGTTTATCCCCAAATGTCCTGGCGCCTTTTAAAGGTGCACCCCCTCCCCCCCCGAAAAGAAAAAAAGGTTTTTTAATCATTCGGTATAATTAATCATTTTATTACTTATATAATAATTATATTATAGTCACAGCAAATCTTTGATAACAAGTTATTATTATCAATCAGGATAGCACACTAACTGTTACACTTCGGTGTTTGCCTGCCCCTCTGCGACTGTGCAAATATCACCAAATGTAATCATCGCAGTTTATCTCCTGTGTATGTAAATAAAGATAATTTCATGCCACTGTAACTCCCACAGCACATATTTCGAAACTAGTGAAAATCTTACTTCGTGATTCTTGCGCAACAACATAAAATTACCTAACTGCCAAAGTTTCAATTATTTATAATTGATTGAGTTATCTGAATATACCCATCAAATAGTCCATCATGTAATCAGAATGAGTAAGTACCTATAGGTAATATAACACGGCAGACACAGTTCAGTGATCTGCTCCATTGTAATGGGTTTCAATTGAATTACCTACGCTTCCTAGTTCTCTTGTTACTCTCTTCATAAAAGGATTCCGAAATCCAACACTGAAAGGTACTCAAATAAAAAACTTAGGTACCTTCAATTCAGTGCATTCATAAAAAAAACAAATGTCAAAAGTATTTGATGCCATCACATGTTGGTCCAACAAAAATAGAAATCTAAAACTGTAGAAGGCAGAAATAATAGTCGGTCACAGCATTGGATTGAGGTTTGAAAAGAAACATTTATTTTTCTGTTAAGTTTTTAACCTACTACAAAGGTATGTGCTAAAAGTACAAAACAAAAGTTTAAAAGGCATTGCACCCGCATGATCTTCATAGGAATTGCCTTGATTTTTTTAGGCGCATTGTGGTATTTGATCTCCAGCAAGAACACAAAAATACTAATGACTTCTATGCTATAAATTCGTTTTCAAAGGTTCACATTTATGATTTATGGAACGTGATTTTTGTAACATGAACTTACCATAATCCTTGCCCATGGTGGATCAACGCACAAGTACTTAGTTAATTTAGTCACTGCACAATTGGAACATTCAGTCAATTTAATGTTCAACACGGCTCGCTGTGATGCAATGAAACTTTATTACGAACGAATCCCCGGCTACCAACGTTTCTGTGATATTTTCAATTGTTACACATCGAGCAAGAAAAAAACACCACCAACACTTTTCACCGCGAATAATTACTCTTATTAATTGATCTTATTGAGTTGTTTGTTACGTACAATAATCAATGCGTGAAGAAAATTGCAACAGTTTATTGAATTTCCTCGTATATTTGGTTTGTTATTGTCGAGGTGAAAGTTTGTTGACATTCGAAGAAGTCGAATGCAAAGCGCGATATGGCAGTGCTAGCGCGTCGCGCGCTGAGTGCTGACTGGCTATTATGTGTCGGAGTGCGCTGCGCTGGCGGGCGACAGTGGCCACTGGCCCTGTCTGATTCACTCTACTCGTACACACAAAGGCAGCTTAGCTTTATCTTGCTGTGGGACTTGTTTTGCTAGCTGCGCTCAGCGTTGTTCTTTGGAATTTGTTTCTCCATATCTAGAGCAACAATAAGCTCAATTAACTGTTTCATTCAAGTACTCCTTAAGTACTGTTAATTTAATCTATGACATTCAATATGATGTTAAACTTTCAAAGTTTGTTTATCAAATCATTGCCTTATTTAAATTCCAAAGGGAAAACCACAACACATTGCACCCTGGAAATATTATTGCGAGGTTTTCACGTTCATTGTTAGGTATTACAAGATAAACTAACTACTTCGACTGTCTTAACCGAAGCAAGCTAGATCTAGAGCTATGAAAAAAAAAATGCGCATTTTTAGAGTTCACTAAAATTGTGAAAGGACAGAGGTAGTTTTGTTTTGAAACATTTTTAATTTATCTCTTCCTTTGTCCTCAGTAAACAAACACCTACATACAAAACGTCCAATAAGATGTCCTTCAAATGTTTTCAGCAAAACGTAGTTTTATTGGCATCATTAATTAGAGCAAGAGCCTCACAACAACGGTCAAAGGATCACATGTAACAAGGACCAAGGCAACAAAAAACTAACGCAGGTAGGACAGTTGCAATAATATGATTTAATAATTACTGTAGTGTTGAAATTATTAAATTGGTTAGTCGTGCGCCTAGCCAAAGTAGGTCTATTTAAAGTTTAATTAATGACTTTTTGTTTAGGACAAAATTATGGACATATGTAGCTGCCACAGTAGATTGATAACTGAAATAATTTAAAATTTCCAATTTCCCATGTCTCACTGCGACACTCGTTTCCCGAGAAAAACTGTGACTCAATTTCGTAAATAATTTCAATGCAGTTTGCTCGATTTTAACATTACAAAGGGAAAACCACATCACAATTCAACCTGAAATACCTAGTTTAGTTTCTGACATTGTTAGTAAGGTAACAGGAATTGTGGACTAAAATAACTGTAAATATTAGATACTAATTAAAAATGTATTTATCCGCAATCTATCTGTGTATACTATCTGTACTAATATAATGAAGCTGAAGAGTTTGTTTTAACGGGTTATTCTCCGGAACTACTAGTCGGATTTGGAAAATTCTTTTTGTATATGATAGCCACATTCATGAGGAAGGCTAAGGCTATACGTAAACAAGAAATGTCTACGGGAACGGGAAAAAACGGGATATACGCGTTCGAAGTCGCGGGCAAAAGTTAGTCCAAAATAATCTAATCCGCAGTGATGAATAGATCGTCAAATACCAGAGCTTAATATATTTGGTTTGATGGAACCTTCCTCTTTTTCTTTGTTACATACAAACAAACAAATATATAGGTTCTTACATAGATACAGTAACATGTACATTTGGCAGATAAAAGTGAGATATCCTTCAAATGTCTTTAGTAAAAAATACCTATATACCTATAAATAGTTGTATTTAGAGCATTATTACAACACTCAAGAAGGATTTCATGTACCATATTCTATTGAGACCACCTATGTCAGACAAATTGAAATCAATTTTTATTCCGTTAGCAAGTCCTTGTTTAGATAACAAACATTTTGATGATCGATATCCTTCAGTGTTTGTCTGCAATGATAAAATTAATATGAAATAGACAAGGTTGTTGTGGAGCTGACATGAACAGGTATATTATTCGGGGTAAATGGCCAGGCGCCCCTCAGGGTCGGAACAAAGCATTTGCGTTGCATCCCCGTCTGGTTGTTGACCCGCCTTGAACTTTTATTAAACTAATTGTTCCTACATTTCAATTTGTAAATCTACTGCAAGTTAAGATATGTATGTATGTTATATGTCGCTCTTCAGGTATAACAACTTGGCGCCATTGTTAGATTTCGTAAATCTGATAACGTCTATACCCAATGAAAACAACAACGTTTAAGTGATCATAATTACGTACCACTGTACCTACAATTTCTGCAGAAAATTGATAAGGATAACGAATCATCATATTATAATCTTTGTTCATTACCTACTTAGATCCACCATTATATTTATACAAATGTGTAATCGGGAAATACCTAACATGCATATCATCGTTTGGGTAAACAAAACAATGTTCTCTTTAATTAATTTTTCAATAATTTAAGCTCAACTGCATGACACAGGCACCACTCCTCATCACAACAACACTCAACAGCACCATATCGTTAAAACACTTGCATATTTACAGGCACTCGAATCCACCTTCTCCGGTTCTCCCTACTACAGAGTACAGAGGTGTATGCTACATTTAGCTACCTATGTAAATGACCGTCTGATATACAGCCACGTCAGATTTAGTACTTACGGTGTAAATAATTTGAGATAGGTCCTAATATTTCGTTTTACTGAAGCGACTCAAAAAGGTTCCACATATTCAAGGCCCGGCGAGATTCGAACTCACGATCTCCTGTTTACTAGACAGGCGCTTTAACCAACTAAGCCACGGCGCCACTGTGGGCAGGACGGTGAAATGAGATATTCTGTGAAATTTCTTCTCCGAAGCTTTTACAAAAATTTTCAAGACCTAAGAGCGTCCTTTTAATAAATATAACTCACTAAGAATCAAATAATTGAATAAAATAAGCCTAAGAAAATATTGATTCAATTTAATCAAACCAAGGCAGCAAGTCATGTAGCGTAGTTCTGATACCGTGCTGTAAGTTTCTAAGTGACACAGTAGATATATATACACTTTTTCAGAAATTTTCTTAACACGCTACCATAAGTTGGCGCCACTCCGGCGGGAGGCCGAATCCCCCTCAATAGCCCTCAGTTGGGGGCGAAGTTGTTTTGGCTCTCAGCCAAACATGGATCGTTTTTATCATAAAACATACGGTTTTGTTTTCATATTCGCTTCGATCGTGCACTGGAATATGATATAATATTATGCAAAATATTACTGTTTCGTGTTATAATAATTTAGCCAAGTATAAACCCCACCAAACGCTCAGTGTACCAATTGGGTTTTTCCATCAGGATTTTCTCAGTAGCAGCTTGAACTGGAATGCCAGTAGCCTTGCCCTCAAAGCGCGGTACTTCGATAACACCTCTACAGAACAGGCGTTATGTTATGAATGCTGTGTTATGGAAAGAAAACACAAAAACGAAAAATTATGCTTATTCAACACATACGAAAACAAGTTCCTATTTCAAGCGCAGTGTATTTGTTTCCATATCCACACTAGCGCGGAAAAGTGCGCGTTGTTTTATTTATCATATAGCAATTCGCCCGCAAAATCGTCCGCGCGGATTTAGTAGGTACTCCACAAACTTCCAACGCCCGCTCTACCCCCTTTAGTTTTGGAAAATTAAATAAAACGATTTTCATTAATTACCCAGCCATTTCTGCTGCTGATTCTGTGGTGTCTGGATCAGCGCAACTATCCACCCCGTTCACCTCGTCAGGGGTTGATTTTGCAACAATTGTTAGACCTTTTTTAATTAACCCAGTTTTAGTTTGTTCGTACCAATTCCCATGTAAATTTAAGTAAGTATAGCAATAATGTCCTCCCCTTAAAATTTTATCACCGCTTGTCGCCCCTTAAGGAGTTTATTTTCCAAAAATCCAAATACTTGTTATTCTTATTTTTTTATCCAAATCGTTAATGCAGTGTTACAACTTCCAGGGTTGCGGAATTTGTTCAAAACAGTCAACGCGGCCCTGGAACGCAAAGGGCTTTAGAAGGAACACGGATGGGTTTTAGTCAGTAAGAGTCTGACACGCCCTTCCGCTCCACCCAGAGCGGAAGAAGTCATTAGATAATTTCCCATCCTAAAAAAAAAAGTGTTTCAACTTCATCCGATTTTTCTTACTTAGAGCATTTTTATACACGTCGTAACTTTGAAACGAAAGGTCCGATTTGAATAATTTAAAGTGTAATTTACATTTTCATATATTATATATCATATTTAAATGGAAAAGGATTAATATCTTGATATAAAAAAAAACATCGTTTTTTCTTTCCAACTGGGCTTTAATTGAATAATTTTAACAAAAAGCGGTCGTTGTGACAACCATAATAGTTACAAATACGGACTTTTTTCTATGTGTGTAGTACTTTCATTATGTACTTAGTACCTACATTATTTTTATGTATCATCAATAGTTTTCGCAGCGCATGCGATAAAAGACATTTTATGTCGATTTTTTTACACCTTGGGTTCAAGTTTAAGTAGGGATTCCTAATTATTTCTGGAATTAAATATAGCCTGTTACTCGGTGAAGATGTAGCTTTCTAACGGTGAAAGAATTTTTGAATTTTTGAATACGCGGAAGATATATGAGAAAAAATATTATTGGGACCTTTATTAACGCAAATAGCACCCTAAACGATTGTTACAATTTTTTACTGTTTGTCTGTGCGTTTGTGCACGCTAATCTCAGAAACGGCTCATCCGATTTAGATGTGGTTTGCACATCCATTCATAATTGACGGAATGATCGCATAACAAACATACAAAAAAAAAACATACTGTCGAATTGATATCTAAACGAAGGAGGAAAAAGAAGGAGTATAAACATACTCCTTCTTTTGGAAGTCGGTTGAAAATAAAAATGTCTGCCCCAAGTAACTATTCCACGCAGACGAAGTCGCGGGCAAAAGCTAGTAAATAAATAAATAACCAAACAAACAAATCTTTCCTCTTTATAATATTAGTTAAGATTAGGCCAGGTGACGGCTGGCCTCCTTTTAAATTTAAAATTGCCCAGGAAAATAAATCCACGAGTCATAACACATATTATACATTTTTTGTAAATGAAATTATATTATTTCTTTGAAAGAGTCTTGAAAAAAATCTTTTGAGTTCATGCATGAGTATTTGTCATTGCTTTCTCAGCTCCATAAAAGCATTCGGCAATGAGCTATTTGCAGTGTCTGCAAAGAGCTTATTAAATTATTTAAGTACATAAAGTATAAAGTATTAATATGAGTTTATTTAAGTACATTTTTATAAACTACGCCCCCCCCGCGCGGCTCATTGTGTGCGGCGCGGTGCCTGGCAAGTTTCTTACTCGCGTCAACTTCAGTTTCACTTTTTGTAATGACTCCCTAAATGTTTCATATTTTGTCTCTTGTCGCAAACTTTATTTTTTCTTCTTTCTTACTTACTACTTACTTTCATCCCCTATTGTTATTTTACACCTTTGAGGGTAAAACTTTTGCAACCTTTGAATTTCATATCGAATCAACAGCCTAAAAAATAAGTTTCAAGCTTCTAGCTCTAAAAATGACGATACTTCCATACAACTTTTCATCCCCCCCTTTCAACCCTTTTTTCGCATTAAGAAGTAGCCCTTTCTCAGGCTCTAGACTTTCTGTGTAGGTACCAAATTTCATTTAAATCGGTTTAGAAATACTGGCGTGAAAGCGCGACAAACAGACAGACAAAGAGACAGTTACTTTCGAATTTATAATATTAGTAAGGAAGTAAGGATTTACTATATTTGACTGTCGAATTAAACTAAATCTTATACTTCGTGATTTATCTTTTTATTTGTGTCAAACTTACTAAACCTTACTAGAGGAATTACGACGTTGACACAGCCCCCCTATGGTATGGCTTGCTTGTAGGGCTATAAATCCGCGGAGCCTCGTAGTAAGTGCTGTAACCGCGTAGCACGGACTGTAGCAAGTTCTGTAGCCGCGTAGCACGGACTGTAGCAAGTTCTGTAGCCGCGTAGCACAGGTTGTAGCACACGATGTAGCAAGTTCTGTAGCCGCGTAGCACGGGTTGTAGCGGTCAATGTAGCAATTTCTGTAGCCGCGTAGCACGGGTTGTAGCGATCGGCGTAGCAATTTCCATAGCCTCGTAGCACGGGCTATAGTACTGTAAGTACATCCATCTCTATTAGTCGTGGGTGGAGAGAAATGTAATAAATGTTACACGAGCCTAGTTAAGACATTTCTTAACCTTTTAACAACCACCGCCCAGAAGTATTTTTAGCGTCTATGTTTTGTCTAACTGTCGCAATTTCCACAGCTCCCATGCCATCATACTCAATATTCTGTCTGTAGCTAACTTGAGTCAAGTGCGTGCGATTGGAATCCGTTGAAAAACAATAAAGAATAGCGATGGAAAATGAAAATTTAAAACCATTCCTAAGGAATCTTTTATAAACGCCTCGTAAGGCTGCTTTCTTTATCGTTCGAAACGCCTGCTTAGCAGGAATTTCAGTTTGGGTTTCAATTCCTTAGAACTGGACGGTCACGCAGCTAGATGATTGTGGTATTCAAAATACTTAGGTAGTCAGGGGAATTATCGATGCTCCTGCCGGTCGATTGATCGATTCTGTAAACATATCGAAGTGAAGGCTTGGGTGAAGTGATCACGAGGTGAGCTGTCAACCTATATAATCAAGATAGAATGACAGCTCACTCCGTGATCACGTCATCACGTGACATCTTGATTTTATAGATGGCTTTTTATGAAATAACCATTCATTCGAGTTACAGGTATGAACTTACAGGGTTGTATTGATGATTTTAATGATTATAATTCGGCAAATAAATATGTGTTACGGTCGCCAATCGAATTTTTATCAACATACAACCTGACACTGACCTGCAAAATGCAAAAAACGTATGAAAATTTGAATTTCGCGGGCTACCCTGTCGCTTTCATCTTAACGTGAATTTGTATTTAAATTAAATAAGCACCGTCTGGTGACAATAACAGAAAACCTTTTTTTCATACAATTACATATAAGCGAATGTCTATGTTAACACGATAAGAGTATGTTAAAAAAACTCTCAGTAAGCCCTCTGTAACTTGTATGTACCTAACAGCTATAGCCGTGGTAGGAAACACCGGGTCCTGGAAGTTCCAACACACTGCGCTCAATGCTCTCTTGGACAAGAACACAGAATTTGATGTTTGCGAAAGAATAAGACGATTCTAATAGAATTTATTAAATGTATTCAATTTTATGAATGTATGACTGTATCATATTTAGTACTAGCTGTTGCCCGCGACTTCGTCCGCATCTGATAACAATTTCTTGGATTCTATATGTATTTTTTTGCGCGGACCCTAATTATTTTTCTAAAATAAAATATCCGAGTTACTCTTAATAACAACACTTTTTTTTACTTTCTGTCTTTTTTTCAATATGCTGTTGTTTAAATATCTACTACTACCAGACACTTCAATTTTATTTCTCTAATTATATTGTGTGAATTGATAACACTCCACCAGATACGTTATAAGCCACGTGACCTGGAGCGAGCACAAAAAGGTTGTTAGGTTGCTAACACGCGATAGAGCAAAATAAAGTTGGAAATAACCAATCAGAAGCGGGGTCTAACCCCGAAACGGTAAATTATTGGCCCTCAACGGATCATGACGTAACATACCTAGGTCACCGGCACAGAAAGAGACAGTTTAAAACCAAACGGAAAAATATTGGGAATGTGAAGGATCCTGGAAATAAAAAGAAAATCACCGGAGCCGCAACGCGCAAGTGGAACGACTTGTAGTGCAGGGAAAAGTTGAAGGCGCGCGGCAGGTCACCAATGCGTTAGATCGACCAAGTCAAAGCAGCGCCAGCGCGCACCCGCCACGCCGCGCGCCGTCGACGTTCTCAAATCTCTTCACTCGATGACTCCGAGAGATTACAGACTAATCAAATTTTGATACGTAGAAAAGTATTACAAATGTTCAGTTGACAATTTATTGTGAGTTTACAATCTCGCAAGATATTCAACTCGTTATTTTATAATTTTACGATATTTGCAATTATCCAGTGACATAGTAGATTTTATTCAAGAAGCCGATGACATGTGACGAATGTATACCATAATATCATTGCTTATGGTCAATAAACTTGATTTGGCTGCGTTCAGGTTACTGCTGCGTTAGGACTCTTGCATTAAGACCTTTTTATTCTAATTTAAAATCAACTTATTGGGAAAATGACTTAGGGACTTATGGAAAAATTAAAAGTGGAGATTCGGTCATAATAATTTTATTCGCATATAATAATATTAATTGATTATGATACATGGAGCGTTAACCTGCGTCGATCGGCAGACGCGCCGAGCGGCACTCGGTCGTCTGCGCTCCAAATTATATTTATTATTCGGTTACATCGCATCGACGTACGCTCTGCAAAATCCGTAGCTACATATTCACTAATGAGAAGTTTCGAGGCAGCATCGGACAAGGACGCGCGGTCCCCGGGTACTCCGGTCATCGTAGCGGAGCCGCCGACCGGTCGCGTCTATATATACTTAAATATAACAGTCAAGGAGTCGGATGGCCGTCCGATCGACATATTTACATACGAACAGAACGCGCCGCGCATCGTCGCGGCCGACTCGGCGGCGGCCACGGGGGCGCCGCGAGTCGAACGGCTCAGAATCACTTCCATAATTTACGTCCTAATTAAAATACCGAAAATCTAAAGTCGGCGTCGTCGAGATGCGTACGCCGCGCGCGGGCTCGGCGCGCGCTCGTGTCCGGCGGGCACGGGGGGCAGGCGGCGGGGCGCGCGCGTCCCTTCACTCCGCCTTCACGTCGGCGGGCGCCGCCACGTCCGGCGCCGCCGGGTCGCCGCCCTCCTCCACGCCCGGCGCCGCCTCGCCGTCCGCCGCGCGGTCGCCGGCGCCGCCGTCTGCGCACACAACACACGGGTGAGCTGGGCCGCTCGGGCGCACGGCCACGGGCGCGGGCACAGCGAGAGGTACTAACTGCGCTGGTGCTGGTGGTAGTAGAGGTTGGGGCGCGGCTGGTGCGGCGCGTGGTGCGGGCGCGGCTGCGCGGCGGGCGGCGCGCGGTACATGGGCAGCGCGGGCGCGTGCGGGCGCTGGCCGATGGGCGCGGGGTAGCGCGGCGCCACCATGCCGCCGCGCCCCATGGCTCCTCCTCCGCCGCCGCCTCCGCATCGCCCGTTGTTTCCTCCGCTCACCATCTGAGTCATCGCAAAATAAATCACCATTACGAGTCATTTTAGTTTTAATGGCGACACAATTTTCCGAAATTTAACGTTGGACGTTCGATACGTACACAAGCTATTTATTTAAAAAGTGCGACCTAATTTTACTTGAGTAGCAAAAGTGTACAGACAGACCGATTTTGCGGAACTTCGGAAATGGCATGTTTGCATTTTGCGTAAGAATTACAACAAATACCTCAAGGCATATGTTTATTTCATTATATGTAGGTGTCACTGCACTCAAATGTTCGAACCGAGCTTGTAAGGTTTATGTTAGGTTAAGAAACCATCACGATAGCCGCTAACCTGTTGCTGGTGGTGTTGGTGCGGAGTGTGAGCGGGCGGCGGGTGCGGGGGCGGCGCGTGGTACTTGTGTTGCGGCGGCGAGTGCGGCGGCTTCTGCGGCTTGACGGCGCCTTTGGGCGTCGGCGATGCCGCGTCGCACAGCGGCGCGAAGCCGTTGGCGTGCTCGTGCAGCGGACTCTTGAGCTGCTGCGGCGGCGGCCGAGGCTGCGGCGGCGCGTATTGTTGTTGCAGCGGTGCGCGATATTGCTGCTGCAAATGTTCACTTACAGATATAGTATTCGTAGATTTCGGTATCGAGGATATAGATCAGGCGCAGACGGCACACTACCTGCATCTGCTGCACGGCCGCGGCGACCTGCAGCTGCGACGAGAGGAACTGCGAGCCGAAGGCGCCCGACTGCGCCGGCTGCGTGAACTGCAGCGGGTAGGTGGGCGCGGGCGCGGCGGGCGGCTGGTAGGGCGAGTAGTACGAGCTGGCGGGCGGCGCGGGGCGCGGCAGCAGGCCGGGCAGCGAGTACGGCGCCTCGCCCACGGGCGCCGAGTAGCCCAGGTACTGCTGCTGGTACGTGCTCACGCCGCCGACGCCGCCTACGCCTCCGCCTTTGCTGCCTGCAATTTATCAGTTGTTCTGACTCTCGTTTCCATTCGTAAAGATATCAAATAAATGGATGTCGAGTCTTTTTTTTCCAAGTTTTTTTTAAAGAGTAAACTTATCCAAATATAAATTTACTTAAACTTTTATCAGCCCTTTTGAAAAAAGAATATATTGTGGTTTTTCTATCAGATTTCATTTCTGTTTTCTCATTTGTGAGATGTTATACGCACCAATAGCGCCTATTTGTTGAGTGGAAGGCTTGACAGTGGCTGACATGAGAGAATTAGAAGTGCTCGAGATTAGAACAGTACTGGGACTATTACCCAGTTGGCCCGACTGGCCGAATGCTGCGCCACCACCAGCGGCTGCGGCCTGGACATGGGATGAAACAAACATTAAACATTATTTACACAATTCAACATAGTTACAATTAGACTTAGCGGTAGCCACATAACTCTCCTTTTATCTTCGACTTACTCACGTAATTAAGAAGTGAACGAAGAAACATATTAAATCTCTGTTCTATTTCCATGAAACAAACAATTAATTTACCCCCAAATGTCTAGTATTTTTCCTGACTAAGGACCAGTCTGGAACAAGTCGGCACCTGAACACACGTGACTATTGCCGTAAATACTCCCAAATATTTAAACTATGCTGTAAAATGAAAAGTATTCAATAAATGCTTCATGTTCAAATACAAATTCAGGCATGTTTTCAATCATTTCAAAAATCTATTTCTAGTGAGATGTTGAGACACTGAACAAAAGATCCATAACTGAAGAATTGAACATATTCATCAATTATTATAAGTAACAGAAGTACTTAAAATGAATGCCATTTTGTGCTTACCATGCGATATTGATTCGGTAGACTCTGGAACATGTCCGGAGGAGGTTGATAGTTGTATGGCGCGGCTGATCCGGCGCCATACGGGGTGCCCGGGAACCCTCCGAACTGACCACGGCTTTGATCTAGGAAGGCTCCGTACAGACCGCTCTGTTGCGGCATTTGCTGCGAAGAACTCAACAGTTGCTGGGAAGAATTGAACATGACGGCGGGCGGCGACGGTACCGACAGACCTCCGTAGCCACCTTGGTACCCAACGTGGTTGTAATGTTGGGGCGGCGGCGACTGCAGTTGTTGCGTAGGCTTCACTTTACAAACGTTAGGTGGAGCTGTCTCCGTATTGTTTTCTTCAAAACCTGCGAATTGTATATCTTCGGTGCCCTCAGCTACTGCAGGCATCTCCCAAACTTTCTTAACACTAGCGATTTTTAAATTGAGATCAGCTGCCAGTGGAGAAATAGTGTTCGATGTGCTCATGTGTACGCCGCGTGGCAAGCCAAGAGATTTGGCAGATTTATCTTCTGTCAATTGTCCGAGGTCAGAATCAAAAGCAAAATCGAGTTTCATATCGGATGAATCTTCTGGTTTTTGTGATGTATCGAATGTCATTTGTAGACCTAAACCAGCAGCTTCAGCATCAGTTACTACAGGTCTGTCGGATATAAGTTCTTGAATAGATCTAGGTCGTGGTCTAACTTCACCATTGAAAGCTAAGGCTCGATTTTCTAATTCTGTGTTTATTTCCTCTGCTTGAGTTTTAGGGATAGGGGTAGTTATTTGATACTTTTGCTGTAGTGTTTCATCAGGTGTTGCAGTCTTGTAATTAGTATTTTCAAATATAATAGTTTCAACCGGAGGTGTGGCTCCATCTAGCACACCACTCTTATCAGCAACAATAGTGCAAGTAGGCTGAGTAGCTGTTTTAGTTTCAACTGGAGTATCTCCGGGCGTACTACGTTGGCTGGACTGAGCAGACTTGTTCTCTACTATTTCTACAGGCTCTTCTATGTTACCACGAAGTGTTTGTGATATAGGTTTGTCCCAAGCGTTGACAGGTGGTGGAGGGGGCGCAGCGCCTGTGTCAGGACCGAAACCAGACACCAATCCCATCTGTTGCTTTTGTCTTTGTTTCACAAAACGCGGTGCCAAGTTAGCCTGACGAGGGCGATCATACTGAGCATTCGATTTGTTAGAAACCGGAGCTGACCCACGTGGGTTTGTTTTATCATTAGGATTTCTGGTTGTTGATCCATTTCTGCCACCACCTTGATTGGAATGAGATCTGGGCTGCTTTGCTGCATGTTGATTGTTATCCTCTTTTGTAGGTCCTCTCGCGTCTTTAGAATTCTTTTTATTCCTTACCTCCTGGAAACCATCATCAACCACTTCTTCATCTTTTTTGCCAGAACTAAGCTTGAGATCTGTCATAGCCTCTGTAATATCACCAGTTTTATTATCAATCCCAGTGTCTTTTTTGGACTGAGGGTTTCGTCCATTGTTTTGACGATTGCCAGAATTCTGATTACGCCCACCTTGACCTTTCTGAGATTGACCAGATGGTCGTCCCGCTGCAGAACGGCGGTGACTAGATGTACCACCGCCTTCGGAATGTTCAGATGTTGTTTCCCAATTTTCATCTTCGCCACTCGGGGGCCCTGTGCCTTTCGGGCGTCGATCGCGACCCCTTCCGGTAGATGACCCTGCTCGCGACTTATTATTATTTCCTTTAATTTTATCATCAATCTGAGAGTTATCTTTAATTTCATCTTCTTTTACTGCTCGATTGGCCTGGCTAAATGGGCTTTTGGTATTGGGAGGTCCATATCCAGTTACTCGTTTAGCAGGAGCAGGCGGGCGCGAGGCGCCTTGGAAACCTCCACGACCTCGTCGAGACGGTTGCCCACGTGGTGCAAATGGTTCTCTATTTTCCATACCATCAGTTACGGGAGTTGGCTGATCCATTGTCAGGGGTCGATTAGCATCGTCTGATTTATCGTGAGAATTCTTTGGACCACGTGGGCTACGCGGTGCTCTTCGTCTCTCTTTGCGTTCTGTGTTAGGGGCACCGTCAGTAGAGCCGTCAGATTCGCTAGCTCTGTTGTTGGATCGTGAGCTACGATGAGAACGTCGTCGTGGTCCCCATCCTCTATTGTAAACAGCATACCCGCCTCCAAGATATCCTCTGCCTTTCTTCTCAGATCCTGACCCACTTGATTTGCGTTCAACGGGTTCTTTAGCAGGAATTTTATTGAGCTGCTCATTGCTGACTCTTTCGTTTTTCTTTTCATCAGCTGAACGTTTTTGGGTAGCTGCACTAGCATGAAGAGATTCTGCAGAGTATGTTTCACTAATTTTAATTCCTCCTAAGCTTGAAGGGTCCGTACTAGACTTAGAAGCTATTGATTCAGATTCTGAAAGTTCTTTTTCAGACTTTTGAGATGAAAACATTGGTTTAGAAATATTTTGTTGTGTTATTGGTTCAGAAGGGGCTTGTTTCTGTATTTGAGTAGTATGTGACAATGCGTCTGTCGGGGTATGGTGTTTAGGAACAGTTTGCGCAGGTTTACATTGGTTATCTGTGAATGAAGTTTGAGATTGGCTTACAGGTACTTGTGACTGAAAGCTTATTTGAGGTGCTTGTTGATTTTGTCCAAAAGATTGAACATTAGCGGCATGGTTATTTGGGCTCTTTTGAATTGGAGCTTGAGATGTCGGTGGATTTGTTGCGACATTTGACGCGACCTGTGATTGTTGCGCATGAGACAGTTGAGAACTACGCTTCGTATCATCATTCACATTTTCGCGTTCAAGGACCTCTTTTGGGTTTGTTTCGTTATTCGTTATTAAGACTTTTTCTACTGATACCTTCTGTTGACTGGAGTTATTCGGTTCTTCCTGAGTAACTTCAGCCCAGGATGTCTTGCCAAAATCTCTTTCAGTGGATTCCCTTTGTGATAAACTGGAAGGAGGAGAATTGCGTCGTTCAGGAGCAAGCAACTGAGATGACGACTCAGAGGAGGCGAAAGGCTCAGCAAGCCCTATGCTTTTCCTTTCAAATACTTCTGTCAGTTTATCAGCAGCAGTACGACTGCTAGGTTCAATAGTATCTATGGGTTTTTTATCAGATTCATTTCTCCTATCTTTATAGTCATTATATGAATCTTTCGAATTTGATCTGTCCAACTCTCGGCCAGATCTTTCGTAATCTTGCATTTCAGACCGCCATTGCGGCCCAGGTCCATCTTTTTGATCTCTTCTAAAGTCATCTTCACGGTCTGAGTAATCCCTAGAAAAATAAATTAATGTAAATTAATGATTCTTTTATATCCTTAATATTACCTAATTACATTTTGAGGTGAAATATCTTACCGTGAATAAGAACGACGACCATTGTGTGGTGCATGTCGTGGTGCATTGTAGGACGGCGGTTCTTGTCGCCTGGGCGCTGGTTTCCCAGAGAACGCCCAGCTTTTGTGATCGTCTTGCTGTCTGTTTTGCTGTTGTTTCAAAAACCGCGGTGGTATATTTGCTTGGAACGTTTTAGAAAATGCTGGGTTTGTTTGGTCACGGTCACGACCATAGTCGCGGTCCCTCTCTCTAAAATCACGTTCACGATCGCGGTCTCTTTCACGATCGTTTCGCTCTCTGTCTACGCGCTCACGATCGCGGTCTCTGTCCGAGCGGTCTCGTTCCCTATCAAACCTCTCACGATCAATGCGATCTCTATTATCATTGCGATCCCTATTATCGTTACGATCTCTATCGCGCGTTTCCATCCTTTCTTTGTCACTCTCTGCACGATCTCTATTTTCAACACGACCTCGATCATTTCCTCTATTATCTATTCTATCACGCTCACGATCACGTTCCCTATCGCGATCACGGTCACGCTCGCGATCTCGTTCACGGTCACGTTCGCGGTCTCGGTCGCGATCGCGCTCGCGGTCACGGTCGCGGTCTCTTACGTCCCGATCACGGTCTCGGTTATCGTAACGATCCCTATTATCAATACGATCCCGATCTCTGCTTTCGACGCGATCTTTTTCTCTATCACGTAGATCATTACGCTCCTTGTCTCGAATGTCCATGCGATCCCTATTGTCGGCACGATCGCGGTCTCTATTATCACCCCTATCCTTTTCTCTTCCGTCCTGCTCCCTTTCTCTATTGTCATTGCGGTCTCGGTCGGGCCCGCGGTCCACACGCTCGCGCGCATCCTTGGGCGGCACAGGCGCCGACGCGTCTCGGAGCTGCCGTCGCTGCTCCTCTTCCTTGCGCTGACGAGCGCGGGCGACGGCCTGGGCTACCTCGTTACTTTGCTTCTGCCGACGTTCAGCCCAAAGCTGTTCTTCGTCACCTGGCTCATGAAGCTTAGCGTCGGTGCGTTCGCTATCGACGCTCGCGCGGTTTCCGCCGCCCCTCCCGTGCCCTTTGTTCGGAGCCGAGGACTCGCCGTCGGAAAAGTCCAGCTTCTGACTGTAATGACAAAAAAAAGGTTCAATCCCGGTCCGACAGAGGACAGAATACCCGTCGAGTAGCGGCGCGACTCACTCGTAGTCGATGTCGTCCTGCTGCGCCCAGCCGGCGTCGCGGGAGATGTCATCGAGCGAAGAGATTTGATCGTCGCGCAGGATCGGGCGCGCGGTGAGCACCTCGACGGCGCGCGGCGTGGCGGGTGCGCGCTGCTGCTGGCGCTGCTGGCCGCCGCCGCCGCCGCCCCGGCTATCGCGCAGGGCGCCCAGGGTACCCATCCCGAGCCCGCCACCGCTGCTACCTTTCATCTGAGCACAAAATTACTCATTTCATTATTATTATTACACTTAAAAAACTTATTAACAAAAAAAAAATACTATCAACATTTCGGAATGAACCTCTTTCAAACAAAAAAGTAATTTTGCAAATCCATCTACATTATGTCGGAGTTATGCCAACCATACATTAAAAAAATATATCTAATACCTTTATATGAGCAATTCTTGTATATGTATATGTCACCGGAAAATAGCCCGCAAAAAGGCTCCTACACGCAGTGCCGGCGGCACGGACCGCCGGCTTTTACCGAACGGCACGTGCCGAGCGTTTCTGCCGCAGAAACTTGCACAAATCCGCCGAGCATCATTCCAGTTGTGACAGTCATGCAGAACGGTAGTGAGGTACACCCTTTGTGATTGGTTTTCGATTACGATGAATAACGAAGTTTCAACATTGCCACAGCAGCTGTAGCTGTTATGTAAAAAAAATAAAAGAAGAAGATGGTTTTGGGTACGCCCAAGTTTACAGTATAGAAAATGGCAAAACGGTACAGTAACAATTTTTCGTATACTTGCACTGCGTACAACCAACCACAATACTACCTCGTGAAAGCCGGAAGCGAACTGTCCTGGCAACCCGCGCGGTTCGTCGGCATACCCGGGCGGCCATGCCGGCGGCCCCTTGGTGCGGCAAAGCCAACGGCTTTATAAGCCGCCTGGCGCACCGTAGCTTGGCCGGCAGCTTGCCCGGTGGGCCAGCCGCCGGCACTGTGTGAGCCTTTAGATTGTAATATAACTTGAGAGATTGTAAACTCTCGAAAAATTTACAACGGAACATTACGAATACCTACTATTTTACGCATCAAAATTTGATAGTCTAAAATCTCGCGAAGTCATTCCGATAAATTGTGGACTGAAATAAACTGGAGGCTCATTGGTCTTTGTTTTCTCTAAAAAGACCAATGAGAGCTTCGTTTCCAGGTTTACTCTCACATGAAAACATAAATTATAGAATTGTGCTCTGATTGGTCGCCATTTTATTATAATCCACAATTTCTCGGGATTCGCTGTTCAGTTGACAATTTACCGCGAGTTAATTTATAAGTACAATCTCACTAGTTATTTTATAATCTTACGGAGTTTGCTATTTTCCGGTGACAGTATGTATAATCTGATCTGGGCTCCAACGATTTTCATGAAATTTAGTATGCAGGTTTTGGGGGCGATAAATCGATCTAGCTAGGTTTCATTTTTAGAAAACGTTTACCAGAAAAGAAAAACAAGCAAAGCTCGGTCATCCAGGTACTATATATTATGTATGTTTAAAAGTACGAATTGACAACCTCCACCTTTTTGAAGTCGGTTAAAAAACCCTAACTAAATCGAATCGAATGACTGCTATACGTACGAAGGATGGCAGAATTGATCTCGGGAGGCAGGCAGGAGTCTGTTGTGAGTTTGCCGCGGAAGCGGGCGCGGCGGCGGCCGAGGCGGCTTCCTGGCGGACGCCCGCCGTGCCACCGGACGTCCAGCTGCCTTCCGCTGCAACAAGGTTAGTAGGAAAGGTAAGGCAAAGTATAAAAGGCGTCTTTTAATTTTGCCGTCACTTTTCTTGACATTTGTTTACATAAATTATCTGAAATTTCAATGGAAGATATAATATATAATGTTGACACATTTAAGTGCATCAGTATATCTAAAACCAAAATAAGGGATCATCCCATTCTTCAAAAACTTTTACAAAAAAACCAACACTGAACATTAGTAAAAACAGCTGTTCCATTCATCTATGGCATTCTATGGTCTCATACTATGACCACATTCGTGATTATTATTGGAAATCTAAATCCAAAAACATCAAATAATGAAGTAGGTCCTTGTAAAAATGAAAAGTAGTAATTTCCAATATTTTATTAAACTTACTTTGTGGTCTCAGTTGCGGCTGTGGTGCTGCATGATCTGCTGAGCGATGTGAAGGTTGGGCAGCTGCCTCCAACGAAGGGAACTCTGTGCGAAAGTGTGGGGACGATGGTGGTGGCAGTGCCACCCATCCGCCGGGTCCAGTACCAGCAACCACACTGCTGTTCGACGTTGTTGTCTGAGGAAACATACTTACTACTAATACATTTGTGAAAGAAAAAAAAAACAATTTCAGACACTGTTTACCAAAAAATTTTAATATTATAAGTGTGAGTAGGCAAAGATATAATACAGTCAGTCAATGAACTTTTATCATAACAATGAAAGGTAAAAAATAAAAACTTAGACCACCTGAAGTAACATTCCTTTGTTTAACAAATTCAGTGCAAAGTATGAAATAATATAAATTACTTACTGTAGTTTGAGAGGTACATGTTGAGGTTGTAGATACAGTTGTAGCAACAGCAGAAATAGAGCTGAAAATAAGTTTATTGCTTCAGTCAGTACATGTCAAATAGGTCAAAAAACTCATCACAGAATCATTGACCTCAACATGAAGTATGGCCTTTTTCTTCTTTTCTTTAAACAAGTGAAATGCATAATATTATATCTAACAAAATACCATAATTTTCTCCTTTTTAGACAAAGAATATATGTAATTAGGCTAAAAGAATCACTTGTCACCATTTATCATTAACACATCAGTTAGTCTTGGAGACCAATTGCAGGATTACATAAGTTTACTTACTTTATGTTAGGGTCTTGACCAGTTTCAGTTTTCAAAGAAGGCAAGTTGGCAGGTGGCCGCCTAGCTGAAGGTACTTTTCCAAGACTTTGCATTCCATGTTTGCGGCTTAGTTGAGATTTCACTGAGGACGGCTCTGAGTTCTCGTTCTACAATACATTTTTTGAAAGTGAAGAACATGAGTAATAGACTGTGATGCATCAAAATTTAGTTCAGTTTTATTTCACAACATTTTGTCAGGTACACAATATACATTGTAATAAAAATTGTTTTAATTTTGTAGGTACATGTCCTTCCAATTTATAAAATTGCAAATCTGTGAAACAAGGTCATTGTCTATTTCACTGTTGCAATTAGATATGCACAAGGCAGCTGAAGGTCAATTTATTCAACTGTGACTACTACAATTGTTTTACAGCTGGCTTACAGACTAGTAACATGATGAAAGCTAGAAAAAATCTTGTTCAGAATAGATTACTCTACATGCATTACTACAAAATATATATTCAAGTTTGGTTAAATTACCATTTCTCTCAAGATTACCTATCTACCACTAGTGCTAGACCAACAAATTGATTTATACAAATATGCAGGTCCTATGGAATGTACTGGTTGGGCGTGTGCTCTCTTGACATTGACCCAAAAAATATGGATCAGGAGCAGCATACTTACTCTGTTGGCGCAGTACAAGCTATTGATGTCCAACTTCTGATATCTTTGCTTGCCGGACGTCGGCTTGCTCTGCGCCGTAGTGCCTCCGCCGCCCGGCGTTGAGAGTGCAGACATGCTGCGATGTACACACCATCAGGAGATCACCCTCGCAACGACCACCAACTGCAATCGGCGAAAACCTCGCTATAATGGTCACACAGTAAACGCAAATCACTGTAATCACAAGCAACTATCCACTACCAAAGACAATCGTCCTTCAATGTAATCCGTTCTAATCCGATATTAGTAATAACAAGAAATATTAGTACTATTTCGAAGCACTAAGTAATATTCACACTTTTGATTACGTTCACTGAAACACAAAACACTTTCACAGCACTGTTATAACAATAAATTGGAGCCCTGCCCTCAAAGGTTTATTGACGTGTTACATCCGTCTGATGAACGCTGGATCGATGACTTCAATAATTCCACTTACGTTTTTAGTTACACTGTGTAATCCGTTATTCTTTTTTAACTTTCTACTATGTAGCCCAAATTAACGGTACTAACAAGATTGAAGTAAAAGAACGGTAAATAAACTAATTTTAATCTTTCCAGAAAACAATAAAAGCAAAATACATCAGTACCTTGGTCCGTTACACTTTGTATCACGGAATAAAAATTACCTAAGCTCGATTGCTAATTTCTTAAACAAGATTACTTTAGATTTAAACTATAATCTACGCTACCAAAAACTTATATCACTTTATTTTAAGATGGCGTCTCCAAAAGACGATCTCCTTCCTTTTTACAATCAATAGCGTGACGTCACAAAGACGCGACACAGCGCTCTCTGGTGGATAAACATAAAACAAGTAATGCGCAACATTTGCCAGACAAATAAAATATTTTTACAGGTGTTGCAGTATGTAAAAATTATAGAGCGACCCAAATAGTAAGTGTGACGTAGACAGAGAATAAGTGTGACGACGGTCGCGGTCGGTCAGTTGGAACCCAAACTAGAAGCCAAAAAAGTTAGCAAATCGTTTTCTGAGTTCCGACAAAATTAAATAGGGTTTCATTTTGTCGAAACTCAGAAAATGATTTGCTAACTTTTTTTGGCTTCGAGTGATTCAGTGGATTGCAAGTCCAAAGGGCCACTTACTGGTCAGACAAATCTTTGAGGATTCACAGGACACGAATCGAAATGAAGAAGATGTGGATAATAGTTAGTAAAAGTAACGGGCATGGGCATCTCCAGAGTGGGGCAGAGTGCAACACCCTCCGCTCTGACTTGAAAAAATAATTGCAAATGGCTAAGTAGACTGCAAAAATTTTCGAGATCGCTTCGCTATTGTATTTCTGCTAAAGTCTTAAAAACACAAAGGAAACCTCACGCATTTCTGAGACAAAGATCTTTTACGAGTTCGCGTTTCTTATTCTACCGAGCCTTATGCCACCGGCGACTTTTCGAGTTTTCTTTCTTATTATTGCTCAACTCCTAAGCATACTCTGAGTATGTCAATGATAATGGGTAAGTCTTACTATGTAGGTACTATGGACAAATCCGCAACTAAGATTGGGTTCTTTATATTCTTTATTGTTACACCAAAACAACTAACCTTGGTGATAAACTTACTGTACATGCATAGGCGAGCATCAAAGTTCAGTTCATCGACTATCGCTTGCTCGATTCTTAGTAGATAAAGTCAATTTTGTAAAATTTTTGATGGTTTTTAAATTCTTTTTAAGTGTAAAATTATGTAAAGCTCCGTGCGTACCTAGCAAATAATCTAGTAATGAACCCTAACACTACCCAGACACAAAAATATTTAAGTACCTACACATAGATATCCATATTATACTTATTTTGCTTTTTAAGTTTTCTCTGCATTTACGCCTGCGCACGAAGACTTTGCACCATATTGATGAACGAAAAATCAGTAGGCGAGGATCTGCGGAGAAGCTCATAATACGAGGAGTGTTTGAGAAAACCGGCAGCCATGGCCGGGAATATGGGAATGGAACAATTGATTCCAATTGTTAACAAGCTGCAAGATGCTTTTACACAGTTGGGTGTTCACATGCAGCTGGATTTGCCGCAAATAGCAGTTGTGGGTGGACAGTCTGCGGGCAAAAGCTCTGTTTTAGAAAATTTTGTGGGCAGGTAAGTGATTTAGAACCTACTCATGAATTGTGTCAGTTGGTCAATTTTAGCATACCTAATTTTGTAGAATATCCACCAAGCGGAGTACAGGGCATGTCGTATAAAACGTTGCAGCGTTTTCATATTCCATAATCTACGCATAATTTTATGATCTTACTAAAGGCCCAATTAAAAGTTCTCGACTTATTCCGTTCACATTTTAGTAACAGAATACCTAAATATTAAGTGTGAGGAAAATAAGCAAGTATTTTATTTAGCAAGGAAGTATTTTTTTCTACAAAATACAATTCTCACTAAATTAAAAAAAAAAATACTTACTTTTCGTGGCATCGTGGCAGAGTACTTGCGAAAAATTAATTAGAAAGTGCATATTTGTATCATTTTCTTTTCATTTTAACTTATTTTTCACAACTTTTATTCTAATTTTTCAAATGGCAACTTAAAAACTTTAGGATTTGTTATTAGGTACGTTTAGTTTTAAAAGGCTTTTTAAAAATATTAGTCCAAATTTAATTGATAAAAAATTATCCACTACGAAAATATATATTTTTATTCTGGCCTAGATTTAGTGCGCATGTCGAGCAGTATTGATTTACTACTCAAATGTCAATGGTTGCGAAGGGTACTTCATTGAAATAATTGGTTGAGAGAATGAGCTCTATTTTGTATAAATGATTAAGAAATACGTTTAAAAAAATAAATGATGAAAGCAATTTCAATTTTCAATCCTATAACATTACAAAATACCTAGTATTTTTTCAAGTCTCCAGCTTGAAGCGGTCGCTGTGCTGACAGAGACGGACAATGTTTTGAAATGTTCTGCACTACGCTTGTTTCTTTTTGACAGTAGTCGAATCTAGCTGAATCGAAACGTAACGTAACCACCCACCACCATATTGAAAAATAAATTAGTTTATCGATGATGAATTGATGATGAGCAAGTGTTATTAGTGTTTTAGAGTGATAAAAGTTTAATGTATCTTAGAAAAAATGGCTGGAAATTTCGGAATGCAGCAGCTAATCCCTGTTGTAAACAAATTGCAAGATGCATTTGTTCAAATGGGCGTGCACATGTCTTTAGATCTCCCCCAAATTGCAGTTGTGGGTGGTCAGTCTGCAGGCAAGAGTTCGGTGTTAGAAAACTTTGTAGGCAGGTAAGATTTCGTATCCAGTAGGAACTTTTGTTGTTCGTTGTAAAACGTTGTAGTGTGCCATTGTCAAAAAAGAGGATATCGGCAGTATGTGTACCTTCTTTGTTTATTGTAAAGACTATTGATTTATTGGTGAAATGTGTGGTGTAGTCGGCAGGAATAAACCACTTCCTTGGTGCATACATTGCATTTGTTTAGAGCAACACGGATGCTGCTCATAGGTTTTATATTATATTATACATTTGTTGTGATGAGTCATATGTGTAACCTTTTCAAACAACAATAATATTAGTGTATAACAGTTCTATGGGAATTTTCTATGGAGTATTTGTTCAAATGTCTTGCTGGAAAATAAGCAGAATTTTTACACACAACAAAGTTATGTAATAAAAATGAGAGGGATAAAACCAGGAAACTTACAGAAAAATCAATATGTAAGGAGTTATGTGCAAAGATGAGTCATTGAGTTAATGATAAGGGTGCCTATATCAGTTCCCCAAAACCCTTGAAAAACTTATAAAAATTTAAACATGACCTAGTTACTTATCAGTATCCTACTTTTTGGTTTATTTTAGGTATGAGGTTTGTCCATCTTCTGTATCTGCAATTTGGTTACAGAAGGATTAAATAAGAATACATATTCTTATAGAATTCTTCTGTTACCAAATTAAATATATATATTTTTTAAGATAATACATACTGTCCACACATATTGTGACTTTTGAAAGTTTAAGGTAGGTATTTTATGATTAATAGTCTTATCACACTTATCAGACAGTAAAAAGAAATGTGTTAACAAGAAGTTATTCCATATGACCGATATGGTTTTTTAATTGGTCCTAAACAGTCTGTTATCAATTGGTTTTTTAGCAAGTTATACAATGATTTTAATAAAATGATATTAATAAAGCCCTTTTCTTCCGAACTTTCCTACAAAATTGGCAATACATATTTTCAAAATCTATTTATAATAGTATGTCTCGCAATTCGGCGTGCCTCGTGGCACAGGCCTCCTCCAGCTCTCTCTCAGTTTATTTTGCAACATAGCATATGTCCTGTCCAACCCCACTTTAAATGCTCTGTATGAGTTATTATATCTGCTACTTTAGTTTTCCTTCTTATTTCAGAATTTTTGATTTTATCACTAAGTCTGGTTCCCAACATGCTCCTTTTCATTACCCTTTGTGTACTAGCTACTCTTTCTCTATGCTTGTCGGTTAACGGATAAGATTCGCGCCCGTATGTCATGCACTGGAGGATGCAAGTGTTGAAGGTCTTTCTCTTGATATGCATGCTTGGATCTTTGTTCTTCATTATTTCATTTAGGGACCAGTATTTTCTCCATCTGCAGGCTATTCTTTTATTTATTTCCTTGGACATAGACCTCGGGAGATGTAATTTGACCTAGGTAGACATATTCCTTCACATATTCTAGCCTGTTTCCATAGACCTCTATGTTGACTTCTATGGAAATGGTCACCAGTTTTTTTTTATTTGCATGCATTTCTAATCGTACCTCTATGCTATTTCCGCTACGGCTTTTAGCATGAGTGTGGGGTCTTCTTCTAGTAGGACAATATCATCAGCAAATCTCAAATGGTTAAGGCGGCTACCATTGATGTTGATATTGTTGATGAATGATGTTAATATTAATAGGTAAAAATCAACCCTTTTACAGACATGAAATTATTTTATTTGAGAGATGCGAGGTCCCAGGGTACACAAATTTTCAAAGTGTGCATGGATGGCCAAATCCGAAACTATGAGGAATATCGAAAAACACTGAAAGGAGACTTGAGCCCGATTTTGATGAAAACTAATAATTCATCATTGGTTTTTTGGAAAATCGGTATTCCTAGCCAGAAAACAAACCAGATGGTTTGAAAAAAAAAAACCTGTCCTGTATCAGTGATCGGAATAGACTGAGTATATTTACTTACAGTTTGAAGAACAGAGACAAAAATGGGAGACTTCCTCATAACTAAATATTTTTTACCAGTAAATTTATCTGAACTTTAAGTACGTGAATTTTAACATATTATAATTATTTAAAATATAAATGCTTTTCGTTTACTCAGCCTATTCCGATCACTGATTATTACACCATCCTAAAGTGTTACAAATAAGAATCAAATTCTGGGAAGTAATAACACATGGCGAACTAAAGGAAAGTGCAAGTTTTTAACCAATTTTAACCATTTAAATGCATCATCTGCCAAAATTTCTAGTTGTGTGAATTGGTCCGCCAGATAGATTTCCAAAAACTATTGGACCCGTATTTTTTCTTTTTTCACATGAGTAAACAAAAAGTGAAGACGATAGACAGTGTGTTGAAAACACTCATGATGTCACGTCACTGGTAATCTATCTGACAGACTAATTACATTTTTTAGTAAAATGCCGTTGTACCTTTGGCTATTGGGCACCAAGCAAGAACCTTAACTTCGGCGTTTAATCAGTAACACATTTTGGAACTAACTGCAAACAGATTAACACTCTGCTATTTGTTGGTGTGTTTATACTGGGTCTTATTATATATTATAATAGTATTATGGTCATACCTATAGTGTGCTAAAAAATCCTTAACTTTGTTACTCTCAACATTAGTTGATTTAACGATTGACTAAAATCGTGTAAGAAACGAAGATTCCTCTTGAAAAGCTCTTTTTGATGGTGTTTATTTTATGGCTATAGAACATTGAGGCAGATTCCCATAGTTCGACGCCCATGCTCCTTCATATAAACAATCTAAAAATGTAATAATGGAAACGCAGCATATGAATTCTTAATAGTCGCCCATCGGGATGAAACGGGGGTAAACGGTGTTTATAAAATACCCATAACATCAATTTAGAAACCTGCAACTAATACTTATACAGGTACCTTTCAAAAGGGGTGTTGATTTATGGATAAATAGAAAATCTAATGAAGTTGATAAATTAATGATGGAACCCTTACTCATATTGTATGATTATGAGTGATGGTTGCACAGTATAAGTAATTATGATCGATAACATATATTTTACTACCTACCCTAGAGAGGGATCAGTTGTTTAAGTTTGGAAGGGAAAATACTAAATCCGCACAGACGGAGTCGCGGGCGAAGTGCTAGTTTATGAATAAAATAATCAGAACATTTATAACCGACTTCAAAAAAAGAAGGAGGTTCTCAATTCCGTTGTATTTTTTTACCAATAATAAATAGTAATAGGTAAAACAATTAAACATTATCTACCATAATTAAATACAACATATAGTGGTTGAATAGAGGAAAATATATAATAAATATTAGACATACTAGGCAACATTGTTCTGAATTACGATCAGAGGGCCAACTACACCGCTGCTATCAAAGGGATAGCCGATTTTTGAACCATTAACCAAAGCTGTTCAGTGACGATTGATGTTTTAGGTGTTGACGACTTTTATTGCTTTGTACTTGCTCATCGAATATTGTCGCTGACTGTACCTTGTAGCGCTTCTAAGTCAACGCAATAAACGGATACGGCTATTTATGCATCATTTTTGCGACATATTTTGGCAATCGTAAGTAAAAAAGTTATGTCTGTACATAGATGTATGCAGCGTAAACGAAAATGAAATCTGCAAAAATGTATGTCACAATAATATTTGTAACTACCTAAATTATTATCATTAAAACCATCAATAGATCTACCTACCTGGATCTTTAGGGTATTTGAGTATGAATATTTCATGAAAAAATAATGTTCTCGAATGTATAGATATAGCTTTTCAGTGAAAAGAATTTTAAGATTGTTTTCGAAAATACAATTAAAATTAGTTCTTAATTTCTTTTATATATGTGTGCACAATGACTTCGGCGTTGTGGTCTATCCCACAGGTAAAATAGAATGCATTTTTCTGATACAAAATGTAGCTACGCCACTCAGCTATAGGTACCGTAGTTTTCTAGCATTATTAGTAATATTCAGTAAAAGATTTATATCTAATTGAATCAGTACTTTCAGATTACCCCTAACAAACAAACAAGCAATTTTACTTCTTTAATTATTTTGTGTCTGTTTGCGGCCTCGTGCAATACATCAAATAAATATAGGGTTGCCAAGTTGTAGGGTTGGTAGTTGCCAAGGGAGATAATACCAACAACATTCATTGACCACGGTACTGCAACTGTAATAGCACAAATGAGATACAATTTAAATATTAAATGGTGATAAAGAATACGAATATGGTCATAATTTATTTTTGATTCGGTGTCGATAAACACGCAATTCGCAAGGGACAACAATTCATAAAGAAAATATTATTTATACTGTAACGCTATACGTAATTGTATGAACATTATTTTCTTTATGTATTTTTTTACCCACTGCGGGATTTATAGCTTTACCTAGTTGCGTAGAATACCTGGATCCCTTCCTTCACACATGCAACCTCTCCAAGACGTATTTTAAGGGGGTCCATTTTACAATAGTCGTAATTAAATAGTAAAAAAAACGCAAATGCAGATACTTAAAATCGATTTTGGCATCGAGAAAACTTGACGCAGCTTACGCCCCACCCAGCTGCGTCTTTCTTTTTCTTTCTTTCTCAAAGTTGTGTCTGTCAAGCTGAATGACTTTTACAGCTCAGATACACTTCTGCACAATAAATATTACTGGGAAAGTAGTAAACTTCTACCCAAAAATCGTCACCATTAAACGTAATGAGTGGCTGCCAATTGCAATATCGGGATTGAGTACCTATGCTAGCGATACGCAAAGATTTACTTAAAAAAAATGGCTTTGTTGGTTGTACATTTTTAGTTTTTGGTTTGTCTTCATATACCGTTTTAACAACGAACAATAGGTAGGAGTACCTAATAGCTTCGGAAGAGTTATACAAGCTTGAATACTATAAATATATCTATCTAGAATTCTGTACTGAGAACATTCCAGAACCTTTTAACTCTGACATTGTCTGTAACATCATCTGGAACAACCCAACCTATATACGATCGCGTCATGTATCATGACTAGATGTGTTTCAGTGTCTGGTCGTCTACTTATATGTACTTAAATTGTGTAAATACGAGGGGAGGTCAAAAGTTCTCGAAATGAAAAGGTAGGGGGTGAAATTTTTATTTTAATTTTTGAAAAGGAAAAATTATTAAAAAACATTAAATAATTTTTCCTTTTCAATATATTCTTCATTAACCTTAATTCACTTTTCAGACCTTTCAAATAATTTGTTTATACTCTTGAAAAAAAAATGATTTGTCAAGGCCCTCAAAATAAACCGACTTCACTTTGTCATCGGTTTATTTCTATCCACGAAGCTCGTTTTTCATGTTAGGGAACAAATAATAATCACGAGGGGCCAAATCTGGACTGAAGGAGGGTGGTTCAGAGTTTCGGAGCCGCACTTGTGTAAGGCAGCCATCGCAACATGACTTGTGTCGTGCAAAAGGAGCACACCTCGAGACCACTTCCCTATTTTTTCTTATATTGCATTTTCTAATTTTTCTAGTAGCGTAGCATAGTATTGCCCCGTGATATTGACACCTTTATCTTTATAATCGATCAACAAAATCCCTTCTGAATCCCAAAAACCTATAGCCATAATCTTTCCCGATTGTGACACCTTGAGCTTCTTAGGCGGTGCTGCGCCTTTGCGGTACTGTATGGACTCTTGTTTTGACTCAGGTTCATAGTGATGAACCCAAGTTTCATCCCCAGTCACAATTTGGTTCATAAACTCATCCCTGTTCTCACAACACAGGTCTAAAAACTCTGCTGTTTTTGAAGCGGTGTGAGCATTCGCGGCACCCATCTTGCACTGACCTTGGACATGCCAAGATGGTCTTTAAGTATGCTCAAAATAGTCGTAGACTAAACTCCAGTCATCTCTGCGATCTGTTTTTTCTTCAGACGAGCATCTTCGAGAACAAGTTTTTCAACTTTTTCAACAATGTCTGAAGATAATGCTTCAAGCAACCGACCAGGGCGCTGATAGTCTTCAATCGAATTTCTGCCTTGCTGGAAAAGACTATGCCAGACTTGTAAATCATAGATTTTCTAGGGCAAGTGTCCCCCCATAAGCAGATGACATCTCTTCCATAATTATTTGAGGCGTTTTTCCTTGCTTATTAAGGAACTTTATTACGCACGGCACGAAACTCAATTTTCTCCATAGTCAGTGTTCTGTTCTCAATTTACATGTTTATCCAGAGATATCTCAAAAGTTAATGAATTGATCGGGCTGAAACTCAGTTTTATAGTTGTATTGAGTCGCCAACTTATCACAGGTAAAAAAAGTCCTCCTTCTCCACTCTCACCCCTCTGTTCCGCGAACTTTGACCCGCCCTCGTATCTAGTTGATATAAGATGTACGGACAATGAATTTCAAAGACAAGTTGCACATCCTGTATCACCACCAACCAGCCAAGATTTCGATTGATTAAAAAATTAAAAGGGTTTTACGAGTTTATTAAATAAGTAGTTTTTACATGGTATACAGAGTTGTCTTATCTACTTAAATTTTATAAAGAAAAACCAGTAGGTACAACAAATATAAAACGGGTCATAGGACTCCCTTTCCTAAACTAGGCAGGAAACCTGTCTGTATCTTAGGAAAGAGTATCCATAAATAAACTGAGTCTTATTGCGGTTACAAAATATTGGTTCGTGCAGTGGGCGAACAAAGTACTTATGTTATATTAAAGGTGAAATAAAATAAATGTGTGCAAGGGTATATGTGTTTTTTCGATTTTAAGCATACAGTGTGTGTAAACCTATCTCATTTAATGTACAGTGGTAAGAAGTCCTCGGTATCACTATATGTCAATTTCTATAGCCAGGAATTAAGCTTGTGTCCTACCTTGAGTATTTCCTATACGTAACACATCAAGGCAAGGAATGTAGATGTGGTTGGCGAACTAGTAGCAAACCGAACAGTTTAAAAGACTACATGTTATTTATGGTGGCAATCTCACTAACTTGTGAACCGGTCTTCCGAATGAGTTGCATTTCAGTAGTTTCATGTAAAAACAATACCAGCTCCTTTTTCGCCAACATTGTATAAGTCACCTAAAAGACGCTCTGCGGCGTAAATTATGCGCTTGTTCAAAATGCGCGTCAAGTACTTTTTTTCTGAAATCACTGTTAGTAATGCATGAAGGTATTACCTTTATGACTCATTTATCAGTACGCTATGATTAGATGATTACATCTGCGTAATTTCCGTGACATCAACCATCTTTAATTTAATTTTCTGTACGAACAGTTTCTATAGAACAATAGACGGTGTTCATCATCATACCTTAAAAATATGTATTGGCGGTAATGTTCGTCTGGAGTATCCTGGTCTAGGCAGTTAATCCCTCTCCCTCCCCTAAAACTTGTTGACTGGTGTTTTTTTTCTGCAGCGTGAACATTTTATTGTTTGTGGATACGAGAGATACATCTGAATTCGACAGCTGCAAAAGATTTGGCAGTTCTTAATGATATCTATTTGGTTTCAGGGACTTCCTTCCCCGAGGTTCCGGAATAGTAACCCGACGTCCACTGATTCTGCAGCTCATACATGGAAATGCAGGTACTACTAATAATTATAATGATTATTTAGATAAAATTAGGTGTTACATCAAAATTACGTATTATGGGGAAAACAAACATAGGTATGTCAGTTTATTTTTATATGCTGCTGTGATGTAGTTCATTATGGTGCAAAATGTGATCATTAACCTTCAGCTATATTCTGAATGTTAAAACAACTAATTGGCTTACTAATACGCGCCTATTACTGTATGAGGTGTACTTTGTCAAAATTTGAACAGTATAAGTGGCGGTATTTTAAGAAGATCATTACTGTACAGAACATTGCATATTTGGGTATTATTTTATACTGTGATATTTTTTCCGGTCACGTACCTAAAGGTCACTAACCTTCCGTTCTGCATGATTGGAACCTTGCTTCTCGTGATGTATTTTAATGACTGATTTTAAGAGACTTGAGACAATATAGTAGTATACCTAGGTATAATTCAAATAATTATTATCCTGTGTTTGTGTTATACCTAGGTGTTTGTTCAAAATTGTTCAGTTTAATCAATAAAATACGTTTATATTTATGCTTTGGACACCAAATAGAAGCCTAAGTTTTGTTGTTTACTTATTCTGTTCGTAATCGTTGAATAAAAGAGCAAAACAAAATGAGACTACCTATTCGCTACTTATCTTTGTGTCAATGGTAACCTATAATGCATAAAGGTAATTGACCAATGATATTCATTGACTCGAGGAAGGCGGCAGTGGCAGGTGGACACATGTTGATGGGCTTGCCATCTGTCATTAAAATATTCTGGGTTAATCAATTTATTTTTGCAGTTCTTTACTCGCCGTAAGCCAAGCTTTGTTCACGTAGCTTGCCAAATTTTACAATAAATCTGGCAGACTACGAGCGTACTATTAACAAAGCAATATTTTAAGTGCCATACCAAATACATTTTTTTTTTCCTAGAATACGCGGAGTTTCTGCATTGCAAAGGCAAGAAGTTCGTTGATTTCAATGAAGTACGCGCAGAGATTGAATCAGAGACGGATCGTATCACCGGATCCAACAAAGGCATATCACCAGTGCCGATCAATCTTCGTGTGTATTCCCCAAATGGTAAGGTTCAAAATGCTAAAATATTATCTACTTGACTTAGTTTCCAAAAGAGAGATAAAATTAATCGCTCTTTGTTATATTACATTATCCACAGTTTTAGTAGATAAAATCGTCGGAGGGGCCGTTGTTTACATCAATCTTTGCGCGTAAGCCACATGCTGCTTACACCAGATGATAAATCCCGCAAGCGACAGGAACGTTAAACCATGGCTATAATTTGAGGCTTCATTCAACGTTTTTATATAACATTCACGAGACGGGTTAAAATAAAGTTAGGACGAAACCGGAAGTATGTTCATACGCATGCGTAACGTTATAGATTGTCAATTTTACGAAGTCACTGGCCCACAAATGCGTGACACTTACTTGTTATCATTCACAATAATGACATTTATATTGTACTGTTCCCTTCTGTTTAGGAGTCAAAGCAAAGCATTGTCAAACAAAACTGTATTACGTAAATACTTATAAGGACAAAAGGAAGTAGCCCACTTACAAGATCAATGGTGATGCAAGGCCACAGTTGTTCACCTTTGACAGGCCCTATTTATAGGTCTCAGTTAACGAAAGAAGATTGCTCTGGTTTTATTTTGTGACGCATTAACGAGTATCTTCACATAGCGAGGTACCATGCCCGAGTATTCAATTAAATACTAATTAATGAAACGTTAAACGTCGTTTTTGTTATTCAATAAAGTTAAGGCTGATTCAGCCATTTAAATTAACTTATTATGCGACAAGTTCTATCTTTTTAACGGCTTGAAAAAAAGGAGGAGGTTCTCAATTCGGTTGTATGTTTTTTTTTGTGTTTTATAGCTCCGTCAGCATTACTCCTTCATTTGTGAACCGAAAAAATCTTTTTTACGTGAAAGGATATACTTTCCGATTGGTTCCATAGAAATCAAAGTTGGAAATTTCATCAAATCAAAATATGTAGTTGGAAAAAATATGTCATCCAAGTAAACGAAATTGCGTATTCCCGTGACTTTCAGGTGGTGTTGTTGGGTATGGGGTACCACTAAAAAGTGAAACATAAAAGACTTTATTACAATAAATACAATCGACTTCAAAAAAAAAACACTAAAAAGCATAAAATAACTTTAATTTCGGAAGAGCATGACCAAAGAGACATTTCATCACAATTAGACAACTGTCTAAACATACACCTTTGGTCATTATCTATCATATGATAAACTTACCATATGAAAGATAATAGAGATTCCTCGCAAAAAAATATCGATAAAACTGTAGTTGTTAGGTTGCTAAAAAATGCTAAAAAAACTTATCGGGAATTTCAACTCGTAAATATATACGAGCTGTTTGTGTGACGAAGATGTCTCCTGGACATGGCGATAAATAATGAGTCAGTGTTAATCATGTGCTTTAGATAAGCCAATACCCAGTTAATTGATAATAAAATAACATACTCTATTATCAATTTTCTGTTAATGTAAATATAGGTTTTTGAGCCCATTTGCTAAGGAACAATGATTGGACGTTCGTTGACAAGTCCATTCATTATTATCTATGCATAGTGCATTCTTAGGAATTCTGTGCAAGCTCGTGAAAAAATATGTGTCAATAGAATCAATATTTCTTCCACTGCTTATATGGAGAGAAAACGATTATTTGCTAAGTAGTTTGTACTACGTTGTACTGGCATGAATGCGTGTGTAGTCATCTTAATTATGCAATCATGATTATAACACTGTATTTGATATTCTATGTGTAGTTTGATAATGACCTACATAACAAATACTTGTTTGATGATTACCTTAAAATGACTGTTAAGAATTTATACTGTAATGCTGGCACTTCACTTGGCGTATTTGACCAAATATTCGCGTCACTTGTGCAATACAATTTTACCCTTATGTCAAAAAGCATAAGGTATATTTTGTATTGAATAGGTGACACGAATATTTGGCCAAATACGCCAAGTGAAGTACCAGCATAATGGTAAAATAAGCAAGCAGGAACTTATCATCCTACGTCTATCATCCGATGGATACCAGCATTGTATACCAACGGGAATTTTCATCGGAAAAATCCCTTAACTTCAAGGGTAATCCCTTAAAGTTAAGGGATTAAAAAGATTAAATTAATGAAGGTTTTTAAAAATAAAAATAAAATAAGGAAGGTTTTTTTTTATTAATATAAAGAAAAACTTACAGCTAAACAAATACAGTAAGTAAAAGTTCCGTTCGTAATTCACAAGGAACTCTTATTCAACATTTCATGCTTCTGAACCCATCATCAGTTTATGCAGCGCGTACAAAATGTGCTATATTTACTCTTTGATTTAAGTATTTTTTCAGTCGTTCTAGACTTCAGACAAGTTACCTGTGTGGTGTTATAGCTATGGAAAGTATGGAATATAAAGATAATTGATGCAGAAATAATAGTAGACATTCCTCAGATTGTCGGACAAACACTGGCGTGCAAGTACAAGAGTATCATCAATAGCGATATAGACGCCTTTTCTATGACGTTATCATTACGTACATATAGGTCTATCCATTAGCTCACAAATAAAACATTACTACGCTTATTGTTGGAAATTATCTTAAATACTCGGAATGTTCAGAATACGTCAGCAAGTCCACTTCTCGGGGCTTCAGGTCTACACGATGATTGCCTTCTTATTATTTACAAATATACCTACACTCTACAGTGTTCCTGAAAAAACTACTTACCCAATTGCCTATTGTTGTGAAGGTCATGACAAATCTTTGCACAGATGTGAACGTAGAACTAAAAAGGCATTAGTGAGTGTTACTATTGGTACAACGATTACAAAGTTTGCCTGTAACCATCCAATGATATAAATCTTGCGTTATCTTACCTTATCATGTAATACAATATTATCTATTTTACTGATCGGTACAGTGAGTATGAAATGTTATTTTCTCCTATTGTACCTAAAATAAACATTCTAAATGTTACAAAGTTTCACGCCTCGTGTCAATGTTCATTCTTAATTAAGTATACTTTCGAATGACATATAAAAATATTTACACTTAAAAAAATATTATGTCGTTGCCAGTAAATTTTAAATTATTTGTAACGCTATTATTGAAAACATTAATTTTGTTGTTAAACAGTAGGTATTGTTAATTATTAACTGATAACAATGACCTTGTGTTATTCTTCATCTACAAACATTCCGTGCTACCTACCTAACGCATGCAACTTACTCGCTAGTTGTTCAAGATTCGGCTTTAAGAAATATTTTGGCACGCCCCGCAGGTTTATAGGTCAATTTAGTATTTACGCTTAAGTTGCTATCTATGTCATGCTTTCTGACAGTAACGTTAAATTTTAACTTAATGGTATTTTATTGTAGGGACCCGTCATTGCGGTTAGCCATATCATGGCATGACAAAGAGTTTTAAGCTTAATGCTTTGTAATGTTAATGGCCTGAATATGTCCGATATGAATATTGAATAATGTTCGTTGAATTCTCTTTTGAAAAAGAATTGTGTGTAATCGAAACTGCCTTATTTTCTTCGAAGTGATAGAAACTGTAGGCAATGCTCTTACTTTTCAGTGCTCAACTTGACCCTGATTGACTTGCCGGGTCTGACGAAGGTGCCCATCGGCGACCAGCCGGTAGACATCGAGCAACAGATAAAAGGGATGATCTTCCAGTTCATCAGGCGTGAATCCTGTCTCATCCTCGCCGTCACGCCCGCTAACACCGATTTGGCAAACAGCGATGCCTTGAAACTTGCAAAGGAAGTCGACCCACAAGGCTAGTTCACTGACAGTTGTTTTACAATGAAAATGACTCATAAGCCTGATTAGGGAAATAAATAACCCATACCGTATATGGTAACAGTTATATGAATGAACTGGCGCCGATTTCCTTCTATTATGCTATGATACACACAGCTGGATTATGCATGTATTGTTGGTGTCAACAAAATAACTAATTTGCAAAGCCAGACTGTATTTCAGTTTTTTGTTTAAATCCAAGTCAAATCTTATATATCTTTTGCTTCTAAAGATCATTAAACTTTTAAGGCCTTTTTTTGTGAGTATTGTAACCAAGTTTAGGCATCAAACCATTTTCACAGTCTAAACATTTGAATAAATATTTACGCTAGAAATGAGTCGAATTCTTAAAAATAGATCGATTTTACTACAGGTCTCCGTACAATCGGTGTGATCACTAAGCTAGACTTGATGGACGAAGGCACAGACGCCCGCGATGTGCTGGAGAACAAACTGCTGCCCCTGAGGCGAGGGTACATCGGCGTTGTCAACCGGTCGCAGAAGGACATCGATGGACGCAAGGACATCACCGCGGCTTTGGCTGCTGAAAGGAAGTTCTTCCTTAGGTATGTAAACAACGAAAAGAACTTCCTGGTTTAACCTTTTGAACGCCAGAGCATAAACGCATCGTCGTGCCCCCGACGCCAAGTCACAAATTCGCCGTACTTTTTGTCACATATTTGTTATTTGTGACGTTTGGCGTACAGGGCACGCGCTTGCTTGTCATAAATATACGTGACACTGGCGTTCAAAAGGTTAAGTATTCAATCGCGCTGTGGCTGTGTGCTCGGATATAACCTATTGCACTATTGATCGACATTTACTTCTACGACAAGCATATTTGCTCAGCTCATAGGGTTTACAGTTACGTTAGTTTTTTGACACTATAATTTAAACAAAAACGAGTAGAATTGAAACTGGAAACCATTTCGAAAAGGTTAGACTTCGAGTGATTCTGAGACAATTAATTGAGTCATACAATTAAGGACTAGTACTCAATGAGTCATGTCCTCCTCAATTTATTACCGTATAGTAAAAACTTATCGAGTCAACGTCACCGGTAAGCCGAGTGCTACTTGTACGAGAAGTTGCAACATACGTATATTCTGATAGACTTTATTAGGTTGCTCTCGGCTATCGGACTGACCTACTTCCGTACGTCGTCGAATGCATTTGCAATTTGTGAGATGATAACCACTTATTTTAGTAGACAATTTTTGTTTTCTAGTTATCTAGAATCATTCAGATAATTTAAATAATTTATTAAAAATACAATATGAATAACAAACAGAAAACAGAAGGAAATACTTCAATGAAAACAGGAAAAATATTGTAATAGTCTGAGTTTCAATGCTTTCGAGTATAGGCATTTATTGGTAATTAACGATACGCAAAGTCTAATTAATTTTAGTTTTGTTTGTTATTCTTATTAGTAATAAAATAGTTAGACTTACGTAATGGCTTTTTGCGCACCAGATCGTGGGTTCTATTCCGTACTTAGTGACTACTTTAATCATTTACTAAAAGAAATAATAGATAATGAATTCTCCTCTTTTATTGCAGCCACCCATCCTACCGACACTTGGCTGACCGGCTCGGCACCCCATATTTGCAACGCGTACTTAACCAGCAGCTGACCAATCACATCCGGGATACTCTGCCCGGCCTTCGAGATAAACTGCAGAAACAATTGCTCGCGCTCGAGAAAGATGTCGACCAGTACAAACACTTCAGGCCCGATGACCCCTCCATCAAGACTAAGGCTATGTTGCAGTGAGTATCACTGTAATACATAATGTACTGTAGAAAATGATAAATGTCAATTTAAAACTACAACTTTGACTGAGGCTTGGAATTAACATTGCTTGATTTTTTTAAATGGTGTACAATCTCTTCGATCTTTGTAGCAGTCGATACTTTTATGCCTCTTCATGTGTAGTAGCTATATTTTTCGAAAATACTGATACGTGAACTTGAAGTAATTTTCGACTTAACTAAAACTTTATTTTAATTTTCCAGAATGATCCAGACTTTGCAAACAGACTTTGAACGCACAATCGAAGGTTCTGGCTCGGCACAGATCAACACAAACGAACTCTCTGGCGGTGCGAAAATCAATCGGTTGTTCCACGAACGATTCCCATTCGAGATTGTCAAAATGGAGTTCGATGAGAAAGAGCTCCGTAGGGAGATTGCATTCGCTATTAGAAATATTCACGGTATTAGGGTAAGCATACAGTTTATAGTACCTTTAAAAAAAATGCATGATTTAAGCCTAAAAATGTACCTCGGCTGTCTAGTCGGAGTTGTGGTTGAAAACGCAACTAACGAATGTGGGTTCGATTCCTGACTGCCCACTGTTATAATAGTGTAACCATTCTCAGTATCAGCTCATCGTCATAGGTTCGCTCCTTTATGGGACTAGTAACTCGATTGGCAAAAACTGAGTGTACTATTATAGGCTTCGGTCCTCCTTCAGGGAATATAGACGCATGTATCGCTAATCGAATACGGTAATGTTCCACAGGTGGGCTTGTTCACCCCGGACATGGCGTTCGAGGCTATCGTAAAGAAACAGATCGCGCGGCTGAAGGAGCCCAGTCTGAAGTGCGTTGACCTAGTCGTCTCCGAACTGTCCAACGTCGTCCGTATCTGCACTGAAAGGGTAATTATCGGATTATTTTTCATGAAAAATAGTATTTAAAAATAACAATTTTATACATCAATTCTTTCCTTGTTCATTTTAAACTAGAGACCGAAGGATGACCAGTTTTATGAATGCAGAATCCTTTGGTGTTATAATTATACTCTTTCATCGTTAGAAGAGGAGGGATAAAAAAACTTTCATAGATTAATAGTCAACTCCTTTTAAAGGATGTGTTACCTTACTTATCAGTTATCACACATGAGAAACCTGATCTTTCACAAGCTGTTATATTACATCATAAATTTCTCGCGCACGTCATTTCAATATTATTTTTATCAATATTCCTAACATAATATATTTTCCTGACATAAAGTTCGTGTTTCTACAGATGTCCCGTTACCCGCGGTTGCGTGAAGAGACGGAGCGCATTATCATGTCTTATGTTCGTTCTCGCGAACAAATGTGCAAGGACCAACTGGTACTGCTGATTGACTGCGAGCTCGCTTACATGAACACCAACCATGAGGACTTCATCGGATTTGCCAAGTAAAAAATTTTTTTAAAATATTTTCCAGTTATGTTTGAAAGCAAAAAGACTAAATTATATTGCGTAGAAGGGCTTCCACTGCAAAAGAATTGACGGAGCGGTCTGAACGAGTAATAAGAGCTACATAAATGGTTGCAGAGTTATCAGATTTCCAAAGGACTTTCTTCGACTCGCAACACAAAATTAAATATAAGTGCTTCCACCATAACCGAGAGAGCGGAACATTCTGACCAAGTAAAAAGGAGTCCGTTGTGTTATGCTGTCAACAATTAGTTTTATCTGACTCTGCATGCAACCCGCCCCTTCCAACCGTCGCCGTGACATTATAAGTGACAGTCATTCTTCAAACTGTACTTACTATATTGACCCTGAAATAATTTTTGCAATATTCATCTTGTAAATCGTAGTAAATCGCCTTTTAACAGGTCTCTCTCTAATATGGCTGCTCATCAACCATCAGGGTTTGTTACGCTTCTTTTTCTTATTATACCTGTAGAGTAGCATTTACTTGTTGTATTTTATAAAATCATCTTCACTAATATCGTCCGACACCATCATGAAGAAAGCTACAAAGACGTGTCGGCAATGATGCTCACTCCTGAATGCCTGCTGATAATGGATGCGAACTGCCTCGCTCATTTGACCCATCTCATTTCCCGCCTAGCTCACTCCTCGAAACCTACTGGCAACGGAAAGCAAAAACCAGTTTTCTATAAGTCTTGGTGAGAGAAATACTATTTACTCCGTTCCGCTTAGCTATTTCCTGCTCATTCTCTTTCGCAGTGGAAGGCATAAAATTGAAAATTTCAGCTGTACATCAAAAACGAAATGTCATAATTATTTGGTTTTGTTACAGTGCTCAAAACCAGTCTGAGAATTCTACGAAGTCAGGACATCGCGCACTAGGAAACCAAGTCATCAGGAAAGGATACATGTGTATTCATAACTTGGGAATCATGAAAGGTGAGTTGCAATGTTGGTAATCTATATACGTGAAGCAAAACTTTGTACCCCTCTTTACGAATATTACGCGGACGGAGGAGTATCTAATTTGGCACAGTTAAGAGCGTATGTCATTAATTCCTGATAGTTCGAAAGGTGTGGCTTAGCAGCTAGCTCCCCGAGCACACCGCACACTCCTCAGACTATCTCGCGGAAAGTTAAAAAAATCGAATATAGCGACAACCCGTCCACTAATTCAAGCTGCCAATTGAATAATAAAATGATTCGTGTTATACAGGATGCTTGGAAGCTGGGTGCAAAGCCTTAAGGGTGATAGTTGCCACCATGTAGAGCATTTTGAGCCATACATGTCTTAGACGAAGTACCTATGTTATACTCACACGGTGGAAATAATTTTATAACATTAATTTTAATAAATAACAACTTTAAGCTTCTAAACTTTGAAAATTATTGTTACAAAAATATTTAACGAAAATCTGACAGCTCGGATCTGTAAAAAAGTGACATAGGTGTTCTCTTGACAAGGTCCATGGACCATCTGAATGAACACTGACGCAAATAATTTTAAAAAGCGAAAGAAGCGATGGCGGTAGAATGAGGGCGGCTCGGAATAAATAACGTAAGTGCCGAAAATAATTTTCGGATTGAATAACATAAAAGTATAATGAAATCAAAATGTGTTGGGTTTTTAGCTGGACAATGTTATTTTCTATGTTTAAAAGCAATTTTCATAAAATCAACCTTTTACCAGTTGTCAGGAGATGGATAAATGAAAGAGTATTCGGATCGAATGAATTATATTTTGGGTGCTGGCCTTTATATACAGTTTGTTTTAACTCGTAACACATCTGTAGGGTAAACAACCACAATAATATTTTATGTTACCCACTAGTAGTAATGATGAATGCGCGGCCCTGCGCCGGTCGTATTTGCACGAACTATATATGCTTTGCGTCGAGTACACTACGTTAGTTGTATGCCCGCACGCACAGCGCCCGGATGTTGATGCCAGCTGCCACAACCTAAATGCATAACGCCTTAAAATCAAAATGGTAAAACAATAGATCGAACTTTGTAATTTTTTTCTATCTATTTCTTCGTATCGTGTATTCCTTTACAATTTAGGTAGATCATAAAGTCAAAAAACATATACCAAAGCTAGCTTAAAATAATTCTCAAAACGGCCTTATTAATCGCTCCTCATCTCAATGCTTAAAAATACATTTTAATACAAAAAATATGGTCGATTTCGGCCACTGGGCGACCACTAGTTAGTATATATTTCTGGTGGTGAATTGGTGTCTGTAATTAACAGATATGAGTGGATCTGTCCAGTCTGCAAGCCTTTGTCGGTAGTCAAGAAGCTCAACTTATAATTGCTAAAGAGCTCAACGACTCGACGAAAAATGCTGAAGATAGGACAAATGTCCTATTTTTGGCTTTTTTCGTCGAGTCGGGAAGGGCGCAAAAAGTGCTCAAACTGCTCGACAGCGTTAATTTTTAACTGCACAAGAAAAATAAAAACATTCACAATAATGAAATTAAAAATATAATACTTAGTGATATTCATGTCAAAATGTAAATGGATGTTAGGAATATCGATATAAGTATTATAGAACTCGGTACTAATGTACGATGAAACTCATATAAAACCAGATTGCTAAGAATTATTATTACCTGTCCAGGAGGCTCCAAAGACTACTGGTTCGTGTTGACTGCTGAGAGCATCTCCTGGTTCAAAGATGAGGAAGAACGAGAGAAGAAGTACATGCTGCCCCTGGACGGACTCAAGCTCCGAGATCTGGAGCAAGGCTTCATGTCGCGGCGGCACATGTTTGCGCTCTTCAACCCTGAGGGCAGAAACGTTTACAAGGTACAAGGGAATATGACACGTGTTTGTTTTGATAAGGAGGTTTAATTGCTATTTCTGAGTTGAAGACTACAATACCTTATTTTGCTATCTGTTAAAGGAGTCTTAATTTTCTTGTATCAAATACAAGAAAATTAGGCTTAAAATGTACCATTTTGGCAAAGTAAGGCACTTTTCGTCCTTGACTTTTTTATAGGAAATAATGAATACTTAAATTAAGTTGTACATTATTTTTATGTATCATCAATAGTTTTCGCAGCGCATGCGATGAAAGACATTTTATGTCATTTAACACCTTGTGTAACATTATTCAAGTTTTAGTAGAGATCCCTAATTATTTCTGCAAATAAATATAGCCTATGTTACTCAGTGAAAATGTAGCTTTCTAACGGTGAAAGAATTTTTAAAATCGGTCGAGTTGTTTTTGAGCCAAATCGTAACAACGTCTTTATAATATAAGTTACATGAAGTCTAGATTGGTTTTGGTTTTTACAGGATTACAAACAACTAGAGTTGTCGTGTGAGACACAAGACGACGTCGACTCTTGGAAGGCTTCCTTCCTGCGCGCAGGAGTCTACCCAGAAAAGACATCCGAAGCTGCCAATGGAGACGAGGTGAACATAGCTCATGCTTATCGTATTATTATTTATATTGCCTATCTTATTATTATTCCAATCTTTCTTACCCCCTCTACATTATCCCTACGTTGAAACTATTGCGGACATTACTTTTACTTTTTTGAGCTTATTTACTTCTTATATGGCTTTATAACAATGGTGTTTAATATAATTGTGAATTATATATTTTAATATACCTATTATATGTCAGTTTTATGTTATAAAATCTGTTGTTTTGCCATGCTATTCAGAGTGAAGGACATGAGGTTTGTTTATACAGGCTTATGAAACATTTACACAAGTACAAGTACATAGATCACACAGAACACGGTGGTCGCACATTTAACATGCGTCCGATGTGGATTTCAAGAATAATTTTCTAAATTAACAATAACTGTACTAACCATTGTTTAAAGTAATATTCAGTTTCTTGAAATACATTTTAGCCGATGTAGCATGAGACGTGTAGAGTGCTGTTTTGTCATTTTAATATTAGTGTCACATGCACTTCATTATCATAATGTATGCGCCACCCACTGCTAACAACTGTTTGTACTAATAACACAATATACCTACCACAAATTTGCTACGATTTAATCTGTTTATAACAGTAGGAATAACATCTGGATGTCGTGTTTCGTTTGGTTGAGCATAATAATCTGCGAGATTCTGGCGGTTTTTTTTTAGTTATTTTAATTTTCAAAATATTGTAGAAGTTTAATTCAAATTTGTTTTAGCATGTTTATGTTTTTATTTTTTAGTTATTTCTGCCTTCCATGGGGTTGGGTGGAAATAAATCAAGAGTAAGTGACTCGTATTTTAAAGCTTGTTTGCTGGATTTGACTTGTTTACAACGGTGATGTGCGATATACTTAGGCGGTAGTTATCAATTTGTATTATAAACGATTGCATGTGCAATTAATATTTACAAATGATAGCTCTGTGCATCATATTGTAAAGCATATCATATGGGAGCGTCCTGAAGCGTCCAATAACATGGTTTTGGTTCTTTGGTTGTGAATTTTAGCACTGGCTTCATTGATTCATGATCCATTGCGTGGTTGGTGAGTGTAACCTTGGTAGCAGCAGACCATCTTTTATTTTACCATAAACATTAATATCGTCGTTAGAAGTCTTGGTTGTTTTGAACTAACAATACTAATATTGCAAGTAGACGTCATTGGTGAAGCATGCCGTAACAAAGTGCTCCTTTGGTCATTCTATACAAACAACTATTTTGTTTACTTTAACGAATAGGTATATTAAGCCGCATAAGTTTTGACAAGCATTCAGATAATCCTATTTTTAGACAGTATAAGATATTACAACTACAACTATTGAAATGTTCTTCTAAGGCGCATCGGAATATGTTAATGGTTTCATATTAAGAATTTGTAGTGGACAGTTTGGTGAACACAGAAAACATATTAACATGCTTGTTGATATTCCTTCAACTGCTTCCTACCATCGAGGCTGGAAACTTGTCTAATTTAAAGCTGCGTTTAGACCAAACAAAAATCTTAAACGGTTGCTTGTCCCAACAATTCACATGGCGCGCAGTATTTGTATCGTCTAAACGCGCTTTTCCTGCATGCTATTTGAAAATCGTAAAAGTTTGGTTTAACGGTTTCCATTTAACATATCGGATTGATTGGCAAAGCCGTACTGTATCGTCTCATGTGGTCTGCTCGGTATTGCTGTTTGACCAACTGCGATAGTAATCGTGACAACGCTGGACAACTATAACAGATTTTACTCTTATAATATATTGTTTGCCGTAGTAAGTTGTTTTAGTAAGCTACAAACAAAGCTTGAAATTTAGCGCATTTATAGTTATTAGAAAAAAAATATGTAGTAGTTTTTCATCATTGGAATCAAAATTGTCATAACATGAGAATGCTTAAAAATACACCTGTGAAATCGGTCGACCTACAGTCCAAACTGGGATTTGTGATTATATCGTCGTTTTAATTGGCAAGGTGTCATTGTTCTGAGGTTATAAGTTTTTGTAAATGATTGTTATATGCCAAACTTGTATCAACAACTTTGTGGTAATCATTATAATGGCGTCGGGACACAAGTTCTAAGGAAGGAATAATAAAAGCTATTATTGCATGAAGAACTTTCTATTTTCAGAGTTCAGACAGCTCAGGCACAAGTAGCATGGACCCTCAGCTGGAGCGGCAGGTGGAGACTATCAGGAACCTAGTGGACTCGTACATGCGTATCGTGACCAAGACGACGCGGGACTTGGTGCCCAAGACCATCATGATGATGATTATCAATAATGCCAAAGACTTTATCAATGGAGAGCTTCTCGCACATCTCTACGCTTCCGGCGATCAGGTAAGGAATGAATGTATTAGCCCGGCTGGCTCAGACTAACTGAGCTGCCTGGAGGGACAGCCTCAAGCGTACAAACATGGTTTTTGCCGTGAAAGTCTCTCGTGCAAGGCGTAAGGTGTTTGCTTAATAATTAACGCACTTGAACGTTTGCCTTCTGGGTTTGGCTTATCAATGAATTTAAACGACCTCCGATATCACTAAACTCTACTTTCACAGTCACAAATGATGGAAGAATCCCCCGAGGAGGCCCTGAAACGCGAGGAAATGTTACGCATGTACCACGCGTGCAAAGAAGCACTACGGATCATCGGCGACGTGTCCATGGCGACGGTGAGCACGCCCGTGCCGCCGCCCGTGAAGAACGACTGGCTGGAGAGCCGCCTGGACTCCAACCCGCGCCTGTCGCCGCCCTCGCCCGGCGGCCCGCGCCGCGCCGCGCCGCAGCAGCAAGGTGTGTACAGAGCTCGGCGCCGGCCATATTAAATACTTACGGCCCTAAAAGAAAAGCTGGTGTTGTCGTCACATTTATAAAATCTTTTACTCGTGTGAAAGGCTACTTATAGGTAAGCGGGCTCCGTCTTCGACCACATTATCGCTTACCAGCAAGTGTGGTAGTGGTTCGCGAGTTTTTCTCGCGAGTTGAGTCGACCAACTGCAAGATGGTACATGTGTAGTTACTGATTAAGTCACTGAACAGTGTTTATTTTACAATTTTGTGCATGGCTTTTAAGTAGATAGACAGTACGTGTGACTGTTATGATCTCATTCGGATCTCCGTCTGACGCTCAACGCTCTAAGCCTTTTGGCTTAGGGAGAATCAAGTTGCACGGTATTGAGAGCTCCGACCTTGGTAAATATCGAGAGCTGCCTTCAGCTGCATGCAGAATCCGAATGGGAAATCACGGTGTCGACAATTTGTTGCCGGCACCTCACCAATTGATCTATGAATGCACTGAAAGGCGAACACGCCGAGTTAAGACGGGGGTGACTTCGCAGGTTCGCAGGGAGGCAGCCGCGGCGCGCCCCCGCCCCCGGGCGGCGCGGGCCGGCCGGCGCCCCCGCTGCCGTCCCGCCCGGGCGGCGGCGCGCCCCCGCCGCCCGCGGGCCGCCCCGCGCCGCAGCAGCCCGGCCTGCCCGCGCCTCTTGTTCCCACGTGAGTACAACTATTCTATTCTGGGGACTTCTTCTTCCCGAAGTCCTCTCTTCTCTCTGACGACAGTACTGGGTGGTCTCCGCTAGTTTAATCCCGCCCGAAATCAATCATGTATCTTAATCCCAATTTTGACCAATCAACGTCCAACTTTGCCAAGATTTTAAAGGCTGAAACCACAAGCACCCGTCGAATACCGCATTTCAATATTGGGATTGAGATACATTGTTTCTTTGGCTGTAAGGCTCTTGGGATTTGTAATTTAACTGGGTAGTATCAAAAATCGATTGCAGTACCCCCATAAAGAATGGGAATGCACTTGAATGGTGAAAAGTGTTTGTACAAATATGTTTCTTTACTTGTTGTCTGATTTCATGGTAATTTTTAATTTATTTGGACGGAGGCTAACCCTTAACCTGTTTTGATGGATTTATTGGAGTTTAGAGCTCGATATAAAAAAAAAACTGGGGGTAAAACAAGTTGTATTCCGTTTTTTGAAGTTTTAGAATACACATGATGGACGTGATGATTGCTCTCGAACCTTGTCAGTATGAATTGCATTAATTATATTATTGATTATACGGTGTGTGAGCTTTGCTTTAGTACAGTAGGAGGCGTTTGTGTGGGGTGATGTAACAGCCATAATTTGCAGTAAACACGTATAGTGCTTTATCTATTAACTTAACTATGATTATGCATTACATATGCACGTTAATAAACATATCCATATTTAAGGAAACTAATGGGTTGGGAACATAACTTCTTATATTTCGGGTTGTGTTAAACTTTCTGAGGTGTAGTAGAACTAATATAGATAAAATGAAGTATGCAGAGTGAGGCAGTGTGTGTATGTGTTCGCAGGCGGCGTTAAGCGGCCCGGCGCGCGCACTAACTCACTAACATAAGTTACGCATCGACGTAAGGCACTAACTACGAACTTGTTAACTTATTACACGTTCACATCACAATACCAACCAACCTTAACCCTAACATATTGTTGTAATTGACAAATATCGCCAGCCAAAGTAACCTCATACGGTCCAATTCTTCTTCTAAGATCCAAGGATCTGTCACGAGGCTGTAGTAAGTTAACAAATATCGACACATTTATAAATAAATTATACATATGTTATATACAATATATTATTATTAGCCATGTAAATGATCAATACTTATGATACTTATAAAAAAAATGTTGCTTCCATAAAATTATTAAAATAATGTGGAATTTATTACCTTTTGGTAGAATACAAATATTATTATCAATGAATCCTCTGCCGGCAGCCTTTCGTTAGACGAAACCTATTTTATATACGTTGAGCGTTTTATTTAGATATATTTTTATTCCATAATGTGTAATGAACTTTCCGAATGTTATATTTTTGATGAAACTGGTTGTGTACTCATCGAACAGTACGGGCTGCCCACAGACCGATACATTTCCACATAAACAATATTGATATAATATTATGATAATAAATGTCTATGCAAGATTAGTTACTTTCAATATTTTGTGATTACGATGAGAATCAGCTAAAGGAGAGGCTAACAATATTTACTTCTTGGTTTTTGGGTGTTATTAACAAAAACGGTGTTATATTTATATGTTGAGTTTCACTTTCCAATGTGTTAACAAAAATCGAAGCACCGCATGCATTGTGCACTAATTTGTGTGATCTTCATGATTTTAAGAATAAAGTTGTCGTTTCTCCTGGTGTTTCATGTACCAAAAAACTTTTTTTTTTCGTCACCACAAATATGCTACTTGACCGTTAAGTAGGTACACTTTCCAATTAAATCGTAGTGCTATGTGTTTCTGCTTGATACATATAAAATGCGAAATAATGTTTAACCACTAAATTTCAATGACTATTTTTTCTAAGCATTCAGTAACTAGATGGATTTACTCTCAATAAAGTGTGACGTTGTGATTTGTAGTAGTGATGTGTGTAAGTGATTACATTCACAGTTACCCTGTAAGAGTTGTGTGTTAGCTTATTCCACCAAATTCAATGAAACTTGCATTATTATGGCGGTTACGTTACTCCGAAATGTCTTACAGAGAAGCTGTGACAGCTTTTGAAAATTCACTTCTGTACGTTTGTAACGAAACAGTATATACGCACTTACTTCCTCTTTGAATGTAACTATCTTGTCTGTGTGTATGTACAATGAAGGAGCTCGGGTTGCCTTCTTGTAAAACTTTTTAAAACAGGTAACTAAATCACAATCGTGTTGCCATGGACGTTCAGAAACTAAATCCTAACAACCATTTACATCCCCCCTCATTTTGCTTGTGTATGTTTTGTCATGTTTGAAAAGGAAATGTTCACAATAAACCAAATAGGAGGCCGGGAGGAGCGCTGCCCGCGGGCGCGGCGATGAGCGCCATGAACCAGATGCCGCCGCACATGCGCCAGCAAGTCAACCAGGCCGTGGGCCAGGCCGTCACCAACGCCGCCATCAACGAACTCAGCTCCGCCTTCGCCAGATTCAAGTAAACATGACAATGTTGTCCGTCTCCACTGTATGTACGCCACGCATTTGCGGGAAACGTCGTCACTTCGAGCAGCTACCGGCTCCATACACTGACACATATCAGTATCGACATTCCTAAAACACTCTACAGTTTCGCGGACATATCAATGTTGTAACCCCCACTGCCCCACATGACATGCGGTATCACACTATTTTCCTATTAGAATATAAACAATAAATATGAAAATGTGTGAACCGGGATTTAGTAACATATTTTTTTGTAGATTTAGGTTTATAATAAATCATGAATTTATTCGAAGTGACTACGTTTGTTGCAAATAAGGTCTGTGTTAGTAACCAATTTTCTCCTTGATATTATAAAACTTCTGTAAATTATTGAACACGCATTATGAATGTGTTCATTTTAAAACATCGCTTAAATAACATTCATTAATATATTTCGAATTGTATGTTAGTTGTTACTCTGTAAGCGTTATTCTCGAATCTTTAAGCGATGTTTTAGAGGTTATGAGATTTTATGTTGCTTATGATGTTTTACAAGATAACTTGATCCAAGCATTTTCAGAGCACCACTGTATAACCGCTTGAATGTTTAGTGTGAACTAAACCTCTCATACCTGGGTATAGAACGCAGTGTTGTGTTACATTGCTTTTCGTCCAAACGTGTAAATGTAATCCAATGTGCCTGTGTAACACTGTACGCTGCACATCAACTCCGCTTGTGATACACAAACAACGTTACCTTAGGGTTATACCACTTTATGTATTTAAATGGTTTCTGTTAGGCATTTCCGGTATATTCGAACATCACAATATAAAAATCACGGAGATCACACATGCTATAAAACGTTGTATCGAAAATAATATAAATTACCCGTAATGAGAACTCATGTATTGTTACCAATTTCGTGGCATAGTTTTCTGTGTACATTCCAATGGTTATATTTCGATAGGAGTAGATGCGTTTGCAAGGCTTTCTAGGAAATGTAACAGGTAAAACCGCCCAATAATTACATTAACCTCTTGCAGACTTATCTACATTTACCGTACATGTTGATTTACTTAATGGAATTTAGGTTATAATTATTTAATTAGAGTTGTTACCCAAAGATTGATACAACACAAATTTAATATTGTATAGCGTCAAAATTATAAAACGACTAAATTGTTCAGTATTAACTATGAACGGAGTATTGCTCCACAGCGCTTCATGTTCATGTAGTGATGCATACGTATACTGGAGCGCGGAGGCGCCCGCGCCGCGTCTTGCAAATTACTTTAGTAATACTTAATTATGATGTAATTAAATTTATGTTACGATTAATTGTAAATGTTACATTCAGTGGCTTAATATAGGTGTATATTGGAATTACGTAGTTGAGTTGTTTCGCGGAGGGCATTACGGGCTCCAGGCGTTCGGCGGGAGTCCACGAGCATATCATATTGTTTTGTAATGTGCTAGAATTGTTTGTACACTAAAGACAAGATTACAGTTTGTTGATGTTACCGCACCATTGTCGCGTAGAACTAGCTGCGTAGTAACAGTCGTTGCAACATGTATCACGTCAGTGTCTAGGTGTTACAGTAGTTTAGAACTTTGACACGCTCGTCTAATCTCTTTCCGTCTCCAGTAGCGACGATGCGTATTTAACGTTTATGCATTTACTCTAAATTATACCCAGCTTGATTGTTGTTGTATATTTACAACTATGTCAGTATAATCGTGACACTGGTAACACGTTACTTATGAACTCGTAACGATTTATCTATCGATAAAGTTTGTATGTAAAATTAATTGTACTTATATTGGATAAGACCAAAGCAGTTGTCTCGTATATTGTTGCTGTTAGCAATACCTTTGGTCAATTATTAGAACATTTTATTGATGGTGATACAATATGAATTCGTTATTAAAAATATTAAATAAAGCTTATCGATATTTTAATCTTGGAATCATCTTGCATCCACTTTTCATCGTTAACTATTGCGAGTATGAGTAATACGCACATAATCGACACTAAACATGATGTTATGAAAGAGTGGTACCACTCGCCACACTCGATTGGTTTGTGAGCGGAGTCACGTTGACAGACAAGAGGATCATCAGGATGCAACGCCGCGTACGACGGCGCTCTGCGTCGAACCGAGTTCCTACCCGTAAAGAAGTGTTTATCGCTATAGCTGTACTCATTGCTCTATCGATATTAGCTGGACACTATACAAAAGTAATCGATCATTAAACGTTTTGCTCTCTCTAACTTGTTAATAGCGTTAGTACCATCGAAAAAGGTATAGGCAGTGATTGTTGGATTTGATATAGTTTATGAATATTGTTAATCTTATGCTGTATAAATAGAGTAATTAAATGCTATATGTGTACTAAAGACGTTTGATTTATTCCAGTAGTTTTGGCAAACATAATGCCAATTGGCTTCACTATTTACTAACAGTTTCGGATAATAATATCTACAGGATGTAATATTAGGTAAGCTGAGTTTGAATAACATATGAAATGTTTCAATAAGAATTCGTTTGCTTAGTATATTCAATATTCGACAGTAGTTCTTGACTTAAATATTATATAAGCTATGTTTTCAAAAACTAGTTAATAATCTGTTCTATTCACAGAAACTTGAACTTTGTATTGTTTTTTTGTATTGTTTAAATAAAAGGAATGAGTCCTACTGAATTGCACGATATGCATATAGTACTGATTTGGTTCTTATTGAAATATTTATCTATTTGCTGAACCGTTACGTAGGATTGTGCTTGCGTTAAGTATCGGTTCTAGGTATTGGTGCATGCGATTGAAGCATGAAAGCCTGTTAACATAATAAGAAAAAATTATTTAAGTATAAGCATTGCTCCTTTAATAGTTTTTGAGGAATAGTAGCATGGTGACTTGAACATAATTATTCGGTTAGGATTTAATATTTTATAACTATCCATAAAACCCCTGACGACGGTGCATGGTATTGTTCGTTCATTTCGTGAAGTTTCCCATTTTGCTTTATGCTTATGAATGTGACTGCGTACTAACAAAACTTTCTCATCTTCATTTTAATTTCCCCGTGGCCATCCCACGATTATTTCTCAAATTACCATTGAATTTCTGCGTATTTAGATATCACTGTAAATAATATTTGCATTGTATTGTAGTTTTTGGTGAAGCAGATTTTAATAAAAGTTTTGTATGTCGATAGCCGCCCGGTGCCGAACATGCCGCCGAACATGCCGCCGAAGCTGCCCGAGCGGCCGCAGAACGGTCGGCCATTTTGAACGTGCCCGATCTTCGCCGCCATCTTGTGATACTAAGCGTCAATGTAAATATGTTCCCTACTATGTACCTATATTGCTTACAATTATTTAATGCTTAGCATTGACTAATGACTTTAAGTCGATGAAATTCGTATTTACATTTTAATTTAAAACAAGGTAGTTCAATTTTTTATCTTCCTAATAAAACGAGCCGTTACATAACGAGCGCTTGCTGAATGCGTAGTGTAATTGTTGTAAGGTGAACAACTTTCATGAACTAATGTACTAAGTTACTGAAGTACTAATATTGGTCGCGTTATGGGTTACCAGCGTGCCTTTTGCGTCTCAATATTTCAATATATAAATTGTGTAAGTCTCATGTAAATCAAGCAAAGCTATTAGATTGTGTCTATACTTACATTTCATAATTGTATTTTCACAGCACGAGCACGCGATCTTGTAGATGTACAGTCAAATTAACTGATTCATGACCCATTCAGCTTATAATTTGTTTGGAAACGTCAAAACGTTAAAGATTTATTATTATTATGTGCATTTAGGACATTTTAAATATTATAGAAACTTTTCAATACGGGCATCGTGCAATTTTGACCATTGTGTTCGATAAATAATTCGTTTGAAAAATTGTAAGATTTCTTTGTATTATACCGCATATGGTGCACTTCACAAGAACGGTATACGGTATTAAGACGGGTCACGAATCAATTATGCCGATAGTACGTATGTAATGACACACGTGTATTTAGACTTATATTCAATTCTATAATTGATATAAATACTTATGAAATTCTTGCGTCTGGTTTGGATGTTTATATACATTTTAAAATGTCCTTGTGCTGGAACTGGGTCACGAATCAATTATGCCGATAGTACGTATGTAATGACACACGTGTATTTTGACTTATATTCAATTCTATAATTGATATAAATACTTATGAAATTCTTGCATCTGGTTTGGATGTTCATATACATTTTAAAATGTCCATGTGCTGGAACTAAGTGTGTAGCAAGCAAGCTGTCGGATTTCGACTGATATTATAAGTACGATATCATGTTTGTGATAGAAGAGGCTACTCAATAAATTGGTTACGCCTTCAAGTAGAAATGAACTGTATCACATTTTATCGTGTTATTGTGGCATTTAGTATTAAAGCCTGGCACGGGAGCAATGAGGCGTTTATGCATCGAGTTCTCCGATTTTAATGTACAGACGAAGCATTTATGAACTGACTTATCCTATGTATTCTCTTGTCTATGACTCATGTCTGTACGTCTAGCCTAGTCAAGCTTTATCTTTAACTTTATTTAAATAGTATTTTATTAATTAATCCCAGTTTGCTTAATTTTGTTTTCTATGAAAATACTTTAGTTTTCATACATTCCTTTAGCCTCATGGTCCCGCGCCATGTTATTACATGTATATAAATGTATAAATATTATTATAGACCTGTTTATACTTGTGTACTGTTGTATGCAACTGTAATAAATGTGTAAATAAAAACATTAATCTTGTTTATTTTCCTTTGTAATGCACTATTCATCATACAATATGGACCCTATTATCGGGGCTCGGGAGTTTCTTGAAAGGGTTAATGCCTCTAATGGTTTCAGTTATATCGATAAATGTAAATATATTGTCACCATTAGTGTATTGGATTGTGAAAGCTAATATCATAGTCAGATTTATTGCAAATATGTTTGTACAACTGTTGTTAATAATAAGATTGGGGAAACTAGGGATGGCAAATTTTTATGGGACGCTGAACAAACATATTATCTATAATATAGTGCTGAAAGGTCATGCAAATCATAGAATGTCACTTATCTAGTTTTCACTTCCACTGTTATTTAACGATGGACTTACCTGTATTTTATTAGTCAAAGACAGTATAGCTGTGAAGTCAGTCAGTTATCGAGGCAGTCCTCGATAACTACCTTACGATCCAAAGGTAATGGGAGAAGCTGTGATTTTGGTTTAGGGTCATAGGCTTTGCACGGTAGGTGTTAAGCAATTTACGACACAATGAACTCAGTAGATCACTATTTATCCCTTCGACTGCCAAGGTCTTCGAAAGCTAACATTTTCGTGTCCATTTTATTTTTGGGAAATCATCGAATGACTCCTACCGCTCTAGGCGAAGCAGAAGGGAGTGTCAGATTCTTACTGACTAAAACCCATCCGTGTTCCTCCTAAAGCCCTTTGCGTTCCAGGGCCGCGGTTAGTCTTTCGAACAGATTCCGCAAGCCTGGCAGGCTCTGGCCCTAGCGGGCTTGCGACTTGGGTGTTAGGTTTTCCTCTCCCTCACGCGGTTCGCCTCGTCTTTCGCTAGCATTACTGCTTCGCAGAAGGATGTGACCGCTTCCATGCCTCCTCGCTCTGGACCAAGGATCGAACTAGGGCCGGACGCGAGAGGTCGCCGCCGCCAATTTCCTCGACGAAGACACGGCGGTGCCCCGCCCACAGCATTGTCGCGCCCTACACTCCACATTTTAAAAGGAAGACATCTCCTGTAATAAATTTTATTTACAGATACATAAAAACTAACTATATAAGATATACCTACAAGCCAGTGAAAAATATGTATAAATGTACAGACGCCAGCACATCAAGCTACAACAATCTGTCAAATTTCTTTAATAGATTGTCAACTTTAACGTCAAGCATTAGGTTCAAGGTTGATTGGGAAAATTTGACTGTTTCAAGGTAGTTTGATGTGCTGGTGTCTGTACAAGCGGGATGAAAAGGGGAGGGGAAAAACTCTGCGACATCGAAAAATTCGTCCACTTCGCCGTCAACGGGAGAAGTGCCCAGAACAGAAAAAGTTACAAGAAATTAGCTTATGCCTTCGTAGGCGAAGTCGTCTTCGTGCACTTGGATGTACTTACTTATCGCGATTGCTGACGAAGTTTATAAGTAGCCTCTGTCCTTCCCCAGGTTCCAGACTGTCTCCACATCGAATTTCATCACGATCAGACCAGCTGTTTATCTTCCAAAGCGTAACAGTCAGACAGAGTTACTTTCGCATCTATCATATAATAACCCTGTAGAAGAGTCGTTTTTATACATAGAAAATAATTTAAAAAAATATTGCCAAAAAAAGGAAAACGTAACAGAACCCATTTCCAGCATTTTTGGAACTTTTGTCTGTTTAGATGTGCATGCATCACGTCGATAGTAAAAATTAATGTAGATAACTTTTATATCTATTAAAATTCTACGTAACTGGGAGTAGGTACAGTTCTTAATCGGTTCACTCTATCAAAAGGTATTTTTGTATTTAAAGTGTTAATGAAGAAAATACTTTCATTTCGCGAAGCACATACCTACACGCAAAGCCATCTTTTGAAATAAAAAAATACCTAATTAAAAAAAAACCGTCTTCAAAACTAATTTATTTAATGTATCACTAAAAATGTAGAAATAAAAGTTTAATCTTTTAAACATTCTAAAGAAAATATGCTAACAATTTGTTTTGAAGTCGGTGCCAAACATGTCATTCGATCCATCCCAGGCTCCTCAAGGCAGGCCAGTGGCTGATACAAAAAGCCTATGTCCGGCTTTATGCGAAAATCTGGCAGCAAAATTTGTTCGAAAGAGTCACCGCGGTCCTGGAACGCAAAGTTCACGTGTAAAAATATGTGTTCGTAGCAATATCAACATTAGCTCCGTGTTTCCCGAAGAGTTAGATAGAAGGGCCGCTGATCACAGTAAATTGGGCATTTGGCTGCACACTTGTTCGGGTCGGCTCATTCGATTCTTCAGTACCTACCATTACCTACCTTGTTGAACAACAAAGCTGATCTTAGTTACTACTAGGTGTATACTTATATAATCGTCGCTTATTGCATGCTGTAAGTAGTTGATTTTCCGCTTGTTTTGGCGATGCGGCTATTTTTCCGAACAACCATGTCAAGCCGAACAAGTCTCTAACACGCCTTAAGCTGAATCTGCCTTGCATAAGGTGGGCTTCGATATATCACCCACCCTGATCCAGATCTGGTCTCGAGTGATTATATCCTCTTCCCATAAATGAAAAAAGACCTTCGTGGTAAGAAATTTATCAGCAATTATGAGACAAAGAAGGACAGTTTCGTCGTATTTTGCCATGAAGACAAAAATAAATCATTTTTTTATGACGGCTCAAATAAGTTAGGTACCTAATCAAAATATCCATAAAATGTATTCGTCTTGCAGATGACTACCTATACAGAATAGAAAAAAAAATAGTGATAGGTATATTTAGGTATTTTAACCCTAATAAATATCTATTAAGTTCGCGGATTGGGGGACGCGAACTTAAAAACGCACCCTCGTACCTACATAAGTACCTACTCGTAATAAGACCTTAATATTATAATAAAAGTATCGAATTGCTAGTAGGTACCATAATCCTTGCAGCATTGCTATTTTGCTATAGATTTATAGCAATGACCAGCAAACTCAATCAACAAAAATCTGTCTTGCGCGTGGTGAATTTTCATCATCTGTATAAAAGATATCAATCCATTGAAATGGATAAGGATTAATATCATGATACAAAAATCACCACTATTCCATTCCACCCAGGTTTTGATTTTAATAATTTCAACAAAAAGCAGTAATTGTGACTTCGTAGGGATCTCTATTTTTTTCGAAAATAAAATATATTCTATGTTTTGAGTACCTATGTAAACTTTGTAATGGCGAAATAATTTAATTAAAATCGGTTCAGTAGTTTTGGAGCCAAATCGTAACAAACAATCGAACAAAAAATAAATATTTCCTAAAGAGGAAATATTTATTATTTTGTTTAGATAATAAATATTTCCTCCTAAAAACCTAGTTTAGATTAGAAAATCGGTCAAGTGCGAGTCGGACTCGCATGCAAAGAGTCATAGATTTCTTATAGGTTTGTCTTTGGGTATAAAATTTTCTAGGCTCAGAAGTTTCGGAGACAAGGGAATGGTCACTTTTCAATTATTTTATTTAATAACTTCGGAATTAAATATTAAGAAATTATGAAAAAAATAGGTAGGTACTTTTTAGACGGTAACAATAAGCCCTTTCATTTGGTAGGTATGTAACAATTCGTTTTCTAATCTGCCCTCAAAACATGATCCCAATTTCCCAAATTTATTGATTTTCGTTGTGCGTCCGTGTTAGGGTCACAGAAGATTACCTACCTATAATAATATGTGTACCAAACATCAACTGAATCGGTCCAGTACCTATATTCGTAAAAAATCGGCTGTGACAGACGGACAGACAGAGAGACAACCGAGTGAGCCTATAAGGGTTTCGTTTTTCCATACAGTGGGTCGGAACACTAAAAATCTACTTCTAAGTAGGTATTAAATATCTACTTACATAATAATATCGATTGATTAGTATGGCAAACTGTTATGGATAGGCTAAAATCACGCCCGCATTTTCTATAGGGATAGGCAGACGCTTCCTACAATACAGTAGATACCTTCCTGGGTAGGTAGGTACCTACTCGTATTCGACAGTCATGATCCAGACATTCAGACGCCCAAAAACCCTGCTCGACCTAGGAATCAAACCCAGGATTTCATGCTCAGTAGATCAACGAAATAGTAAATGTACCTATCTACAATGCAATAATACCTGCCTACTATACTCTATCCGTTTAGGTAGTTAACTAAAGGTAAACAATCTTGATGTGTCTTTTTATACAAATTCATATTAAACAAATAAACTACTTTTCAAACTTATGGTTCAATTGATTTAGTATTCGTTACTGTTGTATTTACTTTGGTTTTTACCTGCATTTTATTTTTAAACTGAGTTTTTAAGTAAAAAGTTACATCAAGATTGTTTATCTTTAGTTAACTACCTAAACGGATAGAGTATAGTACCTATATAAAGTGACACTAATTAAGATACTTTACGATAGCTGAATTATAATAATATGAATTATAAGAATACATAAGTAATAATATTCCCTTCCCTTGGAAAATTGAGAAAATTAACACGTAGGTACTGAAAAGTTATCCTATTAGTAGCGTTTTCTTAACCTTCTCTTTCTGTTCAGTTAGAAACTTCCTGGAGAGGAGTAGGTATTCGGTCACTGGCATTAAGCATAAGTGAGCGTCCAGTTTGAAAATACAAAGAATTTATTCAATACGTTTAGAGTGGGCGCTTAATTTTTGTAGACAAACTTTATTTTTATTGTTCCCACCCCCTGTTCTCACTAATTATCAAATCGCATGCCGGGTAGCACGTTTAACTACGTGAAAACGTTTCCGAAAACAAGCTAGTTCTTCAACATAAGTTAGGTAACTTTGAAAAACTTAGCGCTGATGAAAATCATGATTTAGGTGCTAATGTAACTCAGATACACATCAAAGTCGTTTTTGCGCGTCAAGTTGTTTTTAGGTTTCTGAGGCAATTAGGTATTAAGGAATAAAATAAATGGAACATAACGGTAGGCAGGTTTGTTCTCAATAACATCAAGAGGTCGGTAGGTGGAGATCATTAGCTGCATTAAGCTGGCCCCGCCCAATATCCACCGCAAAGACAAAAACAGTGTCCATTATTACAATTTAATGAAGAGAGCGAGCCATTAGGAACGGGGACTTGATTAAATCGTCGGTGAGCAATTGTCGGGTTTGTGGCGGCGCGGCGCCCTTGTCGCGGGCCGTGGGGGCCTAATCGCACCGACACGATTCTGATTACGTGTGATTGTTGTATCAATCATTTTCCCTATCAAATTATTCAGTGGCTGGTAATTGTATCGGCGTCGTCTCGTAATGGCCGCGAGACGGACCGGCGGAAACATTCGACTGCACTTAGTCTCGGTTTGTTACCCGAACGATTGTAATTCATATGCTATTACTATCGAAAATTAGAGAGAATTGTCGTAGACAGTCGTTTGTTGTTGATTGCCGTGCCTATCATCAGATCTACGGTGTAATATTGAAAAGTCTTGTTATAGGCGTTATAATGGATTTGAATTTGAGTGGATTTCTTTTGTCGTTATTGACAGTCATCTTCAGTTAGGTAGTTATCCACTAGGTACCTAACTAACTACTTTACCTAGTTCTTGGTAGTCTTAATTTAGAAAATAATGAATGAAAGCTAAAGAAAGTCGTACCATGTTATACCGGCATTAATTACCACGAAAGCCACAAATTGCCTTGTTATGTCTAATAAATGTAGCTACTTAATACCTACGAAGTGCTGAATATAAATCATTGAACAGCATATTTCCCTTATCGCGGCGTGCGTGTAGCTAACCAGCCGATTAGCTATGCAAATCCGAGGAATTTACTACGAGTGCTAAACGATGGTGTACCGACGGAGCTTTGCATAACGCTACTAAACGTTACCATAACGAACTGTGCTTTACAAGTTTATGTTCTTCAGTTTTTACTTGCTAGGCTGATCGTATTTTTTATGATTTTCATAAAAGTACTAAGTATTTAGGTAAACCCATGGTCTATAGGACATTCAGATTAGAAGTAGAAGTTGCTAATTATTTATTGTAGTGAATAGGTTCATTACTCTCTCATTGGGTTTACCTACACCAAATCTAAGTTCTCTGATGTTCAAACACAGGTTAGTTTCCGAGTCAGATCTATCAATGCATATCAAATATCAGATCATAGACTAAGTTTTCTGACTTAGATACGTTACGTAACTGCTGCCTCAAGAAATGCAATTGTATGTTGGATGAATATATACCTATACCTATTTTGTTCCCAAACTTTAGTCTGTACCTGCATACAATGCCTGACCGATTTTACCTGGCAGATTACCTACTTGCTACAAACCTTCGAGGAATTGTTAAACTGACACAAGTAACTAAGTAAATTAATAGATGCTTTTAAAAAAGAATAAAGAAAATAGAACACGAAAAAACTCAAAATCTTTCATAATACCACGTTTAACGGCCTCTAATTAAAGAAAATCAGCTCATTTCTGTAACATTACCAACTTATTAAGTCACTCCCCACATTGTAAAAACGCCTAGTAATTCGTAGATAACTATCCTTAATTAGTTAGCTACTGGTGCGAGTGACAGTTACATGGGCCTCAAATTAGCGGCAGTCAGAATCGGTACTCGGTAGAGATATAATTAAACAGTTGTCTAATTTAATTGGCAATAGGCGCGTTCCCACAAGTCAGAAAGTCACCCTCGTTTGTTGCGTTCGTTCCGAATTTTCCCAACAATTAACATGCGAGTAGTATATGTGTAATTACAGGTGTGTGGCGCGGTAAACGGCGGCTCAATCACGCCACAGCCACGCTGCGCCGCGTTGCCGGCTGTGTGTTGCACACATTGATTTATAGCGAGACTGACGGACTATTGGAACGATTAAACTATGAGCAATCCATTCCAACATAGTATAGTAACTCACACATTCCATTTTTGCGGACTGGCACATATATTGATATATGGCAAGAGTTTAATTGCTTTTACCTAATCCAGCAGCTTTTATATAAATTGCGCCCATTTTATATTTGTTTCGGATAAAATTCACATTAATTTCTCATTTGGCTTTAGTAGGGGACACTTCCTCTAACAGTAGGCTGACATGTAATTACAATTATTATTTCGCTGTTACGATAATTATGGCCTGCCACAGTAATTGAAAAAGTTTGCCATCGATAGAGTTCCCGAACAGCCTGAAATTACATTCGTTATTGTTATTTCTTCTCTCTAGATTCCTATCAGCTTTATTTTGCGGTTATAACTATTTGAACTTTTAATAATACGACCGCGACATGGCCAAGGATTTCATGTCGAATTCGACATAATAACTCGAGGAGAGTGTAATTTAAAAACTTACAAAGTGATTACATTGTAGTACCTTTTTGATGGTTTTGCTTCGTACAAATTAACTCCTACACAGTAACATTAGAACTTAGGTACTGTACGAAATAATAGTAGGTAGTAATACCATATAAGGCGAACTTTAGAGCAATGTGGGTGTCTAATAGAGTCTAACATACCTACCTATAGGTAGTTTTGTATACAACGTCACTTAATAGTGCAGTGGAGTCAAGTGCTCGTTATTAAACAAAAGTTCGTCGGTTACCGAAACAGGCAGCGCCACTCGAACGCTCGAGGAGCAATTTAACTTTTTGTAAAGTGCAACACTTTCCCAGTCCCCGCGTAGGGCCCTTCAAACCGCTACTGCGTTTAGACAAATGAACAGCGTTGCACCCTTCGTGGCACACGACACGCGACATCAAGTACGACTCTATGGAAATGACTGGCGTACTTTTGTGTCTTTTGTGAGCGTACTGAATCGTTCTCCAGCAGAAACGATGTGGGTGATGATAATAATTCTTAGACTTAAAACTAACGAAAATGTATGACAAGTCTGACTTTTTGAACTCTGATAAGTCCAAGTTCAGTCGCTCGTCAGATTTGATTTACAATAGACCCGGAATACCTATAACACTTACCTTACATTATCCCCACTATTTACAAATTGATTGTTGATGGCAGCAAATAATATCTAATATTTTTGAAGGTTTGAATTTTACAACTTCCGTGTTCTTTTCCAATACCTGTATACTCATCTATAGCAAAAACGTTGTCAAAATGTTCAGGAAGAAACATAGAAGAGCGCTTCCAGTAACAATTAGTTGTAACAAACATCCGCCACAAAATGGCGGAACTCGTAGGACACAATAAATCAATTGGAGTGGGTGGTTGACTTTTCACTCAAATGTGTGGTTAATTGTAACCGAAAATGACTGTTGATCGAGCCACACTTAATTTGAGTGGTGCTTTAGAACGCAGGGGTTGCGCAGTGGGGTGAGTTCCAAAGTAATGGGTCCGTTGGTTTTGTGATTATTTCGATACTAATTTCCTAAACCTGCCGGAAATAGTACAGCAATTATACTTATTATTGTTTGTATATCGTGTGTCATGCAGTTGTATCGGACACAGATTTTTCAAAGCAGTTTTATTATTTGACTGCCTTTATTGGAACATTTTTAGGAAAACTTTAGATTGTTCTATCATCAATTCAAAAGTTTCAAAAGCTTATTCAGTGCCAGAGATAATATGTGGTTGAAGTATACATTATGAGAGGCATAAAAGTAAGGCATGGTATGTAATAAGTTATCTACTTCCCGTTTTATGCTGATATTTTAAATTTTATTTCATAGTTAGGATCTCCAAATCATACACCAATTTTCATAAACTAATTCCCTATATGAGATATGGTATAAAAAACTATTACTAAATAATTATGTCCCTTTAAATAGGGAATAAATACTAATACGGTTACTGTTCGTCTGGCCAGTAGACCTCGATCATCTTCTTTAGCTTCTCGTCGATTTCCTTGCCTTCTGGAGGCTGCTTGCCGAGGATGAACACGAACTTCTCGTGACAGTCCATCATGCCGAGGTACTGTCCTTCGATGACCTTCAACCGCATCGGGTAGCGGTGGAACTCTGCCAGGTCTAGCTTAGCTGTGACATAGTTATTTATTGATTAGTATTTTTTGTAGTTTACCCTTCCTTTCTACTTTACAATACAATAAAGACAGGTGTAGTCATCATAATGATTGCGCAGTCACCTGCTCGAAATCAACGAAGTTGTATTGTTGTAAAGGAATTCAAAAAACCTGCAACTGGTTATTATGATAGCCACGACTATATACCTATCTTTATAAATATAAGTACGACTTATACGGTTGACTTGAAAACTATCAGGAACATAGATATAAGGAGACTTTCCATTGCCACAGGATCAGAAACAATTCCGTCTACACAGGACAAGCTTTTTCACAATTATATAAAATGTCGTTGAACTTTATTGTTTCGATTCATACCTGAGGATGGAGGCATCTGCAGGGTCCTGTACGACCCATCCCCTTCAAGTTTCTCCAGGTAATAGTCCCGAGTCTTGTTGGTCTTCAGACTTGCGCACGGAATCTGCATTTTCAGGACAAGGTTCTCCCATTTCAGGTTTTCCACGAATTTTACGAGTAGTTCTTTTAGGTTTGTCCGTTCCTGTTAACTCAAATGTAAGATTATTAAGAGATAAAAATAAAACAATAAAACCAATCCGTCAGCTGATTGAGTCGTGAGCCTATTAAGTAGCTTTGTTACATTACTTCCTAGATCTGTACTTACATAGTCATTCAGGTTGTAATGTTGGTGTCATTACCTACAGCGATTCTGTAAATCTCTCACCGTGTAAATTTAGTTGAAGTGAACATGAAGTGAGCTGTCAATCCATACAAACAAGATGGAATGACAGCTCACTTCATACTCACTCAACATATGTTTACATGGTGAGAGTTGACAGAATAGACCGACAGATCTAGGGAGTAATGTAATCAAAAGCTTGCTTTTGACAGTACGTTTTTTTACAAGATTTGCCAGTAGAAACATTTAATATACCTATAACTATACAGTCAAGAATGAATCGTCGGGAATGAGTGGGTGAGCTGCGCAGTTATTGGATAAACGATACTACACAAGGACCTCGTAAATACCTTTAATTGGTTGACCTTTGTCGTAACCCGCAGTCAACATTAAAAACAAAAGATCTGTCATAAAATTACTCAGGCCTTTATGATTTATACACCCGATGTGTATGCTCCAGGCCAGTCAAAAAAAGTTTATTGTGGCTGAACCTACGACTCCCTGAGTACAGCCCTACTATGAAGTCTTAAAACGATAATGATTCCGCTCTAAGAGAGAGACGGAGCTATACATAGCGAATAGCACTATCCCTTTTACACCATCGGAATTGGATGGCATTAGCACGTCATAGTAGGTCGTGTAAAGTTCAAGGAAAGTATTACTTGAAAATTCGAAACAAGTACTGTTCTTTATAGCCTATGCCAACGTGCCTATCCCGCTTGCTAATTATTGCTCCTTGTTTTTTTATTAGCCGTGTCTGGCAGGTTGAAATAAGTAAAGTCCACTGTTCGTACCTTATCGTTGACTAAGCTGAACTGAACGCAATGCGAATCTCCTGTTCCATTAGTCTTTTCAGTCCTGTAGTGCAGTAGGTGCCAGGAGCCGATAGCTTGGCTGTCGTTGAAGGACAGGCCGCGGGTGAAGTCCTGGCAATTTGGGTGCTGCTTCTCCGGCTTCTCGTGTCTTTCGCTTTTGTCGTGCGAGTGATGGGCCACAGGCACTGCGTCTACTGCCGCGTTTAACGCTAGCACTAAAATAAAAAATGTTATAGTATTGGTGTTGAGAATTGTTTTCATTATTTCTGCATCTGTATAGAGAGGATGGTGGAAAATTAGTTGTATTAATAGTAATTGTAATCTGGAATTAATATGCAATCAAACACAACGCATCTTTAAACTGGTAATGTTTGTGTATCAAATGAGTGCAACTAATGAAACTATGTAGATAAAAATTGCTTACAAGATAGAAAGAACTAAGAAATACTAAGGTCAATGGCAGAATATAAGGTAATTGCCGGCTAGGAAGAGAAAATATTTAGATTCTTAGATATAGCGCTAAATATATTTTAGTGGTTGAAAACTGGAGTTTATGCTACACGTCTTATTTATATTTTTAAGAAGAATCAAAGCAAAAATAAAAATATCAAGGGAGACAAAGTAAAAAAAGAGTTGTGAACCAAATACCTGTGACAATGAACGTGATCGTCGGCGACATGTCGGCAGCTGGGCCGCGTACAGGCTACTGCGGTAATGATCTGAATGACTTGATTGGGACTAACGATGCCGGGATTAACTCCCGTTGCGCAGCTGCGAAGATCAGGACACGGCGCATATATTCCTTCTTCTTCCAGCGAATTCGCCCGCGTGATAGTTTAAAAATACTTCTGGGATGAAAATTTTCATTCAAATTTTCGGTTTTGAATGAAACGACGTGAAGAGGTATCAAAAATATACAGACCGACATACAGATGGAAATTTGCATTTATGATATTAGATATGGATACTGTGGTTTAAAGATATGTATTAAAGGACAAAGACCTATTCTTGCTTAAGGCAGTGAAAGAATAACTGAGTTCACCACATTTTGATCATAAGGACCAAGGTTCCCACAAAATCCCCGACTCGCCAAGCATGAGAAGGTATTTTCACTGAAAATGTAAAGATTAAATTGGTACCATTAGTATAGTCTTATTGAGCCTATACTGGTTTTGTTTCCGTTGACGCGACGTGCTGTCAACTGTACGTTAACTGTTGCACGTATTTTTTATGGGGGGCTTTGCCAGCTGCCCTCTCGAGGAAGGGAATCTGCCCTCTCGACGAATGCGTATTTCTAAAGTTCCTCTCTCAAAACCTTATGCACGGATCAGTAGATCCCTCAGACTCATCCACCAATCCTCCGACTCGAGCATCCATGTGACGATGACCGCACGGTAAACAGAATAAACAGCCACTTCCCGTCCTCGTCCTCAGCGCGACGAGACACTTCTCCGTAATGTGATAATACTAATCAATCCTCGCCACTTTTAGCAAGAACATGATTTGGTGGAAGATTTGCCCATCTGTCCTGTTATTTTGAGAGGATTAACAGATAGCCTGAGAATCAACAAAAGTGGAAATTTATAGGCATTAGTTTAAAATTTTAGGAAAGTGATTGTTTTTTTTTTTTCATTTCACACTTTAGACCAATTTTGGTAAGCACAGCTTTTTTTGGACAATACGACATAGCACACTTTTTATCTTCTTAAAATTTCCACTACTCCACCGTCCATTTCAGTATGATTCATATCAATTTACGACGTATGTAAATTGCGTAAATTACGTCCATCAATTGACGCATTGATTCGTATTAGGTAGGTATCTTGTGAATCTTTTCTCGCTAGTAACATCGCATGCGCACATGGATTTGAAATAATTTCAAGAAAGAAGAAAGAAATAGTTTATTTGCGACAAACATGACGCATACAAAAAAAAAAAACTAAATTACAAAAGTTATGCAAGTTGGGAAGATATGCGTCACATTTGCGCAAAACGGCCATCGAGAAGAAAGAGTTTTCAGCACACACGCTACCAACTGTACCGAAGAAATTATCTACTAATGATACCTACAATTTTCATTACAATCAATCTCCTTTCTCTTTCCTTTCATTTAAAATGATGTTAAGGTAAATACGATTATAGCATTGCAAAATGCTTAAAGCATCATAAGTGTTGTGTTACCGTTGGACCACAAGCTTTTCAAATCCTGTGTGGTTAAAGACAAAGACAAGCGCGTGTCCTTTGTTTTGCGTTTATCCATCAACTGCTTGCAAATTGTTACCATTTCCACTCACACTCAAAATTAAACCTTATTTTCACGAAGTAGGGAACCTTTTCCCATGGATATAGTAAGGATTCGCATGGGGTTGCGGTTAGGTGCGCACGCGCTTCTTGTATCGAACATTTGATTACCATCCTTTGTTGCGTTGCACGAAGTGTGACATCTGTCGTTTCTTTTGATTTCAAGAAAGTCGTATTAATTAGGTAACCATTGTTTTATGTTTACTTTAAACAGAATTCATGAAGTGCATATTACACTAGTCAGTACTTCAGTAGATCATAGATAGCTGGTTCAGAGGATTCAAATCCAGTAAAGTCCAGAAATACTTCAAGGCTACTTTTTTACACGGGACGTTACGAGCGCTATGTCTTTGTCTAGTATTTTACACTAGGCCTTTGCCAGCATAGGCACTATAGTAGGCGCCAGATAAACGTGGAATAAAGTACATTGACCTTTCCCTAATAACTGTTCATAGGTACCTGAACAATTAAATATGAATCGTTTTTCATTATTAGACAATGTTAAGGATCACGAGAGATGATGATTCGGGACAGCTTTGTGTCATTAATTCCGTTTTTCAAATTAAAAATGTCAATAATTGTAGGTGGGTCAATGACCGTTATTCCACGATTATCTGGCGCCTACTATAGTCGTACGTAGCGCAGCGTACGCCCGTATTGCGCTACGAAAGCGTAGCATAGACGCAGCGGAGGTTTGCGTTGTTTCCATGAAAGTGTAGCATAGACGCAGCGTAAGTCTGCGTAGTTTCCACGAAAGTGTAGCACAGATGCAGCGTAGGTCTGCGTAGTCTCTATGAAAGCGTAGTGCAGACGCAGCGTAGTGGCTATGAAAGGGTGGCGTAGACGCAGCGTAGGTCTGCGCAGTCGCTATGAAAGACGCAGCATAGGTCTGAGTAGGCGTAGTCCTACCTTGGCATGCGAACTCGGGTAGGCATAGCAAGATTACGTAGCTGTTACTGCAATAGCGTGGTGTAGACGCAGAATTGTTTTGGTGCGTTTTTATTTATATGTAGAATACAGTATAACTAAACAAGTGTGTTTCTTTTTATTTACCGATGGGAAATCATCAAATGACTCCTTTCGCTCCACCCAGAGTGTCGGATTTACTGACTAAAACCCATCCATGTTCCTCGAAATGCCCTTTGCGTTCCAGGGCCGCAGTGACCCTTTCGGTGTGTACCTAATTCAGTAAAAGTAGTACGTGTTCCATCGATCTAAGTTATGAAGGTATAAAGGAATCAGTGACAATCGACTATTTAACGCGAATTAGCAAATGACACTGGAGATACCTATTGATTTTAAAATGGTTTGGATTTCGTCTTAATAGAAGATGTGATTATTGATTCATTACTACCAAGTTGCGTTCTCCGAGTGAACTGCACCTCTGGGAAATAGAGCCTGGCAGGAATTAGTAACACTCAACAAGGCACGCATAACCAATTACATGAGCGTTTCGTTACTCCATTGCCAATTTATATTGGACAATAAATCATCGCTGGACGTCGAGTGTGCTCATTAAATCTATTATTAGGTGCTACATTCATTTACCTACATACATACGCGTGTCTAATTTATAAAATGTGGCTAATAACTGTGTCATCAATCAACCAATTTATTGACACACATACACTGGAACTTTCTAAAAGTGACTGAATTCAAATTAGATGTAACATGACGGCGTTGTTTCGTGTAGTTTTGGATGATTGTTTTATTAATTAGGGAATATTGAATGTAAGTAGGTTACTAATATTACCAATTTATGTAATTTTATTACGTTAAAATGGTTCTACTATTTTTCACAGGATGTCAGTATCCGGTAGGTATAGGTTAATAGGATGGTCGGTAGATAAGGACATACCTACGTACTTTACTTAGGTAGGTACATTGAATATATATTTTTGACACTCAAGACATGAATTATCTAAATTACTTACCAAGAATTTATTGAACACCTTATATGAAGACTACAACAGATAATTGGACGAGTACTATTTTAAGTAGGTACTATATAAAAAGTCCATTTAAAGAAACTTTCTCGACTCATACTAGATTCGAACTCAATTGAATTCTTACTTTTAGAAATAGTTTTAACACCACTTACGACTCATCAAAACACGATACCTACTCTATCCAGAATATAAAAAGCAGTATTAAATGTTCCAGTACCTACCTCGCAGTACATTCAGTTAGGTGCGTCAGCGCAGCTTTGCCGCTAGTTTATGTGGCTCGGTTATCTTCGGAGATTAGATCGCGCCTCGTCGGGACTTCACGCCCACCGTGCCCACCAGGGGATCAGCACAACACGACGTATGAATATACTTGTAGGACTAAAGAAAGCTCGTGATAATGTTGTTTATATGAAATTGTAATGGGTTATGGTTTGGCCTGTTCTGGAGAGTTGCGATTTGTTTTTTTATGTACGGATGGCTGAATAAATTCAATACTGAAGATTTTGCATGTGCCTTGGGGGTTACCAATTAATGCAACAATTAGAAACAAGTTTTTTAAACTTTGGCAAAGAACTTTTCTTTATGCTGAATCCATTAAAATAGATCCTGACATTTCAGCAGTACTAATGACTTGCTGAGAAACAAAAATCCCCCAAATATTAAGATTTGTTGTTTAAGGGTGCTCCCACAGACATTAGTAAACATTTCCTAAACAAACATTTGACCACAATGTTAAGTCGTCACATTTACTTACTACTTTTACGTTTCATTTTACGTTACATTATGTTACGTTACTTTACGTTTGTAAAAGTAACGTAAAATAAAGTGGTAAATTTATTATTGTTAGAAAATGCTTGTAAACATTTTTAACAGCTGAGTGGGCACCATTATAGATTTAATTATATCATACGAGAATTATGAAAATAACCAGCAATTGCAAAATAAAGACTATAAAAGAATGGTTTCCTAATGAAAGATTATTTACATATCTTTTGAACACTAGACTGTTTGTAAACGCACACTACTTAGTCGTATCTACTTAATTATTACCTACCTATAGGTATAATTTCTGCTACTAGCTCTAACTTACCTAATCTGATTGAATACCTATTGGCTGTCAGCAATTTCTTCAAATAAAATTAATGAAAAGTAAAATGTTGTTTTTTATAAACTTTTATAGCGTTTTCTATTTGCCTTTTAAATGTCTCTCACGGCCCCTGGGCAACAATAAATTTAGCGCAGATACAATCAAATAATTACTTGTTAATACTTCTAATATCGCAAAGAAGCCATAAGAGCAATTACGTACAAATAGGAAAAGGTTTTCTTTTAACGATTTATATCTTTATGAAGTTAACGAGCAATAGAATTATGTCTCACATTAAAATGTTTTTATTATTATTTATAGATTGAGATAGATTCGCATGAGATAGGCTACGTACAAAACATGTGCATTTATAACAGAAGTTTATTAGTAGTTCTTATCATATTTTCACAGTTACATAATTATATCTAAGTTTAGCTGTGTTTATGGCTCGTTTGAAGGTGGCTTGGCTATCGTAAGCAGCATAAGGCATAAAACGTTATGTTGCCCTGTTTTAGCAGCATTCTACAAAAGCAGGTGATAATAATCGAATCGTAGGCGAAGGCACCTGCATTAGCGAAATCATTCTCCCGCTTCCATTAAAACTGATTTAATTGATGTTGCCTAAACCGCAGCCTTTTGTTCATCGGATCCGCGGACATCCCGACGTGGTTTTAATTACTGCCGGCCAAATGCGTTAATGTAATCAAAGCTCAATACATCATACTCGCGCTATCGCCCCGCCTCGGTTTGATTAATAATTCTAATGAGCGGCGGTGCCAAACGAGTTAATTAAGCGTCGTTTTTTACCGGCCGGTGCCACCGCGGCTGGTAAACGGCGCATCAATCACCGCTTTGTGTCTGCCGCCGAACTTCATAATGATTGAAATGATGCCAGACGAGGCTGCGCTGCCCTCTGACCGCCGGGTCTGCGCCCGCGCAGCCCAGGGTGCAAGGAGCGGGTGCTAAGCGAGCGATTATGTGCTGCAAGGTGGCTTCCACATAGGTATTAGAAATCAAATTAGTAGACGGTTGATTTGATTAACAGGTGATCCACCAAGTTACTCATGCTTTTGTAGATAAAAACTTTTTGGTAATATTCAATTTTCAAAAAGAAATACGTAGTAGTACCTACCTATCAGTTTATCGATAGCAAAAACGTTGCCAAAACACCTCCAATCCCATGTTACAATAAAACGAAGATTTTATAATGAAGTATCAACACAAAAACTGTAGCAATTAGGACAATCAGTTTCTCAATATTAAAATGTAACAGGTATAATAAAAAGAAGAGCTCAGATAAAAAATACGATACCCTAATGTAATATCTAGACCGGTAGCTACAAGATTTTGGTACATACATTTTGTATTTTAGCCTGAGGCTCCATCTGGCTACCGGTCAACTTCTCTGACAACATTTACATAAAATAACATTTAATAGTCTTTCCACCAATCAGTGCATTGCCTTTCATATACCATGTATTTATTACTTTTATGAAAATTTAACTTATGTTACATTATACAGATCGAGTTTTTAACGCTAGCAAAGCTGTATCGTACAGTCAAGTCGAACTATTTTTGTAGGAGTAAAACACGTATTTTATGTTTTTTGCTGCGGGCTTTAGGCGTTCTGAATACCAAAATTTAATTTTCATCATTTATAAACCGACAAATCATAATATCTTTGCCCGGGGGTGATCTACGAGACAAATGGCAAACATTAATATGAATCAAAACAGTTTATTCTGTAAAACTAGTGGGACCGGTGTTCGTCAAACATTATCAATCATTTTCGCTTCGGCTGCGGGCAGAATAGCTTTAATTTGATAAAACGCAATTAGCTACCAAAAAGAAATCTAATCTCAAGAGGCGGCTCCAACTTTTTTGGCCGCCATCTTTTTGGGTTCCACATTGACGCCTCGAATAAATAGGATGAATTACAAAAGTTAACTATAGCGAATGGTTAATAGAAACAAAGCATTAACTAATTAAGTAGACGGATTTTATAGAATGAAACCTAATCGAATAACACATTGAAATTGTAACTTACTTCTTATTGCGTCTGCATATAAAATGATTGCAGAAGAGTTCATGATGATATTTTAACAAAGAGCGGTCTAAATGAATAATTTTATTTTGTTATATTGTAAACGCGTGTTTTCTACGATTGAATGGTCCTTCAATTTAGTGGCGAGTCATTCCAGTGGCAGTATCAAGTGGAACGCGCCGCGGGGTTTAATGTCTAATTCACCGCGCTGCCAACAGGTGGCGGCTGCGCGGCTTTTCAAATCTGACAGACGCCATTGCCTTTACGTCAGAAAGCCGCGAATAAAATTAATGATGTTCGCGCCTTAATGACGTTTCACGACGCCGCTCCATTGTGTCCGTAATACAACAATTATTGAGATCATTTATTAAGTTTATTGATCTTTTAACTTAATCTTTTATTTCGTAATTTAGCTTCGTGCGAGAGCGCGAACTCTAAAAAAATATCTCATATGCGGAGGTATTTTTTGGACTATTTTTGTCATTATACGGCGTGATGTGAGCGGGGTCTTTGAATATAGAGGCAATTACTGCCCCGCATGTGGTTTGATTATGTACGACGGTTCCAATCCATCTAGCGATGAGGCTATAAAACGCTGGTAAAAACATTACTAAAACCTTAGCAAGCCGTAGTTTTTGAGCTTCCGTTGCTAAATTGATGCTGATGTTAAGAGCTATTGTTATGATTTTGTGAATGTTAGAGAGTGACTGTCTGGTTTTTGTACGTTCTAAAGTAGATTAAGTTTTCAAATGGCTTCGAGTTTTGATAGTTTGCGGTGTGTGGAGTGTGTATGTGTGTGTGTGCACTTTGTGCAGTCTGTGGGAAGTGGATACCGCCAGTGGAGACGCAGTTAATTAGCAGTTAGTTGACAGTTAGGTTCCTTTGAGGCCGGGTAATGTCGAAGCTTTGCCGTCGTAGTGCTATTAAGTCTGAGCTCGACCGGCATGCTAATGCCTCTCCGCTTGTTGCAAATTAACCAACGTCTTGTGGGAGAAGTTAACGCATTCCTGATTAGGATTATCTGTTAAAATACGTACAACATTGAGTCTTGTCCTTTGAGTTGATTTTTTTACGTCTCCAAAAAAACCCGTTTGGCTGGCAGCACTTATTACAAAGATTTGCTTAATATTTCGCAAACGGATCCTTGGATGGAAAAATGGTTTTTGCACACCCTCCATATTTTTAAACACACACTATGGAATTAACGATAAAATAAAAAATCGCCACTTAAGTGTAGGGGACTCGTATAATTTTTTTTTTTTATTATTTTTTATTAGAAACTTTTTATTTTTATTTAGGCAATGCCGCGATATAATAATAATTGTAAGGGGATAAAACTGTTGCGGAATTGGTTCGAAAGAGTCACCGCGACCCTGGAACGCAAAGGGCTTTAAAAGGAACACGGATGGGTTTCAGTCAGTAAGAGTCTGACACGCCCTTCCGCTCCACCCAGAGCGGAAGAAATCATTTGATATCCCATCCTTAAAAAAGGGGGATAAAACTGGACATAAGGTAATATTAATCTGGCTTTAGCTGCAATCATGCAAGGTGTAATGAAGGTATATACCGATTCTAAACGTAGTGTTTGAAGTTTAAAACCCCAAAGAACTTGTTTTAATATTGTAAGTTGATTGTGATAATAATGACTTATTGTGATATACATATTTCAGACTAAATTAAAAATGTAATAAAAAAGCGTATTTTATTTTAATTCTTATCGTTTCATTAATTTCATACCAGTAATTTTTCATACAGTAAATATGGCCACATCCATGAACATATTTACCTAACCGGCTGGAAATATCGGAATTTTCCATTTTTTTTAAAGTATCTAGTTTCTGATAGGATTCGAGACACATACTGTGACCTACCTTATAGCCTTAAAAACTATAAAAAAATAACACTATATTAAGGTGGCCATATTCGACCTAGGTACCTTATTTGGATTAAAAAAATCTACTCTATGAGATGTAAAATAGAACTTGAAACTTAATGGAGCTTTCTGGTTTCTGTTTGAAATGAAGGGAAGTCTTTACACTAGATTGTAGAGCAACGAAGAAGAATTAAGAAACATATTTGTGAAAGCGTAACCTTAACCTTAACTAATGTAATAAAGATCCATAATTTTCGATACGTTTGTTCATAAATGTTTGTGAAGGGAGGGAAGGGATGGGAAGGGAAGCTTTCAAAAATTATTTCACTAAAAGAAAGCGATATTATCGCTGAGTCATCATCTCTCTAGCCTTTTCCCAACGTGACGGGGGGATTCGGTTTCCAGTCGAACCGGATTCAACTGAATACCAGTATTATATATATTATATATATTATATATATTATATATATTATATATATTATATATATCATCGCTGAGTGTCAAAGTTTAAAATTTAAAAATTGAACGGTTTCTTTGCGATAGGTCACGGGATCCAAGCAGCGCGGAATAGTTAGCAATTTATAAGGTACTAATAACAGCACTGGCCAAATAGAAATACCACTAACATCCCATTATAAATTCATCGTCTGTACAAGTTTACTTATCGAGTATAAAAAGACAGCTTGACTTAATTTAATATCTAATATCCATGCCCCTTTCTTTTCTTACCTATGTGGGTATAGTGGATAATTAAATTCAAAATTATGTATACGAACTTTTTACTGATTACGGTGTTTTCAAAAACATTTGAAGTTAAAATGAGGATGCGTGACCCATCAGTTGGGTTGATTATTCACATTCTAGAAAAGGCAAACGGAATTCTGCATTCAAGTGTTACTATTAATTTAAAATTCCAGATTCCGTTACCCTTAAACAAGCGAGCATCGAATTAACGCGGAGGATACGCCTGAACCAATTTCAGCGCTGTTATTACTCTGTAACATGCTGTAAGAGCACTTCGCACCACTGAGCTACAGGTATTTGTTGCCTGCAAACGAAGGCCAGGGAAACACGTACCGCAAAATGATATCTAATAAGGCAGCGTTAAGATTATCGACGCGATACGCTTCCCTCAACGAGCTCCGATTTCCCAATAACATTCCGTATCGTACCTACTATAATTTCAAAGAGCCTTCATGTAGGTACCTACGTAGATAATCCGTAATTCCTTGTCTTCGGTCCACGATCGTCGGAAACCAGCGCAATTAGATGCAATCGTGTCGGAATTATTGTAATAACCAAAAATAATCGATGATCTAACGATGGGCGATCGCTGCGCGGCCATTGGCGCGGCACTCACCAATGCGCGCGCGCACGACTCGCGTTGTTAGCCGATCTACACGAGATAAGCTAATTATACAACAGCGGACGTTGATTGTTATTCTACTTTCCTCCTTTATTTTTCAGATGTTAAGCTTTCGAAGTATATCTTAATCGTTGTACGCATACATAAAGCTCAAAGTGGTTATTAAAATATCGATCGGAAAGCGAAACACGTTATTATTGTACGAATCGTCTAATCATTAACGATTGAATGGACCACCGACGATAGCCATTACGGAAATTAAAACGGGGCCCACATGTACTTACTACTACTAGTAACTTTACCTACGAACAAACGTAATGAAGGTACTTGAACCAACATTGTATTAAATTGATATTTAGGAATATGTTTTTTTATCATTTACCTTTGTCAACTTAATATATTTTAGGGATATTTTGCTGTTCATATTTTAACATTTTAATTGCCTATCATTGTTTATGGTGTACTACACTACCTATACTGTAATACACGTAAATATTCATACTATTTGTTATTATATTATAATCTCCTGCACATAGGTATTTCATTTACCAAAAATATTTCCTCTTCATCAGTAACGGGATTATTATTGGCTACTCTAAATGTGGCGTTACTACCTACTTGATACTTCAGATATCATTTTGTAACAAGGAAAACTGTGGGGAATGCCACTGAATTAGGAACACACTGAAACTGATTATCGCTAGCAAGATTAACGAAGTTCAGTCCCCTATTCTTTAATTAGCAAACTAGAAATGAAGCTTGCAAAGTGGTTGGTAAGAATATGAATTTTCCACCTCCTAGGGCTCCTCTGTATTGCCATAGGAATATTGTTTTCTAGTCCACCCTATTTGGTGTTGAATACTAGAATGTCGGTAGTAAAAAAGTATAATATTTGAGGAAGTAAAACTACCGAAATCTAAACAGAACGCTGTTAGATTTCGTTATTGTTTGTTATTTTCTATATTATGCCGACGGTAACGATTTTATCCAGACTAGACTTAGTTAGACACTATTATTCTGAATTATGCATCATGGTAATCATAATATTGGAAAATAGCTTCGGACGGTTAAAAAATCTGACTACAAATTATATACATATTTTCCAGACAAAGTTTGCCACCACGAGGTGAAAAGGTTCCTCTTAAAGTGGGACCTCTTTAATAATAACACATATTTTATTTCAGAACACGGATCTTGTCATTGTTTTGAAATTATGTTGTAGTAAAAGTTTTAACCTAATGTTAGTAAAAAAACCACACGCTATATACAAAATTGAAACGATTGACACCTACGTGTGCAGCCGTATCCAGTGAGCCAGCATGGGGCTGTCCCACCTATCACATAATACATTCAAGATGCTGTGGGTTCACGTGTAACACGTGTTCTACCGAGAATAGAAGCGCACCGTTTCCATATAATGGCAGAAAACCATCAACCCTGGTCTCGGTGAACATACCGGAAGCGCTATAAAAGCGTGGTAGACCCAACAGCATCTTGAATAAATTGTTATATTGGACGCGCAAGGCGTAGTATGCCCTCAGCGTATACCTGACCCACAGACTGCACGTGTAAAAAGACTGGCAGTATGCTCTGGAAAGGGTTAATTTGACTTGCGTCGTACAACGCGCAAATCTGCGGATCAACATATTACCTCGGACAGCCATCGCCCTGCGTTTCTATGTCCAGGTCATTATTCAGGTCATGAGTTACCCAGTGAGTCCAGTGACCCAGGTCCTAAAATTTTGTTACCCTAGATAACGGGAGTATTATTTATGGACACATCTGGCACGGTAGTGTAAAATTCTGTGCCTGCCTTGACTGCCAATTATTCACATTTTTTTGCATTGTAACTGAGTCCCTGAGTGACCGCGCAGTCTTCAGTGAAGACTCTTCACACATCTTAACAAGACGCCTGAGTGCGCTTATTGATGAACTCAGCAGCACCATGTCGTCAGCGTCATTTATATTGTAACGCAGACTCCGTCAATTTGACAGCCTATCCGGGTACTGCTGAGTTCAACAATCAGCTGATTAATGTAAAGGTTAAAGAGACGAGGTAAGGTCATACCCCCTGTCTCACTCCGCACTTCAACCCATACACAACAGACAGATTTCCACCCCACCTAACATAGTTCGTCTGATGCTCGTACAAAATTTTAATAAAGAAATAACAGTACAGTCAACGCTGCTTTCCTTTCGCAGCTTTTCCCACAAGATATCGTATGACATCAGGTCAAAAGCCCTCGACAAGTCCAGAAAACATCCATTGACCGGTGTTTTCCTGTACGCATAATATTTAACTACTTTAAGGTTACTTAAGCTTACTTTAAGGTTGGAATTTCCGAAAATCCTGTGATTAGTAGTTTATTAATTATTTATTTAAAAGAACACTATGTTAATATTAAGTTTCCAAGTAAATGTCACCACCAACACTATTGTTCCATACAAACATTGCCACCCTTTTTCATCTTTATTCCTTATATGTATATGTCACCAGAAAATGGCAAACGCCGTAAGATTGTAAAATATCGCGTGAAATTTTTTCTAAATAAGACACGGATATATTTTTTCATAATATATCGAGAAATTATAATCTTTTCAAGATTTAATTCAATCTTACAGTGTTCAATCTTGCAATGTTCCGGTGACATTTATAAAACTTAAGTCTATTCTAAAACATTAGTCTGGGCGTTGATGAGTCAATGAGGGATTCAGGACTTTTCTTTCATAGATTTCCAAAGTTGAATTGAAGACTGGCCAGCAATTAGCTCGCGTAATAATTTCAAATTAAACTAATATGGGATACCTACTTGGTTAAAGTAAAGCTTGGCGTAGCTTGCTTGATATGGCTTGGTTAAGCCAATGGTTTACGTAGGCTCACTGTTTACCGTCAACTTGCTCAGCTACATTAGCAGGCCATCAATTTTAGTGAAGCCTTCAAGTACACCGGTATTGGTGAAACCTAGGTACAAAATTTTATTTTTGTCTGTTGTTTTGAATAATAAAAATATTTTTTCACCTCCGAATACGTTCCGAAGTAGTCATAGAACTATTTGTATGGTAGTGTACGCACTAGATCCGACTTCTGTCATCCGATTTTTCTCCGTCATCCGTGAGTCTCCAATTCGGAAGAAATATTAATGGACCGAAGTAGCCGTAGGTAGTAACTGTTTGTATGAACGCTTTCGCATAACCTTGGATTCAAATCGGACACATACAAAGATGGCCCCTGAATAGCTTGTTTTTGGATTAGAGATAGGATTATTGCGAAAGCTATATTCGAATTCGGTCCGAGTTTTTAATACTCTAGATCCGTATTTTTACAAATTCGAATCGGATGCAGTGCAAAAAGCAATATCCGAATTCGTTCCGAGTATTTTATATCCGTATTTTCACGGATTCGGATGCAGTGCGTAACCGCTTATAAGGTTTTCTTTTTGTTCAGACTGTCACGAGATTAAACGTATGTTTTTCATAAACTTTGTATAGCAGATAGATCGTTTTAAAATCTCAGGTACATCTTTACACGCCGTTATCTACTAATTTTTTCTATACATTTTAAGTTCATGAAGCTGAAACATATGTTTAACATTACTGAGCGGCATTGAGTTTACAATTTTGTGATATTAAGGCGACATTTACACGTATTAATTCGTCGCACTAGCATATTTTGTAATATGTCTGTCTTGAGGCTAGGGTTGCTAGTTGTTACGATTGTCACTGAAAATCGATGAATAGATAAGAATAAATAAATAGATTGCAGTTCCACTCCGAAGAAATAAATTTTTCCAAGGTTCTATATGAAACACATAAATATTTCACCATATAATTCCTAAATATTGTTTTGAAAATTTGTTTTTTTTTTTTGGATTTTGGTATTTGCGCTCAACTATTTTAAAATAAAAAGTTCTATCTTGTCTGTTGGTATGATCTGTTTTGTTTCGTGCTAATTCATAAAGCCCATTGTGATTGAATTCTGGGCATAAACATGAGCCTAAACCGTGCGAAGCCAAAGAAGAAAAAAAAAAACATGAGCCTGTTGGTTTACGAAATTTTAGCTGGCTGTACCTATGAAATGAAAACGATTTTGAAAAGGGAATAAAGAAAAAACTCTTGTTTTGAATTAGTGTCTCTATATAATCTCTGTGGTTGATCCATAAACTGAGAAAACGAGTACAAATATTAAGCAATTCTGTGAGAACTGCAAAGAACAGAAATTGAAAAAAAAAAGTGGTGGGTTAGGTTTTACTTTAGAAAAACTATTTGAAATCGCCTATAGAAAATGTTTATAGGTAGGTCAGGCCCGTTTTGCCTGACAACCATGGTGGGGCCTAGTATTATCCTGGATCGTAGGCTCGCGGTCACGTCCCGGCGCAATCGCTCTCTTCATTGAGCAGACGTGCGCCCGCCGCTCGCGCATGCGTCCTGAGCGCGCATTAAACGCGCCATGTGTGCGCGCAGCCATTATGTGAACTTCGTACATAATCGCTATGTGCTCGTGTCAATTGTTTTGCTTAAAGCGAAGGAGGTTTTAATAAAGTTCGCTGAAATTCAGTTTTAAAATTGATTTCAATTTGGCAATGAATTCATTATGGACTCATTATTTCACTGCAGAAATATGACTAAAAAGTTGATTTGGTGCTACTAAACTGGTCACGGCTATAACCAAACTTAGCGAGAGGAGTTGTGTTGTTGAATCAAGTCGATGCAAGGGCTTTGAATTTTATTAAATTAATGACGGATTTTCCTAACGTAGCCTCACTAGCGTTTCGTGACAAGCGAGAGAAACGAGTTAAGAGATAGACAATGCTTACTCCAGCGAGTAGCGAGCTAAGCAAGCTATCCTATCATCATAATAAGAGAGTACAGCAACTAAATTTTCCAAATTAACACACGAGGCGAGCCAAACCAACTCCGTGAGTGAGCAGAGCGCGCTTTCATACCGAGCGAATCGAGCCCCCTTCGCAAGATAAGCAAAAGGGAATACGCATTAGTGAAGCGAGCTTTATTGCATCACGAGCGAGCGAAGCGTGATAACCAATGAGATAAGGGTTCAATGAGATGTTCGCTTAATTTTTTTGTGAAGAGGCTCGCTTTGCTCGCTCTTCTTATCTGTAAACGTTGTGGGCTCATCATCTTGAAGGTGGGCTCGCTTTGCTCGCTCGTGTTGATAGCTTCCTCATTTTGTGAGTAAAAGCTCTCGCTTCTCTATATCATAATGGCGTTCGTTTTGTTCGTTCGTGTTGTGAGTGCATCACTATTTCAGCTCCTTAGAAGTGGTCACAGTTAACGTACCTTGGGGGGAAGTTAAGAATAAGCGAGCTGTAACAATCGGCTAGCTATCCACCAGTGACTGTTGCGGTATGCTCGCTTCGCCCGCTCAGATCAAGCGCTGTGGTTACAGTTCCTTAACTATGCAGAGATATCTGCTTCCTTAGTCTTCTGCCATTGAACTTGAGCCATTTGACTTGTATTGTTGTGTCATATTCACGTATATTTTATTTTCACGAATGATATAAATATTTCCGATGATTATAATAAATATTTTCGATGATTATAAGTTAGTTTCCGGTGCTGCTCTTAATTTTGTTTTCGCTCATGAGATTATTTCACCAGAGAATGGGCAGCAACATTCTCTGTAATAGCTACACTGCGATCGCCAACCCGCCTACCAAGCGTAGCGATAATGGCAACACCTTCCCCTCCCCTTTGGGGTAGGCCTATGGCCAGCAGTGGACGTTTTTGGCCAATATGATAATGACGAAGATTTTTTTGACATGTCGAACTTCTTACAATGCAAGCTTTCTTCAATTGTAGTTGGAGAAGATTTACTGCTGATTTGAGGCAAATTGTATATTGAAAATTTGAACAGATTTACTTACGGCCAGTTATGGTCTCAAGGCAATGAGCATGAAAGCACTTCGTATGCAGTATTATTCCTGTTTACCAGAGATTTTTTGAGCCATACCTTACTTATCCCTCTGTTGTGTTACTTTGTCGATGCTGAAAATTAGATTTTCCAACCTCATCGTGTCAATCCACCAGGTAGTCTATTACTTACAATGCCTTTCAATGCCTGAAAAACGCTGAGAGTCCCTGTAGTTGATTGGCTGGGTACGTAGCCATGAAAATAATATAACTAACACAAAATTAAAAAAGAAAATTACTAAATGTTGAACAAGTAGTGAAGCCTAATGTGAGGAAATTGTGTCATTTTCAGATAGGCTGAGGAAACTCTGGTAGGTACGAGACTATCTGTTCTATTTTCGTGATAGAGCAAAAAAAAAACGGCAGAATTTCGCTCATTAGCCAAAAATATTAACTTTTTTCTTTTTATGGGATATGGACTGATGTTAATTTTATAACCTTAGTCATTGCCCTCTAGTTGATGAATGCCACCTTTACACCTCCTCCATGCTTATTTAAACAAAAAAATGATATTGATTTTAGCTCTAGAACCACCTGGCCAAATTTAACGTTATCGACTCCCAATTAAAGCTAACTGCCACCAAATGGCAGAACATTGCCAGTGTTTTAACAAGAGCGACTTCACTCGACCGCATGTCATTTTATTGCTCCCCCATAACACGTAATTGTTTGCGGTTAAACCCACCCTTAAATACTTAAGCGAAACGTGCGCACTTCGGCACTACGCATCGCAAATAATTCCACAAACAAGCCGTAATCATACATATACATAATTTGTATAATTATTTGTCATTTGTAAGTAAATTGCTTTGAATTTTTTTAATGTCATCTTCCGTAGCTTCGGGCCCTTAATGTTACGAGTCACGCCTGTTTTCATTGTATACAACATGTGTTACAATAAAAATAAATATTTTTTTCTTAACTGTCATGTTCGTGTTTGTTTTTTTGTCCTCCGAACAATGATTCAAGCACATACAGGTTCATTTAGCAAAGAATTACAAAAATCAAATAACATATTCTCTTCTTATTACATAAATTAAAATAAAAAAATAACAACTAAATGTTGTACTTTGTAGTGTTTTTTATTTGACAGTCGGTTGTATTTTTTTGTAAAATGGTTTTTATTTTCCACTTTTGAGTGATGGTACCCCACAACTAAGTGACATTATTCCCATAATTAGTGGTTGTACATTTTGCCGTTAAGGAGTTACTTTGTGTAGCTTCGCAGTCCAAGTCCAGACCAGCTCATAGTTAAATATGTACTTTGCTTTGGTACTAGTTATTACTGATTTTAAGGGGAGGAGGTCACTGGTTTATCTTTGAAGTTCACAGTACAGTACAAATGCAATAAAGCTATAACTCAACCCAATGCAAAAAGAATCATCAAGATCGGTTAATAAACAATAAAGTTATCAAATAAGTTAACCTTAAAAACAAGTTAATTCAGGTTGACTTGTTTGCATTTGCGTACTCCCTCACAGCGTACCGGCGTGATGTTATGTTATGAACTGGTATAATCAGACATGCAATTTGAGCAATCCCGGGAGATTTGCTATCATTTATTAAAGAGTTCCGTTGCCTACCTCCAAAATCCTTCATCAGATCTTCACCAAATTGAAATGGGGCCAGTTTGGAAAAATACTCTTCCAAACAAAAAAGAATCATCCAACGCTGTCGACAATTGTCGCAAATATCGCTGAACAAACATTTTTCCTGGGAGCCCAGCATCAGATCATAACTTATACCTTCCACCAGCAGCCCAGCAAGATGCGTTAGAAAGTATATTAAAAACATTGTATGTTCCTTTAAAATTTGAGGGTTGCCCTCGATTTCCTTAAGATCCCATCATCAGATTCTGACTAAAACAATAATCATCAAAATCAATTCATAATTGACGGAATGATCGCATAACAAACACATACAAAAAAAAACGAATTGAGAACCTCCTCCTTTTTGGAAGTCGTTTAAATAGCCAAAAGACGGCTCGAGGCTAAAGCCAAGTGACATTCTGTCAGCAGTAAAGGGTGAAGGCGATTGTCAAAAATGTATGGGATCATCATGTGATCAATCCCTTATATTTTGTAATTCCGACAATCGCCATCGCTAACATTTGTCTAGAGCCTATATAAGTTTTAAATAATAATTTTTTTATTATGAAATCTTAAAGCTTTGGAATCGTGGATATAAAAAGTGTGGCGAGTGCGACATACTCGGAGCGCGAGCGTGGCGCGCGTGGGCGACGACATGTTCAACACATTTGTTCCGATGACGACCGCCGCGATTTTATTATAATTCATTTACCGTGTTTTAAACAGATACAGTATTCGGCGATCGCATTCCCCTCTCAATTGTTAAGATATCAGGCCACATGAGCAGATCGACATTTCAATTCATAAAGATAGTGAAGATTGAGGCTTGGCTATCTAAATATAAAATATTTGTTATCTAAACTACCAAACGCCTAGACATTTATTACCTTGAGATGGTTACAGTTACAATAAAGAGGGTGAAGAAATATGACTGTCTTTAGTGCCAATAAAAAGAGCTTTTCTATAACACTTCAATTTCACTTATGATGATAGAAAATTGCCGAACAGTCTCCGCAATTCATTACAACAACTGCTAACATTTAATCATGGAGTTATACGGCTCCAAACTACCTCCTTTACAACTAGTAAATTAAATCGAAATGGACTTGACTTGAGACACAAAAATTGGTAAAAAACACTGTTGTCTTCGGCTTGCTCACCCACGGGAAATAATTGGCGTATGAAAAAATACAGGAAGTCATTAGTGGCAAAGCGAGCGAGCGGCATCTATTTCACGAGAATGGTCGCTCCAGTACCATGGCCGCGTGTCACACCGGATTCCAAGGTGTCAATAGGATATATAAATCTGAACCAAGCAACAGGCAATTTTTTGTCTAGAAGTTCTTCTGTAACATTCTCAATAATAACTTTTGCAATATCACAAATAGTTTATTTTTATTTTAAAAGTGATGTCGGAATATGCACTTTAAGTAGGTAGAGGTAGTCAAGAAGTACTGACAAAAACAAAACTACTACTACTACTGACACTACCTAAACAAAAGACTGATAAAACCTCTAGAGGGGTTAAAAGCTTTAATTTGAGAGATCACATCAAGCACGGATCTATTCCAGATGAAGAGTTCAATTGTAAGGCTATAGACGTGGCTGATTAAATTTCATTTTCAAATGGGAAATTATTAACCGGGCGAATAAAAAGTTCATTTTAAGCTAGGATATTTTCGATATTTTGCCTAAAATAATATTAAAACAATTCAATTAGGATATAATGCAGTACTCTTGAAATTAAAAAAAAACAAATGTTAATATAATGTAAGCTATAAAATTATAAAAAACACTTAAATAGAAAAAAATCGCTCAACAATTATTAAACTGATCGTATTTATATTTATTTCAGTTAACCAACAATTGTTTAGGTACACAATACATTTACAGTAAATGTATTGGTTATGCCTACATTTATAAGTATAACAATAACTTATAGGCTAACACACATACATTATTTCTGGTTTAACAATAAAACATTATTTATAATAAAATATTTAAAAAAAACATGATCATTAAGATTACGACTAATAATAACAAGTTCATAAAAAAAAAATTCAAACTTGGGAGGTTAATAAATATAATTATGTTACAACAATAAACAGATAAAATATAAAGCTTGAATGCATTAAATTAACAAATAAAAAATCAAAACAATCAATAAATTAAAATAACTAGTAACACAATTTTTTATTTTCAAGTCGCTGTTTTGAATTTTTGTACTAGTCCATTGTTTGTCACCCACTTCGTATTTTAGTCAGGCGTCATATTCAGTATTTTTGACACCTTGAATTTGAATTTATTTTCGCTCGTTTAAATTACGCTTCGGTCTCATAGGAGGCGAACAACATTCGTCACTAATAAGCCTTGTGTCCTCGCAATTTGACATTTCAGACATTTTAATTCACTTTTAATTCGACTTATGAATAGCTCTTTTACGCGGTTTGTACATCATTTTATATTCATTAATATGATACTAATGTGTCTCGTTATATGTGGCCAGTGTAGTGGGACGGCACGGTGGCCGTTAGCGATCTGTGTCACCCATTGTCGACTATTCCTACGATCATTTCGGCAACAAATCTTTTGTTCGCCAGTTGTTATAGTGGCTGTACGGAAAACGGTTACAAGAGTAATTTGTAGCAATAAACGGTATTTAGAGCGTATCTAATTTCGTATTTTAAACATTATCTTTATCAATTTCTCGAATCGTAGATGCAGTAATTCATGTCTTCTGGATTTTTTTTGAGTCTCTGATGTTAATGTATCTTATTATGGGCAATTATTTATGCAAAGATAATAGCTCACAGCAATAATTTTTAATTACACATCGTTAATTTATGTAACACATTCAGAATTTAATGCTTTTGTAAGCTGAGTTTAAATATGATAATGTTATATACAAAGTGGTAGTCGGATAAACGAATACTGAGTTTTGAAATGTGTACTGCGACGGCGACGGCCGAAAGCTTTTTGTGTATAGAGCCTCCTACGAGACAATAATGCGTAGGTGCATGCCCTTAATTACAGAATAGTTTATTATTAAATAATAAAATGTCTAAAACAGGTTCATACTTCTACCTTTTTAGATTAGATTGAGAAATGTTTTAGTGATAGTTTTATAGTCTGTTTATACAACAAATGCGCTATTGCGTCGGGGCTCGGGGTGGAGAGTCGAGAGCCAGCACTGCGTCATAAAGCGAGTCTTCAGAAACGACACCCATAAAACCTTTATGATTAGTCAAACCGCTGGCGAGGACGATTCATTATGGGCCATTATGCGTCGTGTTTATCGACTTACTCTATACAAGCCAATAAAATAACGAACGACCAAGATAAGAGGTGGACAGTCCTCTAATCTCCGGAACAAGGGACACTAATTCGATTGTGGTTTTGGTCGAGCCTTTTTTGGGGTTTACGGCACAAATTGAAGTGTTAAAAAAACTACAAATTGGCTTTTTCGAGGGCCATTCATTAGTTCCACGCTGAATGGCGTTCGTTGTGTCGTTTTCGCTCAATTAGTTAAACGGAAATTCGAGCTTCGGACGCACACGGCGTGCGCCTCCCGTGAAATATTACGACGTTTTAAGTGTGTTGCCATCAGCGTTACGATTATACTGAAATGGAATAAACTATTTGTCGCCTCATAAATGTAAAATTTATATCAGCTGGTTTAGATACCCATAAGCTGAGTGCAGACAATACCTCATTGAATTAAGCATTCTGCTAAAGGTATCTTAATTTACATTTGCATTAGTGTTATTTGGTAATCTATTCATAATAAATGTAGTTAATGTCTTTGATTTCTAGGAAATCTAGAAACAAACAACTGTGTAAGGTATGCAAGTTATGAACTTAAAAAATAGCCTTTATTTAGGAAATAATAAATTTCATCGTGCTCAATGGCTAAGAATGTTATTTAAACATTAATTAGATACTCAAGTTGAGTTAAGAGTTCTGGTTTGGCACGGGCATGTCTGCCAATGCCGTTAATTAAGTAATTCATTGAATAAATTAGTAACTTGTTCCTCACAGTCAATCAGGCTCTATTATCGTATCGGTGATAGATTGCTGACGAAGTTATTCGAAATATTTAACTTTCTATCTACCTACATACATGTATGGAGTGGTTATGAAACTTATTCGCAATAATATGCATAACTAATACTACTTTCACAGTCTCGTTGAATATTTCTAAAAGGTTTGACAGGCAAACATTTGAATATTATAATAGCGACAAATTGGCTTCCTATTCGACGGAGGGTGAAAGCTTTCGCGACCAACTGAATACCTACAGAGTGTGTGCTAAAACACCAATACTAGGTATAGAGATATAGATCAATAAATAAAATGAAGTCCCTTTGCTATGTTGTAAATGTCATACTGAAGTAATAAAAAAAATATAAAATTAAAACACGATTGAGATAAGAGGTGCCCTACGATTTCCGGTGAAGTACAAATTGGAAAGCTCATGACAAAAGAACAGCAAGATCGAGATACATGTCGAATGATCAGTTTTTAGTGAAAGTTCACTCGATGAAAATTAATCTCTCTGTAGTTTTGTTTGCATTTTACTTCTAATCTGTGTTTTAAAAGGTATTTTAAAACTCTTTAATCATAGCATATTTTGTCAAAGTTTCAGCTGCTAGTTTTAAGTTACCTACTAACCTTGTGCAATGTTTTATTAAGAATCTTATCGTTAGTGGAAAAATAAAGGTAATATAATATTTTAACGTCTGCATTCAAATTAAAATTAAAATATTTACAAATAAAAATCAATAAGATTCCATTTGTTACCCGTTTCATTTCATTTAGCCCACGCACCACATCCGCGCAGGTGACCCATACACTTACACATTCTTTTACCTTAAAAACACACACAATAAGTTGATTTTAACACATTTAGCGTATCGTCCGTATAGTTAAAAGCTGTATAATAGCGTTATCTTAGGGCCGGCACTAAATTGGGATGTCTCGGGCGAGCGTGGCGGGACCTTATCAGTTTTGTCGTGTTCATCTTGAGTTGTGTTAGGCTTTACTCGGGATATTTATGTCGCCCCACGTCGGGGTGGCGAGTTCTGCCCGCGAGCCTACACGCGACAATGTCGAAAACTTATTGTTGACGTCGCGCAAGGAATGTAGAATTCTATTCTGTTTTCATACAGAAATTGTATTGATATTTACAAGCGAATGGCGTAGGCTGGAGATTTACCTATATTTTACGCTGATTTTGATGTGTGCACCTAACTTTAGTGCTGTATCAGGTCCTAAGGCATCATTCTGACTAATGATTGAACTAGTGACAACAATACGTCGTAATTTAAACAAAGATGTCGTTTATGCTCGTGGGCGCATTATAAGGTGACAGTAACGGACGGATAACCGTCGGCGTCGATAGCGCGACAACCCTTGCCGGACGCATCGGTTTGATGAAGCGCTTTTTTGATACTCTTTCACATTTTTTTCACCTTATTGTCCGTGGTCCATTGATAAACGGACAGGTATACGTACTCAGACAGGCGCCAACATTCCTCGCTCCGACCTCACACTTACTCGTTGCCTTATAAAAACGGGTACACTTTTTTATATTAGCACTTTTTGGACTTATTTGCCTCCCTTTGTGTTCGTCGCTGTTGTTTGTTTTGGTTATTAGAGCGGCTGTAGGAAGTGGACGCGATAAACCTATTGGGCCTAAGCGTTTTATTGTACCAATTTTGGATATCCGTTTTCATTTCACTTAGAGATATCTATTGAGAGTCCCGATGTCCGTTCGTGGTCGCTTATTTATTCGTGTGAGCCAAATGATATCCATTAACACCTCGCTGTGAACGTAGTTAGGTAATAAATGTATGAGAATGTCATAAAAACCACAGGGTAATGTTGTTAGTTGTCGCGTTCCAAGACGTATATTCATTAGCATAATGTGTTCATATTAAATGTTTTTGCCAGGTGTTAATTATAAAATTAATGGCACAAGCTGAACAGGTTGGTGGGTTTGTCGCTCTGGGCAATAAATTTAGCAAAAACAATGCGGAACTAATCGCATTAGCATTTTATGAATGGGTTGTAGCGTGTGATAAACATTTGAAAGTTGTGATGTCGCCGGCCCTGGCGGCCGCGTGACCGGAGTGTGGTCATCTGATACTGACAGCTAGGGTCACTGACATCCTCGGACTAAGACCTAAATTAATTAGGAAATTACCTATACCTTAAACATAAATTTTACGACTCCGGATATTAAAGTCCCTTGTTTCCCTGACCATCAGACTTAACTTAAAAGAAAGAAATCTTCTTTCTTCATAACGTGAGAAAGATCCATCGCTTTTGATTGATTTAAGTACCTATTGTTAATATTTTAATGTTCACAATTTGTTTTGTTCATTTCATGAGAGTTTCATGCAAAGCTCGATATGTCCGCAATAGATTGCCTAGACTGGCCTAGAGGCTAGATCAACCATCTTATTTAGGTGAAATAAGTTGTATCAACGACACTGCCTCAGGCGACGTGAGTCTCCATAGCAGCCCACGGCCTCAGAATCTCGTGTGATGTCCCCAATTAGGCATAATTAGAGCGGTGGGAGCCGCCCCTGGGTTCTCGAGAAATTAATAAATAGGCCGCAGAGTGCGCAGCGTCACGAGTCCTTTGCAAGCGCCGCCTAATCGCTGCGTTTACGTTCCTAGTGCAATTTTGATTTATTTGCCAAACGGGTCATTTCCGGCACTAAATGACCATTTGGGATTGTTTAGAGTTCATTCATGGGTTTTTATGTTTCGACTAATTTGGAAATGAAATGTGGGCAAGTTATTACGACGGCTTTTTTGTCTTTTTGATAATTTGTTTATGTTTCCAGTTTTATGTGAATGGCAGGTACGTTAATTCATTTCCAAACCTGATTTGATTTCAGTTTTTTAGATTACTACGGTCTCTGTGGGAACTGATGCTGTGGCCTTGCATCTGTCGCTACTCAGATGATTTACTAACACATAGGTAATTTGCAATGTACTCACATAGATAAATAGATACTCTGCCATGAATAATTACCTGTGTAACCACATTTTATAAATTGCAAGCAATCTAATGTTGTTTGTAATGATTTCTCATGATTGCATTGGCCTTAGAATCTATTATTTGTTATTAGGAACGAAGTCAACCACAACTTGTAGAATAACTAAGAAGTAATTTTCCATATCGAAATCATTTTTGATTCGTGATTATGATTACGTGTAAGGTAATACGTCTAGTTGGTACTTATTGTCTTCTGCTTAGCGTAGTTATTATCCTGTTTATATCTAATCTAAAGCTTGGAATGCGTAATGCGGGATTTTCCTATATTTTTATGGAACTAGGATTATTTTAATTTAATTTATTTATTTCTTGTAAATCAATAAAGCAGTTATAGGTAAGCAGTGTATTTTTTTGCATATGAGCATTCCTATGTGGCTATATTAATTATTTATTCCTTTTTAATGACTACATGGAGCTGCCAATGATTTTATTTTGGAATTGCATGATTAACAACTATTTTTCACAAACTTAGAATCCGCGTCAACTTTTGAAACCGGACTTTTGTTTAGTTAGGTTTAAAATCGAATTTCACAGTAAGATGCTGATATAATCTTTGACCGTCAGTTCTGACACCTTACTTCCACACTTTTCTCAAAGCCCGGCTTTGAGAAAAGAATGGAGGCTTAAAAGCATCTATCAAACATAATAATAATCTACTTCATGACATCAGACCGACTGATTATTCTGCAGATGAAGTCCCTACGAAAGCAAATTTTAATCTAAATTCGATTCTCGATTGCTCCAAACCAGTACGGATAGCACATCCCTGAGGGCGCCTGCATATCGATTATATTGACGTTAACTGTTGATATAGGACAATGTGCCTGTTTGATTAGCCTGGCCGAACAAACACGACATTAGTATTGTTTTGCTGACGATCAATCGGTAGGGTCGGTGTATTTGCACGGGATCGCTTCGACGTAACTTTGACACTTGGCCGCAGAATTTAGAGGTTTTGAAGTTTTTATGGATTTAAATGAAATGACAAATATTTTGGAGATAGAGGCAAGTTCTCTTGTATCTCTGGGTTCTGATAATGACTGCCTAGTAGATTTCAGGGGTCATTGATCGAGGTTTTTCGGGAAGAATGTGGGTTGAAAACATTTTAACCTATTCCCCGTTGCTGTGGTCCATTCATGCAATTACAAGTTCGCATACACACCTACAGGGCATTTCGGTTTCTGGCAATGAATATAGGAAGGTTCTCTCTATGCCCTTTTGAGGACAGTTATCTTTTTCGTAGCTGCAGCACCGCTATCCACTCACAACAGAACAAGTACATTGAGAAATACCTTTTAAAAGGACAAGTAAACGTTATACACATCGATTAAATCAATGAAAACCACCACTCAAACGTTGTGTCATCGAAATCCTTGGTACCTATTGAATTATTCTTATCTCCCCACTTACAATACTGCGTGTGATGTCATCAGGCCCGAGCAGGTATCATTAAGTACCTTTAACTTGATCAACTTACTTTTACACTCACTGAAAAAAGCCTTCAGTCTTATGACTACAGAATAAAGTTCAAAATTCAAGTGGAAAGAGTTCAGTAACGCTGAATAAGGTTGTATTTGTTATCTGTATCCTGACTTGTGACACCTCGGCCGGACCGGACGGATGGTAAAGTGTCCGACTGGGGGACTCCAATAACTTTTAATAAAATTACATAATTATTGACATGTTTCATTGTATTTATGAGCTTTCGAAAAGCTTGGAAAATGTAAGTCTCATGTTTATTTTCTCTCTATTGATAAAGTTAAGCAAGTAGGTAGGTACCCTACAGCCTAGTCAAATGGTTTCCAATAGAACTTCAATCAGATACTATTTTTTTAAAAAGATCACACGGTAAATATTTGAAATGTAAATATGAAGTAACTACTACCTAATGTAGGACTTTAATCATCCAAGAGAACATCCAAGTTGGGTGCTTCGCGATCAATCCTTGCAATGAAAAATATGTGTAAAAGGGAATTGCCCGTGGCAATACTGGCTTCACCAAAGAAGTTACTGGTGAATTGCTGATGCTCTCTGGTTACTGAAAAAAACATAGAATGAACATTAAAAGAGAAATCTGTAAGTAGCCCAGTTTGAACAGGGACGTGCGTAAGAGGCGCCAAGCAGATTAGATGCCGCGCTCGCTTCAAATTAATTTGTTTTAAGACTCATAAACAGACTAATTAACCAATTAACATTATATTCAAGTGTGAGTGCGATAATACTTCTCGATGTTACATCCAATGAGTAAACAAATCGGATTTAAATCGGTCCCGAGAGGCATCGATATGCATCAGGTTACGGTACCATTTTATTCACACTAAAGATAGGTCTCTGACGATTAATTTTATTCGAAACCTTATGTTACTTATGTTTATTTAATTGGTGAATGGTGCTTCCTTATTTATGTGAAAGCATTAATTCTTCAATCAACCCGTCGATTAACCTTCGTATAACTATTAATCAATGTACTATTTCAGTCTTATGGCACTAATAACATTAAATATTATTTTCAAGACATTGAAAATCGATATCAATAAAACATTAGTCGAAAGTTTGAATGATATTCACAATATCTAATGATATGTTAACGAAAAATTGATTCAGCTTCCAAAGAATAGCGGACCATAGATCTTAATGGTTGAATACGATCATAAACCTTCAGTTATTAAAGTTTTAATAGTCAAATCCATCATAACAGAACATCAAAAGCCGGAGCAATTTATTCGTTCAATGGTTTCGCTACTCACTTTTTATTAATCCACGGTACATTCCGACGCGTAGGCGAACTCAAAAATTCTCACAGAAACGAACATTTAATAATACGAATGAATATAATGCGATTCAAACGATTTATTTTCCGTGTAAGCACATCACGTACGAACTAAATCATCGGTCAGAGAGCCGAAAAATATACCAGAATCGCTCCTATTAGCTTACGATGGGATCATTCGATACAAATCGTATGAAATCGATTCGTATCGAGACTAAACACTACAATCAGCAGCGACTCGTTGCAGCTGTTAGCTATGCGATCGGCGATCGGCGTCATCCACTAAAATAATATGACACAGCCATTTCTGTATCTCCTTCGTGCACCCAAAAAGGAAAACTATTGATATAGCCATAATTAAGTGTCGTGGTGTAGCGATCGCAGAAAAAATACTTAATCCCCAATTAAATAAGTGATGAAGCCATAATTTTGAGCATTATTGTTGCTATGTGTTTGTTCAGTAATAAGAAAATATGTTTATAACATTAAATGTAGCCCTGACTAAAAATCATGGGTAAATAACACAAGATTAGACTGCTACTATCTAAGTATATTTTAGTAGTTAACTTAACGAAAATAAATAAGGCAGACAAGTGTAATTTCTATAAGTACCGAATCGCCTCAATTCTTGATTAAATCACAACCTATTTATTCCTTTTCAACATTCAATAATACAATTAACTACAAATACTTAAAAATCAGTACAAGGACGTAGCCTTAACATGTTGACGCTACTCAGGGATCAACGGCAGACATTGTAAGTGGTTACCCATGCTTTCAGAGCCTATAATTTGACAATATTTTGTGTCATTTGGCCTTTATTATTACTTACGCCATTACACGACTGTGGATATAACGTTAATACACGAACAGCGCCGTCCGGAGGCCCGATTAAGGGCGCTGTAACCACAGGGTCCCCTAATTCAATATTAAAAGCATCCTCCGACGTGATCGCTAACTAATAATAGTTTAATTTGAAGAAATGTCCCTGAGAAAATGACGGAATGTCAACCTTTTTCTAATGTTTTTTTGAAAGTCAAAATGAAATGGCTTGTTTCGAAATTTTTGATCAGAATTACAGTGTTTACAGGCACGATTTTTTAGTAATAATGTCAGTTCTATTGCAGTTAAATTGGATATTACCGTCGGTTATGATCTATCATTAAGCCTTTAATGTGTTTCAAACATGTGTAATGTGTTCCCTTTTTCGGAAAATAACGAAAAACGAGATCTCTCAGTGAAGCATTTAATTATTTACATTACTCTTCCACATGTCCGTGTGGGGTCCGACTTAGACAATGAAGTGCATGCCTGTAGGTACTAAAAGGCTAATTAATGTGTTGGTCAATTAACTTCTTGGAGATCTTATCCTAAATGCGAACGAAGACAAAAAAAACGTTATGCACACGATCACATTAGGAAGAATGCTCGCAAAATAAAAAAAAAACCATAGAAAAGGAATGTCACATACTCAATATTTAATTTAATTATTTTTTTTGCTGTTTATAATTTTATTTTTATAGTATCAATGCCTATTTGTACTTGAAGCTAATCTCAGTAAGGTAAACTTACATATGCTCCTATTAGTTATATGTACATATGAAAGAATTAGATAAGTACCTAAATGAAAATCAAACACTTGTAAAAAATTAAATTCTTGTTTTGACCCTGTACAAATGAAAAAGTTCAAATTTTCCCAATTAACCATAAACCTAATACTTTGGCGATAAAGTTGATAATCTATTTAAGAAATTTGACAGATTGTTGTAACTTGATGTGCTGGCGTCTATAAGATAATTAAATGCAATTTCCAGCAACACCTCTATCTACAGACAATAAAACTAAACTAAAACAAAACAGAATCGCGATGTCACGTAATAAAATCTAAATTGAGTCGGTCTGCATTCAAGGGTGCGCCGCGCGCCGGGTGCCGGGTAGCTGAATCTAGTTAGGTGTAAATGGAGGCATCGTTTATGTACGGAGCGGCGTAATGCAGTAGGGCGCAGGGCTCCCAACCCATGCATACTAACGCGCTGGATAATAAGTAGACTGATTTCATGTTTACCCCTCATCTCTAGCTGGCCTTCCCCGACGCCGGCGTCAACCGCTCAATATACTGCGAATTTGAATGTAAACGGAAAATTTCGCTTGTGACTGCTTTTGATTGCAGTTGAGTTTGAGTGCATTTGTCGGATTTGGTCTCGTGGAAATTGCGGTTTAATTGGTCAAGTGTATAAAACATTAAAGGAAAAGTCGGTATTAGAGAGTAAAAAGAAAATGATGGTTTTTCCACTAAATATCGAAATGTGAAGTTGAGCATTTTTGCAGTCTCCGTTAATGAGCTTTTTGAAATTTTTCGTTTAATGAGATTTTTGTACGTTAATATTCTTGAAGAAACCAAGCCGAAATCGTTTTTGAAAAGATAAAAAATCCACTTATCATAGTATATGAATAAGGAACATAAGGCTATAACGACCAGCCTTCGATAGTATGTGATGCAGACAAAGTCATTAATGCAAAAAGTGTTACCTCAGAGCCAGGCCATGGGCAGTCATGGTTTATTACGACCTAAATGTAATAATACTGTGCGAGTTAGTGTTATTATACTATATAATAACTATGATAATATGACTAGGAAAATTGTTGCATAGTCTTGTCTTGCTTTGTAAGCAAAAAAAATTGTAACATACGAATTCAGGCGTGATGATGACTTTAACTGTATCATGAAAACCTATTCTGGGGCAATAAAACATTTATAATGGACAAAAAACTATGTACTTTTTTCTGAAATCCATTACGCACTCTTTACGAGTCTCGTAATACTTACACATAAAGTACCCAAATAAATCAATCACGCTATGTCTATCTGGACACTTGAGCGGCTCTACGGCAAAACCTAGTTACCAGCAAGTGGTTATTTAAGAGGGGAAGTAACCAACTGGCGGTAATCACAATAAATACAATTATGCAATGAACACTTTTTAACAATAGAACATAAATCGACGCCAGAACGCGACGCGGATGTACGACATGACACTCTAATGCAGAAATAAATATTGTCATTAAAAAAATAACAAAACGCTTATTACAAACGTGGTTTTTACCGATAAAATGACATTTAATGTCTGTTTGATGCTGAATTAAATTCTTATTGTGGTTGCCAGCCATTATTTTATTAATAGCATTATAAATGGAGGCGAATTGTCATAGAGCGGATAATGAGGAGAGTTTTTGTCATGTGTCCTTTGCCATCACCGGCTATTAAGTGCGACCCTGCGGCTGCGCCCGCGCCGCCGCCGTCGCTCGCTCCCAAGCACGTATCACTTACCACTACGAGACGTTATTTGGGGGATAATGGTCGAAAACAGTCGCATGTAGACGAGGCTTTTTTGCTTTATCAATACTTAGATGTGTTCAAACAGTTTTTATAAAACGGTCACATTTTTCCGTTCTGAGACTCGTAACGTAATGGGAATTCTGTTTTTAAATTGTACGACAAACTGTAATAGTCCAAATGACTTTAGAACACGGCAACCCGCGGCGACGCGCTGGGTGCCCGGCGCACGCGCACCGTTGCGTAAAAAGCACTGCAAACGGCGAGTGGTGCTTAATGCAGATAATGAGACCATCATCGTTTACAGAAGTAAGTTTAATTAACGTAAAAAAGCGCGTTTACTCTAACCGCCGCGTTATCGCGACCATCTCGCCACTTATAATGACTTTTGTTCATTATTTAGTTGCGCGGTACGTGTCTGAGCGGTTTCCGGCGCGCACTGCTTCTAAACACCAATTTTATGCTCATGTGGCTGTTTGATTTCATATGTGCGCTCATTTTAGTTTCAATTTGAGAATCTGTTTAATTAATTTCAGCCATAAAGCATAGTCTGTTAGATAACATCGCTGTGGAAAGTAGGATTTAGGCACGTATAGGTATAATTAGTGTAATTGCTAACTGTTCTCGTAAGTATAGAGCCGAGTAATCTCGGCTTTGTTAGAAATGAGATAAGTATTTCATAAAAATAATGTATTTTTATTTATTTAGATGTAATTCCTAAAAATAGGCATTACGTAGCGATTTTCAGTGCCTTTTCAGTAAAGAGAAACAATGCGGTATAGTTTAGACTTTTTTAGCTGGTTTCCTATTCGTATAAGGAAACATTGTTGTTTTTACCCAATCATTTTAACGTACTCGTGTAAAATACAATTCAGTTTAGAATAAACGTTAAACGTACAAGCCGCGTGTTAAACATTTATTCTAAACTTAATTCAATTTTGTGTTTCAAATATTTACTAAAAGTAGGAAGGTACTTTTACTTTAAGGCACAATTCTAAATACAAAAAGTACTATATAATGTTGTATGTGTATAATTACTACTTAATGTTATTTATTGACGCTAAATAAATATAATGTAGATTACGATTTTTGTATTACGGTTATAGTTACCTATACAAAACACCATATGAGTTAAATCTGTTTATAAAACAATACAAATTCCACTTCTACTAGAAGTACCTACCTAGTTATTCTAAATGTGAACGTTTGTCAAATAATCACACCTCAACGGCTAAACAGATATGGATGAACCTTGGCACATGGATAGCATATATGATACCGTGACTAAATTAGGACACGTATTATCCCACTATTAGGTTCCCTTGGGATGTATTATTTACTGATCAAAACAGACACCACAAAAAATAACAAGACAAATAAAGAAAACCTGTAAAATAATCAAGTGACCTAAGTTTTTCACCATCCATGTACACTAAAGAAGGTACAAAATTAATGGTCGTGCACACATGCCATTACATTTTCACGCTCCGCAGCGTACATTGCTCAACACAAGTTTCGGACTAACGTTCATGGTGATCTCTTACATAACTAGTACACATTATGTGACCGACTGTACATAACGTTACCGCTATTCGTTTTATCATGCGGTCAATTGTTTTTAATGTCTATATTTAGGTTTTATGTGTGTGTTACGGGTCCCTGAAATATGGCCTATTGCCGTAAGCGACGTAACAATATGGTCAGCAGTGGTAGGTATGAGGATGGGGCGCTGACAAGCTGAAATATAGTGTTGCTTTCAGTTCATGCAAAATTGATGAATGAATTGACGTTTCAGATTGTCAATTCTACTAATTTTTAAGCAACGTTCGCATTCGAGTGTCAGTCGCAATCTGTCAAAAATGTATGGAAATCATCATCGAAATTGAGGCTTTTTTGACAGTTGCAACTGAGACGCGAATTCAAGCGGTCTTAAAACATTTGTAGAATTGGCCCTCAGGACTAATTTTCGCTATACTTTATTGAAGACTAGCGGACGTTACGCGGTTTCACCCGCGTAGCTCCCGTTCCCGTAGGAGTACTGGAATAAAGTATAGCCTATGTTACTCGCTGATAATGTAGCTTTCTAATGGTGAAAGAATTTTTGAAATCGGCACAGTTTTTATTTTTTTAAGGATGGGAAATCATCAAATGACTTCTTCCGCTCTGGGTGGAGCGGAAGGGCCTGTCAGACTCTTACTGACTAAAACCCATCCGTGTTCCTTCTAAAGCCCTTTGCGTTCCAGAGCCGCGGTGACTCTTTCGAACAAATTCCGCAACCCTGGCAGGCTCTGGCCCTAGCGGGCCCCGTCCTCTATGCTGACATCTCTTTGAGGCGCGCGTGAAACACAACGCGCCATCGACCCGGGCCTGGTGGTGATCGGACAGCGAGCCATCCAACGCTCGCCGTCCGCAGGCCCGCGCCTACGGTGGCCGGGGATCGCCCTGCGACTCCCGACGCCCGGGGCGTCTTCATCTGTAGCGGCGGTTGGGGCGAAGGCCTTGCCATTCCCTCGCGCGGCCCACCTCCTCCTTCGCTAGCATTACTACTTCGCAGAAGGAGGTGACCGCTCCCCAAGCCTCTTCGCTCCCGACCATGTATTCAACCAGGGCCGGACGCGAGAGGTCACCGCCGCCGATCGCCTCGACGAGGACACGGCGTTGCTCAGCCCAAGCAGGGCAGACCTCCACCGTATGCTCCACCGTATCCTCCGGGCGATCCTCACAGTGCTGACACCCGGGCGTGTCCTCGCGCTTAATCCGAAACAGGTACCTCCCGAAACAGCCGTGTCCGGTCAGTACCTGCGTCAGGCGGAAGGTGAGGACGGGGCCCGATTGAAAATCGGCACAGTAGTTCTTGAGTTTATTCATTACAAACATACACACACAAAATTTTTTCCTCTTTATAATATTAGTGTAGATGTGGGAAGTATGTATGTTTGTTTGGTCTTTATTAGTGTCCAACCGAAAATGGATTTCTAGCCGAAACCGAAACCGAACCTTCGCTTCTGATATCAGTTTCGTCCGAAACAAAACCGAAACTTATACATATAGACATAATATTATTATGGTCATTATTTTGTTTTTTTTTTTTATACAAATGTTCACCGTTGACTTTTCTTAAATAATGTAAAAATAACAAATAAAATTGGAAACAAAAAATAAGATTTAGTTATGTTATTTCAACAATTTACTATGATTAAAATAATCAACGTGTTATTTAAAAAACTTACCTACTGTTGTCAGTAAACTTGTCAAAAATCAATTTTACCTAAACTATATCCTCTTCTAGCCTTAATATTTTAATTATAGTGTTCACAATAGTTTGTTAAATATATATGACATTAAAATAATTTATTCAGATCGTTGTTGTATTTATCAAAAATCTCTAACAAGTCAACTAACTAGCGATCACAGGCAACGAACACACCCCAAATTAGCCAAACGACGACGCATGACATTGAGGAACACTGAGTTTCGGCGGGGCTCAGGTTCGGTCAGGTTTTGGCCGAAACCGAAACTGGCCGAAACCGAAACCGCGGCGAACCTTCGTCGGTCTACAGTCTGTATCTTTAACGTACGATAAAGTATGTTCTGCCTATCTAGGAATTAGAGTACCGAGAATGGCCCGTTTGTAAGAGGAACATGACGAAATGATATTCTAAGTAGCTTCTAATATAAACACAGATGTTATAGATAGGCTAGGAACTGTGCTAGAATAATAATGACAAACTGTTACTATTTGGCCAAAACCTCGAGTCCCATTAGTAGATATAGCTAACACAGAAGACAGGTTTACTTAAGAATAGGAATTCTTAAGTAAACCTGTCTTCTGTGTTAAGGTACATCCAAATTATAAGACGAGCTAAAAAAACCAGTTAAGTGCGAGTCAGACTTGCGCGCAAAGTGTCGAAATCGTATTTTATAAACAAGTTACCTACTTTAAAACCATATATTTCTCAAAGGTTTTCCTGTATACCAGTAAAGAAATATAATCTGCATATTGTTTAGGGTTCCGAACATCCGTCAGAAACGGAACCCTTATAGGATCGCTCAGGTGTCTGTCTGTCCGTCTGTCACAGCCAATTTTCTCCGAGTCTACTGAACTGATTATGTTGAAATTTGGTACACATATGAACTTCTGTGACCCAAATATGGACGCGTTACGTAAATAGATACATTTTGAGTATGGGGGTCACTTTTGGGGACAAATAAAAAAATTACAAAAAAAAAATATTCAAACTGTACTGTGTGACATATCAAATGAAAGGGCTTATTGTTTGGGATTTAAATATATTTTTTTACATAGTTTAAAAAATTACTAAACAGTTTTTTAAGATATTTAAGGAATTAGACGAAAAATTACCATTCCTCTCCCTTATCTCCGAAACCACTGAGCTTAAAACTTTAAAAGAAATGCAGATAATGTTCTTTACCTAAAGATTACAGAAAAACCTAAAAGTATTTTATAGTGTTAAAATAGCATGTAACAAAAATGTAATTCATTCGGAACCCTTTGCCCGCGAGTCCGACTTGCACTTGTCCAGTTTTTTTTATTTTATTTAAGGCGATGAGGAGGAGAAAGGTAAATTTTCAGCGATTTTTATCAAACAACTTCAAAATATTTAAGACTCTCAAAAAATATTTAGGACTCTCACAATAAGCCATTTTATTTGTTACAAGGCACAATTTGAAAAACTTTTTAAGAGTCTTTTTATTTGTTTTTCAAAAGTGATTAATGACAAGAGTTCATATGTATACCAAATTTCAACAAATCGTTCTAATAGATACGGAACAATCTGGCTGTGACAGACAGACAGACTGTGACAGACACACGAGTGATGCTTTTAAGGCTTTCGTTTTTTCATGGACGTTTGGAACCCTAACAAAACATAATTTCGTACTAATTTCATTTAAATATGAAGTTATTTAAAAAAGATTCTATTTATAGGTAAAAGATAAACTTTGTTTTTCGCAGACTTTAATGACGTAGTTAATTAGTTTAAATGCGGAATTACAACCAGTTATTTAGTACACGTGTCCTGATTATATCGCTTAGGTTTGTTATCATACATGTCAAATGTACCTAATGTGTTTTCAAGCACACCTACTAAGTTATCTACTACTAAACATACTTTAAGAGATAGATATTTAGATGGGTATTTTGGTAAGTTACTTGAATCTAAATCTTGGCTTCAAGTCTCGTGTGAATTGGTAAGGAAAGTTCTTCTAGACAAGGATACACCATCGTCGACACGACCTTCGGTTAGTATCACGTCGGATACATACAATGTGTAACTGAATAAACGCATATTCCTCGTAAGGGGTCATTGAACTCATCATTATGAAGAACTTTTACTATGGGACCAACCCCAAAATCGCGAAAATAAAGTCAGCTGTTCAGTACATTTTGTCGAGTTATGCGCACATAAATTTATGGGGGAGTCGATTTTTTTTGCGATTTCAGTGTTGGTCCCATAGTGAAAGTTGTTCATAATAATGAGTGCAATAACCCCTTAAGAGGTATTGAGTTTATTCTGTTACACGTTGTAAAAAATAAAACATCGCTCCATCCGATGTTGTAAGAATTGTAATGATAAACATAAAACAGACAGCATATGTAATATTAACAATATCATAAATAATTCTGTCATATATTCAATTTCTTGAATCGTGACAATAACGCTATTACTCTGTTAATAGATTATTATATGACTGGGCTAAAGGTTTACAGCGTCAAATAAAATAAAAATAAATAAATAAATTAACCGAAATAGACCTATCTATGAAAAGCATAAATTAGTGCCAACAGCTACACGAAGCTGAACATATCATAATGGAAATAACATCGGAGCAATTAAAGGTATAAATGGTTTAAAGGTATAAATGGCACGTAACCTGCATGTGTTTTACAATTGAAATTATGTTTTTCGAATAACGATTGTCTCGCCTGTCTAAGTACTCGAGCAGTTGCACCACACTCCACATGTCCTTTTGTAGAATATTATTTTATTCCCAATTCAACTTAACTGACCGCAACAATAATAGGAAAGATCAAAAAACGGACTCCACATACATTCTTAAACGTACAACAAAAAATAATATGAGCAAGTATCAAACAGTTTTACATTTGGAAGTGAACAGCTATCATTAATGTGGGTTACACAGTCTATTAAACTGTCAGGGAAATAGTCAATAGGTGCGTAAAAAGAAATTAGTGCCGTGGTTACCTAACAGTGCCTTTATAACTAAGTTAGTGCATTTACAAGACGGCGATATTGTCAGCGAATCACTTCTAGACACAACAAAGAATACCTGATTAAGGGTACGCGAGCACGCAAACTGTCTCGCATAGTCGCATGCGCAATACAGCGTCAACTTTTTACTCGTCTCAAGATTGCTTGCACAACGATCAAAACTGTGTGATGCTAGTACACTGTATAACCGTGTTACGTCACCAACCTAATAATGTTGGTGGAACAAAGACGAGCAATTAAATAAGTATTTGTTAAGCTTGCTGAAGTAAAAACTCTAAATTAATGTGCCAAGCTTCCTGATAATGAGTAATTATTGCAATTAGAGTACGGTCAGCGAGTTAGCTGTCAGGTATTTTATTTGTGCTCGCTTGTTTAATTAATTATTATAATATTTAATTAACGCATGTCATGCTGCTGATCTTTGGGCAGGGATCGTTTTAAATGGATAAATTAGTTTATACTAATTTGGTGTTTTTTGTAGAAACGACACTGAGTGAATGAATAAGAGCTGTCCTAATGTCTACTGACTGCTCAATATGTCATGAAGCGTCAGAGATATAGTATTTTCCGTTGAGTTCAATGAGACAGTCACTTAATTAGAAAAAAAAACTGTTCTGAAAACGTAGTCAAGTAGGTACTAATTTCGAATCTCTGCAAACATGTCCAATGAGTTTGCAGTTTTACATGGATTCGGAAATATAAGACTAGTTTTTATTTCATTCAGAACATCATAAAAAAATATTAGATATATGCGTATGCTGCTGCTGACGCTACTGAGTGGAGGAGAGCGGGGTGCGGTGCGCGGGCGCAACCCGCGACATAATTATGTCATTCGATCACAACAATTACGTGGGAATATATTAGATCTCGGCACAATTATTGATTTTGTTAGCTGCGCCCACGGTGATTATAACTTGCATGTGAAATGATAATAATCTGCAAGACAATCCTATGATTACGGATAACTTGCGCTTTTCTTTCAGGCTGATCTATGTGAAAGGAAACATTCATGGAATGTGAAGATTAAACTCCTAACTATTGAAAAGTTGACAGTCCTAAGTGAGGATCTCTTAAAACTGTGGAGATGTAACATTTATAACAATCCTAGAACCCAAAAATCACAAAGCACGTTGATTTTCTAGCCAGGATTCAAGACTAGATTTGTTTTAATCATGGGTGCCGGCAGGGAGATGCAAGAGGATGCGCTTGCTTTCAATAAAATATAGGTACAATAAATTGCAAAAATTAAAAAAAAAATGGACGAGTTCGACACCTAAACTGAAAAGACTGGCCCGTACTAGCAAATTACACAGTTGTGTGGACAAGGAAGACGCAGGCCTTTGTCCAGCAGTGAGACAAAATAGGCTAGATTGACTTTGTTGTGGTCGAACTATTCAGCAAAGCTTGAAACGTCTAGAAGGATGAGCAAGAAGCGATCTCTGGAATTAGAGCAATGTCGTCACCTATCCTAGGTGACGACATTGCAGTATTCTAATACGAAGCTTTTTATATCTATCTAGATAAAAAAATAGCCTTTCTGAATAGCTCGACTGCAAACGAAGTCAACAATCTAAATGTTCGGAATCAACTGGTACCTACATAAGGTAGACTTCGTATTAAAAAAACGAATAAGTGTCGTAGCCACCATAGGTAGGTAATAAGGTACTCTTCATATTATTTGTATGTGGTGTGATCTGTCAAAAATACAACTTTATCAAGCAATGACACATTTTAATCGACAACTTCGTATTCTTAAACATCAACATACTTGAAGTGCCATTGAAAGTCTCGGCTGTGGAATAAAAAGTCGCCACACGGTCTACAAATTGTGTCATTTGTAGACCGTGTGGTTTAGTTAATGAACTACTAGAATAATAATTTCCTTACTTATGAATGAAGTAGAAATTGCCATTATATCAAGAAACCGTGACTGATTGGCTACACGTTTGATAACGTTTCCGGAGCCACATCCGATGACGTACCTAACCTTGTGTATTTTTGGAAGACATCATTAACAAAGAGCACATGAAAGACCAGCCGCACCGGAAAAGTGCAGAAACGTTACAATTGTAATTAAAAGCAACGATTCCTTGGAAATCGATAGCAAAAAAAAAAAAACTGTAACGCGACTCGATACCGAGAACGGAAACGCTCGATAAACGCTCTAGTTTGCCGAGTACGAGCGGCTAATAAATTTATTATCATTTAAAATTATCATATTTGTAATATAAATTGCGAGTAGGAGCCATAAAAGTGGTGTGATTAGAGTTTTTCAGGTGGTGGCGGGCGGCGGGAAGCGTGAAATTACTGCCGACGCATACTCGCCTAGCTGCGCTCGCGTGGTGCTTTGCGATGCCGAGCGACGCTAGGCTATGCCACTGGAGTCAAAATATGTTGATGCTGTAACTGATAAAACTGAAAAAACTGTATTTGTAAAAATCAGTAAGCCCTTGAGTAGTAGAAGTCACTTACATAACGCATCCGACCTCACCCACTTCTACGAAACATTTTGTTCGACACGATGTTGACCATTCACCCCGTGTTGCCATAACCTTAAACTTGAACAAACAACACTCGATTCCATCGCAAACATATCTCATGTACCGCATACCCAACTTCTTGACGTAAAAAAGGCACCAGTGTGAGTGTGCACACACCCGTGTTACTTTCAATAAACGCTTAGAGCATTTGTACTATTAAATAGCCTTACATGCGATTAAAGGTTCACGCGAGCGTGAAATGAAAATTCTAAATGCAGTATACAGATGGAATTCGCTGGAAGTGATTTTTTTACTTCATATAACTCATTTAATGGTTCTCTTGACCCACGTATTGTATTAATGGAAGCGTCAAGTATGAGGGATATTATCGATTGCTTCATTAACCGCTTGTCGTGTACACTTGTGTTATAAATTTTCATCGACGTAAGCTATGATGTGATAGAACAGTTATAGGTACGTTCCTCAGGCGATGTGGATGATCTAGTAGCCGTTACCGTAAGGTTCAAATGTGTTGAATGGCGCTTTTATATGATAATGTAAAGCTTTTTTGTGCACCAGTTAGGAAGAACTCGAGGGGCGCTATGTTTGGTGCTAAGAATGTTAAGCTACCAAAGACTGCAAAAACTTAGTAGAAAAACACACATCAGCACAATTTGATGCCCTTTTATTTATAAGATGTTAATCGAAAATATTGCCAGCACAAGGATTTCAAGATAAACAAAGATTTAAAAGATCTTTCGTACATTGTATTCAGTTTTTTTTTCATACAAACTTTTTTCGACTGCATTTCTAATTTGTTTACTGTGCAGCTACATTGATTCATCGTCGGGCTATCTAACCACAGGCTTTACCCAAGTCTTTCTTCAACTTGCTCAAGTTTTTCCCCTCAATCTTCTTTACCAGAGATTACTGAGTCACCTTACCTTCTTCATGACATAACTACACGTACATATTGTTAAAGATATTGTATTCGTGTGTGTAGTTTTAATTGTGTATATAATCGCTGGCTGCGCCTGAGTCGCTCTACTGTGACCTAACAGTAATTGCAGCACTTTGCCGTTTTTTCCTTCGGCCATTAGTGCTCTTTACGAGTTGCACTGAGCATGCACGAATTGCACGATATAAGCATTAAAATTTATATTAGCGTATTCGTTATTTCGTCTGCTAATGTGGAAAACACATATTCGTTTCCGTGTTGTTATCTAATAGTAAACTATTTGTTAGTTGTGTAAGTGTTTCATGGGTTTGAGTTATTTGTTTAAATAGAACAGAATTTATGACTGCCGTTAGTCTAATAAACGGATCACGTTACGGATGCCTATACGAATAGTTCTTTGAAGTTGTTTTTCTTTGATATGGTGAGAATGTAAGTTCTCTAAATATATTAGATAGGATTTGGGACTTTTTGACTTTTCACATAGACTCATGGTTGAAATATGTAGATACTCTGGGTCTAATCCTCTAGTTGGGCAGTGTGATTATGTTTTTTTCCGTTCGAATGTTCTGAATAGCAGCCCAGTTGGTAGACTCACAGGTTTACATGGAACTTAAAAAAACGGTTGTCTGTAAAGTCGGTTTACGGACGACAACGTCATAACAAAACATTGATGAAATGAGCTTAACGTTACAATGACCGTAACGTTACAATGAGTCATCCTTTTTCGTGCGTGCAGCCGGCGTTAATCGATTTATTAGACGTTGTCAAGTCAAAATAACTGCGAAAAATGTGGGTGTCATGTTGTGTAGGTATTACTTGTTTACAGAAGACGCTAAAAGAAAACTGTTAAAGTTTTCCTAAAAGAGAGTGATGTGATGACGCAGTGGCATCGGCCATCACCGCGACTTGGTTGCGGGTTCGAGTCTAAGCAGGTCATTTACTTTAAATAATTTCTTTTGTTGTCATCTTTTTCAAAATGGAGAAGCAAAACATCGTGAGGAAAGTGGCATGTCCCAGAACCAAAAAATCTAAGTCGTGTGATATCCACCAAACCATACTGCGCCCGTGTTTTGGATTATGGTGCACTTCTCACAGTGAGAAGATCTGTGTCCCAACAACGAAAACGTTGTAGGCTGGATATATGTATGCTTCTGTAAATTGACATTGAAACTTGTAAGGTGTCTTATTGACAGCTCAGATAAACTCATAAAAGAAAATGTATGTCAATTAGGCATTGCGTTATTAAGTTTTTCCGTTTAATTTTCATAGAAGCAGCCCGGCCCGGGTCTGTCTTTGTACGCAGAAGATGGTCGATGGCGATTAGCAAAATGTAAGTGGACTTTGTTCTCTCGGCTTCTTCTAGAAAAAAATACGGATTTCCAGTGTTTCCTAAAGTATTGATAGGTCAGTCAAAAATATTAGTTCTACGATGAAGCAGACAGGGTGGCGGTCCTGCTTTGAAGATTTTTTCAAGAATTATAACAATACTATGTGTAACACGCTATCGAAAGAGTAAAGGGCTTCATTCACATTTGAAAGTCAAAGTTAATTCATTTATTTGAGCTAGACCATTAAAAGGCACTTTTGAACGTCAAATTAACAGTTTGAAAATAAAAGATTATTGTGACTCTAGTTGTCCATTCGCAAAAAGCAGATTCTTATAGAGAAGAACGGACAAGAAACTCCAGAGTTAACATAACTCTTTACAAATATGAGTTTTTCAATATTTTGTAAACATACATTGATCAATTGATTATATTATGTGAGCACAATGCATCCAACATAACACTAAAATACAACACACACTTATACACTTATAGGTACAACAGAGTAATACCAGCAGAGGTAAAATTAAGGTTGCTAGTAAGGGACATGGTACTCACATATTTACAAATTTTGCAACCTTTGATTTATATAATTAACAACAATGGATCTGTGTGTTAAATTACATAAAAAAACAGAAAGTATACCAGTATATATATAGTAAATAAATCAACACATACAAATCAACAAGTTTGACTTTGTCTACTACACCCTAGATTGTCCTATGGAGCAGGACCAGCATGTTTCCAAGTATTCTTAACTTTAATATAATCATCTAATTTGTAATATGCTTGTTTACAAAGAGTGGTTTTAATATAAGTTTTAAATTTTCTTTCATTTAATTTTAATATGTCACAAGGCGTTTGTTGTAACATTTAACGCAGTACCCCAAGAAAGATGTTCGTATTTAGGCTAATCTATAAAATGTTTGATCAAATTTATTTCTATTTCTAGTATTAAAATGATGTCTATCACTAATTTTGCTACAGAGATGTCGATTTGTTCTTACATACATAATATTCTCATAAATTAATTGACAAGAGACCGTCATAATATTAATCTTATTAAAAAGTTTCCTAAGAGAATAGCGGCGACGAAGATTATAAATGGCTCTGAACGCACGCTTTTGCAAAATAAATACAGATTCAATGTCAGCAGCTTGACCCCACAGCAAAATACCGTAAGACATAATGCTGTGAAAGTAACTAAAATAGACCAAGCGCGCGGTTTCTACACCTGTTAACTGTCTTAACTAACTTTTGAATTTGTTTAAACTTTTAGGTTGAAAGTAGGATTAATTTTAATGAAATGATGAATGATCTTAAATAGCTACCTAAAAGGTTAAAAACTACTCTGCAGCAGTTTTGACTAAATTAGAATTTTGCAAACACTTTTCTTTTACTTTTTTGCTTCTTTTAAAAGTTTAAAACCTTTTAACCTTGTAAGTGCAGGTTCATAGATTGTCTCAGAAAAATCGATTTAATAATATGTATAAAATTTTTCTTCATGACTATTCTACAAGTATCTATATTACTAGCCATATTTTCAGGCTTTTGTAGAATAACTGCGCATGTACCAAATAATAAAGTGTAAATCAAACATCAGCCGTTGGTTCTCCTTTTAAACGCCATAACAACGAATACAAAGAATTTAAATTTAATTGAGTCAATTATTGTAGTTTACAGCCGATAAGTCATTGTTGTACGTACTATTAGCTTCCAGGGACATGTGAACTTTACACCATAATAGCTGCTAGCTGGAAAGTGAACACGACTACCTGACTACTATATTTAATGTGATTTAACGAGAACCATTTCTTTCAAGAAATATTGTTCGTTTTTCGTTATAAGAACTGGAATGGAACATGAATTAAAAACGAGAATTTTTGGATAATGAAGTAATTGGTGACCGGATTTCGGTAATTGTGGCCAATATTTCAACGCAATCACAGATGCACTCTTTCTTCCTTCACTCTTATAGTCCGATGGAACCTCAATCCGTCACGACCAGGGAGAGATCAGGTGCAGCAGGAACAGTTGAGCGATCTTTCCGAGGCATACTGTGCCTCGGAAAGACGATTGAGCTGTTCCAATAACGCCATTGCCCATCTAAAACCTCCGAGATGGCATTGAGAAATTCCTGATGGATCTAAACGGATGTATTAATTTTATTTTGTTCGAATTTTCGAATTTTACGGAAAAATCTACTACCTAGATGTTACCTGAATACACTGTTGAAGGTTTTCAGGATTTCAAAACATGTAGACAGTAAATGTACCTAATTGGTGATTCAAAGCAAAGGTTTGAAAAGTAGGTTCTTTGACAGACTGTGAAAAAGTTCAAAATGCTATAATTAATTGACAATAGTTGCTACGTTGTAGTACTTTTAAACTGAAAAAAAAAACAAATATGAAACGTGTGGTGTTTATGGGGAAATCCTACAGATAGAAGTCAAGGAAAAATGTTTTTGGACTTTTTGATGATCTAGCGAACATTCACTGGACCTATTACATAGCTCGATTCCATTCATTGGTAGGTGTTTAACCTGCGTAACATCTTTATCTTCTTGAGTTTTTTTACAATTTTGGTATAGGTACTTAAAATAAAGTACCTATTTATATTCTAGCAGATATCACCAGTACGTCTAAAAGAAAAAAAAATATACAATGCTGAAGTACTCACGACTACATATCTAAGTCAAAGTGGTGGTTACACTGATCAGTGGCGGTTCTACACGCATTACTCATTACTCAAAAGTTTAGTGCTGATTTTTTACCCGTAGTGGCATCACCAACAGTAAAAATTAGGTTTAGCCAACGGCCTTCTTCATTCCCGTGGTCTCCCATCAAGAAGCGGGATAAAAATTAGGCTATGCCTTTCAACTATTCAGATAAAAAAAACAATCACTTCATACACTCGCATCAACACTTAAGAGCGGCTACACATATCTTTTGTTTCTATATTTTATTAACTTTATTTTATTACTTACTCCAATAATTGCTTCTAACCCGTTGTATCTCCGAATAAAAAAAAAAATATTAGGTTATGGACACAAGTTTAAGGGGAACGCCCATTAAATGTCTGATATAGACAGAAAGTCCTAACACATAGTCCTAAATTCTATTAAAAATAAGAAATGTCTGTCGCAGTCAAGTGTATAATCAGCCGGTTTGTAAACGGCCTGAATTACATCCAGCCAATAAGTCTAATACAGCATTTAATGACGGGCTGGCAGATGCTTATGCCGTTCATAGAATAGAGTAACCATGTGACGAAAGTATGTGAAATATTTGAAACGTTCGTTCACAGACTTATCTATGTCGTAGCCATATCGTAGAGCCCTGCAGAGCTCACAAAAAAGTGAGTTCTATTCGCATGCAGCATAGTTCTAGAGTTCCTGATACTTTTCGGAAATAGTTCTGGGGCTCCTATTTCTGTTTGCAGGGTTCAAAATAACCTACCAGGAATGGTATAAGTTTGCCAGCTTCGCTCGCTCACTCCAGCTCCCACATCCTATTCGAACCTAAACTATCCGTGTCGGGGTGCCCCAAATCCACTGAGCCCTTAATTCCCAAATAACTAGGCTAGGCAAGTCATTAAACGGTATTGAACCAAGTCATTTGCCTAGCTATTAAATTTAATGCCGGGATGTCAATTAGGTCGCTGAGTTATCGGCGCTGTTCAATGAAATGGCTAGGCCGCTAATTAAACGTCTGATTAAGTTAAATTTATTACACGGCTGCGACATGTCTAACAATGTAATATTCGAATTGGATTCACAAGGGTGTAAAATATAACGATTTATAATAACATTTAAGTTGATATCCGTCAAATTCATTCATATTATTTGACATGATTAGGTGACATTCAGCCAAACAGGAAAGTCAAATAATTCTTAAACACTGTTTTATAGAATTAGTGCACATTTATCATTAATTTAATATAATTCGACCAATATGTATTGTAAAAGTAATAAAAAATAGGCATTTCAATATTATTAAAATCAAATAATTTTCAAAATAAGAAACATAATTATCGTAGGCTGTATGAATTACACGTCCTTTGCCTTACCTACTAACAGTTTGACATTGCCACATTTCGTTTTGCGTTGTGTTGCATACTAATTCCTAACATGTATATTAACATAATTTTACAAAAAAATATTGAAACAAGCTTCTACCTAGTGTTTGGGTGTGGAAAATTATTATTGAAATTGTAAGAGGTTTCCCACGACCGGAAGTAGGTACAACCTGACTTATATTTCATTTTGGTTCATTTCAGGCATTTCTTTAGTTTGGGTGCCGTAAGTCAAAATCTGTGATATATACAATTTTTAAAACAAAAATATACTTTTTTAAATATTCATGTGAAATTGTGGGATACCTGTTTTTTGTATTGCGCATTTACAAAAAAAAAATGGAAAATTTTTCGCTCTAACTTAATCGGTGCTAATCGTGCTTCAAGAATTACTTCTACAAACGAAAATTTAACCCCTTATAATATCAGTTTCGAGTGATAGAGCTAATTGGTACTAAGAATCCTAGAAACTCCAATTAGAAAAATAATTCTCATAGATATGGTCGCTGCCTTCCTAATCAGATTGGGGGCACCGATGAGCTAAAATGCAACTATGGGGTGTTCTATGTTGTTGGTTTGCTATACGCTATACTATACTACTACTACTACTACTATAGATACTAAATAAATAACGATGCCTTATCTCTTGTTCTGCTCTTTACGCAAGTCATCTGCACCATACCAAACAAGAAGATCTTATAATCTGGGCAGTTAGTTTTGGAACGACTCTTGTTGAAGCCAGCTCAGACAACAGTCTACAAAAAGAAGGAGACATATGTATATATTTCTGCCAGGGTTGCGGAATTTGTTCGAAAGAGTCACCGCGGCCCTGGAACGCAAAGGGCTTTAGAACGAACACGGATGGGTTTTAGTCAGTAAGAGTCTGACACGCCCTTCCGCTCCACCCAGAGCGGAAGAAGTCATTTGATGATTTCCCATCCTTAAAAAAAAATGTATATACTTATCTACCAATTAATTATATAACTAACAGACTGGGATATTCGCAATTTCTGCAATTATGTGAAACTATATTTTGGATACTCAACTGAGATATTCACAATTTCAGCAATAATGTGCAACTATATTTTGTATACTCACTATGCTTAACACACTGAGCCTATATTCAATGTTCCCCACTGCTAAGGCTCAGTCCTCCTCTCTGTTACGGAATTGTTCGAAAGAGTTACTGCGGTCCTGTAACGCAAAGGCCATTGTAAGGCAACTCGGGTGAGTTTTAGGTCGCTATCCCACTGGCATTTTACGAGCGTTGGCGTTTCTCCGACGTCGCGAGCTTTTGGTAGCAGACGTTAACGTCGCGTCAACACGACGTTAACGTTGCGTTTTGCGTTTGGAAACAGTTTCAGAAACGCCAACGCTAGTAAACCGCCAGTGGGGTGGCGGTCTATGTCAGATAGAGATGTGGAATGTTTGGTATAATAACATATGTAAGTATAATATCACTTGAAATAACGTTCACATTATATAATTTTCATAAACTATAAAAACACATAGGTATCGTAATTTCATGCTATCTAATGTTATATTTCATATAAACTTTATTTGCTCTAATAACATATAGTATAACATTAATTTCATATAATTTTCAATTTATATAGTATGCTTTTTTTATGTAACGTTCATTTGATCTAATTTTCATATTAACTATTTTTCTAAGGTTTTGTATTGTAACCTAACCTCAAAACACTAAAGTTGCTTCTGCATCGTCTCCGGCGCTGCGGGAAGTGCAACCCCTTTGCCGTAGCGGCTGAGCCGTCGCGTAGGCCCGTAGCGGCTGAGGCTGGTAGCCGAAGTTGCGGAGGTGAGAGAAAACACAGGGAGAGAGAAAACAGCGGGCGGGAGTTGCTATCCCTTCGCGCCTCCGGTTTTTATATATACTCTAGGCGAGTCAAAAGACTACGTGCCGATTCGGTTTTGGAACAAAAGGAAGAACACACAAATAAAATTATATTAACCGTAACTTATAGATTTTGAATATAGTGAGCGAATATTATACTAATTGAATATTATTTCAATTGTGCATTATATAAAATGTTCATTCAAATAATAGGGCAAGTCAAGTCTTTCGATGATATCACATCCAAAAGAGAAAAGCCTCCTCTCTGTGAGAGATGTTGTAGGTACAGTAATCCTCCATACAGGATCACAAGAGTTAAAACCATCGCAGATCACCAGAAAAAAAGTGCGCATACCTTTGAAGTTGCATGCAAGAAGACTATTGTTGTCAAATGAGGAAGATCTTTATTCAGGACTTTTCCTACAGTGGGGTATCAATTTGGTCCGAGGGGATTACAAAAACTGACTTTCCTTAGAAAATCCTTAGCCTATCATTATAATTAGAGATTTGCTAATCTTTTTAAAGGACCGAAATGTTAACGTATACGTAAACCAGCAGGTTTTGCTTATAAATACTAAAAATTGGTATGAATCCCTTTGAATGTAGATTAAGTTACATTTTTTTTTACAGTCAAATCGTGAAAGTTAAGACAGATCGTGAACATTAAGACAAGTCGTGAAAGAAATAGAGTAAGTTTCTAAATATTTTTATTTGACTAAAAATTTACACAGATAGGTAATTTAGATTTTTAGTACCATATTTTTTTGTGTATTCTTATATTATAATCCAGCTACAAAGGTAAAGCTGACATGTGACCGCAACACAGGAAAACGAAGCCAGTTGATATTTACAAATACCTATTGAAATGTTTAAATTGTTTATTAATAAAAAATAACAATAATAAATATATATTCGTCTTTTAAAACGTAACGTTTACTGTAAATGGGTTTATTAAGTGTAACAGGTAAATAAAATGCCAGAACAGTGTGAGATATGACATCATTGAGATAGTTTAAATTAGTTTTGCACTCTGCTAATAGTAGGTACATGCCCCTTATTATGTTTGGAAGATTTATGAACAATTTCAGTATAGTATTCTTAAAACCCATTTTTTTCATGGATTTATTTTTGTTGTGAAACGGGCGTAACATATGTTACGGTATTGTTAGGGTCTTAATTCTAATTAGCGACTTTCTCAGTAATGTTTCTTAACAATTGCTCTTTCTACAATGGATACCTACCCTCTTTAGAAGTATAATGATAACTGACAAGCTGCTACTTAACCTCCTAGATGCCCAGCAAAACCTTTGGCTTGATTAAATCGTTCATTCAAACGGATAGTTAAATATATATTTAGACACTTGTAGCCGCCCACCTACTGTAGCTATGGTATGGGTATTTCATACATTGCAAATGCAAAAATTGTCATTTCCTTGATGCACAAATATTTTTATCAAAAAGTATTTTTAAAACAAGAGATAAATAACTAACTAGTCTGTATCATAAATATAAGTTATTCATGTTCGGGCACAAAGCTGTGGTGGCTGACACGCTAGCCTCAATTTGGCGGGCGTGAACCAATTACTAGAGTATAGTGTCGCCAACTTTCAGTAAAACGCCGTCATAAAGTGCGATATCCCGCTGCGAGAACGCTTTATTTTCCTATAAAAGCGTTTTATCCACGTATAAAAGCTTAAATCCGCGCGGAGCTTTCTCCCGGCGGCGAGTTGGTAAAAAGAGCATTAAGTTGGAGCGGCAACATGGCCGGGGCACGCCCCGCGGCGCCGCGCGCCGGTTGGCTGGCGGCGCGCCTCCCGCCGGGCCCGCCCCCAGCGCCGGCCGCGCCAGTCGAGCCCTGCCGCGCCGCGCCCGCGCATGTCACACGCGAGCCGCCACGCGCGACACACGGAGCGTTCGTACGTAGCAGTCTGCGCGACACGATTCGCACTAAACTTTATTTCGTGAGAACTATAAGTGTGTAAACTTTAATGCGGTGTGCCTGATAACAATTATCTGGAGTTTCACTTTTAATAAATAAAAATAGACGTTGCGAACATTCGGAAGTAAAAGTGAAAAATAAACTTATCTCGATCGGAATTTCGGGAGCGCGTGACTTTTGGAAAAAGGAGGACTAATCGTTGGTGTGCCGGCAATGCGAGTTCGGAAACACTGTTGATCAAGTGCCGCTACAGTTGCATATTCTGTTGGTATTATTTTGGACTGTGATGGTACGGTGAGTGGCGAGCTGGGGGCGATCGAGCTGTGCGTGGGGCGGGGGTGGCCCGCGCTGGATGCGCTAGGGGCGGCTCCGGGCGGCGGCGGCGGCCCCGCCGGCGGCGCGCTGGCGATGACGGTGCAGCGCGACGAGCGCGAGCGCGCGCCGCGCACCCGTTTCATGATCACGGACATCCTGGACGCGCCCCCCCGGGACCTCAGCGCGCACCGGGACTCCGACTCCGACAGATCCGCCACTGACTCTCCAGGTTTGTTGCTCGCTTGTTTATTTGTATGTGCGGCTGAAGCCGGTTATTTACTCTTGAGAAAAGGAAAGATAGGCAAACACAAGTGTTCACCTACTTATTTCAGTTATTATGAAGGACGTGTTTAGGACTTCAAAGTTATGCTAATATTTCGATAAGGTTGATATTTTTACATTTTATGGAAAAATATATCGTGCAAACTTAGTCTTTAAGTTAAGTGCTTAATTAAGAAAAGAAAATCTGATTAAACAGTTTAGGTAGGTACTATATAAAGTCATTGTGGCCGAGGGTTTTTGGTCACAGCATTTGTTTAATCGTAGGCTATAATAGCACCATGAAAATAACAGCTATGACTGGTGGTGGTATTGTTCAACAATTGATTACATTTAGGTCTGTTACGTTAACCTGACTAACCTAGGTTAAACTACTTAAATCTATCTTAGTTATGTATTTATTCGCTAAGTGAACAATGTATGTTGTTTTAGAATAAATAAAGAATCTTAAAACCCAAATCCACAGTCATGTATATAAAATTAATGACATGTCGTGTCAAAATATGTAACAACAAAAAACATGGAAATAGATAGGTAAATATGAAACATTTTAAACTAGTTTTATTGTTTTAAATTTATAAACATTCTAATAAGAATAAGACAACAGGGACCTATTTATGTATTAACATCAGATTTTTCCAGTGATAAGTTTTATGAATAACATTGGAACGGGTCACACACCCATTAACTATCATAAATCTATCTTGTTATAAGAAGTAGAGTGGAATATATGCAGAAAATACCTAATAACACGAAAACTGATATTTTTTTAAATTTGTGTATCAAAAATAAACAAATAAAACAACACGTAAGTAAAACTAACAAACAAAAACAACAAGAAAACTAAAACCAAATCTTAAAAATAACAAACAAAGATCAATCTCAAGGGTTGCTACGAAAAAGCAAAAAATCGCCTACAGGAGCGCTACGACGTAGCACTTAAGATTTAAGAAAAGACATCAACGCGACAATGCACTCATTACGCCTTATCTTTCCCGGAGACGATGCTAAACGTTTTCCTGCAGGCTCATAATACTAGCACAGTGTGCGTTTCTCATTATGAAACCAGCAACCCGGTGAGCACGGTATTATAATTTGATCTACTTCGATTGCTGGGAACCGCGATAAAGTGCCGCGCACAGTCACGCGACGACTCAGGGTGTCTATTAGGAGACTTTACTCCGAAACGATTGTGATAAACACGTTAACTTATGTAATGTGTTTACGTGTTAAGTGTACTTCAAGTGACTGGCGGTGGTATGTTTATTAGTTGTTATGAGGGAGTTAAGTTAATAAAAAAAACATATGCGACAAAAGAAAATCTAAGTCTTAAACTCGAAATTCTTATTGCAATTCTTTAACTTTTTTTTTCATTTGTTAGTTATTGCGATATAAGGTAGTTTTTTTACTTTTTGTATTTATAACATAGGTTTGCTATATAAGATGATACGCATCATTTTGTTCTAAGTTACTAAATTACTTGAACCCTTTGGTTGCGGGCAATGAGGCAAAGAATTTAAATCAATTCTTAGTACAGAACTGTCAGTGGAACAGCCTACCTGGCACTGTCGAACCTAGTTATTAGCTATACGCAAAGTTGCCTAAAGTTAAAACCTGCAGCTACACTTCCTACATCCTACTTGCTTTAGTTATATTATAAACTAGCTTTTGCCCGCGACTCCGTCCGCGTGGAATAGTCACTTTGGGCAGCCATTTTTATTTTTAAGATAAAAAATCAAAAACGCTTGTTTATTTATGTTTTATAAATTTTGTATTTATAAAAAAATTATAAACAAGCAGTTTTTTCGGTTCATGTTTTTATCTTCAATAATGACGGTCTCCCATACAAACTTCCATCCCCAGCTTCAAGCCCTTTTCTCACGACATAAGGTAGCCCATGTCCTTTTCAAAGGTCTAATCTATCTCTGTACCAAATTTTATCAAAATCGTTTCAGCGGTTTAGGTGTGAAAGCGTAACAGACAGACAGACAGAAAGAGTTGCTTTCGCATTTATAATATTAGTATAGGATGGATGGATGGAGATTTGTTACTTTTTCTCAAAAAAACTTCTAGACAGATTGGGATTGGTATACATTTAGTTTGTAACCACATCATTTTTATTTCGGAAATCCTTTCGAGATGATTTCCAACTTCCACGTTGGCGGAACCGCGCTCGGCAACAAATACCTTTTATAAATGTGTAGTAAATTCGATACTAGGAATTTAGGGACAGAGATTTCAACTCTGTTTAGTTTAACTAATCTTGGATCAAAGCACTGATTCGATGATGAAAATAATGTCATATTTTTATCATGGAAAATGCACTGTTCTCTAACTTCTGAGCGAGGACGCTGGAAAATGCTGGTCCAAAAATAAAATCGAGTAGGTAGGCTATCTAGGTGGGTGGCTCGCCGTCCGATCAGAACCTGGGAGGGCTACTCTCTTATCCCTAAATCCATAGTTTCGGGCTTAGTTGCGGGCGTATTCTACTACGTATCACCTACGGACTTACGATTAGTTCCGAACCCCAACTAAGAATGAATGAAAACATGATTTCACAGTAACTGTCAAATCGTGTTGTCATTAATTCTTAGTGGTTAGGTGATACGGACTAGAATACGCCCGCAACTAAGCCCGAAACTACGGACTTCGGGCTTAGAGAGTAGCCCCCCAGGTAAAGGTCGACGACGCGTTGTGTTCCACGCGTGCCTTATAGATATGTCAGCATAGAAGACAGGGTCTGCTTGAGCCAGAGCCTGCCAGGGTTGCGAAAGAGACCGCGGCCCTGGAACGCAAAGAGTATTAGGAGAAGCACGGATGGGTTTTAATGGGTCAGTAAGAGTCTGACAGATGATGATTTTTGATTGATGATTCCCCATCATTAAAAAGAGGCTTTCTAGGTGTTTTATCAGCATCGTCAAAATTCTTGGTTGTACTTATGTATGAGTTCTTAGTAAAGTAAGAAGTATCAGAAGTAATGCGATATCACAAGTTGCATTTTGAATTTAATAATTGCAAAGGTAGATGATCCTATTTTATTATTCTTTCGTTTCGTCAAAAGTCAAATCGGCATTGTATGCGTTTCGTAATAAACTTTGGAGGATAACTTCCTTAAATCAAATCGTTGTTGCAGGCCTATTTTCCGTTTCTTCAATATTTTATGACATTTTTTAGTTACAAGTAGGTGAAGCTATTGTTCTAAAGCTGATGAAGATTTTGGAAGACAGTCGTATGCAATCGCGACACTACAAAATGCCCAAAATATCACACATTATAGTCTATATAACACATCAAAGTTTTGTATCACTCTTATTTTGAATTAACTAGATTAAACACCTTATTTTGTCCCACCCACATTTCTATTGTCTCACCCACATATCTATTGTCTCTTCTATTTTAAGTAAGTTAAACTGAACACTCTATTTCCAAAGAATTGTGGCCAACATCTTAATTTTCTATAAAGATATGCGTAGAATTGCTAAATTAGTTTGCTTTAGTTTTAAGTTCAATATTTTAGGTATAGGTTACCTTTTAGCCCACCACAATATCTTCCCCTCCAAAAAAAAGCAATAGCTAGGAGTTATCTTAAGTTCTTAATTAAAGTCGACTTTACAAATTGTTATTTTATTAAAACAAACTTAATCCGATTGAAATAATGTCTTTACGATGTTATTTTTCGACCTTGTTAGGGTCAAACGTCACGCAGGTGCATATGAGATATCCCTGGACCCCCCCGGGTCTGGTGTGGTGCGGGGCGGGGGATGCAATCCGATCCGGAGGCTTTTGTCACAACCGACCTCTTCCGATGCCGGCCGACCGACCGAGCGGCACTAATGCTGTGTGACTCCCAATTTTATTGTTTTGATTGAACTTTGAATATCGAAGATTTGGATTTATATCCTTTTTTAAAAAGGAAGATCTTCGAATAACTTGATACAAAACTTTGAATAGTACTTGTAAATTCTATTATATACCTACTAATTATTTAACAGTCCCTTAAACTAATGGCGCCCGTCGTAGGCTAAATGGTACAAATAAAAGAGTCAGTCGGTTTGAAAACCTCAGAATGCGGAAGTTAGGTAAAGTTGGCAATTAATTTTACTAAACAAAAGACATTCTCACTATCTGAACTCACAACGATTAAATACAGAATTTAGGACGTAGGCAAAAAAGGAAGACAATAAATGAAAAACCATATACACGGCTGGCATCAAATAGACCAATTCACACAGTTCAAACTAAAGTCACATTTGTAGAAGAAAAACTAGTTTTATTTTATTATATTAAAAAAAAACAATGACCCAGCGCTAAGTGTATCTAAACTTAATAAATATTACGGAAACTTTAATGTGTGTATACCTAATTAGAACTTAAACTATTCAAAGTTTTTACGACTAAACGAAGGCTTATTAGCAAACATTATTTAATTAAGTGTTCTTAAAAGTTATTACTACATAATTAATTATTATATTTTTTCAAATAATAATGACATGCGAAAAAATTGCGCTCCGTAACGCGGAACCAAAGCTATGTCTATAATTCTCATTATTTGTTCCTAGATAATTATTTGCTAGTCTAAACTAAGTATTAATTGATAAATGCAGTATATTACAGTACGGAACCAATTAAGTGTCATTATTAGTTCAGTTATATGATTGAATCTTTATGGAATCTGTGTCTTATGGAACAATTCACTTCACAAAAGCTCAAATGTACAATTGAAAGCTAGACCTACACATTTCACACGTGATGACTGTCTTTTATTTGATTAAAATGTTCCCAAAAATAGAGTTTGAAATTCGAATAAAAAAGAAAGATTTGATTCGTTCTCTTTTCAAACGCCACAAATATTTTGGCAATTTATGTATTATTATTGTTTATTCAATCTATTTACACAATGCAAGGCGGCTGTAACACGTTTTACAATAGAACAACTTTATTAAAAACGTTTCGATCACAAAGCTTTTAAGTATAACATTGGAAAGTTACATTCAATAAACTAGTGGGCACTTAAGGCGGCGTATTAAGGGCACTGCATACGATTATTATAATTTATTAATTTAAAGCTCCGACCGTGTAATCCCAGCTTCATTATAATTCCTCATTAATGTTTAATACGGCTCGGCTGCAAACTAATTAATGTACACTAAGACAAATGCTTGTTATCAAGATTTTATATTTACAACACGCGCTATTTGCATAAAATTTTTTAAATTGCCATAAATTTAAATTAATACGATCCTATTTTATCATCCGAACAGCTAATAAAATCAACTCTTCTTTATCGTTTATGTCTCCAACAACATTTCCATTAGATACCACTAATATCCCAATCTACCAAACCATTTTTAATCACAAACGAGCTGTTCGAAAGTTCAATATAAATAAATTAATAAAACAACACATATAAGACTAAGTAATGTTTGAGTTTAGATCGCATTATCCCATCGACGATTTAATAGTCAAGCGGCTAAAGTCGAAGCGTTAAATAAATTAAATAATAAAATGTATAATGGGTTGCGATAAATACAACCCGTTCCTAACACTCGGCTTCGAGATAAGTAAGCCCTTATAAAACGGACCAAATTAATCCTGGCTCAAAGGACTCTCGGTGTCAGACGGGGGAAAAAGAAAAAAACTGACGTCATAATCAGCTTTTGTCAAATGTCAAGCTACGTTCGCTTTTTAAATTTTAAAATAGCTCACCGAAATCCAACTGATCTGTATAAGCTCGGTACAATCGAGTACAACTATATTTTGTGTACCTACATTTATTTTCGTGTGTCCATCAACTTATTTTGTACGTAGGCCACGTCAAGACACCCCATGCTTATTATATTTCTTAACTTATACGTTATCTCACGAATTTACCTCCCAATTACTGTATTTAACATCCGTTGGAGGCAATTAAACGTTTCATGCAACTGTAAATACAAAACCTCTGGCATCGTAATTTGAAAAAAACCCACTTACCGAGAACGTGAAAAAAACACAACGTTTACAGCAATTAGTGACCATACAAGCCAAGACGATTTAACTAAGTAATTAATCTATGAGTAATGACAGGGTACTCAGTCGCACGATCAAATTGAATGTTTGGTTTCTACGAATTGAGAAAAAAAACTGCAATGAAATAAACATATTACGACGCATATTCGAATTTTACTGCAGAAATATCGTGTTTTCCTTGACATTACTAAATGAGTATCTTATCTGAACTGAGTGAGCAAAGCGATTAGTTTTCATTGCAAAACTTATTTATTATCAGTAATCACGTGAACTGAACACTGCATAATATCTTGCAAAGGTTTATTTTGTGCCATTAGTCATTGTGAAATATATTTTCGCGCATATCAAATAGCAAGGTGTTTTATGTTTAACAGGTGTTTATTTCCCACCCAGTTTCCTTAGTCACGATTACATTACTACAATTTAATTTATTGTCAAAAGCTATTTGTCGTTGGCAGTACTTATAGTGCGCAATCGATGCCACCGTCTCGTCACTCACTCCAAACGTCAGGCAAGCCTCACCTCGAGTCCGCACCATCGCATCACTAAGCTGCTTAGCATACCTTCCATGAAATTATCATCAAGCTAATATTATTCTTATTTACCAAACAATAACGTCTAAAGTAACTTAAAGATTGGAGTATAACGTGACTTTTGGCATCGCGATAAGGATGAGAGGAAGGTGACGATTCTTTCATCACTGCGAGTTGATAACATCAAAAGTTTTTATTGTGACAATAAATAGATTATCATTGATATAAATAGGGTCAGTTTGAGTTCTCTCACAATACGGCTGCGATTGGCTTTGTGTCACATTTGACAGGCGATGCGAGCTGTGAAATTGGGTTCGATTTAAAATATAAAGGTTCGTCTCAAGACTTTGTGAACGCTTTTTTCCAGAGGGGATTATTTAAAGTTTGTTTAGTTGTAGTAGTGTTACAACTGTCAACCACATGCTTTGATAACTTTAATGAGAAATTGAATCTGATTTTCATATATTTGTATTTAATTTTTAAATTGATTGTTTGTTATTTTAATAAAAGCATGACAGGAATAAGAACGTCTATTTAGTTCATCTTCTTAGACGTGAGTGTAGACTGCCCGCAGATGAACAAGCTCAACGAAGTGTTAAGTAGTAGAAATTATACCGAGATAATCTTAAACAGACAGTGACTAATATTTATTTTTCTAGATCTTAAGATTCCGCTATAATTTACAACAGTAGGTACTCCACTCGGACTTTATATGCGAATTCTGAAATTAGATACATTTTACAACGTAAAGTTTTTAATGGATTAGTTTACTTAGCAAGCAACTGTAAGCGCTAAGGCAATATAATGTTTAGTAAACTATCTATCTACATATATAAATAAATATGGGTGTTATATAACATAACTACTTCAATTTTAATATAAATTAGACACTTACCGCGCGTTCTTATACACCAATAAATTAAATGGTGTGAGACCGTTTATAAATAGAGCCTTAGTAAATTATATCAATATTAACAGTTCAAAGAAGTTTTTTGTAATAATAACTAAGTATTTTGGTTTTTCCTACTAATAACGCAACACTCGGAAACATAATTTTCCGAGAATCTAAAGGAGTCAATAACAATCATTCATTCTAATGGATAGTATGAATTAATGTTATTGACTCCTTTACTAATATTATAAATGTGAAAGTAACTCTGTCGGTCAGTCTGTCAGTCTATTTGACACCTCTTCACGCCTAAACGGCTGAACAGATTTGGATGAACCTTGGCACACACGTAGACCATGTCCTGGAATAGGACATAGCAATTTTAATCCCGGAAGTTTCTTCCCGGTGTAGATACCTATATGTAAATCCGAGACTCCACCAAGTTTTCATCCATATTTAACAATTACTAAAAACTATTTCTAAATAGATCAAAAGCATGATCAGTACCTACGTCAAACCATCTTAGATCTCTGGAAACAAAAGATATAGAGCAAGAACGACGTAAGACGTAAGACGTATTTACGATTGCTTATCGAACCTTATCTCATAGGTACTTACGTAGATATTAGCGTGGCCCATGTACACGTAACTTGTGTGAACACACCGTGTAATGGCCTCTCAGAGTCCACTTGAACGGTAGCTAGAAAAGCTATCGGAAAATGCATAATTTTTCATTCGATTTCACATCGACAGGCCCGAATATGTCGCGAAACGATATAGCTTTGATACGTCGTTATTTTGTATTCGATACATTTGATATCGATATTTTTTATGATGACGTTACGTCCCTTTTTGAGGTTTAGTTCGATGTTTAATCATGCAGAGTTGATGTGAAGTTGGATGTTTTGATGTCCAGTTATGTTCATAAACTGAATGAATTGTAACTACGAGTAATTTTAGCTCTTAACAGGTACGAAATTAGATGTGAAATGGCTTAACAAATATTTATTTTTCTATTCTTAGGTGCTACATCAAAATCCATAATTTTCACGCTTTTGCATTCAATTATGTTTGGTCATAAAAGTAGGTGAAATAATGACATTTCCGGATTCAATTGGACTAGGCAGTCTTAATACCTTTCTTTAGCAGGGAAAATATATTAAAATGCATGTTGTAAGCGAACAATTACATTAATCACAATTGCACGTAATTGGTGCTAGCGCAAAATCACCGCATTGTTAAGCAGCATGTATTGACTTACGTGAACGATTAAATTAACGTACCTTACAGTTAACTGTTAAGTTTGTTCGTAGTTAACGTTCCTACCTCGTTTTTCTAGCAATATCATCATTGTATGGTATTATATCTTTATCTATGGGTATTTCTATTCCACTTGCCTTTCCGAATTAAGTTTCGTATCCATGTTACTTGGCAGTTTGTCGGCAGGTCAAGTTAACATAAATACGGACTCTTGTTTTTCTCCCTTGTAATCGGTACCCGCCATTTCCATTCATCTACCTATATCGGCAATATAAGCACGATGTTAACTTCTAAATCACAAGTACTAAAATGATCAATTTATCAAACAATCCATTATTTCGTATGTCTCAATCTATCTGAAAATTCGTCAGTTTTCTTCGACTTGTGTGATGCTGTCAAATGCTTTCCGATTCCTACAATAACCCTCGATTTTCCGTCAAAAATCTTTAGAAAGGAACCAGTCAGACTCTGGAGTTATCTACCTTACAAACGTTTTATACTGGTTCCATTAAATGATTTACACAGAAACATTACTTTCAACATGTTAATGGTTCTACGAGGCACTTAAACTAGTAACTGGATAATATTGTTCAACTGCATTGAAGGAGGAAATCGCTGTAAATTTAATTTATTGAAAAAGTAAACTTTTGTTGTGGTAGAGGTAGAATCGTCCAAATAAATAAAGACTTAGGTACAATCAATCGATCGAGCTCTTTCCCAACATTTGGTCGACCTTCCGTCCAACCATGCAGCGTAGTACCAGTATTGTACATCGAGCTACCGCACATCCAATCTGACGACACGGTTGGAGCGATTGGCTGCTGGCTGCGGTATCGCACGGGCGGGAATCGAACCCGCGACAATACAAAATATTAACAAAACAAAACAAACAGCAAACAAAACACAACAACAGTAACAAAATATTTGTATGGCCTACAGATAGTTGTTTCGGATCTGGCTGTTTGTGTATGTGTTTGTAAATGCACCCACGGCACAGGAGAAATTCCTAGTTTGGGGCAAAGTTTAAAAAAATATATCTCCACAATTGGAACTAAATCTTGCAGTTGCTGGGTGCAACTGCAAGATTTAGGTCCAATTGTCTAGCTTCGGATTCTGACCACCTTAACGACGGTCAAAGATCTACAAATGTCAGCCAAAACAAACGGTTTAGGTTTAGGTTTAGGAGCGGACGAGTTTCGGTATAAAATTAAGGACGCTCATCCATCCACGGGCCAAGCATTGCTTAAATCTGAAAAAGGTATCCTACAATCTGACTTCCTAAGGTTGGTTTCTCATTGCGGTGTCGTGTCGCTTTCTGGCACAATGTTAGCCAATCAAAACACTTTATGGTAGGATGATCCTCATATCAGATCTCGGTTTATTGGTTAATCCTGCATACCTAACGACAATACACGTCAGACTAGTTAACTAGTGGGAATCAGGCTTAAGAGGTTAAAAATAATCTTTTTCACCTCTTAAGCCTGGCTATCAAATAAATACTTTAAATCAGCCACTTTTTAACGCAAACTCTGGAAGTTTCTGAATTGAGAGTGAAATTGTGTAGGTCTTTGTTAGTCTGCTATAAATTAAAAACTTGTTATTTTTTGCGATAACGTAAGGTTCTTCTTAACATCAAATTCTTAATTCAGGAATCGGCCATTAAGCATCAAGTTGCTTTAAAATAAGCCGTGATATCTACGACCGTTATAAAAATAAAATAAGAAAGGCCCGCAGAAAAAATAAAAATTGAGCTCTATGCTGAATGATGTTGAGTATGGGTTGCTTGGCTATGATTGCGCGTGTTATGCCACAGTCGTGACATAACGCGCATGCGCGGTGCATTGTGCAGCGTCCGCGCCGCTCACACGCCGCCTGCGCCCGCGCGCCCATTGTGCATCAATTCATTAAGGGTTAGCGCACGCTGCATAGCGGCAGCGATTTGAGAATCTAAATTGCGTCCAAAAACGTTCGCATTTTCGGTAATGGTCTGACTGCTAATGACCATTGTATGTTCAGAAAAATATTTGTTTGTCAAGTTAAATAGATTGTTGGGTTTTTTATCAGTTCCATATTTGATTCGATTACGCAAGTTCTATTCAGAAAGGATAAGTCTTCCATACCTATGAATAGAAAACTGGTAAAACTGCGGTTTACTCATATATTCCCATAGCTAGCTAATCATCTAAAACTCGTTAAGACCGAAAATAAATAAGGCAAAAACTTAGTAAATGAATAGAGAATAGAAAACTGGAAAAACTGCGGTTTACTCGTATGTTCCCATAGCTAGCTAATTATCTTAAATGTGTTTAGACCGAAAAGAAATAAGGCAAAATCTGAATATAGGTAAGGGAAATGCGAGGTGACCCGCAGTCGCTATCGCTCATGGCGTGTGTCTGCTACATTATTCTTGCATCGCCGCTCTGGAAAGCAAGCGTTACAGTAATTAGGCAAATTGTATAAACGGCATATGGACTATTATTTAGTTGCTCGCTACCGGTTTAGATTTTAATTGCCATTAGATTAGATATCTATTACACAGAAATGCTACTGACGTTCTAACTTTATGTAATGCTGCCTAAATTAATATTTTGCAATCCGTCTCTTTTGTAATTTGATTAATTATTTCCTTTGTTTGAAGAATGTCGTCGTTAAGAACCAGGAGGTTATCTAAGCAGTATTATACTTATTATAAAAAGGTTTAACTTTACTTCAGCTATCGTAACCGTAATTCATGTTTGATTAACGTCCCCACAGAGCAATGAATAGAGAATAATTCCCACTAATCGAACAATTATATTAATTACGTAGTTAAGAGTGGGAGTACCTATATAGTGATTTAAACAATCTATTGTTCAATGAATTTCCTACAGGGGATAACAGTTAATTAAACGGCAGACAAGCCTATAAATCTACGTTCTTCTTTCTAGGTTAAGTCATCATTGTATTGTGATCGATGTGCCTATTCAGTTGTTGGCAATTTTCTCCTTTCGGGTACGTCTGACGACAGAGGTAATGATTAGAACACAATATTCCATGATGATCAGTCATTTCATTTGAATAAAGTCCGTAAATTATTGCTTCGTCGTTACCTTGTCATTGTTTATTAAGTGTTACACTTGTTATCTGAGAAGCAATAGGCAGAGCCGCAGAATGCTCTTTACGCCCACTCCGAACAATAACGACATTTTAGGCGTCAGCACCAGTTTGATACATCCATTTAGGGTATCATTTTATCGCATCATATCGAGCGCGCCCTATCCCTGCCCCATCCGAAATGTCTATTCTTCTTTATCTTGATATCTCGTAACAATTTTATTGTATTATGTTGTTAGAATCTAGAAATAATTCAGTCACTTCGAGGTACCCAGCCTTGCATAAATTCAGACGATCTTATCGCCAGCTGTCAGTCTCATTAATCTAGGTTGTCATTGAAATTCAATGTCTCGGGACACACCTGCCTTAATACTTTTAATTACTTAATTACAACCACTTGATATAAGTTACAACCATTGCATAGCATTGTGAATGTTGAAAATCTAATTAAAATAGTTTTTGTGAGTCGATTCTACGTTAACTTAGGGTAATCGTTATTTGATTTTAAGGTAACATTTTAGCTAATGTTTACTTCAAATTCAATTAAAATGAATGACGGAATTGCGATACATCACACAATATCTTTGATTGATATAATTTATTCAAATGCATATTTTAACCCAAGAATAGGTTTAATACTGCATGTGTAAGTATAAGTGGCCACTAAACAAAGCTTTTAGCGTGACGTTCCGTTTGACAAGTACTAATACACTTATACAACGGCCTTCACTATCAGATTTGTTAATCGAGCTATCGCTATAATTATCGAATAATTAAAACTAGTTTGAAACCAACCGCGCGCACTTAACTAACTTAATATTCAATTAGCGCCTAAACTTGTGTAGATACTCGTACGTAGGTAAGTACTGGAGTGTCCTCTAAGAGTTATTGCGCGGATAGACAGACGGACGAGGCCGTTTAGTGCCGGCTCTATAGATACATCGGCCCGAAGCGACATACGTCCGCATTAATTAGCATCCATTGCTGTGTCACAAACTTCTTCTACCAACCTCTTGTACGCAGATCCTGCAGTGGACGTCACTCAAGTCAGTGAGTGCCGACGTGTAGTGCCAGCATAAGTCATAATTTCAATTATAAAGCCATTAGCTAGTCGCTCCTACGCATATTGTTTCATATTCACGTTTAACAGAGGTCGAACCAGTGATTATTTTGTCCACGACAAAAAACACAATTATAGTCAGTTATTGAACGGGTTTGTTTTAGCGGATTCAAAGGTGTTATTAAATAAAGTAGACTTAATAATACCTATGATTTTAAGGCATACGGAATCACTTGGACTGTTTGTCGGCGAGGGGACACTAGGAGGAAATTGCTTCTGTTGAAGTTAAATAGTGGGGTGCCGTGTGGTGGAGCACTAGTGTAACATGGCTACGTGATAAATAAGTCGTATAATACACCGATTTGACGTCAAACAGGAGGAACATTTTAGGTAATCAGGCCATTATTAAAATTATCAGCCTACATTATTTACATTGTTATACCAAACGGTATATATGGAATTCCCAGTAGTTAGATGAATTCAATAAATTCGTAACAACATGGGCCGTAACGGATCGAATTCCATTCGGTACAGTTTTCAATGATCTCGGTATGATCGCCAACAGCGAGTGTTGCGCCAGGCCGCGCCCGGTCGACCGGCCCGCCGCGGCGCTGGGATCGTGTGTCCGTGCTCCGCTGCCAACTGAACCATTTAGCATTTGCGTCACGTCATCATATCGATTTCTCAATTAGTCGATTCGAAATCCGTGTTCATGTAGATTGTGGACTGGATAATAATATGCAAAGCGGTTTCAGCCGCTGTGAAATCGATGAGAACAAATCGATCGAAAGTCTCATTCGATAGCCGCAGCTAAATGAGTTTCTCATTCAGTTCTGCCTGTTTATAGAATTTTCGTATCTCCGGAAACGACCCACGGATTAGTGTACAACAATATGAAGGAAAATGATACACAATACCTATATCAGCGGCTATTTCAAGTGCCATATATTTGTACAAGCCTTAGGAGCAGTCCTGCTATGGGCAGTAGCTTAATGTGTGCATTGTGTGGTACATTACTGTGCACTAATGATAATAATTTTCACGGTCGAGTAAGTGCAGTCGGCAGTTGGACCTTATTATAATAAATTAACGGCGGTGTACCCTAATGGCCTGCCTGTACATAATTATACTCAATATTACAAACGGCTAAAGGGTCGCTGGTAAAAAATCAGCTCGAACCACCAACGAGCAATTTATATCCAAGGTTGTTTATTACGGAAAACGTTTATGTGTAAACATTTTAACCGCTTGTAATTGAAAACAAAGTCGTTTTTGATCTGCAAATTGATTGCGGTACATTTTGCTAATAAAATGATTTTTATTTTAAGTACTTGCTAATGACGTAATCTTTGCTCCTTTGTTCGTTTAATGGAAAAATAATTAGACTTGTTTGCATAGTTTAATAAGTTACAATTGCCTCTCGGTAAGAAATAATTTAAATCACGTACCTTGTGACGACTAATTGATTTAACCAACACAGGCAGGCCAAAGAAACATATGCCAGTCATTTTGATTTATTTTACTAAATGTGCTCATCGAAATATTCAATAATAAAGTTAAAATAAAGTTCATATCAATTAAGTGCATAATTAAATCAGATCACTAGATAACTCTATATTGAAAGCCGAAATAAAATCAGTGTTTAACCTTCAACGCTCGCCTGAAATACTGTTGGAAATCCAACGGTTCAATTAAATTCAGGCGTTCATTGAGTGAGTCTTAATAGATATATGGAATCTGTGTTGTCTGGGTAGGTATTAACCACGTTTCCCAAGGAAAACATTACGATAACCTATATAGTAAGCTTATCCATCTTCCTCCTTCTGCAAATAATTTATCAATTCATCGAATAGTTAACGTAAACGTGACGGTTTACGTTACAGCCGGGCCCGGGTGACCGCGTACTTGGGTGGCGAGCCACAACCACCGCTCCACTGCGCTAATTCCTCGCGCATTATACACTTAATCCTTTGTCTTCTCACTGAGTTTAACACGTATTATATTATGTTGACTTTAAGGATATTACTTGCTTGGAGATAAGGAGCTTTTCTTTTGTTTTGAGGTCAGGAAAATGAACCGTGCCCGGGCGTGAATATGGCACATCCGAGTTTCAAAAAAATGTTTGCATTCGTAGATAGTCGTCATATCAAAGTGAACTTCTATCAGCAATAGCGAATATCGTCAAAAACTCTCAATCGTATGGAATTGACAAAGTGTGGTTTGACTTTTCGACAATCGTTATTGGTGATCATGGACTTGGTGATAATGACAGTTTGTGTAGGGCCTATTGTGACAGTTTCGAAAGCTTGACGTGTTATTCTTACAGCCGTATCTTTACACTTTTTCTAGTTGGAACCTATTCAGAGTTACATCAGCTCCGGTGATGTGTCTTGTATTTTCGATTACTATTCAATTAAGAAGCTCTAACTCGTTTCACAGGTACTGTTGTAAACCTTAACATCAAACGAGCATCCGCTCAATAAAGTCCTAATACACTAACTTTTTTATCGGCCGTATACCTTACAATAAGCAAAGGAAACAACTATAAATATTTACCGTGAACCGCGAATTTATAAGCCATAAAAAGGCCAAATACACAAGCATTTAATATCGCATTATCAAAACTTTTCGGCACGTAATAAGTTTTATTAGAAGGCGATTAAGAACGAAGAATACAATCAAATATTTTCTTTTTCAAACTTCTGCATTTAGATTGTTGGCATTAATCCCGCTTCACATAGTGTGCGTAGCGAAGCGTAGCCACTTTGAGGTACGTCGTATCATTTGTACAAGATGAATTTATTTGAACACACTCAAGTCTACTATGCAACCACAAATGCGCTATGTGTAGGTTATCGTATGGGGTGATACACCATACGGTATACATATGTGTGTGTGTTGTTGGTGCACAGTCTCGGTTTTTAGTAGAAAGGCGTCAAAAAAGTTACGCACAAGTATTAGCTCCTGACGAAGTAAAAACTATTTTATAATATATTATTAGTATTTGAAGAGCTGTACTAGACCTTTTTCCCATACAAGTAAACGTAGTCATAATTAATAGCAGAAAAAATAAATAAATCATGTATTCTGCCGAAATCACAACCTCGTGATAAAGCCCGAACATGTAAGGTAGAGTGTACATCGAAGACAAGTGTCGTGAAGGAAGCGACCGAGGCCCAGTGACCGCAAGAAGCCCTACCGTGACTCCGAGAGGAAGGCTTCTGTGGTGACTGAGTGACTGCTGACCGAGGACAAGCACTCTCTAATGAGAAACACGTTTCATGAGGTCAATGACTGAGGCTTCCCTCGAGGACTAAATATGATTATCGTAGTGGACTTTACATATAAATTAAGTAGCCGATAGACAACATTATGGGATCAATTATAATAGGAAAGATACTTTTTTTAAACGGTCTCTTAAATTTTGTGACGTATGAAGCGGTTGTTTTGCTTTCCTGGTGGGAAAATTGTGTAGAAAAGTTTGTATTTATGTAAGTCGGTTTCCTCTTTTATCGAACATTACCTATTTACTCACAACCGAACCACCAAACATTTCATGACATTTAATTATAGACCAGTAGGCCCAAATCTCAGAAAATATTGAGTAAGCAGTTTCTTTCTCTTGGATAAACATATATTGAAGCTGAATTTTAAAGTTTCTTAAAGCAAATTGATAAAAAAGTATATTCTTCTCCAACAGGTGTAAAGGATGATTCAGACGATGTATCAAGCAAAAGCTGTGGGGGAGACTCATCGGGACTGGTGAAGAAACAAAGGAAGGCACGGACAGCCTTCACAGACCACCAGCTGCAGACCCTGGAGAAGTCGTTCGAGAGACAGAAGTACCTCAGCGTACAGGACAGGATGGAACTGGCTGCCAAACTAGGACTCACGGATACGCAGGTCAAGACCTGGTATCAGAATAGGAGGTCAGTTTTTTTTGCAGTTTTTTTTTGTTTTGTGCCTCAAGTAATGCTCTACTGAATATAGTCTCTCCAATAGTGACGAGAGAGTACAACGGGACACGAAGGGCTGGTATAGGGCCGCTCTCTGTCAAGAGTAACTTTGATTTGTAGCTTAAATAGAGACGAATAAACAATCGGGTTTTGAGTCAAGACTTTAATGAAAGTACAGTTCCGTAATAGTCGTAAAATAGTGAAAAAACTTTGTCGTTATCATCACAGTTTATTATTAAAATGTTAATATCTAAGAGGAAAAACATCTTTGGCTTTGTATTACCTACGCAGCCCTTCTCGACGCACCAGTTCTTCTGAATTAAAATATTTGTGATTGCCAAAACAATTCAATAATTTTGTCGGAAACACTCGAGAAAAAAATATCTACTTTTAGAAATTAACGTAGTCTATAGTCGATTGGGTATTTGTTCGCGTTTATTATTTTTGAAATACATGCGTTAGAGTATATTTTCAATAAAATAATCTGTACACTACACAGACACGTCTTTTACAGTCGATTTTAGCAATATACGTAGGTAAACTATGTGTGTGCGTGTTTAGTAATGTTAATAACGCGATAAATTACAAGGAAATTAACCAAATACGTGTTGTTGTTTCGGTCCTAGTGAGCTTGATTAGGTTACTAACAGAAGTTTCTGCTTCGGTAGCTAGCTCCCTCTGTTGGTCTTAAAATATACTACGTAAATACCAAAAGAAAACTCATTTTACTAATTAATATATTTAATTATAGTGATGAATATGAAGTCAACTAGTATGTGGACTAGTTACACTAAAAATTGAACCTAAGTACTTAGGTAGACTTCAATTAAGGCCGGTAATACATGCTTCTTGCACCCTATCTCCTCGACTAAACTGCAGGATGAAATTGATAATACTCGTACGTAACATAGAAGTAGAGTGAAGAAAACAATTAACTAACAATTTATTTTTACCCGACTGCGGCGATGGCTAAGAGAAGGTAATGTTTTCAAAGCAAGTGGTACAAATCACAGGAACTAGGCGGTATGTGTATACTCGAAAGCGGCTCTAGACTTACTCAGACCAAAAAGTTAATGTGACGACAATAATTTTGATTTGTGGTTAAAATGAATGTCGTCATATTGACATGCAAAGGTACTTCAGGACATGTTACCTACATATATTTTGAACGATTCCTTTATGTTCACAAGTTGAGTGACTTTTAGGGGCTGAACACACCGCCAACGCGGTCTGCGGTCTGCGTTCTACGGTCGAGTTCTGCGTTCCTCGTTCACACAAACTCACACAGCAAACGGTCTAGAAATTTGAAATTAAATAATATTTAGCAGTTATAACACGTTACACGATTACTCACTAATTCTATAAACTTATCGATCTCGTCGGAAATCGTGAGCTTTTACAAAAAATGGAACTCCGACACAACGCGACTTCATGTTGGCCGTCGCGGTCTGATAGCGTTTGTGTGTGCAGGATTCTTAGCCACCGCATAGATAACAGTGAACGCGGAACGCTGAACTCGGAACTCTGACCGCTAGAACGCGCTTCTTTTTCAAGGTCTTGTATGTTGCGGTTATGTGGTCATGTTTTAGCACCTGGAACAGGTCTGAAGTTTCATCCTTACAAAAGATTGGATTGGTTAGGTGGTTTTGACGTTACATCCTTAATAAATTGTATAAATTAGACCATTCAATTTTCAAAGACCAGCACTATAATAGTTCATATTCCTGTCGCTATACGCTTTTAACTTGGGACATTCACCGACAGTGGTCGTGAGATAGTCGGCGTTCTTCACAGAGCAATGCTGAGTCAGCGCGACCGTCGACATGTTACTGCAACTGCCCGAAACTGGGCTCAGTCTCCATTTATATAATTAAATACGAATTAAACATTTACTTCCTAAAAGTTCATGTAATTGTTTACAGAGCCATTTTTAGGGTTCTACACCCAAAAGGATAACCAAAGAAACTCTTTTACTAAGCCTACCTAGTCCGTCCGTCCGTCTGTCATCGGACTGTTTCTAAGAACCATAATAGGTAGACAGTTGAAATTTTCACAGAGTGTATATTTCTGTTGCCGCTATAACAACAAATAATACAAATTAAAGGGGGCTCCCATACACGAAACATGTTTTTTCGGTTAAGACCCTTCGTATGTGACAGTCCGACTCGCACTTGGCCGTTTTTTAATTCAACATTGTTTCCCAACAAGTTAAAAATAAATAATAACGAATTAAAAACTACAACCATTAACCATTTTTTACAAACTCGTTCCATTTCAAGTTCGCAATAAAGTCATAAAAATAATATAACCTTATAAACAGAATTATAGCTTCAATTAATTGCCTATTCTTTACATAATTAACATTCTAAAGTGCGATTATATTTTATAAGAAAAAAAGATCGTTGTACAAAGGAGTTTTGTGGACGACAGTACGGCGGCTATTTCAAAAACAAACGTTTGTAATTAGGGTCTGATCGCCGCCTCCGATGCGTCCTTTACAAAAAACTACGGTAGCTAATAACAAACTATACTAATTTTCTATTGATTGAATACCATCTTTTTAATCACGATTGTGCTGTGTTAAAAACTGTCTAAGTAGTAGTAATAGTGTATCAGGTTTTTGTGCGTACGCTACGTTCAGAAAAAATGTACAGGTGTAAGCTCTACGTACCATTCTATTGATTCCAGTGGAATTCGATTCGGTAGCCCAAAGTTGCTTCGTGCTATTGGGTACTATTGTTTCAAGCTTATACATATGTGTTCGTTTATAGTCCTGCATCCCAGATGATTGCAAGTACTGTGACAGCATAGTGTCAAGCCTTGCGCAGGCGCCGCGCAGAGCGTCCACGCCCTCGCCCCCGCCTCCGCCGCCGCGTCTCGTCTGCACCTTTTTGTGGCACTTTTTGTTGATTTTCTATAATTTCGGTTAAACTAATGTTTGGGCTTCGATTTTTCGGTTCGTGAAAGGGTGTGAAATCGAAGTTAATTGAAGGATGTAATGGGCTTTTGTGTGCGCTCACTTTCCTTTGGTTTTTGTAGCGGCTGCCCAAATAGAACACTGCCACTACCTACTAATAATAGGCACCAATTTTCTGGTTCCCGGATACAGAATAAATTATACTAATATATGGATTATTTTTGAACAATGGTTACTCCTAATTTGGAAAAACACAAAGCTTTTTAATAACGACCCAAAGTGAAACAATTAATTTTAATTACCTATTTACAAGACACGCCGTTTGCTTTTTGCTTAATTATAAATAATTACATAGCTACATAACTTCTTGCCTACTTGCTTAGTGATTTTCTACAAACTATTTAAATGAAAAACATTATCATTTTCATTATTAGCAACGATCCGATTTAATTGGTATTAGATAATTTATTTCACACATTCGCCAATTTTGTAATTAGTGAGAGAGTGGTCGTTTCATTTTGAATTGGATTGCATTTTTCGCAATTAGATCAGTAATTTGTAGTGTTGTTACGTCGATATCAGCTTGATGGCAACATTATCAACATAAGTGTCCCAGCTGCTGACATTCCCACGCGACAGGTGTAAGAGCCGAGGAGAATTACTTGCCACAATGTAATGCTTTTCAGGTTAAATAAAGTCTGTTCGTTTTATCACTGCACTTACTAAGCTGAAGAGTTTAATTTCCAAGAAAAGTATTAGATCGCAGGTTAGCAATGCTTTATATAAAATTACTGAAGAAATAAAGCTTTGAACTTGAAATAAATTACCAGTTTATAATACAGCCGCAACTTAACTAACTTGAAGGTTACTTGCCTACTTTAATTTAGTACCAACCTGAAAAGTTTATCTCAGTAGTACAAACGTGTATTACAATGTAGCTGTAGTATGAACCCATCCTCGCAGCAGCGTGTGACCGTCGGCACTCGCTCTCATCACAAAGGCTGCAAGTCACCGGCCGAGCGGCGCCGGCGCAGCTCCACACCTCTTATTAATCGCCACACCGCCGACAATCTGCCTCTCCGGCCACTGCCGTGTGTTTACTTAATTGTTTTCAAATAGCTTCCTTATTTAGTGAGCTGAATGTGTCATGTCGAAATTAAAACTGAAAATATAGGTTAGGTATTACTGACTAAAGCCCATCCATGTTCCTCGTAATGCTCTTTTCGATCCAAGGCTGCGATGACTCTTTCGAAAAAAATCAGCAACTGTGGAATTCCCTGCCGAAGTATTGTTTTCCTGATAGCGGTTTCCTGGGGGTCATATCACAATTTCTAAAATTTGAACTAAATTCATGGTGTCACTATAATCGAGCTCGCTCTCCCCAGTGGAATGTGTGACACCATTACTCAAAAGTGCGACTTTCCTTAATTAGGTTAGGTGTACTTTTAGCTAAAAAATAAAGTTAGAAACGATAGAATCATTGTAGAATCAAATGATGTACCTAGACCTTAATTAATGTGTTTGAGGAGGAAACTGACTCTCAGTTTGGTTTTGCTCGTAACACTGTAATTAAGTAACAGCTAAAATTAGTGGCACCCGGTAAAATAGAACTGCATTCATCCAGGAAAATGCTCTTTTTATCGCTTAATTCCTTCGTGTGAAAACCCTTTAAATATTTTCCTCCATAACTGCGTTGCCAAGCCTTAATTTGAAAATAACGTTATGATCGAGCCAAACGAACTTAGATATCGAACTTCCATACACTGATTCATAGCATGATTCATCAATAGTTATAATATTTTGTTGGAGCGATCGTGAATTCACAATAAGCCGGGGGCCGCGAACAAAATGTCGTTTATCGGCGTTTAGTCGTCGAAACGTGTAATCCATCGCGATTACCTAATGACGTATTCTGTAATGACGCTCGTAACAACACCTACCTGCGACTAGTTCGGCCGCATGACTATGTCTGTTATTAAGTCGACTCATAATGTTCGAGGGAATTGTTGTAGCTCTCGATTTTATAGTTTTAGAAGTGCGAAATTGAGTGTTATGTTTAAGGGAAAGTAGATTTCGGTGTGTACTTCGCCATCTAAACGCCAGGCTAGACAGGCAGCTGCTTTGATATATTATGTAAAAGCTTTAAAGACTAAATCATTTCAGTGCTTAGATTGAACAGTTGTAAAGAAACGAACAAAGAATTCGCAAGAAAAATAGTTTGAAAACCTAAACGTTCCTACCAAATACGAAATAACTCACAAGTTCCCACGTGAAAAAATATTTTAAAAAACTAAATCTAGTATGATTTTGCAAAAATGTATCACGCTTACATACATATATCGAACACAGACGACACGACCAATAATTTTCCCATATGGAAACTGAAACGTACGCGTTAGTGCGAATAATTCTAAGAGACTAAACAGTAAAGGTTTCTCGTAAATTCGTATCATTTGTATAAATGCCGCCAATCACCCAGCTACGAGGAGCCTCGGTTCACACCACATGAAACACAGGATACGCATGACTGCTGATTTTGTTCGAAATTCTGGTTTCGTTTAGTGTGAGGCGATGATATTGCTCACATGGGGAGAAAAGGAGGCTTTGATCTTACAATATGATCTCTACATTCTCTAAATGTCAAAAAGATGGTACCATTTTTAAGCAGTCCCAGCAGGAACCGATCACTTTTCCGATTTTAGTTTTAGTATTAATAAGTTATGTTAAGTATATGTGGGTAGGGCTACAAATTGTAACAGAGTAAATTGGACAATCATCTGCCAGTTGGAATATACGTGTAACCGTGACCAGCTGTTTTATTTCCTTGCTCCGTATCCCGGTATTCCTGCACTTCCAAGAGCACCCCGCAACGCCGCAGCCATGCCAGAAATAATACTTGCTGCATGTTGCATGCCTGCTTGCATGTTGCATGCTTGTTTCAACTTGTTTGCACGCTACATGCTTGCTTGCAAGCTGCATGCCTGCTTGCATGCTGCATGTTTGAAACAAGCATCCGTGTTTGCATGCTTCTTACTGGGACCACTTAAAACCACTTTTGTTCATAAGCAACTGTTGTATTAAGTGCCATTACATTTAAATAATTAAATAAACAAAATAGTATGTTAAACTAATCTGAAATTAGTTCCTGTTGCCTTAATACGCCAGTGTAATAATTACATTAGTTTTGAAAGCTTTTTCAAATTTTTAATTTCACTCAAATTGTCTTTAATTTCCATAAGTTTTTAATTTTTGTTTCTTTAATGTCGTATTTTTTTTTTCTTATGGAGTACCGCATGTTGGGGCCCCATACACCAGGGCCATCGACCGCACGATCGGAAACATAATACTATGAACAAATGTTATTTCAGCTTAGTGTAACTTCGGTAAAATAAAAAAAAAACGAAACGAAAATAGTTGAAAAGTTCTGGGTGAAATGAAATTCGGTCAAATATTTTTCGAACTTATGATAGGTGAGGTCCCCGCGATAAACGATTGGTAAAGTTTAGGTATAATATTATGTTTTTTTTTTTATAATTTCATAAATAAAACTGAAGTTGACATGTAAATGAATAGCTACGTAGATAATGAACACTGCTGTAAATTTACCCACGAAGGGCATGTATTTTACTATACAGCAATTTCCTATTATTGCACCATTTAAGTCTCCCTCATCGATTACAAACCGTGGCGTACCTAAAGAATTGCTAACAAGTCGATAAGTCGTAAATTACATCGAACAATCGGAACGGCGCGTGCTTTTAAAACAATAGATTGTTCAATTGATTGATTCTAGCATTCTAAATAGCGGCAGCTTTATTAAAATTCCGTACGTGTGCTTACACATCTCTAATGACATAATGCGCGGGTTCCGCGAGTCCGCGTAGCTACCGAGAACAGACTAATCGGTTATAGCGAACCCTTCCAAATTACACGGCAGAGACACGGGATTCGAAGCAAGGACGCTCAGGTCGCCCGGCTTATCATTTAACCACTAATCATTATACTGCAAATGCCATTTCAGTTTTGGCCGGGTTTTAATAAGCGGATTGCGAGACGGATTATTCGTTCTATAGCAATTTTGCAGTTCTAAGTCTGGCTCTGATGCAATCTGATATTAGTGAACGTTCGAGTTGCAGGAAATGTTTTATTGTATACCTACCTACTTGTTCATTAAAATAAGATTACGTAGTTTAGATACAGCAGACAAATTGCTACATTTGTTATTTCTTCTATTAAATGTGGTCCATGTTTTTTGTGAGTCGCTCTACGGTAGTGCTAGTGAATAATAGCATCAAATAGTTAATCGTTCAGATGACCTTTGTAATGTATAATTTCATGGATTCTTTATAGTCACCCGATAATCATACATTCCGATAAATAATGTTAAAATAGATTATAACATTATTCACAAAGTAATTTTAATCATTGATCGACTTATTCGCATAACTGTGATGACGTTTTCATTCCAATCCGGAGTGAAACTTGTATTTATGAAACAAGATAAGTAGGTAGTCGTCACTGTTATTTGATGACAGGTCTTTTGTAACGGATGAGATTTAGCTCATCGTCGTCATTGCATATTATTCTGAACAAAATGACAAAATATTTGAGTATTCGTAGCAGTGTCGTAGCGATGTCGTAGCGACGTAGCTTTATTCTAAAACTAGTTGGCACCCGAGGCTCCACCCGCGTGATTGTCGAAAATTATCCCAAAGGAACATACTTCCGGAATAAAACTATCCTATGTCCTTTCCCGGGACTCAAACAATCTCTATACCAAATTTCATCTGAATCGGTTCAGCCGTTTGCGCGTGAAGAAGTAACAAACATACACACACACTAACAAACTTTCGCCTTTATAATATTAGTGTCATGTGATGTCTCCGCTCCGCCCAGAACGGAGGGGATTGTCAGGCTCTTACTGACTAAAACCCACCCGTGTTCCTCCAAATGCCCTTTGCGTTTCAGGGCCGCGGTGACTCTTTCAAACAAATTTCGCAACCCTGGAGCTTTATTCCCCTGCGAATATAATTAGGTAAGCAGTCAAATATAGTTTGCAATCTGATTTTTTTGTGACAAGTCTTTAAATCGAATCAAAAATATTCCTAAGAATGTGAGCATACAGGTATGAATGCTCACATTCTTAGGTATATTTTTGTAGAGAGACACTGAAAAGTTAACTGTAAACTTGAAAGTTCAGGGTAGATGTTGTAGACGCGTTTAGGTATATGGCAGACATATAAATAGGTAGATAAGTACACAAAATATAGTGTGATGCCAATGACCTGAAAATAGTGTTTTCATACTTTAACATCCTTTTTTAAAACGTTAAGCTAGCGAAATATTGATTTTGAGTTGTAAAGTTGATATTTGATATGCGAAATTCGAAATTTGCTTGACACTATATTTCAAGTTTGAAAATGGGAATTAGTTCGAACAATCGAGAAGATAGGTACACATATTTTTTAAAGTAAGTTTATGGAATTGCCATCAATTAATAAGAAGAGTTATAAGAGTAAGCACATTTGTTATTATCTTTGTTTATGTTATTTTGACAGCTAAACTTCATAATAAGAGCTTAAATTTTCAACTTAGGACTTACCTATATCATTTTTCGTATTTAGTTTTTAAAATAAGTACGTAGGTACCTAAAATCATTATCATCACATCAAAAAAGTTTACATTATAAAAACAAGGTTATAAGCAAAATAAATTATAATGGTTATAAAAATACCCAAGTGCTTTTTAATTTTCAAATTAAAATGCATTTAGTCCCCAAATAGCTATTGGTAGGTAATATTTCAACTTTATATTTTTAAACAGTTTATATGTAACTAATAAATGCAGTACCAAACGATTTTTTCTAGGTACTTATAAGCAAAGGCTCTAGAGTAGACAAAGTGACATTTTACTAGCGAATGCGATTACCAAAATATAAGTGAGTGATCATGTGACATTCCGACAGTTGTTTATCTCATACAATTTTGAAGTTTTGACAATCGCCATCGCCACGCTACCGCTGACAGAGTGACAAAATGTCACTTGTCTAGAGCCTCAGGCAATGAGTCTTTTCTTCTTAGCTGAATTCAAGCCTAAAAACCATAGGTATATTTAAAATAAGTGGGCAAAAGTGGCACGACTCCAATGAAATTACTGAAGTAGTTTTCCTTAAACCCTACCGAAACCATCTTAAATGCCAGTGCATAGCCGGAGGCTCAGAAATTGTACAGATAGGCATGTGTCATGTTCACAACCCTATAGGTGCTTAAACTTCAAACAATTCCCATAAGAACGCTCACACAAACATGTTTCTGAAACTTTCTAAGCAGCGTATAAATAACGTTCGATAAAGCTCAAATTGGGCCCGACGATGTGTCGGAGCCTTAAGAGCGTAAGCGGCTGCCGCCACTCGCGCGATCGATGAAAGTGCTCTTTGTTTGCCGGATATACAAGCCGAATTCGCATCACGTCGCCGAAAAACGCAAACTGAGATAAACAACCTCCCCCCCGGAGAGGTCGTAAGCGGGATCATTTTACCGGACAATTTTCGTCTTTAACGAGAGCAGTTAAGGCCCGTTTTTGGACGGGTCTCCTCCAACAACAATTGAATCAGTTCACGCAGCATCAAATCACTAAACCACTGGGCGGGGCATACTCAGACTCCACCGGGGGACGCGGGACAGGGACGGAGTAGCGCGATCTTGCCGCGCGCCCTCGAGTTAGACAGAGAGCAGCGTATTGTCTGCGGAGAGGTGAGACTTGAGATGGCAGTCCAAAATTAAGTGCGCTCCGAGAGCTTTTTGTTCGTAGCCCGCGGCGGCAATAAAAAGAATAGTGTCACTGAGCAGATTGCCCCTCATTCAGCACTTGACAATTAAATAAGTGCTCTCGAGTGACGTACACTAAGAGCGAGCCGTCATAATATCATGATTAATGAGAGCGCAGCTTTCTATCGATCATTTGTCAGCTACCGATAATTAAAGTGTAGTATTTAAATTAGGATTGAGTTTAATACGGCTTAAAGTGTTAACGTTATATTTGAAACTAAAATGCTTCTATTGTGAGGCTGGATTATGTATTGGGCTCTGCGTTAACTAGACAGATGATAATAGATGGGGTTCCAAAAAACGAAAATAATTAAACGAATGACGAGCATTAAACATGAACTCCCCCTCATTTGCATTTAATAAAATTAAATGATGCATTTATAGAAATTAATTAACGAGGTGGCCAGTGAAGCGTCTGGTAGTGCGGCTAACAATGGCCGCACACTACGCGACTAATAATAGCGATGATAATGCGACGCGACTCCCCACAAATTAATAAAAAGCTCACTCGACGACAATCGACAATAACAACCACTTCGGAACTAATCGAGAACCCACTACGAAATTATATTAAATTTTCAAATAGGGATGCGTTTGTTTGTTCGGTGCGTGCGGAAAATAAATGCGAAATACAGAAATAGAGATCTTTTTCATTTTATTGTATTATTTTTAATGCTTAGTTGTGTTTAATAAATTATTGATGGGGTAATTTATGTAAATGATAAGGTACTTGAAACTTATAATTTTTTGGATCAAAGCATTGAAAAAGTCATTAAGCAGAAAAAAGTTTCATACATTGTAAAGTTTTTTTTTTCTAAACAACTTTTATTGAAACTTTCAGCAATTTTCAATGGCAATGCACTGTTGACGATACCAAATTAAACCGTTATCGATGTTCACATTGAAAGTCTCTCTTTAAAAGTCGCATAGAATTGAGATCATCATTCTTTGCAAGTATGCAACCATTAAACTTTTTGCTAAATAGCATTGTGGGACAGAGCAGTTGTAAACTAAAGTAATAACCGTGAGTATTGCAGCGTAATTTATACGCGCTTACCCTTTTCAAATAAATCAAATTAAAGTACTCGACCACGCTCCGGCGACTCCACTAGTGCCCAAGACGTTTTGTCAAATTTATTATTTTATTTACATTTTTTTTATTAGTTTTACAATTGCGGTCTCTCCATTGTGCCTCGAGTACACTGTGACAAATTTGATGACGATTGGGGTCACATCGCGTGATCTATAGCCCTGGGGTCCCTAAACGACAGTTCACAGAATTTTAGAGTCCATTTAAGTTTTGTAATGTGACATAAATCGGTTCTCTGTACTCATAACGATTTATTTCGATTTCAAATGGACTGTGAACTTTTCTTCAATCGTACTTTTTGCTATTGAGTCACATTTTTTATTTCAGTTCTTAATAGTTGGTATTGCATGGGTTGGTTCTTAGATATCATTTTGGGCCATTTTATGTCTACGGAAAAAATGGAGAGATAGTGCTGCATCAAATCTTCACAAGTCGGGCAATGAATGATTTATGCCACTGACACTACATCCATTCCATGACAATACACTATACTCCTGAAATGATTAAACACACAAAACCTTTCATTCACAACCTCTTTTCTTTCACCAGGACGAAATGGAAGCGACAGACAGCTGTCGGACTGGAACTGCTAGCCGAGGCGGGCAACTACGCGGCGTTCCAGCGACTGTACGGCGGGTACTGGCCCGGAGTGCCGGCGTATCCCGCGCAGCCCGCGCCCGCCGCCGCTGACCTCTACTACCGCCAGGTTGCTGCCACCGCTGCGGCGACTGCGTCGGCTAACGCTAACACGCTGCAGAAGCCCTTGCCTTATCGGTTAGTTTGGTACTTGTTAATTTTGCCTGCTGTCTGAATCTTGGGGATAATTCTCGTATTTTTAAGGATTGTTCGCATCGTAGTCGCAAACTGCCAAAACATTCCTAATTTCTCTTAACTTTTTACTTTAACATTAATTATCGTGATGATATTGCGACTTCAATTTGAACTCTTTTAAGTACGATTACTGATATTTGCACTTATGCCATTTTTACAACTTTGTTGTTCTTTGTCACCAGGTTATATCCCGGTGCGCCACTAGGCCGTAGTCGCAAACTGCCAAAACATTCCTAATTTCTCTTAACTTTTTACTTTAACATTAATTATCGTGATGATATTGCGACTTCAATTTGAACTCTTTTAAGTACGATTACTGATATTTGCACTTATGCCATTTTTACAACTTTGTTGTTCTTTGTCACCAGGTTATATCCCGGTGCGCCACTAGGAGGCGTCCCACCTCTAGGTCTGGGCTTGCCAGGGCCGTCGGCCCACCTGGGCTCGCTGGGTGCGCCGGCGCTGGGCGCGCTGGGCTACTACGCGCATGCGCGACGAACACCCTCGCCCGACCTCGACCCCGGCAGCCCCGCGCCCCCGCACCGCTCGCCCGCCGACACCCCCGCCGACAGGCGCTCCGACGACGAAGACGATGACGAGCCCATACACGTATAATGTGAACAAACCCTTACACATCACAAGTGACAATCTCCATCCAAAGTGACGTTGACTTTACGAAAACAAAAGTGAAATCTAACAAAGTGAAAAACTCTCATAGACGAGTGCTTTTGATATTAGGAAAGAAGCCATTTCCCGTTCAAGTTACGTGTTTGGTTATGGTTTCTCTTGACTCGGTTTTCGTCCGCTGCACTGTTGTTTTGCACGAGAATTTCTTGTTCGAATATTGCATTTCGAATATTCTTTCCTTGAGACGGACATTGCTTGTCCGAGATATGTGATATTATAAGCCCAGATTTGATATTAAGAACGTGTAAAATATAATTGATGTCGTGTTAACTACTTATTGATAAAATAGTGATTAGACAAAGCTTTGTAAGTTACAATAGAAAATAAATAGGCTGGAATTCAAACATTCCGTAATCGATTAATTTATATTTAAGAAATGTTCCACAAGGTTTGCTTCGGTGTTGCATCTTCGTGATAAAAGGATATTAACCATTGAGTTATAAATAATATCAGTGATCTACGATTGCCAATTCGCGATCTCAACTCAAGGATTCTTAAGCTCCTAGGCGCTCGGTCGTGGAGTTTTCCGTCAGATATCACGTGTGTTTTCGCAGGCTAGAGTTGCTACTTTAGTGACTTTAATTCTGTGTTAAATTATTTGTTCAAACTTTGTTGTATTTTCCATGCAGAGAATCCTGTTAGAATGATTAATAATAATAATTTGTCTTTTCATTGATATCGAAGATAATTTCGAGATTATTACCTATCAAAACTTTGCGATAACTTATGTAAATAATAAGAGAAATTGGCAGTCGTTAGTGACAAACAAATGAATCTCATAGTGAGAGATATTGTGACGCGTGTACTACGATGTGGCACTGGAGTGCACCGTGCTGTACTTAGTGAGTCGGAACACCAGTCGACGACATTGTGCAAACATACTGTATATTATAATATAAATATATAACTATTCATGTACGATGTATGTATTGTTAGTATTAAATACACAACTTAAAGTATTAAATGTATGTAATAAAGTACCTAATGCTATAATAGTAATAACACAGCGATGTACTTAAGCAATCCGAGATGTGGCATTTTATGTCCCATAGATTTTGTGGTGTTTTGTAATTAAAATGTTGTCAATTAAAAATAGCAATTGTTTTTCTGTTGTCACACCTTTTACATAGATGTTCGCTTACGATTTTGTATTACAATGACGTTTATATTTGCCAGATATTAATTTTATTTACGAAATTAAAGAAAAATGCACTCTATCAATTGGTTTCAATACTGCACAAGAAGACGAAATTCTATCATTAATATCTTTGACACTTTTACATTAACAACGACACCAACAGTTACATGAACTCATATATCAACTGACAAGTTGAACAACATAAAAAATAGAGTCGCCGATCGACCTATTACATGCAAATTTATTGGTCAAGCAAACAGAGGCAAACGAGGTTAAAGTAAAGATTAATTAGAAGTACTATATAAAGCAAATTTAATACATTCTCCGTGGCACTTTACCAGTTGTAACGAACACCTCGCGGGCAGCCACGCGGCGTGGAGCTAACGCCGCGCTGTCACGCCATCGGCTCAGCCTCGGTTAATAGGCCCGTGTTAAATTGTGTGTGCTATCTCCATTTGCAACTGCTCCATTAGGGCTGTTACGAATATGAGCCTATATACCGAGCTATGTGCAACGTCCTGATTGCACGCTATGTAACTTTATGTCTGCGAATAAAAGTGTTTATGTGTACGCCAATTTATTAGCGTGCTTGCTTAGTTTTTTTGCGGCTAATGCCAACTTTTCACCAACTTTGGACATCCTTATTATGGTACACTTATTTCGTTGTTCGACTTCATTCTTCCACGGTACTTTGTTTTAATAATTTGTCATTTAACATGATAGGTTCGTCAGAAATTGAAACAATTATAATGTCGTAGAGTACGCAGCACGTCAGGGCACGTCACGGCCGTCACGCCAGATTCGCTTTTTATAAAACAACTTGTCCTCGGTCACGTTTACACAATCGGCCCTCACGAAAACTTCTCTTTGATTTCCTTCGAAACATTTTTAGCGGGCATAAAACCTATTTAAAAAGCAATCAGTCAGAGGCCGCTGATTGCCCACGGGGCACGCCACCGACCGTGTTCACAAAACGGAGCAATTAACAGCACCCCTCCCCCCACCGCTGCACACCCCTGTGTTTCCTCCTGCACAGATCTAATCGCAAAACGACCGTTTTCTAGAATCGCCTCTACAAAGCATTGCGTGCTTCAGCGCGCTGGCGCTCGCGTTGGGGTAACGCGGTGACCACGATCAACAGCCATGTTACTTTGAAAACACAAACATATTTACTTGATGCCTTGTCATTATAACTTATTGGAAATGATAGGCTCGTAGCCACCTGTATTGTGAGGGCAGTAAAGAAATATCCAAGTAGCGATTCACACCGCTTGTGCAACTTATCAGCTTTATTTTTAATTCAGTCGACTGCATTTAACAATCTTCAACATATCATAAGGCGCTCATAAAATTATAATTTCTAAGTTCAACTGTTTACTCAAAGGCTTTTTTTACATAATCGTTTACAGCAAAAAAGTAGGAGCTGATATAATAACAGGGTATAAATGCAAAGTATATTTATTACACATATTTACGTACGAACAACGCGTTACATAAAAACTAGGCTGGTATCACGCCACGCCACGCCACGCCAATAGCCACTCGTGCCGTATTAATATTTATGTTGTTTAAACGATGTTTAATCACAACAGACACGAATACTTTTTGCTGTCAGTTATAGTGAAATGAGTATTTTCTGATTGAAATCAATACCTCACCAAAGGCATGAAATCACAGTGTGGAATTTATGACCGGTCAAGTTCGACCTAAAAATAGGCATGGCTCTTTAGCAAAACACGTCTATTTTCAGTTTTTCTTAAACTTACCAGGTAGGTGCTGACTCAAATCAAACGAACAATTGTAATTAAAATACTGTGTGAATGTTAAAGTTGATAACGTTACGACCCCTGAAAAAAACGAAAATAATTACAGAAATAAATGTTTATTACCACATAATTTAATTAGAAAACATTGACCGCACCAGAATGTCGTGTAATAAAACATAATTTAATTGGCATTTAACTCATCCCTTTATCTGTTGTCTACGAATCTGTTATGAGTAGGAAAAAAAAACACGACGCTATGGTCAGTTTACTTAAACGACTTCCTCGCGTTGCATTGTTGCCGTTAAAAGATTGTTTAATTGAGTGAGTTATGGTTGATGCTTCCTCAATTCGCGTAATATTTAACATTTTATTGCTGTTCACCTACTATTGCTTCCTGCGCTTTCGGTAAGTACCCGTTTTAACAAAGCAAAATACGTTTCACTTAAGATGCATTGCGGTCGTTAACTGTAATGCGCGATAATGAACGACCACTACTCATTCTGAGAGCTATATTTGTAGATTAACTCTCAAAATGGCCGTATTGGCCCGGATACATCGGAATTAGTCTGTAAAGTGCCAATTTTGAGTAATCCTCGGTAACCACTAACTGTTACATGTGTTAATAAATGTTTGAAGTTATCTCGCGAGGTTTGAGGAACTATATTACATCTAGGTATTCTGTAATAATAGCACATACATTACACAATCGTACCTGTTTTTTTTTAAATTCAGACACATATACTTAAATACTGAGTAACCCAAATTCCCTTTTCAGAACGAAAACAAACACAGCTTAATCAAAATACTAAAAATATTTTAGCAAACACTGTTCCATAGACGTTACTTCTGAAGGTAAAGCATTAAAGCATTTAACGAGTGTTTAGCACTAAATCAATGGGCAACAAGCGCGCCGGCGCCCGCGCCGTTGCGTTGTAGATCCCTATCTGCTTCCGTCGCTGCCACCACTCGTAATTACTGATTACAAGCGATTTTAGGCTTTTTGTCCAGCGAGCCGACTACATAGACATTAAAATGCTATATGAGTCACTAAAAAACTTTGACTTTGATACTTAGGGCTGGAAGCGATCGATCATAAACTGCTTTGTTGAGTCAAGGGCGCAACTGTCATTTGTAGGAAAATATGGATTAATTAAGTTGATCATCCATTATGCAAATGCCACTTTTTTCTAATAGTCCTCCAAATAAAGCTGTTTTAACAACACTTGTGTAAACTTTGCCAAATGATTACATTTCTATGAATTCAAATGGTTTCGAATGCCTCTATGAATCGTTGTATTGTGTTTAAAAATGTCGTGTCCAGCTCTTATCGGTACATGGCGAAGTCAAACAGACAACGATTACTGTGGACTAATGCCAGCATTAGTTCGGTGTAACTGTATTTGTGATCGATGTCGGATAAAGGGCTGCAACGTTTTTATTGGGACAGGAAAGCGATAGAGTGTACATACACAAGTTATGTTTGAGCAGCGAAGTGTTCTACATCAACAGTTTTTATGGAAAACAAAGGTGTGATCACACGGGCAACTAAATTGGTTCATGCTTAGCAATATTCGTCAAATTGTTATAGCATCAACTTTCAATTTCCATAGAGCAGTAGTTATTGTTGCTAGAGATACCGCCATTACCGCCTTTCCATATTGAGACATATGTAGCTAGTTACAACTTAAAAACTATTCGTAGATTGCTCCAACACCACAATAGTTGTTGCCGGCAACAGTTGCTTAAAAAAATCGCCGGTGTAAGCGGAACTTTAAGTTATATCTAGATGAGCACCCGTTTATTGACAGTGGGAAAATATTTATAGTCTTTATATATTTCCTGCGGAATGCGGATGTTTGTTTACGGTGCAACACTTATGTTATCATGTCTATTTAATAGAGCCTGAAGAATTGCACTTGTCTGCTTGTCTGTGTTTTTGTTTTCACTTCATGAAGAAGTTATTTATTGGACATTGGTTGGAAGCCTATAAAGATATAATGTTTTTAGTAGGCATTGCTTTGAGTATTCCTGTGCCTTTTGTCTTACCTTCCATGGAATCTAGAACTACATATTTGCTCTTGAAGTCGTGATTTTTTTTTATCAACGTTTGCTGAAGCCTCTCCGTCATTAGTAAGGTCTGCAACTCCCTAGAACCGAAATCTTAGCATTTTATACTTTAACTACTCTTCGCAACCACGCCTAATTACCAGCAAAACCATAAAGTCTAACCGTACTTTTACGCACGGTTTTAAAAACTATGGTGTGATATAAAGAGTAACGACATGTGAAAGTGGCTCCACCACATTTCAGGCACCGCACAGGGATATTAAAATATTAATGTACGATACATTAGCATATTAATCAGGCCGGTAACGTAAACGCAGCTAATGGGAGCCATTAAAACAGCAGAGCGGTTCATATTGTATGCACTTAATGCATTGTTACAATGCAGTGTGTGAATTAACACAAGATCTGCATAACAGGGATGTAGCTAAATGTGGAGCTAAATATCCTTTGTTAGCTTAAGTTTAATAACAGCACAAAACTAACCTTAGGCAAGAAACATTCTGTCAGCGATGGCGTGGCGAAGGCGATTGTCAAAACGTCTAAAAAGTAGGGGATTTACAAACGCTGTCGAAATGCCACGTGATCAGTCCCTTACCTATTTTGGCATTTGGACAACCGCCATCGCTGTTAGAATGGCACTTTATATAGAGCCTCTGATGGTCTGAATGCACGCAATTTCTTCAATTCGATATTTCTGAACCAACATCGGCGCACATTTATGTCACTTAAATTACTACTCTTTATTTAACAATAAAAACTAATATTAACAAACAAACTCAAAAAATTCGTCCTCATCGCTGTCAGCTGGTAATGAGCCCAAGAGACTGGTGGCATTGCCACGTTGAATGGCCATAGACATTTAGCCTCTGGCCAAAGTAAAAGCCAGCTCTTGGGTCACGGGAAGTGTCAACCAGCCGTTTCGAAATTTCTTTGAAAAGGCTTTGACCGAGGGTTTCAACCCCAAACGGCTCGAAAATATAGTTACCAAGAAGGTTACTATATTAATTATTAATTACTACTTAGATCAAAAGAGAAATTATCATCAGTTTAGCGTGCCACACAATGCTGGACCGTCCTACACTACGGCTGTCTCGAACACCACACAGTCCACACATATTAATTCAGGAGTTAAAAGCTAAGCTGTAAAGTAAAATCTTTATTGCAATATAGATGAGCTCAAGCCCGAATCCGCGAACGGTTTGCTATCAACTCAGAATTTTTTTTTCTTGACACATTCACACCCTTTAGCTTTTCCATAATTCAAAACGTCTGCTATCGATACCTAAGTAGCTTAGCAAGAACATCATAACATGTTTAAGTTTGTATTATTTTTAATTGGTTTTTCAAACACTCTTCGTTATACTCGTCATTACAAGCACTCTACAGTATTCATTGGATTTAATGGAATCGAATCGAATACAACACCTGTCTCTGTCTGTCGAACAGAAAAAAACCATGCATGCATGAATTGTTGTGTTATATGTACTCGAATGGTAATAACTGCGAATGGAACTGAATTAATAACAACGAAAGACTTAATTATAGACAAGCCAAAGAATCTGATAGAGATATCAAACCATGTAGGCCTGTATTTCCCGAAAAGGAACACCGCCCAGTGTTTGCCAATAATATCATTATTAAAAGGTAAATAATATCGTTAAGATATAGAAATATATAAAATAACTAGTGGTCCCGACAGATGTTGTCCTTTCCAAACGTTTGCTTTGTGTCTGACGAAAAATTATAGAAATCGATTGCAGCGCCACCTACCGGGTCAATTGTGAATCTAAACCATTCTCGAATCCCCTTGAACACACACAATTTTATAAACATCGGTCCAGTCATTTAGGAGGACTTCAGTGACATACACACGTACACAAGAAATATATTTATTAAAATTAGATATTAAGATGTACGACCTCTGTGACGGAACAATAATCAATCTGTTTAGCCTTTTCCCAACTGTGCTAGGATCGACTTCCAATGTGAACGGATGCAAGAGACCCCAACACAACCACCATTATCTTCACCAAAATGGCAAATAAGACCTGAAGTTGTCATGATGAAAACTGAACATGAAAAATATCCATTCTACGGAATTTCGGTAAATCGGTGCGTGCAGCCCTACGCACCGTAACGGGTAAGTGCTACATAAACGCTATTATATTATAGCATTAATTGATTATAAAGACATTTTATTTGCACGCAATACTGCTAGTAAGTGGAACAGGAGCGCTCCAGTTAATGATATCTCGCCATTAAGATACGTAATTGCACAGACACCGCGATTTGAATGGCAAAGTGAAGCGATTTTTATTTTATACCAGGCGATTCTATCGCGTCGTAATTAACCGTAGCATTTAGTCGCGCCGTAAACGATATGGCCGCGCGTTTGCTACACCAATAAAATCACTATGAATAATAAAATATTAGGCATTCCCAAGCACTGTTATACTAATTCATTATTAATTACAATTGTGCGTATCGCGGTGAGTAGCGTTTATAATAACAGTCGTAAGGACGAATGAAAGTTTTCTTTTTATTCCTTTATGTTTTCCGTTCGATAACTCACGATCGAGAATTTGCTCGAAATCTTATACCTATGTTTTTTTACTTCTATGTTTACTTTTGTATTTCTGTTTCTTTTGTATTTTATTTACACTTGGCCAAAATATCACACGTTTCTATCAATGTTTTTTTTTATTTTATTTTTTTATTTAGCTCTTCAACAATGAGTACACTATAAAATTTACGAGAAATCACTCCATGCATAAGTTTAAGTGCCTCATCACTTAAAGAAGAGCACTACATTTACTATATTGTACGCGTAAACTGCTATGGAAACAAAAAGAAAAACAAATAATAATTAAAATTTAAAATGAAAATTTACAAAAATAACAAATACTAATAATTATGCAAGTTTGATTCACAGGACGCATGCATGCACACTGCATAGTTATCCATTTATAGTTCATATCTACCTTTATGGGCTTACATTGTTTTTTTAATTGTCAGTCTGTGTTTCCTTTTATTTCAATCAAAATGATTAACAAAGTGTTGTGTTTAAAACCGCCGTGTGGCCGGTGAGGTCGCGGCGGCGCGGTGCGGCGCGGCTGTGCGCGATACGAGATGCTATCGCGCGACCACTGGGTAATTAGTCGTTTCATTTTAGTCGCGTCGCGTTCGTTCGCGATAACTCGCTGCACGCTTTGTATGCACTTTTTTGTAATTAATTTCTTTGTATCGATTGATTCACCCAGTATTATTTGTGCCACGCACGTTCCGATTGAGATATAACTGTTTATGCAGCCTTATGCAACCAGAACATACAGTTAAGTCTGTAACTCGTGTTATTACAAGACCAATTAGTTTCGTTACATTTATATATAGAATGCGTACCATTTATGGCCTTTTATTATTGTGATTGGCTCGGTATCGCGTCACGTCATGCGCTCGCGCAACGTTTTTGACAAGCAAATTGGATAATGCGCGGGAAGCGCGGCGTGGCGCATTGTTCTGTCGCGGCGCGATTGTCAGCGCTGTTTTCGAATTTTAATCTGCCATTTTGTGAAATTATGGAAATGAAATGGACGTTTCGCGGTTAGCTGCGTCCGAGCCAGGCCGGCGGCGGCCGCGTGTCATTTTATTGTTACGATATTAAATTGTTTTTAATAAAGGTCGTAATTGATTCGGTAGTTAAACATTGGATGCAGGTACCTACTTGGAATTTATAAACAGCTACTTTTCATACCCAGCTTAATTCGTATGAGCACGGTAGGTACAGTAACTGTTTTTTATGACACTGCACTAAAACTTTTTTTGGTCTAATTAGCACAAAAAAACCGTCAGTAAATAATAAAGAACGATTTCACTCGATTTCCCTTCTATAATACCTACTGCTGAATCTCAAATCTTAAACTCCAAGAGCTTGTAAAAGTTGTAATGATTGCGCGTATTACAATATCGGCGATATAAAAGCGAGATGGTCTGTAAATATCCATTATGCGGGTAACCTGTGTTGGTAATGAGCGCGCGATATCGTCCGTTTTGTAGCGCGTAATCGCGATGTTATCGGGGCCCCCTCCTCCTCTACTGCTCGCAGGTCACCCACCCCCTCTCACACCCACCCTCGCCGGACCGTAGCCCCCTAAGGATTTTATCACCGTTTTTAAACCGCTCATTTGCCACTCACTTCTGTTAAATGTGTAATACGAGAATATGTTTAGAAAAGTGTTTTTATAAGTACGTTTATTTGTGGTTTAATTCAAAACCACAAATAATGTAGGCTATTATTATGGTTATTATATAGGTCGTTAGTAATTCTATTAAATGAATTGATAAAAAGTCTTAAATGAACCTTAAAGTTAGATTTAGTGCCCAAATTCATTGTCTACGCAACTACGAACTATAAAATTCGAAATAAAAAATATAACTAACTAATAAATTGAGCCTATTCCAGTAGAGTCTTAAGAGTCGACTTTATCATTGTTTCCCGACTTCACATTCATGTTCAATCGAGACATGACCGAATAATTTAAAGTTTGTAAAGTAAAGGAACCTGTCAAATTAAATAAAAAGTTCACATTAAGGAACTCATTGTTTCGTTAAGAATCGATTAAAAAAATTAACAAGAACAATGAGTCTCCCATAAAAGGAGGTTTAATTATCATACAAACAGGTTTAGTTTTAACTTCACTTTAACGCAACGAAATTATGAATAATGAAATTTGATTTTAAGCTTCGTTACTTCTTGTCCGACTTGGGGTTGTAAATATCAAATGATGAACGATATTTATCATTTAATTACTTTTACATGTCATTTTATAAAAATTTGGTTAATCTGTAAACTATTCACAAAGGCCTCATTAAACCAACGAATAGTTCAAAATAAATGTATTTTCGGTTACAAATTTACAGTAGGTAACTTTTATGTTTACACCTCTAACAACCAGAGCTTTAACGTTCCGTTACTTGCTATCTTGCATTTTTTCACGAAGTGACGGCGTCGAGTTACGTTGCGAAACGTCGGTAGACTACACCCTTTGGCCAAAACTCTTCCTTTAGGAACGTGTCGAGATGGTCTGTCGGAATCCGCACCACAAACAACTTGAAGTTGGTGTTGTGACGCTGATCCAACAAGCCGACCTAAAAAAAAAAAAAGAAGTAACGTAACCTAGGTTACGTAACATTTTTTTTTTCTACAGGATTTGGTCTTCCGTAATTTTCATCTAAATCCGTTCAGACGTTTAAATTGTAAAGTGGTAATAAACAGACGGAGCTACTTTGTCATTATTTAATGACAAAGTAGCTCCGTCTGTTTATTATTATGCCTTTTATTTAAAAGGCATAAATGATCGAGTTTATAACCTCGATACTACTCGAGAGGTTTATTATAAAGCCACTGTGTTTGCAATAATCCGGAAACATAGACAATCAGACCCTCCATATTCAATTAACAATGTTATTGGTTATCTTAGGAAAATCCTAATTGGTTACAATCCACCCTAACGCCTCAATCGACCACTTCACCCCAAAACAGTTACAACGGCACTGCGAAACAATCCTTTTACATAGGAACAAAAAGGTTTTAATTTAGATCAAATTACTTTTGTATTCTATGAAATGCAGTTTATTATTCATGTTACCGTTTTTACCGTTGGTGTATATTCATTGGCATTAATGACGAGTTAAAACAAACGAGTAGACCGTGCTTTGAATAAGCATATCGTTTTAATTATGTTCGTGATTTTCTGCTTGATCAAGACTTTTTTAAGGAAAGTTATTTGGGCTAATGATATTCTTATTTAAATCTACGGTTGGATAAAATTTGTATTTCTACTTAGTATAGTAAATGTAGGGAAATTAGAAAAATAGATGTGTTATAGGCAATAGGGATGTTGCCTGGGTTAAAAAAAAAATATTATATTTAGTCCGTCAGTTGATTTCGAAAAAAATTGGATACGTATTTTTTTTATCAAATCAATAAAAAATTTCGAAGATAAAACGCATCAAAGATAAGGAGGTGGGGCTTGTAACTTTTTCCAGTAAAAAGTGTACTGGTAAGTGACGTCACACGAGTTTTCAATGCACCGTATCGTCTTTATTTTTTGTTAGCGTGACAAAAGACATAATACGTGTCCAATATTTTTGGAATTCTATTCGTCGGACAAATAATACCAAACGAAAAAACCAATAACACCAACGTGTAATTGGGTTTTTCCGATTCCCTGGTCAAGCAACCTTGACCAGGTAATCGAACCCCGGTCCTTATGCTCAGCAATGGCACTAGCAACCACTTGACCAACGAGGAAATCACCTTTATCAATAAAGCCGTTTCTGCACGTGCTACAATCCTTACACACCTCTGCTAATCCTCGTTCATCTATCTGACCCTTCTCGAGGACGTCACTAATAAGGTCAGCGTAATTAATTAATACTCCTTACTAGACAAACAAACAAAGCACTAGCAAGTACAGTCAACTGCACGCCAGCCTGCTAACATGCTATACTGTTATCATAAACTTTAAGGACTCAACTTAATTGAAATAAATTAAAATATCTGAGTGTAGGTACTCTCTACAATTTTTTTTTTCTAATGGGTGAGCGATCAGGACATTTTGTCGAGTTATTCAAACACTGGTTTCTGCAAGTGGCTTTTCCCGCGTGAATTTCGGAAATCATCCCAAGTACAAAGTATGTATTCATCACTCCCGGGATGAATAGATACTATGTCCCTCCAAGGATATGTCTAGGTATACTAAAGTTCGTGAACATTGGTACAGCATTTTAGTAAACGTTAACAACATGCAGAGAGAAAGAGTTATTTTCTGTCTGTCTGGTTGGTGGTATGTTTTTTTCTCATTTCAGGGTTGACCTGATAGTAATTTATTTTGAGAATATTGACTTGTAACGACTTGTGAAAGATTTTTTATCCAAGAGTTATTTTTTAGGTATTTCAATTCATCTAGACACGCGGCAGACTGTACACCTAGCATTAGTCGCTAAACAATTAGCTTGGCAGCTTCTTAACACACGTGTAAGTGGGCATATCGGTGCGTGCATGTGTGGTGTGCGGTAATTGCCGCGTCCGCCGGAAGTGGCCGGTTCCGACGGTCTACGGAGTCAGGTGACGCTCGCACCTGTGTGTGTCCAACACACACAAGCACAGTGCTAGGGAGAATGACGTAGTGGTTTCCAGCAGTCCAGCTTCGTCGTAGACAGTGTTTGGGGAAATATGGTTGATGATTATAAAAGGTATTTGAGTACGAAGAGCACACCACCAATTACCAAAATACACGAATCAACAAGATTTGTAAATTAAATTTTGGTAAATCCCCAAAGTTTAACCAAAATTATTAAAAATTCAAAATTCAAAATTCAAAAGTCATTTATTCAAATTAGGCTGAGTGCCAGCACTTTTTGAACGTCAAAGTTCTACATAAAGACAGTCCCCCAAAACGCCCGCCCGTCACCACTTCCTAGTGTTTTAGCTGGGAAGAAGAAGTGGCGCAACAAACTCCCCAGCAAACAAAATTAAAACGTGGCACCTCATCACAACTTTAAAAGTCAAACAGTAAACCCAAGAATTTGGTCCTTTCGTATTTTAATAACAATTCCGTTAGAAAGAGGATTATTAATTAATACAATTAGGTACCTACTGTAGTCAACATCAACTATTATGCCAACGCTAAATTAAAAATCTAGCTAGATTGCCGTAACAAAAAAACCTCATAAAATAGACCACCTTCCCACACATGACAAAACGCGAAACTTAATTTATTCTGATGGATGATATAATAAATTACGGACAAGCATAATATTACGACACAACAGTGCATTTGTGTCCAGTGACCATTGAAAACGCATGTGTGTGGTGTACACACATGGATACAGGGTCTCTGTGTGTGTGTGCGACTAATTAGCTATTCGTCGATCGAGCGATAAGGATAACAATTAACTTTTGTTGCTAACATAATAATGTAAAAAAGTAATAACGTTTATGATAAAATTTGAAATGTTCCAGAATACTTTTTGGGTTTGTTTCTATTTCAGTTTATGTGGCATAGCTGTCAAATTTGAAGCTAATAAGTTGTGCAAGAAATAATATGACTTAAGTTGGCCCTTGTTTTACCTTGCCGATAACCTTAAGTTAAGTAAAATTAGGTTCATTTTGGACTTTTACAGATACATTATCATGCATCTTTCAAGTTACTCTGCCATTTCAAAAGTGCATGTAAATGGTTTAATTGAAACAAATGCTTGAGTTTTAGTTCGAGTACACAATTTAAGTCAGTAGTTTTTCCTTAAAACAACGTTCCATCTAATACTTCAATGAGTAGGAAAAACAATGTATCTACAACCAAAATAAATAAATTCAATCACCTAGTTTTTATACGAACCACTCAGTATTCTAGACAGCGTACGACCCAACAAACGGCTAGCTAATGAACGCCGCTAACATCAATCCGACAACAGAACCAACTATTACATTGACGTAATTAAGCATTTTAGTCATCAAACTCATATTTTAAACACTCATGCATGACTTTCAATTTGCGGAAAAAAATATTACGGTGAAGAAATGTCGTGAGCTAATGTGTCGAACGGCTCAGGGAATGCTCGCCATTCGGTTTTTTTTTCTCTCCTCCCCCATAATTACGTAATTAGTGGCGATGCGAATTGGAAGTGCATTTGTTGTGGGTCCTTTTGTCTGCGCTCGGTGCGCCCGCGCCTGCCCTGCGCCTGCGCACAACCGAACAGCTGTTCCACGGCCCGTTGAGCTGCGACTTTCTCGTTTGACAATTACGAGCTTTTTATAATTGATACGTAGGAATAGAATGAGTTCAGTTGTGGTTAAATACCTTTAACGAAGCATGTCTGTTTATTTTTTTTATTGTGATATGTCTTTAAGTCAATGCACTAGGTACTGTAAGCTCTTTGAAACATATCTTCTTTTATTAATTACTTTAAGGAGTTTTAACTGATAACACATGCCTACATAAGAACTCTGCGGAGCTGGTTTTTGTGATCTTTAGACAGCTCTCCAGCCAGGATTCGTTCATTTTCACACGATATTTTCAAAAGTACACGTGTAGCCTATCCATAACAAATGTCGGCCCATTAATGACCTATCATCACACAATGTGTTACCAAAACATGTGAGTACAATGTTCACTAGTCGATTGGGTACGGCCGCGACTCGCGAGGGTAGCGACTAGGGCATGTTATTATCCGGCCCATTTTACTCTCCGGATACTACCAAAACGCTATCCAGATATATCCGGATAATACGGATATTTCGGATCACCTTCAAAAAGCAAGTTCAACGAATATAATCAATTAACATTTTATTTAAATTTCATTCTGTTTTCATAAAATAGTTTATGAAAACATTGTGTCAAGGATATGAATTGTTGGATATTAAAACTAAAGAAAATTAAGACGTTCGAAATTTAAGTGAAGGGGATTAAGTTTGTAGTCGACATGACTTTTCCAGAGCAATTTGCTATCAAGGACCTCTCTCAAGTTCTTGGTAAGTATCTGTTTTATCTGGGTAGTAGTATACATGATATCTGGATACTAAATTTGACGGATATTCGGATAATATGGATATCCGGATAGCATGCCCTAGTAACGACTAGCTGACTAGCCGCGACATTTGGCGCGCGGGCGTTGCGTCGTGCCGCGCTGCACGCAATCGATCGCTAATCGATTACTCAGATATCAACCTTTGTTTATGATTATAATATCCAATTGCGAAACACTACAGCAAATGCCAGAAACATTCGTTCAAAGTTATATAAAAGCATCCATAAATACAATGAACGGATTTAGATTACTTAGAATGGGTATTCAAGATTTCAGATAAATCTTCCAAAACTGCAAAAGATTTAGTAGACTTCTCAAGAATAGAACATTGATTTATAACTGTAAATGTGCAATAAATGTATAGAAACTCAAGTACGCCCCAATTTATATTAGATTTATAGCAGGATGTGGTGTGATGATATTCCTTTTCAATTAGCACTCAATGAATGTAACCGAGTGGCGTTCGAGCGGTTGCACGATTGGATACGCAATATCGACGCGAACAACAAGCGATGCTCCATTCATCATTATTATAAATGTGCCACACTCGCTTATTTACGGAAATCGATATTTTTTTCGGTATCGACTTTGAATGCTTGATTTCGACACGTCGATAAACGTAACGCTATTGTGTGGGATGACCCGGGCATTGTGTGCCGACTGCCGCCGGTGTGGTGTAGCGGAGCGGTGGCCCGCTGAGCGATCTGCTCGTCACTTGAAAGTAGGAACAGCATCATTAGTTCCGCGTCTACATTATGTTATATTGTAATTATTGATTAACACAGGTCACGGTTATTGCTGAGTAGCGTTTGTAGAACAGACCGACTTAATTAATGATAGGCGCTTCTTTGTACTTATGATTAGTTTAATTATCAATAACAAAAGCGACAAGAGAGCTGTTTCGTGCGTCTAATTTTTCATCTGTCGCGTGTTTCCTATACAATTACTCAATCTATGTATGACATGGTAGCGGGACGGGGACGGCGCGGTGGAAATGGTAGCTGCAATATTGATAAACGTCGACGGGCAATCAGTGGCCGGGCAATTTGCGAGCGATTGTCCGTGGTGAGATGCGAACACACGCAAATTGGAAGCGGTGCACGTTCAAACGGAGCTGTTTAGAGCGCACATCATAGTTAGTGCCGGCCGGTTACCGCGGAATGTTACTATTATTTAGTTATGTTTATGTACGGCCTAATTGACTTCATACATGATTTTGATTGACAGATAAGTATTTTGTACCCTTGAGCAACTGCAAAGCAAGTATGATTTATAATATAGGCATGTTTACCTACCCATTAACTGAAATACATAAATAATAGTTTTTTTTTTAATCTTAACCAAACATGCGAACCTTTTCCACAACGCATCATATCATCGCTATTGATAAGTCCAATGTGCACATTACTGTATCCATTATTGATAACCAAAGGCGATCGACGACCAAGGAGGAAGAGAAGGGCTCTCACGGGGTCACACATAAATATCTAATGAGAAATACGATTGCGCAAGAAAATGATATCGATATCAATTCGATATTCGTTCCAAAGCTAGCAATCACGAAAACAAATTTGCGTTCATTTCCTTTCCCTCGGAACAAACGTATAGCGAATCCGGCGTAGCAATATCTTTTATAAGGCGGTAGATCGTAATGGAAACCATTTCTCATCAATTTTCTAAATAAAGGCGCACAGAAGCTAGCGGATAAAACAAAGCGCGAGCGCTCACGACATAGATTGAGCTGAATTATCGCTTTACCGCAGAACACAATCTACCCTCGAGTGTACTCGCACCGGACTGCCTGTACGTACCTACGTACTACAGCCAGTACACGTAGCGTGGTATCGGAGCGCCGAGCCCGACCGCCTTGTGCACTCAGCCCGGGCCCAGATAACAAGTGTGAATTATGTTAAATCTAGACAGTTTTTCTCTCTTTTATCAATTTACTACTTCACTAAGTACAACGTTTGGCTCTGATCAAATTTGAACAATAATTTCACCTTTGCAATCGCGCTCGCTAACTTTGAAATTGTAGGAGTAAAAGGCGATCAGCGTGCAAAGCAAAATGCTGTGGTGGGTTTTAGCTGTACGTTCAAATATTACTTGTTTAATACCTTCTGCAGAGACCCATTACGTTGATTACAGACAAGAAGGGTTAGAGAGTCAATGTGTCAAGATTACGGAAACCCAGCTGCTCACATGGCATACAACAAAACAACATTTTTCATACATTAACGTGGGCCTGTCGTAATCAAATTACATTTAATAGCGAATTTTCTGTCATTACAACAACAATATTAATAATTGTAAATAAAAGAATTACAGTAATTTCAGCGACAGGGCAATCAAAACGTCGAGTTACAAAACCACCAGCAAATTGGGTGAAAGTGTGACGTTAATATTCGTACGGATGACAAATGGCCGAATCTTGCGCAGGAGAGCCAGTAATGAGACCAAATCAAATGGAGAACGAAGTAATTCGCGTATTAGTGCAGCCATTGTGGCGTTCGTGCGGGCAGGCATTACCGTCAGACTGTCAACTCGTCACCAAGAGTAATGAAATCAAACATATTTGGGCTTTATCTTGTGACCTTCGCCCTTGTGCAACCTTTTACTACGAGGAAATATTATTTAAAGAACATCTGCATGTATGTAAAAATACACGTGTAGTATTGTGGCCTTAACTTATATGTGTCGCAGCGAAATATCTTATTCAGCCGTTTAATTGGTTGCCTAGCCTTTTCATTAGCCGATTTTTCACCGACCTAAGTGACATGTTTGGCTCAATATCGTTTAATGACTTGCCCATGTCACTTATGTCGCTGATTAAACGGCGCAGTTCAATGAAAAGGCTAGGTTTTTAATGAAACGGCTGATTAAACTAGTTGGCTGCGTCATATGCATGATGTAGGTAATATCAGCTTACAGCAGTTACAGATTATCAGTGGTATGAATTTAAAAAGGTACTTGCTTATAGGTAATTTCTTGAACTTTTATGTAAAGTATAATAAAGTTTAACATCGCTGGCAATATTCCAACTTCGAATGAAATCTTAAAACGTTTAAGGTACAATTTCATGATTAAAAACAACTAACGACAATTGCATGTAGGTAATTGAATTAGACGTATGCTACTTCTACAGTTCTGCTAAACTATACAGTTTTAATGATGAAATTAATATGATAAATGGTGCATTATTCAACAGCCTATTATGTGGCTTGTAGCAATAACTTACACAGTATAGATTACCCCAACGGGATATCATACAACCTTTTTATACAAGAACCAATAAATATTCCCGAGCCACTATCATTATTGACGAATAAGGTTGAACTTACAGACAATTAAATGTGTAAACGTGTGATAAATTGTGGCGTGGCCAGGTTTTATGGCGACCGATAACGGAGCTCTGTTCGTTTTATCGACACAACTTATTGAACTATTTACTATTAATTTAAACAGACTTCGACTGATTAAACAGACATTTAGTGGGTACGTGCTTTATTGTTCGGACTGATTTATTTTTTTGAGTGTAGGAATGTCGGTGTTCACTTGTTTTAGAGGATGAATGGAAGAATGGATGGTTTGAAGGATGAATGTATTGAATGCTTAAATCGCTTGAAACCTCAACCTTATTTATGCTTTCTACATAAAACCACGAGAGAACTTTGATGAATTCATTAAAAAAAATGGATTTGAATGGGAACATGGCTAACCATGTTCTCATTCAAATCCATTTTGTGTCCTAATCCAGGTCTTGGTTTAAACAAAGACCTGGATTATGACATAGCATACTGTCAATACGGATGGCAAGTACGTTTCCGAGGAATAATTTTTGTCTTTCACTGGCAAAGTCAGAAAAAAATATTAAGACTGCCTATTTATTTTAAGTGGTATCACAACAGCTGCTAACACCATTAAATTCCAGCTATTTCTAACAGCTTTAACTAACAAAAGATAATTGCTTCATTAGAAACAAACGCTTATATTTCCATGGCTTACCATATTTGTATGGGAAAACATTTAAATACATTATACTGTAAAGAATTGTGTCTTTCATATTCATGTATGGATAGGGTTGTCAACCTCAAATGTCATTGTAGAGACGTCTTTCTGTCACACATTTTAGTAACTTTCCAGTACCTAAGCTTTCAGGCAGATACTATACCAACCCCATACAATTTATTAAGCCCTTGAGTGTCAATACTAAATACCAATGAGGTTTTGTTGACATTTCAAACGAATGATTTTTCTTATGAATCAATATAATTATCATAAAAGGCTATGAATAAAACTACGGCATAATAATAATAAAGATAGTTTTTAAACTACTTATTCTTTGAGAATGATTTAGCCATTAAACGCCTTAAAGATTTTTTTGTTCAAAATCGAAAGAAGTGTAGTATGCAACAATTTCTTGTTAAATGAAAAATACTTTAATTAATACAGATCTTTACACAATCGGCCAACCCTAAAAGTGCCAAGTACCACTGGATGGGTCATTTTACGTAGTGGGCGCGTAACCGGTGGGCGACTCGTAACGCATCGGTTATCTACGCGTCATTTACGTAAGAACTGTTTGATGCACTGCCCTACGATCTACGTGTGTCTACCGGTAGCCGTCGGTAGCTACTACGAGACATTTATTACCCGTTACTAGTCAAATTATGAGCATTTTAACTGATTTTGAGAGTGCTAGAATGATGCTAAGGCCCTTTTTTTTCTCCTTAGCTTGTCAAGTTAAGTATGACTTTTTTTTTAATAATTTGTAAGTGTCACTACGCGTTTTCTTCACGTTGCTTGTTGCCAAATTATTACCGTTATAACTGATTTTGAGAGTGTTACGTTGTTGTTACGTCGCTACGAAGACACTTTTATTCTCGTTTTCTGATCAAATTAAGTGTGTAATTGATTTTGGAAGTAAAAGTTACTATAGTATTATTATTATAGTATTAGTATGTTTGCACCTTTTTGCTTATCAAATAATGACCAACAAATGAATGATATTATTGGGAGCGATATATTCATGTTTTGCTCATTGACCATGTTATTGGTGTGTGAATATAATCCACGGTTTCTGAAAAAAATATTGACCCCTCAGATTTCTAACGCACGTCAAGTAATGAGATTGGCAATTGACAACTGATTCAACCAATTGCAACTAAATAACGCGCTTTTAACCATTTGTCACAATCATTTTGTGATGGTAAAATCATCCTCTATCAAGATCTGACACTCTACACTCGAAGTTGTAGACGCGTACCAGGGACAAACGGGCCAGTTAGGTAGGGCTAACTTCGAGAAAGAATTCAACCGTCGAATCCAGCTCGGCTGGGCGGCGTTCGGGAAGTTGCGTGGTATCTTCTCGTCTACATACCACAGTATCTCAAGTCTATAACCAGTGCGTGTTGCCAGATGACTTATGAAACCGAAACGTGGTCGCTCACAATCGGCCTCATCAGACGTCAAAGTGCAATGCTCGGAGTTTCCTTGCGTGATCGAATTAGGTACGATGATATCCCCAAGAGAACCAAGGTTACAAGAAGAAGGTAAGGACATAGGAAGGATCGCCAAACTGAAGTGGTAGTGGGCAGGGCACATTGCTCGCAGAACAGATGGCCGATGCGGCCGAAAAGTTCTGGAGTGGTGACCGCTTACTGGAAGACGCAGCGTTGGAAGGCCTCCCACGAGATGGACCGATGACCTGGTGAGGATCACGGGTAACCGATGGATGCGAAACGCTCAGGACCAGTTGTTCTGGCGATACTTGGAGGAGGTCCATGTCCAGCAGTGGACGTTTTTCGGCTGATGTGATGATGATTATGATAAAATCATCACAAAATGATTGTTCGAGGAACTGGGTTAAGTATTCACACTACTAGGTTCATGCTGTATGTTGATTCAATTTTAACTTCAGGTTATTAAACCAGCCAACTCGTAAATGTACCTCTTTTCTCTGCCTATCAGGGTGCAACAAACAAGCCGGGTATAATTTCCTCCTGTGTATGCAGGCAGTCTAAACACATAGAGCCGCCCGATAAACGAATAAATCCCGGATAATAAATAGGCGAGGTCCTTCCCTGCACCTTACAATTTAGAATTACACGTGCAGAGATATCTCTGTACGAAAATTAGTAGTTTATCTACTTTTCTTTTAGAGAAATCACACATCACAACCAGTCAACAACAAGGCTGCTAGGAGCTTTCGTTCATCAATCCTAGATACTACTTCTTACTTACAACAAGTATTAGTATATTCGATTTTCTGTAGTAATCTGACAGGGTTGAATGCCTTGATTAAATTAATGTTGGTCTAGGTAGGTACATCACAAAAAGTAAGCATTTCTTTCAGCAAACTTTTTCCTAAAATGGAAACTACGGAACGACATGAACGATGATCCATTATTAAATAAACAACAACTATCCCTTTACATATACGCTATGCTACGTATTCATGAAATTCAATAGGTAAGTTCAGTAGGTCTATTCAAAACTAGTTAATATGCAGATTAGTAAATTTTCTTCTTCATCACCTCAGTTTTAGTGTTTCGTTCATCTTACTATAAGTGGTCATAGTGTGACAGAAGCGTGTCTAACCGGCGGACACCTGCGCCTGCGCTAATGCAACGTAATGCGCCGTGATGCGCCGTAATGCGCTGGTTCTGTCTTACGCTGCGCCGTGTCCGATGCGCGTCATTCGGTCATTCCGCCTCACCCTCGCGTTTACCGCACTTACGCGACCTTACACACAAATGACGAGATGACGATTGTCGTTTGTCTGAAGTTTATTGTAACCCTCAGTAGCTTTTTTATGGGATATCACCAAATGACTGTCAGACTCTTACTGACTAAATCCCACCTCTATTCCTTCAAATGCCCTTTGCGTCCCAGGGACAGCGGCCCTGGGACGCTTTCTCTTTAATTCCGTAACCCTGGGAAAACCCTCAGTAGTTGGGAATAAATTATATCTCCGTGTCACAAATTAAACATACAAACCCAGTGATGCGATTGGATGTTGAAATTTTGTTCAACCAATCACTGCCACAACGCGCATTTAACAATTTGTCTCATGAACTTAGCGATAGTATTCAAACTTTTCAATTGTAGGCATGTGAAAATATTCAAGGAACCAAAAAATTAAGGTGCATCTATTTCATAGCAAATGCATTTAGAATGATAAAGCAAGCAATGGTAAACCTCTTGTAGTGCAGTAGACTGCAATAAGCATTCAAACATTTCACAAAATTACATTCAAAACTTAAACTGCTTAAAAATAAAAGCTTATTTACCAACAGTATGTCAACTTGACGAAATTATTTCACTAACATCTAAATTAGTCCGACCATTGCATTTTAAGTAATAGGGTAAGGTAAGTAACGGTACAACATCAAAGAAAACAAACCAAGAATGAGTAATATACGAGAAAAACGTGTGATCAATAAAAAGCCAGCCAAGGGCCGTAGAACTATTTATTACAGTAACCAAATTAAAAGAGCATTACACGACAACAACTCCAAAGGAGTCAACAAACAAAAAGTCTACACCGACTTCCTTTTAAAAATGTAATCTGCGTCAAGCGCGGCCGTGCGGCGTGCCGGGTGCGGGGCGCGGGGTAATCATCGAATATTCCGTATCTAACTACAACTTTATACCGCGCGTTATCATGGCCGTATAATGAGTTATGTGCTCTTGCTCGTTTTGTGTCCATCATGGGGTATCGGCGAAGGGCGTCATCCATCATCCGCTGCGACTAATTGCCTGCTACCTTGCTTCGGCTCTCTTATCCTTTTAATTCGTCCTCCGAACACCTATACGACGTCGGAGCGAGCTGTTACGAATAATTGCTTGCGAGATACCGACGTCCACTTGATTGCAAAATTAAAATGTAAGAGCAAAAAGTGCAAGCTGCATAAGTTGTTGTTAAGTGAGCATGTTATTTATCCTTTATGTATCAACAGCACCCTTTTACATAAGCTTTTTCATTTTCGCACCTTTACTATAAAAAAGTTATAAAGAAATGATTGTTTTGAAACAATATCAAAACCAAATATCAGTTTTAGGCGCCATTCCGATCCACGATCTCTCGTACATCAACGAACCGCTTAATGCAATACAAAAATCGTGCTCGACCAATTCGTAAGCAATCCAGCGGCTGCGCTAGTGGCGGGGCTAGTCACGAACGACCGCCGAGTCCATTGGCAAATAAAAATAAGGCCGAGGACAGCGATCCCGAATCCCGCCGAAAGGGGTAGCTGTATTAAGTGTCGGTTTGAGTTTTATTCGCGCGGGGTGAGGGGGCCGTGTGAGCCCGGCGCCGCATTAATCATTAACACAGCCTGCCTAATGACACCGCCGAAATGGGCCCGATAGTGATGCACCCGTGTCGTCGACAGCTGTAAGACAGGGTTTATAGGAGCAATGATGAACTAGCTAGAACTTCTGTTTGATAGATCGCATCGTCCGTCGTGATGGTTGAGCTTTCAGTATGATTGGTTAACAATGAAGAGGTTCCCATATCTCATCTTGATGACTTGAATTAAAATGGTTTAGGATGCTGGCAATGCTGGCATAGGAACTTTGGGATTGGCACTAGAAAAGAGCGGCCTATGCTCAGCAGTGGACGAAGTCGTGCTGTGGATGATGATAACGAAAATAGTTGAGAACAGAAATGCTTTCATTTGAGATGCATCTATGTACCAGCAACCGAAATATTAGGTAAGGCAAAGCAGGCCTAACTAAAAGAGATATAAATGAAGACTTGTCAGTTACCTTGTTAAAGATTTGTGGTTTTTCTATTTATTCAAGCATTTACCTCTTTCGTTATGTCCGTGACAAAACTGAAATGCTATAATTCCTATTTTGAATAACTCATAAATATAAATCTAGAGTAATAACTTGCACGTTTAAGATTTTTGAATAACAAGCATTATCAAAATCAAAGCAGCACAACTTCAGCAAGTAACCGAACCACAAAATCATCGACATAATGCCGCGCACATCACTACGCCCGATATTAGATGTCGCTATTAACTCCGCAAAACGTAATTAATCGAATAAGTTTATGATTGATATAACCAGTTTGTGGGGCGCTTAATTCACTTTCCCAATTCCTGGGGACCCGGCGCTTTTATAAAGTTATCCTTTAAGAAAATTGATTGGCTCTATCGCTACTTAAGTGATTTAGTAATGAATCAATTCAATTATTATAATACCTTCCCAAAGTAACGATCGCGGAAGCGTAAATAACAAGTGAACTTAATCAAAAGCAACTTTATAACTGTGTTATGTTGTTATTTGGTTAGATTTTCTATTGGTATCAGTATGTTAACTAATAAACCGATGAGCTACGCTTCACTTGTTTAGTGGTTGCGTTAGTCTGACTCTGTTCTATGGATTAACAATATTAATTTAATAATTTTATGAACGTCAAAACAAGTTTTCAAAACAATTAAGTACAATACAAATAACTCGATGGAAAATAAATAAATATTAGATTTTTTCTTCGCTTGCTAACCTTTTTACATAGCCATTAAGTAACAAAAATAAAAATCGACGAACATGATGTTTAAAGGTGATATTAAACATCATGTTCGACAATTTTTATTTATGTTACATAATGGCTAACTTACCTTTAAACATATACGACATCGTGGAAAAACCACTGATCCATTCCACCTATCTGCTAATTGGAAAGCAAATAAGTACATAGTCGTACAATCTTCCCGAGTAAATGTAAAGTGAGATAAAGGAAATGGATTATTATTGTAATGTAGGAAACGGTCATGTAACTCTCACTATTAAGTTACATTAGTAATCTAATTACCTCGCACTAAGTATCCGCTATGCATTGCGATTTGCGACGAGACAAGTTTAAGCTAAGACAATTTTAAAACTAGCCATGAATATTTTTAAAGATCAGGCAATGATAATGCAGTTTTTGAAAACCATTTTTTTTGGAAAACTTGAAATTTTTTGGTAACTAAACATACGTAGAAAAATCTAAGTCTTAAAGGGGATAGAACCTTGGGGCATATAACTGTTATTTGAATATAATTTACTGAATATAACTCTATCCATTTAGGTAGTTAACTAAAGGTAAACAATCTTGATGTGTCTTTTTACACAAATTCATATTAAACAAATAAACCACTTTTCAAACTTATGGTTCAATTGATTTAGTATTCGTTACTGTTGTATTTACTTTGGTTTTTACTTGCATTTTATTTTTAAACTGAGTTCTTAAGTAAAAAGTTACATCAAGATTGTTTACCTTTAGTTAACTACCTAAACGGATAGACAATTTTACCTCTAAATATCTCGGTAACGTGACACTTTAGGACACCATATTGTTCTCAGTTTTTGTTTTTATAAGTACCTAGCCTCCACCCATATATACCAGTTTAATCGAGATTCGCGGTTAAAATAAAAATGGCGGCGGGTGGTTATGCCAGCTCCCATAGAAAAATGTTCGAACCCCTTTGTGTCTCTGTCAATTGGAATCCAAATCTCTACGTTGTTAATGTTACGCATGTAACGTCGATTCATAATAATAATACTCGCCCATAGTTTGGGTACTGCACGTTCTACTACCAAAGTTTTAGCATATGACACTTTATCGGTAGAACTTAATATGCTTACGCATAAATTCAAATGTTTACGTAAGTACGTACACAAAATACTTCATTTAACACTAAACTTGATGATCGAGTACTCCTGACGTGGCAGCGTGAAAAAGGCAGTGTGAAAGGAGAGGGGTCACAGACGCGAGGGGTGGGGGGACGCAATTTGTAATATTTCACGAGCCAGTAGACGCTTATTAACTAGGCGTGCAAAAAATCGACGCCACAGTAGCGCTCAACCTTTGATCACAAATGGAAAATCTAAATCGCATATTTTAATCTGTCATTTTCAAATATGTGTGAAGTGTGATTATGATACTTCCGGTATGGTACTATGGATCGAACCAAAAGGCTAAATTATGAAAGTGTATTTCTGTTTAATATATAAAGTAGAATATTTCGAGTTGGATAAAAACTCATTGTATGGTATACCTCTTTACAAACTATTACTTAAAGATGTATAAATGTACAAGCGGGATAAACGCGGGACCAAATATTTTACAGGCCGGTTTAAAAATGTTGTTTCTCAGTTAACTAGCAAAACTATACCTCAAACCGAAGTTATTATTTCAATGTCAAAGCTACAAAATAAAAACGCAATAGCAACAACGATGCAAGTAACAAGGCAGCAAATAAAACTGTGCAGCACCTCTGACTAATGCAAAAAGTCGTATCTAGTCAGGGCCAGAATATTACGGGGCGGAAAATAGCAGGCACGTAGTTGGAAACACACGATGCCTTTATTATTTTACAAACATACTATCTTTATCCTATTATCCTGACTCCTAGGTGTAATGGTGTACAATAAGGAGGGCCTATCCATCTATCGTTATCCACATATCGGGCGTTTTGAGGGACTGCGTTTGTGTAAAACTCTGACGTTGAAAAAGTGCTGCCCCTCAGCCTAATTTGAATAAATGACTTGATTTGGACTTTAATGTAATACATAATTGTCAGTTTGTCAGACAATACCTTTAACTGTGTAATTGGCACACGCGATGTAAAAGTTAATTATCAATATTTTTTGTAAAATCTCATTTCGTTTAATATAATCTCTAATAAGAAAAAGCTTATTTTATTTTCTTATTAATGCACTAGACATTCTTATTCTTAAGTCTAATATTAGATAAGAAACAAATATTCTTAAAGCTTCAATGAAGGGATGAGGATGCGCGGAGCAGTATCACAATTAGAAAAAAATACTAAAATTCCAAGCAGTAATGTAGACTAAAGCTTTCATTCCAAGTTGTTTTTCCATCTATAGGTTGTCACTATTGATTCATTCTACCCATTGGTCACTCATTCTGGCTTTAAGCCAACAGTAAGACACGAAAAAATACGGCCACTTATCTATTTTATTTGACCTAACATTTGTCCGGACAGGCAAGACATTTTGTTGAAATGTCGATAAAAAATAATTAATGTTTTTCAAGAACAATAAGTCTAGGCTCAATAAATATTTATTTTAACTTATTACGTCATGCTATGTCTCCTTTAATACTAAAAATGATTATAACACCTGCGTCAAATAAAATGTTCTAGTTTTTTCTGAAATTCATTTTTGTTTTATTTGAAAACCGAGGGTTGCGGCAGGAAATCAATATTTCTTCCCTATGACTATGACTTTATACGGTTATAATTTAGCTAATTGCTGTCTTTTTATGGGCAGTCTACGTACCGACTAATAATATGGAAGTATCCATACTATCCATACTTCTATACAAAAATAAATTAGGATAACGACAAGAGCATGATGATGATGCAAAGAGGATTCTTATTCTATATTGCACACAAAAACATACAGATTCAAATGTTTGACAGCGTTCAAAGGCAAATAAAGTTTTAAATATAGGAATTCGGAATACTTTATTTACTTCTCCCAATATTTGTCGCAGCTTCCCCAGCCGTCCCTGTGTCGTGCACGTACTTTTCCCGAGAGGCTATTAATCGCGGGAGAAGAGGGGGAGGACATTTAGCCGCTCTCGACCGCTAGCCACTCAATAAGCGCTTTGCAGATACTCTGTGTACTCTAAAACTGTGCGATCGATAATAAGGAAGTTTGTGTTGCATCCTTCTGTGATTACTTTGAGGAGACAGATTAAATGGAGTTAAAATAACCAATAGGAGATAGATTGTTGGTTCCTTTTCAAGCAGATGTATTTCTCGTGTTCACACGGATGCGTGTATTTACTTTGCAAAGCTCAGCGATCGATAGTGTAGAGCCTGCTTCTTTATTAATTCTATATTGTGTTAAAATTTCTTAATTCCTGCCCTAGTTCACAGCGATTCTTCACGATCGTTTTATATTCAATCTTTAGGTTGAGCAGTCTAACTAGGTATATACCTAGTATAGATTATAATTCCGGCAAGATCTGAAATGCTGCTACGTCCTGCAGTACCGACGACGCAGCTAAACGTGTCCCGTTTGCACCACTCTACGAAGACTGAGGACATCCTAGAGTACATACGTGTGAAGACCAACTGGATCTTGAAGGTGGAGAAGTAGGAGGAGCGCCATATCATCATTTTCAATTCGTTCGTGGTGCAAGTTCGGTTTCATTTGGTGACCTTCCTGAAGGAAGAGTTTTGGCCGAAAGGTGTGCTGTATCGGTTTCCACGGCTGGCTATGCGACACCTCGCAGCGTAACACGACGCCGTCACTTCGTGTGCAGTAATTTTTAAGTTTGGTGTAAGTATAAAATAATCAAATATGTATTGTGTTGTGTTTTATGTGCCTTAGTTGCCTGAAATAAAGAATAAATAGGTAAATAAATAATGGAAGCTGTGTTTTAATTCTTAATAGAAAATGAGGATGCTCCATTTGCCATACATATAAGTACCTCTCATACAAATGAATCAAGTAGCTCCTTATAAGCAAACATCCCTATGTTTACTTAGTTTCCCTCACCATTTACAACTCAAGAAAGTACATACAACTTCAATCACTGCTGAGTACATAAAAGGGAAACAGGAACGCCCTACCTAATAATAGGTAGAACAAACGTTTAAACTACGAGTATACGTTGAGACATTAGTGCATTTTACTTCGAGACAGTCCCACAACTTTACTCCTAAATCAAGAATGAACTTAGAGTTTTGAGTCATAGGGTTGAATTTTGGGTTTTAGGGTGTTGTAAGTGACTTTGTCGTATCGAAGTACGTAGGGCGGGCCGCCCAAACGTTTAGCAGCGTTTAACGAAAGCCTCGAGGTGGGCTCGGGACACACCCCCGGGGTCGCACTCTCGACTCATCCATATTTCATATTAGGTAAGCTTATGTTCTGTTCAACTTGCTTACCTAAATTGAAACCGGCAACTAAATAAGGAAGTTAGTTTGTAAAACTTGAGTGAACAATGCAATGTACAAATAGGTATATCCATTGGTAAAAAAATTCACTAATTTCGTTATTAATGCAAAAATCTACGTTAGTGTTTATATATGTGTGTAACCTAAAAACAAAACTCCTAACATTCACATTAGCTTAACTTTCAACGGAAGTCAGTATTAAAGCCTTTTAAGTAATAAGTGCGTATTATATATATTTTTAAAAACGAACTTTCATTCCTCAGATCAAAGGCACGATTGAAACGGTACTAATGCCAGTGGTCAAAGATTTAAGTCCAACTTCCGATTGATTGCGGAGCTGGAGATCTTAACCAGCAAAAGAGTGTTTCACTACACTAACCGGGGTTATATACAAAAGCTTATGCCTTAATACCACCCCTTCTTCACACCTATAGCACGTAGATGTAAATAATTCAGGCACTAGTTGGCACTGAGCGTCGAGGGTTGCACTTACACTCGTTCCAATTTAAAATGTCATTTATTTCTGCGAATGCAACCCCGTTACTACTTGCAAGCTGCAACCTTCTTGATACTCGGTATTGAACGACCGCGACCGACACGCGACGGCGTATTTAAAAAGTTATTGGTCTAAAGTACACTTGCGTGAGAGGAAAATCGGTTGTGCTGAAATCGCGTTTAAAAGTAAAGAAAAGCGCAGGTACTTAACACTAAACGTTTTTCAAATGAATACCTACCTATTGTCCTTCTCGCATTTTGGTACCTATCCTAGAAGTCAGAATTTTATTTCACGAGACTCATTGTTTTCAGTCAACGTAAACATTCACAAATAACCCTGTTTTGCTTCAAATATTGCGACAAATACCAATGTAGATTGTACCCACAGAAGGACACTAGGCTGTGTCTTAAGTAGCTTTGCTTCAATGAGATAAAGCTTGTTTTCTAAACGCTAGATCTAGGTTAGCAATCTCAATTATAATTTTATCGTGAGATTCCATTGTAATTTCATACAATGGTTTATTGCTTTTCGCACAGTAAAGTTTAAAATGTTTGTAAAACGAAGTATTTGACGTCTAGCAACAAAGTTAATTGATGAGAACCATTCGTTTAAGTCAACACATTTTCAACAAATGTAAGTAATGTTCCAAAATAATAATTAGTTAAACCAATTGCTCTTGGCTACCGGTATAACGTTTACGAAACGCACTCTTTGAGATAAGTCATAAAAACTACAAGCCGTAGAGTAGGTAAATGATCAACGTACTTCAAGCAGTTTTTATTGTTTTCATTAAGATGCCTTAAGGAAATTATCAGAATACTTAATAAAAATCGTTACCGGAAGTAAGGACCGTTTCGCACGTAACTAAAGTCACTGATAGTGATAACCCGCTTTTAAAATTAGCTTCAGAGTACTGTTCCGAAGACATTACGAATATTTTCTAAAGATACAACGGAGATCGAAGTGAGAAAAACAGTAGCTTCCAGCAGCTTTTCCCAAGTGGAACACTCTGGAGCTAATTTTAAAAGCGGGTTATCATCACTAACAGTGAAAAGTTTTTCGAATAATTTCCGCACAGCGTACACAGTATTGTACAAGAAAAACAACATAGTCCTTTCAAGTATCAAAATTGCTTGGTTACGGTACAGTAGGGTGGTGTAGCGAATAACGAAGGCGCGTTTGATATGTTAATTTATATAATTCGTAGCTTTTCACTGCTTTTACAAGCTGTTGCGATACGTTCTTCGTGTGAATATCTGTGTAACACAATTTGCTACTGCTATTAATAGAAATGGAATGAATAAGTGGAGATGTAGAGATGTAGAACTCGAGTGTTTGTTTTGGTAAGCATTCTAATTTCATCGCAAGTTGTTGCTGCTAGGTACGTTTGGTGATATGGAATTTGATCTGATCGCGGTCAATTACCCTGTTTTGAACTTACTATCTTAAAAGTCTCGAGTATCGAAAGATAGTCAGCCTTCTCTCATTTTTATTGATCTTCGTAATTTTTAAGATCTCACGGACTCTTTTGATATACCTTCTCCTATTATTTTTTTGGCTTTTGTAGCCAATATGTTATGAATAGCAATCGAAAAACACCTGCATACGGCTCTCATAATAAAATCATAGTAAAGAGCAATTTATTACAATCATGCTGTAATGATATCTACATAATAGTAGATATTAAACTCTACACCCAGACATCATCGCCGCAACGATTTAATGAAAAACTCGTTAAAATCAATTTGCGACACTTCTGTCACGATACAATAATCTAATTTTAATATTTAAAAGTGACAACATTAAACCTACGCTCGCTCTTCTCTGATTCCACGTTCTGAATACGAAATGTAAACGGGAAGCGCGCGAAAAGGCGGCCATGTTGCTTTTAGCACCCTTTAATGGAAAATATTTGAGAATAAAACGAAGCGCCCTGATTAAAGTGTAAATGAAAGTGAATTGATATTTTAGCAACTGTTTGTAGATGCTTTACACGATGACGATTGTGTTTAATATTAAAGAAGCGCGATGTTTTTATTTTTGACAAGTGCTACTTGATATTTTGTTTCGGTAACCGGTATTTTTTCTTTTTGAAAGTATTCCTTTTCCATCTTACCTGCTATCAATACTTTGATTTCTTAAGTTAACGTATTGAAGACACTCGTATATGTTATACCTATGGCAAAAACCACTGACACGCAAGTTGCTTAGCTCCTAGCCTGGAGCGTTTTCGGCCTAACATCACTTATTTTATAGTTTGGACAATACCAAACAATTAAAAGGTCATGCTTTTCTTTAATTTAGTCTGTAAAAGAAGAAAAATTGGCAATGATAACACTAAGTAAAATAACTTTTTGAAGATTACAATAATATGTTTAACAACTCCTTGAGATCATTGCTAAATCTAACGTTTCAATTACCAATTATTTCAAGAGAAAATCTTTCCAAGAAGTCTTGAGTAGTGAATTTCGTCAAAGCAAAACAGGCGAGTTCGTGTTACAAATCCTCAATTAGCGAGCTTACAGCTCAGTTTAAGCCGGCGTTTAAATTCGTTAGGAGCGGGCTACGTTGTTTTCGTTCGCGGGTTTCTCATAGACTAAAACTTAAAGATGTGCTACAGCAATAAGCCAAGCAGGATTTAACTGACGACTCCTTGGTTGGTAAATGAGAACGGGTTGGGGTTCTCTTTAGTATCAAATTATGCATCATTGGTAAATTAGCATGTAAGAGATGATATAAATGGGTTTTTATCTACTGTAGTTTTCCGAAAATAGAATTCTAGACTTCTAGAACTAATATGGAACAATATTAACCTGATGGTGAATTAGGATGTTTTCAAATTATCCTGTCTACAATTTGAATTTACTGTAAAGGAAAACTTACCGGAAAAATGGTCCTTTAGGGAAACTAAAACGAGTGGGATATAAAAGATAGTACAACTACTAAACATGCTCAAAAATTTAAAAGTCACCAACTTCCTATGCAGCTATCGTGTCCTCTCTACAATCAAAATCTTTGGCGGCGCCATCAATTGCGTATGTGAGCTGCGTAGCCCGCTAAGTGGATCTCCATTTTAACTCCTGAAACAAGCCGGCTGAGGCTTTCAGTCGGATCTCGGCATTTGCATGATTGGCATTACGCTGATTACCCCTCGCCCCCCCTCTCCGACCTGGCGGTTCTTCCGTCACGCTTCAACCCGCGCTCCTCATTCGTGCCTCGTACCGGTTTCAGAAAGCTAAACACATGCAAATTAACGTTTTAGTGAACGATGCTGAACTGAAAGTAGTGGTGCTTCTTTTATTTAGTGTTTTAAGTCGATCAGGTTGTGAGCTTCATAATGTTTGTCGCCTTAGGAATTCTCGTAGGTAGGAGGCATGAATGACTGCAAGTGATGTCTGTTTCTTAAATTCGTAATACTTGCAAATCTGTGACAGAAGTGTTCAACAGAAAACCTGGAAGTTGTCTACCTAAATTGGATATATTAAAAAAAAAATAACCGACGACAGTAAGCAACAGGAAGTTCGCATTAAAAAAAATCATAATATTCGTCACTTTGCACGGATTAAAACCGTTAATCTGCCCCACCCCTACTTTGCGACACCTCCCCCCCCCTCGGTACCGACAGTTGAAAGTGCTCCAGAAAGTGTCGTTTATGTACTCAAAGCATATGCAAATGGATGTTTTAAAATTTTAGGGAGAGAACGCCACTTTAGTCCCTGAAGCACTTGCGAATATCAAAATGTAAATTTACCCTTTTATGTTTACAAATCTTGTAAATGAAAGCGTTCATTTTATTGACTTTAGCCCGACAAACATTGAGTACACGGCCATTTTGATGTAAAACCCGTTGAAATATGCATGAACAATTTTCAAATACACGTTCATATTTCATTTCATAGTAAACGATTTTAAATTATTTTTAAGTGCCGACCTAGATACTGTGCGATTACTACTTTTACGTTAGGTATTTACTCGTAATTTTCCCCTTCATTTACAAATTCTATACTATAGGTATTTTAAGGGTTAGATAGGTTACCTTTGTGCCCTCAGCCGGAGACTAAATAAACGCGATACAATCAATAGTTTCATTTAAAACACCGCTCTAAATGGCCTCCATTTTGTTTTGACGATCGTCTAAGTTACCACGAAGTATCAGTCTCACGCAACAAACTGTTAAATAACACAGATTATGTTTTGGTCAAACTCCGTTTACCGGGTGTAAAGTGAGAAGTAGGAATAGGAAGACGGTGTCGCTCGGTCCGGTGCGCGCGCGCCGATCTCAGCTGATCGAGTTACTTGTTTATGACACAGGATTAATAGAAAAATCGTGTTTACACAAAAAATCTAGGAATTTTACCATACCAGCTCAATTAATTTTTTTTTTTTTTGAAGAAAAGCATCAAATTTTTGCGAACAACGACGATGAATATGAACTGTGTTTTGAACTTTATACATTAACGGATGCGCTAATATTGACTCCAAAATACTCTCATTACACATGAATCATTCGGATCATCCTAAACATACCTATTTACCAAAATCCTGACATTAGTTCGTGTATTCACGAAATCATTGATAAAACAAGGACCGGATCCTTTGCAAACTTCTAGAATTTAAGCGAATAAGCTTTCCTTCCCAGGTCCCTGCGACATATGCACACCAATCCTTCGAGAATCGACGTGGTGTGAGAAAATCATCGCCAATTAAAACCAAGTATTTGTTACCTCGCATACCTTAGTAACAATTAAGTGTTCAATAGAAATGTGTTGATTACACTTATTTATGACTTTATTTTCGCGGAAATAATGAGCAATTATTGACGGTTAGACGAGGAAAATTCTTGGAGCTAAGGCGCGTAAATAAGAGCGGTAATCGTTTAGTAGCATTCATTCTGTTCAATTGATTCGAGGCATTTCGGAAAAAGTGTTATGTGGCAACCTTATCCGTAACCGATAGGTATCTACACTTAGGTAGTCATATTTTTTTTTATTAAAACTTTATGCACTAGTTTAAACACTGTACAAAGACGGACTTAATGCCATAAGCGTTTTCTAACAGTCGAGGAGACAATATGGCAGGTGCAACTTAAAGGAAAGGCAAAAATAAAAATTCAATTATAAATACATACACATCAATAACGTGATTAAGAAAACACTAATCCAACGAATTTAACAATAGTCTGGCTCATTTTGTCAATAAAACACTCCTCCCAAGTAAATTTGATTACATGGTATCTAAATAAATGATTCATGGTATAATGTTGATATTCCTACACACCAACAACAAGAGGTATAATGCATCATGGCTCTACGCGAAAACAAAATCATTGCTGAAACGCGCCACATAATTTCGACATGACTTTTAATAGTTGTTATATCAGTACCATATAATAATTACACCCTCATCATTTCTGGTATCAAGTGTCCATTGTAGGTGTTCATTACAGAATGTCAGATTTTTCGTTCGTTTAAACTCGTTGTGGCGCAGTGGTGCGAGAAACATAACGTCACGCCCCATGGCTATATGTGACGATATCATTGCACTCTTTGTATCCGATTACTGTAATAATTTGAATAAATCTTCCATTACACTCATTAATACAGTGCTAATGGTCTGCTCCAGCGAGTGATGAACATTTTAAACGATAAAGAAGTGATCGATAATTGCGGTGTTTTTCTTTTTCTTCTAGATCAAGAAAACAAACGAACATCGCTCATCCAAAAGGTTTGAAGAATGTAATAAAACGAAAATTTAATAGAATCATCATTTAACAATAAAATATCGAAAAAAAAAATGTTACGAAAACTTCTTTGGTTTTTATTCTATAAACTTTTTGCCTATTATTGCGATGACTGTTAACTACCAGCACCAATGCGGATTCCAGTTGCAATGTCAGTCTCAATCAATGCTAACCAGCTAAACCCAAAAAAACACATCTTTTCACAGTCACCAAGCAGCAAAAACCGTGATGTTTTTACAGAAATCTAATGTGTTCCAATAATCGAGAAGCTTTTTTCTGTTAAAATAAACGAACGGTCAATTAAAAACAAAATCATTTCAACGCAAGTGGTCGCGACCGCAACGTCCCTTCCTGTCATGTCGACGCGGAGTAGCGTTCACGTCAGACCAATGAGTTGAGAGCCCAGTGGCTAATACCAGCTGGATATCATGTTCACATACTCTATTAAACATGATAACCATCGCACCGGGTGTTGACCACACTTTGTTTAGATTAGAATTCAGTCTTTCATTCGTTGTTGAATGAGCAGCGATTGCGGTCGCTTTTTGTTGGTGTTCTTTGCAACTGAATTGTAGCACCACAAGGATATCCAAGCCTTTTATGATTTATGAAGATAGTGTTGTTATACCTACATAATATGTATATCGTAGACTTTCAGGATTACGCTAAGTTATTATTACATCAATCCTGACCCGATGTATGAATGTCAAGAAAGCGAAAGGTGTATGGTATTGCAGGTGCAGGCGTTCATTAGTTTCTGCCCACTCCCTAGGGATAAAGGCGTGCATTTATGTAATTTTGAAATCCTGTTTCATCATCCAAAACCTATCTGTAAAGGCTGAAAATTAGACTCCAAGTTATTGATATAAACCCACAATTTAACAGAAATCCAAACAGAACCCAAAAATTAACTGTTCACAGCAGTAGGTATTAGCTTCGAAAGCAATCAAGCGTGCAGAAATTCTAATACAATTTCCTTACATGTTTAATTTCACAATTTGCCTGCTGAGCACCCACACTGGCTCACCAGTACTGACCATTGTGTGCACGCATGACAACTGACGCTCGGCCGAGTGTGAGTGCGTGTGCTCGGTTGCTTGTGGTCGCCGCGGCTCGGTTGGTAAACGGACGTAATCTCGACTAAACACTGATCAACTGCTAATAAACCTTTGCGTCGGGTGGTTGAAAAGATGCAGCGGTAGTACGGAGTTCGATTACTGAGTAAAAATTTCTGAAATTACTCATTTTCAGGTACCTAGTATAAGATTTCCTTCTATCATCTAACCTCGATCTGACACGTCTTCTTCCTATTGCACATGTTTTCCTGTTCGAAAAATTTCGTAGCGGGCGTAGGCCACTCGTAGATTGCTACGCGGCGTTGATGTCTTTTTGGGGGACAATCTTCTAACAAAACGGTCATCACAGTTCCTACAGTAATGTTCATGCTTTTATCTTTTTACGTGAAAGAGACCTTATGATTCTCACCCAGATACGTTTTATAACTAGTCAAGATATGAATTGACGCTGTTAACTAACTACGATCAGTTTGCACGTACGGGATTTTTGTTGCAGAAGTTATACCCGAATCGATTCCAATCCCATCTTCATTCGAGCCTACGTGCACTCAATCTTATCTCTCACTCGGTCCTCGGGAACATCCAATATACCAATTTATATGTAGGTACATTCAATTGACACATTTACAATATCAATCAGTTTAGTTTTGTCGATATGACTAATAATAATGTATTTTTAGTTAGGACTAATCCCTGGAAGATAAATAATTCATAGTCACTTGACGCCTAATCACCCTAAAAAGGAAAAAGACATGTACTTAGACACCACTTAGTTTATGCATCACTTAATAATAATCTTAATATGAATGCAAAGCTAAGTAGCCAGTAGAAGTTATCGCAGATCCTCTAGCCATAATTACATACATTAGAAATACGTTAAACAAGACAGTGAAGCTACATCGGGGGGCAGCAGTAAATCGATATGATCAAGTTAAACTATTGGTTAATGTATCAGTGACGGGTAAAGTGATACACGGTGTGGCTACCAAGACGCACACATCAATATAACTCAGTCGCCGTGAACATGAGGTATGCGGACCGACAGTTATAATGACAACATTTAAAAATGTTAGGCTTCTTGTTGAAGCAAATTGTGCTACTTGTGACAGGGAATTTTATCGTCAGAAAAACTTTTTTATTTTTCAAAGCTTATACAAAGCTTTTGGAGTCTATCAAATAAATGAGAAAGACTATGGAAATGTTTTCCGATACACTTTTACATCTTGTACTAAACAAGATGTTGGTGGCCACATAACGCGTCCAAAAAAGTTGTTGAAGGAAATACTTTCAAATCCTAATACGGGATTAAAAGACCTGTGGCTTTGTCCTGAACGACTGACTGACGGATCAAAGCACCGCCTAAACCGCTAATTGTAGAAACCTGAAACTTGGAGGGTGTGTTTTTTGTATGACGTAGGCATCTGATAAGGAAGGATTTTTGAAAATTCATCCCCTAAGGGGGTTAAATAGGGGTTGGAATTTTGTATGAAAAATCTTATTCCTTGAGCCAATTTTATTGATATTTGGTACAAATATTGACCAAAGTAAATAATAAAGATTGAATTTTAGTCTTTCTCAACTCCTCTCAATAAGCGATTTAAGCGGTTAAACTTTGTATGGAAGAATCTTATTCCTTGGGTTAATGTACGTGAAACTGGTTCGAGTATTGACCGAAGTAAATAATAAAGGCTGTCATTAGTTTTTCACAAAAATCCCTAAAACAAGATTTTGATATTTTAAAATTTGTATCTAAGATTCGTATTTCTTAGGTTAATATACATGAAAATTGGCACCTTAGTTAAGATAGCAACAATGTGTACACGGAATAATAAAGCATATTTTGTAAATTCAAATGCATCGTGAAGAGGGATGGCAAATAATATGTATTAGAAATACGAAAGTAACTCTGTCTGTCTGTGTGTTACGCAATCACGCCTATACTACTGAACCTACCAAGCTTAACCTAAATGAAATTTGGTACAGAGATAGTCTAGAGCCTGGGAAAGGACATAGAATAGTTTTTTTTCCCAGACATCATCCTTTAAGGGGGTGAAAAGGGGGTGGAAGTTTGTATGGGGAATCAATACCCGCTGAACCGATTAAGACGAAATTTGGTATAGAGATAAATTCAACCTTGTAGAAAGACATAGGCTACCTTTTGTCGCGAGAAATGGGTTCAAAGTGGTTGCAATTGGGGTGAAAGTTTGTATGGAGTACGTCATTATTGAAAATAAAACCATGAACCTTTGTATTTAACCACTTGATAAAAATAAATAAACATTATTATGTTCATTATTATTGTGTTTAAAAAAAAATGGTTTTTAAAAATAAAAACGGCTACCCAAAGTAACTGTTCCACGCGGACGAAGTCGCGGGCAAAAGCAAGTGATGATGAATATAAGATTAAACGAACTGCATATAACGAAGTTATGACTTCAATAACTAGAAAGCTTTAAGTAGACAAACTCAGAAAACGCAAGCTCTTCCTTAACTGCCTACTTCGGCCTAAAGTTTAACTACCTACTTAATTATTTCGCAGCAAAAAGCTACACGTACGTCCATATTAAGTGCACACAGTAACATATATGGCAGCTTACGTTTCGTGCAACTATGTGTGTGTTACGGGTTATGCGCAGGCGCAATTTCGCAGTGTTTTGTATCGTCGTGCGACCGCAGGCTCCGATCAACTGATACAGTGCTCTCAGGTTACACCCAAGTGAAATCGTTTCATAAAAGGCCCTTTTGGCTTCTGCAACACTTTGTAGGATTCTAGTATGTCGAAGAATTTGAATACTTTTAAGATCTAGATCACACAAACGACGGCGAAGAAATAAAAAAGAAATGTGGCAAAATAACATGAAGGAAATGTGATTTCCACTATACGGTAATTATGTAACTTCAAGATCATTATTTGTTTTATAGCACCTATGTATAGGTATATATTATATCTTATAAGTAGGATAAAGATATGGGAAAGTCGAATTTCAGAATCATCCCTGAAACCTTTTGAACGCCAGAGCATAAACGCACTGGCGTACCCCCGACACCAAGTCGCAACCCATCGTATTTTTTGTCACATATTTAAGACGTTTGGCGTACACGGTAAGCTTTCGTTTGTCACATATATATGACAATGGCGTTCAAAAGGCTAAAAGCTCTTAGCTGGTAGATTAGTATGTTATTATGAGACCTGAGCAGCTTACAATAACTCAGTTATCCGTCCAAACTTTTCAAAGCCAACAGAATTGTCTCTCCTCCTTATGCATCCATATGATTTAACATTAATAGCAATCACAATATTATCACTTTTTCCGCCACGTTTTCCCCTCTCGTAATGTGTTTAGCGTACGGCAGTCGGCAGTACCTACTCGTACGGCTGCGTTTGTGTGAGAGCTCCGCCGTTAATTTACTCATGAATAGTAACAAGTGGGCTCCGGCTCCAACCATTAATAGCCACTTTTTGCCACCTACACCGTGATTATTTCTAGTAAAACGGTTGTTTCTTGCTATTATTCAGTGTTATACAAAGTGACTGCTCCAGCCTATTGTTTTTTCATTTCGTGGCTGTCCGACTGTTTCCACATCATTAGCTACTACGCATGTCTACCGATATTGCTTCACGATGCAATTGCTATTTTATTATTCATTGTTTAAACGTACATTAAAAACTATTTTGCACGATCTGCTTGCTATCGTCCGCAGTTTTTACTTGAGGCTATTATTTAGCTAGGTACGTAGATAGGCACCACCAACATGTAAATTAATCAGTTTTCGATTTATTCTATGCGCTGGCTCGAAAATCGTAAAAACGTGTTTTAATCCTAATTTATTCTTATTTTTGATTAACGTTATTCAGCATTATGTTATTAATTGTATGAGATTGTTGTGAAACGTTTAACATTTTCAAAGAATTTCCTAAGATTTTTTTCCAGCGACAGCGACGGCGCCGGCGCAGCGCGACTCTATGAGGCTTTCTATGGAAAACACTTATAATGGAGTTTCTACTAAAAGTATGCGTCGTAACAATTATAATTGATAACGTTTCTCATTCGCTCAATTATATTAAATGGAGTGAATGTTAGCTGTTTCCCGGTTTGAAACAATAACGATAATCAGATGGCAACATCTCGCGAACAATGACACTGTGCGCCGGCTGCGGTGTCCACGATCATGCTGATTCAAGGATTTTTTTAAACTTTTAATAGGTGTACTTAATACCTAACGATCTTATCCTCCTTAAGATGGATTGTACTTAGGCTTAGGCTTGGTGTCATAAAGGCAAGGATTTAATTTATAGGTGGTAGATATGCGATGCCACAAATACGATGACCACTCCCAAAACAAAAATGATTTCAGCCAGTATCGATTTCATAAAAAAACTCTAATTACGAGTGGAAGTAGTAACCAAGAAGGTATACTTATCCACTTCATCGATACATAGGTAAGTAGGTAAGGAGGCGAACGTCAGTAAATCAGAGGAAGTGGGACGACGCAACACCAGCACGGGATATCATAAAACGCTTATAGTTTTCCTCCATACGCACATTACGCACCCGTTTGAATATCCAATGCGTTTTGCAATTAGCAATTCAATAGACACTTACTTACATACTTTGTAGGTAAGTAACTGCACAGACGACAGTCCGACGATAAATAAAATTGGAGCGAAAAATGGCAATGAGTCGACAGGGAGAGTCAAAGGAACCTCCAATTTGTTTAAAACAAACTCTGTATGTGGCACCGAAAAATGTGTGTAGAAATCAGTTTTCATGGTAGGTATGGGCAGAGGTGGGCCTGCGGACGGCGAGCGTTGGGTGGCTCGCTGCCCGATCACAACGGTCGATGGCACGTTGTGTTTCACGCGCGCCTTAAAGAGATGTCAGCATAGAAAACAGTACTACACACATAAGAATATTGGAAAACGCGTTCGCGTTCCTGTAGGAATTTCAGAAAATCCTCTCTTAGTGCTGCCCTACACTCCCCACGGAAACTTCATGCCAAATTTCAGCTTTCTACGACCAGTAGTTTCGGCTGTGCGTTGTCTGTCAGTCACTTTCACTAGGTAACGGAAGAATTTTATATATTAGGATTCTCTACGATACGCCTTAAACGATATATTATTATCAATATATATATATATATATATATATATATATATATGGATATAGAGCTTGAGAATTAAGCTATTAAATATTTAAAATTTAGGTACACACTACACTACACCTTAGGTCAAATGTCATCGATAACGCTTCGAATGGATCAGTACACGTACATACATGGAGATAACATAGGAACGGGACGACTGCACGATGCATTAGACCGGTAGAATAATGGCAATGGCGCACCCCATCAATCTTGACAAAGCTTCTTACTTAGCCAATAAGCAACATTCATTTTAGAACCTTTTATGCAATAAGTGTCCGTTATCGCTTACAAAGAAGACTATCAGCACTCGACGCCAACAAATCGGTTGGCAATCGATTAATCGGTCGTTGTTTGCGACAGGCCTACGAGCTACTCTGTTTGAATAGGCCTGGCTATCTAACCGATTCATTGTAACATGCAAATTGCTCACTGTTATTTTACTTTAGCATATCTAATAAGACAAATAGAAAAACTAGAGAATCAGCTTGGACCGTCTCGTTGTGTGGAGGAAAACCTGGTAGACCAGCTGTTCCCGGTATTGATGGAGTTACATGTCTGTCAGAACATAATAATGATGGTAGATATGAGAGGCATTTTGTCAGTCGATGTAACAAACCTTTTCCAACATGTAAAAGTTGATTTCAATATAATAATAACATGTTTTAGTTAAGTTAGTATAGTCTATTTTAAGTTCCCTCTCTGTCTCTTTACTACACAGTGTAACATTTACGCTTGTCATTCTGTCTACTCCCGTCGCAGGTCTGCTGGAAGAAATTTCATTTGAGATAAGCATGGCAGTACCTTTGCGCTCTTCTCTCTGTATGTTATTTTGTCTTATGAGTGGTTTGTGTGTACCTATTTATTTATTTAATACATATATAAATAAATGAAATCCTAGATAGCCCTGAACGCGTGGCGACTGCCAGCTTTTAGCCGAGTTCCCACGGCGCTGTTACTGTTAACCTAACTGCCGGTAAGCGGTGCACTCATAATACTTAAAAATTAAAAGTTATTGTATTTATGAAACGTGTGAGAATGTTTAATTAAATAAGTGGAATAAACGGAACTAAGCACTTATTAGAGCTAATGAAAGTGACGACACTAGTAAACATTGTGGAAACAACGCGTAATGAGATTTAACTAATCCTCTAAGTTCTCAAGCCGATTAGGCAATATGTAACCATACTCGACTTAGTTAAAAACGCATTGGAGTTTTAATTTATGGCAATACAATGAGCCAATTAAAAATAATACTTCCTACCTTTTGTTCCTTTAAAAGATATTAATCATGGTAAACATTTTAATGAAATAGGCTATTTAAATACTTATTTCAAAAAACAGTGTCTTTACCATCGTAAGACTTCCATCTTTGTCCTTATTCCCTTGTTAAAATCATACTTCGGCAAGTATTTCAACTTAAAGAAGCTTGAACTAGCTCATTCTGTAATGGTTTGAATATTGCAGGTCCAAAAAAAATTATAACGGCGATCGGTAGCACAAACAAAGATTAGTTCCACATTATTTGACGTGTATCCTGGACTCATCGGAAATTAGTTGCGCGATCTGGCGGAGTACGCCCTCGGCGTCATGTGTTAGACTCGATCATTAATGAGTTACAGCAAAAAATATGTTCGTCTACACAATACAGGCGCATGACTCGCCGCTCCGCGATCAATTATTAATAAAAAGCGAGCCGCTTCATTGAAAGGGCGATTAGCTCAATATTTATATGGAATATTCGGTATCAACGGCGCTTTGTGGCCATAATTCGGTGGGTCGTGACGCGGCGCGTTTGACTCTCCCGCCCGCGCCATAGACCAACTGCCTCGCTGATGCGAAGACTTGATACTGCGTTAATTACCTACATATTTAATGTTACAACTCATCTAAATAAATAAAATAAATAACATTGTTGTAGAATAAAATTAAAACAAAAATCAACGAACAACACTTGGGCAAACAAATGAAAAATCTAGACTACCCTCTTTTGAGGCATTTGCTTTGTTTAGTGGCATCATTTGTATCCTAGGTTTTAAATCGAAGACGTCAGCATCACACAAACATCACAACTCAAACTGAGAAGTTCCCAATGGAGTTAGGAAGGCTACCTACTTGGCTTGTTTACCTACCAAGGTATACGTTAGCTAAACACTGCTAAGCTTAGCATAAAATAGAACCTCTATGAGTTCCACCAAACGCAGGCAACATACTTCGGTAGCCGTTTCATCAGGCTAGCGGTACGGGTCGGGCCACCACGCTCGCCTCATTGTCCTACCGAATTGACTCGCCGACTCTTTCAATAGAATTCTTCGCCGTGAAAGCAGCCACTATGTCGGCATAAATCTATTTAATCTGATACATTTCCCGAACATCAATCAAATTCACGCTCTCGACACTAGCGAATTATTGGATCAAGATTAGGTAAATGTGTTTTTTATTTTGAAACTTCAAGCCTTGCGAAAGAGGTAGGTACCAGTATATATCTACTAACATTTTTACCATAAGCACCGTCAAATGTAGGTATAAAATCTGTAACGTTATTATAAACGGAAGCAAAAGGCTATCACGCTCTGTCGAGTCTAGCCTATCCGCTAATACCTCACCAACATATTCTTCGGACGATAAATGAACTGTTTATAGAATACCAAAACAACGGTCTAATGCCAATTAATTATTTGTATAATTCATTCGGCATTACCGATTCACATAGCAACCAATGGCTGCCAGAACAATTTTTCAGTAGAGCTGATGCTAATGAAAAGGCATTTTCACGAGCTTTGGCGCCGGCCGACATGCAAATGTGCTGTTTAATGACGCGCGAAGCCACGCCACACAACTATACTAGCTTTGCGGACACAAAACGTTACATTACACACAGTTTATTATGAAAACTCGTTTCAGAACTGTAAATGTTCCTATCTACAACTCTACCTACGTGCGATCCGAGGCGAATCACAAGCTATATGACTTTTGAATGCATCTTGACCCCTCACTGGCCTGTATTGACAATCGAAATTTATGGTGAGAAACACGGAAAAACATATTGCAAACAGAAAATAAAGTTTAGACACAAAACATCTAGCCATGAGAACTGAAAGCAGAGACATTCTCCGTCTAGCGGCGCCTATTCACTGATTTTAACGAAATGTTTTATGATTTTAGCATCAGTAAAACGACATCCTTAAGATAAATGTGTCACGATTGAGTCATTCGTCCCGCCTTCAAAATGAAAAGCCCTTCAACCTTGAAAAGGCCAGAGAATGCGGCATGAAAGCGCCTCACAATACTCTCTTAATTTGTCATTATGCAGCAATAAAAACATGGTAAATGAGAGCGACAAAAAACTCGTTCAGAGACAAACAAAAACCGCGAGCTGGGGCGCAATTCGCAAATCATTCGACGATAATGACGGCCGCTTGAAAAAAATTTAAATATCAAAAGGCCGGACGGGGCACGGTAATGGTTTAAAATCATTTTTCATTCGAGTCACTCGTGAGTCAGAAATATGAAAACGGTAGCCATCGCATCGGGCGCGCTTCCATTAACTCTAGCCGACTCGCGATTAGAATTTTGGACGAGCTCCATCTTGCATTTGTTACCTTCTTCGGAATAAATAAAACAAAATGTTGATCAATTACGGAGTTCGAATGAAACTACATAAGTACCTCAGTCGTTAAAGGTTTTTATTTACAAAGGTCCTTTTTAATATTAAATCGCATGACTTATGTTATTTAAATGTCATTTGTTCATCTTTTTCTTGTTCTTGGGTTGCGATTGGTCGACAGAGAGCAGACCGCTATCAAATTCGCTTGCTGTATGCATGGAGCTCTGTTTCGATGCTCGAGGACCAAACGAACCGAACTTTGCTTTTGGGAACCTGTGAAAAAAAACATTTTGATAATGAACTACTGTCATTAAAATCATTTCTACTAAAGAGGAAATCCAAATTCCAACCCTCTTTTCATTCTGTTTAGAAACAGGAATTCTAAAGTACGAAAGTCTAGCTTTTCAATATTAAATTGAAAAGCTAGAAAACAGACAGAAAATAACTCGAAATGCTCACCCTGGACGCTTCTTCTCTTCATCTTCGTGAACAGTAAGCCTATTGCTCGGCTTTTCCTTATTAGTCGGATTAGACTTGACACGCCGGGCCAGCGTCGCGGGGGCGTCTCGCAGAGCGAAGGCCTTCGCCGCATGCCCCAAGTGCAGCTGTCTGGAGTCCAGGTACTCCTTCACGTCGCGAGGGTAGCCGGCGTAGAATCGAACCCAGGATGTGTATGCTAGGAGAAAAGGGTTGTTTGAAAAGCCGAATCTTTGAAGAGTACTCCGAGAGTAGGCCCGTTTCAATAACGTACCTACCTTTAACAAACTGTCAAATTAGCTACCAACAGTAGCTGTAACGTCATGTTACAAAGGCAAAAATGACGTTTCAGCAACTGTTGGTAACTAATTTGACAGCTGGTTAAAGGTAGATACGTTATTGAAACGGGCCGTAAGTGATTCAATGATGACGCTACGGGTATTCAGTGAGCAGAGTCAACCACCATGTCGGCCCAGGTTGGTCGATAAATCTAAAAGTGCAACTAAATCGCAGTGTACTTTTGAGCCTGAACGGAAGTCAGTCCTGATTACTACATGGTCTACATAAGTGTGTATGGAGGCTTAGAGTTTTCCCTTACATTATCAACATCTTAACCGCGGGCACCACAGTGCGCAGCGCTTCAAACGCCCGCGACTCATGTCCTGATACTAGTAGGTACGTACCTCTGCTAGCTCTCAGCAGCCAGTCTCTGTTGGTGTGCGCGGTGTGCTCGAGGCGCGCCTGCACGGCGACCGCGGCGCGCTGCGGCGTCGCAGCCGCGGGCACCACAGTGCGTAGCGCCTCAAGCGCTCGCGACTCATCTCCTTGACGCAACCTGTCACAAGGCTTGGATATGTAGGTAGTTGCGAAAGAAAACGGATATACTCGTACTGGTGGAAATATTTTAAGTGTAGCTAAAAGCGGAGAGTACACCGGACACACTTAAAAGAGTTTTTTATAGCGGAAGCTGTTTTATTACATTGCATGCTGAAATGAAATATTTAAATCCAAAGAATACCTGATCCTCTTCTCCTCTAAATGCCTTATGTAGCGTGCTTCGCTGGGCAGGAGGAACATTACGGCTGCACCCACCTGTGCCGCACGTCCTGTGCGACCCACCCTGGACGAAGCGAAAATATCTTCATTGTAAGCAATACAAGTAACATGGTTAGTTTAAGACTAATCGGTTTTAAAAGATACAGTTGTCAACAATACATAAATTATATCCGGTTACTTTTAAAATTAATATATTATTAATTTTAAAAGTAACCGGATATAATTTTCCGGAATTTACCTGTATATGTAGAACAGTCACCCGACCAAAATACAAAATCATGCGTTTTAATACTCTTCATAGGTACCTGTGCACATAGTCAGTGGCTGATGCCGGAACGCAGAACTGCAGGACGAGGTCAACTCGAGGCACATCTATTCCTCTAGCCGCGACATCCTGACAAATAAATTAACAAAATTGAATTGAAACTGATCCTGAAAAAATGCTTTCCATTTTACGGGTTGGATTGAAATCATAAGCGATAGCCGATGTCTTCCCAAGATTATCGGGTATTGGCTTAGGATCGCCGATTCGCACGCAGTGAAAAACCGTCCCAAATAAATGATAATACAAAAATGTTTCATGTCATATCCCCATGCAAAACTCAGCGTATCTTATACCAAACAGAAGCGTCGCGCCGCGTAAGCGAGTGAGCCCCGCCGCGGTAGCTACCGCCCGCTGCGACCGAGATTAAACCCGATACCATCTCGCCTTCGCGCCGTCATTATCTACACTATGGAGGACATTACACCGCCGCTATTGCTGTATTAATGCAATTAAAAACACACTACCACGTACAACGTATTCGTCGTGGCTAATTACACGATTAGAAAATTATTTTACGCTTCACCTCCAGCGCTGACCAACCGTGGAAAATTTTCAAATGATAATAAAGTGCTTTCTATGGAATCTGCGATATAGCCTTTTGAGACATGTAGTCGATTACTAATTATAAAGTCCGGAATAGATGCAATATCAAGACGTTTAGTTATTGTTGCATCATTAATAGAGTAGGTATTAGTTCTTGTGGTTAATATTAATCCCGAGGCAAAAACTCTTGAAAAGGGTAAACATTTATAAAAACGAATTCCTTAGTTAGAACCAATTGGCTCCACTTCATTAAAACGAGTTTACAACAGTCAGAATTCCTATTTCAGTTGTGAACACAACTGAAACTATCATCAACGTTGCCCTAGTGTCCGGTACGACCTTTAATTAAAATTAAACAATTTTACACATCTAATTGTAATTAAGATTCCCTACCGTAGCAGTAAGGTTCCGATGTCGGCGTTGATAGATGTAATAAACACATATAATAGTACATAATCGGCGCGTATTGTGGCGGCGGTGTGGGAGCGCACAGAGAGCTAGATGAATGACCAGCTAATAGGCAGCCCGCCACAATAGCTCGCGACAAAGGTGAGCGGGAATACGAACGCCATTATTGGACTAAGAATGTGATGATTAATCTGGTAGCACATTTTCGAAGATAATAAATTGAAATTCTATTGTACGCGTAAACACGATTAAAAAATATTCAAGAGATCGGAATTACAAGTGTTGTGCGCCGTAATAACTGAAGACAATGATGAAAACGGTGAGATTGGAAGTGCGTGCGCATCGAAATATAAGAAAAACTTTTTCAACATTTAAAACTCCGATATTAATTAATGTTTTTATATCATCATGCGAAAAATTTACATAAGAAAGATCGCTTCTGCATTGTGTCCTATTGAATTCTGTGATAAATGATACTATTTCAAATTACAATTACAGGTATTATTACAGTGATCACTGTTATCGGACCAGTTAAGAAAATTCTATAAAACGCAACAAGATATTAGAACTTACTGTGCAAATAAGAACGCCATTCCTAGCGGCGCGGAACTGTTTGAAAACCTCCATCCTCTGTTCATGAGGCATGGATCCGTGCAGACTGAACATATCCAAGTCAACGGGCACAAGACCACCTTCAGTAGGTTCTTCGTATTCCACTTTGAAATCATCCGAATCATCTGATGACGAATCTTTGTCCTAAGAAGCACATTTCAGTTTTACATTTTTTAGAAATTTGTAGGCACTTTACTAACTACGTACACCTATTTTTTATATACTTACATCATCATCATTATCGTTCCCAGGCTTTCTTTTCTTTGCTTTAGATTTATCTTGGTTTTTCTTTTTAACTTTGGCATCTTTCCCAGTTAGAGCAGTTTCTATCAGTTCTGATAGATAATCGACCATTTCCAGCGTTGCCATGAAAACGATCATTTTACCACCTTTCTTGTTCATGACACAGTGTTCCACAATAAGGCCGACAAGTGTCACTAGTCTTAGTTTCATGGGGACTACAAGGAAGGTTTGATTGACTGATGCCGGTAGAACTAATTCGTCTTCCCCTACGGCTGATTTCACTGCTGCTGCGAAAGTATTAACAGCTGGGGCCGTTTCTTCTTCATCATCATTGTCATCACTCCCGTCTTCTTCACTGTCATCGTCTTTCTCTACTTTAGGGTTTTTAAGCTCATGATCTCTTTGTGCTTTGAAGTACTCGTAGTCAGAATCACTGTCACTGTCTTCGTCAATTTTGCTGGCCTCGACTTTGGGTGGTGGTGCAGTATTACTTTGAGAAGGGCCCTCACTTTTGAATAACTCTTTGTGATTTAGGCCAGTGAATGCTTTCAATCCTAAAGTAAAAATAACCATTTTAAAATGCATTTTGTTGCATTCACATTTTATTATGAATTGATACATAAACGTATTGTGAATATGAGAACCAGGTAGATCGCTATATTAGGGTTTCATTTCGTTGCAGAATTTTTCGAAAGAGTTACAGCGGCCCTGTAACGCATTTGGAGGAACACCGGTGGGTTTTGTAAGAGTCTGACACTCCCATTCGCTCCGCCCAGAGCGGAAGGAGTCATTTGATGATTTCCCATCCAAAAAAAAAGGGGGTTCATTTCGCGATAGATAGTTTGAGTTCATTATGCCAAAACCGCCTATTGTACACATGTTTTTATACACGTTTTTCCTGTGTTTGTTATGAGATGGAAAATAAAGTACATATATAATAAATAAATAAATATGCGGCCTACGCAACTGTCCTTACTTTGGTATTGTTAGTCAAATTGTTGAGCTTCTTAAAGTTCTAAGTTGAGCTACATGGTAACAAACATTGTTGCTTGCACTGTCTGGACAGGTCAACTCAAATCTGTGTGCTCCTTTCCTCAAATGACCACCTCAGACATTGACCTACATAATTCTCCTGATTTGAGCTTTACATTTTACCATTGTATGGACATTAAAACAGACTTTGACCTCTGAGTTTGTTTCGGTGTTTCTTCTCAGGGCAGTCAGGTAGGAAACACCGGCCTATTCTAGTTTAAAATTGCCGTGTAAAAGTGTTATTTTAAACCTATTTACAAAATGAATATCATTTACTTACCTCTTCTAGACTCTGCACTCTTGTTTTTGTCAGGCTGAGAAGCTTTTACTTCTTCTTCTCCTTCGTCATCATCATCATCATCATCATCATCATCATCACCATCATCATCATCATCAACATCATCAACATCATCAACATCATCATCATTGTCAGCAGCACCATCATCGTCGTCTTCAACTTCTTCGTGTTCCGAATCCTCCTTTATTTCTTTAGGCTTTGATTTTTCTGGTTTCGGCTTTTCAGGTGTTATTTTAACTTCAGGTTTATTCTTATCTCCACTTACGTTTTTACTTTTGATGGTTTCACTTGTTTTTAGTGAATCAGCAATAACAGCCTTACCTTCTGATGTGTCTACAAAGACTGGATCCACTAAAGTAATTCCTGCCAGATTTTCGACAGCCTGAAAAAAATATTAGTTAGTATTTTGAGTAGGTATTGTATGATATTATGAAATTCATTTATACACATTACCTTTGTAAGAGTTGCAGATAATAAAATAGTTTGCTTTTCTTTAGACAAAAATACATCAGTCAAATGATGTTTTATTTCTTCTGCTTTTGCTTCACTACTTTCATTTGTTTCATTAAGACTATCTTCTGCTTCATCTGGTATTTTCTTTTTTACATTCTGTTTCATCATAGCCATAGGATCGTAAGTGGCTGCTTTCTTATGATCCTCGATAGCTTTCACGATTGCTGCTACATCCTTCTCGTAACCCATGTCTAGTAAACGATCTGCTTCATCCAAAACTAAACATCTGCGAATTTCATATAAAGAAACATTTTTCCATATTATTAAATAGTAACAATTCAGGTAGCACGCTGAATTTTATTACGAGGAAAACTGTGTCCTAAAGTTTGAATGTACATAAAATGTTTCCACTGGCCAAACAAAATATAAGCAGCTTTGTACCTTATAGTGGTTTTAACAGCTGCTTATTTCAATTTATTACTTTTAAGGTACTCATAAGTCACACATACATTAATTACATATTCAAATGTCACTTACCCAGTCTTAGCAAAGTTAAAAGATGCAGTGTGTCTCAAGTGATCATTAATACGTCCTGGAGTACCAACTAATATGTTGATACCTTTCCTAAGTCGCGCTTTCTCAGCCTTCCTCTTTTGTCCACCACTTAACAGGCCAGGCACAATCCAATGAAATGGCTAACAATGGAAAATGAAAGGTTTTCATCATATTATTTCTAGAATAAGTCTATGCAGTAGAAATATTTTGCATGATAATTAAACAATCATAATATTTTAAAATCATTATCAAGATTTTTAAATCAACATGTACAGTAAAATCCGCTTATAATGACAATGAAGGGAAGTGAAAAACACGTCATACTAAGCAAACGTCATACAAAGCATAGTCTTAAGCCAACTTTCCTATTTTTGTTAGGAATTCAGTGTAATAGAGAGAAACTATTCAAATTGCACAAAATGTCGTCGAAGGGAAAGGGGTGGAATGATCACAAAAACCAGTGAAGGTGTTAGGAATCATGTCACTCACTCACTATAACTGAACATAATTCCTTAAAAATAGGTCATAATAAGCGCCCTCTCCATAAGCAAAGTCATTATATCCGAACTTTTCATAAAGAATTTTATATGAAAACTTAACTGTGTTTACTTCATAGTAAGGGGTTGGCTATTATAACTGGAGTCATAGTAAACGGTTTTCACTGCATTTTGAATTAAATTTAGTAAAATAATTAAACAGTTGGTGCTGGTTTCACAATTTTCTTCCTGACAGATGAGTTGCTGAAAGAATGTTGTAAAACTATGGAGGAGACTTTGACCCAGCAGCAGAACAATGTAGACAGGTTAACTTAAAAAAAAAAAATCAGATAACCAAAATATTATAAGTTAAGTGACTATGTACCTTGACTAGCTTAATAAACAGCTCATAAGTCTGCACAGCAAGCTCTCTGGTTGGTATCACCACTATGACCCTGATCCCATCATTTCTGCTTATCTTGGGTCTTATGGCCTGTAGCCCCTCGATGATTGGTAATGCATAAGCCAATGTCTTGCCTGACCCGGTCTGTGACCTAGATTCAAATAATGTAAACAATTGCAGTGTAAAAATATTTATATTAGCTTAAAAATACATAGCTTGTATTTTAATATTTGTCCACAAACTCTACTTAAAAAACACAGATGTGAACAGGTCACTGAAGATTTAGTTGTGCAATCATTATTGCACCATACTGTGTACATTATGCAATTTCATAAAAGAATATTATTATAGTACTAAAATAACATAGGTAGGTATTCCATATCCTTCCTTTCTTCTATCTATCTCCTTTCGTTCAATCCATCCAAAGGCTGGCTGGAAGAGATTGCCTTGTGATATGACCGCCCATTGTACACTTTTTTATGATTGTTTGTCCTGTTCTTATTATGAGGTGTACAATAAAGTTTACATAAAATAACAGCTGTTTAATACATTTTGTCGAGTAATGCGCACATAAATGTATGGGGCAGTTAAATATTTTTTTGCATTTTCAGTGTTGGTCCCATAGTGAAAGTCGTTAATAATGATGAGTTCAATGACCCCTTAAGAGGTATTGCGTATAAATTGTGTTACACATTGTATAATAAGTAAATAACATATTAAAATAATAATTTTAAACTCACCTAATGAGAACATCTCGCCCCTGTAAGATGACCGGTATTGCATTCTGTTGCACTGTCATTAGTTCTTTCAAACCTAAGTTTTGCTGTAAGTTTGCAACACTATGGGGGTGTATATCTAAGTCTGAGAAGGTCTTGCCTGCAAACACCTGCTCAATTATTGGCTTAACAGCCCGCTGCCCAATACGAGGGACTTGAGGGTTATTTTTAAAAAGTGAAGATATCCATCCACCACTCCTAGGCTTGTTTTGCTTTAACTGTATTGTGTCACTAAGATCTTGATAGTTCTTCCCTTGGTATTTGCCTTTGTTTTCACTGAGATCTCGTAGTTTAGCTCCCAAATCATCAGACTTGTCGGCCACAGGTGGTGACACTTTAGCCACCTTTTTAGGAGGGCCTTCTGCATTTTTGATGACTGCGCGATTTGCTGCAGCCAAGTTCTGGGGTCTCTTCCTAGCTATGGTCTTACCAGTGAACTTTGGGTTGGATATGAACTTGTATTCACCCGCATTCTTTTGAGGAGCACTTGGTTTCTTCTTATCCTGATAAAACAAACCAGTTAGCACGAAGTCTAGAGGAAATATTAAAGTTTTTACAACCATCTTTCGCACTTACCTTCTTGGGAACTGATATATTCAATTGTAAATCATCCATTTTTCACAAGTTATTTACGTTTCTTGGGTACATTAATTTGAGGTTACATGCACGTTTTGACGTTTGTTGTGTTGTGATTGTTTTGACGTTTACGGGTTGTTCGTTCTGAAACGAAAAAACATCGCAGTATTACAAAAAGTTCGAAATATAAAAGATATATCTTTCCTGCCTTTCTATCATGGAATAATGGATTATTGAGATTTGCTTATCGCTAATGTTGATGCCAGATAAATTTGCAATAACAGTCATTGAAATTTATTGACATTCCGAAAACATAAACAAAGACATAAAACTGTCCTGAATCGACATCTATCGTGATCCTTTACGTTTTCTAGTAATGAAAAACGATTCATACGTCCAGTTACCTACGAAGAGATAGGAAAGGGCAAAGAGCGTTATTGCACATTTATCTGGCGTCGACCTTAGTAGTTTTCATCTCGAAGTACTTAGTATGATAATTGGAGGTATTTACTTCTGACGTGCGATTAACCGTACCTACATACATTACATGAGCAACGACTTATATATTATAATCTTAAAAGAGAAAGCAAGTTAAAGTTTGAGTTCAACAAAACACTATCCGAAACTTGTTTTGGTCAATATCGCAATTTTCAACAATGCAACGGGTAGGTAAAGAACGAATCGAAATCGGCAATCGCTCAACTGTTCCGCGACGAGAATTGATATTGAACCCACGACCGCTCTCGACAACAACGACTGTTTGAGTTAGTAGATACTGCCCATTTACTTAGTCGTAGAGTTAATTCAGTCATATCAACATTAGCATAAAACGACTCCGCTACTGAATGTCGAAGTTTGAAATGTCGACGTATGTTAGTTCTAAAGTACAGGATCTCGATGTACGCCAGTTCGAAAGTTCACTGGAGCGAAGTATGCAAGGCCGACGTATCGTTAGTTAGATTATCCTAATTAGATTCGTCAGGAGGTCAGAGTGTCTTCTTGGGGGCACTATGAAAAAAATACTTAGAAAAATTTCGCGACCAATTTCGAGGTAGTTGGTCATAGTTCTAACTTAACCTAACCAGGGTAATTTCGAACTGGCGTACATCGCACTCGTATGCTTTCTAACTAACGATACGTCGGCCTTGCATACTTCGCTCCAGTGAACTTTCGAACTGGCGTACATCGAGATCCTGTACCTACTTTAGAACTAACATACGTCGACATTTCAAACTTCGACATTCAGTAGCGGAGTGGCATAAAACATTTACCTACCTAAATTTAACCGATTTATTTTCCCAAGGACAACACAAATAGGTGCATAGGTACACTCTGCTATTACAGCCTATTATAATATATAAGTTTAAAAGTATTTTGTAAGCAGTGTACTTATGAGCACGTGGCCAAAACACTGTGATGATGCGAATTACGCACAGATCACGTGGCAACGCGTGGCGCCAAAATATCCCTTTGTGCCGTCTATGGGGTGGAACAAATATTTGAATTTAAAACCCCATGTTAATAAATAGATGCCTTTTTAATGTTTTCATTGTGTGATTTCATGCATGATCAATAGGTATTTTTGTAGGAAAAGTGTATAAAGCTTAGGTAGATATATTTAGGCGATCGACCCGTTCATTTGTACGACAAACCTGTTTATTATTTTATTTTTTGTTTTATAGCTATGTAGACTTCAGCACATCAAGCTACAACAATCTGTCAAATTTCTTTAATAGATTTTTAACTTTATTGCTAAAGTATTAGGTTCAAGGTTGGTTGGGAAAATTTGACAGTTTCGGGTAGCTCGATGTGCTGGCGTCTGTACCTAGATAATGTAGCGACATTCTATACTTCTGGACACATCTATTGGCCCACCTTGTATTTTCAGTTTCGTTTGGTCCTAGCTAAAATTTTATATTAGGTCGAGCAAAAAGTTTTTATGCAGTTTTGAACCTGGCACATTCACAATTTCATTCAATAGTCTTTTTTTGAATTTCGAACACAGAATTTAAAGAAACAAAAGACAATTTGGAGCCTGTTTGTTGATATCAAACAATCGAATACTAAGAAAACTTGGTTTTATTGGTTTACTTGGATTTAATTCTTGAAAAAGTGATTGATATCTTTGGTTTTGCAACAAACATTACTTATTCTTAACATTAAGGTGAGGTTCTATCAATAATCTATGGATACTTCACCTGAAGTCGCCGCCCAAGCTGTGGCACTTATTCAGGCCGGACACAGCCAAAGAAACGTGAGTGCTCAACTTAATTTAAGTCGATCTGCGGTCCGAAATGTTTATCGGAGGTACCTAGAGACTGGCGGCTTTGTTCGTCGCCAAGGAAGGCCACGATCTCGGGTCACAACTGAAAGGCAGGATCGATTCATCGTGACGACCAGCTTGAGAAATCGTCACCTTACCTCCATTGAGATACAAAACCAACTTCGCGACTTCCACGGAGTATCTGTGAGCGCTCGAACTGTTCGGAGAAGGTTAAAAGAACGCGATATGGTACCACACAAGCCAGCTAATGGGCCCAAACTAACGCGAGCCCACCGAACAGCGCGCCTTCATTTCGCACGCAGTCATTTAAATTGGACACAGCAAGATTGGAGCCGTGTACTCTTTTCTGATGAGTCTAAAATTGTGTTACATGGCAATGATGGAAGGAAAAGGTCTACCGACGTAAGGGAGAGCGTTTCGCACAATGCTGCTTTGAAGAGAGGGTTGCTTATGGCGGTGGCTCATGGACTGTCTGGGGCGGTATATCCGCGAGCGGCAAAACTCAACTTGAGGTTGTTACAGGACCACGGCTGCCAACATTAAATGCTGAAAGGTACATTCGTGAGTGCTTAGAACCTCACGTGATACCATACGCGGACTATGTGGGCCCAAATTTCCTTTTTATGCATGATAATGCAAGAGCCCATGCGGCCGGCATCGTCAGGGAATATCTTTGGGATGTGAACATCACAGTTATGGACTGGCCAGCCAGAAGCCCAGACATGAACCCCATTGAGCACATGTGGGACGAGCTAAAAAGACGTATTAGGGCTCGTCAGCCAGTTGCCCAGACGATGCAGGAGTTGAAAACTGCCATAGAAGAGGAATGGGAGATGATCCCTCAAAATTGCATAGAGCGGTTGATAAACTCTATGCCTAATCGTATGAGAGCTGTGGTAGATGCCCATGGAGGCAACACGCGTTATTAAATTAAACCTTTATTTGATAAAACATGTTTTTTATTCAAAAATCAATTGCCTTTAACAAGGCGCATATCCGACTTGTTAGGCGTAGCTCCATGTCGTATGGTATTCTGAATTCAAATTTAAAACAATACGATCGAAAAAGATGGTAAAATGTATCAGGTTTAAAACTGCATCAACAGTTTTTGTTCAATCTAGCAATCATATTTCGGTAGGGGCCATCGAAACCTAAACTCTAAGGTGGGCCAATAGATGTGTCCAGAAGTGTAGCATTCACGAAACCCTCATTCACGGTTTTGCTGAACAAAGAAGGGTATCTACACTGCAATTACGATGAATGTTCTTGTTATCTAGTTTTGATAAGTAATTGCGTTTCAATTATGAATGGGAAAAAGAAAGCCTTGTTTAAAGATATTATATACATAATTCGTTTTTCAAAACTACCCCCCAGTGGTGTTTAAGTTTGTATGGAAGAATCTTAATGCTTGGTCCGATGAAGAAACACGACATTAATGATTCTGATAAAAAGTATAAAAATAACATGTATTATATTTGGATTTTTCGAAAATAAACTCCTAAAGGAGGTGAAATCCCAAGGAAAGTTTTTTCATACAATTTTCCATCCCCTATCTCACCCCTTTACGGAGAGAGTTTCATAAAATCCTTTCTTAACTGACGTCTCCTATTCATTATCTACCTCCTTGCCTTAAAATTTAATCTTCATAGATCCAGTAGTTTCTGAGAATCCGTGAATAAAATCAGTGAGTAACCTTTCGCTTTTATATAGGTACATAACTGTAACTTTTAAATGAAAGTTTCGATTTGAATAATTTAAAGTGTAATTTACATGTCGGTACATAATCAACCTTGATTATTATCAAACCATTTAAATGGATGAGGATTAATATAATGATGCCAAAATCACCACTTTTCAATTCTACCCTGGTTTCAATTGAATAATTTGGACAAAAAGCGGTGACTTAATCATACTAGTTATATAGACATATACGCTTGCCAACTTTTTTATTTATTTATTTTATTTATTTATTGCACACAATGTACACACAGTTACAGACTTAACTAAACTTTGTAAATACATTACCCTGTTAGGGCGCAGCAATCAACTTATAGCTAATCATAAAATAATTATCTTTAACAAAATAATAATCTTAAATAATAACAATAAAAGGAATACACAACACTAACATTATTATTAAGAACTATAGCTGTCAATTTTTGGGTAGGTATACGTTTTATAGATAATAATGAGTAGCTTAATCATGTAGTACCTACTACATTATTTTATAGATCATCAATAGTTTTTTCAGCACACGCCAAATACTGAATTTATTGGTCAAAACTTTTGCTACTTTGGGTTACATTATTGCTATTTTTGTAGGGATCTCTAATTTTTCGAAAATATATATTATAGCCTATGTATTAAGTTAACATTTATTTAAAATCGGTTGAGTAGTATTGATCCAAATCGTAACAAACAAATAAATCTTTCCTTTTCATAATATTAGTTTAGACTGTTCTTTTGTCTAATACGTATTAGATTATGTTCACTGTCAATAATCTCGGAAGTGTAAGTGATATTGCTGAGTTTGTTAACGAAATTATCTACCTAATATATACCAGTGGCCGAATGACGTACATACCTACTTAGATTTTATAAAAATGGTCATTTATCATTATTACAGTGAACCCTTCTTAACTTTACGATTCGCGTGATGATCGCTATGTCTAATACAGAGCGATCATCACGCGAATCGTAAAGTTGTCGTCTTAGAATTTATCAAGATAAGGCTAGGTTGGTACCTACCTACCTACTAACGATAACGACAGACCTCATAAGTTTCTATGGCTGTGATTATAGTAAATGAAGGTAAACTCAGAGATCCTAATAAACTTGTGGAGGGCCTACACCCTGTAGGTCATCCACAAGTTTATTTGGATAATAATTCGTTCATGTCCATTACCACTTCAGAAGGGTTATAGAATAGTATTATGGTCGGTTAGGTTTATTAATGTGGATAAACCTACCCACATTTTTGTTCTTTATATTTAAACAGGAAAACACTATGTATTAATATATAAATAAATATTAGGTACCTATTTCAAAGCCTATTTGAAACTTCAACTTTACAAAAATAAAATCTTATACCTAAGTAATTAGATAATATAACTTAGTCTTACTACACAAAAAAATGTATAAGTAGATAATAATAACTTTAACTAATGAACAAAGAGTCAAAGTTATATAGATAGCAATTCCTTATTATGTCTTCAACACCTAGCTACCTATAAAGTACGCTTCCCCTGTTTGCATAAACTCCATTGAAAGGAAGAACCGCTAAATCCGTACACTTGAAATTCAGAAAACGCTTGGTTTGGGCACACAGGGAAAATGGCGCGGGGGCCAAAGGACGCGGAGGCGTGAGGGCGCGTCGTGATTACTGGCGCCCAACCGGGACGACCCCGCGTGCCCGCCGGTCCTAACACCCTTCTCTTATTTAAAGCAAACACGCTATGATTTCTGTATACCTACCAATATGAAGGGGCTTTCAAAGTCAATAAGTTGCATGTTTGTTTCATTGGCGATTGTATTTTATGTTTTTATTTAGCTTTAGAATCTGGTTGTCCTGCTAACACGGTTAGTCTAGGAGGAAACAGAATGCAATATAAATAAACATTAGGTACTTAGGATCTTAAAAATAGAACAACAAAAATTAAAGTTGAAACACCTAGGAATAGGTAGGTGTTAGATTACTCTGATTTTGCAGAAGGGTAGTGGTTCACAATAGGCTAGTCATATCTAACACCAGAAATCGCTAAAATCGCAAACTAACGGCTAGGTAGTTCTGATTTTTTAATATATTGTTAAGACCACTTCCTGTATCGTATGTTCAAGTTTGCAGCTTCGAAAGACCAGTGCTAACTTGGCGTCTCTCGAATCCTGGGGGAATTCCAAATCTCCACGATTGAATGAGGTTGAGGAATATTGTAAGGGGCCAGAGCTACCCCTGCCACTTTTCTGGAAATAAACATTCTTCACAGCCGATCCCAGACCATTGAGAAGGACAAGGAGGTCCACATCCTGTCCAATTATTAGCACTCATTGTAAAGAGGTGCCCGTGTCAAGTGCCACATTGACGATGTCGTAGTCAGCATCCTCGGCTGCCTGCTTTGTCTCAATTCCCTAGATTTGGAAGGCGGAGCATATCAGAGCAATCAGTCGTCGTTTGTTGCTGTCGGTGGCCAATAACTTCTCCTGGGCCACTTTTATTATGGTTGACTCTTCAAAGATGACTTCGTTACACTGCAGAGAACCACACATAGAATTGATTGATTTCAGTCGGGCCGAGCCACGGACGAACGCTAGTATCCTTATAAGTTCAATTTAGGAAGCGAGTTTGTATAAAAGAGTTCCAGTTATATCTAATGCTTGTGTGTGCCAAGAAAATCTGAAAATTACACTTTTTTGGAAAAAAAAAAACTTACTTATTTTGGACAGCTGTATCTCGGTAAGTATCCTAACCTATAGATATGGTCTGGTCTGGTCTCAAACTGAAGCAATTTTGTTCTTCTTTAAAAATGTACGAAAAATGTTTTTATAAAAAACCCATGTTTTAGGACTTATATTGAGAATACCAAAAGAAGTGCGAAAATTTCGCAGTTTTTCGAGTACATACTGCAAAGTTGCCATAGGTAGTGGCGGCTAAACTATCGGCTAGTTAGATATGGCTTTTTAATAAGTTGTTAGGAAACTTATTTAAAAATCAGAACTAGCCGTTACTTTGCGATTTCAATGTTCGATATGACTGGCCTATAATCTAGGAACTCAAAACAATTGGAGAATCAAAGAGAAAATCCTCTTTTATAAAACTTTAAAAATTAATAAGTCATTTAATTCCATATTTGACAATACGTCAATGTCAGCAGTGTTGACTTGCTCGCATTAAGCCAAAAAAAGTTAACTGAAGGAACTGAAAGATAAAGTTGAAACGACTGCCTCAGGTAAATACATAAATATTGGTTTTGTTTTTCTTCTAAATTTACTTAGTTTCTATTGAAATACTACGCTTAATTGCTTCTCTATCCCCATAAGATGAGATACTGGCAGGCAGAAGTAGAAGTTCTAATGAGCGTTTTCCCTAATCGAATCTAATCTCGAGTTTTGTATCTGATGCCAACTGCCTGCAGTATGAATAGGTTCTTCAACAGAATGTTTCCCGCAAGCAAAGGCGAAAGAAAGGTGTGTGAGGAATGATATGAATGAAAAAGGGTGTGATAATGTGATGTAGACAGTACGGCATAGAAGAAGGAAACGTGTTGCGCCAACTCCAAGTAACACGAAACAAGGGCCGGAAGATATGTACGAAGTATTATTATATTTTACATATTAAAAATATAGTCCTCCTAAACCGATTTCGGCCATGGGGACCAATCTCAACCAAGATTACCCATCACTCCATATTCCGATAGGACGGCAACCCGACACGACCAAAGAGAGATCTGGTGCAGGACCAACGGCTTAACGTGCTTTGCGAATCACCGGACTGTCACTGAGAAATTCCTATTGGCAAAGCCCAATATAAATTTTTGACCGACTTGGGAATCGAACCGAGGACTCCACGCTCGGCAGTCTGCGAAACCAACGGAGCAAAATTTACGAAGTATATCAGTGCATATAGGTATTTCGTATATTTTTTATGCGAACAGCAACGACATTTGGAACAACCTAGACCGTTACATGTACTTTGTAGCTTCATTTGCCTTTGAAAATAACCGCCGATGTTTGCAGATAAACTAACATTGCTCCCTTCATTTGAACAGTAAATCCTAGCAGTTATGGCAGCTCCAAAACCGACCACATGCAAAGAAGCTATAGCTCGCTGGGAGAAGGCGAAAGGGGAAAATGCTGCGGAAGCCAAAGTCATCGAGCTCCAGTTCCAATGGCCTCCCATAGAGAAGATGGATGGAGCTTTGTCGACTCTAGTAGCCTGCGAGTAAGTTGGTCGAATGAATGGTCGAAAAATACTTATAAAGAAATTAACTTTACGAGGAGACTAAACTATTGAAGAGGTCGTGGCTAAGTAATAACAGCCGCAAGGGTTGATTGTTGAGGTTAAGTAACTCTTGCCGAGGTCGGTCCGTAGATGGGTTGACGGACCGAGAGCAAGAGACCATTAATTGCTGTTGGTACCTACTGGCTGTTATCTGTAGATCTTTAATTGTAGTTTCGATGGTCAAAGACCAGAAAAATCAAGTTACCGGGATTGTGGAGGTCAGATAAGTAGTTACTTTATGTAAAATATAGACACTCAGTTGCATTCAGTTAGAATAGAAGGTGACCCCAACTTTGTTGGAAAAGGCTACGCAGATTGATTGACTTACTCATCATCTGCCTAGCCTTTTCCCAACTATTTTGCGGTCGGCTTCCAGTCAAACCGGATTCAGCTAAATACTAGTATTTTACGTAGAGCAGCTGCCTACCAGACCACCTCAACCCATAAACTGTGGAACACGGTAGTTCTTGGCAAGACTGAAGTCAGATTTACTGGCTTCTGACAATCCGTAACGACTGCCAAAGATCTACAAATGACAGCCGGGCTGGGAGGAAACTCTGCATGTTAAGATGGTCATTCATCCACAGATCAACCTAGGCAAGCATTGCTTGCTTGCTTGCAACTCGACGCCGTCACTTCGTGTGTCTTAGTTTTATATTTTAAGCAAGATTAATATGTGGTAGTTTATTTATTTTTTATATGTTTAATTTTTGTTTTTTATGTATTTTCTTGACCTTGGAGATCGACCCGTGCGGCTGTTATTCTTTAGCCACGAGCCCCTCATTTTTGATTGGCTTACAATGGAAATACAATTTCTGTTAGCGCTGTATATAATACTAAACACTTTTTCAAACTCGATGTGCCATTTTTACGGCCGAGCACGCTTAATTACCTACCTACAATAACTAAGTAGGTTACTTCTTCTATAAATACATTTTTGGCACTTTAACTTTAGGTGTTTGCGACTCTACTTGTGTTCCTTGACTAGCCATAAGAAGGTTCTTATTATATTGTTGTCTATTTACAGGAAATTAAGCCTGTCATCGAACATGATTGACAAAATAGCTGGCATTGCTGGAATGAAAAATCTCAGGATTTTATCCGTTGGACGAAATTATATAAAATCTTTATCAGGAGTGGTAAGGCTTATGCATAACCTTCTACATAGCAAGCTTATAAACTTACCTATATGATGAACATTTTAAAATTTCAACATATCACCCTGTCTACTTACTTACATGTATTTAGTTACATTCACTCAAAGTTCTTCCATAACTAAATAGGTCCCCAGTTAGCATTGAATGTTCGAGCATTTAGTTTAGGTTGATGGCATCATATCCCCATCATATCCGATATAAAATCTACTGTAGATACATTTTTCATATATTTTTGATATTTCTTCTCTTTCAGGAAACTGTGGCGGAAACATTGGAAGAGTTGTGGATAAGCTACAATCCAGTCGATAAACTGAAAGGCGTCGGACAACTCAAAAACCTAAAAGTTTTGTACATGTCCAACAATAACATCAAAGAATGGGTGGAGTTCAATAGACTACAGGTTTGTCACCCATGTCAATTTCGTGACCAATAGGTACTTTATTTACAGCCCATTCATATGTAGGTATAGACCAGGCAGGGTTCATCGTCGACTGTTGGATATAGGCCTTTTGAAAGTAAATATCGCAGCCAGGCCATACTTTATTTCATCAGCACTGCTCTCAATACTATATAAGAAAAATATGCGCTTGCTATTTGTAAAACGGTCTACTCGCTGTCAGCTCGGCGTTAGTTGCTCGAAAAACAATTCTCCGTCAGTCTCATCTCACCGGCACATGACTGAACATTGACTGCATTTTCAGCTAACTCCATACAAAGATCTCTTCTGTACAATAAAAACACCCTCAATAACATTTTATACAACATAAATAATATGTTCCTCGTCTATTTCAAAGTTCATGATCGTTTTCTTTTTTTACAGGAGTGTCACAACCTCAGAGACTTGGTTTTTATCGGCAACCCGATAGTTGACGCCCAACCAGACGTTGAAACATGGCGCAACCAGGCTGCCACCAGACTCCAACAAATAATCAAGCTGGATGGTATACCTATCATACGGGATACTGACTGATTTAGTCTTGAGGTAGCTAATTTTAATTTCCATCATGCAAATAAAGCATTAAATATTTTCCATGTGTGTGTGTTTCATTGTTGTTTTAAATTACGCTCTTATCTGCAACACACCGAAATAAACGATACATTTTTACTACTCACATTTTACCACGTTACGTCAATTATATAACTATTTCGATCGTTGTTTTGTGGCAGGTATTCATCAAAGTCCCTCAAAACTTAACTCTCTGAATAAGAATTTTGATTGCGTGACACTTTCCGTAACAATGGGTGATAGAGGACCACTTGTTTAGCCTACGAATTGAAATGACGATAATATTCGAAATAATAGCCTCGTCGCATCGCCTCGCTTGCTTGACATTTATGACAGATTATGACTCTGGCAACACTAATAACTGCTGCACACGCCATCTATCTATTAGGTGACGCAACTATAAGTAACATGACAGCGTTAAGATTGAATTCCATTAATCGAATAATGATTGCAATGGACAGATTGAAGATTACAGAGTAATTCAACTAACTCCGTGAAGCGATTAATTGACTCATTCGTTGATAAACTCTATCACCATAGCTATCGAAATTTTATCAATACACACCTTATAAGCACAGTAATATGTGCGTAGGTACCCACCTCATAGCTCTCAATTATGCAGTAACTTGATGAATAGATATTATTGCTTAGGTACTATGAAGCAATTGACTATTCACATTTCCTCCGGAAATCGAATGCTATAGAGAAAAACGCGTGGAAATAGCTAAATAACGTAAATGACTCCCCTGATCTGGTACTAAAAAGTAGCTTATTTTATTGCAAATCGTCCAAATCTTCATGTGAATGCGTCGCTATTGTCCGTACGGCTTTATGATTCGTCATACGTCTCAAAGCCGACTTAATAGCCTGCTTAATTCGCGCCAAAAGGAAATACGAATTGGCCGGGGACGCCATTGCCGGCGGAAAAGTCCCTCTCTCCGTAGATACGCGAATGGCCCCGCCATTGTGTTGCCACTAATAAAATTTAATGATGTAAACGGATAGCACGAATTTATCTAACTCAGAACTCGAAGGGAGCGGGGCACTGAGGGGAAATCAATTAACGACAATATATCAGCTGTAAAGCAAATTGAATTCAGTATTGTTATACGATACTGTTGGAGTTGATTAAAGGCTCTCTTTATTTATATTGCTCATTTGTATTTTTAAGTGCACGAATTAGGAGGTGGAGCTTTTGAAGTGAAACCCACCGGAACCAAGAAATATTGGTGTTAGAATGTGATACGTTTTGTTATGGAATCAAACTGCAACCTCATCGCGAAAAATTACTTACACTTTTTATAAATCTAGCTATTTCGTGCTAGTACCTACTTACACCCACCTACACCTAAAATACGCACCTTTAAATATACGAGTAGGTGGCATGTGTGTAAACGAGCCATATGTATCAGTAGGTACGTAAGCGACATTTGAATAGAGCTCAATAATTTAATGGAAAACCGGTCATTGTGTACTCAGCGTAATGGACCGATAATTGTCCATCCAAACAGAAGTAACTCTGTTAATCAAAATGAAGCTCGCACCTTCCCTCGCATTATACATGAAGTAAGCTCCCTCGTTAATGCGTACAAATGCCGCCGACCGCCACCTAGCCCGTCATTATTTAATTATTAACACTACAATCGACCTAATTTTGATTTCTATTTGACATTTCGATTATGCGGCACGTAGCCGCCGGCGAGCAGCCATTTTGTGACATCTGTCCTCGAATGTGTTACGAACTATAAAATTCAATTTCCCCAATCGGCCAGCTCGACACATTTATTATTCATAGGTCGGTACCTAGATGCCCGGCCACTAACAGATGTGATCTTTTACGTGAAGGAATATCAAAAAACATGACTTCGATATAAAGAGCAGTGATTCTAAGGGACATGAATTTAATATAAGATCAATCCAATTTATGGGCATATTCGGATAGTATGAAAGAAAGTCCGAATACATTCACAAATAAGCTATTCAATCGCGTGACATCAGAGTTTTCCCGTAGCGGGAAATGAGTTTTCATTTCAGTTATTGAAAATTTGACTCAGTATTGTTTCTGAAAAGCTATTAATATTGCAGGAATGTAGCTCGTGCTTTATTGGCAATCGACTTCAGGTCACGCTACTGATCGCGTTTAATACTTGATTCGATTGACTGATAGTCATGCTGTAATGACTGTATCGTCCCAGCTGGTTGAAAGTTTCCACTCTAATTTAGTGTGCGATTCGTGCTTTTATAAACGTACCTACGTTGCTGCTGAATATCGGGTTTGTGTTCTATTAGCCAATAAATCAATCCATGTCCTCGGTAATGCACAATCCATTTGCTCGCATGTAGCCTAATTGCCGTTAGCGCCGCCCAATAGCCGCATTAGGTTAAAACGCTGGTCGAGCAGCCCGCCCGCACCCGGCTCGTACTCGTACGGTAAACTCATGAAACTCCTATACATTCGACTATAATGGTTGATTTTCTAGCTCACGAGATGTATCCCCAGCAAACGGTCGCGCTTACGCCACTCAAAGGCGGAGAAAATGGCTTAAGTGCTTTCTCTATTATGCTTAAGGTCGTTCGTGAAAAGGATAATTTTCAACTCTCGAGCGCCCTCGTTTCGTCCGGATGTGGAATTAGTGAGGGTGTGACTACGTTCTAAATACTTTCTATTTTGTTCAAAAAATGCTTTTGGCTTTTATTCTCTTTCCACATTTGTTTAATTAACAAAATGAAAGAGAATAGAGGGAGAATAAAAGAATAGAGGGTAAAAAAATAATTATTATTCTCATACTAAATCATATATATAAACTTTGACTAAATCGTATCGGCTAGAGATAAAACTATCATGTTACCTCCGACATCATTATTATCCGCAACTCGACTTCGCTATCTGCGAGGTATACCATTAGGCCTCCTTAGCTTTGGTTTTTTCCTATCTACCTACTATTATAACATTCCACGTTATTTCTACTAGTCATGTTCATACTATTCCAAAGTCAAGTCAGATAATATATTTTTAAGTTGGGTAACCTATTGTCGCGGCAAGCGTCGAGGGTAGCGAAATAAAGCTTTTCCAACAAACAATAGTTCCGGCCCTTTGTCGCACTCGGAGTTGAGTAAACATTAGTAGTTGAGGGCATTGTGAGAGGTTTCCTCCGCCTCCGACCTCCTTCGAGCGTTCGCCGCGCTCTGTCGACTCCAGGCCTAACAGTTTACGGCCAGATAACTCCCACTTACCCCTCATTACCTTTTGTTTCATAAGAATTGTTTGTTTTGTTAAAAGAATACGTAGAACCCATTTCGTTGTATTTTTAGGTAGGTGTCTTTTAAGTATTACAGTATGATTTCAGCCAGATTCTTACATTGTGAAACGATTACTATATTCTTTATTCTGCTGATTCTGTACAAAGGATTAATAGTAATGTATTATTCAATAAAAACGACTGTTTCAGCTTAATAAACACGAAGTATAGTGCAAACAGTAGAAGTCACGATCGTATCATAAATCTCTTTCAACATTAACACCTACTTTCCATAATAGCCGATAAACCAAATTTAGTTTTCATGTTACGCACCCTTCACAACTACTTATAATAAGCAATGATCAATGGAGAATAATCCTATTGTGTCGCGCGCACACAAAAAACCATGTCGGAATTATTCCGCTACGGTTTTGCGCTAATATCTCCATTACATTAGAGGAGAACCTCATTGTTAGCCGCACTACATCTACATGAAAAAGATTATGCGCCAAAATGTTGACAGTTGTCGCATAGACAATAGAAAAGTGAGTGCATTTCGATATACGCATAATGGTTTGTGTTTATTTAATTTAAGTCACTGGCAACATAGAATAATGGCGTGTTTTCGCCAGCGGCGCTCAGCGTTCCGACTTGAGCCGGGAGCGCCTCGGGGCAATAAAATTAATGAAGCGTGGAGATGGGACCATTTTACTTGTATTATTCGTCTCCTGCGGCCTGAGACTGGAGCGAATGTCCATTAGTTCTGTTTTAACATGTTAGCGAGGTTGAAACGTTGTAAATGCGATTTACTTTGTAGAGAGGGTGGAAAAGTAGCCGGAGAGATTTGATCGCGATCAGTAGCCAAAGCGATCGGAAGTGATCTCAAATACCTATTTGTTCGTAGTAAGAGTTCATTCATAATTTATTTACAGCCAACTTTAACATGACTCGTGATTTTTCTTTACGTTAACAAAGTAGATCCGTCTACTCTGTTTAGGTAGTAGGGTTCTTTATAATAATAATATATATATCGTTTATTTATTAAAAAGGGAACATTTACAATTAAATATCTTAATTTTTCTAAAGAACACAGTTGCTTATTTGCCTGAACTAGGATAAACCTGTGGTTCAGGCTAGAAAGTGCTTATATTAACTTAAAATAATAAATTAACAATAAATCGATTGACTATAATAAAAACTTAAATTAAAGGACACATCATGTTTTATTTACAAACAAAAAGATCTTCTGTCTCCGCGCACCTAAGAGGTGCTTAGTAAATAATTTATGAACACATGTTAGTTTAGGCCTACTTAGCAATATCTGTAAGTAATAATCTAGTGGTTAATGCTGCAAATAATACCGTAAAGTGAACAAATAGCGCATTACACTGCATCAGATGGTAACTGGTGATCAGCCCCTGGAAGAGCGGCGGTTACGCGCGTCGTATTCCCGCGATATCATCTTAATCCGCCAATATTAGTCCTGCACTAACGGCTCATTGTACGCATGTGTGAAGAGCGTTTATTTTAAGCTTTCAATGGATTAAATATCATAAATAAATTATGTAACATGACGAGTTTTCAAACTGCCTAAGACAGAACGATTCTACGTCTTGGTTGTTTTGACGTTGACCTCTTGTTAAAACATGTTAAGTATAGGTACCAAAAATTGTTTTAAAGAACCCCGATCCATTAAAAAAACAATACTACACATAACCGCCTTAGAAGCCAGACACTCATAATCACGCCTCGCACAAACATTCCGCTAACTGCAGAAAATTACATAGAAGTCATTCCTTTACAAAAGCCTCGTCGAGCACAAAGGGAGTATCGCAGGCGCTAAACCGTCGCACGCTCATTACGAGAACATTTGCTGCCACTATTAGCATATCAAATGGTCTTATCAGATGTAACGGCTGCCGACCACTGCACCCGACTAATGTTCCTACGAGACAATAACGCGATTAGCGATATAAATACAGTAACAAGAGCATAACAAGGGATTTTAGCAGGATACGCTGATTCTTATCAGGCGTCGCATTTACAAGGGTAAGGTATGTGCTTTTGAGGTTCAAACGTATCGTGTTGCTTTAAAGTATTGATGGTGGCTGACATACATGTTTAACGCGATGGAGGAGTGTCATCAATCATCATACAGAATAATTAATAATCTATATAGATACTTAGGACAAAAATGTGAAATGAGATGAGTCGGTAAGAGTACCTAGACCCTTATGCATCGATACTTATCTAGGTGTACTATAAGTAGGTACTTATAACCTCTTTTGATATCCTATTTTGGGATACAGCGCTTTACATCAATTCGGTGTATTCGGTTAAATAGATAATTATATGATGTACAAACGTCAAATTTCTTTAATAGATTTTTAACTTTATCGCTAAAATTTGACAGTTTCGGGTAGTTTGATGTGCTGGTGTCTGTACAATTCGTGACGTACACTGTTTTTATTTGTCCCAAGAAAAAATTACATCCTACATTCGAAACAGGGCTTGCAAAAAAATTACAGCGGAATTTGTTTTACACGCGAATGATAAACTTTTATGAGGTTGTTACGTAGCAACAATAGGCGGAGCGCTCCCGGGCCCCGGAGGTTTAGTGCGTCCGATTTCCATACAAAAACTTCTATTTCCCCGGCTAAATGGCACGTGAGAGGACATAAAACTGCGGGAAAACTACACCCAGCTACCGACTCGTTAACTTTTCGCTTTTATTTATTTTTTACCCCTTGCAGCCAAGATAAATACCTCACTGTGCTGTAGCTGCAACCATATCTATTATCAGAATAATCAGGAAATATACCCAGTTATGTTACGTTTACTTTTGCGGAATGTAAATTCAAACTATTAAAACATTGGCAGCGCAACCAAGCTGTGGCGGAAAAATATTTCCGACTGACATCACAATCTGAGCCAAGTAAACTTGGTTTGCACAAGCTGCGTAAAATTTTAAGGTATAAAATGTAAGAATATTAAATGAAACTCTTAACAATTTACAGAGATACCTAAACTGGAGTTGGCTTGACGACAACACATCGAATGTTACAGAAACATCAAGAAAAACATTTGATATGTACCAACGACATAGAAGTCGATAAATCGAATAGATCTAACAACTCAGTTAAGTCATACGAACTAAATCCAAGAATGTTAAGTAGACATCATAAAAACTTATAGGGCCACTGGGCTGGGAGACGTATCCACGAGTACACGCGTCAAGCTGATCTCCAGCCCACCGACTTGTGCCATCTCTTAGGAAGTGATTTGTCAGCGCCGCCCCCTCTCGATTGAATAATTCAAATAATCGAGGTATTTATATGTAAATAGCGAGCCACATCTCCATACGAAAGGGCCGATCGGTACATAAATTTGGCAAGACGACGAGAAAACTGCGACGCACCACCGATCTGATTTATTCGCTAAGTTTTAGAAAAAGTGGCGCGCGTCAGGAAATGTTTGTCTAATCGCGTTTATTGCCCCGAGCCAGGATTTTGCGCCCCACAGCACACAGGGGTGAGGCCGACTACGTAATACTCTGATGCTGTGCAAAAACAACTAGATACTTACTCTATGAAAACAAGTAAAAGGACCCCAAGAAAACACCAGCACAATAGATCAAACAACAACAAATCATAAGGATCATTCGCTTCAAAAAATGAATTCGACCTTAAGGCTGTTTTCAAAGGAAACTTGTTGTTTGCATAAATATACTTATACCTCAATAGTAATAGTATTGAGAATGTTTTTCAGCATCAATTGCAACATCAGTTCTTTAAAATTCAATTGCGACGACCCAAATGGGAGAGTTCTAATTGTTAGTCAAGCTCATGTCCTTCTCATCATCATAGCAGGAGCTCCTCGGAAGAAAGCAGTCCCTAAATGAAAACATAACAGTCTACTAACAGCAATTAATATCACTCTCTCAATTAGAGCAACCTATGACACTTATCCATGGAAATAATAACGTTGTTTATGAGCGGTGTTCCCAGCAGCGCCATCATATGGCACTACACTATTAGTCATAGGAGCTGGCAACACCGGCTCATCAATCATTTTAGTACGAGCGGGGAGGAACGGGTAAAGTGTTAATAATCGCTACTGCCACTATTGTTCATTTCTAACTAAATTCACGTACGGAATGATATCACTAACCTGGCGTACACCGTGGAATTTCGTTAGTGGTTAAATAGAGTTTTAGATATGTTTTATGGGGGTTGCGAGATTGCCCGATGGGAAATAATAATAGTACCTAGATACGTATTTACGTGACTTTTGAAATTACAGTATTACAAGACAATATACCCACGTTGTTGTTGTCTTGAAATATTGTAATTTCAGAGTAGGTTCACTATGACAGGCGTTACTTAAGCCGTATTTCTAGATAAAGTCTTTATGACTGACCTGTTGATTTTTGTTTAAAGGAAACATCCTATACTTAATAATTAAAGCAGGAGGATAAGTAAACTTTTTCAAAGAAATCATTAAAATAATGAAATTGTCCTACACATACACTATCTCTATCAAACCACCAAAACTTTAAATTGAAACCATTACTAGCTTCATAAATCTCAAAATAAATCCACGTTCATTTATTCAGAATTCTACACAAAATCTGCTCCAGACCGCTCTCGATAAATAACGCTCTGACCTGACTCAAGGGTAAAAAGTTCAACCCTAAAAAATACATTCAGCTTTATAGAACAGAGAAATAAGCAAGTGAGCAACAAAACGCACTTTATCAGGTGGCGGCCGCTTTATCCCGCTAATGACCAACCCCTCTAGAGTAATAAAAGTCGATATCAGCCTCCCTACTGCCACTGCCGGCGAAGCGATCTTGATACTTTGAGCTTTTTGGGGTTGTTTGTTTAGTTTTTTAGAATTTCGTTTCACATAAAAATTAACGCATATTATCATTTCATAGAATCATCAATACGCAGAATACTTACTTTGAAAAAAAGTAAATTATTGATTTTTGATACATTTAATGTTTCGATATATCAATATCATACAATAACAAATCAAATATGATTTATTCTCATAATGTCTAGTTTATAAAACTTAATACCAAGAAAAACATTTTATCGAGTGACAGTGTCTAAAGGTACCTTACCTCTATTCATACCTTTCGACAAAATACCTACGGGTAAAATGTTCAAAATGTCAAATTTTTTTAAATCGATTGTATCGAAATATCGAAAATTCTTATACCTAAGCTTAAAATGTCTAATAAACTTTTCATTCGCGCCGGCCAAACGCCTCCATGTCAGTCTGACTTCAGGATCAGACCTCGAAACCTATCCTCCTGAAGTTGTAGACAAGTACGTCTACCTGGGACAATCGGTCCAGTTAGGTAGGGCTAACTTCGAGAAAGAGGTCAGCCGTCGAATCCGAATCGGCTTGCGGCGTTCGGAAAGTTGCGTGGTATCTTCTCGTCTGACATACCACAGCGTCTCAAGACGAAAGTCTATGACCAGTGTCTGTTGCCAGTGATGACATATGACCGAATCGTGTTCGCTCACTATGGGCTTCATCAGAGGGCTTAAAACCACCCAAAGGGCAATGAAGAAGGCAATGCTCGGAATTTCCTTGCGTGATCGAATCAGGAATGATGATATACGCAGGAGGTAACCTTAGTTAGGTTACCGATGTAGCTCGAAGGCAGTGGACAGGGCACACTGCTCACAGAACAGATGGTCGATGGGGCCGAAGAGACCGGAAGACGAAGCGTTGGAAGGCCTCCCACAAGGTGGACCGATGACCTGCTGAGGGTCGCCGGTAGCCGATGGATGCGAGACGCAGAGGACCGGTTGTTGTGGCGACACTTGGGGGAGGCCTTTGTTCAGAAGTAGACATCTTTCGGCTGATATGACGATGATTGGAAAATTAAAGCTTCAGCAGCTAAAATAACTGATGCAGCTTGGATTGGAAAAAGTCTTACTCTTACCCACATAGGTAGATACATATGTATTTGGCAACTAGGATGAATAGATCTGTTGTAATAGATATTGACTAGCAAAATGAATGAAGTGCCAGTATCTATTACCATTAGCGCTAATTTACCAAAGGAACATCCCTTTTCATGAAGACGAATCCCAATTTACCTGGTGGACTCGTGTACCAAAAACTTTGAAATTATTACATTATCGCTGCGGACCCTAACTAAACAAGTTATGTGGGTAGATAGGTCTTTAGTAAGGCGTATGTTTCAATTTCGAAGTTGAATAACCACGGAAATTAAATGGCGAAAGGACCAAAAATATAAATTGTCGTATGCCCAGCGATCCGCGGCTGAGAATTAGCGGCGGCGGGAAAGAAAAATGATTGTGACAGTCCGGCGAACACCACTAATGGAGTCTGCGTCTGCGAAATATCCCCACTTAGAGCAGTAGTGGGTAGCGTACCAACTACCTACCCACTCCATAGTACGTGAGTCGGTGGCTCAGCACTTTACCCACGTTTATAATTAAAACAACCGTCGTCTGAACTATCAAACATTCATATTTTATAACACTTCCATTATCCATGATATTCGAAACTACCATGGCAGTTGTTAACGCACTAATCTTTAGTTTAAAAGTGATCAATAGTTAGATAACAGTGTAATAGGGCGACTATCTGATTCATGTATCTACTTAAATTCAAATCGCTGTCGAAATACACAGAGGGCAATTCGAATGTAGCAATAACGGGGCCCCACCCCTACGATACAATACAACACTCCCCTCACAAATTAAGTGTAAAACAAACCTAATGAAATTTAAATATCTTTTCGGCGACGCAATAACTGCACAAATAAAATCATGTCGCGGGGGAGAGTATAATCGCTTCTATTGTGTACACATTGTATGAAATTATTCTGTTGAGAAGTTTTACAACCCTGTCACAGTGCGATGATAGTGTGGTCCCCTCGTATTGTTTAGCTTCATGCGTGGCCTGGTTAGTGCGACAAGGTAGCAGGGGCTCGTGACGCCGTAAGAAGGGGCGGGAATGCTCTCTAGACAGTAATAGGCTCTTGCGGTGATGATAAGCCTCTCATTGTTAGCTTGTTAGTGGATAATTCGCAGTAATGTGTTTAGCGTGCGTGGAGAGGAAATCTGCGTGCGGTGTTTGTTTTTAGCTATCATTTTGGTAAGCTTGGTATATTATTTTTGGTTTAAGGCGCTATATGTAACTTTGAGGACAACAGTTACCGTCATTCCCCACTACTCTATCAATTCACAGAACATTAACACAGATTTTCATCATGGATTCTGATCAATCAATTCATTCTGAAATGAGATAAAAGAACGTGCACAATATTTTCACGTAATTGGACAAGTATTCAGCAGCGGAAACATTATTATTCTAGCAGATTAAGTCGAGTATCCAAATGAATCTCTTAAAAGACGCGCTCGCCCCTCAAAGGGGAGGATACTAATTTTCTTTCAACTTTAAAAGAAGGTTCCTTTCAAGAAGTGGAAAAAAGTTACAATCGAAAAGGAAATTTGCGTTTTAAATCCTCTAATGAAGCTGAGAAGTTTGTAATGGAGGGGCGAAAGGCTGCCGGCAAATTGAGGAAAAAACTTACGCTCGGAACTGGACCGAGATTGTTAGGAAGAAGTAATAATTAATTGGTATAATCTTTGTTTTTTAAAACCAATAGGTATAAAAACATGTATTTTGATAGGTAACAAGGTAAGAATTCATGATGACCACTTGGGTAAATTAGTTAAAGCATAATATAGTTTCTTCCACTTTTAATAAACAAGAATAAAGAAACATCGCAGGCGCGCGAAACCTTTTAACGAAGTCTTTTGCTCGCTCGAAACATACCGATCGCGGTAGCAAGGGGCTCCTACCAATTAGACTATGATTTTAATACAGCTATCCCATTGTTCCTAAATGTTTTGTATAAAATACCACAATGGACTGTATACAAGAATTTATTCAATTTCACTTACAAAACCGCTTAATGGATGTATGAAGTGGTCGAACATGAGAAGCGAGCGTCTCTGGCTCATCGTGAAGACAGCACATCCATTTTTACCCGACTTCGGAGAGTTATGTTATGATATTTATTTACAAGAGTGCTGAGAAACACTTGATTTAGTTACATAATTACCCCGATGGGATTTTTATAAGACCTTACACATCAGTGTTAAAACTACCAGGATAAAACTGATTTACCTAAACATAAAACTTTTAAAAACGCAGACAGATTAAACCTTACCAAACCAAATTTACCGTACTTTTTGTCACGTATTTGTGACGTTTGGCGCACGCGCTTGCTTGTCACCTATACATGACAGTGGCGTTCAAAAGGTTAAAGATCGAGATCGATCTAGATGCCCAGCGCGTCCTATACAATAATGTTTTTGAAACTGTCCCGTTTCTATAGTGCAACAGCTGTTTGCCAGAACCGAACCAACGCACAGTGTTTCATCTAGTACAAGCTAGCGAGACAAAATTATTTTTTTACTTATTTTAATTGTTTACGTATATTTAAGGTGTCTTACGCCGTTCTGTGTTCTCTAAGTCCAAAGGTGTGGGTGGATGCAAGATGGAAGTAGTCACCAAATTTTCTACTTTTGTTTACTGATATCCTTGATTGTTATAATTCGCTGCGTCTGCCTACTTATTATGTATGTAAGGCACTATACATACATGTTGTATATATATATAGACAAAAATGTCTCGCAATAAATATATATATATATATATAAATGTCTCGCGGTATTTAAAAATTAAAATCATAAATATGTGTAAAATAGGTTTTTATTTATTCACTTTATCAAATAAAATACAATAATAGTCCAAGACAACAACAATTATCCATACATATAAAATAACTCTTGAAACAAAATCGTACAAAATTAGAATTATCCCTCTACTATAATGTTATATCTTATATATGAAATTTAAAACTAATACATTGTTAAAATGACTACAAAATAAAATAGGTAAACATATTAATAATAAAAGAAAAATCTACTAAGCCGAATCTAATACTCATCATCAGAAGATTCCATCACCACTCTTCAATTCGCTAGAATTATCCGATAATTAATAATCCCCTTCACATATTTATGATTTTAATTTTTAAATACCGCGAGACATTTAAATATATATATATATATATTTATTGCGAGACATTTTTGTCTATATATATATATATATATATATATATATATATATATATATATATATATATATATATATATATATATATATATATTACATGCATGTATAATGCCTTGCATACATAATAAGTAGGCAGACGCAGCGAATTATAACAATCAAGGATATCAGTAAACAAAAGTAGAAAATTTTGGTGACTACTTCCATCTTGCATCCACCCACACCTTTGGACTTAGAGAACACAGAACGGCGTAAGACACCTTAAATATACGTAAACAATTAAAATAAGTAAAAAAATAATTTTGTCTCGCTAGCTTGTACTAGACGAAACACTGTGCGACGGTTTCCATGCAGTCATTCGCAAAAAAGTCGCATGATGATGCTTAATAGAACTGGGGTCAGTAACAATAGCATTCTGAAAACAGCTAGCGGTGTAGATTCAGTGGCACTTTGTGGAGGAAACGGTCAGGTATGAGTAGGAAGCTTATCTCTTGCTTAATAATTATCTCCGCAACCTGCGTCCGACACCTATGTACTTCATTGGTTATTATTTCCTGGTTGTGTATTACGAACACCAGTTATAATATATTATTTTACTAACTAGATGGACTATATTGTGACCAAAATCAATAAATAAATTGAACTAAAGTTCTATAGCAAACGAATTAGATTTTTCTAAATTTGCACTTTAGCTACCGCGAGTGCTACGACGTAGCGGATGTTCTAACTTTGCGTAGCAGGCTACGCCGCTGTCGTAGCAGATAGCTTATTCGCTACCGCTCGTAGCACATACCTACGATAGCGTAGCGTCGAAACTACGTAGTCGAACCTCGGCGGCAAAATATACGCTTTTAAAGTATTCGATTGCTTTTGCCATGATTACCAATATTGAAATTACTCGCCGTATTAAAACTTAATACAAGAAAGGCGCTACACTTATATTTTTGGGCTGCTGGTATTTTTAAAGCTATGCAGGTATAATCACGACCAAGTTCTGTGGCAGATTTTCTTTGTCGATTCGTTTGACATTTTTTTTTTAAGTTTTAGAGCATTACACATTAAGAAAAAGATTTTATAAAGAGTTACTTGGCTATTTTTTAAATTAGTATTCCTCACCTAAAAAATTTACCTATGCAAATATAAACATACTCCGATTCAATGGTCTTATTTGTGAGAAATGGTTTAACACTTTTCACGCGGGCAAAGTCGTGGGGAGAAGCTAGTACGTAATACTATAAATGAATGGACTGAACGTTTGTTAATCAATTACGACGCCTCAATGGCGGAACGTATTTGGAACACGGGTAGATTATGGCCTGGATAGGATACTTTTTGACGTTGTTACAGTTTAATGTTCCTGAGCAAAATAATCACTAATAATAAACCTGAAGAGTTTGTTTGAACGCGCTAATCTCTGGAACTACCAGTCGGATTTGGAAAATTATTTTTTATATAGGCTATACAGGAAGGGTAAAAAATAAGGAAACTGGAAAAAACTGGATTTGCGCGTACGAATTCGCGAGCGAAGAACTACTTTTAAAATATAAAAGCCGTTGTTTACTATTTGAGGCTTAATTTGCAATTAGTAGGTATATTATAAACACTACATTCCGTGATCCGTTCTACCTACTTGAGAGAGAGCCTAAGGCGAAATTGGCGTAAGTATTTGACTGTTTTTTTATTACATTTACAAACCTGATGAAGTTGATGGACGGAGCTTTTGAAAATCAATGATAAACAAAGAGAGCACGTCATTCGCAAGTCACGCCATTGTGTATTTGTGTCATCCAGTACAAACGACGACAATAAGTAGGTACTAATTTATAATTATATATTGTAGGTATATTTTAATAATAATACATGTTAGTGTTGTGTATATACTTTTATTTATATTATTTGAAGATTATTTTTTTGTTAAAGCTTATTATTTTATTATTAGCCATAAGTTGATTGCTAATAATCTCACGACGTACCTATTTAAGTTTACATAGACGCAGATCATCATCGTCATCTCTTATTATTATTACATAATTATATTCCATAATCATGGTATAGGGAAAACTCTTGGTTATGGTAACAAAGAAAAAGTAATTCTCAAAAAAAACCGATCAAGTGCGAGTCGAACTCGTGCGCAAAGTGTTCCCAACGAATCTTATTTTTGTACTTATATGTTTTTTTTTAGGTTCCGAAAATCCGTAACAAACGGAACCCTTATGGGATCACTCGTGTGTCTATCTGTCTGTCCGTCAGTCACAGTCAATTTGCTCCCAATCAACTGGTCCGATTCTGTTGAAATTTGGTACACATTTGAACTTCTGCGACCCAGACACGGACGCGTTACGTAAATAAATACATTTTCATCACTTCATCACTCTTGGGATCACTTTTGGGGGAAATTAAAAAAAGCTTTCTTATTCAAGAAATCAGACGAAAAATGACCATTATAGCATACCGGTAACTATTGAGCCAAACATTTTGAAAAAAATGCAGTTAATAGTTAAAGAACTGCATTTTTTTCAAATTTTTAGGCCACAGGAACCACAGGAAAACCTATAAACCAATTCCATTATCTCCGAAATTAATGAAAATGGTTCATTTTTATCTATTATTAAAATAACTTTATACCTTTTTATTTTTTTATTATGTTCAAATATAGGTACTCGAGACTTGATATGTCACACGACAGAGTTAGAATTTTTAGTTTTCTGCCCCCAAAAGGGTCATGCATAAGGTGTTTGGGTCCCATAAGTTTAATAAGTATGTGTACCAAATTTAAATTACAACGCGCCAGTAAATTCGTAGTAAATAGGCTGTGACAGACGGACATACAGACAGACACGAGTGATTCTATATGAATTCCGTTTTTCATACGATTGTTCGGAACCCTAAAAGCTCACTTCTCTCGCTCTCGCATAATTTTAGCTCCCCGTGTCGCTCTCGGATAGGCTCGATTTATTTTTAAAAACAAATTACTGGGCGGCTTCCTACAAATCAGTTAAATCAAGAGTCCGCCGCCCCAGGCCATGCCCTCTTGATTGACGATAAGGTAACTAAATAAATAAATACACTACCGATGAGACACCCTAGACAACTTTATTTAACAGTGACTTGATAACTCGAAGAGTCATTTCTCGATGTCCAGACAAAGAGACATACGACAGCGAAAGCGATTATCGAATAGTCAAAAATGTATTGACAAGCGTTACTGAAATCTCTTTATATTTTTGATATTTGGTTTTTCTGTGGAGGCATAGAGAATTGTTTGCGAAAGCAAGCGATGTAAATTCTCGCAGCAGGCGCGACCCCCAAAGGCTCGTGTTAGATGTCCTCCCAAGGCTTGCGAAATATAATAAAAGCTGCATGTTTATGTGTGTCCAGGTATATAATAAAATAACTGAATGAATTAAAAACATTAAATACAAGATTGTTCAAAATTAAATTATACAAATGGCTATCTGCTAATAGTTTTTACAGTGTTAAGGAGCTCCTGGAACATAAACTCGCATGATGAATTAATGTTTCGTAATGCATGTAAAATTTGCACGCTTATATCTATTAAGCAAAACATGTTTGTATACCTACCATCTTTATACCATGTTTTTGGCAAGTAAATGATATTCTATTCTATTCTATTCTAAATTTCAGGAAGTCAATTCCAAAAATTTTAGCATTTCGACAATCGCTATCAACTTTATAATGTTACTGTGTCTAGAGTTCCAGGTACGAACTGATACTTCACGAGTCATCCATTCTTAAATCTATTATCGAAAACTTTTTCGGGTAGGTAACTCAGCTAGTTTCGAACACGAACAGAGTCAATGAGAGCTGTCGCGTTTAATTCGCCGCTAGAGGCGCTATTGTAGCGTGAAGTCTTCGAAATGTCAAAGTTCACCGTTTCTTGTCTTCCGACGCGAGTTGGTGTAGGTGCTTATTTGCTGCGATCTATGTGAATAGTTTAATAAAACCACTTTACTATGGCAGATTAAGTTACGATTCTACCGACCACAGCATTAAGTTTATTTACGAACAAATGTGTAGTAGCCGTAGTGTTGTTATGCGGATGTAACAACACTACGGCACTGTCTATGTTGTATTAAGTCGTGAATTTACGGTATTATACATTAGTTTACTTCTAACTTCGCTCACGGGCGCATAATAACAACTTGCTGGACCATACTCGCCAGTGGCGCCATCGGGTGACCACGGTAGCCCTCATTCTATAAATTTGAAATGTACACATTCGCAATCCGTCAATAAAGCCTCAATCCCCATAAATTTTTGACAGAATGCGACTGACAAGCGAATGTGAACATTTCTTAAAAATTGTAGAATCAGGAATGAAAGTTGCTTAAAAATTGATAGAATTTATTGGCACTCTAAACTAATGGTCAAGAGATTACGTGGCTTAGGCTCAGTTCAGAATGAGAAAAGACGCTGCGCGCACTTTTGTAGTTAGCTATACAATTTAAAACTTTATTAACTGCACATACTGGTATTCAGCTGAATCCGGTTTGACTGGAAGTCGACCCCAATAGAGTTGGGAGAAAAGGCTAGGCAGATGATGATGAACCGCACTAAAAGGGTGTAAACGGTACCTCTTGCTAAGACTAGTCAGATTTTTGGCTTCTGACAGTCGTAACGATGCCAAAGATCTACAAATTACAGCCGGGACCAACGGCTTTACCTGCTTTCCACGGCACGGAGGAGTTTGGGTATGTTAAGATGATCACCCAGCCACAGACCGACCTCGGCAAGCGTTACTTGAACATCGACCCGTGCTGCTGTTATTAATTAGCCACAAGCTGTTAATTATTTCGATGACAGACTTTCAATATACCACACGGAATTTCCAATTTTAACTCTGTGAACCGATCCCAAGGCGCGAGTTGATCATGGAAGTGTAATGAAAAAACCGAGTTTATAATTTTATAACAAAATTTATTCATGTATATAAATATTTAAAATATGTTACATTTAAATTCAATATCATGTAAGAAACATTGCCCAACACAGTATGGATAATTAGCTAATGGAAGGAGACAAACAGAAAGTATTCAGAATTTTAAAATAAGTATTTAGTAATAATTCTAATAACAATTGGTATAATTGAACTACAGACGAATTCATGGCGATTCCTTCATTTTTTATGTTTTTACTGTATGTGACGAACATACTATTCAGATAAGGTAGCGTCCAAGGTACTATGATGTAGTAAAACTATCATGATTCCGTTGTCAAAACGGCATGGTGCTATCAGTTATGTATAGCTCCGTCTCTGTTTCGCACTGGACTCATGATCGCATATTAACATCAAAATACGGGTGTTGGAGCCTACCATAACACTTTAAATAAGATAAAATGGAATCATATCATATGTGAAATCGTGAACTAAGATGAAAACATTGGAAGACATTCATGATGAAACTAGCTTTTCTATTTCTTGCTACATTGTTTATTATATGACATGGATCAATGAGTAAATATTCGTTTCCATTATTATTTCGCATGACAAATTAATTCGCATTTCAAAACACGAGGACGCGATGTAAATAATTACAGTTTCCTGCAAGTAAGTTGGCAAAGATTTTCGTAGTGGGAGAAGCGCGCATGCACAATTTCATACATTTTTACACGCGCGAGCTTCCCCCACTACGAAAAATTTTTGCCAACTGTATAATACTTTATTTTCTGTTAAAAACACACATTTTAATCATGCTTGCTATATGGGCTGAATTGAAGTGCTATGACTTAGGCACTTGTGTGACAAAAAACTATAATCTCATACTCTGTAAAAGCTTGTGATACCGTGTCAAAGAGTAATTAATTTGATTATTAGGTAAATTTTAAAACATTGAACATTAATAGAGCTGTACTATTTGTCAAAATTACTAATGGCACTTGTGGATTTATGATTCACATGAATATCTATATACCCCTAAAATGATCACGAATAACAGTCAATCATACAAGTAACGTCGCGTATTACGCTGATACGTTCATCAAACACATTGTGTTCTTATTAGAGATCACTTTTATCGACTTTCTTGAAGTTTTCGGACTGCGTTTAACCTTTTGAACGCCATTGTCACGTACACATGACAAGCAAGCGCGTGCCCTGTACGCCAAACATCAAAAATATGTGACAAAATGTACGGCGAATTTGTGGCTTGGCGTCGGGGGCACGACGATGCGTTTATGCTCTGGAGTTCAAAAGGTTAGGAACTAGGCAAGCGCAACTCTTATGAAAGGTCAGGGCCGGTAAGATGCGGAGTGATAATTCTATAAAATCTCACCGTAAAAACTTAGGTGAGTAAGTAGTAGTAAGCTCTCAATCTCTAGCATCAGATGCTATGCCAGTTCATTTGAATCTCACTTCACCTAAGTTCTCACAGTGTGACTTTTATAAATCAGGCCGGCTGCTGCACTGCCTTCTTAACGCAGTCCAGAAAGCACTTACCGTTTATGGACAGACACATAGACGATCATATTTACAAAACAATGCGTTTGCTGACAACCCTATAACACTTTACAAAGAATTTATCTACCATGTCTTTACAATTACAACCCTAATAAATACAATCTTTTACGAAAACATTTGGAAAATAAAGTAACAAGAATAAGTACAAACAAAATAATTTTAACAAATCGTACAACGGGTTGTGTGTGTTCAGTTGCTCTACTGTTGAACAGCTGCGTTCGCGATGATTGACGGGGAGTTGATGGTCTCTCCGAGGCTGTCCAGCAACTCTCTACGGTAGTCGTCGAAGTCGCCGTCAACCTGCGAAGAATGGAAGATATGTATTAGGTATTGGCTATTTTTGGGCAATGTATTCATCAGTTCATAGGTCTCAGTCCTTGCCCGCACGAGGTGATGCAGGCAAGGCACAGTATGGGCCATGCTGCGCCCTACGACTTGCGGACAACCCTCCAGATCTTTTCGGAACCCTCGTTCTGTATTACAAGCATTGTGCTTTGCTTACTGCCACTTTTTTACAAGCAATACTTCGGTCTATTGCGATAATGTATATGTATTGGAAATAAAAATATAAATAAAAAAATCGTACCTCATTGATAGTCTGGTCCTCGATAACGTAGAGCGCGCAGTCCGTCTCCCTGATGAGTCGCTCGTCGTGGGACACTATGACCACGCCTCCCTTGTAGTCGTTGATCGCGTCGGCCAACGCGTCTATACTCTCGATATCCAGGTTGTTTGTGGGCTCGTCCTGGGGTTGCAACAGTGTTTTATATCAATTTATTGGGTAAATATAAAGAGTCAATAGTTTTAATAAAAAAAGGAAAAAAAAAATAGACACGGTACTGAGCTACTTATCTTTTTAACGAAGCATGAGCTACTTCTTAAATAGCTTGTTTTTATCTGAATTCATATTGAAGTTTATCGTAAGTATCAATTTTCTATGTTTTTTTTATAGGCCACAACTTAAATGTAGGAAGAATCATGAGCTAGTTCTTACTTAAATAGCTTGTATCAACAGGGGATACAAATTTTAGCGAATTCAGTAAGAAAGTTTGTCGTAAGTATCTGCTTCCAACGTTTTTTGGTTTTTTCTAATGTGTGTCTATTTATCACATTAAGTCTATTAACTTAATTAATACTTCAATAATAACGATGCATACAAACACATAAAATAATTTAGGGAAATTTTGAACTAAAAATTCAAGAAGTCCCTAATTTATTTTATGGTATTCTTGTTGCTGGCTTGAGTTTGTCTGATTATGATGGCATAATGGAGTGTGCTAGCTTACAAGTGGCGAATAATTTAGTATTACGTTTTACGTGTTACATATGTTATGTTATTTGCTTTGTAATAATACTTTGCATACTATTTATAAATGAGAGTTCTTCTATCTCAACAGACAGATGTGTTATTGGGGAGTTTGTTGCGCCACTTCTTCTTCCCAGCTAAAATACTAGGAAATGGTAACGGGTGGTGCGTTTTTGGGGACAGTCTTTTTGTAAACGTTGACGTACAAAAAGTGCTGGAACTCAGCCTAATTTGAATAAATGACTTTTGACTTGACTTTGAATATCTGGAAGAACTTGGGAGAGGTCTCAGCCCAGCAGTAGAAACACAATGGCAATTTAAAAAATAATGGTCTCTTACCAAAATAACAACATCAGGCGCCATAAGGGTGAGCTCGGCGAGCGCGACCCTGGCCTTCTGCCCTCCGCTGAGGTCCATCATCTTGATAGTGTGCGCGTGGCTGGCCAGGCCGAACGTGCCCAGCGCCTTGCGCGCCTTCTCGTACTGCAGCCCGAACAGCCGCTGCAGGTACTCCGCCGGCGTCTCCTCCGCCGTCAGGTGCTCGCCCGAATGCTGGTCGAAGCGACCTATCCTCTACGGGACAAAAATAATTAATAATGCGCAAAAGTGAGTGTTTGTTTGATAAGCTTTCACGCCTAAACCGAACTGAACCGATTTTGATGAATTTTGGTACTAAACTTTTTTTCTTTAAACTTTTTTTTGCGAAGATAAAACCTCACGTGGCGAAGACGCGAGTGGCAGCTAGCAAGCAATAAATGTGCAGTGTTTGGAATATTGGAGTTAGTTTTAGGGTTAAGTTTGTGAGCTCTAGAACTGATTTTTCAATAATCAGATAATTTTAACTGAAAAATAGATTTGGCTGTTTGCTATTTTCTATAAAAAAACTACCAAACTGCCTTTTCTTTCCTCAATCAAAAGTTATTTATGTACTTGCATCGAAATGTTGATATTAATATGGATCTTCCTGGGATTTCTAATAGACAATCCCGTGTGGCCACAATATTACAAATAAATAATAATACTTTTTCCTTTGTTCTTACAAGCTATGTTGTGCGAACTACAAATGTGGCAATAACGCGCGTGTGCGCGTTGGAATTTTGCAACTTCGGACATCCGATGTCGTTGATATAAATTTGGCAAAGTCGCGCGCGCAGTGGTTTAAATTGTGTAAAAGTAAATAACTTTTTCAATCACGAGATTTTTCTCCTCTTTAAAATAAATCTCGGGATTTGAGGCACATCCACTTTATTCTTTCGCTGTATGAAATCCGTTTAAGTACATAAATAATTCTACCTACTTCCGACTTCTGGTTATGTGACAATTGAAAAATCGCCCCTCTAAGAATTTTCAAAATATCGCTTTTGCAGGATAAGGTAGTATAATAATTTGGGTAGTACATAATAATGCGGTCATACGCAGCAGCAAAGGTTGCATTAACCCACCCTTTGGTGGGTTAATGTGTGTAAGCAACCCACTGTTTAATCTGGGTTGGCAAAACTTATGTCCACATGAGATCTGACATCACGTTAACTGACCAGAATTTTTAAAGTATTTTAAAAGCTCTTTAAAATACTACTCATAATAAAGCATGTAGTCGCAGCACTAACCAGTCTATGATTTCTGATGAGCTCTCCTTGCACGGGCGTTAGTTCTCCCACCAGCAGTTTGAGGAAGGTGGACTTGCCCACTCCGTTGGGGCCGACGATGGCAATACGCGAGTTCAAGTCTATCCCGAAGTCTACGCCGCGGAACAGAGGCTTTTGGCCGGGGAAGTTGAAGTTGACGTCTGTTGATAAATGGAGAAAAATGTTAATAAGGAATGGCGATTATTTTGTGTGTAAGTCCAGTCATCCATTTGTGGCCTGTTCACAACTTCGAGTTGTTTATTGCTTATGAATGACTGACTCTTTATTTGGTAGATAAGTAATGCCTATTTAGATGGGTACTGTAAAACCGACCCCAATTAAGCTTCCTTAAAAGAAGCTTAAAAGACAAGTCCCACAAAAAAAAAAAGATAACTATTATAGTTACCTTTTTTGTGGGACTTGTCTCTTCTATGTACCTATTTTTGTAAGATATCCAATTTCATAGGCGTGAAGGCCCACTATTGGTATTAAGTATCACCCAAAGTCCCAAATGTTTATAGTAAATAAAAACTAACTGATTTTTTTATTTTTTATATAGCTTGCTCAATGCTGACGTTTGATTGACCTTGAGAACAGAGCAGGCGTGATACTAGTAGTCCTATATATGCTGCGGTTCTTTTCCTGCTTGCGGGTCAACAGTAGTCCAGTGATACATTCTGAGTAATCCGAGTATAGGCGGCTGCAGCGGCGGCGGGTCGGGGAAGGAGAACTTGACGATGTACTCCTTGGGGCGCTGCAGCAGCGCGGTGGGCGCCGCCGCGTCCTCGTCCTCGCGCTGCGCCTTGCTGCGGTTCTTCTCCTGCTTGCGGGTCAACAGTAGTTCAGTGATACATACTGAGTAATCCGAGTATAGGCGGCTGCAGCGGCGGCGGGTCGGGGAAGGAGAACTAGACGATGTACTCCTTGGGGCGCTGCAGCAGCGCGGTGGGCGCCGCCGCATCCTCGTCCTCGCGCTGCGCCTTGCTGCGGTTCTTCTCCTGCTTGCGGGTCAACAGTAGTCCAGTGATACATACTGAGTAATCCGAGTATAGGCGGCTGCAGCGGCGGCGGGTCGGGGAAGGAGAACTTGACGATGTACTCCTTGGGGCGCTGCAGCAGCGCGGTGGGCGCCGCCGCGTCCTCGTCCTCGCGCTGCGCCTTGCTGCGGTTCTTCTCCTGCTTGCGGGTCAACAGTAGTCCAGTGATACATACTGAGTAATCCGAGTATAGGCGGCTGCAGCGGCGGCGGGTCGGGGAAGGAGAACTTGACGATGTACTCCTTGGGGCGCTGCAGCAGCGCGGTGGGCGCCGCCGCGTCCTCGTCCTCGCGCTGCGCCTTGCTGCGGTTCTTCTCCTGCTTGCGGGTCAACAGTAGTACAGTGATACATACTGAGTAATCCGAGTATAGGCGGCTGCAGCAGCGGCGGGTCGGGGAAGGAGAACTTGACGATGCAGGTACTCCTTGGGGCGCTGCAGGAGCGCGGTGGGCGCCGCCGCATCCTCGTCCTCGCGCTGCGCCTTGCTGCGGTTCTTCTCCTGCTTGCGGGTCAACAGTAGTCCAGTGATACATACTGAGTAATCCGAGTATAGGCGGCTGCAGCGGCGGCGGGTCGGGGAAGGAGAACTTGACGATGTACTCCTTGGGGCGCTGCAGCAGCGCGGTGGGCGCCGCCGCATCCTCGTCCTCGCGCTGCGCCTTGCTGCGGTTCTTCTCCTGCTTGCGGGTCAACAGTAGTCCAGTGATACATACTGAGTAATCCGAGTATAGGCGGCTGCAGCGGCGGCGGGTCGGGGAAGGAGAACTTGACGATGTACTCTTTGGGGCGCTGCAGCAGCGCGGTGGGCGCCGCCGCGTCCTCGTCCTCGCGCTGCGCCTTGCTGCGGTTCTTCTCCTGCTTGCGGGTCAGCGCGTCCTTTTGTTTCTTTTCCTGTTCACAACGAATGGACATTTTAAGACACAGTTAAAGATAACTTTTGGAAAAAAAAAACTGTTTTTAGTTCACAATATATTCCCAGGACATGGTTGAGGGTTGTCTTTCTTCTTCTGATTGCTTTTGAAATCTATATCTGCTATTAGGAAACATCTAAGTAATGGTTTTTCTGATTGTTTTGTGATTGGCAATAAAAATACTAGCAAACCATGTTCAGCAGACCATTCGCAATATTTGACGGGTTTGAAGGGAATAGTCATCGTACGGAAAAGACGAATGCGACGAACGGAGTTCTAAAATCAACACTTTCTCATTTGTTTCCACCCGTCCTTCGTCGCAGACTGCAGGACTGTCATCAGAAAAAGTTTCGATACTTTTGTATCGAAATCAGTTGAACTTACAGCTTGTTTCTTCGACTGTCCATGCGCCTTCAAATCCTTAATCCTCTTCTCCTGCTTCTCATATTCCTTGATCATCTCCTTTCTCTTCTGAGCGTACATCTTCTTGAACATGGAGTAGTTGCCCTTATAGTAGTACAACTTCTGTGTGTCCAAGTGAATGATCTCGTTACATACGTTGTCTAAGAAGGACTGGTCGTGGGACACAACCAGAAGAGTCTTCTTCCAACCTTGGAGGTAACTGAAATAGGTAATTCATTTATTTAACACTTATGCAGACAAAAGTGTAGAGGTGGACTTAATGCCTTAGGCATATTCTACCAGTCCACTTACAGGTGGTGCAGAGACATATAGGAAACAGAAATTCCCCAAAACTATGGGCTTAATAGCTTGATGTTAAACCTTTACCCATCAAGAGTATACAGGGCCCAAATAGTACAGAACATATCATGACGTCCCTGCAATGCAGAAGTACACAAGGTGAACATTTAAGGTGTACTTACTTGTCTAACCAAATGACAGCGTTCAGATCTAAATGATTTGTAGGTTCGTCAAGCATCAATAGTGTTGGTTCTATGTATAGGGCTCTGCAAATAATAATACATTACATTAATAGAGCACAGTAATGGTAAAAACTTAAAAAGTGTTGCTATGAGGAAGTGAAAGTGTGAGAAAGCGGTATCCGCCAAAGTCCAGCTTTTCTGCTATTTAAGATCTGAAAAACTTTGATAAAATCAATATTATCTTGTTTTTGTTTTAATAATTTCTGTTTTCCGTTTGCTATGATTGTTAGATAGGCGTACCTAGCGAGCGACACCCTCATGCGCCAGCCTCCAGAGAAGTTCTTGGTGGCCCGGTCCTGCATCTGGCGACTGAAGCCCAGCCCGGCCAGGATGCGGCGCGCGCGCGGCTCCGCTGAGTCCGCTCCTATCGCCTTCAACTCCGCGTACACCTGTGGAATAAGGCTATGTTAAATATGGGAACTTTTTGTTCTTATTTTACATTTTAATGTTGCGCCTACTCACCTCATTTAACTTATCTTGTTTGCTGAGATCTCCTTTTTCTATTAAAGCTTCTAATTCCTTACATTCGTTTAGTAATTCTAAAAAGAAAAAACGTTATTTCAATTTAATCAGAGAATAAAATGCTTATCACTCTCACTCTCTGCTCATAGTTTACAATAATAAGTTATTGGCTCGCATGTCACTAATTCACATATAAAAGTAAAATATAAGTAAATCTTACCAGTCCTTTTAACATCAGCCTCGAGCAGAGTATCAACGGCGCTCATATCACTAGCCGTGACCTCTTGCTCACACAACAGTATATCTATATGGGGAGGGAGAGGGAAGGCACGCTGCGCCAGATGCCTCAGTAGCGTGGTCTTCCCATGACCATTGGGGCCCACCAGACCGTACCGCCGACCGTTCGCGATCAGCAGGTTAGCGTTCACGAACAAATCTTTGCCTTTCGCACTAATTGAGAAGTTTTCCACTTTGATGTCCACTGCGTTTTCTAGGGCTGCCATTTGACCTGAATTGAAAGATTAAACAATTGGAAACCTTGTGAGTCAGTCCAGGTCAGTACTATTATTTGAACTTTTAAAAGCACTGTCAATAACAAATTCATACTATAGACGTAGGGCTGAACAAAAATAAAAATTTATATATTTTTACCAGACTGCCCCAGATACACTGCCCCAGAAGGAAGGTAATCGTCTAAAGTTTTTGTCTTTCAGCTTAACAAACATAATCAGATGATATTGATTATAATCAAAGTCGTCTAGTTTGTTTATTAATAACTAGCTTTTGCCCGCGACTTCGCGCGCATATCCCATTTTTCCCGTTCCCGAAGGAATTTCGGGACGACTTATACCTACATATAAACCATTCTCTTCAATCAGTCTATTGATGAAAACCACATTAAAATCCGTTGCGCAATTAAAAATATTTAAGCGTACAGACGGCGAAAGCGACTTTAAAGATACATACATTTATAAGCTTGCTACATACCAGCAGTTTTCTGTGCCTGACTGACAGTGAAGTTGGCGTCAAGGTCACTGTGTCCCTGACCTCCCTTCTTGGTCAGCAATTCCATCTGCTTCTCATACTCCTGCATTTTCTTCAATTTCTTCTTCTCTTTGTGACTCATTTTCTTCTCTGAAGGCTCCTCCTTCTCCTTGTCGGGAAGTTCCGCCACTTTGTCATCAGTCTCCATGGGTGCTTCGTCAGCTGAACCTATTGGTTCTGGCGTTTCTTCCTTCTTAGTTTTCATTGATTTTTCCTGTTTGCAATAAAGACAAAAAAAATAAATAACATATACCTAAAATCCCAAGTACCTATACAGGGCTTGTGTCTATCTGGAATCTCAAAACGACCCTAATATTTCATGCAATAAACTCTTTCAATTCAATAATTCATCACACACATGGCATTGATTTAACCAAAGAGTTATGATGTCATCACTCTTTGGTTAAATCAATGCCATGTTATATCTGCACCACCCTTGGTTGACCCATAGAGAATGCCTAAGGCATTAAGTCTACCATTGTACCTTTGTGCATGACGTATGACGTTTAAATAAATAACTAAGAACATACCTTGGCCTTAACAGGTGGTGGAGGTGGTTCCTGTACTTCTGATTCAGGTTCAGGGTCCTTTACTTCGAACTTCTTTAATTCAGCCTCTAAATCATCCATGTTGTTCTTCTTTTTATTTTTACCTGTGAGAGGAAATAATTCAGCAGATACACAACAAAACAATCAAAAGTTTAATTTAATTGAGGTATGAATACTTTTAGAAGCAATGTTACACCATCATAGTTACTTTAATCTAATTTGAAATTGGAATAACTTATACCTTTACTCTTAACTACAGGAATAACAATTTCTTCCTCATCCTCTGATGGTTCTATTTTCAATTCCTTGTCACTCTCTTCGTCTGGCCAGTCTTCTTTCTTTCCTTTACCTGAAACAGTTAAAATAATGATATAAATCGAACCCCACACATAATGCCGATGCTGATAAAAATTTCGATTAAATTAGTTTAAACAGTTACACAAGAAAAGGTATGCGATTCGGTAAACTTCGTGTTTTTGAATAAGTACAAACGTCGCGGACTAACTTTCCACAGAGAGAAAACTTGTAAAACAAAGTCTAGCAAAAGAACGCGGTCGCTACATTAAAGACGAGCGTATGGTCGGTTCGCGTTTCGCCGTACTCGGCCGCATGTTCAAACGGCCAAATGAAAATAGAGCAAACAGGTGCTTAAATTGTAGAATCGCGACGGCGAATGCTCATTCAATGCTGACGATAATACAGAATCGCGCATTCGTATTTCCAAAGATAGTCGATTATTACCGTAGCGCAAACTTTTCCTGAAAATTAGGTAAGTACGTACCTTTTTTGTTCTTTGACTTAGCAGCTGGTTTGGCTTGTATACTAGAAACATTGCTCACAACTGACTTCGAGTCATCGTGATCCTCATCCTCTGACGATTCTGCTTCTATATTTTTCTTTTTATTTTTTGCTGCAAAATTTAATAATTTATTATATCAAATAACAATGTACTTTGCTTGTATTGTAAATGCAAACTTTAATGGTTGAGACTGAAAAGTGGTCATGAGTTTGGTTCATTGCACTCTTAAAATCCAATTTCCAGCTTAAAAAACTAACGTAGCCAAGCATTTTCGCAACTATTCCAGAGTCCAATATTTTACAGCGAGAGCGACTGCCTATATGACTGGACTTGTCTGGGTGAAAGGTGAAGGCTGATTGAAAGAATTTGATTCACTTGTTATTTACTTTTGATTTACTTGTTACTAAACTTCACAGAAACATACGTAGAGAACTTGGAAAGTGATGGTTGCCGTTGCGCACTTGGCCGCAACCTGTTCGCATCCAGGTGTAAGCAGGTCATATTTTGTTACATTCATAAGTTCATGACGTATGTTCATCATTTATAAAATTAAAGCATTTTTTATTGCCAGCTGTTAAAGATTATTTAGAGTGGACGAGCGTTAGTGCGCTACATCATTCGTAAGAGAAGAATGGCAAAGCCAGGACAGCTGTGACAGTTTCAACCAAACAACCAGTCACATTTTCATTGTAACTGTATTATTTTGGAACTCTTAATGCACACCGTTGTTTTATTTAACTTAACATATCGATGGCAGCAACGTAGATACATCGTTTTTACAAAAATGAGCTTATGAATCTGAAAAAAATTATAATCGGCATGTAAAATAATCGGCACGTAAATGAAGCCATCTACAATCGATTTTTAAAAAACAAGCGGATAGAAGAATGGTCACGACCCTTATAAAAATTACCCAACTCGCGACAGAAATCACAAACATCCTAGTTTCTTTGTCATCTCAAATATAAGAGAAACACATAAATATGTGTATAGTTTTGAATGTTTGTGCAAGCGAAGTATAGAAAATATATTTTTCATACACTTTCGCTAGCATAATCATCATGTTTGGGCGTTCTAATGGGCACTTTTTGTTGTTGTTGGTAACAAGGATCTGATGATGGAGACCAAAAAGGTGGAAAGTGGATCTCTTAGTTGGCTACTAGTATAACCATCGTGTTTGGGCTCATTTGAATCCTTCTCATGAGAGCACTATTAATTGTTGTTGAACATCTACAGTGAATAGTACCGCCCCGTACGAATTGTATGAGCCCCAACACGATGGGTATAGGACAAGTCAACTAAGAGAGCCACTACTCACTTTTATGGTTTCCATCATCAGACCCTTATTACCAGCTACAGTGATTGGTATCCATCAGTACGATTCAAATGAGGATACCACAGGCTTACTTGTAAGAGTGGATGCAGAATTACTTTGCTATACTTTGTCTAAAACTCACATAATAACGTTAGCCATCGAAATTGAAAAAAAAACATTTTCTTGCTCTACTTGCTAAAAATGCGATAGGTCTCAATTCTGTCGGACTGTCAAACACGTCTGACTGCTTTCCACCTTTCTGCTCTTCAACTATGCATAATACCCATCGGGTTGATTAAAATGAGCCCAAACACCACCGGCATACTTGTAAGAATGGATGAAAAATCACTTCTCGATACTTTGTCTGAAGACATATTCAAGATTTATGCGTCAGCCATCGAAACGGAAAAAAAATTATATTCTTGCTCTACTTCAGGTGACAAAAAAACTACGATAGGTCTCAATTCTTTCGGAGACTGGGTCAGAAATTCCTATTTGCTTAAATTAAATAACAACAATTTAAAAAGTGTTACCAAAATGTTATTGTTTCGTCGGAAAAACATTACCAAGTTTTTGCTAGTTGGGAAGTATAATGATATTATGCTTAGAGTGGAATCTACGAAAGATTTCAGAAATCACAGTGTTTAAAAAAGAACATTTTATATAAGGAAGAGTTTGAAGATTTACGCAAAAATCAAAATACAAATACAAAATTAAAATTAAGAATGAATTAGTTTACTAAATGAATAATACATTGCTGCTCTCGAGGTCATCTGCCATCAATATGTTGAGTTAAATAAAATAACGTTGTGTATTTAGAGTTCCAAAACAATACATTAGATTACAATGAAAATGTAGCTGTTTAGTTGAGAACACTTGCTATAAAACTGCCACAACTGTCCTGGGCCCTGGCATAGCTAGGTTCTTCTGTAACAAATGATGTGGCGCGCTAACGCTCGTCCACTATAAACAATCTTTAACAGCTGGCAACCCCTATTTGTAGCCACTTTTACCATAGTTTATCATGTAAGTACAGAAAAAACATTGCATTAATTTGATATATAAATGATGAACATACGTCATGAACACATATTTAACCTTAGGTAAAGGTTACCTGCTTACACACGGCTGCGAAGAGGTTGCGGCCAAGTGCGCAATGGCAACCATAACTTTTGAAGTTCTTTATGTACATATATCTGTGAAGTTTGGTAAAGTTTATTTAAATCAAGTGAATCAAAATCTTTCCAAGAAATCTATATTATAAATACTAGCGGGCACATTTTGATAGGCAACCTGGCCAATACATATCATGTTGCCCCTTTTACAATTGTAACAGGGGCAATATGTTTTGGCCAGGCTGGCAAAAAAAGAAAAAAAAAAAATATTTTAGTACTCTATGAATGTAGCAATCTTGCAGTTGGATTTTCTTGTGTTCTTCTTTGATTTTCTGAGTTACAAGTTAGTACATAGTCTCGTTTTGTAATGAATGGTCCCCCATTGACGGACTGCCTAATAAGAAACTATAGTAGGCGCTAGATAATCGTGGAATAACGGTCATTGACCCACCTACAATTATTGACATTTTTTATTTGAAAAACGGAATTAATGACACAAAGCTGTCCCAAATCATCATCTCTCGTGATCCTTAACATTGTCTAATAATGAAAAACGATTCATATTTAATTGTTCAGGTACCTATGAACAGTTATTAGGGAAAGGTCAATGTACTTTATTCCACATTTATCTGGCGCCTACTATAGATTTTTTATTTAATAACCACTTACTTTTCTTTTTACTAACAGGTTTTGCAGTTTCTTCTTCAGATACTTCTTTGAGCTCAACATCACTTCCTTCTGAAGACCAGTCTTCATCTTTCTTACCTTTGGCTGTAAACAAAACTTGATATCAATTTAATTGGCTGAGTTGAAATGTTGAAACATCGACAAATAATGAGATTCTATTGGAATTACAATAATTTTGTACATTGCCAAGTTACAAAAGCACTTCTCTGTTCCCAGCAAGGGTAGGCAGACCATAGTAGGGTGAATGCCATTGCTGCTTGTTCAGCCTCTTAACTCCAATTATTTATTTTTTTAAGTCGTATTTAATATCTAGCAATTGGATAAAAGTGTCTGATTGCCTTGCATATTATTGGTGGAAAAAGAAATATCATTTCAACAAGTTGATCTTTTTAGGGTTCCGTACCCAAAGGATAACCAACGGAACCCTATGACTAAGCCTCTGCTCTCTGTCCATCCGTCTGTCTGTCAGGGGGCTGTGTCTCAGGAACCGTTATAGGTAGACAGTTGAAATTCGAGTGTTTATTTCTATTGGCTCTTTAAAGCACCAATAGAAATACACACTTGAATTTCAACAGTAGTTGTCTATGTGTATTAATTGCTGTTGACAACAATAAATAAAAACTGAATTAAATTTAACATTAGAGGGGGTTCCTATACAAGAAACATATTTTTTTCTTTTATGGTATGGAACTCTTCATCCAAGAGTCCAACTCGCACTTGGTCAGTCTTTTTTTTAGTAGGTATATGATAAGTAATTTTAGTCTTCAAATAACCATTGTCAAAAGAAAATATTAAACAAAGAATTGCAATTTTCCTTTTAAGAGTAGTAAAAATTAGTGTTTAAAATATTGCTTTGGTTGCCTTTAAAGTCAAAGAAATTGTATTAAAATCATGGTGCATACCTTTCTTCTTCTTACTAGACTTAACTGCCGGTTTTGATGCAGTGTTTGTTGTATTACTGACTGTTGACTTGCTATCATCTAGCTCTTCATCAGAATCCTGACCCTTCTTTTTATTTTTCCCTGAAATTTAAAGTATGATTATAATTTTTGTACATCAATGAATTATAGACCTGAGATAATAATTAACCATCTTTAGTCTTTTATGGCATTACATGGTGTGTGTGTTGCAAGATATTTGTGTTGCATCACAAACATGCACTGGAAAGCCATGAAAGTTTATGGCTTAAATTTTCATGCTTTAATAAGTTTTGTTGAAAAAAGACACACAAAATTTAAATAACGATGTAGTTAGTATGGCACAGCATTAAGTTTCGGGCAGCGAGGAGTCTATTTAAATGCAACTGCAGAAATATATTTTTTTAGCATATGTGCACCTTTCTTTTGCGATTTCTTCGCCGCTGGCTTGGATACGTTTTCCTCATCGGATGCTACGACCTTTTTCTGCACATTTTCTTCGTCACTGTCGCTCCAATCACCTGCGTTGTTTTTACCTTTCTTCTTTCCTTTTCCCTTACTTTTAGAGGTTACCTCATGATCGTTTGTTAAAGCTTTTTTCTCTTCAAAATCGTCATCGAAGTCTTGGTTTTTCTTGGTTCCTTTCTTCTTTGACATTTTGGTGACTTAGTACAAAGATTTAGTTATTAGAAAAAACACGGAATCAGCCAACTCACTTATTTTATAAAATTCACAAGTGTTCAAACTACGCTACAGTGGCCAGTTCTATGAAGTATGAACATAATGAAATATTGACTGACACTTGATTGACATTGACGTAGCACTGTCAAAATGTCACAAAAAATCATGGAATTAAAATGTACTAAAGTAAAAGAAAACCCTGCCATAATCACAAACTAGTCTATGGTCCACAATGCAATCTATTTTTTTCCATCCAAATATCCTTTACTGAAAAACCTATCAGTGTTACTTGTTGGCCAATTACACACTGTTAAGGTACTGCCACCGAGTCTTACTCACGACAAAAGTAGCTTAGACAGTAATCGAATCCCTTCCTCAAAGTTATGTTAGGTACATTAAGGTAATCATGACAGTTTTAACTCAAAAATTTCAAAAATCTTTTCTATGGCTTCGTCTTTCATGGTTTTTTTTTTTAATTTTATACGAGTTTTGATCGTGGATTGATCTCAATTCACCCATGGTTGTGTACCACTTACTCAATGCACTATCAATTTCTACATCATTCCTATATTTCAAACATACTACCAATATTATTTGGAAAGAGTAGGTAACAGCTGCGAATTTTTGATTCTATAAGGCCGGCCGCATAAGTACGGCTCCTTAGGTTTACCGATCAGGAATTCAGATTCGAAATTCCTTAAGACGTTCGATTTTCCGTTCTTTTGACCCGAACAATGAAATGAGTTGTTTTTGAAAGAAACTTCAGCTATTTTTCCCATTCGGAAAATAAACGAACATGTGCGCCTAGTTGAACATTTTATATACAGAAGGTAAGGCAAGCATTCAGGTCTGATCAATCAATCTGAATTCCTTATCAGGAAACCGTCGTATGTGGCCGGCCTTGAAAGGAAACACTAGAATATCCTTTTTTCGCAGGTGTCATAAAATAATACAACAAAACTCTATCTTAGTGATGTAACGAATATTCACATTCGCATTCGTATTCGCAAGAATCGATGCGATTGTTCGCGAATGTGAATGCGAATATTAATGGAGACGAATATATTTGACAAACAAAAAGGAAATAAAATATGGACTGGAGGATATGAAATGATAATACAACTGATAAGATTTATATTTTCCTACTAGCTTTTGACCACGACTTCGTACGTTTTTTTCCGTTTTCGTAAGAATTTCCGGTTTCCGTATAGCATTCCTCATGAATGTGACTATCATATACAAAAAAAACTCTCTTCTAACTTTAGTTTTTAACCGACTCCAAAAAAAGGAGGAGGTTATTTGTTCGACTGTATTTTTTTTTTAATGTATGTTCACCGATTTGTGGACCGATTCTCAAAATTCTTTTTTTATTTGAAAGAGTATACTCCTGAGGTGGTCCCATTGTCACCAAGTCAGGATCTGATGATGGAATCCCAGGGAAATAGAGAGCAACCCTCACATTTTAAAGGTATTTTTAATATACTTTCTAACGCAATTCAGATAATTGTGCCTGGTAATCAACATCTCATCTTGCTGAGCTGATGATGGAAGATATAAGGAAGGGATGCCTGGAAAAATGTTTGTTCAGCGATATTATCACCAATTACCAACCGATTTGGAAAATTCTTTTGTTACTTGGAAGAGTATTTTACAAACTAGTCCCGTTTTAATTTGGTGAAGATCTGATGAAGAACTTCGGAGGTAGGCAACGGAACTCTTCAATAAATGATGGCAAATCACCCAGGATTGCTGAAATCGCATGTCTGTTTATTGTTTACACAAGTTCATAACATAACATCACGCCGGTACGCTGTGAAGGGGTACGCAGATGGAAACAAGTAAATCTGAATTAACATATTTTTGGGGTTATCTATTCGGGTATAACTTTATTGTTAACTGATCTTAATGATTCTTTTTGCGTTGAGTTGAGTTATAGCTATATTGCATTTGCATTGGACGGTGAACTACAAAGATAAACCAGTGACCTCCTCAACTTAAAATCAATAAAATCTAGTACCAGAGCAAAGTAGATATTTAACTACGAGCTGATCCTGGACTTGGACTGCGAAGGCACATAAAGTAATTCCTTAACGGCAAATACTGCAACCAGTCATTATGGGAATCACTTAGTTGTGAGGTATCATCTCTAAAAAGTGGAAAATAAAAAACGTTTTTAAAATTCAACAGACTTCCAAATAAAAAAAACTACTTACAAAGTATAAAATAACTTTCAATTCGGAAGTCAATGTCAAAAAACGAAAAAACACCGACTTCCGAAGATAAAGATATTTTTTTTAAAAGGTTTTGTTTGTCCTAACTTCGTTCATTAACTTTTATCGGCTCGGCTATATGGCTCGGCACGGTTTAATCAGGGCCGAAACGAAATCAAACCTCTTTAACATTTTGCGCGCATTTGATTTGAAAGAAAAATATTTGCATTAACGAATGTGTGAGAATAAATATTCGTATTCGCGAATGTGAAAAATTTAACATTCGTTTTTACATCACCACTCAAAGAGAATAGAGGGTCAGAAACATAATTTGCTGGCTGCTAAACAAAATTTAATTAAAAAGAAACAAATTATTGTGACATGCTAGATATGAAAAAAGAACTAGAATTTTCATTCTTCTATAAAGAATTAACCCATTTTGATAATGAAGACTGGATACGTTTTTTTGAATTTTTTTGTTCCCATTGTGTTTGTATTTAGTTTTATAAGTTCTACGTGTGCTGGGAACAATGTAAAAAAAAGTGTGGATGATAATAGAGACGACAATGGCGAAATAAGCGATGACTCCAAAGACGAATCACTGGACATCCCCGTTGAAAGTGAACCCAATAACATTACTTGCACGAGAAGACAAAATAGTCAAATGCATGAAATACGGGAGGTCACTCTCGGCCAGTTTCCATTCATGGCCGCTATAATGTCTCAACAAAATGAATATTTGTGTTCTGGTGTTCTAATCTCCAATGGATTGATATTAACAACAGCTCACTGTACTCAATTTGCTTTAAGTCACGTGCTCTTGAATACTACCACTGACAAGAAGGACGATAAAACTATATCGCTTCATGTTATAAAAACGGAAAGATTCCCAACTTTCAGTGGATCAGACTCTGTAAAAGATGTTGGCGTTGTTTACACCGAGAAACATAATAGTAGTATTGCATCAAAAATAGTTCTCAGCAATAACACAAACCCTCGCGAAGTCGTCGATTTAGAAGGGATAGGGTTTGGATTGAATGCAGATGTTGGCCAAACGAAACACCTTCAGTATATAGGCATGGAAAACCGTTCCCCGGACGAAGTTACTGATATTTTGAAAGTTTATTTTGACTGCGTTGAAACTAAGGTAGTCACGTGTTTCAAAGACACCGGTGGCCCTGTGTTATTTGAAAACGAGCTTATGGGTATTATTGTCAAAGGTCAAGAGGAATGCTCTAGAGAGATGTCGGCCACTTACGCTGTAAACAAAAGAATGGCAGACGTTTTACCAACTTATACTTTTAAGGCGTGGATTGATGAAAAAATAAAAAAGAATGAAGACCAAGAAATACCTGCTCTAGCAGCCTATCCGTCGCCAATTCGACGTTCGGAACCTCGACGCCGTCATAAATTGACATACGTATTTACACGCGCGGGAACACGACCAACGGTTAATCCCAAATATCCCATTTATGTTTTTACAGGATTTTTATGTATCTTGGTGCTTTATTGATATGTATGAAATTTATCTTATAGTAATATAAATTGTTGGTGAACTGTCAATAAACATTTTCAGGTCTACAACATTGCTTTTAACTTATTTAATAAGCAATCCTGTATTTTAATTGAACGTTCATCCGCATCTAGTACGCAATCTGCCAAACTATAGTTTCCTAAATGTTAACAAGTGTTTGACGTTAATTGCCGAGATGAGACACGAGGTTAATTTAACTTACCTACCTACGACGTTTTTAGGCGCTTCATTGTTGCGTTTCACTCCTACAAGGTCCAATCAGATCGATAAAACTGAGAGGCTGCTTTGAGGTTAGCGGCTACCATTTGCATATCTAGAGTTTTTTTCAGAGAGAGGGGGGGGGAGGGCTAGCCCCTAACCTAGGATGCGACACCCAATATAAATATTAGGTATAAAATTATAGTACCTAACTCCAACAACATGTTCCCACAATCGTGGAAAGGGGCTACCGTTATCGGTATCCCCAAACCAGGGAAGCCCAAGTCCTCCCCGACCAGCTATCGTCCCATCAGTTTGCTCAGCGGCCTAGGCAAAGTCTACGAGAGACTTATTTATAAGCGACTCAAGGACTATGTCGAGGCCAAGAGCCTGATTCCCCCCGAGCAGTTCGGCTTTAAAGCCAACCATTCTTGCGCCCAACAGGTCTTCCGCATCGTTGAGCATATCAGCGACCGCTTTCAGCGCGGCCAAGTGACGGGAGCCCTGTTCTTCGACGTGGCGAAAGCTTTCAACAAGGTCTGGCACAACGGTCTGATATACAAGTTATATCGACTCGGTGTGCCAGATCGTCTCGTGCTCATCTTACGAGACTATTTGTCGAACCGCACCTTTCGGTACCGTATCGAGGGTGCGCTTTCAGCCCCCCATCCCGTTCGCGCCGGAGTGCCCCAAGGCGGTGTGCTCTCGCCTCTAGCTTTCACGCTATACACTAGCGACATCCCGACCTTCCCCGGTTCGCCGACGACACGGCCACTTACCGCTCCGGCAGAAGCGAACAGTGCATAGCTCGAGTCCTCCAACAATCGGCCGACGCCCTAGGCGTATGGTTCCGAAAGTGGAGGATCGAAGTTAACCCCGAAAAAAGCCAAGCGGTTTTGTTTGACAAAACGCGAGGCCGATTTTCCAGACCAACTCCCAGCCCGATCACCATGTTTGGTAAGCCGATCCCTTGGGAGAAGCAAGCCAAATATCTAGGTGTGATCCTCGACCGACAACTTACGTTCGCTGAGCACATAAAGAAGGTACGTTCGCGTGCCTCTTTCGCTCTCGGTAGGCTTCACTCCATGCTGAATGCACGCAGCAAGCTGTCCCTAAGATGTAAACTGCGCATCTTCACGACGTGCATACGTTCCATAATGACGTATGCGTGTGCCACTTTCGCGCACGCAAAGTCGCACCATATCCATAGGATGCAAGTAGTTCAAAATCGATTTCTCCGAAAGGCCACGGGCGCCCCGTGGTTCATTAGGAACGAACGACTCCACGTCGACCTCAAAATCCCGACAGTGAAGCAGTTCATGAAACGACTATCGCAGCGTTTCATCGAAACTGCTTCAAAACACCAAAATCCTCTTATCGCATCGGCTACCCGATACACTCCCTCACAGATCAGTAGGACTCGCCGACCGAGGCATACCCTCGTCGAACCCGACGACCCCATCACCCAGATTCAAGAGAGCCGTAGGGAAACCAGCACTCTTCGAAAACACACACGACACAGACCGCGTTCCGTTTTCCGGCCCCGCCGCCGGGGCCCGTCGCGACGTCCCAGTAATAACCCTCCCCGACCTTTGATTACCGAGCCAGCCCGCGTCGCTGAGCCAGTAGTTTTAAACTCCCCAAATAATGTTACGACCCAGCCTGTCCCTTGCTGTTCCTCCCAAATGACGCCGCTAGCCGAGGTCCTTATCCCACAGGGGATGCCCTAGCGAGCGGTCATTTAGTTTTAGTTTTATTTTAGTTTGTAAGCCCTGGCTGGGGGCCTTAGAGTCATTTAAGGCCACCACAGGATAGTCCGGTTAAGCAGTCACCAGCCGTCAAAACATCGTCAAAACAATAGTACCTAACCTAAAACCTCAAAACACTAAGGTTGCTTCTGCAGCGCCGGAGACGATGCAGAAGCAACTTTAGTGTTTTGAGGAACCCTCAAATACCGATTAAGGGTTTGTTAAAGTTTCTGTGGATAATTTTCTTCCACAGGTTTGTAAACCTGAAACCCATCCTCTTTCTTTTTTTTTAACGGGGATAAATCCTCATGGGTGTCCTTCGCCCTGGCCTGGAGATTTCCTTCTCCCTTTCCGCAGCCTCATTCTGCGCAACAACTGTTTCGCAGAAGGAGACCGCCGCGTCCTAGGACTCCTCGCCGTCGACCATAGAGCGGGGTACAGCTGGCAGCAAGAAGTCACTGCCTATAACAGAGATGAGGGCACGGCGCGGCTCCTCCCAAGCGGCACACTCTGCCCGCGTATCACACACACCACACCACACCACAGGGAATCTCCCGAAGCAGCCATATCCCAAGAGGACCTGCGTCGCACGAAACGACAGGGAGCTGTGCCTTCTCCCGAGCCAAAGGTCGAGCACCAGCCGGATGGCCTATAGTGGCGATAGTGACGAGGCCGGTGGAAGGGCGTGAGTGCTTGTTCCGCCATTCCACTATCATCCTCTGCGGCTTCCGCTGAACGGAGATGGTGTTGGCCGTCAGGTCAGTCGCCAAGATCGGGGCCCCGTACAGGGCTATCGATCGCACGATCCCCACATACAACCACCTGCAGGCGGTGCTCGGGTCCCCCAGATTGGGAAGTAGCGTTGACAGCGCCCCAGCCGCTCCCAACAACTTGGGTGCCAGCCGCGGCTGTCGAGCACCAATCCTAGGTCTTCATGGTGGACTCGACAGCGATACGGGCCCTCCGATGTGCGATCCCAGCGATGGCGCCCGCGGGGGCCATGAAAAGCTATGGCCTCCGACTTGTTGAAGGCAGGCCGAGGCGCCGTATGCAGCTCACCACCTGTGAGACCGTGGCCGTCGCCAGCAACATTGCCTCCCTGTGCGAGCTCCCCCGAGCAGTGACCAGCGTGTCGTCAGCGTAACACGTCAATGAATATCGTCCTTACAATAAATCATATCTATTAGTTTTACCCTCGGGGCTTAGGTTGGAGGTGTTCAAGTCTGTGTGGGAGAATCTTAACGCTTGGTTTGATGAAGTTGAAACTTAACGATATACAAAAATTAGAAATATAAGAATTTTTTTTCTGAGATAAGCTCCGGGGTGTAAAGAGGTGATGAAGTTACTAGGGGAGGAAATAACTGCTTACTGCAATTTATTTGGAAATTGAACGTACGTTATATAATACTAGAATTATTAAAATACGGGATGAACAACAATTGCGCTGATCCTATGCAGCTATCTCAGCAGCAATGACCTTTGTGATTCATTCTGCAAATTTATCAAGAGAGTAGGCCCCTCGCCTTGAAATTCGTGGGGTACCTATTGAATTCGCTCGGACGAAGACACGGGCGAAGTGCTCGTACTTTGAAACTCACAAGAGCGGGCCCTCAGGCTACGCGGGGCCCCTACCTCACCTACCACCTGTCAGGAGTATCAGGCCCACAAGTCAGAACCGTAACGAAAACGACACCAAACCTTGAATAAAAAAAATATACATTTCGTCCCTATCCCAAAAGACACAGTAGCTGCTGTAATTTTTTTTTTTATTTAAGTTTTCTGTTCTCCCTGTTCTGTCATTCCGTGATCTGTCACTGCTGCAAGTAGGAAGCGAGTCAAGTTGTTTTTTAAATAAGATTCAAGTGAAATTATGTTCTGCAAGCAAATAACATTATAAAACGTATGAATTACATATATTTTTAGATGAAAACATTTCTGTAAAGTTTCACATCAATGTATTCTTGTGGATCGTATTGTAACATTAGTTTTTTTCGGATTTCCGTATTTTACAGGAGCCTCGAGAATTCAGCGAAGAATAAATGAATAGTGACCGACTAGAGGAGGTAACATATTTTTTAAACTTTTACTTTGCCGGATTTATAACACTAAATGACTAATATTATAATAGGTTCATGTTAAGCAAAGCTACAGAAAGAACACACACACACAATATAATTCATAGCAGGGCAAAAGTAATAAAAAAATCCCTGCCCCTAATTTTTATTTTATTTTATTTAAAAGTAACAACAATCAGCTAGCCCTACCTATGTTCAACAACCAAAATCCTTTGAATTCCACATTAATATGCAGTCCCAGATTAGAACATACATATAAGGACAATAGTAGGTATAAATAATATTATCAACATCTACCCACCCTTCACGATTACGATATAATGCTGATTAATATATTATAATCTAATATATAAAATAATTAAATAAATTATTGGGCTACCTAAGTTGGAAAAGCCTCTTCATAAGTAGGTAAGTAATCAAATGTAGCAAAGAGGAATTTAATGCAAAGTATCCTTATCTCTGTCTCTGTTTTTATTGCCATTGGGTGTGAAAACTCTGGTCATAGATATTATAGACCTGTTATAGTTACCAAATCAATATTCATTTCCAGAAAGGAGGGATTCCTTCTGGTCCATCAGCAAGACCATCCATTCATAACTATAGAGTTCAAAATCAAATAGTAAATGAGATAATGGTCAGATATGGAGTAAATAGGTCCAACAACCAGAGTGACCAAGATGGCCGAACAAGAAATCCACAGAGCCAAGGAGAAGATGTAGTGGACAATGTGATGAGGTAATGAACTATTTATTGTATGCTTTGGTGGGGATGGCTTATAGTCTAGCTGGATGCAGCTGAATATCAGTATTGTACACTACAATTGTACTACCTACTAGTATCAATGCTTGTACTGAAAAAATGGTTCATCTTTTATATATACAGGACTTGCAGTAGACTCAACCACCCAGAAATAGGAGCCCATCCGTAAGCAAGGCCCCGCCTCGACATGTACGACCTTGCTGAGTCGCATAGGGGGCAACCTCCCCCAATAAATAAGCTATAACACTAGGAAGTGGTGACGGGCTGTCGTTTTGGGGGACTGTCTTTATGCAGAACTTTGACGTTTGAAAAGTGCTGGCACTCAGCCTAATTTGTATAAATAACTTTTGATTTTGAATCAGGTTTATGATATAAAAAAATTATGAAAAAAATTATATATATAAATGATCAAACCAAAGTTTTAAGTTAACCAATAAAATTACTACTAATTAAACTTATGTTTTCAGTAAAATGTCTCGTCAAACCAGTCCACTATCAATACGAAAGAAAAAGATACAAAGAAGTAATTCATATTCACAGGATGAGGAAAACACTGATGAAACGTGAGTCATGCTTTGTAGTGTTGCTTGTTATCATTTTTCACATAATTATGTTATTTCAGAATATAGGAATAAAACCATAATAATGTTATAATAACACATTTATGTTTTGTGCTGGTAGATACTTGTGTTTAATTTCTGTGCCACCTATAAAATCATGTTTACATATTGTAGTGGTTGCTTAGATGGAATTCCTGCTTCTTTTTGCGTAACAACATTTTATTTGTTATATATGTCACCGTATATATCCATGTCTTATCATGAAAAAATATTTTACAATCCATGGCGTTTGCAATTTTCCAGTGATATATACATAATATTATTCTTATGGCATGCCACTATGAAGCTGCACTTTACCAACAAACATTAAAATAATACAAATAATGACTTCCATTGTGATCTAAATTTGCAACCTGTCACTAACATAATCAAATGCTAAATTAAACCGTCACGCAGTTCCCGACAATTAATTTAAATTTCCTGTTCTTTATTCTGAATTTATCTGTTGTGGTAAACTTGTATGGTAATCATCAATATCAATATATATGTCTCCGGAAAATGACAAACGCCGTAAGATTGTGAAATATCACGTTAAATTGTACACTATTTTTTTCTAAATAAGACACGGATATATTGAAAACTATGGAATTTGGATGGGATTTATTGTATACAAAACAATTTTTTCGTAATATATCGAGAAATTATAATCTAATCAAGATTTATTACAATCTTACGAAGTCTGCAATTTTCCGGTGACAAATATAAACCTCTTCCGTTACTGAGTGAATGACTGAGTGACTGACAGACATAGCACAGCCGAAACTACTGGTTGTAGAAAGCTGAAATTTGGCATGTAGATTCTTTGGGGAGTGTATGGGAGCAATAAGAGAGAATTTCCTGAAATTCCTACGGGCACAGGAAAAACGGGATATGCGCGAACGAAGTCGCGGGCAAAAGCTACTGTGTACCTATAATATACACTTGAGAGCAATAAAACCGCACACCTTGATTTTTTTCATGAATGTGAAAAAATATTTAAAAAAAACACGAATTAAGTTTACTTCAGTACCTTTCTAATGATATCAAACTGCTCCGTTGGTCTCGCTCGCGATCGCAAGCGCGACTGCCGAGGGTGGAGTCCTAGATTCGATTCCCATATCAGACAAAAAATTGACATTGTGCTTTTCCAATAGGAATTTCTCAGTGACAGCCCGGAGTTTGGAAGTTGCCTCGGAAAGCACGTTAAGCCGCCGGTCGTCGCGCCAGATCTCTCTCCGGGCGTGTCGGGTTGCCGTACCATCGGAATATGAGAGTGATGGAAGAGGGAGTGCACCTGTGTTTGTGCACACAATTGTTCACTATAATATATCCTGCGCCGATGGCTAGTCTCCGTTGAGATTGGCCGCCTTGGCCGGAATCGGTCGGTCTATATAATGATATCAAATACAGTGTAAACAAACACCCATAAGAGGTTTTAGAGCACAAAACCTAACAAAAAAAAGTAAATTTGCCCAAAGAATGAAAATCAAACTTAAAATTCTTGATATTTTTTTTATTGATGAGGTGTATTCCCTCCCCTAGCCTTAATTACAGCTCTTAATCGGTTTTTCATGGACCGTATTAATTTTACCATGAAGTCTTGTGGTATCGCGTTCCGTGCGAGCAGGGCTTCTTGCTCGAACTCTTCTTTTTAGCTCATCCCAGACATGCTCACGTTTGCTTGAAAATCGCTCTGATGACCTTCTGTAGATACAGAGTAGTGGTTCTTAACCTTTTAGTAATAAGGGACTATTTGACAAAATATCTGTGTTCCCATGGACCACCAACTTTTAGGGTAATAGGATTTTTTTTAAATTGTGACTGCATTCTCTGTACTAGCTTCTGTATCGGAATTAAGCAAGGTTACGTATTAAGTACTTTCTTGAATCTTTGAAAAAAAACGTTGTTTTTGTCTCTATAAATCTTTTTTCTAATTAATTTCCTGTCTCAAATATATCTTTAAGTTTGTATTGGATGTGTCACCGGAAAATTGTAGACTCCGTAAGATTGTAATAAATCTTGATTGATTAGATTATAATTTCTCAATGTATTATGAAAAAATCGTTTTGTATACAATAAATCTCATCCAAATTCAATAGTTTCCAATATATCCGTGTCTTATTTAGAAAAAATAGTTTACAATTTCACGCGATATTTTACAATCTAACGGCGTTTGCTATTTTCCGGTGACAGATGCATTTCTATAACTTCCTCTTTCGAACCCCTGTATGGATGAATACGGACCAGTTCAGGTGCTGCCAGGTACCACCAGTGGTCCGCGGACCACCGGTTAAGAACCACTGCCCTAGAGCGTTCATCATGACCATGTAAAGTCATTCTGCACTCATCAGTGAAAATAACAGCCAGCCATTGGTCATATGTCCAATTTAAACGTTCCCTGGAAAATTGTAGCCGGGCTTGTCGGTGAGCAGGGTCAATTTGTGACCATTTGCGGGGTATGTGAAGTCAGTCCTGCTTCACCCAGTCTTCTTCTATCTGTCCACCGACTTATACTGACATTGCGAACTTCTCGAAGCTGTTGTCCCAGTTGAACCGCGTTCCGTTGTCGATTTCTCAAAGACCTTGTCACAAGAAAGCGATCATCCTCATCACGCTCTGATGTTTTGCGTCACCGGCCAGATCCTGGTCGCCGAATGTAGTCACCGGTGGAACCTCTGATATACAAGACGAACAGAGTAGCGGCTCAAATTTTGTTGTCGAGCAACATCACTTTGATTATTTGGTGTGCAACTGATTAAAAAAAAACAAAAATATAAGGGTGCAAGTAGTAACAACGCAAACGGTTGAATTTAGGGAATTTGGTGTACGGTTAGTTTTTGTAAGTTACCTACGTGAAGACGTGTTTTAATTTTGTGTCTTTGTAAAGCTAAGTTTGTATGCTTAAATTTTGCCTAGTGATTTGTACTCAATATCTTTATATTTAAGAAAAAAATCAATTAAAAACCAAACTACAATGGGTGTGCGATTTTATTGTTCTCAAGTGTACATTACCATAAAAGTAGACATAGGTTATATTATTTATTTTATTAAAAAAGGAAACAAAAAACAGCAAAATTATAGAATAATGATTTTATTTTATTAAGGGACAATAAACAATTGAACCTTATTGGCTTAATCACTCATCGCCTTGGATTGTTCTTGAAAGTTGCGGCGCTAACTCTGCTATTTATGGGTGGAACACACAGTAAAATAGTGCCCCAAAGCAACACGGCATTGCCGAGAGAGTATGAATACTTTACATCCAAATATCTTGAAAATGTGGGCTATGTTACCAATACAGTATTTTAAGACACTTTTTGGTGAAACTGTATTATATAAACGATCTAAAAATTTTAACGGATATAATACACCACAGTGTCACGTTACCGAGATATTTGGACTTTTTCTCATTAACGATCTTTTGCCTCTTTTTTTTGTTGATTAAACAAAAATCACGGCAACGCTTCACTTTTAAGCAATATTTCTCTGGACATGTTTTATTTATCTAAGTCTCCTCGTTACATATTTGTGCTTTTAGTTACATTATGCGCCGCAACTTTCATAGAAAAAAGCTTAAAACCATTTGAATTTGCTGTAACAAATCATCATTTAATAAGCTTTTTTGCTTTCGGATTGTCACAACATCTTGTTTATCAACGATATTGTGCCATCTTCTCATAAGTATTTTCCAACCACATTGCTGCTCTGCTCATAACATCATAAGCTTGTATCAGTCATCAAGTTTCTCATTCGACTCATCGTGTGACTAAGCTTTTGTGAAAAGTCTATGTGTGTTTCATTGCAGCAATGTGCTTTCAAAATCATTACCTGCAACTCTCCCGTCACATTTGCCTTACAGTGATGATTCTGAAATTGAAGGGAACTGCTCTACTAACTCATTGAAAGAGTCAAGAAATGAAGAGGAAAGCTACGTGACGAATAGAAGCTATAGGAGTGATAGGAGCGTTACGCTTGAACGCGCCCAACCGTCACCTTACCAACAGAGGTTGTCTGTTTCACCAAGAGGAAAAACTCAACCCCAGTCCAGTAACGCTGTACGAAATATCTTTCTCACATTAATAGTTATTATAGCTGTAATGATACACTGGAAGTTCCCCAAGATAATAACATCAATAGTTAACAACATGCATGATAAATCAACACAAACTGTGAATCAGGATAAAATTATATTTGAAAACAATATGAAAAATCTCCAGAAAAAATACAATATCGATGATAATTCTATTCTAAAACTAAAAACTGGTAAGTAATCGGTTAAATACCTACTTTGTATACATTTTTATATTGAATCAATTATATTTTTACAGTAAGTATACATTTATATAGATTTTATTACGGGCTTGTAGTTAAAATAACCGCACGGGTCGAGCCTCGGATGGTTGACCATCAGTTCGCTGCTTCGGAAAACACATGCCGCTTGTCCGTCCGGCTGTCATTGGTGGTACTTTGACAGTCGTCAGAAGCCCGAAAGTTTGGCAACTAGCCTTTCCGAGGATTATCGCTAAATGTCAAACTTTACCTGTTACCAAGTAACCTGGTTGAAGAGGTCATATACAAAATATTGGTATTCAGATACATCTGGTGACACAGAATCCGTTCCCAATTCCCAACTTTTTTGGAATAGGCAAACCAGATGATGATTATGAAACATCCGAAACAAATCCCAAGCGATGCGTTCAGCTTTAACTTTAGCTGAGACGTCATGTTACAAAGGCAAACATGACGTTTCAGCTACTCTTGGTAGTAATTTGACAGTTGGTTAAAGGTAGATACGTTATTGAAACCATTTAATTAACCGATGACAGCAGTTAGCGCGAAAATTTTGTTCCAGAAACTTAATATAATTTTATTTTCGCTATATTTTTTCAGGTTTATCAGCAATATTCTCACGAATGGATACCGGCTCCTTTATGTTTGTATACAACGGTAAAATAAACAATTTCAACCTCGTGAGATTCGAGAAGTTCGCAGATGAAGTTGCGTATACTGCCGCAAGATTTTTACGTAAGAATCCGTACCAATATTACAAATGCGAAAGTGTTTCTGTATGAATCTGAACGAATTTTGATGAAACTTGGCACACGGAAAAACTGTGTTACTTAGGCCCTTACGACATTGTCTCAATACATGACAAGCAAGCGCGTGCCCAGTACGCCAAACGTCACAAATATGTGACCAAACGGCGAATTTGCGGCTTGGCGTCGGGGGCACGCCGATGCGTTTATGCTCCGGTGGTCAAAAGGTTAAATAATAGACTTCCGAGCAAGGAGGCGGAGCTGCCCCAACTCGGAACCTCGGAAAACCAAAACGGGCTGTTTCGGAAAGCGAAAGATTTTTTATACTTATATACCCAGCTCTTTGTGATTTGCCTATACTGTTCCACTGCTGGGCAAAGGCCTGCCCTAAATCCTTACAAGTTTTCGTTCCCGAGCCAGCTCTTGTTGCAGTAGGCATCTAGGTCGTCACGCCACCTCAATGATTTGTAGTAAAAGGTTAAAATATTATTTCTGATTTCTTAACAAAAACTTGTAAATCTTCCTTTTTCAGGTAACGACATTTCGTCAATACGCCACACAGTAGTGGAAAGCTCGAACCTGGATATGCAAGAGCACGGGGAGCTGATCACGCGGTACCGGGACGATGTTGATAAGTCCGGTGTGATGCTTGTCAAGGAGATCGACGCAGTACCCTCTGATCTCGCAATGGCCTTCCATTATTATTGCGATGAATACGATCCGCTGGTGAAAAGAAGCGCTATATTTTTCACTCTAAATATGGCCAATTGTTCTAACACACCAGGTAATAATAAAACTTGTCTAGTGCGTACGTTATAAAGTCATGATAGTCGGTTAGTGTCTAACGGGTCTCTACGAAGTGCGTATTGGCTGCAGCCCCTCGTACGCCTTCCAATAGTCCAGGTCGCCGAGACCAGAGATATTTCCTTATTAAGACGATAAAAGTTCATTGTCTGAAAAGTAGTGTAGGTAAAATACACCTGATAGAGACAGATCGTGCCTGATCTAATCGTCCAGAACCCCTCAACCAAATAATATGGGGTTCCTCAGTTTTTGGTTGTGAAAAATATTAGAAAGTTATCGAGAACCAAAGTTGATGCCAATTAGCCCTAGTAAACCCCATTTCAACGAATGCACCAAATTTCCCACCACCGTATATTCTGTATTATTTTATTTATTGTATTGTATAGTGGTAGGTACAGGAATAGGCATAAGTCGTGAGCACAAACTTAACCTACGAAAACTTTACCTACTATTATTTTTTGGGTAGAGTAGAAGGCGTGCGGCGCCGATACTGCACGCGACTGGCTGGATGCCCGTCGTTCTATTAGACTCTCACGCGTCATTCGGCATACTGTCGTGCAAGTTTAGTGACTTATATTTTGGATTTTTAATATGTACTTAGTTTATTTTTACTACCTCGTTATATAAAGTTGTTGTCTTTAAAATTTTTGGTTGCTTTCGTATCGTAAAGTCTTCAAATATGCCGAAGAGAAAGAATACAGTTTTAAACAGACAGGCAAAGGAAATGGTGTATTCAGAGTATTGTATCGTAAAGAACAAGGTATTGGCAAAAGTATGCTGGAAATTTATAAACATACAGAGCGGAGGTGATCAACACCTCAGTAGCAACTGTACGACGGATCACTAGAGAAGCTGTTAAAGGGTGTTGTCACAGATGTGGATAGTTTTGACCAGAAGTGACAGATCAGAATAATTCTTGTAGTTGTTATCCATATTTCAGTGTTTGATGTTAGTACCAAATAATAATAAGTCTGCTATGATTTTCAGATCCAAAATGTACGCATGATTTCATTGAGAAATGCCTTGCAAGAAAATGGAAGACTATTCCCCCAGAGAATATGAGACCATTACTTACCAGAGTGGTGGATGTAATAATTGATGTCACTAGTGTGTTTTAAAATGAGTATTAATTATAAAATAATGTAATATTTTGTTATCTTTTATGATCTTTTATTTATTATAAGTTTTAAATAAAATTATTGATACAATTATGCCTTTCTATTATTTTTCTTACAACAGCTAGCAACAGTAAATTCAAACTCTTATAACTAGATAATTAGTAAGTTGAATTCAATTATCATCATCATCTTACCAGCAGAAAGACGTCCACAGCTGGACAAACGCCTCCCCTAAGGGTGGGGCGGTTGAATTGCTTGCTCATTATTGATGGAAAACCATTGTTTGGCCATTAGTGTATGATTCAGTTTATTGCCCATATTTTATTATAAAAGTGAAGAACCATGATGGTTCTTCTACTCTTTTCAGCCTCAAAAATACTTAACATTTCACACTAAGGTTACTTACTCTTGCTCAATCTCTTCGTCTGCCTCTCATAGACCATGCACATGTCTATTTTCTAGATGCTATGGAGGCACTTCTTAATAAATTGCAGCGACTGTAGAATTTGTGCACCGCTTTATTTTTGGCCTTCGCAAACACGACCATGTGGCGGAATTTCGGACTAGATTAATTTGTCGTCGGCAAGATATCAATTTCCTACCCGTTCGAATCGAAGTCTAGTCGATCGAGAAGTAAACCCCGTCGCACTGCCAACTACTACGATGGCTCCTATTACAGCAGTGTAGTATCTCTGGAACTCTCCCATACTCCCTAAGCGCCCCCTTCTAAATAAAGGGCACTTCGTTTAATATTGACGTCATTTTATTCTGTATTGGTATTTTTTTACATATTAGTATATTCTGTATTGGTATTTATTTATATATAGCTTTATTATTAAGTATTAAGATTTATTTGGTGTGTTTGTATACTGTTGGATTTCGTATTTTTTTAAATATTGAGTGTGGGGTAGAAGTATGAATTTCTTGCAAATGCTTAAAAATCCTTTCCTATCTCTTTCCTATACATGCGCACTTGGACTACTGCCGTCCTTATCATCGCTACTGTGCGACTGAAGAAGTATCAGTCAGTGTAACAAACGTAACTAGAACAGTCTCTCTTTATTCAATTATTTCCTTTTTTTCTGTTGCGAACTGCCGCGAGTGCATCTTTGCCGCGAACAATGTAATACGAACCGCCTTCTGTAAAACTGTTCGAGCAGCGATCTATCGTCTGAAACACAAAAAAAAAGTTCGTGCCGTCTTGCCCTGCTGCTGGACTCAGACGTTCTGCCGACGTTGAAGATATTAGTGACGATGAATAGAGAGGTTAGTGCTGCATGTGTCCTACCAGCTTCCTTATGTCCAATGTCAAAATTTCGTTGTCCTAATTAGCATAGCATTTGCAAGGTCACTCACATCATACCCACGTATTTTTCAAACCCCGGACCCCGCTCTCTATCACACAAAGGTTTGCTGGGGGAAACCATAAATAAAATAAAAAAGATTAATAAATAAGTTTAACTAACTTACAACTGGTGTGCAACCAAATGATTTAACATTGCACACACAATAATATTACATAGGTCTTCATCTAAGCAACTAGCTAACTTTCTAAGCACTATTGTATAGGCCAGAGTGCACTCTGGTCAGAGGCGTTGAGGTCGGGCCCGCCATCATTGAGGTCGTCGAGGCTGTCGGGCTCCAGCTCGTTGTTGTTGCGTGCTGGAGAGTATGACGCTGGGACATCCTCCTCCTCGTCTTCATCATGAGACTCCTCAGATTCATCTGATTCGTCGTTACCTGGAAGAAAAAAAATACGTCAGATTGTCGTAATATCAAATAGAGGCCTCGGTTAGACAACGCGAACGTTTTCTTGCGGCTGCCGCACTGTATAAGCATCAACAATCAAATTCCTCGGAATCATGTAACCACGCGGATGTCGCAGCGAAGCACAAATAAATATAAAAGCAAATATAAGAGCGTATTTTGCTGTGACGTAGTCTACGCGGTTGGGTGAGGCTTAATTCACACTTCCGGCGGCTGGCGCCCAAGTTGTTGGGCGCGGCGGGGGCGCTGTCAACGCTGCTTCCCAATCTGGGGGACCCGAGCACCGCCTGTAGGCGGTTGTACGTGGGGATCGTGCGATCGATGGCCCTTTATGGGGCCCCGATCTGGGCGGCTGACCTGACGGCCAGCACCATCACTGTTCTGCGGAAGCCGTAGAGGGTGATGGCCATCTGGGGTTATCGCACGATCTCCTACAAGGCGGAAAAACTTTGACGTGGAGGAAAAACTTTCAAGCCCTTACGCCGGTCTCGTCACTATCGAGCCGATAGTGACGATCAGACGATCGGCCATCCGGCCGATGCTCAACCTGTGGCTCGGGAGAAGGCACGGCTTCCTGTCGTTTCGTGAGACGCAGGTCCTGTCGGGGCATGGCTGTTTCGGGAGATTCCTGTGTCGCATAGGCAGGAAGACTGACGATGTCACCACTGCGTCGATTGTCGAGAGGATACGGCGCGGCATACGCTGGCAGAGTGTGCCGATTGGAAGGAGCCGCGTCGTGCCCTCATCTTTGTTGTAGGCAGAGACCTCTCGCTGCCGGCCGTAGTCCATTCTATGGCCGGCGGCGAGGAGTCCTGGGACGCGGTGGTCTCCTTCTGCGAAACAGTTATCGCACAGAAGGAGGCTGCGGAAAGGGAGAGGGAAATCTCGACCGCTCTCCCGGCCCGCAGCAGGCGCATCGCGCCCCATTCATTCATCTGGACCCGAGGTGGCGGCGCGTGGTGTTCCCGTGCGCACCGCTTTGACGTCGCGGGGAGAGTCAAACACCACACTCCCCCCGCTGACGCAAGGTTACCTGTAGAGGCGGGCTGGCACCAGCCGGGGATTACGGAAGTCGCATACGTTCCCGCGATCCCCGGCGTAGGTGGGAGATGGAACGCCGCCGGGGTGGTTTTAATCAGTAAGAGTCTGACATCCATGAGGATTTCAAACCGTTAAAAAAAAAGGCTTAATTCACACGTACCACAACCACACTACACCGGTCAAATTGTGGTTACGTGTGAATAGTGTCGCCTGAGTGTCGCTGCGTCTTCTTGCGGTTGCGTTGTGTTACCCACATAATGTGGTTGTGTTTGCGACGTGGCCGGCCGCTAGTTCGCGGTGTCGGTGGTGCGTTGTGGTTGCGGCGTGGCTGCGATGTTGTCTGTATTACACACGCGGTCGATAGTGAAATGACGGCAAAATGTGGTCCGTGTGAATAAAACTATTAATTTTCATACAAATTAGCGCACTTCGTGTGAATGAAGCCTAAGTTCCAACATAATCGTCGCTTAGCTAACAATACCGCTCAAGTTAATTTTTGCAATTTCTACTACTTTTTAATGTCATTGGATAGAACTCTTTGTCGCGGTTCGAACCGACTGTATTACACTGGGCGGTCGACCGAACCTAAGGCAAACTTCAAATTCAATTAAAACCATTTATGACGACATCGTTTAGAACAACACCGGTTATATTAACCAAAATCCGGTCCCGCCCGGCTGAATGCTTTAGGACCGCCTTATCAAAAACGTTGCTTTTTACGAGATGCCTACATTTAACTAATATCTTTGGAGAAATATATCTGATGACCAGCTGTATTGTAAAAAAAATGAATTGGAACAGTATCCACATCTGGCACAGTATAATGGTCAATGACTATCATAGGCGTGTATTATAGGGTGGAGAAAATTTTTCGAGCTCTCTTACATCCTTACCTTAGTTATCATAAGCCGACGATATTACTTTTTTATATCTGTATGGATAGCAAAAAGAGGATCTGGCCTTTCCGGGGCGGGATACAAATATTTGAACCCTACTGTGGCAGGCTACGGACGACAGGCCTAATATTTCATTCTTGATTGTGATCACCGATTGTGGTGTGTGTATGTGGGCGTCGTATCTCAGGTAAGGGCCAGGCCCCCTGGAAAAAAATCCTAGATACGCCAATGATGGCTATTAAAATAGCACAAGTAAACAAAAACGTGTTGAGTTTTAGGCCCCTTTTGTAATACATGTGCATGCAGTTTAATAAAAGCCTGCTTCCTCAAATCCAACATGAATCACAGAATGTGTAGTTATGCATGACAAGTGTTCCAAACAGACTAAAATTACAGATTTTATGATTACGGAAAACTGTTTATTAAACAGTATTCTGTGAAATTAACAATAGGTAATTGACACACTGACTGTAGTTGACACAGCACACAACACAGTTTGTTACAATGAACTAATTAGTTTGTCCAATCTACTGTAAAATTTGTCAAAATAACTTGAGCTGTAATGTTAGCTAAGCAACTATATTTGTCTCATATATTTACACACGCCATGGGTAAACAGAAAAACCCAATAATGATTTCCCTTGGATTCATTTGCCAATTTCATTATTTAAATAATTAGTACTTGGATGACCAAGCTCTGCTCAGTTTTTTTTTTTGGTAAACATTTTCTAAAAATGAAACTTAGCTAGATCAATTTATCACCCCCAAAAACCCCTGCATACTAAATTTCATGAAAATCGTTGGAGCCATTTCCGAGATTCAGATTATATATTTACATATTTACAAGATTTGCTTGTTTAAAGGTATTAGATTAAGAACAACATAGTTAATGTCATTCCTTTGTACCTTCTTCTTCATCAGTGTCTGCTTCTTCTTCCATAGGCTCAGGGTCAGCTTTGCCAAGAGGAGCACGCTTCATGTACTGCTGCCCAATTGAGTTCAACTGTAATTAAACCAATTATGAGGAAAAAAAATTAAAAGAAAAAGCTAAGGATTTTTTTTGCACTGAATTGAAATTAGAGCTTTATTTAAAATAAATGGAAGGCTAATAAATATACAAATTACTTAAGTAGGTTCAAAAAAAATAATTGCTTCCATCATGCCTGGAATCCAATGTGAACGGCCACTGGAATGTACCCATTCCAGAAAACCTGTGACTTGATCTGATATACCTAGATGATTTTAGCAACCGGAACAAATGACTACCTAGCTCTTCTGATATCTTCTGATGACTGCTTTCTTTTGATTAACCATTATCTCATCCACTTCCGTTATTCTTTTCTCAATTATTTTTCACGAGATCAACTACTTCCAACTTCTATTTTTAAGAACCAGTCTAGCACTGGACGTGAGTGAATCGCTGAATTACTTGGTTACAATAATGTGAACTGGATATTCATAGAAGTAAAAATACAGCTCGAATGGTCCAATACTTGCCCAATGTTGATTCGCCTGTTCTAACGCTGTTAATTCTGTTTCTTCGTCGCATGGACTATCAGCATTAAACCACAATGGGTCCACTAATCGAGGAGTTAACACTGGAAAAGGAATATTCATTATTAATTCTAATGAAAATTACAAAATTCCAGCAGTTTGGTAAACAAAACAAATAAACGTCAACGGTCGGTAAACGTCAATTTTTTTTTAATTTACTCCGAAGGGAAGGCTTCGTCTTTTGACCATATTGCCTAGTCTTACGTTTTAATTTCTCGTGTTTTGCATTAGAATGCAGATGTAACACATTCTAATGGGTTTTGGAGTATCTGATAACAAATATATCGATTCGGCCTTCTCGGCAAGTTTCGAGTGAGGTAGTCAATACTACAATAAAATTCTAAGCTCCACCGCCGACATCGCGCCTGTTTAATTATTTCACGTATTTTCCAGGTGCGTGGATACCTGAGACGCAAAAAACTACACCAATTTACATTACAATATCCACTAGGAATAAATTTACGAATAATTAAAACTACCGCTTAACTTCACTCGACAAAATCCTGCCAAAAACCCGGTCAACGTCAAATTTACAATCACGGATAATTTTATTTGACAGTTCGCACTATTATTGCTCGCTCCAGGAACACTTATCTTTTTAGCTATCAGTGATTTTTCTCGATTTTGCAAATTATGTTTTAACAAAAAAACACTAGTCAACAATAAAAAAAAATCTGATTTAACTTATATTATTTAGTGATGGATGCCTAATGAAACATATCTGCAAACATTTTATGTTCATGTCACAACTAAAAGCGGAGAAAATCGCATTTTTATTTGATTTTTAATTCAAGTTGGTCTGACATTGCAGGCAAAAAAACTGATATGATCTACTTGTTGCATAATACTGTTGTCACTTTATTTTGTTTGCTGATCATCAAAATATCACGTGCGTATATCCATAAATCCCAATTTATTTTAAATTGGGACTCTTACAACCGCGTACTTTTTGAGCATAAAAGTTACGAATTTTAGTCCAAATCAAAGTCTTCCCGATTTGTATTTTTTTAAAAGGCAGACTTCAAAACCACTCCATGTTTGACTTCAAAATCACTTCGTGATTCATTTCTCCTGAGTCCCAGTGTTAAAGAACTGCCAGTCAGTTCGAAAAAACTCCTTTCATCATTTAAGATGAGAGTTTGTAGAACAAACTTGATTTTTCTAGGCGCTTTATCTGAAAACTGAGATGTGATGGAAAACTTTTAATGTTCTATACGTTTTGTGTTCACAGTAGGTACCTACGAAATAATAAAAAACTTGAGAGGTGTCAAGGGACACCCGAATGGAACGAAGTTCCAAGTAAATATCATTGATCATTTAATATCTTAACTACTCATCGGATTACCAACTCTTCTGCAGATTGAAAGCTTCAGTACCTATCGCTGTGTCATAACTCATAGCACTCATTCTCGTAGCCTAGGTACTTGTTATCCTTGAAAAAAACACCATCCCTGTTCTGTTTCTTGATAGAGAAGTGAAACCGCATGAAATAGCTAGTATTTAATCAATTAAAAAAGTATTTCACAACTAAAAAAATATAAAAGTTTTAAAATATTTGTATTGTTTTCAGCTTCAATTTGTTGCGTTCGAACGATCGCCAATGAAGTCTATTACGCTAAATAACTGATACATTTCATAGTTTTAAAACTGTTTGTTCATAAAATAGGGCAGATATCACGCAATTTTATTTTTTTATTCGAATGTTTGGTTTGTAGTATTTGATATTAATACCAACTTTCTTTTCTGGATGGTGTGTACCTGAGAAGTTTTTGGGTACCTACTTACAATGACATATAAGTTACGAGACTCCTTTTTTCAAAATAGTCAATACTAATAATTATTATAAACGGTAAAATTCTTTGTTTCGTTCTTCTGTAGATACCGATCCGATTAAGAAAACTCATTCATGAAGAGGCAGTTTTTTGTCTTCGAAAAATCATCATATTCCAATAAAATCTTCTAGGGTAAAATAAAAGGAGATGAGCCGCGGGAAAAATTAGTGTCTAATCAATTACCTAGGTACTTTTATCAAAATATTTGTATCTTATATTTTGGCGCTTTATTTCGAAATTAAAACCACATTCTTCTTCGAAATTCAAACTCAAACATAAATGAAACAAAAGACAATCAAAAAAGTGTCGTTACAACTTTTCGTATGAATTGTTTCCGTCTAGCCCCCTTTCACAACGCGCGATAAGGAACTTCGTTCCAAAAACATAGTAAGAACTCAGATAATTTCAAAAGTTTAAAATTTGTTGACGAGTGTATTTATAGCCTCGGAACTTTTGCGCTGATGATGATGGCAATGGCGAAGGAAGTACAAAAGAAACCTTTTTTTTCTGTCTTTTCGCTGTGATATTATTAAGAATTCAGTTTTCTCATCCTTTATTTACCTATAGGTAAATAAAGGATGAGAAAACTGAATTCTTGTGCACATCTTGAAATTCTTTGTATTCAGGGAACCCCAGGACTGGGAAAGTCACGCTAAATTAAATCGGCATTGAATACCTAAACATTGAATTGTTAAGGTTTTTTCTCTCTTTATTTTTAATTAGGGACTTTTACACGACTGTGTATGCCAATTGCCAGTCTCATCGTAGCGTACCTATACAATAGCTTAAGCAAACCTGACGTTTCAGCTACTGTTAGTAGCTAATTGGACAGTTGGTTAAAGGGTTTCGGCGTTTATTGAACTTAAAAACTTTGAAGGCAGCCTCCGAACTAGGTTTAGGTAGACATAACATAGGTATGTATTTATCCCTAATTGATTATTAGGTATTAGGTAAGGCTTCTCATTCAGACTAAAATCTGACACATTCCGTCAATAAATGTAGGACATTCTCCGGCGTTGCACAGTCTGAATTGGTAAGGTATTGGTAAATAATTACGAAATGTAAGTATGTATATTTAACAAATTCAACAGTAAACTAAATAGAAATTATTCGTAAGAAATATTTAAATGGGCAATTAAATCAATATTGAGCAGAAATATGACTGAATGGGTAATTATTAGTGGTCAGTTAACAAATCGGATATAGTCAGTAAAATTTAAATCTAAATTCAAACAACAATCAATTTCAACATTCCAATTTCGACAACGGAGCCCCGCAGTTTGGGGCTTCTATTTCTGTCTGCAGGGTTTAAAGGAACCTAGCCGGGTTTAGGGCACCCAGTCGAGGTGCACTAAGCTCCCTGTGCTCTTTGTACCGCTACTTGGCTAGACATTAAACTTCCCATTCCATAATTTTACTGGCAATTCATTTATTACAGTACCTACTTACTTGGAATTTTTAAACCTGGATGAAATAATCGCTAAATTTTATTTTAATTACTTACTGTTCATGTTTTACTGATATACTAACTTACCAACCACCAGAAATAAATTAACTGCCCATTTATTTTTTTCAACTGATCATAGTTAGGTACCTACTTAGGTACATCCCTAATGTTTAAAAACAGTTGTAATAATGATTACTCAATTAAATCTATTTAAAAAATGAAGTGTACCTACAGATATTTTCAATAAAAATTTAATGGTTTTGTTAGGTACCGGTACTACCGACCGGTACTGATGTGCCGTCGACTGCAAAAACCTCCAAAGGATTTTCCAGCCTTTCCGGTCTTTACTGAGTACCCACGTGCTCCGCAAGAACCTTCGCCTTCGACTACAAAAGGCTGAAGTCGGAGCAGGTGCATGCTTATTAACAGTGGTCTTTATTTAGAGTTAGGTAGGTGTAGGAATGGTACAAGTTCCTACAATTACACAAACAAAGGTAATAGCGTCACTCATCTAGTATCTATCACCGAAATTCTGTATGGTTTGCAGAAAAGATTTGTTAGAAGGATAAAATTAAGAAAAAATGACAACTAAGTCCTTGACACGCTTAAAACATAACATTCAACACGACTGAATCTCCTTATCACGCTCGTAAAACAATTTAACGAGCGCTTGTTCATTGTTAATTCCGTAAACATTTACAAGATAGGCAACTTCTTTTTATGAGAAAGAAGCTATTGAGCATTCAGCCGTTAAATTAAACTTACATCGACTGCATAAGTAGTAATCTTTCTTCGAAACAAACATGTTTCCGCATTTTAGTGAATATCGGATAATAGTTTTAGCTTATTGGGTAAGTTTAATTGTTTTCTATAGGTAATAAATCGGTCAAACTATTATTTTAAAGAGGGTAGGTAAGTTTTTGTTCAAGAGATAAGTGACATATAAATATTCCCTATTTTGTTGTGGATAATATGAAATTATTATTATTATATTATTCCGAATATGTAGGTAACTAACTAATTTTTACAAACACTAAATAACTTTTGCAGATACAGACAGTGCTATCAATGGCGTTATTGAATAAAAATCCGATGTACTTCGTCGGTAATGAAGCTGAAAATGATGTATCGGAGTACATAATCTCCAAAGGGTATTTGCCACATGAAAAAGACTTGCCTACGTCCTCGATCAAAAAAAATGTTGGTAAGTCAATTATTAAAGCAATTTCTGTAAGACATTATTTTCGGTACCTAGGCCATAGAAGCTTAATTTCGTTACATCATCGGATGTGAGCTGTGATAGCATATGTGTAGTCCATAGAAATATAAAAAAACTTGTTTATTATATCTATGGTGTAGGTAGTCTGTAACTGCAAAGGTATCAAGGTCAAGGGCGTAGTCATGATTCTGAAGGGGTGGAAAAACGAAGAATAAAAGGTGCGTGCAGCAAAATCTGTGGGTCAGGCTAAAGCAGGGAGCAGCTTTATTTTACAAGGACAGTAGGTATCTACGAGGTTCTTTACAAAACCGTTTCAATTTTACACTTATTTTCTTATACCTACCATTGTGACACGCTGACCATACCTACACAAGGTGCTTTGCCGCCGTAGACCTCAGACAAAATTTAACTCGACGTAGCGTAGAGAAGGATCTCTACCTCTATTTGTTATTAGTAATGCTAGGTTGTGCCAAGAAAGAAACTAAGGATTGCTTTTGTTGTTGTGGGAAAAAAGATATCCCCCTCTACACTTCAGTTAGGTCTAGTTTTCCAAGATCTTTTGCCATACCCTTGTCTTTCTATAGTTTATACCATAGTTCGGCTTCATGATCAAAAATATGTAAAACATAATAATGGCAGAACCTCTGTGATTTTTCATAATCAACCACATATTTAAAATTAAACAGCTGCACGAATCTGTAAACATCACACCGTGTAAGCTTAGATGAAGACAAGTGATCATGAAATAAGTTATGAATCCATTCGTACAAGATGGATACACCGTTCACTTCATGCTCACTCCAACTAAATTTTGGTACCTACACGGTGAGATGTTGACTGAATAGACCGACAGGGATTTAACGACATAAAGAAAGAAAAGAAAGAATAATATTTATTTAGCACTTACATGAAACACGCGTTACATAGAAATAAAAAAAGAAATGTAGGTATGCTACGAACCATAGAAATATTACGAACCAAGTGTGTGTCTCACGGCTGCACTAAAAAGGTCCATTTATAATATATTTGGATTCTTTGAAATCGCTTAGATTTCAAAGAATCCAAATAAGGAATCGATCGCTTCCAAAAAATATCGAAGAAACGCGGACAGGGAGAACCAAAGACACTCTTCTTTGGTTCTCCCTGTCTGTGTTTCTTTATATTATGATTCATCTACTTATCCTAATTTAATAAAGCTGAAGAGTTTGTTTGTTTGAGCACGCTAATCTCTGGAATTACCAGTCGGATTTGGAAAATTATTTTTGTATATGATAGCCACATTCATGAGTAAGGCTATAAGCTATACGAGAACGGGAAAAACGGGATATGTATTCTCTTTCATCAGCAACTTAAGTGATATCCCGGTTTTTAATGAAACAGCTAGGCCAATGACGGGGGGGTTGGCAGCTGTTCCCCTTTTTTATTTTTTTTTATGTCGGGGGGAAATCCTCATGGATGTCCTCCGCCCTGGGGTGGGCGGGGGTTTCTGTCAGACACTTACTGACTAAATCCACCCCGGTGTTCCATCTCCCACCTACGCCGGGGATCGCGGGAACGTATGCGACTTCCGTAATCCCCGGCTGGTACCGGCCTGCCTCTGCGGGCCACCTCGCGTCAGCGGGGGGAGTGAGGTGTTTGACTCCCCCACTACGTCAAAGAGGGGCGCACGGGAACACCACGCGCCGCCACCTCGGGTCCGGATGAATGGGGGGCGACGGACATGGCAGCTGTCCCCCCTGTCCTTACCTGGCCACGCTCATGACTAAGGTTTCAAAAACCTGTAAATCATTTTATAATTCTTATAAAAACGTTTGTCCCGCCACTCCGGCTTGACTGCGCACAGCCAAAACTCCTAACTTTAGAAAGCTGAAATTTGTAATAGGTACTTTAGGTTTATGTTTAAGAACATCCACTATGTTAGGATTTTCGGAAATTCCAACTTTAAGCGGGTAAATGGGAAGGGGAACTTTGCCACGAGTCTTCGCTTTTCGAAGCATTGTATATGAGTTATATTTTTATTTTTAAATGCCTAGGTATATTTGGAAATTGAATTCAGATTTCATATCCTAGAGCCTGTTACAGCCGAGATTTTCACTCTTGTTTTTTCTTTTTCAGGTGGTGATGTTACATATCTCCTCTCGAAACTATCAGACGATGAACTCATTAAGCTACTTCGCGAACAACCCAATAAAATTGAATATAATTTGAAAGACATAGTCCAAATTGCCACAGGGTCAAAGATTGCTAACAATTACAAAGCGGTGGCCGATTTACCAAGCAAACCTTTACCAGCACTAAATGACATCTTTGAAACACCTAAAAAAAATAAGAGATTTCAAAAAGTTTCAGATAAACCTAAACCAAGCGGAGCTTTTTTTCGGTTAGAAAATAAAGAAGTTGATCCGTACTCTCCTAACAGTGTCGGAGATCCTCAGTATGCTGCTATACAAAAACTGAACAATTTATTATATAGCCGTCCCACAGAAGTAGATGTAGAAAGTAAAACTGACGACGAAGATGAAAAGAAAGAACTGCTATTTGATGTTCTCGTTGCACAACTAAAAACACTTTGCTGTAAAAGAAGTAAGCCGACTAAGAAGAAGGACAAAACCAACTTGAAGCTCAAAGCCTTATTAAGTGACATAATGCCTCAAGAAATAGTTCAAAAGCCTTACGTACAAGCGCATACATTCTCTCAAATTGCTACAACAATGCCCAACGAACATATGTTTTTAATTATAAATGACGAAATAAAGAGTAATGGGAGTGATGATGGGCTCATCTCGGTCGATCCAGAAAGTCTTGGGTCGAACAGCAGTGTTATGTTTCTGGGTCCAATAGCAACACCTCTTTCAGAAGCTCAACTAAGAGTTGTGGTACGTATCCGTATTCCATGGTGTGTGAGCATGTTGTGGACTGATGCCGATGCTTATCCGTTTGACCGCCCTGTTTATTAACAATTTCTAACCCTATATAAATCTTGTAGATTAAAGATTAAGTTCGCCCAAGTCCGGCTATTAATAGTATCTAACAGTAGTTTGAAGTAGATAGGTACATATGTAGGTACCTAACTATTTTTTCTCGTCTTTTCAGATGACGCGCATAACAAATGAACTTTCAAAACCAGAATATATGCCACTTTTACAGCAAATAGCCGATGGCACTCTGAGTGATGATAATATAAGACTTGTCAACAGCTTGGTATCCGGACCACAAACACGAAGATATATTAAACCCCACAGATGCAACCACCAGTCTAAACTAGCACGGATACATGACGGCGGCCCCAAGTGGCTAGTCTGTACAGGATACTTAAATATAAATACTCCGAGCTTGTATGATTAAACTTAGGTTTTGTTAAAGCAGCTATTACATTACATAAGCTTTAGACGATTTAGGAAATATACTAAAAGGCACAGTTAGGGTATTCATCAAGGGAAAAGAATACTTTAAATGTTGTCTGGGCAGAACGGCTAAACGCTGCGATATTTTGTTAGAAGAAACAATCTTTGTAATTACTTGTGAGTTTTAGCAAAATGCATGCGAAAGCGATATAGTCAAAGTACCTATGACAATCAACACTCAGCATGCATCCTTGATAAAATTTTGTGTCTATGGTATGCAATGGCCATTAAAGAAACAGTTCGTGCAGTCAACAAAACAAAATGGGATAGTGTTAATTATTTGTGTGCGTAGGTATCATTATGATATGACACTGCGATAACGATGTCTCAGACAGTATAAGACACGCAGAACATTCGTAGAATGAAATTCTTCTGCGAGACTAGAGTATACATTATCTACCTACTTCGTCTGAATACACTTCTGGAAACTTCCATCTTTGAAATGGCAACAGTTACCTGTGATTCGGGAGGACGCTCATTGCGACATGCATCCCTCTCTAGTTATGAAATGGGTGGAGCTGTGCTGTCTGGCCGTATGGTAGCATCGGTCTGTCTGGCTGCTGTAATGTTCGAGTCATTTATTATTTGTAATATCTATTACATGCGTGATATTTTACAATAAAACTACGAAGGTGATTCATTCCTGTTTAATACTGTGAATAACTTTCGCAGAAAGTGGCACACAATATAAAAATAAGTAAATCGTACAAACGCTGTTTTAATTATATTCCTACTAGCTGACCCACGCAACTTCGTCTGCGTCACATTTTCCCAACACTAAAATATTTTTTCAATTCGAACCAGTATGTCTTGGGATTAGCGCGATCTACCAAACAAATAGTCAAGAAACAAATAGAAAGAATAGAAAGAAGTCGAGTGGTAAATAATCAATTATTATCGATCGCCGAGAGTAGAATAATTAAAGTAAAATGACTATTAAAAAATAGGGGTTGGTGATAGAAGGGTGAAAATTTAGAGTTGTATGTATTTTTTAATGCCACATTATAAAATAAATAATTTAAAAAAATTGTACGTCCCGTTACGCACTTATGTCAAAATATGTATGTGCGAAAGAGATAGGTAAGTTTGCTTGTTTCTACTTTGCTTACCTACTTGTCGAAACCTGCAATTACTCGTGTCTAGGTTACGCGGTCAGTGTATGCAACAGCACGGTTGGCGCAGTGGTTGAGCGATTGACTGCTGCGCTGCGTGTTGCGGGTTCGATTCCCGCACGGAACAATTATTTGTATGGCCTACAGATAGTTGTTCCGGCTCTGGCTGTTTGTGTATGTGACTTTGTATGTTTGTAAACGCACCCACGATACAGGAGAAATTCCTAGTGTGGGGCAAAGTTTTATAAAAAAAAGTGTGTCACCGGACTTCTTTCCTGGCTGTGACGCGTTTTGTTCCGCTCTGGAATTTCGAATGCGCCCGCGCCTGTTTGAAGTCGCCGCGCGAGTGTTATTGTATCGTATCAGGCAGATGTGGTACCAGTTAGACGGAGCACCAGCTCATTCAGTGGTGTCTGCAAGAGAGCGTTTGGCTCAAATGTTCGGACAACAGTGGATTGGCCGTTATGGACCAGCGCGGTGCACGGTGGCCAGCGAGGTCACCCAGATCTCACGCCACTGGATTTCTTCTTGTGGGGATAAAGAATGAGGAAATGAATTCCTCAACAGAAGACAATACCGTTGAGGAATTAAAAAATAGTTACTTATAATAAATTGAAAGAAATGGCTGCTAATGTGTGTGTATGTGTTATTTATCAAGAGTGAGAAATAACATTATACGTCGGTGTAGTTTGTGTATTCAAAAACTCGGCGGACATGTTGAAAATAATAACTAACCTTTAACCAAAAAAAAAAAATAGTTTAAAAACACGCTTTTATAGAAAAATCCAACTAAAAAACAGAAAATAAAAATTAATAAATTTGATTAAGAATAGTGTATAAAAGAAATGAATGTACCTACACTATTAATTGAATGTACATTAGGTATTCACTTGCGACCGAATGGTAGTTGATGCCATCGGTCACCCATCACACTCACTTTCACTAGGTACAAGTATAAACTCGTCATTTCCCGATTGACCGAAATTCTAGTTCAGAACAGCCAGTATTATTACTAGCTGTTCTACTGGAACTAAAATTGCTTAGATGAGAGTACCTATTTTACTGCACGTTCCATTGTATGGTGCGTATTTTTTTGGATTCGGACGCTTGGCTGCATGCAAGCCACTACCGGCTAATATAAAGCCCTGTATAAAGCTAAGTTTACACAAATATTAGGTTAAAACAATACAAACAGTTTTAACAATAGTGTTAAAACTGTTTGTTCATAAAATAGCAGATATCATGCAAATTTTTTTTTTGGATTCGAATGTTTCGTTTGTAGTACCTATTTGAAATTAATACCAACTTTCTATTCTGGATGGTGTGTACCTGAGAAGTTTTTGGGTACTTACTTACAATGACATAAGTTACGAGACTCCTTTTTTCAAACACTTAAAATACTAATAATTAGGATTATAAACGGTAAAATTCTTTGTTCCGTTCTACTGTAGATAGGTACAGATCCGATTAAGACAACTCATTCATGAAGAGGCTGTTTTTTGTCTTCGATCATCATATTCCAATAAAATCTTCTAGGATAGAATAAAAGGAGCTGAACCGCGGGAAAAATTAGTGTCTAATCAATTACTTTTATAAAAATATTTGTATCTTATATTTTGGCGCTTTATTTCGAAATTAAAACCACATTCTTCTTCGAAATTCAAACATAAATGAAACAAAAGACAATCAAAAAAGTGTCGTTACAACTTTTCGTATGATTTTTTTCCGTCTAGCCACCTTTCACAACGCGCGATAAGGAACTTCGTTCCAAAAAACAAATTCGAAAATCGAGTTGGACGTGGCCAAGTGGTATACAGAGTGGAAAGCAAAAAAGGCGCGGATATGGCAAATCCGCTTTTTAACTTAGTTTTTGTACGTGTAAGTTCTAAATATATCTATCACCGAAAAATTGCAGACTTCGTAAGATTGTAATAAATCTTGATTTGATTATAATTTCTCGAAATATTATGAAAAAATCGTTTTGGCTAAAAAAATCCCATTCAAATTCAGTAGTTTCCAATATATCAGTGTCTTATTTTAGAAAAATAGTTTACAATTTCACGCGATATTTTACAATCTTACGGCGCTTGTCATTTTCCGGTGACATATATATATATATATATATATATCATTTAATTCAGGTAACAAAGACCCATTAAATAAATACCTTACAGACTATCATACATATTTTAAAAAAACCACAAAAAAATTAAAACACTATTTTACACGAATTAACGGCATCGTGTTGCGCTGCATGGTGTCACGTAGCCTTCCGCGGAATCGCCGAAATACGACACCCTTCGGCCAAAACTCTTCCTTGAGGAAGGTCTCAATATGATGAGTCGGAACTCGCACCACAAACGATTTGAAATTCGTGTTATGGCGTGACTCCAACCTTTCGACCCTTAAGGTCCAGTTGGTCTTTGCTCGAACATACTCCACGATCTCCTCAACCTTCGTAGTGTGATGTAGCCGGGACACATAGAGCTGCGTCGTAGGTATTGCCGGACGCAGCATATTGGGTCCTGCCAGCGCGGTCCCGCACTGGTTCCGACTAGGAGGCTTCTTCGTCCTCTTCCTCTCCACCTTCACGAAGCCATCCTTATCACACGTGCCTGTAGCTGGGCTTAGCTGTTTCGAACCCCTATTGGCAGGTTCAGCAGCAGCTAGCCTGTTTGGTCTGCGACACAGGTTTGTGCGTGGCGGCGATAGCAGCGTAGGCACGTTTAGGGTTCGACGTACCTACACGAGTCACTACCTCGACCGGCATCGAGTCAGCGACGGCGGCGGCGCATGTTGCAACGCGTGCAATATCAGCAGCGGGTGACGCAGTAGAGCTCGCCGACCCAAAACTGCCGATGCTAGCGTTTCTCGCTCCGCGACGTGTGCTCATGTTGGAGGCATCAGGCGACCTATTTACCTTAATAGCGTTGCGCAACAACTCTACTTCGGCACGTAGTTCACCAATGGTGTTATTCGACACCTCCAACTTAGACTGTACCTCGGCCAGGCTCGCCTTGAGAGTTGTAATGTCCTTCAGCAACCTGGTGACGTCGACGTGGTCAAACGTGACTGGGGGCAACTTATGTAGCTCCTTCGCCACAAAAGCTGGCACGTCGTCCGGGTCGGTGCTCTTCATCAATGTGATGATGTCCTGCACACACTTCTGTCCACCATCCTTCCGGCGGGATTGCATCTGCTCGACTTTGTCGAGCGATTGGAATAGCAGCAGTTTAGCACTGCTGATCTCCTCCTCCGTGAAGCTGGACTTGCAGATCTGCAAGATGCTGACTTCGTCCATGTAGTCGATGGCATGGTTGATAAATTCCAAGACCTCGTTGGCTATGAGTGGTTGTGAACACATAGCGACGTAAAAACCGAGCAGCGGCTAAAGCCGCGCTACACGTGAATATAATATTCGTATCGAGCAGCGCAAACACGTCCGTACTCGACCGTGCATTGCGCTGTTATGATTATTGAATTTTATAAACACATACTTTGATTTTAGTAGGTACTAGGGGCTTCTTATTTTCTCACAGTAGGTAAGTGTGAATTTCGGTGATACGTCTTAGGTGTACCTACTACCTACCTGCCTTGGGCTAGCTTGAATCCCTCCTAGAAGAATCGTACATATGTATAAAGTTTTTTAAGGGTACAGACATCAGCAAATTAGGCTACCCGAAACTGTCAAATTTTCCCGATAAAGTTGAAAGTCTATAAAAGAAATTTGACAGAATTTTGTAGCTTGATGTGCTGGCGTCTGAACGTCGAAAATTAAATTACCTACGGGTAGAATGTCAATGTTTAAACATAAAAAAATTAAAAATCGTTTTTTTTCGAAATATCAAAAATACTTATACCTACCTAAGCTTTTAAAATATCTAATAAACTTTTCATTCAGGCCCGGTCGACGGAGCCCCGCTTAAGGCGAGCATAGCCCGAGCGCCGTAGGCATTTAACGCATACCCCAGCCCCCGCAACGAGTAGCGATACGAAACAAATTACGAAGCGCGGAGACGCGCGCGCCCAGCGTGCAGCGCACCGCTCGCTCAATGAGTTCACGAACTCGAGTAGGTACTAGGTTGCGTCACAAAAAAGAGAAATGCAGTAAATCAACTCGAATAGATTTATAAATTTTTATTTTTTTATTTTTAACCCCCGACGCAAAAAAGACGGGGTTTTATAAGTTTGACGTGTCTGTGTGTGTGTGTCTGTCTGTGGCATCGTAGCTCCCGAACGCACGAACCGATTTTGATTTTGTTTTTTTTTTGTTTGAAAGGTGATTTAGTCGGGAGTGTTCTTAGCTATATTTGGTGGAAATCGGTCCAAAATGGCCGACGCCACAAAATGACAAGTTACATATTTTTTCACAACTCTCTCAATATAGGTATCAAATAAAAGGGCTTGAGTAGTAGAATACTATATACTATGACAAATTACAAATCCAAGATGGCGCAACCAAACAATGGCGAATAACTTTTTTATATATAATAAGTTGCGTCACAAAAAAGAGAAATGCAGTAAATCAACTTGAATGGACTTATAAATTTATTTTGTTTTATTTTTCTAGTATTAGGTTGTTTATAGGTTAGGTACGTATTCTATGAACTTGAATATGAATGAAAAAAAAAATGAATGAATTGAAAATGAGTAGGTATACTTATTTCTTTTGTGAATGTCATGAATACAGAATAAGATTCAAAACCACGCGCCACCGCGTGCCATTTGACCCTACATAAGGGTGCGAAATCTTCATGCTACAGTATAAAAATCAGGCCGTAGGTAGGCACAATTACTTTAGAATTGTCTTACAATTCTTGAATTACAATGTCAATATTGTAAGGCTTACAGGTATAAATGGTTATTTTGTGTAAAACATTATGTGAAGCATGTTTTGTTAAAAAATAATAAAATATTTTATTTTGTAGTCAAAAATATGCTAATAAATGAAACACTTAAGAAATAAAAATCATTTATTTGCTTTATATAATAATCAGTAAAAATAAAGTAAGTGTCTTTGTATAAGTCTTATAATATTCATCAATATTAATAAATTCTTATAGTGTGGGCAGTAAGGTCAACCTAGTTATTTACTACTAGTCCAGTCCTAAAATAATACCGAAATAAAAGTGCGAATTTCCTACGTGAGCCTCACGTAGATCCAAAATGACAGCTGCAATAATTAAATGTTTTTCAGGTGCTAAAGCCGATAGAAAGCTCAAAATGTAAATCCAAGATGGTGGCTGCAAAAATTATGTTTTGTTTTAAATCATACGTGAATAGGAACTTCTTTCCTGATTGGGGTCCCCCAACGGCACATTTCATCTAAAGGCATTTCAGGGGCATTGGCAGCATTATTAGTCGTTCTGTAACAATATAATAAATGATGTTCAGTTTCAAATTTCAATATTCATCATCATCATCGGCAGCATTGTTCCACCAACTGCTGAGTATAGGCCTCCTCCCTTTTCTGCAAAGCTTCCCTAGTCTGTGCAAGTCTCATACAAGTCTTCCACACGATCTTCTGTAGATACCCACTTGGTCATTGGTCTGCGAACGCTCCTTCTACCGTTTCTCGGCAAACATGCCAACCGTTAGGGCTCCGCTCCACCTGCCATCATTACGTCTAGCCAAGTGTCCTGCCCACCTCTATTTTAGAGCCTCTACCTGCTTTCAATATTCATAGTTATAAGAAAATTTTCATATAATTTAATATTTATGTTACTTACTCCTCAATCCCAGGGTTATTCAAATAAACAGGCTCTAAAGTCATCAATGGAGACACGTTACGCCCTTCCGCGTGCTCTATTGACCTGTAACGCAAAAGTTGATTATGACTTGTTGGTAATAAAAAGTTAATTTTTTAAATTTTCTTTACAATATATCTCGATTAAACCAGCCTGTTTATAAATTTGTCCATAAAATAAAATTAAAAACTTACTCTTTATCCACCGTATCATTACTTGATACATGCGTACTGCTCTTGGCCTGCAACTGCATTGCTCTAAAACATTAAAAACAGACGTAAACATTTCATACCATGGATAAAGTTTTTATAGCCTAACTAGACATACTTATAGTTTTTTTTAATGAATTTAGAGCATGTCATAGTTTGATACAGTGTTTTCTGTAAGTAAGGGGTTGGCTCAGTTTTCCATTGACGTCTGTCGAGTTAGGATTTGATATTTTTTTACAGAAAAGTTACATTATTATAAGTACGCCCCCAAAGTTTCAACATGCGGAGACACGTACTTTTTGAGAAAAAAATATTGAAAATGAATTATGTCAATCCAATCACATATTATTTAGACCTCTCGTCGTTGAACGTTTCGTTTTACCTTGACTTGGACTTGGGGCACCCCGACTCGGACAGGATAGGTTAGAATCGCCATCACCTTCGTGGTTTTTTTTTTAAACCATCAGGCCCCGCCCGCTCCCTACTACGCCTTTTAGGCAACTTTTTGAACGTTTTGAGGCTAGGTTACTAAATGAGTTTTCCTCAGAAAAAGTGCGTTACCTTGTCTTGGGAGTGGTGCCAAGGGAGAGGGAGCAAACCCTCCCCCCCCCCCTCTCCCCACCACAAACCCCTCCTCTTGCCAAACGACACTAAATTTTCTGAAAAATTTCCTCAGAATTAAAAACTAAAAAACCTCGAAGAGGGGTCTCCGCGACTTTTTCTTTTAAGAGGAGGTAGTATACCTCCCCCCCTCCTATCCCCCACACTCAATACGACGACGTCAATGGAAAGTCGTACCAAAATAATTATATTCGTAGGAAGTAGTCATTCTGTCACATTTCTACATTATGGCACTAGTGAACTGCAGATACCATAAATGTTATTATTTTTTGTGTTGTGGTTTGTGTTGTGACACAAAATAAAAATACTAACATGGTTGCTGTGGGTAGATACATACGAGCTACACTACCAGTATAAGCTGATCTCGCACTGAATATAATTTCCGTACAATGATAGGTCAGCTTATACTGGAAAAGTACAGAGTGATATGTGTGTACTGACTGTGTACCTAATTTGTAATAAAATAAATAAACAGTAACGAACTAATATTACTTATCTTACTCCTAAATGAACAACTAAATATTATTACAATACACGTAAGAAATACGCGCTTTTATTCTACAAAAACACCCGCACCAATGCCGCGGGGTGACCTATGTACCTATTTGGTATTTTGCGCGCACTGGATTTTCAACTCTCGGTGTTGCAGAAGTCGGCTTACCTATAACTTGCGTGCGTGGCGTCTTTGTTTATATTGTCATAGGGGTTAAATTCAACTGTTTTACACATATTTACGGTTTGTAAATCTATTCCGCGTAGGTACAAGCCTAGTAAATAAAGTAAAAATATAATATAGGTAAATAATAATACTGTCAAAGCATCCTTACCTTTTTTTTTTATTCAGTCTTCGTAGAGCCAGCGATGACAACTTCTTATGTTTTGGTTTTGCCCATTTCGTTTCACAAAATTGCCACTAAGTATAGGTAAAGTATTTAAAACTAAACTCTCAGATTTTAATAAGGGTAAAGTATAGATAAGACTAAGGTACTTATGATTATTTTTATAAACAATTTTTGGCTCGACCGGTAACAGATTAGCGGGAGCGGCGCGCGGCGGGTTTGGAATAATTGGCGTGCGTCCGACCTCCATGACGTTCCGCTCGGGACTGAGGACACGGAGCGAGCGCGTAAATACAGAAAAACACTGGATTTTGGAATTAGTGTTATGGATATTTTGATATTTCACATTATTTTGGCCGTTTTATATCCCATTTTTTATGACCTTTATTATGGTATAAGTTTTATTTTTCAAAGCCTCATATAACTGAAATGAAATAAAAAATAGATCATAATTTAGACCTGTCTTTGCGATTTAATTGGATGCAGTGAAGTGTAAGTAATCGTGTATCGCACGGCCGAAATATCTAGATCGAAGTGTGAATTATGACATATATTTTTTTCAACATTTAAATCTGTGTTATCTACGAATAAAACACAATCTAAAACGACGTTAATTCGGGTAACCCCGCCTTAAGTTGTTTAAAAAATAATAACCACAAAAGGGATGACCTGTCTAAGTCGGGGTGACCCAAATCCCGAGCTCGCAAACTTTCGTTATTTTAATTTTCGGCTATTGGTCGTTCAATATTAATTTTCAATGTTTCGAACATTGACATTTTACACGTTTCGACGTTCAAATAATATTACCCCTTATTTTATTATTATCCCCTTTTAACTAAAAATAATTAGAGAATCGAAAGATATTTTATTGAAAGGCGCCGTTTAATCAGCGGCCTGAGTGACTTTTGACCACAGACCACAATCATGTTGTCACCATAGATTTAAAAACAAAACTACTGACTAACGTGTGTTTTTTTAGTTAAAAGTACTTTGTCCGATTATGCCTATTGACTGTAAAGAACAAAAAAAAATGCTAGTATTTTTAATCAGTGGTTATTAAAGAACTAGGTAAGGAGAGTTTTTGGCGGGATTTTGTCGAGTGAAGATTAGCGGCTGTTTTAATTATTCGTAAATTGATTCCTAGTGGATATTGTGATATAAATTCGTGTAGTTTTGTGTCCCAAGTGTCCACGCACCTGGAAAATATGTGGAATAATTGAAACAGGCGCGATCTCGGTTAAGTGGAGCTGATGAGATGATTTATTGTAGTATTGACTACCTCACTTGAAACTTGCCGAGAAGGCCGAATCGATATATTTGTTACCAGATACTACAAAAACCATTAGAATGTGTAACATCTGCATTTTAATGCAAAACACAAGAAATTAAGGACGTAAGTCTAGGCAATATGGTCAAAAGACTATAGCCTTCCCTTCGAGATAAATAAAAAAAAGAATTAGCTTAGGATTTTTATCGATACGAAAATACGAATGTTATCAGTCAGTATGTAATTAACTTTCACGAAATATAAACACCACGGAAAGATACAAATCGTAAATAGAAAATTCACTAAGTGATTACAGCGGTGATGGCAGAAGAGAAAGTTCTCCGATGTGGATGGTTAACAAAAGATCCACTTTACATAAAGTACCACGATGAAGAATGGGGACAACCACAATACAACAATTATGCTTTGTTTGAAATGTTGTGTTTAGAAGGTCAACAAGCCGGCCTATCGTGGTTAACAATATTAAAGAAAAGAGAAAACTACCGGAAGATTTTTCATAATTTTAACCCTCGCAAAGTATCAAAATTTACGGAAAAGGATGTGAACAAATGTTTGAAAGAATCAGGAATTGTGAGGCATAGAGGAAAAATAGAAGCAATAACAAACAATGCCAAGTGTTTTGTAAAAATGGAAAACGAAGGCGAAGATTTTGCAAATTTTGTTTGGTGCTTTGTGAACCAAAAACCCATAATTAATCATTGGAACCACTACAAAGAAATCCCGTCTGAAACACCAATATCTATCGCATTATCGAAAGCTTTGAAAAAGAGGGGTTTTAAGTATGTTGGTTCTAAAATTTGTTACTCTTTTATGCAAGCGTGTGGTCTTGTGAATGATCACGTCACCACTTGTTTCTGTTTCAACAAAAAGTAGGTAAACAATTTTATACGATAAAAGCTTTTTACCAATAAAACTTGAAAACTATTTGTGTTTTTACTAAAAGTTGAAGTAGGTTAGAAAGTAAATTGGATTTGTAACCGTCCGTTAGTTAAAGCAAATTGATATCGCGATACTTTTCGCCAAATTGCTTTTTATTGTTTGAAAAATTGATATTTTAATTACTGATTGACTAAAACTTGTCCAGACATGAACTCAGTGTTTTTTTTTGGACTTTGACCACTCGCAGTTCAGCACACTAAGGCTGGTTCTGTGGTAGTGATGGCGTCGTCGGGTGCGATGAGGGTATGCCGCGGACGGCGAATCCTACCAATCTGAGATGGAGCGTATCGAGTGGCCGATGCGATAAGTGTTTTGATGCAGTTTCGATGAAACGTTGGTATATACGTGTCTTGAACTGCTTAACTGTCGGGATGTGGCGGTATTTTTTTTTTTGGACTTGCACCACTCGCAGTTCAGCACACTAAGACTGGTTCTGTGGTGGCCTCAAAAGAGTTTTTTTTTCTACGAATCGTGATGGTTTCCCTACAGTTTTCTTGTATCTGGGTGATGGCGTCGGGTTCGACGAGGGTATGTCGTGGACGGCGGATCCTACTATTCAGCATACTCACTGTGATCAGTGATTTATATTATTTTGTAGTCTGTGGTGACTACCAAGAGACAAGAGACGAAGTGATACAGTACTGTCACGTAATCACGTTTCATCTACAGTGCGCCCGGTATATCACGCAATAATTGAAGTTTTGTTTTTTTATTTTTTAGATCTATGAAAAGAGCTAGAAGATTATTCTGCTCTGCTAAAAAAAATTGGCCGTGTTAAAATTGTTTTATCACAACCCTTAACAGTAAAACTATCGAGAATACTATTACCACATTCATCAAAAGAAATTAGTGAAGTGGATCGATCTGCTAACACGCGACGCGATTGGGCTCATGTAGGATTGCTACAATAAGGTACTAAATGATGGTTCGTTTCAATTTATTTGTTCTAACGTATGTAATCCACAGTAATAATTATAACACAATGTTTATTACGTATCAAGCATTTAGATTTTTGACAAATCAACATTTTTTACGAAAAATATTGCACAATCTGCGACCCTGATCGCAAGTTTGCTATAAAAACAGCACTGTTTAAGCAATCTGTGGGTGATTTTGTGACGCGAAACGATATCTTCCTTTTTCATATGCTTGCCACTTTGCTTTACCTTTTAATCAATCTCAGACGCGCCGGCTACACGTTAATAAAAGTCATAATGGCGGAACAACGTGAAAGAACTTTCCTCATGATTAAACCCGACGGCGTCCAACGTGGGCTGGTTGGCAGCATCATCGAGCGTTTCGAGAAGAAAGGATTCAAGTTGGTTGGCCTTAAATTCATGTGGCCATCTGAAGAATTACTGCAGAAACACTACAGTGACTTGTCATCCAAGCCCTTCTTCCCTGGTCTAGTGAAATACATGAGCTCCGGACCAGTAGTTCCCATGGTCTGGGAAGGCCTCAACGCAGTGAAAACCGGCCGTCAAATGCTTGGCGCTACAAACCCAGCTGATTCTCTACCCGGTACAATTCGTGGTGACCTCTGCATCGAAGTTGGCCGCAACATAATCCACGGTTCTGACAGTGTGGAGTCTGCTAAGAAGGAAATCGCGCTTTGGTTTGGTGATAAAGAAGTCGTCGGATGGACACCAGCTGCCGAAAACTGGGTTTACGAGTAAACTCTAACTTGTTATTATTCTGTCATAACCTTTTACCACGTGTAATAGGTTAAGTGGTATGTAATGCTTTTAAGTTTAATCAGTGATATAATAAAATCTTAATTTTATATGTACGAGTTTTTTTTTGTTTATTCTAATTTATGTCTTACCTAACTAAATACATAAAATACCAGTACTTGCTTGATTTTGACCTATCAAAAGTAGCCATAGCCATCAAGTATGTAGGTATGTATAAGTAACCGGAAAATTGCAGACTCCGTTAGATTGCAATAAATCTTTATTAGATTATAAATTTTTCGATATATTATGAAAAAATCGTTTGTATCCATTAAATCCCACATCCAAATTCAATAGTTTCCAATATATCCGTGTCTTATTAAGAAAAAAGTTTACAATTTTATTTCACGCGATATTTCACAATTTTATGTCGTTTAGTCAACCATACCTTCATTAGCACACAAGTTCACTGTAGGAAGGGTGTCTCAATAAAATTGTACTTCCTAGTTTCGAACTTGTATCCTGCTGCTTGTGAGCTGGCGCCACTTCTTGAATAATATAACCATAACTTCGGGTTCAAAAGACGCAAAATTCGACAGTAAAATTATTTAGAGCTTGTTAAGTTTCTTCAGCAGCGCTTTCTGCAGGTCGCTCCTAATGGAATATAAGAGAACAAATTCACCCTGTATCTGTATCTCAAATCCGTAAATATGAGGAATATCGAAAGACACTGAAAGGAGTCTCGAACGCACTTTTGATAAAAACAAACTGCATTCTTGGATTTTTGAAACGTCGTTATTTCTAGCCAGAAACCGAACCAGTTAAATTTTGAGAAAAAAAAACACCTGTATTATTATATTATACACCAATCGAGTGTCGCTGTAAGGATCAAATTCTGGGAAGTAATAACACATGGCAAACTAAAAAAAAGCGCTAATTTTTATCAAATAACTATTTCTGTCAATCTACCTACCTAAACCGTAGTGTTGTGTATCATGTAGCGCATCAAATAATATTGCCTAGTGGATACGCAACTTTAGATTTAGCCAGTTTTCTGGATCGGACGTTGAATCTGTGATTTTTCCTTCACTATTTGACGATTTCTTATAATCCATTACCTGCTAAGCTTGTCGTTATAAAACTTAAGCCCATAATATGCACAAACCAGATTTAACTTTTAATTTCCGAGTTGTGGCCTGCGCAGACTGGTGGACGAGACGGCAGAGGATTTTAAGATAATATTTCAATGCTCGGTGATCGGCCGAAAATTACGCTGCGATGCTCCAAGGCCGATCACCGAGCATTGAAATATATACCTTTTTCCGATTGGACAATAAATTCGATTGATAGATTAACCTCTACCGTCCCTTCCGCCAGTTACCCAGGGCCAACATGTAGGAAATATTTGTTATTTAGCCTAATGTTAGTAACTAGGTAACTGGAGTTAAAAGATAACTTTGAGCAAGCGGACCTTAGACACAAAATACTTGTAACGTTTTTATTGATTGGCTGGTCTTTTCAGCTTTTCGGGTTCAGGAACTAGCATTGTGTTATAATTGATTTCATCGTGACTGCATTCTATGCACTTTCATCATCTGCCTAGCCTTTTCTCAAATATATTAGGGTTGGCTTCCAGTTTAACCGGTTTCAGCTGAATACTAGTATTTTAGGTGGAGCAGCTGCCTACCAGACCTCCACAACCCATTAACTGGGTAACACGCGGTACTCCTTGGCAAGACTGGTTTCAGATTGGAACGACTGCCAAAGATCACATCACATCACATACAAATGACAGCCGGGACCAACGGCTTAACGTGCTTTCCGAGGCACGGAGGAGTCTCGGTATGTTAAGATGGTCACCCATGCAGACCAATCTCGGCAAGCGTTGCTTAACCTTGAAGATCGACCCGTGCGGCTATTATTATTTAGCCACGAGCATTCTATGCACTTTATGATCCGGAAATTATGAAGTAATTTTCCAATCGTTAAATGCGTAATTAATTGTCGCCAACGTCAAACGATAATTACTGCATTAAAATCTTAAACTGCTAGATAGCTATGTCTATCTCGAAAAGTTTACAAATGATATATTATGTAATCATTATGTGAACAGAGGAACGCATTACATATGCGTGAATACTAAACAGAACTAGTATCCTAACAACAAAAACAAAAATAGACAAAAATTTTACTATATATTTCATAATTAAAAATTCCTGGTTTAACTTACAAAACACATCACTATGATGCGGGTGCTTCTGGATGAGCTGCACTTACTATAAAGTTATTAGATAAAATTAACGTCTATATATAAAATAAAGAGTAAATTGTTTATAGCAGCTAGTCTGAATATTGTATTGCAGAGAACCATTTACCTATAACAAAGTATTGCTTCTAATATTAGTAAGTTCACCCCATCCATATGACACCAAAAAAAATATTGACATCTCCTTGGATATGCTAAAATACTTAATCACCATAGGCTTTGTGACGCACCTGAAATCGTTTTATTTACATTTCTTAAAATAAAATAAAAGGGAATATATGGAGACATTTAGATAAAAATGATGTTACATTACACAGCCAATAACTTAAGAAGGCTAGTTCCCAGATTTTTAAATGTTAACTTTTTAAATCAAATTCCGAGAAAAGAACCTTTACATGTTATCACATTAATATAACCTGCGTTTTACTTGAACACATAAATAAGTCATTAATGCCGCAGCGTTAGCAATAATTAAAAGGACATTCGATCATCATCGTTGTTAAGAAATACTATTTATTGCATTTGACCACCAATGAATGCTGGGCTGGGGGCATCGTGTATCGCAATATTGTATCTTCGGCCTGTATGTATTCAGTTGTCTGAGTTTCGACGCGCTTTTCACCAAGGTTATTAAAATTAACTGATAGGGTGGTGGGATTATCTTGAAACACAATACAGTTGTTAGGCTCAAAGTGATTGTTCGGCGTGGTGTTCAACTTCGACGGCCGGGGTGTTTTGTTGCTCACTATTCTGTGTTTGCTGTTGCTCTTGTTGATTTTGCTGTATTCTTGATGGTAAAGGCGCAGTTTGTCCTGCGAATAAAAATAACTTGTGTAAATATAGAGATATAATTTTAGTACCCAGTAAATGTTATCGTATATTTTAGATGCGAACTCCGGTTATATTTTATGCGTACCATATTTATCGTGAATCCCCCGATGCCTTTTGAGCGCGAACCTATCTGCAAAGGCAGCCGTGCATATGTCGCACTTGAAAGGTTTCTCTCCAGAATGCACTTTAGCGTGGTTCTTGAGGTGGGCTGCTTGACTGAACGCCGATCCGCACGTCTCACACCTGTGTTGCACAACACATATTTTATGTAAAATGTAAATATTTTTATAAAAATGTTTTGAAAGCCGGGAAAATTTCATAACAGGTCAAATGTGAGCCTATAAAAATGCAAAATCTAGTTTTTTAAAGTATTAGGTAGCAGCCTGTTCCTTATTGCAGTTCCATAAAAGGCGCCATTGGCTCGTAATAATATTTTATTAGGCAAACTATTCCTAAATCATGAAAAGCAACGCAGAATTTATGCGTAACAAAATGCCTCTACGATTCATACCTGCCATGCTTCGTATTATACGAAACTAGCTGACCTGGACTGGCTTCGTACAGGTGGACTTAAACCGTAACAGGTAAGCTAATAGAATAAACATTTATACTTAGGCATAGGTACTTTACTTACTTGTATGGCTTCTCCCCTGTGTGTATACGTCGATGATTCCATAAGGTAGCGTGCCGCGCAAAACCCTTGTCACAGACCTGTATTAAAAAAAAAACGGTTTTTATTGTCAGTGTACTGAGCAGAGACTACATTGTTTAATAGAAATTGTTCTATTAAACAATGTAGTCTCTGCTCAAAATTTGGGGGAACCTACCTAGCTAGATGAATGCCCAATTACAACAAGTTCAATGCTTAGATTGTGTAAGTATTGTGTATTTGTTTTACAAAGTCACACCATGACATGGTTTTGAGCTAAGGCCCTTAGAACAACCACATGGACCCTCAGCCTATTGTCTGCCTTAGTCTACATAAAACTTCTTCACTTAAAAGGGTGACGGAGGCGGCTCGCAATTGCAATTCGGGTGCAAATATCTGTCCTGAGTATTGCTATCGCTGTTTGCCCCTGCTCCAGCCTCGTCTGATGCTACAGGACTATTAGCCGATGTTCCATTCTTCCACAAAGTTAAAAATGAGAACTTAGTTTTCCAAATTGTTTTTTTTTCTTTATAATCTGTAACTATGCAATAGAAGCTGTTTCGGTTTAAATAATCATACTAATAAGTAAAAGAAAATGAATGTTTATTAGCTAACAGATACAGTTGGTATTTATTATACAGATTTAGATTATACAGATTTATTATAGATATTTTTAATATCTGATTTTACCACCTTTCAGGCTAGTCACCGTAGACAGAAAAATCAGCGCAGTGCATTTTTTTACTACCAACGACATTTTAAATGACTGGTTTTTATCTCAAGATATGCTATAGTAGCGCCAGATAAATGTGGAATAAAGTACATTGACCTTTCCCTAATAACTGTTCATAGGTACCTGAACAATTAAATATGAATCGTTTTTCATTATTAGACAATGTTAAGGATCACGAGAGATGATGATTCGGGACAGCTTTGTGTCATTAATTCCGTTTTTCAAATTAAAAATGTCAATAATTGTAGGTGGGTCAATGACCGTTATTCCACGATTATCTGGCGCCTACTATAGACTTGCTAATTTGTTTGTTTGTAAATCCAATGTTTTTTCTTTATAAAATATTTAATGTCAAATTTTAGGTTACCTATGTATGTGATTTACTCCGAACGAAATAACAATGATCAAAAGTCGTTGTAGGTAATAGGACAGATTTTTCTTGAAAAGCTCATTCCATTGGTGAGGCTTATGGCTATTGGGCGCCAAACAAAAACTTAACTCCGGTGCCCAATTAGTTGCCTATTTCGGACATTTACACCAAATGGACTTATAATTGGGAATAGATGTGTTAGGAGTAAAGGGCCTTCTTAAAAGCTCTTTCCAATGGTGTATATCTTATGGGGCGTAAGGGCGCTACAAGTTCTTAACTTCGGTTTTCAAAGTTAATCACTTAATTAAGTCATAAACTTCGACCATACTGACAATTAGCAAAAGTCAAGTAACCAGCAAATGTTCTTCTAGAAAAGCCCTTTCCAACGGTTTAGTTCTCCACAAAGCTGCATTACCATTATCTTTGATTTATTACAAATGCTAATTTACATTGTGTCGTGTATGTCTGTCGCAGAAGTCAGCTGAGGTCCCGCCATCACGTAACGTTAATCACTTCCCTTAATTATCCTCCAAACTTTAATACTACTAAAATATTTTGTAATATTTAAGTTTGAAAAAAAAAAAAAAAATTGTGCCTACTCGTTTTCATTTTACATGATAAGAACCATTTTCCACCTAGCTATCCTTCATATCCTTTTGACAGTCTAAAATTCGCAAGGCTCCAGTTTTTAAACTACAATTTCGAATGTTTAGGAAAAATGGCTCAAGTTTGAAGTACTAAAACCTCAATACCTATTAAACGATTGCGCTCAAATTGTAGCAAATTTTGTCGACTTTAAATATCTACGAATTGATTTTAAACGTAGATTTCAATGTTTAGAAGTTATAAGCCAAAATCTGATAAACGAACGAAAATTTTGAAGTTTTCCGAGCACCACGAAGTTAGCACAGGTCTTTTCGAAGTTGAGACAGTTATCGCGCAGAAGGAGGCTGCGGAAAGGGAGAGGGAGATCACAACCGCTCTCCCGGCCCGCAGCAGACGCATCGGGCGTCGGAGGATATACGCTGCCCTCTTCCGGCCCCCCTAACTGGGTCCAGGGGCTGCGGACTTGGGGCTGTCCGTCGCCCCCCATTCATCCGGACCCGAGGTGGCGGCGCGTGGTGTTCCCGTGCGCCCCTCTTTGACGTAGCGAGGGGAGTCAAACACCTCACTCCCCTCGCCGACGCGAGGTGGCCCGCAGATGCGGGCCGGCACCAGCCGGGGATTGCGGATGTCGCATACGTTCCCGTGATCCCCGGCGTAGGTGGGAGATGGAACACCGGGGTGGTTTTAATCAGTAAGAGTCTGACAGACCCCTCCACCCGCCCCAGGGTGGAGGATTTCCATGAGGATTTCACCCCGAGATCAAAAAAAAAAAAAAAGGTCTTTTCGAAGTTAAAAAATTGTATGTACACTACTACTGTACTGGCATCTGTCTCCATAACGTCCCAAAAAATCAGGACAGCGCAATTTATTGCGACCTTAGGCTGCCATCATACGGACTGCACCACAGCAACCGCACGTAGTCGATAAATTAAACTGCATGCAGGAGTACGTTCGATACGCTGTCCATCGCTAACCACATACAGTTACTGTGCAGTTAGTCAAGGAACAGAATGCGTGTCGGTCGCGTCGAAAGGATGGCGAATTCTATTCCGAGCACATACGAATCATTAACCTTTTGAACGCCATTGTCACGTATACATGACAAGCAAGCGCGTGCCCTGTACGCCAAACGTCACAAATATGTGACAAAAAGTACGGCTAATTTGTGGCCTGGAGTCGGGGGCGCCGCGTTTATGCTCTGGCGTTCAAAAGATTAAAGAACGTTGGGCTGCCATCAGACGGGCTGCACCGCAGCAACCACATGCAAAATACAACTGCATGCAGTTGAATGTATCGACTATGTGCGGTTGCTGCGGTGCAGTCCGTCTGATTACAGCCTAAGATGTTTTAAATGACTGGCCTATTTGTCCCAATTTCGTACATGGATTAGCCAGAGATCAACTGAACCTCATAACAAAATTTCACAGGCAACAAAACATTGCAGGCAGTCAAAAAGCCCCATATTGCATGGTAGACAAATTACATTGCTCATAAAGTTTGGATTTCAGGCATTGTTCATTGATTTCAAAAACGTTCAGATGCGTATCTAAATATTCGTAGACGTAGTGGTCACCACCTCCAGCGCGTTTTCAATCTTCGTAACTAAATTAGTAAATTATTTTAATTTTTACTTACTTCACAGACGTAAGGCTTTTCTCCTGAATGTGTTCGTTCATGGTTTTTCAAGTGTGGTGATTGTGAAAACTGCATACCACAAGTATTACATCTGAAATATTATTCAATCATTTTATATTGGGACTTCTAATAAACAATAACTTAACATACATTCTTCTTTTGTTTTCCAACAGGTTTACAAGATAAAAATAATTATTTTTATAAATTTTACATACCTATATGGTTTTTCTCCTGTATGTATTCTTGAATGATTCTTAAGATAAACAGCCTTAGCAAATGCAATTCCACATATTCCACATTTAAAGTTCTTTTCACCAGAGTGCAACTTTTTATGTGACCACAATGAGGAATACCTTGCAAAGGAACCTCCACAGATATTACAGTGGAATGGTTTATCCAAATTTGCATTATTTAACTTATTCTTATTCCCTCCTACGAAAATAATACCAGAACCATTGCAGTTCTGACATTTTGTTACCGATGCTAAGTTTCTCCTCTTTACAGGATGGTGGCCAGGAACTGAAATAAAAATTTGTCATTATTAGAATTTATAGGAGCTACAGAATAGTCAATTTTTGTGGTTTAAACATTATTTTAATATAATATACACCCACGAGGTTTCTGTTGCGGCTGTGGCTGTTGTTGTGTTTGCTGATTGGTCTGCTGCCCAGTCGACAGAGGGTCTGAACTCGGCTGCACTGTGCTTACTTCAAACTTAACATTGTCTTCTGGCGCCACAAATATTTGGGTTGCATTCACTGTAAAGAGATAGATTATATACATCAAAAGAGCTGTTGGTAATTCTAGGTATTGGGGTTTGATAGCGTTACGAGTGTTTATTTGTTATATTAATCAAGGAGTATCAAATGCTTGCGCTTACCCCTCTCGGGAATACATGGTTCAAATTAAGAATTAGGAATAAAATTATATACTCACATTGACTATTTCTCTGATCTACAGAATCTTGTGCAATGCAGTTTTCACAGCGAATAAGCTTGGGACCCTTTCTCTTAGGATTATTCGAAATTGGTCCACCACAAGTAATACATTTCTGGACCTTTTCAATTATAACTGGTTTAGCTGAAACATAGATGACATCATTGATTAGGGCTGTCTACCTGAACACTTAATAGGATTTAAAGTGCAAAGTAACATGCAGTATCCAGGCTTAGCACTGAAGCATAACAATATTTTATCATGTTGAGCAGAAACCAGTTACTATGTCTCAAAATTAAACAGGATGCAGTGCTTGTATTTGTAGAAATTACTCAAATAGAAGAGCTTCTCAAACATGATATTGTGACATTTCATGCAGTGTTTTCATGGCTTAAAGATGCAAGTCACAAAACATTGAGATGAAACAGATTATAACAAGTTAGCAACTATTTCGCTAGACAATACAGAGGTGTTGAAATCAATAGGAGAAACCTTTCCTCAGCAGTGGAAAACTAAGGATAAAAATAAACAGTGCCTACTAACTGTCTTGAATTTGTACATGGTGTTGCTGCTGCTCATTGGGATCAGTGGAGAGGATCTGAATGTGTGGAGGCATGGCAACATCATTTCCTGTACTTACACCAGTTGCTACTACCGTGATATTGTTTTCTGTAATCAAACAATGAGGTCAGTTTAGTTTTAGTTAATATTAAAAAATCTCTTTCACAATTTTTTTTTAATAAATCAAGACATGATTTGTTTCACAGATCTGGACTCAAATATATTGTGTATATAAGAACCAGAAGCCAATATGTATGAACATTGCTCTGGATGATTTAATAGGAATCTATGATTTCATTGATAAGCAAACAAGAGAAAAAAACAATTACCTGTATCCTGAGCATGAATTCTTTTATGAGCATTCAGAAGAGTAAGATGCCCAAACATTAGACCGCATACATCACATTTAAAACTAATATTTGATATTGTATTCTGAATTCCATTTGGAGCTATTTGCATTTGATTCACTAATGCATAGTTGTAGGAAAATGGTTGGGCTATATAACAAGTCTTATCGTCGCTGGTGGTCAGTTGTGTTATATTGACACCACTGGTCACATTGCCAGCTCCACTGGTGGCACCTGTGCCCAATTTGCCAATCATATTCACGTTGGTAGTATAACAAAATGTAGGAAACTCCTGAAATTAAAATAGTATTTTAGTCTTGATCAAAAAAGTTGGACTTTATTCTCTCTTCTACAGCTGCTGACTGATATCTCATTATATAATTTGGTGAAATAAAAAATAACTTCTTGAGATCACTATTAACAGTAAGTCCATAAATAATAAAATTAGTATATGAACATGTGTAACAAAGAAAAGCATTTACTTTTTCCAATAAATTTATCATCACAAACAATTGACTTTTCTTATGGATATAAGTAATATACCACTTTGTCCTATTTATAATAGTGAGTACCTATGTACAGTACAACTATTTATTTTATTGTAAGTATTCAAAATGTTTAAAAAATTCCATCACTCAGAGATCTAATATTATGAACTTTGTATTATCAATATTAGTGTATGTACACAATATAATATATAATTACCTGTTGTTGTTGTTGAGTCTGCTGAGCATTCTTTTGCTGAACGTTTTCAATGTTTTTGCCTTGAGACTTTTGTGGATGCTCTTGATACTGCAGCGTCGGCACTGTGCCGGTTTGAACGGTGTTCGTAGTGAACATATCGACACATAAATTAATTCATCACACAATTTCAATCAGCTGCACATTGTGTATATCTGTTATAACATAAAATACACCCTGTAAATACGTTTAAAAACATCTTTGCGCATTCAACAAAAGCGCGGCTAATTGTACGTGAAAGAGAAACTCAAACACAAAGTGCGAAGGTAACGGGGAATATTTCTTATCAGTGTACTCTACTCGTAAAAAGATCATTCGTTAGAAAGGCAGTGTCTCCTGAATAGTCGATATATGCAAGAAAAGGATGACGGAATATCCATACGCGCTACGAGTAAGCGGACGCCATTGTACTCGAACAAGAGGTGAGACGCGGTCTCGATAAAATTAAAAAAAGATGAACAGGAACTGATTAGTAATAATTCAATTTGCTAACCTGATATCAATTTTCCTAATTTATTTAGAATTACTTAAAACAGACTAATACTATCAAAAGGATTCGGATTATTTTATTTCTGTCTCACTTTCTTGTCCAATTCTCCATCTCACGAAAGAAACGAAATGGCGATACAATACAAATAAAATGGCGGCGAGAAGGGGCGAGTGCAGCAAAACTATTGCCAGTCTAAAAATATGTGTTCCTTCATCCTTGCTTGTGAAAGCCTTGGTATTTTTTTTACATTACTTGCGCTACTACAAAAAATCGATTAAGCTAACTGACTAAGAAAAATCTGCTATAAAAAAAAAGCAGATTATAATCAACCAATAATAATTGCAATGGACAATCCATTGCAATTATTATTGGTTGTGCTGCAAGACAGTGTACTCAGTATATCTTAGAAGTGCATGGCAGGCTTGCCAAAGCATAATGCTTTACTGTGAAAATACACAGATCTACTTACATACAATATTCTGCGTACATAAAAAAAAACATTATGTTAACTGTTCCGGGTAGCGGTATCACCGTTTCATAAGATGCCCGTCAAAATGGGCACGTGGCCTGAGGCAAGACAAGTGCGGTAACGTAAAACAATGTTACAACTAAAACACGGAACAGAAAAAACCGTGACTATAAACGTGTATGTAACAAACTAAACGCAAAACGTGAAAATGGATCATTATCATTATGAACAACTTATAAAAATCGACGGCCCCATACATTTCTCTGCGCATAACTCGAAACGAAATGTACCGAACTGCTGATTTTTTCAGATACTGCGTTTATTCTGTTACACGTTGTTTATTATTGTTGTAACACTTGAATACCTAGAGATTAGAAAGGACTAGCCTTTGCCCGTGACTTTCTGAGAGGACAACTGAACGGACGTTAGTAGGTCCGTTCAGTTGTTATTGCATGAGAGAATGACAAACAAAGATTCAGTCATCCATTCTCACAAACATTCACATTTATACTTTACTAGCGGTCCCGACAGACGTTGTCCTGTCCGAACGTTTGCATTGTGTCTGAAGAAAAATTATAGAAATCGCTTGCAGCGCGACTTTCCGGATCCAAATGTGAATCTAAATCATTCTCGAATCCACTGGAACACACGAAAGAATCATCAAAATCGGTCCAGCCGTTTAGGAGTTCAGTCACATACACACGCACAGAAGAATTATACATATATATTTGTAAGAAAGTTTCGTAGGGATGAATTTATACGCTTCAAATCAAATCATTTATTTCTTTGCAAGCATGGGTATAGTCAGTATCACAATTAGCCACCCACCTTGCATAATACGGTTGAGATTTTTTTGAATACGAATCGATAGAATTTTATAATTCTTTTACATTTTATTTACTTTGCTGAAAATTAAATGGTAAGAATATAAAAGAATTATAAAATTCTATCGATAAGTATTCTGAAAAATCTCAGCCATTTATGCAAAGGTGGGTCAGTTCTTAATGTTTCATAATTACTAACATCGCGTTTTATCATCAGTGCAGCTTCATAAATATAATTATTGAAGAGAGTTAAAATTTTCAACCTAGTAAACACTGCTCTACATAGTCTGTTTAATGTAGATTATGAACAAAAGGGGTCCTAGTATACCTACTTCCCTAAGGCACTCTATATTGAATAATTCTGGGATTCGACTTATATGTTTGTTCATACTTTGTGCCGTTTGTTATTCTAGTTATTTATGTTACTTGTAATCTGTTTGCTAAATATGATTTTAAAAGATTTAATACAATTCCTCTAACCCCATATTTTTATAATTTATCAAGAAGTATTGATGAGTCACATGACCAAATGCCTTTGACATGTCTATACGAAATCCGTATTGCTAATTTGAAAATATGTCATTATCTTCAAAATAATTGTACAAGTTATTATAAAATACCTTTTCAATTTTTTTTGCAATAACTGGTATTAATGCAATTGGCCTGTAATATTTCATATCTTTTCTGTCATCTTTTTTGAATACGGTAGTTATGAGTGTTAATTTCAATTTTGAAGGAAACACCCCATGTTCGAGGGACAGGTTTATTATGTGGCTGAGGACTGAAGCAACGAGATGCGATACCTTTTTGATTATTTTTACATTTATGTCATCGTAACCAGTAGGTATGTTCGTATTTTTGAGCATTTTTCAAATTTTGTCAAATTATTGTGGATTACTTGGTTTCATGAAAATAGAATTTGAGGTATACCATAGTCATTGGGTGTTGGTTTTATATCGTCAATAAAGTAGTTGTTAAAAGCTTGAGCTATATCTGTCGGTTTGGTTACTAATTTGTCTTTAACTTTTATTTGGTTTATTTCTTCTTTAGGTGTTGTCTTGCGATCATTTATAATTTTCCATATTGCTTTACCTACTTTTGTTAGCAGCTGAATTTATATACCTACTTAAGTAATAGTTGTTTTGGGATTTTTGAGTCATTTTAATGATACTTAGTACCTACTTAGTTTTTAATGATAGTTCTTAATTTGTCTTTTGGATTTGATGACAGTCGATACTTCCAAAGTAAGTGACGTTTTCTTTTAGAGCATGACCTTATTCATTTATTAAGCCATTTAGGCCTCTTAGCAATTGTTATTTTAACTAGTATTATAGGAAAACTAAATTGATTGATGTATTGAGTCCGTATTGGATATTTCCTGACCTCTGGTAGTTTTTTAAATAGATCTGGGTTACATTTCACAAACAAAGCCGTTTCCATTATAAGTATATAAAGAAGGCAAATTTAATTTTATTAAGGATTTAAATTAGGGAACAAAGCTATCAGTTATCTTAAGGCCGTATATTGACCTGATACATCGCCTCTGCAGTCTAAATACCAGCTCCCTATCAGCGGACTGTCCCCGGAAAACAATGCCATACCGCAAAACAGAGGGAACCAGTCCGTGGTACGCTGTTAAAAGAGCCTGACTGTTAACTTTCTTTGAGAGTTGAAAACGAGCATATTGCGGATTTGCTTAGTTTCTTACATAGTTCTTTGACATGAGGTATTCATGTAAATTGGCTGTCAATTATAATGCATAAGAACTTAGCCTTGAATACCACCTACCTGTTGAATGAGTTTGGCACGTTTTCAGGTGATAAAATATTGTAAATAGTAAAACTGTAAGTCACAAACAGAGTCAAAGTTAACAATTGGAAAATTAACAATAAGGTCTCGCGGAAAATAGTTCGCTTTTCGCGGTCACGAGTCCACTGAGGTTGGCGGGAATTGCTGGCGGAGGCATATTCTCGCAATCGCCTCAAAATAAGGCACGTTCGAGTACGGAGCTAATAACACCATGCTGTAGCATGGTGTTATTAACCTCCCCCTCAAACCCAGGCATGCGTCCACGCGTCTGGGTTAGTTAAACACGCTTAGGTCTTCCGCGGCTACGCTTTTCGTATATCAGGGCTGGCGGTACGTCACCTAGGTACGTTTACGTACGGTACCTACGTCCCTAACGTGTCGTGCCTGCCTACCTCGGTGGTGGGGCTCGCGGCTCCTTTGATACGCCTGCGGCCGGACCAACCCCTCCCCTAAACAGTTCGTCGGTTAACTCGTAAACTCCCGCTGATCTTGCGTACGTTGTTGAGCTAGTTCTTACGAACATTCATAGGGGGCCCTTCCCCCTACATTGGCACTGCTCCGAGGCAACATCGAGAAGAGCGGTGTTTGGGTATTTTCACCAGTGAAGCGCATTTAAAGTTCGGCCTTTTTCATAGGTGCCTTCATCATTTCTCAACTCAAGGTTAGGTATCTCTACCTCCATCAGCCCCATCTGGCCGCCGGTAGACAAGTCAAAGCTGGTAATGAAAGGGTGCTAGGCAGCGTTCCGGCTCATCACATCATTAAAACACCAGCTACTCTGTGGCAAGTCCAACATTTAGCCGCTTTTATGATAAAATCTCTACCCAGTATAGTCCTCGTGTTTGCGCATCCGGTAGTACTAGAAACGTGGTCGGTAGGAGGGGTTCACATCGGCGTCGGTGGAACTACGAGGAAAATTTTCGACGTTTGGCTCTCAGACTGGAGCGGGCCGGGGCTACCTTGAAGCGGCTCCTGCCCAATCTAGGGGGCCTCCTTGCCGGATTACCGCTATCTGGAGGCGAGAGCCCTCGCGCACGTTTACGCGTGGCATGTGGAGGCCCTTCGCCGGGCGGCAGCAAATTGCAGCGCGGCGGACGGAGCTCCGGCAGGATACCATGGCGATATGGAGACGGCGACTATCGCAACCCTTAAAGTAAACGGGGTCTTTCAATTTTACCTACTTTAACATTGAACTCGAGCATAATACATACCTCCTGCGATCCACCAGCATTTTTATAATTTGATTGAAGTTTACCCATCATGTGAGTACTTCCACGATCCCTGCCTGGTAATATAGTTGGGAAAAAGGCTAGGCAGATGATGAATATTAGTTAGTAGGATAGGACTTAAAGCGTTGTCAAAGTCGATACTTAGTTATCATGGAATTGCGGTTTACTGTACCAGGGTAGTTTTGATTTTCCTATCCTGACTGCAACTTATAGTTTACTACTACACGTAACACCGGAGGGTACCACTCCGGACACCACTAACCACTAGTGTAAGGATCACATGCAGGATTAGAATAACATTCGTTTATATTGTTATTTTTCTTTATTTCGTACATAGGCTACATGCCCCAGAGTAGACATACTATTACAATGTTACAAAACTTATAAATTGAGTTAATATTGAGGTTTTAATCGATTATGCATATTACAAAAATAATTTATTAAATACTGATGTCTCGTTGTCTCTGTTCATGTTGAAATTGAAAACAATAATATATAATAATAATATCTTGGGACATCTCACACACGGTCATCCTATTCCAAACTAGGCAGAGCCTGTGCTATGGCAACCAGACAACTGATAAACATACTTATATATTTCTAAATACATACATATTATAGACAAATTACATCCAGACACAGACCAAATGATCATGCTCATCACACAAAGATTTGTCCTGGGTGGGAATCGAACCCACAACCTCCGGTTTAGCAGTTAGGGTCACTAACCACTCGACCAACAGGCCAGTCAAAGGAACATAATCTTCATGAAATTCTTTACTTAGGTTACTTAGGTATACAAGCATATTATTTTTTAGACGCTTGATTTGTAAAATATTTTAATACAATATGCGGATTCGTCAATTTATTTATTTCTATATCGTTGATTATATTAGTTATTCGATTACACCAGTTTTGACATGTTTCCTTCTTAATTTTCTCGAGAAGATTGTGATCGCAGCACCAGAAATTTTTAATAGTTGCTACTGCCAAACAATCTCTTAATTTCTGTAACATATAAAGTACTAAAAATGTCAAAGAACTTTTTTTCCAAAACTCATCTTCCTTTTCTATAATTTCCCATAAAAACAATGTTTTTATGAAATAGCTAGCCAACTTGTCAAATCCTTGAATATCGCGAAATAGCTTCAGAAGTTTTAAAGCGCTTTTTAAGTTATTCTTACTGTCCGTATAATATCGTTCTTGATACGGAAAAGCTAATCTCCAGCTATTATCACTATCACTAGGTTTTGGTACTGCGAAATAAAAAGTCGTTTTTGTCTTTCTAACTTTATCAAAGTCTATATTCGAGTTAAATGGTACTTTTGGTAGCTCAAACGCTAAGGTTGGAACCAAATCGACATCGATAACATAATCGTTTTCAATACATATTGTAATGGTGTTAGCGGGACCCGACATCTTATAAATGATTTTAAAATAGTTATTGTTCACTTTAATAATTCGTTTACCGTCTTCTAGTGGTAGTTTATTCAAAGCAGCATCTACAACACTTTGCATCCAGGATCTAAAACTTTTAACTGATAGGCGGTAAGATCGGTCGCACCAGAATTCAGTCTTTTTGAAACCTTTTGTAGCAGTCGCAGCCGTTTTCGACAGCCTGCGGAATTCTTCTGGCATTATAATACTTGTGTAACCATTCTGAGTTTCACGAGAATCTAAACAAATTTTACTGTAATTAACATGTATGGTCAGAATAACATTAATGTCATACTCATTCGGTTGGCCTACGCGCATCCCATCATAGTAGCTACCTAAATATTCAAGTTTCGGGTTCATACTATCGAATAAGCTGTCACATTTACGCATTCTTTTCAAAAGTTCTTGGAGCACTTTGTTAAGAATAGAATTATTGTCCTTCCTGTCTTTTCTTTTAATTCGCACATGTCTTCTATTCACCTCTTGGAAAATTTCTTCCAATGTTTTTGCATGTCGACTTCGATGCCGATCTCGGCTAGTGTTTGTCATCTTGCTGAAACAATTAAATTACTAATGAATATATGTATATTTAGTATTTACCATGGATGCATTAGGTACCACCGAAGCGTTGAATTTATAAAAGCCCCGCTATACTTGAGAAATTCCTGGGTAGGGTGTATGCAGGACAGCAGAAATGTTAAAACTAATAGACGTCTTTATAATGTTTAAAAATGAAGATCGATTATTCCAAGTTACTTTGACGAGAGATAGCCCGCAGAGGGCGCACAAGTTCTTTACCCGTAGGATCTCAGCAATTCGTTTTGGGTGCACAATAAGTTGTATTGAGGCCGAGTGTCTATGTAGTATCTATGGTGCAGTACGTTCTAGTGGCGTTATGCTTTTGTGGGAATCTACAAGAATTGATCCAATAGATTGAAATAAAGAGGAAGATTTAATTTGCGCTTTTGTATTAATCTTTGATGGGAATTGAAATGATCAGCCTAATCAACAGAGATCTCACATATTATCTACTACTAAGGCTGCTTTATGAGTTCATGACCAGTATCAGTATCACACAGGATCCGTGCCATTTGTATGGATAAAAAGAAGCCTACGTAACTTACGTAGGCTTCTTTTAAGATCTCTGTGAGTCATACTTGTAACGTAAGTATGACTCACAGCGATCTTATAGCTTTCTATCAGTGAAAGAATTTTCGTAATCGTACTTCCAGAGTATTCCTTTTACAAACTTATTTAACTCTTTTTGTAGTAGTTTAGAATCTTTTTTTTTTCTGTCTCCTTCGTGGGACATTCAGAAGTATGTTGGTTGGTGCTATCGCTGACTCGCTCGGTATGTGACCTGTGTCACATCCTCGTTGTTTAAACAGTAGTTATATTTACTGTGATTGGATTAGGTCTTGGGGTATTTTGCGCTTTAATCGTCGCGCTTTGTTGTGATTCTCCATTAGTGACCGAGCCAGAGTATTTGGGTGTTGTTGGATTCGTTCTTTGTAGGACTTGGTGTGGCGTACGATTTCCTGCTTCACGGTGGGCATTCGTAGGTCATGGTGTAGTAATTCGTTGGGTACAAACCAGGGCGCGTTGGTTATCATATGTAGAGCTTTATTTTGAAACCTCTGTATAATTTCTATGTTTGAGTGAGATGCGGTGCCCCATAATTGAATCCCGTACGTCCAGATGGGCTTCAGTATTGCCTTGTACAAGAGTATTTTGTTTTCAAGAGATAGCTGAGACTTTCGCCCTATGAGCCAGTAAAGTCTTCGTGTTTGGATACCAAGTTGCTTCCTCTTAGTGAAAATATGTTTTGCCAGGTTAGTCTTTTGTCCAAATGCAATCCAAGATATCTCACATGATCTGCTTGTGGGACTTCAATGTTGTTTAGTGTGACTGGAGGACAGGATTCTCTTCTTAAAGTAAACGTAACATTGACTGATTTGGTTTCGTTGGCTTTTATCCGCCACTTTTTAAGCCAGTCTGATATGTCATTTAGTCCTTCTTGGAGCATTTGTGAGGCAATTTTTGGGTCACTATGTGCAGCTAGTATGGCGGTATCGTCAGCAAAGGTCCCAGTTGTTAGTGAATCGGATGTCGGCAAGTCTGCAGTGAACAGTAAGTAGAGTATGGGACCCAGTACGCTACCTTATGGCACTCCTGCCTGTATGGGATAAAGATCAGACAGTGCTTCTCCACTCTGTACTATGAAGTGGCGCTGTTGTAGAAATGATTTTAATATTCCGTACAGGTGATTTGGTAGGGCGTTTATTAATTTAAAAAGCAGACCTGCATGCCAAACGCGGTCAAACGCTTGAGATATGTCCAAAAATGCACTGGTACAATAAGACTTTGCCTCCAGTGATTCCATGATCTTATTTGCTAGTCTATGTACTTGGTCGACAGTGGCATGTTTATTGCGGAAACCAAACTGATGGTCCGGAATTAGTCCTTTTTCTTTGAGTATAGGTAGAATTTGTTGTAGTAGTAGAGATTCAAATATTTTGGATGGGATGGGCAGCAGGCTTATGGGTCTATATGATTTTGCTTCATCTGGTTGTTTGCCTGGTTTCAGCAGCATTATAATTTGCGCAACCTTCCACTCCAGGGGAAAGAACTGCAGTCTTGTCATGGCGTTAAATAATGACGTCAGAAAAGTTATGCCAGATTCAGGTAGTTCTTTTAGTATGCGGTTTGTAATAAGGTCGTATCCTGGTGACTTTTTTGGGTCCGATTTTTTTATAATTCGGGCAACTTCTGTCTTTGTAAATTTTAAGGGGATTTCCTCCGTATTTTTAGGAGTATTCAAATAGTCAGTAATTTCTGCGGCATCTACTGGAGAGCCTTCATATGGATGAGGAATAAAGACTTTTGAGAGATGTTCTGAGAATGATTCGGCTTTCTCTTGGTCCGTTTAGAATCTAAAGCACTTAAAATAATGATAACGACGAACGACTCGCGACATTCCCCAATGGCGAAATGACTAATCACTAGATTAGGTATAATATACCTCTATTAATAACTCAATAATAGGTAACCATCATTGGCGAAGTTAAGCATAACATTGTACAGTTGACATGTTTATTAGTCCTTATCAGTGTTTCGAGCGGCAAATTTCAATGTTGACTTTCAAGTGGGTGGCCAGAAAAAGTGAAGTGTTTGAAAAAACGTTAAATACTACTCCTTCCTTGTAAGGTCAAATTTTTCAGTGATGACAAGCGAGTACGCGTGTGGAGAAAACAAGGCGAACGCTTTACAGAACCATGCGTCCATCGTCCATGAAACAGACCGTTTTGGGGGCCCAAGTGTTATGGTATGGGCTTGAATGAGCTAAGTGGGCAAAATAGAGCTGGTAAAACTGGATGAGGACATTTTTCATCAATTGGTTACAGAAAAATGGTGAGATGCAAAATATATTTTAATCCATTATTTTACGTTCATTTCCCTAAAAAGTCTTTTTTGAGTGTTTTTTTTTTCAAAAATAGAATCTTTGTACCTACTACGTTTAAACAGTTTCTAAATATTTTCCTGTCTTACTAAATAAGTACGAGTTTTCCATTTATATTTTTAGATGACAACGAAGAAGCCTATTTTGTTTTGAGTAGTTTATCACGGGTTTACTAGTAAACCCGTAAACACAAACAATATTAACATAATTATGATAAAAAATAAGATATAACTTAGTAATTTTAATTTATGAATTATTTCGTATTTATGTATGTACGCTTCCTGCTTGACAAATAAATAGAAAAAGGAAACATGTAGTTATTAGATAAGAAATGTGTCTAATAAATAAACCTAATAGAGTCGATTAACTAGGTTGGTATTTCCGTATTTTACATCCACTCGATTCAATTTATTTGTTTAGGTAATATTGTTATGGCCGCTTTCTGTTAATTTGATTGTCCTTGTTTTGCTTAACCAAATTATATACATTAAACTATTGCCAAATTAAATTGAATAAAATTCAATAAATTACGTAGGTAAGTATCTGCCAACATAACTTAAAAAAAATTCAATCCATAAATTATGTTTAAGAATAATATAAAAAAAACCTGTGGAGAACTTACCTAACGCAATCAAACCGAACTATTGGAACAACACACGAGTTAATGGCAGCAAATATGAAACAGTAATAAAAACAAACATACGTTTGTTTGAGCTTCGAGCTTAAATACGTTGGCCAGTAAATAATGGCCACGTGTCCGCGTTATACTCGTATCTCAAAACACCACGACACGTCCAAGTACGGGTGAACAAGAATGAACACTTGTGCATACTAACCAATGTTTAATGGTAGCTTTGCTTGCTTCCCATCGGTGCAATTTTCGCGCGATTGCGGTTTTTCCCCGTATTCATTTAGTGGCATTTTTAGTCATTGCATTGCATAGCTGTTTGTAATATGGGGACTTTATTTCAACAGTAACAGGGGAATTACTCTTGTCGTCAAAGAAATGAATATTAAAATGGGTAGCCCGCGAAATTCAATTGTTGGTATTCTTTTTTACGAAAATTTCATAAATTTTTCATTTAACTAGTGGCGGATTTGCTCATTTCCCGAGTGGAAAATAAAATTTGCTATGAAGCGCCATTAAGCCCTGAGGTTTGATTAGGTTTGATCTAGTTTACGTTTTGAACTTACGCAGGAAAATATAATTATAAAGAGAAAGCAGGCAGCTGTTGCTTGAATTTTTTTGCTTTGGATAGGTTCAACTTCTTTTTTACAGATATAACTTATACTTTAGAATAAAGATTGATCCACACATATTAGGGCCGTGTACAGGCTGTGGCATGTAGGTTACAAGTGGTTAACCCAAATATGTGTGGATAACCTTAGAGATTTCAGGTGCCATTGAATAAACAATGGTAAGGACCTCAAATAAAAACGGAGTGGGAAAGTCGTCAAGAAAGATATCTTATAGACTTTACAAATAATTAAATGGAGCCCTTTGCTGCTGGAGCCTACTCAGCCTGCTGGTAAATCTGCAACTTCTGTAGACCAATAATATAATAAAATAAAATTGTAATTATTGATACAATTTTAAAAGTTATTTCACTGATAGGTTTATGACAGTTTGTACCTACAGAGTAATAGTTTTGTCAAATATTCATAAAATACCTTTATTTTCAGTAAAATATTTATTTAATACCAAAGTATATCCTAAAATTTATTGTCAGCTATAGTCTAATAATTGTTAATGTTGAGTTATTTCTTTTATTGATATTATATAAAGATAATTATTTTGTTATTGATTATGGACACACTGTTACAGACACTGTTTAACTTAATGAGTAAATTCCCTGTTAGGGTGCAGCAATGAACTTATGGATAATACATAAGTTGATTGCAACAGCTGCACCCTAACAGGGAATTTACTCATTAAGCAGTGTCTGTAACAGTGTGTCTATTGTATGCAATAAATAAAAAATAAATAGAAGATATGCTGAAAGAGATTTCTATTGTTAGTTGTTGATTAGTTATGTACATAACTTATGTTAATGTAACTTACCTTATGGATCTATGACTTCAGTGACTGACTCGGTTTCAAAATGATTTTTAAACTTTTCAATAGCTTCTTGTAATGACTTAAAATTGACAGGTTCTATGTTGTCATCAACTTCAAGTTTTGTATGCTGCAAATCATGACCTATGAATATGACAAAAAGTATAATTTAGATGTCTGTTTAAAACAAATCAGATACTTGGTTCATTACAAGTCAAAACAAAAGATTAATTTTATTAAGGAAAGATTTTATCTTCCAGTTAATGTGAGTATCTTGTGAAAGAATTGTCTACTCACAAATTATCTGACAAAGTAGGTAGTTTAATAGGATCTTCACCACCTCTGATTTACATTGTATTTGGTAATAAGACCTTAGGTCATTGTGAAACTGGCCCTCTACCATTTGTTATCTTTACCTTCTTTAGGAGTAACATATGCATGTTCCATATTCAATAACTTCTTGGTCTTGCACAAGTACTTTAAATTCTTTTCAGGCAATTTGTCGAATAATGGGTCTTCCGATTTTGGCTCTGGATCTTCTTCAAAAAACATGTATGTTCCGAGGGCATTTTCGAATTTCCCTATTTGATTTCAAACAAATAAAAATAACTGATTAATACGACACAGATTCTGCCGCGAAGTGCTCTGCAGATGTTATGTTTAATTAACTATGTAACATTATGAATTTAGCGAATAAGGTGAAAACGTCATTTAAAAGCAAATTAGTGACTTGTCGAATGGACTGCTCTGTTTAAACAGATGTAAAAATGACTTTGAAGAAAGAAAAAAAAACATATAATATTAGTCATCAATGACTGCGAAACTGTATTGGTGGTAAAAAAAAAACTAGAGTAAGATTCGTATTATATTATAAAATCACAACAACCTGTGAAAAACGTATCATCCATTTGAATAACAGGATTTTTTCCATTAACTCCCAACACGTGAACAGCTCGATACTTTTCAATATTTACAGTGTCTTCAAACTCAGCGTACACCAATAATTCCTCTTCTGAATCTATAATTTCTTCAGTCATTTTTCTATATTTATGCATGTATTACGTGTGTTTTTGTCATGTTTTTGTACAATGTTTTGAAATTTTAGGTTAAGATATGACCATGGACCACAGATTACAACAATTTTCAGCTTCTTGGTTCATACAGATTAAAAAAAACTAACTCGACGCTGGTGTCCACTGTATCGATTTGCAGCTAGCATCCAGGTCGTCGGCATATCTCTAGACTATCTAGTTAAATAAAGTTCTAAAATGTTTGTCTTTAGGAAGATAATACACAATCTACTAATTTTTATGGAACGCTCCTGTGCGCCTAGTTGTGTTGTGACCACAGAGTACATTATTTAAAGGTTGTGACTTTGTGAGTCACGGGCCAAACTCATAACTTCCTTATGGATACGGCAAAAGTAAGAAAACTAGGTAGATACCCAGTGTAAATTCGAGTGGTCTAAACCAGTCGCGCACAGGTCCCATCGCTAAGAAAAGAAAAAAGGTAGGAAGGCGAAATTTTCCGAAAAAAGAAAAATTACTAATGCGTAACTGTTTATCGTCAGGTCACGGTGGAGGGTGGGGTAGGCAGCCCCACTGACCCCAACGTGGGTAAGGCTATTTTGTAAGTACTACGTTTTAAGCACCTTGCCTTTTTGAAGAAAGACACCAATAAGGTCTAAGGACCACTATATATCCTTCTACGGCGTCCCTTCCCAGTGTTTTCAATCACATCTGCCGTATAAACCTGTTGTTAGTCGCCTTTCTCAAAATTAACATCTATCCATGTATTTATAATAATTTTGTCCGTATATATTCGAAATCTTACTAAAGAAAACGAAGTACCTTTCGATCGAAGTCGATTTTAAGCAACAACCATCGATGTCGAATTCGAATACATCCTTATTATTGAATTAGTTACTACCCTAGTAAGTACAGCACGGCACGCACGAAAAGTAAGCAGAAAATTTTTCGTCTACTTCAATTCAGTAATTTTTGGTGTGAAACTATATCAGCTGCGCAAAAATGTCCGACTGGGATACAGTCACGATTCTCCGTAAAAAACCACCTAAAGCATCAGCTCTGAAGACTGAACAAGCAGTAAATGCAGCACGCCGTCAAGGCTTACCAGTTGATACTCAACAAAAATATGGAGCTGGAACCAATAAACAACACGTTACTACTAAAAACACTGCTAAACTCGACAGAGAGACTGAAGAATTGCGTCATGAAAAAGTAACCCTTGACCTGGGAAAGCTTATAATGCAAGGAAGACAGTCTAAAGGCATGAGTCAAAAAGATTTGGCAACTAAAATATGCGAGAAACCTCAAATTGTTAATGATTACGAGGCCGGTCGTGGCATTCCAAATAACATTGTTCTTGGTAAGATAGAAAGGGCAATTGGGTTAAAACTTCGAGGAAAAGAACGTGGCCAGCCACTACAGCCTCCTGGAGGAAAGAAATAACGGATTCCCTGGGAGGCGAAGACATAACTCCGATTTGTTTATTGCATAATTTTAATTCTATCTCATTTTTGCTGTTGAATGTGTTCTTTATTAATGTATACTTACAAAAACTAACAAAGTAAAATGATGTAAGCATATTTTATTTTCCTCTGGAATGTTCCATCTGTCATGTGCAATGTGTTACCACCAAGGAAAAAATGTTCAGTTCACAATGTTCACATTGAATTTGGAGATAGTGGTGGAGTCCATGGAGTGGTGATGTGATATGCAATAAAATAGCTATTTATGATTGTTTTATCTTTCATTTTATTTGTACACAAACATATTTATAAGTTTTAGGTTAGGCACTATTGACATTTATAATAATATAACATGGGTTCTAAAAGAATGCCAGTATTTAGTATGCCAGGTAATGTAGTAAGGTGTTTTTATAATATTTCATAAACTTTCACTTTGACATGTACATTATAAATTCAATCACAAATCGGTCAGAGCTAATATCAAATCACATATTTTCAAATATAATTTTCATGTGTTGTATTTATTATTGTATAAGAAAGTCATAGTTATTGCCATTAATTTCATTAGTTACTATTTTGATAACACAACCATTGAAGCAGCAGGGCTGATAACGGTAACACAAAAACATTTATAATTGAAAACATTTTTATAGGATGCAAATTGAGTTCTTGAAAGAGATTGTTACTATGTGTATATAATTGTTTATATAATCCTCCTGCACTTATTCTAATTAATTTGGGGTTGATGGAGCATGACTTCTTGTTTCCCTTCTTGTCATCATCTCAATTAACCTTTCTTGCCATATCATTCTTCACTTAATCCATTAAATTTAAATTCTCATGGTTGTTTAAAACACATCTCCTCTCCTCTTGGCTCATTTCTACTTTGATGATTTCGAGGCCTAGCTGGATTCACTGGTGAACCAAAACACCTCCAATGTTTATTATAATGATGAGGTAATGCTTCTTGCATAACCTTACACCATATTTTTTCTAATCTATCTTCAGTGCATCCAAAACTTGTCTGTAAGAAATTGCCCCATACGGTATGACCGCTAATTGCACACTTGTAAATATAATGTTCACATAGTGGAAAATCATCAACTCAAACATTGGGCCAAGAATTGTGCCCTGGAGAACTCCGTTTTGTTACTACAGATTTGGGAGATTTTTTCCTTTATATCACTCTGAATTAACCTTTTGCGTGTCTTAAGTTACACAGTTCGACATAAGAAAAAATGCTCCAAATGTCTTAAGTCGGACAGTTACACTTAAGGGCTTGGTCAGGATTGGACGATAAAAATCTGTGGTAGACACGCAAAAGGTTAATAACTGAAGTAAAAAGATCTACAAAGGTGTTCCGGATTTCCTTGGTGTAGCTTCCTCATTAATATTTTATGACAAGGGTGATCAAAGCTTAAAAGGCTTAGGGGACCCCAATCCTAATAGATTCCTACCCAAAGTTTCTCATTATTCTCTAAAATAAATTTTTAGAAAGGTTGATGAATTTACGGTCAACCGCAAGTGGGTCACACCTCCAGCTGGCCGGTGTGACTGACACTGGCTTGGCCACTATCAGAGATTTTAATCTTGATAAATAATAACACAACAATTGTCGAAATTCGTCGCCAAATAGGTATCAGAATTTGTACCAAATTAGCGATTAAATTTGGAACAAAACAGATCTTCGCTAGGTGCCCTAGGCTCTAGGTTCGCTAGGTTTTGAGATATAAATGTGGCCAAGCTGAGGAGACTCTCCAGATCGGCCACATATAAACCCTTATATCTTTTGAACTTGTGGCCGACAGATTCTGATATTTGGCGACTGATTCCGACTAATTGTCTGAGACGACAAGTTGACCTGTGAGAGGTCACTTATTAAAAAAAAACCGGCCAAGTTGGACTCGCTCACGAAGGGTTCCGTCCTATCGCCATAATTATAATCTACTATTATGCCGTTAAAATCGAGCAAAAAACTTTTCTTGTATGATCCCCGTAAAAGAAAAAAATTTGTTGCCCATTATTATATAGGGTAGAATAGAAAAGTGGTGATTTTGGTATTATGCCATTAATCCTTATCCATTTAAATGGTTTGATAATTAAGTTGATTGTGTAGGGTACCTACATGTAAATTACACTAAGTATAAATTATTCAAATTGAACCTTTTCTTTAAAAGTTACATATTATATAAGAGCAAAAGGTAATGATTGATTTTATTGACGAAACTGATTTTATTCACGAAATCTCAACAACTACTGGATCTATGATGATGAGATTTGGCACGAAGTTAGATTATGAATAGGAGACGGAAAGGATTTTAGGAAACTGTTCCCGTAAGAAGGTGAAATAGGGGATGAAAGTTTGTATGAAAAAAAATAGTCCTTGGGCGAATATATAGCCATATTTTGGTATCGGTTATCCAAATTATATCGGTATTCACTCCCTGGTTGCCAGTATTATTTTTTCAGAATTACACGCTTATAATAACACGATTTAGGGGGTCAATTCAAGGAAGAATCTATTTTTTTTAGGTTTATAAACTTGAAACTGGGTACAAATACTGAGCTAAATAAATAAAACTAATAACATAATTTCGTTTTTCAAAACTACCCCTCAGTGGAGGTTTAGATGGTGTTTAAGTTTGTATGGAAGGATCGTAATGCTTGGTCCGATGAAGTTGAAACACGGCGGATTTTAATGATTTTGATGAAATGTAAGAATATTTGGATTTTTCGAAAATAAACTCCTAAAGGAGCGAATTTTTTTTTTTTACGGGATAACATTATTGCTTGCTTCAATTTACTTGAAAATTGGTTTGAACAATCTAAAATGGTATTATTGAAGCGGATCTAATGATTTTTTCATAATAATCCTGAGACCACAGGATCAGCAACAAAAATGACTGACTAATTAATTATTATAAATTGTTGCGATTAATCTACCTATCCCTTAACGGGGCGTTGAAGTTTCTGGAGTACCTACCTACTAAATCTGCTCGGACGAAGTCACGGGCGAAGTGCTAGTTCGTTTATAAAATAGCTCCCAAAATATGGACCAAGGTTCATGTTGACGAATCCAGTTTTATTTTAAATAAAACTGGATATCATATAATATCATACCTACCTAAGTCGTAAACTCTGGCTCGAACGACTACAGTTTCACTATACCCGATAACTATAGACGCTCGCAATTTTGTAATGAACTGTGACATTAAAGACGGATTTTGTCATTAAAATGGGAAGATTTCTGGTAGAAACTTCCCAATCCCTTATTTTTTGGATAAAACTGCGTTTTGTTCATTCATTGTGAGGTGTTCATTCATTGGAGCCATTACTTTACAAGGTCTGGCTGATTTGCAAACTAAGAAATGTCGTCCTATTTTCCGCTACTCCATTGCTATTTATCAGAAAGATTGTTTCAGGTGGAGCTACAATTGCGGCGGTAAGGCCTCTCTTTGGGGAGTGGCTGGAGAGGCGCCACGGCGTCCTCACCTTCTGCCTGACGCAGGTACTTACCAGACTAGTTCGATCCAGCCCGTCCGTAGCTGTTCTTCCCCCAGCGACGCCCTAAGCCGAGGCCCGTACCCCACAGGGGGTGCCCATAGCGTGTAGTCGCTTAGTTTGTAAGTTTTTATAAGCCCTGGCTCGAGGCTTTAATATTACATTAATTAATTCGTTCTGCGGTTTTCCAGGCTTAGAAATCATTACGATTTTGTGTATCTTCCATTGGTTGGGAAAGCAGTGGGTCCGCAAAACACCATTAAATGTCAGAAAAAGTACAGCTTTCTTTGGTACCTCTATCAGGATTTCCTTGGTTAGAAGGTCTTAGGGTCTTTTTGTCTTTTTTTGGAATTTTTAATAGTCTGGTACATATGTTGGTAATCAGGCCTTTTGCTTCAGCTGAATCTTTGAGCCGCTTGTAAATAGGCCTCTACATTTTAAACAAAGTAAAAGTCAGCTTGGGTCACAAATTGAATTCATCAAAACATAATTATGTAATGTGTTAAAAGGGCCTTAGTTGCTTGAAATACAGGATAAATAAATTAATAAAACGAATTGAGGAAACGAAACGTTGCAATAATGTCAAATCGTCAATTTGTCAACTTCAATCAATGTCAAAATTGTCAAATTCAAATTGGTGAATGTTTACCTGTAGAACAGTGCAAAAATAACCTCACATTTATCAACTTTTATTGTTTACATATTTATTTCCAGGTTTAGTGTATTCATAAACAAAGTATAAAAAAATATAACAAGCTCTGCGTAATGCATTAAGTTCCTTCAGCCATTTTTAGTACAGAAAATTTCAAATAACAGAATGGCTTTCTCATTTGGTACTCCTAGTACTCAAAGCTCAACCTTCGGTGCTGCAGCGAAACGTAAGTTCATTGTCTTATTTTAATTGACTACTTCTAGTTAAAGAAAATCCCGTTCTATGCGCAGAATGAACTTTTAACCTTTTGCGTGTCTTAAGTTACACAGTTCGACATAAGAAAAAATGCTCCAAATGTCTTAAGTCGGACAGTTACACTTAAGGGCTTGGTCAGGATTGGACGATAAAAATCTGTGGTAGACACGCAAAAGGTTAAAAATCATTTCGCCAAGTTGTGCATAAATATTTTGCCACACTAAATAATTTTGAACCTCACTCTGCCTTTTGAGTAGTCTACCTATATATTTATTCCTGAAATGGTGGTCTATATAATTTGTTAATTAATGTATATTTCAGCTACCTTTTCCTTTGGGGGTGGAGCTACAACTACTACTACGTCTGGGTTTGGTGGTTTTGGAGCACCAGCCACATCTACAGGTTTTGGCTCATTTGGTGCACCAGCCGCAAGTACAGGTACAATAATTCCTAATGTACCAACCAAGTAGCCATGCACCAACCACCAACCTGTTGCACCAATCAATACAATAGCTGTTTTTTAATCACTACTGCATATGTATTTATTGCTACATTACAATAGCTAAGTTGGTTCTGCAAATGAATAATAACACACTTTCAAAGAAAAATCTTTCTTACCATGTTCTTTTATTTCACAGCTGCACCATTTGGGGCCCTAGGAACTGCCCCTGCTTCAACAGCACCCTCTTTATTTGGTGGAACTGGGTTTGGTGCCACTCCAGCTAAACCTACAACAGGTACTGTATACACAATGTCCACTTGTAAGATTTATGGTGCAAGTCCAATTTTAAACTTATTGTTATATTTTATCTTCAGGTTTTGGAAATACCTCATTTGGCACCAACACATTTGGTACTACACCAGCATTTGGTGCACCAACATTTGGCAGCACTGCTCCAACATTTGGAAGCACTGCGCCAACATTTGGTACTGGCAGCACTCTTGGTGGAGCCAATACTTTTGGGACCCCATTTGGTGGTGGAAATTTTGGCCAACCGTTTGGAACTAAACCAAACACTGGATTCACTGGTTTTGGCAATGTTCTTGGTTCAGCACCACAGTTTGGGCAGGTATTCATTTTATATTAATTTAGTCCATTTACCTTAACTAAAATGTGTATGCTGTATCCCTGGGCATAATCTCTTGCTTAATGTCTGAAACCTGTTCTGTTGACAGCAGCAGCAACAACAACAGCAACAACAGCCGCAAGGGCCCTCATCTGCTCATGAAGCACTGGTGGCTGCAGTATTCAACTGCTGTGTGTTCGGAGATGAAAGAGACCAAGTGCTTGCCAAGTGGAACCTTATCCAAGCACAGTGGGGCACGGGTAAGTCTAGTTGCAATAAGAGGATAGTAATATGGCTTTGTAGAGCAACCTTTGTCTCTCATACCTGTATGCTGGAATGTGTTCCAAGCCTTTTCACACTGTTGCGGTATTTTTTCAAAAAAGTTACCATGGCTCTGGAAAGCAAAGGGCATTTGGAGGACAAGAGTGGTTTGGGTCGAGATATTTGAAGGTAAGGTACAATAATACAAAAATGCTCAAACCCCTTCCATTGTAATGTGTATTTCAGAAAACTGTCACTTAACCAACTGAGCAGTTTTAATCTATTTTCAATCACTTTTTCAGGGCAAGCCTACTACAGTCGTAACGCGCCTCCTTTAGAGCTGAACGAACAGAACCCGCTTTGCAGGTTCAAAGCAGTGGGCTACTCTCGGCTCGGCGGGCGTGAGGACAAAGACGGACATGTCGCCATGTTGTTCAACAAGGCTGAACAGGATATCAAGTAAGTGTTTAAACATAGTTTTGCTTACATTGAACAATCTATACTATAATATTATTAAAGTTAGGTAGGTATGGTGCATGCATGAAGTAGGTAAATATTTATTTATTTATTAACACTACGCACACAAATGTACAGAGGCGGACTTAATGCCATAGACATTCTCTACCACTCAACCTTTGGGTGATGCAAAGAATGGTGGGCGTAGATAGTGAAACTAGTAAAATTAGTAAATGCCAGTTTCCAAGTAATAGTATTTTTTTTGGAATTTTTTTCAGTATTGTCAGCCTCTTTATTTCTACTTAATCATATTGCACTCAATAGTCTGCCTACGTCTACCTTTATCCTCCTAACATTTTCTAAGTCTTTGTCTGTACACTGAGTCAATTTAACTGATCTGAAATATTAGGGTTCCGAACCTCTACAGGGAAAACGGAACAGTTACAGAATCACTTGTTTGGCTGACTGTCACAGCCGATTTTCTCCGGAACTACTGAACGATACTACGATTCAGTTGAAATTTGGTACACATATGATCTGTGTATTAAATTTTTTTGAAAATTTTAAAATAACCATTTATCATGTTATTCAAGACATTAAAGGGAAAATTACCATTTTACAATTTTGAAAAAATTACAGATAAAAGTTCTGCAGCCTACAAAAAGAAACCTACCAAACCTAAACCTATAAAAAGTCTATGGTTTGAAAGTTACATGTTACAAAAATGAGATTCGTTCGGAACCCTCAGCACGCGACTCCGACTCGCACTTGGCCAGTTTTTTTTTTAATAATGTTCGGCAAATTTATTTGTGTCTTACACTGAACTTGTTTCGACCCTTGGTATAAGTAACAGTTTTCATATACAAACTTAAAATATAGGGACGCATTTTAAAACCCTCACAAATTGTTATTTATCTTCTAGAACCAACCAGCAAGTTTTGACTACGTCCCTGCATAGTTTGTTGGGAAACAAACCAAACTTAGCCGTCAATATAGAATGTGTTAAAGCTGTTTCCGACAACAAGACTCAGGTACGTATTTGTTTCGTAATAATTTGATTTTTATTTCTTATGCTTTATCTGTCTTTAGTTTTCTACTGCTTGAGGGCCTAGGTTTTATTCGCTAGGTCGAGCAAAGTGTTATTGTGAATCAAGATTTGTGCCTAGTTAATGGATTGTAAAATGTGGGTAGAGGCAATGTGCATAGCGCATACGGTAGCATTCAGTGGTGCTAATTCGAAACTTTTTCACTCTAAATACTTGACATGGACTGTTCATGCACGCTATCTATATTATGCATTATGTAGTGGTAGGAGGTACCGCGGCCCTGGAAGCAAAGGGCATTTGGAGGAACACGGGTGGGTCAGTAAGAATCTGACACTCCCTTCCGCTCCGCCCAGAGCGGGAGGACTCATTTGATGATTTTAAATTACAGGCACGATGTTTACGAATGTGCTTATCCTAGGTGGTGATATATGTGGTGGACAAAGGCGCGGGCGGCACGCACATCTCGGCGTCGGAACTGGGCGCGTTCCTGAATGCCGGCAACGCTCGCAACGCACTGCAAGGCGCCGGCTGCGCCTCTGTGTCCGCCGTCACCGCGCCTTCACCGCAGATGCTGGCGCAGTATCTGCAAACCGCTCCGCCTGGTATGTCAAAAGTAACTTAATGGAATACACATAAAGTTCAGTTTCGAAAACAACGATGTGCGCCTCCGTGTCCGCCGTCACTGCGCCCTCGCCGCAGATGTTGGCGCAGTAACTGCAGCGCACGCTGCCTGGTATGTGAAAATAAACTTTAATGACTACGCATCAAGTTCAGTTTCGCATAAAAGAGCGTGTATGGTCTGGTCTGCGCCGCCGTTTCCGCCGTCACCGCGCCCTCGCCATAGTTGCTGCGCAATACCTGTAGACCGCCCCGCCTGGTAGGTATGTGAAAATTAACTTTTAGGAATACACATAGGGTTCCGTCTAAACTATAAAATCATCAATATATATATAATTCTTCCGTTACTCACTGACTGAGTGATTGACAGAGAACGCACAGCCGAAACTGCTGGTCGTAGAAAGCTAAAATTTGGTATGTAAGTTCCTTGGGGACTAAGAGAGGATTTCTCAAAATTCCTACAGGAACGGAAAAAAATGGGGTATGCGCGTACGAATAGCTAGCAATGATATTAAAAAGAGGAAAGATTGATTTGTTTGTTTTCTAAGATTGGCTCAAAAACTATTCTACTGATTTAAAAATTCTTTCGCCATTAGAAAGCTACATTATTAGCTTAAAACATAGGCAATATTTGTATTTTCAAAAAAAGAGATATCCCTACGAAAATTGCAATAATGTAACCCAAAGTAGTTCTGTTCTGTATGGTGTCGGACGGAAAATAATAGCACCATCCCATCACTTCCCGTGAGTGCCGTAAGAGGCGACTAAGGGACTCACCAGAGAATGGGCAGCAGCATTCTCTGTGCATTGCTACAGCAACACTGCGATTGCCAACCCGTCTGTCAAGCTTGGAGATTATGGAAAACCCTCCCCCTTTGGGGCAGCCCTATGTCCAGCAGCGGACGTCATTCGGCTGATGATGAACCCAAAGTAGCAAAATTTTGCCTAATAAATTCATTATTTGAAGTACGCTGAGAAAACTATTGATGATACATAAAATTTACTACACGATTAAAGTACCTATAAAAAGTCCGCAAAGGTATATGTCTAACTATTATGGTTAAGTCACAGTGACCGCTTTTTGTTCAAATTATTTAATCAAAACCCGGATGGAATAGAATAGTGGTGATTTTGGTATCATGTAAATTATTCAAATGGACCGTTCGTTTCAAAGTTACGACGGGTATAAAATGCTCTAAGTAAGAAAAATTTTGCTGTTTGAGCGAACTGCTGATAAACTTGTACACGGCATTAATGATTTCGATAAAAAAAAGAATAAACGTTTAGTTTTTTCGAAAATAAACCCCTAAAGGGGCGAAAACAGGTGATGAAGTTTATAGGGGACATATTATTGCTTGCTTCAATTTACATGAAAATTGGTGTGAACAAACTGAAAGTGGGGTGATTGAAACAGATCTATAAATTTTTACATAATCAACCCCTGACGGGATGAACGGGGTGAATAGTTGCGCTGATCCTCAGACCACAGGATCAGCAGCAGAAATGACTGACTAATTAATTATTAAAAAAAAATCGATTAGTTTTCAAAAACTATCTGTTGAAATGTAATGGGACGTTGAAGTTTCTAGAGTACTTGCTGCATCCGCGCGGACGTAGTCGCGGGCGAAGTTCTAGTAATTAATATATACATAAAGTTCAGTTTTTAATAAAACAATGCGCGCCCGCCTGCGCCTCTGTGTCCCCGTCACAGCGTCCCGCCGTAGACACTGCGTCATGTTGGCGCAGTATGCAGAATGTGCCTCCTGGTCAGTGAAAATGAACTTTAATGCCTTACATCAGGTGAAGTTTTCGGTAAAGCTGCAATATTATATGCTCGTTTTTAAAGCTGATATTTACTTAACTGAACTAAAGACAAGAAATTATTACAGTGATGCTTTTGCCAAAGCGTCACTGTAATAATGTCTTGTCAAGAACGGTTTATAGAGGTATGCGGAACAGGGTTGAAAGTCCCGCATGCCACCGTTGAAAAGGAAAGACCCTCAGAGCAGATGGTTGTTGTCGGACGTCAGGTCTTTTTGTAGTTCGTATGTGGGCCGATATACGACGCTACAGCTTGATTTCGAAGAATCTGTTGCGATATTAATTTAGTGTGAATTTACAGTAATATTTCAATTTCAGGTATGGACATGCGACTATGGAAGCAAGCGCAAGCTGATAACCCCGATTCTGAAAACTACATACCCGTGCCAATTATTGGTTTTTCCGAGGTAAATATAATTCCTTTTTAAGCAGAGCTAAACTTGTATTACGTATAGCATCATGAGGTGGGGATTATTTCAGTAAATAATTATTTTCTTGGCACAAATGAAGAATGGATCGATTAGTCCTTTTTTCTGTTTCAAGTATTCCTAGACATCCTACCTACATAAGAATGGACATTTAAAATTACAACTATGTTACAGTTTAGGTTAAAAACGACTACCCACTGGTAATATGAAGGTGTGTTCCCGCAGATAAAGTTCCGCAGCCGATGCCAATCAGAGCAGGCGAAGCTGCAGGCGCAGTGGCTGCAACGCGCCGCGGCCGAGCTGGCCGAGCTGCGCACGCGCCGCGCCGCCGCCAGCGCGCGACTCGCGCACCTGGCGGCTCGTTTGCACGCACGCCGACACACTCTGCTGCAGGTATGTTTACGAAACTTCCCGGTCCACTAATATTCGACCTTATTGCTAAGAGTATAAGTGGCATATTTTAACCCCTAACGCAACATTTGTATCGCAGGTGGTAGCCCGACGAGAGGTGGTGGGTCGCGTGGGAGCCGCGCTAAGCCCCGAAGAGGAAGCGGCGCGAGCGCGTCTGCACGAGCTGACGTCACAGCTCGCCGCGCCGCCGCTTTATAATGTAAGTACAAAGTACCACATGAACATGATAGTTTCACTTCATTGTTTCGCACTTTCAAAGTCCGAACTTTGCCACGTTAAACTAGCTACTTGTACTTTGTTATAGCAAGACGTTGACGCGATATTTTTCACGTGACTATTTTCACCTTTTCAAGAAAAGGTTCTGGCTTTTAGATATTATATAAACGGTACTTTTTTAATTTGATGAAGCTGCAAATACAGTTGAAATCTAAAACAAATGAAAATATTTCGATTCGTACTTGTAATTCTTCCACGCGAAGAATTATTTACTTTAGAACTGTTTAACACTCAACAATCCTACGCGATTGTAGATTTACTTTGAGTAACCTCGTAAGCAAAATATTTTCAGTCCAATATACAGAATTAAAACAGTTCAATCTACTGATCCAAAAACCGTTTCACCTCATCAGCCCAAAACTGGTTCGTCTGTTTAGTTCCCTTTCCTCTTCAACAATCAATATAAAATTCTTCCGTTTCTGATTGACTGACTGAGCGAATGACAGACAACGCACAACCGAAACTACTGGTCGAAGTAAGCTGAAAGTTCCTTGGAGAGTGTAGGGGAGCACTAAAAGAGGCTTTCCCGAAATTCCTACGGGAACGGGAAAAAACGGAATATGCGCGTACGAAGTCGCGGGCAAAAGCTCTTCATATAAGGATGGCTTCCGTGGGAGTAACACAGTCGTTATTTGTTCAGATGAGGTCGCAACTCGATGTACCTCGTAGTTAATTTAAGAATGATGAATAAATCTAAGATCTTTCCAAATTTAATGTTTATTTCACGACGGTGTTTCACATTAGTCGCGACATAATGCCTTATAGCGCTTATTTAGAGAGCCTAAACGTAAACGTCTTGACCTCACATATTTTATGTCTAAGTATGAGGTTTTATTATATTTTCTTGATTTTTATCTCGTCATCAGTCTATTTTTCTTGATATATTCAACCTGATTGATAGTAAATGTTTGTTATTATTATAAGTTGCATGTGGCATACAAAGAACAAAAGCGCCGAAAGCCTGATGGACACCACACCACATAAGTAATATCGTTTTTCCATGTGATTATCTACATATCTGTTTCCCATCTACACGTATGTTACTTAGCTAGCAAATGTTAGTTATCAACGGGACCAGACTCTATTCTGATAAGCCAGCAGTGCATAGTTAATTTTAGTATAGAACGACCTTGTCTGCCCAAATGTTTGGATCACTCGCCCTACGCGTGCTCGCTTATCAGTGACTATCGCCGTATCTCCAGACACCAGACAGTATTATAACACAAGTAGATATATCGGTGTTACGCCGTTGTTGATAAACTAATAATTAACACCAGCAAAGAACAACAATGAGGTTGCTGTATGACGTACTTATGTATTTTGTTACCTAATATGCTTTTTTGCCATTACGTATTTTTTGGTTTCAAAAAGAGTATTTCAATAAAGCAAAGACTTCATAGTAATGTAAATAGCTCTCTGCTTTTATGTGCTATGAAATGATAATTTTTTCTCCTATCTTTGAGTCACTTAATAGTATCTATAAAAGTCTTATAAAATGCCTGAAGTACCAGATATTACTGGTTTAGAATGTAACTTTGGATCAAAAGTAAATGGTTTGATTATCATGCAGGAAACGAGTGTAACCAAGATATGGGTACTATCTTACGGTATCAGTCATGTCAAATCTACTTTTATTTTTAGATTAGACTGGTAAAATGGATTCTGTTTTTGCTTGGTCATTAACAACGCATTTTGTATCGCGATTGGGGGTTTAGAAATATCTAAATTAAATAATAATTGTGATTAGTATCAGTACAATAAGATAATGCCGTTTATATTTTTCATCATATAATATAAATGAGTAATAAAGACCAAACTTCACTGAAATTGGTCCTAAACACTATTTCCATATACCATATGCCAACTTTTTAACCGACTTCCAAAAAGGAGGAGGTTATTTATACAAAAAAAAAAACATGCAGTCGAATTGAGGACTGTATGTTTTTTTTTGTATGTTTGTTATGTGATCATTCCATGAATTATAAATTATTTTTTTTTCATTCGAAAGCCTATACTCCTGTGGTGGTCCCATTGGCACCAAGTCAGAATCTGATAATGGGATCTTAGGGAAATCGAGGGCAACCCTCAAATTTTAAAGGCACATATTATAATGTTTATCATCAACTTTCTAACGCAATTCAGATAATTGTGCCTGGTAATCAACATCTCATCTTGCTGAGCTGATGATGGAAGGTATAAGTCGGGATCTGATGCTTGGATCCCAAGAAAAATGTTTGTTCAGCGATATTTTCGCCAATTGTCAACCGGTTTGGATGATTCTTTTTTTGTTTGGAAGAGTATTTTTCCAAACTAAGTCACCCATTTCAATTTGGTGAAGATCTGATGAAGGATTTCGGAGTAAGGCAACGGAACTCTTCAATAAATGATAGCAAATCTCCCGGGATTGCTGAAAAGGTCTGTTTATTGATTACACCAGTTCATAACATAACATCACGCCGGTACGCTGTCTGCGTAAAGGGTACGCATCTGCGTACGTAGATTTATATGGGGTTATCTATTCGGGCATAACTTTATTGTTTATTTATCGATCTTGATTATTCTTTTTGCATTGGGTTTAGTTATAGCTATATTGTATTTGCACTATACGGTGAACTTCAAAGATAAACCAGTGACCTCCTCAACTTAAAATCAATAAATCTAGTAAAGTGACATATTGTTAGGTTTATGTCAATCCCAAAGAAAAGTAGATATTTAACTATGACCTGGTCTGGACTGAACGACGAAGGCACACAAAGTAACTCCTTAATGGCAAATAGCACAACCACTCATTATGGGAAAAATGTCAGTTTAGTTGTGGAATATCACCACTAAAAAGTAGAAAATAAAAAACTGGATGTTTTTGGTTGTTTTTTCGTTTTTGACACCGACTGCCGAAATTAAAGTTATTTAAACTTTGTAGTGTTTATTGCTTGGAAGTTGGTTGTATTTTTTTGTAAAAAGTTTTTGTGTGAACATGTTTTATGGTTAAATTGTTTAGAATGTTGCTAGTTGCATTTTTTCCCAAAATTCAAAACATGGTGCTGAAACAATGCTGTGCACACTGTGTTTCCCATGAATGTGTGCTTTCGATAAAGCCTAATACATATCTCGAGAAGAGCCTATTGTGGCGGCTATTAAGGATTTTTTAGAAGCAAACTATTAATCTATTTTTTCATCAGTTACCTACTTAATAGAGTACTCAAAAATACAGCATACAGTTGAACTTACAGTACCTAATTTTGTGTATAGTTGGAATATAAGGTCTTTATAATAATAATAATATCTTGGGACAACTCACACACGGTCATCCGATCCCAAACTAGGCAGAGCCTGTGCTATGGCAACCAGACAACTGATAAACATACTTATATATTTCTAAATACATGCATAATATATATAAATTACACCCAGACACTGAACAAATGATCATGCTCATCACACAAAGATTTGTTCTGGGTGGGAATCGAACCCACGACCTCCGGTTTGGCAGTCAGGGTCACTAACCACTCGACCAAAAAATAATTTAAAGAAAGTATCGAGCTTCAATCAATTTTTCAATTTTGGTCCCTAAGTCGACCATTGATAAATCCAACTACGCGATTTCATTCAAGTATTGAGTAATATATCCTTGTTACAAGTTAAACAAAATAGGTGCATATAATTTGCATGCCGCTGTCCTCGATGAATCTCTGAAATATAATTTACAAATCATTGTTCTTTTGTTAAATGACTTTACATGGTTATGCTAAGAAACTGATTAGAATCTATGCATGTTTGACAAATGGCGCTGACGAAACAATAAATTTTCATTTATCATTTTGTACATTTGCAATGATTAAGGAAACAATGTTTGCACGCTCCTAAAGAGTGACTTTGCCGGATAGGTGATGATCAACAATATTTGCGTTACATAATTTATTTACTGCACGGAAAAGGTTTTTGTCCTGAAGTGGAAAAATAACTGGCTTTTAATCTTCTCGTGTTGGCATACTGGCAAACTATTTGAAGACAAATCTTACCTTGTTCAAAATATTGGCCACTCAACAAAGCCGGAAGCTGGGCTGACTACTGAAGTATTGTACTCGTGGATGACCTTTAAATAATATTTACTTCAAGTACTGACCTGGCGACAGGCTTATACCATATACATAATAACTACTGATATCCCATGGAAAGTATGAAAATTACCGCAGCGCATACCTTTTTTGGTTTAATAAACTAAAAGTCAATACCTTTCCGTATCTTACTCTTATATGTGGTGATGAGACTATATCTATGATGACAGATGACTGTCTGTCTGTTGCGACTCGTGATTGTGATAAATAATCATCTCTTCATCAGGCAACCCCGTACAGTTACATGTCTGAAGTGTGATTTCCACATGATAGGAGACAAGTTAAGAGTCTGACGTTATCTGATGATGATGTTTCAAAATATCTCTAAAATTATGTTTGGGTATAATTTAGAGATATTTTTCTTCGCATGGACATGTTAAACTTTATCAATACTCCATGTCCAATAGTCGATGGTAATAAATTATTATAACCTTTTGCCAGACTACACAACCAGCTATCTAAAAACTGTCTAATCGATAAATCTGGTTGTAACTAGTTATTTTGTTTCATTGCGAACGTGCGGGACAAACCGCAATACCGCATGATTAATTTATCACTAAATAATCGGTACTTAGTTATGCTCGGATTGAGGTAGACAAGCAGGTATCGAGGTATCACGATTCTACCACATCTCTATCACGCACTGCTAAACTTGTATCTAACCAAATCATGTGGTCTACTGTGGTACTGATGTCTCGTCCACATGATATAGACAGAAAGTGACACTAACGATACATCAGCCACTTTGGCGCTTAGAACTTAGACGCGATAGAGCTGTTCAAGATAAAGACTATGACATAAACTGTCTTTTGATATAAATTAGCGGATCACGCGTGACTAGTTGTCAAGTAAAATTTTCCTTTGTCTTCCTTCGTTGTGGCTATTATTAGGTTATTTTTGTTAATGATGATAGCACATAATTTTAGGAGTAGGTTTTAAACAATAATAAGAAATTGCCCAAATCAAGCTAATATCGGCAACAGCACTTTAATCGCGACTCATGGTGTCTATGTTAAATAAGCTCTTCCTTGATTTCCTATTTTACAAGTTATGAGCATGATGGAATTACCAATCAACCTAATTAACGAGTTCCCATACAAACTTTCATCTCTTATCCACTTTCCTCCGGCGACCATCTATCTTGCATGCAAATTGAATTGCATTGCGGGGAACAGAGTTATAATCGGAGCGAGGAGGCATGGGAAGCGGACCGAGGAGGCATGGGAAGCAGTCACTTCCGACTTCAGAAAAGGGAGGCGGGCCGCGTGAGGGAGAGGCAAACCTGCCCCAGACGCCGCAACATAAGAAGACGCCCCGGGCGTCGGGAGTCGCAGGGCGATTCCCGGCCACCGTAGGCGCGGGCCTGCGGACGGTGAGCGCTGGATGTCTCGCCGTCCAATCAGAACCAGGTCCGGGTCGAGAGCGCGTTGTGTTCCACGCGTGCCTCAAAGAGATGCCAGCATAGTAGACGGGGCCCGCTAGGGCCAGAGCCTGTCAGGATTGCGGCATTTGTTCGTAAGAGTCACCGCGACACTGGAACGCAAAGGGCATAAGAAGTAACACGGATGGGTTTTAGTCAGTAAGAGTCTGTCACTCCCTTCCGCTCCGCCCGGAGCGCCCGAGCGAAGAAGTCATTTGTAGATTTAGCATCCTTAAAAAAAACAGTGTTTTAATGTGATCGAACGCGTGTCGTGTCCCGCAGTGTAATTGAACTTGCATTCAAGTTGCTTGCAGGTGGAAAAGCGTCGACTAATTTTAAAATCTCTGCTTTTTGAGAGTTTCACTCTTTCGGCAACAAAAAAAGCAAGTCAAATACCTTACCACTTTATTATTTACTTGCGGAAAGTTTATGCTTCTAGACGCAATAGTTAAAACCGTTTCTTGTCTGTCAGTGAATACATTTTAAGATTTTTATTTAATAGGGTTGATTTAAGCCTATGCCATATTTAACCTTATAAATTAAAACAAATTTTTCATTGGTCCAGACTTGCCCAAAGCCGGGAGGAATGGAAGGAAGAAAGGGAGGCCTTTGCCCTGCAGTGGGACACAATTGGCTAAAAATAAATAAATAACCATATCCTTAGTTTAAGTATTGCTTAGCAACTCTTAAATTCAAATACCTAAAAAAAAATAACTAAGAACCCATAAGTTGAATGGAAGAGAATGCCCATGCTCCTAAGCAATCTCTGCTAATCAACGCTTGTTTTTCGGCTACTCAAATGAATTTGAGTAGCCGTAACTTAAGAATCGGAGAAACTAAGCATGTGGTTATAAAGTTTTTTTTTATGAATGAAGCTGCATCATGATTGTTCAACTATTGTGGCTGCTTCCCGCACAAGGAAACTGTTCGGCTACACAAATATATGCTTTATCAATAAATAATTTAGCAACCATCGTCATTGTTTAGGGTCGTCTGAACGAGCTGTTATGTGCGGTGCGTCTGCAACGCAGCGCAAGCGCAGGAGCGTCGCATGAACGTTATCACCTTGATCCTGGTAAGATGGCTGATCTAGTATTTATATTTACTTTTATTTTACTTAAAATCCTTTGTACTTCTGAGATAAAAAGGGTCGATAGTAGTTCTGTTATTAACGGTGTTGAGTTTCCCGCTTCCTTCTATTTTACTCAATATAATACTGAAAATACTAATTAGTCCGTCAGATTTTCAAAAAATATTGGACACCATTTTTTCATTAATCAAAAAATGAAGACGATACACTGCGTTGGAAACACGCGTGTCGTCACTTCTAAAATACTCTATTACTATAAAACAAGAAATAGGAATTGAATTGGTTAGTCGAGACGCCTGAACCGACCATCAACGGTAAAGAGACAAAATGTCTGGTTTCGCATAGAGCGTCTTGATGGCTAGATATGATTAGATATATAATCCTCATGGGGAATGTGCTGTCACGCCGTGTTTTCCCGTATATGTAACCATCGTACCGTCTGTAAAGATAAGATATTTTATATATTTTTGCTATTCTTTCTTTCTACACTAACTCGATAAGAAATTAAGGCCATATTTCAGGGAAGTACTTCCGTCGTGCCTATTACGGCTGTCTAGAAGCGTTGCACTATCTCAGTTTGAAGGGAAATTACAAAACAATAAAATATCACCGTGAATATCCCATCACGAATATTTTAGGGCAATAGATTCGCTGAATACTTTTAACATGGTCCTAAAATAAAGTTGAAATTTTAAAATCACTGTTATCCGGTAGCTTTTATTATTTATTAATATTAACTTCGCGTGTTTAAACATTCAAAGGAATTATGTGGGTGGGATACTGTGAATACTGTGAGGATAGGCAAATATGTAGATTGTATTTTTATACTATACCGGATTTTTGTTTTTTTGACACTTAAACCCTTTAAGACTTCAGTTGAACCTACTCCTTCGAAGAAAACGGCCATGATACTGTTACCTATATCAAGTTGCTTTTATTTGTGTGTAGGTGCACAAGAAGACGTGAAGCAGTTCCTGTCTATGCAGCAGAAAGGCATGGCTCACTTGTTGGACACGGCGCGTAAGGATCTCGCTGCTCTCGGGACCATCGCCGAAGGCATGTCGCGTCTCGTCAGGGCTTAAGTATACTGTGACATTTTTACTACCTAATCAATATTCCTTTTTCAGTTTGTATTACTATAAACTCATTTCGACATAGGATGGATTTTTTTATAATAATTAAATAAGTACTTGTATCGCAAACATATTCCAAATTTTGACTTCTCAGTAATAAAATGTATTTTTCTAAAATAGTTTTTTTTTCATATTTTCTATCGAATTAATGAGGTTACTTTGCATCAATTTTAAGTATATGCATATAAGTCAAATAAAGTTGATTGAAAGTTATTTTGGTTTATAAATAGTGTCACCTAAATGAGACTTATCTTCCAATACAAAATTACAAAGTCACGAGATTTTTCCGATTGACAAAAATATTCTACACTTGATCGTCTTATTGTACTGATATAAATCTATACGTTTTATGTATCCTATTGTATTTTGAACGCATAAGTTTTATTTTGTCATCAGATAAGGAAATAATCCGTGTGAATGTCTCGTCACGTAGGTACAATGTTTGCACTTTGATAAAGATGTGCTGAATATGATGAACAATACCAAACAGATGCTAATATTTATCATAGACTTCGTACCTTGACACAAAAGCAAATTATCTATGGTAATTAATGAAAATCAAAAAGTTGTTATTAATAAGTTTATTAAAAATAAATATTAACTCTTAGTACTTAAATCTAAAGGTAAGTCTGTGCGTCTGACTAGTTCTTCAATAGAAGTGTATTCACGTCTTTTTGAGCAAATAAGGTTCAAAGGCATCTCTTCGTCCATTGACCTGTAGATCTGTGGGCTCTCCTCCACTCTTTTGAGTGACACCTCTTCCAATCGAGGTTGGTCTTCATACGTGAACACTTTGTCACTAATACTTGATCCCAATGTCGGGTAGCTGAGGGTACTGGAGTAATAGTTCCTGTACGCATGCTCATACATCTGGGTGTACTCCATGTAAGACATTTCACTTGTTGGAATTCTTACTGGGTACATAGGTTCAAGAGGCCTGATGTAGGTGACTTGATCCACGGGGGCGTAAGACATTGTTGTGGGGACGGAGTCTGATAGCATGGGCGCGTATGTCGATAGCGTCGGTGATAGAGAGCTGGGAGCGTTGTAAACTCTGCTAACATGTATCGGTGATGTGGGCTCTATAACTGTGTAAGAAGAGCTATTTTCCTTTGAAGGTGAGAAGGTGTCGGGGCTGTAGACTTCGTCTGATGATTCTCTTCTTGTGACTTGCTCTGTGGTGTAATGCTTGTAGGTTTTGACGTGCTTTCTTAAGCTGGACGGGTCTGTGTAACGCTTGTTGCAGCCGGGGACTTTACAGCAGTAGGGCTTCTCTACCGCGTGTGTTCGTGTGTGCTTGAATCTGTCGCTTGAGTTTGAATATGCTTTGCCGCAGCCCTGGTGAAGAAAAAACATAAATTAGAACTTGGTCTACAGAATATTTAGAAAAAACAATATTATTTAATTGTTAAAGTATTTTGAAGTAAACTTTTGAAGTAAACACAACCTACCTCATAGGGACAAACGTAGGGTTTCTCTCCAGAATGTGATCTGAGATGAATCTTCAAGTTTTCAGCTCTGGAGAAACTCTTGTTGCACTGGTTGCATGTGTGAGGCCGTTCATTAGTGTGTGTTCGTACGTGCACCAGCATTTTGTATCTGTTAGCAAACATAAACAAAGCAATAAATAAAAAATCTACTAAACTTTAGTACCGAAAAGTAATTAATTTTGCAGTTCACTTTCTTGAGTAAAATATTAAAATTAGAAACGTACCGTGCATTAAAGCCTCTTTGTGGTCTCGTGCATCCCTTCCACCCGCAGTAGAAGAGTCCATCTCTGTGTGCAAGCGCATGTGCGCGTGCGACGTGCGCGGAGAGGCGCGCCACGCTGGGGAAGTGCGCGCCGCAGCCGCGCCACAGACAGGCACCCTCGGCGCTATCAACTGTGTCCGAATTCCTCTCGGGAGACGAACCACCGGACGAATCTTCATCCTCCAACTGTGAAAACACAAAAATTATAAAACAATTGTTTTTTTTTCATGATATTGAAATGTTTTGTTGTCAAAACATGTTTTGATATTAATTTGTTAAATGTTGCCGACTAAAAAATATCGCACCTGTGGTGGATGAGGCGGCAAAGCTACGGGTCTCGCAAAATATGGAGCGAATCTCTCAGCAGGCATCCATCGTGGCACCCTGCACCCATCCCGGGGCAAATCCGACCTCCAAGCCGGAAACACTAACATCGTAACACTTGTTCACTAAGAATATTCTAACAAATAAAAACTAGTTGTGGTCACCGCGCGGTCGCTACGGACAATGATGGCAGGCACTCGCGTCGCCTACTTATAAAACATCTACGAGTGACAACGCGCTGATAAGAGGACGAGTCCCCCGCGAACATGATACCTCCGTACATTTTCCGAAATTTTCCCTTCCGAGTAAGCAATACGTGTGTTTTCCTTTTTATGCAAATTCAGGAATTTTTGGAACTTTTTTGGTTTCTAAAGTCTGTTGCAATAAGGGTTAGTTTGGCTTGAGCGGGTTGAATGATCAAACTCACGTAGCGTCGTGTGTATGTGGGAGCGTTATCAGAAGCCGCCTGCCGCGGCTGCTGTCCAGTTATTACCGGTCCGATAGGCCGCGGTTCAATAGGTGACTGATATCGCAGTGTCGGTGTGAAGCGACCTCTTACTGGTTCTTATTGACGATCTCATTACTAATCGCCTTCAGGACAGTAGTTTCAAGAACAAAGCGTTTATGTGTCGTGGTGGCTATCACGTATTCATAGGCGGAAGATAGATCGAGAGAGAGAAAAGTGTTTACAAGAAGATTTAGATAAAAAAATTCTTCACAAATATTTTGTGCAAAGAAAACGATGTTTTATGCAATAATTTGTAAAATGAACTTATATATAATTTTATTGAAGAGCGGTCTAAAGAGGATAGTCTCAAGTAGCCACAGGAAATTACGTGTTATGCGGCATTCAAGGTGTTACTATTTATGTAACGTATCATCTAAGTACCTTTCTGGCTTTTACTTCGGACAGAGGATAAGCATTGCCATACAACGTGGCAATGCCGCCAGTCTTTTCGACTCACTTCCATTCGATAGCGATGCGGACGAAATTTTTGACGCCATATTTTAGTTGGAGTTTTTACTTTTATTTTAAGTGTATATTGTACCTAATTATAAAATTAACTGAAAAGATATGCATTCAAAGTTTTAGACCAATCTTAATATTTATATTTTGCACGTGTGCCTATGGAACAAGTACCTTTGTTACTTCAGATTATTCGGTCGTGATTCTAACGTGTTCTAGCAAGAGTAATTTTAAGAATTTCGTTTGGAGATAAAGCCTATCTATCTTATCGTCGTAAGAACACCTAATGATTGTGAAGTTCCGGGGTAAATTCCCTGTACGGGCAGTTATTTTTTACTTAAGTTAATCTAAGAGGAATTTCTTGGTAACAACTAACATAAGCACAGTCTTAGTGTATAACCATGTTACGTTACATAATCGTCATTCCTGAAATTAACATCGATTCCTTCCGCAGTTACTGACAAGGCGTATCAAAGTTATCGATGTTGCAGCAGAAATTGCGTCGTAAAAACGACCTTTGTACCTGAAAGTAAAGGCATTTCAGATAAAACCTCAATTTGTGATTCGAATCCGCCAGACAGATATATCTAGCTGTCTGATAATGATATAGTATCAGCTAGGTCATCGGAAAATATGAGGTGCGTTGTGTTGTGCGTACGCGTGGTTGGATAGTGATGAGGGTGGCCCATGTAGCCGGCAGCATCGTGGTAGGCTTATCTAATCACGTGACCGGCTGGCTGGGTCACTGATACGTTCTACTTCTAACACTACTTACACCTGTCGCCGCTTAGATGAAGATTAGAATTTTCCTATATTATTTTCCATTCCGTTGTATTGGGAAAAGCGAAGGAAAGATATGCTATAAGTATCCATTGAAAGATAGCGATTTTAAAAAAAGAACGAAAATGGATAAGGTGATAGAAAAATTGAATGGATAGGTAGTTTGTCTTAGTAGGGGCATATGATTATGGCTTTGGTTAGAGAATTGACGGGACCAGTGCCTGCCAAAGAGTTACCGCGGCCCTTGGGGGAAGGGCATTTGGAGGAAACACGGATGGGTTTTAGTGAGTAAGAGTCCAGAGCGGAAGCAGTCATTTGATGATTTCCCATACAAAAAAATATAAAAATGGGCGTATGATGAGTAGGAATGGAACGCATACAGGTATCTAAAAGAGTGATGCACGTAAATGTTGATCAATGGAGAGTGAGAGTGTAGAAATCGATTGTCATGGTATGGACAATTGGGCATGTGATGCCCTGACGAGGACGACTGGGAAACATGGCCTGAAGACAGTTTTGAATGTGAATGGTTATAAGGATAGAGAAAGACCAATAGAACGATGGATGTATTGTGTGATAGATTTGGCTGGAAATGAGGTGACTATTTAGAGGACGGCGAATAGGGATGAATGGAAGAAGACGACATCCTGCGACTACCCCAAGTAAATTGGGATAAGGGCAGGAAAATGATGACGGATGGAGAGGGAGAGGAACGCACAACTATGAATGGATATAAATAAAAGAGGGGATAGCTTGAGCTAGAGTGTACCATGATTTTTTTAGTATCTTAGGCTTATCTTAGTACCTTCCTACTTAGTGGGTTCATTTTCACAAAAACTTTTTACAAAAAAATACCACCGACTTCCAAAATTAAAAACACTACAAAGTATAAAATAACTTTAATTTCGGAAGTCGGTGTTTTCTGTTGTTTTTTCGTTTTTTGACACCGACTTCCGAAATTAAAGTTCAAACTAACAGATGAAGGAGGATGAAGACGCGATGGGTAATAAGGATAAAATTTTCAATTTCCTGAAAATCTCTCGTAGCATATTTGTTGTGCAATATTCAACGTGACAAAGCACCTAATTCTCCGCTGGCATCGTACCGTGAGCAAATACACTGCAAAACTGTGCGTCATTGAATACTTGTTCAAACGAGTGATAATGTTATCAGTGGTTCCGTGCGCCTGTGTGCGTGCGCTCAATACGTGTGTACGTGTCCGAGGCAGGCGCGTGTGAGCGCGCTCGGCCCCCTGCGGCCGGCGCGCGGCGCGTGCGCCGGTTACAGCCGGTTCGCTTATCACCGCTGTCGTCTTCAACGCTAACTCAGTCTCAGTGCTAAAGTTTATGAAGGACTTAATAAAAATATACCTATTTCATTCCACGATGCCGACGTGTGCATTGATTAATAGCTACATTAAACCTTCTTTATGGACGATTTAAGTATTTTGGGGAAACCAAAAGAAATTTTATGCCATTGAGGGCAGATTGTATTTTTTATTATCAGCGTTAAATATTTAGGAGGTCGACGCGTCGTATTATGTTCAGTTTATTTGTGATATAGGTAAAGATGATAGTACAATAATGCGAGGTCATTTTGTTTGGAATTTTATTCACAATCTATAAGTTTATTCTTTTCAGACGCTGTAAACATGTCCATATTTTTCCACAGCCATTGCAAGATTAAATTATTACGTTCACACTCAATTAATTATTGGGCAATCTTTATTAATAGGTAGGTATAGCTTTTATGGGTTACTAACTTGGCCTTGTTATAATTATATTGTAACTACGTATCATGTCTACATAGATCTAATTCTAAGAAATTCAGCGAGTAGGTACATATCTATCGTTACAACGCCTTGGAATTTCACTCAATACTGACCGGCAGTCTTATGAGTATGTATTTCCGGAACCCCTTGAGGAATACACCTCGAGTTATCCGCTGCGAGTCTTGACGTTATGACTGATTGTTTGTCGCATGCTGCCTCAAAGCCAGCGTCGTTCACCTGAGGGTCTGTGTCTGCCATACTCGTAATAAGGCTACTGGACATCCTATCACTAAATAAATAAATGAAGGTCGGTGCATTTGTTCCTATACAGATGTCGCTAAAACTTTCAAGCATAATTTTCACTTTCAATGCTGTAAATCTTTGTAGCGTTTACCGAGTCTACTACGGACAGAGATTGTGACCTATTTTGTCGAAATCATTACGAAACAAGAATCTTTCTCAATGCGAATGACTTTATCCAAGTGCCGGGAAATCTTGACCACTGAATTTCTATACATCTAAACCTACGCAGTACGGCAAACAACAGTGATTCGATTATGCCTTATTAGCACTATAGCAAGAATATAGCATGTGTTTGTTCACGTGTCGTCAAAGTAGACGTGTTTACTTGTCCGTATCGCAAAGTCCGCCGGGGGCAGGCGAACAGGCCGTAGCGGCCGGTTTGCGCCGGTTACCCCTTATCATACCCCGCCACATTCAGCTTAATGTATTTCATCATCATGCCAATGTTATAAGTAAACAGCTACCTAATACTTTTAATTAATTTCTTATAATTCTGAATTGTATGAAAGTGAATGGCTTAAAATTAACGGTTTAGAAGTCTGCCTCTAGCACCAGCAAACAGTGAAGATACCAAAGGAAATCCTATGACAAGTTGCAAAAGGGATTACTATTTTATTGCTTATTTTTTACTCAAGCGAATGAATTGAGCCCTTGAACCTTGATCATAAGACCAAATAAAATTGACAAAAGGTACATTAATTATTTATTAGTAGGTAGTTAGGTACCTAATACTATCCTACTAATATTATAAACGCGAAAGTTTGTAAGGGTGGATGGATGGATGTTTGTTATTCTTTCACGTCAGAACGGCTAAACGGATCTTGATGAAATTTGGCACAGAGGTAGATTATAGTCTAGAATAAGACATAGGATACTTTTCATCCCGGGAATATGTTCCCTTGGGATAATTTTCGACATAAACGCGGGCGGTAGCTGGTATTTGATAATTTCTCAACTAGGCCGCATATCTACGAATCAAAGGGACGAAAACGACAATGATTAAATTCACCAAATTGAAAATTTATTAGTTCCTGGATTAATAGTTTCCAAATCCAATTAGTTCCAGAGATTAGCGCGTTCAAACAAATCAACGAACAAACTCTAGCTTTATTTAGTATAGATTTATTGACATTAAGCAATAGGTATGTTGGCGAACATAAATATGTGTAAAACACCCATAACAACTTCCTTGGTTTATCAATGTAGGAAGAGGCCATTATAGTCAAATCTTCATGATCGAGATGCTACAACAAGTAGTTTCTGTTTGGCTACTCAAGGTTTATTTTCCCGACTTCCCAATAATAATGAATTATCCGGAAAAAAGATAACGGCCACTGTTTGTGTAATGAATCATTGGGGCTGATGAAATTCATTCTTATGCAAGTGGGTAAACTGTGTCATCAACCGGCAGCAAATTCTAGATGGGAAACCCTTTTGGGGTTTCCCATCTAGAATTTCATTGGCAGTTTGCCAGTCCCGGGAATTAAACACAGGACTTTATGCTCAAAAGGCGGCCTATTCTGACAACGTCGCACCGTGCAAACTTAGTCATGGTGGAGTGAGCATAACGTGAACTGTCATTCCATAACACTCTCGCCTTCGATTAGGACTTCATTCCGCCTCGACTGCAATAACAAATGCCCACGTTCAAACGACGTTTTTCAACACACTTACGCACAAAATATAAATAAAATTGTATAACAATAATATTAGAATGCTTCTCATTTATTTCTCTAAAATTACTAGCCGGCCATAATAGGGCCTTGATACCTAATTGAGATCAGATTCACGTGCAAAAAATTATTCAAATTTGCTCAAAGGTACTTGAGCTTTGATTAAATTATGTTGAGAATTACTAATACACGTAATTCCATTATTCGTATTGTTTGCGTAATTTTACACGAATTTCCGGTACCTACCTGTAATAAATTAATGTTATAGTAAAGCTATTTGTGATTTTTACAAGGGAAACAAGCCAAACAAGGTAGCGTAGTTTCATTAAACTGTTTGTGTGGTGGATTATTTCCTAAGCATGACGCCCATATGAGCCAGACATCAATCTCGGTAGTAGTTGATGGCGGGCGATAACAACGATAAGAGATAAGACATGCCTAATCCTCCAGTCTTTGATGTCATCATCATGTTGCAGTGTAATCATGCTGTCAATGCGTGATTTATTAAATTTTAGCACGCGTTGAAATATTAATCGTGTACCTACGCATTACGCCACAATACGCTTTATTTAGCACCTATTTGAAAGGCATTTCGTGATGTCTTTTTTGCAAGATGTTTTAAAGCATATTTGAAGAATTACAAGATAGCACACTTTGATGCAAGTGGTCAAACTTTGTCTGAGCTGCAAGCGAGACCGTTATGGAACCGAGAGAGTGCAATGAAAAGTGACGTGTCTGAAACGACGTTTTAAATTTAACATACGAAATAATAAATGAAATGTTTCAAACATAAGAGGGCCAATTCTACAAATTTTAAAGCAACGTTCGCATTCGCTTGTCGGTCGCAATCTGTCAAAAACATTGGTAATTTAAGCTTTTTTTGGCCCTAAAGGTGGCACACTGACCGGTGTTACGGGGCGTAATGTAAAGGTTGGTACTGACCGGTGTTACGGAGCGTAATGTAAAGGTGGGTACTGACCGGTGTTACGGGGCGTAATGTAAAGGTGGGTACTGACCGGTGTTATGAGTCATAAAGTAAAGGTGGGTACTGACCGGTGTTACGAGGCGTAATGTAAAGGTGGGTACTGACAGGTTTTTAGAGGCGTTAATCCTTTTTAAAGATATAAATACTTCTTAAAATACTTTTTTTTTAGATGAAGTTTATTAAATTAATCAATGAAGATCACATTGCAAATGTTAGAAAATATTGAACATTTCAATGACTTAAGTTTTAATTGAGGCTAAAGTAACACTAGTTCTTCATTTTTGTCGTTCATTTTTCTTGGGTTGAGGTCTCACTACCTCCGAACGAAAAGATTCGCTCCACAGGGACAGAACTCGGCAGACAGGTGTTATATTTTTTTAATTGTAGGATAATCATTGAAGCTCTTCAAGCTGATGTCTTTATTATTTAGGTATTGTAGTGTTTTCAAGTCAGCGGTGCTGCCAGTAGGCCCTGTCTTTTTGCTCCTTGCAATAGAGGAATCAGAGTCTTCTAAAAACATGTAATAAGACGATTCGTCTTATGACTCTTTTCTGATATCACCTCAAAAAACCACCGTAAAAAAATTTAAATTACTATAAAACTGTATAATAATATAATAATCACTAAAAGTATTTTAACCAAAAATATATTTTTTAAATTACTATAAAACTATATAATAATATAATAATCACTAAAAGTATTTGAACCAAAAATGTATTTGCCAAATACTAAGATATCAAAGTAATGTATCTAAATACAAAATGTTTTTTTTTAAAGTATTATAGATAGAAGATGAAAATACGTACTTTGTATCTTGTATCTGTATTTCAGATAATTGTATCTTAGATAACTCACATCTCTGAATATAACATGCTCGCTTCAAATGTTAAATTACGGCCCGTAACACCGTTCAGTACCCAGCTTAAGATTTTTAGAAATATTCGTAGCTGTATGGGTCGCAGATCAATTTTCGTGCGCCGTGTTCGTTTTTGAAGTAGGTAAAACAGTTGTTTTGTGTTAAAAACACAGATTTATATTTAGAAAAAAAATAATATTATTTTTTTGATAACAGTAAATCATTTGATTCTAATATTTATGAATAAGTATTCAATTTATTAGCCTGGTCTAAATATTCAAGAAACTATTAGAACTCTTTCGATTCAAAAAGGTGAGGTACTTTTGTACTTGGAAGAAAACCAGCTGTGTGAAATACACTGGATTATGAACGTAGAAGAACGGACAATAAGTGCCAGTTTTTGAGTGTCTTGAAAGAAACTTCGTTCTATACCTTTTACTGTAATAAATAGCTGAACAATATACTGTTTCTTAGTGCTTACACACTTCAAGTAAATCCAATAAAGAAAAGAAAACCTAATCATATCATTAAACCAATAAAATCTAATATCTAAATATCTAGATATCAAGTGAACTTCGCGCTTCCGTGACTAAAAACCAAAGTTCGTTTGCGTTAAGGTATTAATTTATTAATACTTGCCTCATAAATGTAATGTGTGTGATGTCGTAATAATACACTCAAATATTATTTTAACGTTTCAATGAAATATACCTTAGGTATTATCGACACTTGCAAGGAATAAAATCGTAACTCAGTTTTAGGCAATATTAAGTTACCCTTGACTTTACTTTTAAGACACCTTGCAGGTGCCGTTATTATAATGCCTAGGTAGGTACTATTAGCTACCTATGATTGGATTCTGAAGTTATATAGGTAGATACCTATGTGTAGTGGGCCAAAAAAGGAACCTACCTTCATGTGGATTTTCCCTGACCGCGGAAATTAACCAATTACCCCTTACTTGCTAGTCATCCGCAAAAAAAAAAAAATTACGAAAAAATCCAAACGAGTGTAGGAATTACTTCATCTGCAGCATGAAATGGATAATTCCAATCTATAAGTGGCACGGTAGTAGGTACTTATGTATAAGGACTCACCATTTTTCTATCCAGGATACTTCGCTCCAAAACTGTGTGATTTTAATCAGCTTATCGGTGTCACGTCAGCGGCTGCACCGGTGGCCAACGTCAACCATTATGATTTTTCCCGCCAAAACATCATGGCGACTTCGACCACACGCGAACTACGCCAAAATAAAAAGTCGAAAATAGCCGCCTCGATTATGCCGCGGCGAAATTAAAATAGTCATACGTAATGTGACGTTCGACGTGTTTTCCCCCCCAACTGAGTTTTCTTTGGGGTTTGTTTTTTATAAACTGTATCTTATGTATATTTAGTTCATAAAAAATCAAACCCTAATAAAAAAAAGCAATCTTCCTAAGTAACTTTGTAAAATAGGCTTTATTTAGGTACTTTAATTGCAGACAGAGAGAAAGAGATGAAAAATGGATAAGAGTGTCAATTTCACTTTCGTATTTTGAATAAATTACCTTTGATCTTCTAAGACGTGTAGGTGTGTACTACAGATGAATATCTCTTACGAAAATACCATCGTAATATTTTGTGTTTGCTCAGCAAGACAACTTTCTTTGCGATAGCATTAGCTCTTTCAGCTTTTGGGTGCAGTGCAGAGATGTATATTTAGTGGTGACAAAAATATCTTGTTAAAGGACCCCCCGGGACTTCGTTCTCGTTATATTCACCTGCATGGTCTGTAGAATGTTTATCTTAAATTAGTTTTTAATTTCTCCAAATAAGAATTTTGTTAATAGCTTTATGTAACACAGAGCTATGTGGTGGATATCGCAGACCGACGATGACTTAGAGGACCGTCGCTTCTTTGTGCCTCTTGCCGCCGGAAAGGGAGTTTTGGTCAGTAGGATTCCCGTACACTGCACTCACGGACGATGATCGTGGGGATATCATCTGATAAAGCGGTCTTCATTTTCCCAAAGTTTTAACTGTTGCGGCTTTGCGTTTACCTTATGTCGGTAATCGAGTAGTCCCGGTGGTGGAGCTAACTATTCGGTATTTGCTTTATAAATCTACTTAGGGAGCGTTCAAGTATTACGTAACGCAATTTTTGAAGATTCTTGACCCTCTCTCCCCATGTAACGCGCCGCAACGTATATCTGTTCCCCTCCCCCTCCCTAAACGTTACGTATCATCCAAGTGACAATTTTTACCTAAAAGTCACAACTATGTCTACTACTCTCATGTTACCAAATTTTTAAATTAATAAATGCAATTTCAAAAAAAAAATTGATGTTTATTTTTGTTTGGCAAAATGACTACTTACTGTTTAGTGACTGTGTAACTCGAAAATATGTTTAGTGAGCTTGCGTTAAATAAAAAAACCAATGTTACGTAACGCGTTGTTCGAACACCCCTCCCGCCCCTGTAACGCATCGTAACGTTTTACAAGCTCCCCTCCCCCCAAATTGCGTTACATAATACTTGAACGTCCCCTTATAGACGCGGTATATGCCAAGCATCAATCAATCCGTTTAGAATTTTCTCATCTATGTTTGGGTCGGCTTCCAGTCTAACCGATATTGCAGCGGGGTCATCATAGAAAATAAACATCAGCACAAGAGATTTAACGAGAAAAACAATTATTCACGCTATGAACTTATCTTTAAAAAGAACACGTGCATTAATGCGCATGCATGAAAGCCACATCGATTAACTTTTATTATTTACAAATAATAAATCCCCAAGTTGCCGGTGTGCGTAATCAATTGTTGTAGGCGTTCTTTTAGGCCTCTTTTGGAGAGAAAGCTTGGATTCTAGATAACCGCTTTTCCAGAATTCCATTATTTTAGAGTAACAGGACAGGAGAGAGTAAGAGGAGAGTAGCTCTAAAACAATTTGATGCTACCATCTGCATCCGCTGCACCGAGTTATTGGTTTTGCGGAACTGTTTGAAATGACACAGATAGCTCCATCTGTTGGGGACGAGCGCAACAACAACAATAAGTATACTTCGAGAACTGCATCGTTGAGTGTTTCAGATGTGTTTTAGGGTTCCGACTTCCGTACTTCAGTCGGTAGAAACGGAAACGGTTCTTTCTTTCTTTCCTTGCAGGAGCGAAAAAATCAAACTTCTAAGTCAACGCAATGAACACGTAAGGCCGTTTATGCTCCGTAGATGGCGCATGTTTTGACACTCGCAAGGCAATCAAAACCTATAGGGAGTACCCTATAGGTTTTGATTGCCTTGCGAGTCGACTCTAGGTCAACGGGAAGTATCCCGTTGACCTAGAGTCAAAAAAATTGACAAGAAAATAGATATTAGATGTAGTACAAGTACCGGAAAAAGTCTGAAAACTGGGAATTTTTAATTTTATCATATAAAAATATTTCTTTGCTATTACAAAACTTATATTTTCGGTTGAAAAATTGACCGTGGTGTTTATAGGAGAACATAAGGTATGTTCAACAACAAAGTCAAGTTTGCCATTCAATCTTACCTGCTATATTTTGCTTTCATAGTTTATAAACTTCCGTAGGTAATGTATACTCGGAAAAAATCAAGACTCGATCGGAAACCTCGGTCTGCGAGTCCAGACTCGCACTTATAACTGTATCAATATCCGCAGCGCTGTAGCAAGGTTCGTTGCGCTTAAGTCGGGGCCGTAGCACTGTAGCAAAGGCCTGGCTGTAGCAAAGTCTGCAGCGCTGTAGCAAGGTCCGTAACGCTGTTGCAAGGTTTGTAGCGCTGTAGCAAGCTCCGTAGCGTTGTAGCAAGTCCCGTTGCGCTGCCGCTCGCTGTAGTGAATGTCCGTAGCACTGAAGCAAGGTTGGTAGCGCTGTAGCAAGTTCTGTAGCGCTGTAGCAAGGTTCGTAGCGTTGTGACAAGTTCTGCAGCGCTGTTGCAAGTTCCATAGCGTTGTAGCAAGGTCTGTAGCGCTGTAGCCAGGTTCGTAACGCTGTTGCAAGGTTCGTAGCGCTGTTGCGATGTTCGTAGCGCTGTAGCAAGGCCCGTTGCGCTGCCGCTCGCTGTAGTGAATGTCCGTAGCTAGGTTCATAGTGCTGTAGCAAGTTCTGTAGCGCTGTAGCAAGTTCTGTAGCGCTGTATCAAGTTTTGTAGCGCTGTAGCAAGGTCCGTAGCATTGTAGCAAGGTCTGTCGCGCTGTAGTCAGGTTCGTAGCGCTGTAGCCATGTTCGTAGCGCTGTAGCCAGGTTCGTAGCGCTGTAGCAATATAAGGTTCGTAGCGCTGTGGCAAAGACCACAGTGCTGTAGCAAGGTCTGTAGCGCTGAAGCAAGGTCCGTTGCGCTGCGCTCGCTGTAGTGAATGTCCGTAGCGCTGTAGCCAGGTTCGTAGCGCTGTAGCAATTTAAGGTTCGTAGCACTGTGGCAAAGACCATAATGCTATAGCAAGTCCCGTTGCGCTGCCGCTCGCTGTAGTGAATGTCCGTATCACTGAAGCAAGGTTGGTAGCGCTGAAGCAAGTTCTGTTGCGCTGTAGCAAGGTCCGTAGCGTTGTAGCAAGTTCTGTAGCGCTGTAGCAAGGTTCGTAGCGCTATAGCAAGTTCTGCAGCGCTGTAGCAAGTTCTGTAGCGCTGTAGCAAGGTCCGTAGCATTGTAGCAAGGTCTGTAGCGCTGTAGCCAGGTTCGTAACGCTGTTGCAAGGTTCGTAGCGCTGTTGCGATGTTCGTAGCGCTGTAGCAAGGCCCGTTGCGCTGCCGCTCGCTGTAGTGAATGTCGGTAGCAAGGTTCATAGTGCTGTAGCAAGTTCTGTAGCGCTGTAGCAAGTTCTGTAGCGCTGTAGCAAGGTCCGTAGCATTGTAGCAAGGTCTGTAGCCAGGTTCGTAGCGCTGTAGCCATGTTCGTAGCGCTGTAGCCAGGTTCGTAGCGCTGTAGCCAGGTTCGTAGCGCTGTAGCAATTAAAGGTTCGTAGCGCTGTGGCAAAGCCCATCCACCAGCAAGGTCCGTAGTGCTGTAGCAAGATCTGTAGCGCTGTAGCAAGTTCCGTAGCACTTTGCAAGGTCCGTAACACTGTAGCAATGTCCGTAGCACTGTAGCAATGTCCGTAGCGCTGTAGCAAGGTCCATAGCACCGTAGCAAGATCTGTAGCGCTGTAGCAAGGTCCGTAGCATTGTAGCAAGGTCTGTAGCCAGGTTCGTAGCGCTGTAGCCATGTTCGTAGCGCTGTAGCCAGGTTCGTAGCGCTGTAGCCAGGTTCGTAGCGCTGTAGCAATTAAAGGTTCGTAGCGCTGTGGCAAAGCCCATATTGCTGTAGCAAGGTCTGTAGCGTTGTAGCAAGTCCCGTTGCGCTGCCGCTCGCTGTAGTGAATGTCCGTAGCACTGAAGCAAGGTTGGTAGCGCTGTAGCAAGTTCTGTAGCGCTGTAGCCAGGTTCGTAGCGCTGTAGCAATTTAAGGTTCGTAGCGCTGTGGCAAAGACCATAGTGTTGTAGCAAGGTCTGTAGCGTTGTAGCAAGTCCCGTTGCGCTGCCGCTCGCTGTAGTGAATGTCCGTAGCACTAAAGCAAGGTCCGTAGTGCTGTAGCAAGATCTGTAGCGCTGTAGCAAGTTCCGTAGCACTTTGCAAGGTCCGTAACACTGTAGCAATGTCCGTAGCACTGTAGCAATGTCCGTAGCGCTGTAGCAAGGTCCATAGCACCGTAGCAAGATCTGTAGCGCTGTAGCAAGTTCCGTAGCGCTGTAGCAATGTCCGTAGCGCTGTAGCAAGGTTCGTAGTGCTGTAGCAAGATATGTAGCGCTGTAGCAAGTTCCGTAGCACTTTGCAGGGTCCGTAACGCTGTAGCAATGTCCGTAGCGCTGTAGCAAGTTCCGTAGCACTGTTGCAAGGTCCGTAACGCTGTAGCAATGTCCGTAGCGCTGCAGCAAGGACTGTAGCATTGTAGCACGTAGCAAAGATTTACGCTGTAAACCCGTAGCTGCGTAGCAAGGGCGCAGTAGACTAGTAGCTGGGTGGTAAGTGCTGGAGCCAAGGAGCTTATACCAGTTGCTGCGTAGTAAGAGCTGTAGCGCCGTAGACTCGTAGCGACGTAACAAGTATGTAGTTAGTACTGTAGGATGTTCTGCAGCGATCCTCAGCCCCCAGCCGTGTGACAAGATTCGTTGATCTGTTCTGTTCAATTTTTCTTATATATTCGGTAGTTCGGTGCCTATCTGCATACTATTTAGCTATACTTTTTTTCTTTTATTCAGTCTATACTGTCTGACTGCTGAGCAAAGGCCTCCCTCGACTCCTTCTGGACATATGTATATACTGTTATTTTAAATAAAACTTTAAGGGTTTCTAAAAAATAAGGGACTCTCTAATTGGTGAATGGTTTTACATTTTTACGTTCAATTCTAATAACATATACCTAACTTAGGTACTACATCAAAGAAAGCCAGAATGTATAAAATTCATCCCAAAATCTCACTACACAGAAATAAAACAAACGTTTATCTTAATCAGCATATCATTTAATTTCACTATTTTATATAAAAAAGTATTTTATGTCAACCGCCATTCCGACAGGAACATTGCATAAACAGAGGTAATGTACGGTTTTACAAAATTCGTCGAAATACAATCTCTTTTATTCCAATCAAGTTATTATTATTGTCAAATTAATAGTTCAATTACCTACTTACATTTAAACTGTTTCTAATTAACAGATCGCAAACGTAAGTGTTTGCTTTTGTGGTATATTACAATTATTTTTGTACCCAAATGTCACTTAATTTTTACGTCAAAAATACCATCCCTAGCACATCTGTTCATTTTATTATTTAAATAATTGGGACACACAAACTATAATGACTGTTATAATTAATACCTTCTCAATACATTCATTTAAGTCTCATCTAAGTATTAAAGAAACTGGGTCTTTAAGTACTGATCGTCATTTGTTAAAACTAATAAAAAAGTTTAATTATTTTCTCATACTTTCGATGTTCGAACACAATGTTATCGTATACTTAAGTACAGACATAAAATTGAGCTACAAAGTTATCACACGATTTACTTAATAAAACGAAATAAGTAGTCGTGAAAATGGACAGTGTATAATAAGTATAATAAATAGAAAAACAAACTATACTTAATTATAAAATGCTATAGCAAGAACACATAACGAAGAGTGATATAAGGGTGTAAAGCAATACTATATAGAATTTGACTTTACGTCGCTAATTGCTAAGAATAAAAATATTTATAAAATAAGCTTTTAATGAAATTATTCTCTACTTCAATGAAATGACACACGTATGTGGAAATGCAATATTTTCGGGAATGAATAGAATGATTAGTCTTTAGTTAGCAAATCTGGGTTTTAGCCAGTGGAGAGTGCACGCACGAAACACGGAGTACAATTTAAGAATTTGGGAATTCATAAAGTAAGTATTAAAATGCTTTAAGTACTTTATTTTAAAGTGAATTAACTTGTGAGAAACTAAAACTATGATGAAACTGTCAACAATGTAATGATGTTTCAATTATACTAACTTGTGAGTGAGAAACTACTATGAGTTTTTATTTTAAATACATTCACGATGGAATAATGAAGTAGGTTTATCGAGTTCCATGGGAGCTCCGACATTATTCAAATACAAACGATGATGATGGAAGAACTGTGCGCATTGACATCATTGTTCTATTGTCTTTAGTTTTAATTTATCCTTCCGCCTATTTAAACATTATTAAGTAAACTTAAGTACACCGTGAAATAAAAACAATACGTTCCTATAATTATGAGCCTAAAGCTGACATGAGCGATTGTCGTGCAAATACGCGATCGTCGGGTTCACTAAGTTCGGCTAACCGACACAGGGCGCATTCGGATTTACTGAACAAAATGAGTGGCAAAGGCAAATCGCGACGATCGCGTGTTCGCGCGACTATCACTCAAGAATCAGACACGGATGAACCCCGTCCAATCAGTCACTTCTTTTTGAACAATTTGTTAATCGTAGAGAACATAATACAGTAACTTAGTAAACTTAACGCCGATTCAATTCTCAAATTCACATTCGTTTCACCAAAGTTTACGTGTATCGAAAAAAGTTTTTTACACACAATGCACTTGACGCCGCACTGAGAATCGTTAGCGATTCTCAATGCGGCATCAAGTGCATCGTGCGTAGTTTTATAGATGTTATCTTACGGAGAAGACAATATCTTTGAAATTACGCAAAGTGCACGCCGCGCTTAGGGACAATATGTACTATTTAGTAAGATCGAGATCTATAAATGTTACTTAGCAAGTGCATAGGTGAAGCTGTATCTCTGTCACACTGTCGAACTACAACTGCAAGTAAGAGACGTGAAAATGGCTGAGGTTCACTTGCACCACAAACCAATAAATGCAACGTTCCTATTCCATAGGCAGATGATGACCTATTTAAAACATCATTCTGTCTCTGTCCTCTTTAAACGATTGATAGAAATAGAAAAGATTTAATTGGTTTAGCGCTAAATTCGTTTATTGATTTGTTGAGCAAGTAGAGCTAATGCGAAGCAGGTTGTAAGTAGCGTCAATAGGTCTGGGTCTAATACATATTGGCCTTGAACGCGGGTTAAGGAGCGGTGTGGCGGCGTGCGAGCCTCGTTTTGTAGACGGGTTCTGTGTCGCCACCGTGCGCTAGTCACGCGTACGTCTCTCGGAAGCGTTTCTGTAAGTGATGCGCCGCGTTGAGCAGGCGGTTGTGCAGCGTGAGGTGCGTGTGCGGCGTGAAGGTGGGCGGCGGGGGGGCGGCCACGGCGCGCAGCGGCAGCGGCGGCAGCTGCGCGTCCGTGTCGGGGTGGCAGAAGAACGCCACGCAGTGCCGCCCGCGCGCGCGCGCGTACTCGCCCGGCGGTACCACCACGCGGTGTACCTGCACACAGAGATGGACACATTGAAAACCAGTCTTCATCATTTTTGTCGTTTTTACGTTATAGCCATATTATTTGTAATTTTGAAGGAAACTTTCCACACTAAGTAGTATCAGTATTCATGAAGACGAAAAAATCGGAGTCGAGTTGAGGAAATGAATTAGGTTATGGGTGGTAGACGCCTCGTAAACTAAACTACTCAATAGTGTGTTACTGACCGCCTCTTATCAAGAAACTCCGTTTTAAGAGTTCATTATTCTCGCCGAGGATAGCAAATTAGAGAATCTTTAATAGATTAGAGCCGCAAAAAAAGTTCGTAGCTAGTTGCAGGTCCACTTGGAGTTGCTAAATAATAAATTAAGAATAAGATACTAACCAGTGCCGGGAGAACGTTAGCAGTCCAGGCGGCGAGGAACTCTCCAGACTGAACGAGGATCGCCCCGGGGAGGTGGCCCACCTTCTCCCACTTGTCACTGCCGTTCAACTTCACCTGCAGATTTATAAAACAAAATCACAACAAGTCTGAGTAGTGCTAGTCTGCCACTCTATGGCAAAAAAAATGTCCTCAATAATACAATTTGCTTTAAGTACGGTACAATTATAATGGATGGTCTAAAAATAGTTTTTTAGACGTCATTACATGTAACAATCACGAAAATACTAAATTGTGTAAATGTGTTGTGTAATAGTGCTGAAAAAAGTAATGACTGTAGTGCAATTTTCTGTGCATTTGGAATGAGTTAATTAATTCTGGATACAAATAATGCGGTTTTGGGTATTTGGGGTTTACCCAGTGGGTTTTTACAAAGCCTTATTATCTACTGGGCAAATGACTCGTCTTATACATACGTTCATTCTTATATGATTTACAATAAATTTAACGTTAGTATCCCAAATACGGGGTTGTGGACTGTTATGGGGGCTAAACTGGCCGTGGCTGCATGTAAAATACTAGTATTCAGCTGTATACGGATAGACTGACCCCCTAATTAGGATACAAGATCAATATTTCGGTGCTCCTCACCTCAAGTCCTCCCTCCGAATCCTGCGCCAAGAGCGTGAAGGTGCCATAGTCGGCGTGTGCGCCACACCTCGTGTAATTGATGTTCTGACAGCAAGGACCAACGTCCTCGGGGGGCACGGGCGGGTAGTAAAGCAGACGCATCGTCGACGGGTTGCGGCCCTCCGCCATCAGCATGCCGGAGTGACTCGCCAGCAAAGAGGTCGGCGGCACACCTGGAATTGGCAGTTTTTTTTATTGTGCATGTCACATAGTATAATCAGCAATTATTATAATTGTTTCCAATGCTGGGAGACAGACTATAGTGGGCTTCTTTCTTAGTTTTTCACGTGGTAGCATTGATGCCGCTACAAGGCCACCTCTCTGTGAGGGAGGCCGGGCTGTAAGCCATCATACAGTCCCAGTGCGAATGCGGTAGAAGTGAGTGCGGTAGAAGGTAGAACTCACAAGATTTTCACATTTGGTATTTTTTTCTGGGTCATGTTTGATTGAAGACAATTAAAAAACTTGATGTATAAAATTCACAAAGTTTTAAGTTTCAAACGAGAGATTTTATGAATGAAAGTCATAGTTACGAAATTAACCGTTTTGCCGACGTGAATAAAATCATGATGGTAGGCAATTAACCCAGAAATTAGAGCATTAGCAAATATTTGCATACTCGCACTGTCTAATCAGTTCTCAATGGCCTTTACCGTTAATTAATATTCGTTAAAGGTGTTAAATTAAAACCAAATGTAAATTGGTGGCGCTAAATAAGAATGTCATTGCAACATAGGATGGATTCTTTAAACCAACGCTTTTGACAGGCCAGGTCATAAAACGTGGGAGTGTAACGGCACTATTTTTCTATCTATAAAAAAACCGCAAGCAAATTAAACTATCCTAATCATACGGTTTATGAATGCGACTTATCGGTTACTAATAAAGTTCTTTATTAGTGGTCTATTATGCAACTGCTTTTTTTATTACAAGGCAAAAAGGCGTGAATTTATATCAGTAGATATAAATTAAAACTCACCCATGGCATAGGCTAGGGCCTGCAGCACGACTCGCGAGAGGTTGGTGAGGTCCTGCGCAAGCGGCACGGCGTGCTTGGTGAACTCGGGCACGTCCTCCTGCGCCGGCATGGTCGCCGCCGCCAGCGTGGTGATGTTGAACGAGTGACGTAACTCCTGGGGAACAACGAGAGGAATTTAAGTTGAAGTAGGCGAAGCAAAAAACTACATCATCATCATGGTCCACTTTACCCCTTATCTTTTACAATGCACCCACGTTCTTCTAAAATAATCACACCTCCCTTGCCTGTTAGAATGGGAGCATAATGACGTTAAGTAACTAGATTCAGTTACTTACTTGCCACAGCAACCGGTGTGTGAATCCAGATAATTCCTGTGACCTTTATCAGGTCAGGAAAACGTCACTTTGGGACTTTTGGAACATTGTGGAATACATTTAAGGAAGGAAGGAAAACATGTTGAGGGAAAGAGGATATTTACGATAAAGCGATGGATAAACAGGATTCGGTTGTAGCCAAGCAATTCCATAGCCAGATTTTTCATACCTACCACGTAACAAATTGAGCAAGCTTAGTTTCTAATTAGCCTAGAAGTAGTTGCTCCATTTAAATGTGTTCTGAGACTTTCAGCCATTAGCTGCATTGTGTATTGTGCTAAGTAAGCACAATGAGTGAGGAGAAAGTCTGTCTAGGTTTTCGGGTTATGCTAATATATCATTTCAGCCGCTAGATGGCATCACTCGTTAGTCGTTCGCTCGTGGGAAACATTATGCAATTTTAGATAGTCGTAGGTATGGCATTAACATGTAATTACCGGCTGGATTACCGAGAAACAGCGTAATAACAGTGCTTCAAAGAATATTCGAGATAAATATGTAACACTTTGAGACGAACGTACATAGGTAGCTATTGACCGCGGATGACGACGTCGTCACTATAAAACTTTATAATTCTGAACTTTAGCTCATCCGAATAAGTCGGTAGGTAACATTGACGAGTAACAAACACAATAAATTTATTTGAATCTTTAAATCTCTTTGACATATAAGGACATACAAGACTTCAAGTTTATATCTATTTCCCGAAGAGGGCCCATGCTGAGACGTTTAGTAGGTACCTAAGTAGTTGGTAACTAGCCTATAGTCACTTTAGTTCAAGTCCTATATGAATGGGAGCAAAGGCGACCCCAACCATTTTTGAGCGACCTTGGATACCCAGTAATGACGCTCAGTAGACCCACATGTATTTATTTGTAATAGTTTACCTTCTTAGTGGTGTCAAACTGCTCCATCCCTGGTTTCACGTAACCATGGTTGCTGACGGGGTTGCGGAGGTACTGCGCCTGGCAACCTTCCGGCAGCGCGCAGAAGTTGTCCAGGTCCGCATAGACCGCCTTCAGCTGGAAAACCAACAATTTCGTATCAGGAAAACCAACAACGTCATGTACCTATTTGCTAAAATGAAAGGTTTTGAAAGAATCTGGCTGAAAAGTCCACAGCATATAGAAAACAGTTACCAAAGCCGTCCCTTTTTTGGTTTAGTTAAGTTAATTACCTATACCAAAGCATTGGTCTATTATGCTCAGCTGATGACGAATGCTGACAACACATTGCTATCAAAGACAAAGATAGTTGAAGAATAAGAAAATCTCACCGAAGCTCTTTGACCTCGCACAAAATCTGAGAATCTTTACGAAATCTTGAAAATGCTATACACATACAAAAAGACTTCGCGTCATTGTGTTCCGTAATGCGACCTTAGAATGTGTTGATTGTGACCATTTTTGCTTTTTTTGTTCAAAATTTAATTTTAATGCAAAAGGCCTTTTTCTGAGCGGCCTTGATCAAATCTGTATGTCAACTTGTCAAGATTAAACGATAAGATACTGCTATATTCCAAACCAAACATAAGTAAATGAGCCTAAGCATTTGTTCTTACACGTTTGCCTTGACTACATTCTGCATTTTTTAAAACTGTAAGTTTATTTTAAAGAACCCCTCCACTTCGGTTCAAAGCCAGTCAAATGTCAGAATTTTAAGGTCAAGTGAACTGCTGTTGTTATTTTACTCCATACAGAAACACAGCAGACAACAGAGTTTGTCAACAAACCATGAAATTGATTGCCCATCTGTAAGACATTTTCAGTACTGAGGACATGATTGTGTTGAGTGTGATCCCAAAAACATATGTGTGGAGTTAAGCCACACACAAAAAGAATGGACTGAGATTTAACGGTCCTAGAAGTGGATTCGGGCAGAGACGTGAGAATGAGATAAAGTGATAGAGACCAAGTCTTCTTCTAGTATTTGATTGAGCCACGCACATCACAGACCTGCATTGTCAGAAAAGAGACAGATAATTTGTCTCTTCGACAGAATGCAAGTAAATTTTGTCAGGGCATTGCTCAGTTAATTCTGTACGACTGTAAGTCAAGCTGACATCAAAGTCATGATTAATTATGCAAGCAGGTAACAACAACTGCCTATCCAGTTCATAAGGTTACAGTCTAGAAGCCCATGAACCTGCCAGTACCGATACTGCCTTGAAATGTTAATCGCTGTGAGTTATGTTTACTCATTCAGGAAAAAGCGATGCGTTAGTTGATAAAACTGTTTTCTTCCTTCCTCCTATATTTCCTACTATTCATCATTTTATTCTGACAATGGTAATGCCAAAGGAACCATTGTTTAAATATGCGACTGCCGTCACTGGGTACCTCCAACGGCGTTGGTTCCATGATAAAGCCATGGTAAATCAATTGCCACCTCAACACAATTATGAGAACTGGTCGTGTCGAGGCCGAGACGTTCTTAGGTAGGTCCTACATTTCCTCATACCATAGCAGGCATCTGAGAAGATGATTAGAAGGATAACACGCAAACAGCTCATGGCTGGTGACTTTGCCATTATCCAAAAGCGGATGCTTAACTCAATGGTGCAGCATTTTTATCAAGGAGCAACTAGATTGTGGTCTAGCGACGATAGTGAAGATTTAAAGTAGACGATGCACATCTCCTCAAACAAAACATAAGCGATGGTCAATAGATGAATCTCATCCATCAGACGTGCATATCTGTCATCAAATGACCGTCGACCACAACCCTGTTGTCTTAAGAGTCCTTCTTCTGAATGCTCACCTTCTCGTCAGCAATGCCATGATTGACCAGCACCGCCAGCCCTTTGGTGCTGAGCGCAGTGAACAGCTGCTGTCCAATGCGCCTCAGCACTGATTTCATAGGGCACACATCTGTACCTGAAATGAAAGAAATAAATTGTTAAATAAATAATACCTAGTCTTCACTATTTTGGCTGCAGCTACTGCTGCCCGTACCGGAGGCGGTAACGTCGATTGGTTACAAAGTAAAACTGGCATCTAGCCTGCATGCTAAGGTAATTGATGAATTAGGTAAAAGGGTAAGTGGTTTACCTTCTGGCCAGAACTATTATCAAGAAGATATACCTAATTTTTATGAATGCGACGTTCTCGATGTTTCATATTACTACTAGGTACTCGAAGAGATATCCATTCAATAATATTGACCGCGGCTATTATTTTGTTAACCGCGCAGAGCAACCAATTAACTCAGTATCCAATCAACCATGATCCCTTCGATAGAAGTAAGGTAAAGTTATCGTGATAAATGTGCAGATAATATAATAATAGTAGCACAGGAATCGACATGACAATTATGGAAGTCATAATAACGAAAGTGTAGGTATTATATTAAACTATCGTGATTGGCGCAATTATCTCAATTGTATTTGTACTGAATTGTAATGTACAGGTTGCAAAATTTTACAGAAGATACTTTCAAAACTGAGTCAAGTATTTTATTTTAGCCTGTTTTAACGTTTGTCGCCATTGCATAGAAATACTAAGCATTTAGGTTTTTATTCAGATACAAACTAATGATAAATTAAATTATTAAAGTTCTTCGAGAACAGTTAGTTGTGTATTAACGCGGAATTGTATTTAAATAAACGTTGACCTGAAAGATGTTGCATGTAAAATGGCGGTTCACCTCGTCTTGTGCAATATGAATAAAATATACGACTGTCTGTACATACATACGTTCTGAGTAAGCTGAAGGTCTGACCGTGGCCCCGTTCTGCCGATGGCATATACACTGGCACATTTTGCGCAGGCTTCGAAATGCGGGTGTTTTATTTGGTACTAAGTAAACAATGCCAGATACAATTCTTCTAGCTAATGCTGAGGTGCCATTGAGATATTTCGTACCTATTTGTTTCTAAATTTTAATGGTTTTTTAGATATAACGTTGTTTATCTGAAACATTCACAATATTCTTTGCCTTTTCAAATAACAGGCAGAAAGTTAATGTTAAAAACAACGTAACGAGCATAATTTTGCTAGTTCCATAAATTATCGCTTCGTTACACAATAACTACTCATAACTACTGTGGTCGTACGTACTGACATACACAACCGTAAACCACAAGATTGATAAGACCGTTACCGGCAACCGTCATCTGTTACTGACGTCACAACGCCCACTGTCTTGTTAGCCAAACTTTTCACTCAAATCATAAATTAATTAGACTGATCACAATTCACAATAGTAAACAATCCATGTAGGTACGTAGTACATAAAAGTTAATGAAGAGTAAATCTCATTCTAACAACTCCCTAACTATCCAATTCATAACAGTTATCATTTTATGGTAGCAGTTGCAAATGAGTCATATTTATATTGTTACTTGCATTGCGTTTTCATCGTAGTAAACTCTGATTCATGACGGACTGTTAACAATAAATATTTATGAATTTACACTATGTACTCACGACACGACATCCTATGAGTGGGAGATTCATTGTATTTTCATAATAGAAAGATGATGTAGAATTTCCCACGTCATTTCATGGAAGTAGGACGTTCTTGTTGACTTGTATCATCGATAAATCCTACTACTATTATAAAGGCGAAAGTTTGTAAGTATGGATGTATGTATGGATGTTTGTTACTCTTTCACGTAAAAACTACTGAATGGATTTTGATGAAATTTGGCACAGAGGTAGATTATAGTCTGGAATAACACATAGGATACTTTTTATCCCGGGAATATGTTCCCTTAGGATAGTTTTCGACAATCACGCGGGCGGAGCCGCGGGCGGCAACTAGTATTATTTTAAATACACCCTACACTAGCGCATTTAATAGGTCTAAGTTACATAATTTTCGTTCTAATTTAAATAGGAATGCGAGGTTTGTCCCACTTTTGATACGAGGTGGCTGTCGCCACGTGGGGCGTGCTATAACATAAACTGTGTTGTAACATGAACGTTAACAGATTGCCGTGTTGCTGCGATACGTTGAGATATTTCAGCGTCGTTCATTAACGTTCAGACCAATATATTATGAATGGAATGGAGCTGACTGCCACCCAGATGAAGAAAGAATATTTTAAAAATATTATTTGTGTGAAATTTGTCGCCGGGCTAAACGCGTGGGGTCTTGTGAAACCCTTCATGGACACCCACATTCCTAGAATTTCCTGTGTTGCTAAGGGCGCTTATTATGATCAAATTGGCATTTGAATAGTTTCAAAGGCTTTTATAATCATGTAATCGTATATTTAGATTAGTTTATTTACTAATACTAGATATAAGGCATTTTATACTGGTACTAACAAATTATGGAACTTAATTCTGAAATAAATGTTTTATTATTATTATTATTTACGAATTCGAAGCTTCGAAGCTCACATTTTCTTATTGCCTAGTATCGGTCGGGGGTCAAGGCAATTCAACAACGCGATTCCGTCATTCTCAGTAGTGTTTAAATAAATTATTTACCTCTCGGCGACAGGGTATTTGAGCAGCCACAGTCTTCAGCAAACCGGTTATCTTATTATGTGCATACGTAGGTGCCTTTGAATTTTAATTGTGAACGACGAGAATCTTTGCGCAGTTCCCGTCATCACGTTTTGCTGTCTCACGTTCTGTTTTTATCATACAATATGTGGCTTCCACGATTCCAGATTCTGTTATAAGATCTGTTATTTAAAATTCTTTACATATTCTAAATGCTGCGCTTGCATGTGCAGAGAATACTGAATTATCTAGTCGGTTTATAGGTTCTTGGTTGCAATCTTTTGCCTCCATTGTCGTAACAATGTCTTCTCAAGAATATCAAGTTGCCAGTAACTCTACACTGATTTCCTCCGCGGCTATGCCTGTATCCTTGTTGTTGCGTGAGTAGCAACATCTGTATCGATCACGTTAGTATCAATTTTGAGTGCTTACATTGACACGATTTACAGGACGGTCTGAAACCGTCCTTCGTTGCAAACTGCCCTTGTCGGCCGGCAGTGGATAGACAAATGTTTATGTAGACAGTTGAACTTTTCGTGCCTGATCTTAGTGGCCAATAGCAATGTGTCCTTTGCTTCAAAACTTAGACAAGTTTTATTTTCAGACAAACGTGAATTTGGTGAGTGAGTGATTTTTAAATGTCGGTCTAGGTTCTGCAATTATGATGTTGAATTTCATTCCGATTTACTACTTGAGTTTGTACGTATTTAACCTGCGTGTAAGTAAAGGTTTGGTTTTAAAAGATATTAATACTTGTTATAAAGAAAATGATAATATATCTAGAACAATGTTAAATTATTATAAAACAACATTACATAAACTAAACTTTAAAGCTTTCCCATCTACAAGTGTTCTACAGGTGTTCTCATGAACAATAATGATGGATGAGTTTGCCTCATTACAATATTTACAATAATAAGCCTTTATATGCTAATACAATGTTCAATAAACCACAATATATAGTTCACGCAGGTGTTAAATATAAGTATGTTAGGGTTAATGGATAATACTAATAAACCATATGTCTTGTTACCATAAAGTATTCGTTAGCATAAAAATGTCAAACTGAAAATATTAAATCAAATCACAACAAGCCATATTACCATACATATTAGCCATACTTTGGACATATAGTAGGTAAGTAGCTAATGAAGCATAACAATTAATTGATAGTCAGGACAATGCAAATGGTATGCAATAACAAAGTTGAACAAAGTGCAAATACTGCACTATGCAATGTGTTACCTAGAGTATTATAAAATGATTATGAAATCAACAACAAAAGATTAGCTATAGTTTCTAATGAATCTAATGTTATGACGAATACAGTGCTTAAACAAAGACTCACGGAAGTTAAAGCGTGTTAGCCTCAATTAATATGGCTACTTTTGATTGCAGAACGTGACGAAATAAAGAAGGCCATGTTTTATCCGTTAGGTACTACAGCAATTCAAAATGGAAGAATACTCGCCTCAATTGCGATATCTTTGTAATTACATTCATCAGTATTTGTATTTGCTTTAGGTATCTCAGTTGTGTGTATTTCATAGGAATATTTTGTAGTCCTTGCTGATGTTGAAATGCTCAAGTGCATGAAATATACATTACAGAATTACTTACATTTATGTCAGTTTTACTCTTTTTCATCTTCTAATTTTTGATGGTCTTGTCGTGGTTTTAAAAACCAATAAAAAGATATTTAGCACATGCCGCATTCGTACAATTAGGTACCTATTCAAAATATTCCTAGATATGTAATTACAACGCGTATCTACATAAATTTAACAGCGTGGTATGACTAATATCATTCTCCGAGCTAGTTGGTATCCGCAATGGGTGTCGTGTCGAAATCGTTCGCCGCCGCGCGCCTAAGCATTGTGGGCTAGATTGGGTTAGTAGGTCTGTGTTAGTTATTGAGTTTACCACGTACCTATAGGTATCTACGAACAGTTTGTTTTACTAAAAGTGGTTTCCGCGCTTTATCATGTTATGTTGGGACAGCCATTGTTTGAACTTGTAAGGCGTAAAACCTACTGCAACGAAACATTATATCATCAAAATAAATGTTTATTACGTTATAATTTTATCATTATTTTTATTTAGCACCTGTCTTGCAGCAACTGGATGCTAAGTATGCCGACAAGTTAACAAAGATATTTAAATTAGCAGGAAACTGCAAATCCCCGTTCAACCACTCGCTAAACACGATCATGCGCGCCAAAATGTTCTCCAGACCATAGACACGATGTCAAAGGCTGAAGGAAAAAAAATATACAAATAAGGTAAACTAGAATGAAGCCTTCCAATGTATTGTGATTAACAAGCTTTTCTTAATGAAAATGCGAACGAGTTCTATGACTCAATGATGTCGCTTTATTAAAAGCCGTTTTAGCAGTTCTTGTGAAATCTTTACTTCTTTTGAGTTTATATTATTCGTCGTACCTACGTAGGAAGTCAACATCGAATGGTTCATCTGAAAGAAAACGCCGTGAATAATTTTGAATATGATTGATATTATAATTTGATAAACATCAAATATAAAACGTTATTGTTTTTTTTTTTGTAGAAAGACAGGGCTCTATAGTTATTATTGGCAGTGTGTCATACATTTTTATAAACATGTGGTTTACTGTTCGGTCTCGTTATAGGTACCTACTTGCTGTATCAAGATAGGTACTTACTAGTTGTATGACCACTACCTACCGCCTAGTTCTGGCCAAGCTACGTCTACTACCTAACTGACAGTTAGACCATTTCTCTTATGTTAGTTAAATTTTTATCAAAAACTTGCTTTAGAAAGTGACGTGTCTCACAGAACCAATGACTAAAGTCATTATGATACACATCAATAAACCTATCTTTATGGTAATGATTAGACAAGAGATAACTAAATAGGTTATAGGCGTCGCCATGAGATTACACACCAATAATAAACAACAAATTGATAACGAATCCATTCACTTTTATAGTACCTAGCTGCAGTTTTTATTGACGCAGTAATTTTGAGTTTCAATTGCGGAATGACACAAGGAGCAATATACCTTTTCATAGAACAATGCTGAAGTTGGAGGTACAAACTTCAGCATTGTAGTACAATGACTTCTTGATTTCCTCTTCTTAGGCTTAAGTTAGGCTTCGATATTGTGATGATAAAATAAACAAAAAAAAATCCCTAGTTTACTTACGCTTGTTTGTACCTACCTAGGGTCCTATCCAAAGACTATATACTCTATGGTTCTATTCTACCAATAATTATTCTCCCTTCTTTCTGCATCGGTAATTTGAACAAAGGTTAACCGATAAGTAAACACATCTATTGTAATTACAAGAATAAGGTGTGGGTTGTCAAATTACGACGGCGTGCATGGAAAGAATGGCGTTCAAAATAGTATAATCAGATGTACCTATTGAAGTGGCAGCGTGTTGTGTGCTGATCCTAGTAATTGACCGATAAGGATCGGTGTGCCAGTTATCTAGTTAGTTGCTATATCTACTTTAATGGTGGGAATCGTTTTATTGGGGCCACTAACTACTCACTCTATGTACACTATTATATGACGCGCTAAATAAAAATGGACGATTCGTTGGCCGCTACTTTGCAATTTAACTTTCTAAATACAGTCGTTTGTAATTCGGCAAAGTTTATTTGATGAGTGAAGCAAACTGGCATGCATCTTGTGGAACGAAAGGAAAGTCGGAATCCTAAGAATATAGAGTCAATGTCATCATCAGCCGCATGATGTCCACTGCTGGACATAAGCCTCCCCCAAAGGGGGGGTTTGCCATAATCGCTACGCTTGGCAGGCGGGCAGGCGATCGCAGTGTAGCTGTTGCAATGCACAGACGTGATGGGATGGTGCTATTCTTTTACGTCCGACACCATACAGAAATTTGCTTTGGTTGTAAAGAGGTATTTTTTGTTTTTAGGAGACTTTCTGGAAGTAATGGTTCGATTACCAAAATTAGTTTCTACTATTAGAAACTAATTTTCGTAATCGAACTAATAGTGTTTTTCTATGAAAACACTATTGCAGAGTGCCTTAAGCTAGTTGGCATCTCGGAAAAAATGCTCGTTTCCTGTGAAAATTAAGTTGGTTAAAAAAACAAAAATGTAAACAGAAACTGAGTTGTTCAGTAAATAAATATTGAAGTACTTACGTACTCTTTAAACCCAATACCAATATCATGAAAAGGTGGAACCAGTAATAATATTTATTAGTACGAAGATATTAATTTTTAAACATCAGGGCATCAACTCATTTATTTTTCTGTAACCTCATAATGAGAGAGACGTGAGTTTACCTTCAGCGCTTCAGCGCTGATGGATATAATAGCTACCTAACTTATTTCTTCGAAAACGTTTAAAGTAGGTACCTACTCACTGAAGGCGATCTTATCGCTGACAGCAGCGCCCAAGATTACCTGTTGCGTTACATGCAATATTAAATCATATATACGTACACATATAGATTTACGTACAAGAACAGGATATGACTGTATTTCAATGACGAATTTACCTAATTCTGTAATTCAGTACACAATTGGGACTAAATCAATTGAAATACTAACTTTATTTCGGTTCCTGACCGGCTTTTCTCGATCGGGCATTATTTATATTGTTTACTTAATGAAAATGGTCAGGACAGGAAGTAGTAGATGCCTACCTAATAGTTAGTAATTGACACCAGGCCTGAGATCATTCTGAGGTTTAGCCTGTACTTTTCCTCTAATCCAGAGCCCTAACAGGTTTTATAAGGATGTACCTATGTCAAGAGAATACAATAGAATCAACTTAAGCACAACATTTATTATCTATTCATAAGCATAATGGTGAAAGATCAATACTATAATAATTAATGTACGCTTATGTACCTACTTACAATGTAGTAGTCTAACACCACATCATTCTATGTTTCTCCTAAAAACCGACCCGCAGTCCGTCCTGCAGTCTCGACAACGCATACGCAGTTGTACGTGTCCCGTTTGCACTACTCTACGAAGGCTGAGGACGTCGTAGAGTACATACGGGTGAAGACTGAAGACAAACTGGACCTTGAGGGTGGAACACCAATTTCAAGTCGTTCGTGGTTTGCGTTCCGACTCATCATTTGGTGACCTTCCTCAAGGAAGAGTTTAGGCCGAAAGGTATGCTGTAGTGGCGTTTCCGCGACCGGCTACGCGACGCCTCACAGTGTAACACGACACTTTATGTGCTGTAGTTTTTAAATTTGTTGTTATAGTTATTGTATTGTGTGTTTATGGGCCTTAGTTGACTGAAATAAAGGATAAACAAATAAATAAAACCAGAATATTATGTGTTATCTAGACAGTCAGTAGAGTCGGTAGAGATCTAGGTAATGAAAAAAAAACGATTCAAATCGTGTATTTATTTATTCCGGCGGTACCGAAGGGGAATAATACTGTTAGATATAACGGAAACTTATTTTCCCACGACCCAGGGAACCCTGACACGCGACGCCCCTCTAGCTCGACTAAACGAGTTATTATTTTGCAAATCCATTGATATTTAGACGTTGGTTGGTTGTAGTAGCTATGACGATGGACCGATCGTCCAAAGGTCGCTTATACAGAAGACTGAAGATCTCTCCCTCGATGACAACTCAATGAATTAATCAAGCAGATCGATATAGTGTAGTAGGAACTGTCGATCCATTCTACCATCGATCAATTAGTGTGGCAACATCCTAAGCTATGTTTACAGAGCAATCACTTTACGACGTGGGACGGTGGGACACGTGCGACGTTCAACGTGAATGCTAATTTTCTTATCAGTCCACATGCCAGCGCCAAAAAAGAACACGTTTTTAAAATGGCAACAATGAAGTCGTTGAGATTTGAATGTTAGTATTTCAAGATTAAATTTCCGGTAGTGATTGATGACTTTATGAGGTACAAGATCACTTACGTTTTGAAATTGATAAAAATGATTAATCAGGTAAATAAAATAAACCGGTACAGATTTGCTTATCTGCCTTGGTTTTTTAAGTTTTCATTCTCAGATAAATAAAAAGTGTCGCCAGGTATGAATTACCCAACTAATGTCAAAATGTATACATATCTAAAATAAGAGATGGATTTTCAATAAAATTGTACTTCATTCCATGGCTAAAAACTTTGTTCTCAAAATAATAGGTTTTCGTACTCCGAATGGTTTATATGTCACCAAATATTCGAACATAGGACACCAGGTAGCTTAGGGCACCCCGACACGGATAGGTTAGGTTAAAATGGTATGACGGGAGCTAGAGTGAGCGAGCTAGGTTCCTTTAAACCTTGCAGACAGAAATAGGGCCCCGCACAGCTAGACTTCGTCGAATGATTGTTTTCAATTAATTTGATTAAACAGTTATCAGTACAAACCCCGATGATTATTTTTATTTAATTATAAATTTATCAACAACATGATACTTATTAGATACTATATACAAGCAAGTAGAAAATATGTTTAAATGTACAAGTGGAGTCAAAAGGGGAGGGCAAGAACTCATACAGCACCGAAAAATTCGTCCAGGTTGCGGGTTGTGCTGGGGCGGCTGCAGAAAATCTCAATGATACACCAACCTTAATGAGAATTATGAGTAGTAGTAGTGAGTAGTAGTATTTGAGCCGTTTGGGGTTGAAAAACTAGGGTCCGAGTGCTCATCGAGTTTTTCGTGAAATCCGCAAGCAGATAGTCTACTCTTCACGTGATCAGAGGGCTGGCGTTTTCTTCTTCCAACTAATCAACATTGCCATTCATCGGGGCAATGCGGCCAGTGTTCTGAGCACGTTCTGGGCACTTGTTGACAGCGAAATTTTTCGATGCCCTATGTCATTTATTATGGGATTGTTTTTTTACTGTTTGGCAACTACCTACATTTTGGTGACAGATCTACTATTTTGCGGACAAATCCTATTATTTAAAAAAATCAAAACGAATTGAATTGGTGTTAGATAAAATCATACCCAATCATTATACACATACCAAGACTGGGCAAATAATGCAAAAAAGCAAACTAGCAAATGCAATTAAATAAGTTTAATAACCACAACGAAGGCGTGAAATGTAATACACATTCCAATTTAAACACGTCCAATCTTATTTCATGATTTTAATCAAACCTATTTCTAAAAGTGTTTTTGTTCTTTTAGTTACAGAGTACAAGTTCTTTTGTCACAAAAGACTTTGTTTTTCTTCTAATTTTGGAACATACAGTGAATACAACGCCGTAGAAAATGTATATTTCGTTACACATGGCATCGTTGACGAATTTAATTTTCTTAGATTCATCTTTGTACAGATGTTAGCAGGAAGTCTGCGGACAAAAGGAATCTCTATCATTGTTTTAGATAAGACGTCAGCGGTAAACACGAGGTAGCTTGGATATGAAAAAAGTGTAAAGAGTAAAAATAAATGGAAACGTGCTCATTTAAGCATTGAGTAAGATTCTTTAGTAGAAACATAAACCTACATAAGAAATACACAATTATTGTACGATATAAAAATGTGTTGTGTTCATGTAACACTGATTGGTTAGTTCCACGTTTCGCGGAAAACCAGATATCGTTTAGGTACCTACCTGTTCCTTATTCTTTTTATAACTACCTATGTTTTTTTTCATTTACCTGGCAATACATACTCTGTGCAACCTGTTGAATAACAATAATGATACCTATTGGATAGGTATTAATCTCGTGGACCATGTAGGTAGGTACGTACATTATGATTAGTCACGTTTTTTATTTAGGTAATCAAGAAAATGAAATACAAAATGAAAATGCAATATAACAGACAAAATAAATTAAAAATATATGTATGTTCTTACCTACATTTAAGTTCCAACCAACCCATTAACATGTAGAAATCTAAAAATATAGGTAGATACTATTCCAAGGTAGGTACTTTACAATTTGTTTAATGTTTGCTTCTAAACCTAGATAAAAAGGTACTAGGTAAACAGATCGACGAAAATGTGTATTTTAAAATAATATAATCACAGCGTTGTTGGGTTTTTTACGGGCAGGGCTGGTATAAAGTACCTATGCACAATTTAAATTCTTCATTACCTTATCTATAGGTATATTAATACGAAGTGTGTGAAGCAAAAACTGTACCCCTTTTTACGAAAATTACACGGACATGAAATTTGACACAGGTCAATTTTATATGGAGGAGTGCAGAATGAAAGCTAACGCTTTATTTTTAATAATGCTTAAAAAATCATTTACTTATTTAAAAAAAAAGATCGAATTTCGACCACTGGGTGACCACTGGTTTGAATAAATAGTACTGCAAAATATAGGTAGGTATCTGTTTTCAATCAATTCCCCGTAAAAAGAGCAGAACCTACATCCATCATTATACCATAGTACCTACCTAATCTATACTTACATATTATAAATGTGAAAGTTTAGATGTTTGGATGGATGTTTGTTACTCAATCACGTCAGAATGGCTGAACGGATCTTGATGAAATTTGGCGCAGAGGTAGATTATAGTCTGGAATAACACACAGGATATATGTTTTATTTCGGGAGTATGTTCCCTTGGGATAATTTTCGACATTCACGCGGGCGGAGTCAAGGGCGGCGCTAGTAAAATGTACTTAAACCTACGGTAAACCCAATTTAACTTGTTTGTGTTTGTTTGGTCACATCACAATTCAGACGAAATAAAAGCACCGTCAAAGTGTGAGTTTTTGTTGTTAACCGTACCTACCAAGTTACCAACTCGTTTTACAATGAGTTCGGTGTGAGTCTGGGGTGACTGATTCAGAGCGACAGTGTGCCCCTTTGTACTTGAAAGGACATTGACAGAGGTCAGTTCTGCAGCGGCACAAAGAACCTCGGGCCCTTGAAAAAACGACTTAACAGTATTTGTAACTTAGGTAGTGGATAAGGCAAACAATAAAGTGAATGAAATCAAAGGCCTCTTGAAAGTTAAAACTTAGATCAAATACGACACACATAAACAAATCTGTGATAAATTTTAATCTTTGATTTTCCTCAGCCCGGCCTCAAAGAATTTCTTACGAAGCGCTTGCGCAACTGCGCAAGTGGACGGGGGAAAACATGTTCCTTTAGTTTACAGAACCAAAAAATGTATTTTGGTGTTTCACTCAACTCAAATACAGTAAATAAATAATATAGGTAAGTAATAAATACTAATCGGTTAAAAGGTAAAAACCTAATAAGTACCTATAGTAGGCGCCAGATAATCGTGGAATAACGGTCATTGACCCACCTACAATTATTGACATTTTTAATTTGAAAAACGGAATTAATGACACAAGCTGTCCCGAATCATCATCTCTCGTGATCCTTAACATTGTCTAATAATGAAAAACGATTCATATTTAATTGTTCAGGTACCTATGAACAGTTATTAGGGAAAGGTCAATGTACTTTATTTCACATTTATCTGGCGCCTACTATAGGTGGGTTTTTACGAGACTTGATAAAAACCAAATTGACAGTAATCGTTTAAATTAATATTCAATATAAATACGATGTAAGTACTTAAACGATTACGTATCTAAATAACATTTCAATTATCAAATAAATAAAGTAAGTAATATTTTCTACTTTCTACCGTTGGTTTTCTCGCGTTTTCCTGCAATGCACCGCAGTTTGCAATTTGCAATGTCTTCACATTCGTGTTATTTTCCGTCTTATTATTTTGGAATCCCCCAAGAGTATCTGCTAATGCACTGGGAAAGTTCCTGATAGTGGCGAAATAATGTTCGTATGTCGCCTTGACCTGCGATCGAGGATTCACCTTCCAGTCACTAGACACCTTCGCTTCGCGTCAATTTTTAAGTAAAAGACGGCCATTCTACATAGTCACTACAATAATTTCAATGTTTTGAAAACTAAATTTACCTAAATTAGAAAAAGGCAGAAGATAGACCTTTGAAAATGTGTTCATCTTTTCTTAAAATCTTTTTTAAGATCTTGCGGCTAATTTGGTCCCCACTCATCTAAAAAAACAGTTTTCTTCTCTAAAAAACATAAGATAAGTAAAATTTTAAGGTGTGGTTGTTCAGATAGTTTATCTACTCATTGTCGGCTTAAATTACCTAGGTAAAGCCTAGGTAGCACTGAATAGGTTACTTATAGGCAAGCGCGCTCCATTGTCGACCACATCTAGTTCCAGCCCGTCCCTAGCTGTCCAGCGACGCCCTAAGCCGAGGCCCACAAGGGGTGCCCTTAGCATGTAGTCGCTTAGTTTGTAAGTTTTTAAGAAGCCCTGGCTGAAGGCTTTAATATTTATATTAAGGCCGGGGCATGCCACAGGCAAGTCTGGTTAAGCAGTCGACAACCTCCTAGGTTAAACTGCGAGAGACCACTTACAAAAAAAAAGTCGATCTCTTTTCATCCGGTGAGATAGTGGTCAAAATCGAGCCTATCAATAATTTATAAAACTACGATTACTAATTTAGATAAATAGATTATAATTGATTCATGCCTTTTATCGATATTAAGCATAGTAAACGTCATGCCTTTTTTATTTGATGAACGATTAGATACTCGCATTACTGATGGTATCACATCTTATCTGCCCAGCACATGTGTGAGCACGTTGCAAGTGAAATTTTACCAGAAGGGTGTCAAACCGTTCATTCCGCGATAGAGGGTGAGTAGGTAGTTGTTTCGATAGCTACATGTTAAGAAGCCCATAGAATTTGGTCACCAAATAACAAACATTGGATTGTGATTTGTGCCCTCTGTTAGTAGAATCGGCCCCGTTACCCGAGGGGAAATTGACGACGTTATGGAGTTGAGATGGGCTTACGTGTATCAACGACGTTTTTCAACTCACTTAGGTACAAAGAAACAATAAAAAAGATTTATAAACAAATGTGTTTGAGGAGTTTGTAAAAATTATAGATAAATAAATGATTGACTATTATGTTACTTTAATTACTACCATTTAGGTACTTAGGTATATTATTATTTAATAGCCAAAATATTTAGTGGGTACAGACGCCAGCAAGTTACAACAATTTGTCAAATATCTTTAATAGATTTTCAACTTTATCGTTAAAGAATTAGGTTCAAGGTTAATTGGGAAAATTTGTCAGTTTCTGGTAGCTTGATGTGCTGGCGCCTGTACGTACGTACTTAAGTATTTATTTTCATTCATAATAAGCGTTGCCAAAACGTACTCGACGTATGTTTACATTCGGTAGAGTATCGTAATAGTAGTACTATTTACGTGAATCACGTAGTTAGTACTAAAAATATGTATAGAAGACTAGACACGGAACATCCGTCCGCGACCTAGGTCACACACAAACTTCAGTCTCCCGTTTAGAGTTGCGAAAACTCGCTTCTGCTGAGAAATCATCCATTCTAATTTAGTATACTTAATATAAATATATAATCCTTACTGCCTCTTAGGTCTGCTGGGTGTGAGGTTTTGGGTTTCGACCCGATTCCCGAGTCGGGCCCAGAGTGTTATTGGGGTTTGCAATAAGTAATTTTTCAGTAGCTGCCCGGAGTTTCGAAGTCGGTATCGCCTTGCCTCGAAAGGCATGTAGGATAGCAGTTGAACCTGCACCTATTCTTTCCAAGGTCGTGTCGGATTGCCATCACATCGAAATATTGAGAGTAAGGGAACAGAGCGTGCACCTGTATTAGCGTACATTTTTGTGCACTAGGTAAGTAAAAAAACTCCAGTAAAATTGGTTTTTGAAGCTTGAGTTTGGCCAACATGGTAACATGGCCGAAATTCGGTCGGGAGGATTACACACGACCGGGGACAATTCAGCACGACCTGTGCTTTCCGAGGCACGGGAATAAAGTATAATAATAAGGAACATAATATGAATATGCAATGTAGTAGGTACCTTCCTGTTTACGTTCTTTGAGGAAATGTTTGTATGTATCTAGTGTGCTTACCTGTAACAAAGAAAGGGATAATTTTGAGTAAATTGAACATAACACTTGCATTTGTTCAGATAATTAGGACGCGTGTGTTAATGTTTTACAAAATGAGTTGTTTAAACAGTGAGTCGTGGTGTTAAGCATTTTTTTATGATTTGAGGTCTGCCCAACCCTTTTGACTTCTAGATTGCACCTACCTACCATGAGTGACTCAGAGGATCTTTAGAAACTACATGTTTATTTAATGTTAGATGCCCTGTGGTTTAATAGCTTATTTAATACCTAGCTTATTTATAGACAAAAAAGTCCTTCAGTCAATGTTTCATTGTTTCATGGAAACGAGTATCCCCGTCACAAATGTAGAGGAAAATATTGCTAATTCACAATCTAATCATCTAATCAACCACCGCATCGCCAACTCTATATATTATTTTAGTTTTTGTTATTTTATTACAGATAAACTATCTTTAGTGTTGGCTCCGTATCGGTCGCAATCCACGTTATCAACGTATCAATAAAGATAAAGGCAGCCATTTATTTTGCAGATTTTCAAATCAGAAGACGTTGGACACACCTAGACACTCCTATCGGCTATCCACACTATCGTATGTACCTAAGTCTGATTGATGGGACAGTGTCATTAACCACTTATGTATCTCTGTCACATACACATATCTTCGAAGATGAAGATGAACCAGTAGTAATACAGATTGACTCATTAGAGCATCACGCGCTCGTGTTTTCAATAACATTATGAATCACTGAAATATTGTAAACTTAATACAGATGCATCGTAAATAATTTGGCTTGAACACATTGTTTTAAATTTTACAAACTGCGACATTTTCATACAACAATGCTTTTGTAAATAAATAATAAGAATTTTGGAGGACCGTCTGTCTGTATGTAAAAAGGGTGTGCGCACAACAGAATAAGTAGGTTCCTACCAAGTAATTTAATGGTGATTGAAATCGATTTCATTTATCGTTAAATGACAATGAATCTGATTTCAATTACTACGAATAACCAATCCTTACAGACGGGCAACACAGTTATAGCTATCTACTTGCATGTGTAATTACATTGTACCTACTAGCTTTTTCTCCCGGCTTCGCTTTGGACTGGAATATCCTTCGTGTGAGAATCCGACTCGCACTTGACGGGTTTTTAATATGACCTAGTTTAGCACGGCCTTTTTGAAGTGAAAACTTCTTTAGCGGCGTTGTGCACTTTTTGGGATGGGTAAAAAATGTTAAACTCGCGTCAGGACACGTGACCTGATCGAAAATTCGTGAGATGGAGGGAAAGTTCTGAAGTGTTACATTTTTAATGTAATATAAATTGTCATGTTTGTGTACGATAGCGCAATAAATGAATATTGTATTTTACCACATAAATGATACTACTTTTATACCTACCTACTGATAATTAAAGCAATTCGTGCGAAATTATTCCCTAACCATTCCAAAATATCAAAAATGCACAACGTTAGTGTTCAAGTTTTCATTTCTGCCGGCACTCCCGGAGAGAAACCCGTTGTTTTTTTCCCTTATGGTATCACTATCAGCCTAGGGTAATTTAGGAACAGTCATCATGAGTCATGATTTATTATTTTGCATTGCTCCCTGTCTGAAATCCAGCGTTAGTCAAGCTGTGAGGTATGAATTCTCTAGGTATGTCAGGTTTTAACATCAGGTTCTTTGCGATTATAATATAATACTCTGCTAATAATAGTGACTGTTGGCAGTTGGCAGTCCCACCAGTTTAGCCACTTTTACCCAACATTATTGTTAATTCGCCTTGTAACTCGTTTCTCTTTTATGCGATTCAATTAACTGATTGATTGAAGTCTAAACACCTGTGCCATATCTAAGTAGGTATCTACTTGAATTTAATTTTCCCAACATCTGATTTGTTGAAACGATTGATTGAACTCTAGAAAAAATCTTTGAAAGATTCCATTTATTTCGAATACCGCCATGTAGAGCTAGAGATAGCATCAGACATTTTAAATATTTGTTTTTCACGACAAATTGCTTTGTAACGGAATCTTTGGAATGTTCAGTGATAATGAGCCATGTAATTAAAACTTTGAAATTCATAGTGGCTAGACAAGCGATATTCTTTTGTTATTTCAACTGAAGGTACAAGTCACGTTTAACACGTACCTAGATATTTTAAGGAGAATGTCTATTGTATTTTCTTCGAATAATTTCTTTATGAACATTAGATTTACAGTTTCTAATAATCCTTGAGTCCCTACAGGCAATAATAGCAACCCGTCTTCTCAAACTTCAGCCGCCATTTTGGAAATGAATACCTTTTGAACAGTTACCGCCATTACAGGCCCAAGGTGACAAGACAAGGATAGAAAGTGAAATCTATTTATGAAGTGCCGTTCACCGGTTGCATTTCTGACTGGCCGAAGTGTTTATTTAAGGCAATAACTATTTGCAGACACCTATTGTTTATTCAGGAGAAATACAAGCCGCTTAGCTAAGATTAGAAATTCGTAGGAACCGAAGTTTTTATGTTATCGTGTTTTTAGAATTTGATGTAAATAGATTCTATTCATTGGCTTTTTACCGTGATAATATCTATTATCGAATGTTATGTAAGCTTAGGCCCGCTTAGGTACTTTATCTGAGGATTATGGTATAGGTATCTGAAAGGGGATTTTTGGGCTTGCAAATGCTTAGAAAAGCCTTTGAGATTAACCGCTATTGATAACAACTGCGTACTTACCAAAAGAAGTAAGTAGGTCGTATTAACATTCATTTATATTTTGTGAGGCATTTTATATAATTTTTTGATCGACTCTACATAAAGGCAGTGTCGCTTACCCAGGATATAAATAAACGTTACTATAGTAACTATAGCTAACTGCAATGTTCTTCACAATTATTTATTCTTATAAATAAATTCTCCACTTCAAAAGAATTAAATGCAATTGATGTGTCATTCATTGCATTCTTGGAACTTTACGTTTGGAATCTGCCTGCCATTGTTATGGGGTGCCAATTCGACTGAACGGAGTGAATAGCTTAGCTTTTTCTATAAGTACCTAAATTAGGTTATACAATATGTAAATGTTTATTATACTTAATATAAATAATGTTGCAGTTAATAGGATTTTGGCACAGCTAATGGAGTCAAGACCATCCTTGTTTAGTTTAATTCTCACAAATGACACATTGACAACGACGACTACCGAGAAATAGCCGTTTGTTTGCTTTCTCTACTTGAACATCGTTTTAATAAGTTTTTTTCTGTTTTTAAGATATGATTAAAAGTAATTTACAATTAGCAATGAATGTAATCAATTGTAAACCGGAATAACCTCTACAAGAGATTTTATCATACCTACTTAAACTTTGACATGCTCATTTTCCACTACGTATCTTATATTCTTGTAGAACACCATTTCGTCCTCAAACTTATTCAACTTTGTCCTCTGAATACAACACCAAGAAATCAATGCAAAAACGACCTTAGTTGTATGCCGCTTTGCAATGCCAGCGCTTAGAGCGAAACCCTAGCGTCAGTTGGCCTGTTACGGCTTGATTTATGTCGTCTCGGAAAAGATATGCGGACAACTGGGCAACTCGTTGTCCACGAGGACGCATTCGAAGTACACGTGCCGACTCAATAAACTACTCATAAATCAAATTGAACCAATACAAGGCACACGGTGTAAGTGCATCGTTGCATACGCACTTGACATGCATCCAATCGGCGAATCTAATGCACGATAAGAATGATTGATGTGTGGCCTTAATTTTCAGAACTTCACAAGGCTTACACTAAACAGTTCGCCTCTTCTGATGATGAGGTCGATGTATGAAAGCTCTCTGATCTGATGCTCTTAAAACTTCTCATTTCCTTGACGATAAATAAGACATTGAGTAACTTACATGTTCTCTCTTCTAAAATTTCCAAAACTAAAGACATGCGATTTCTTTTCCACTGCTAATTTATTAATCGCAGTTCGCAAATTGCGATTAGTAAATTAGCAGCGTCCATCAATAAACAATACTTATGCAAAACGCACCTACTAAATCACGATTGCGACGTGAATACGTAATGAGCTGTTTCCAGCGTTTTTTGTGACGCCTTGCTCGGAGCTGGGCGATGTGATGTGTACATGCAGGTATTCGCATCGAATTTGCAGCAAAATTGGTGTACACAGATGGCATGGTAAACAATAGCAGAGCGCGCGTCATTAGGATGTACAGCATTCTAGCCGAGGACAATGGTTGGCTGGCGCGAGGCGACCGATTCTGTAAACAAACAGTCGGTCTGCGGACACGTTGCTGGTGTTGTCTCAACAAATATGGCGAATGGAGGCCTCGTGTGAGCCTACGGTTTTATGTCAACACGTAGGTGCGTTAGATGACTCTCAAGTTTATAAGACGTGTCTGCCTCAAGTGTGAGAGCTATGCCCGAAGACAATCGATCATTGAATTGTTTTATTTCTATTTGATCGTAACGAGCAACGGTTTTTGTTTACAAATAAAATACCTAATGAGTAGGTTGACCTACGGTATTTTCGTATTTTCCGTTGGGTAGGCATTTTAAATGAAAAATAAAGATGTACTAAGAAAAGAGGAAAATAAATTGGTTCTAAGCAAGCTACTTGCTAATATTCGTAAAGCATCAGTCGTTGATGTCTTTATTTTGGCAATGACACAAATGATCGCATATTTTATAGCTTTTGAGAAGTTTTCGCGAGCAACGTTTGTCAATGGAGGAAAAATGGAGGAGAATTCCTTTAACGAATTTAACTTTAAAGAATTGGTGTTTATTGTAGTTTGACAAAGGTACCTGCTGTAAACATTTACATCACAAGTTAGATGTGACATTTCGCATTTGTGAAAAAGCGTGAAGGTGAAATGTAATAAACGGTTCAAAAACCTATGCAAATAGAGAAGAAAACATTTACAAACTAAATCACGTCGAAAAACTCACGTCGCGTCGTTCACCTCACTCTCGTTCCTGTGCACAAATATTTGGCAAGGCATAAGGCATAGGATACATTTTATTGTAAATAGAAAATTCAAGAGAAGTCAGTCGAGAAAACCGTACCTAATCGAAATTCAATAACGTAATGAAAATCACTATTTATTTAGTAAACCAATTTACAATTTCTAGATTTAAGTTATTTATTGGGTGCCAGTTGTCGCTTTCTCTAGTCTAGTGGGTGTACCTTCGTGGTATAGGAAACCAACTGGTTTGGCTAGCTTACACAGAAGAAAGAGCCAGCCAGCTCTAGTTTTATACCCTAGGTACTAGTACCTACTTGTAAATAGGTGATAGCCGCAAGTCTCCATTTATGGTTATCTTTTACCTTATTTGTACTTAAATAGAAAATGTCTGCTATACTTAGGTAACACTTTCTCAATTCTCGAAAAATAAAACTAACTCTCGACGTTTTGATAGCAGGTACAAAGAGGTTAGGTCGTTTCTTATTCAGGTTTGCATTTTTGATTAGGGTACGCCCTACCTTCTGAAGTGTTCTAGTAATTTCTATGCATGAATCATTTTGTAAGTTTAGTAGTTCCTGCATCAGTGACTTCGACTTTAAATGAACCTGGTTTCACGCATCAAAAAAGGAAGCTGTCAGCAATAGGAGCCTAATAAACTTCAGCTATTTACGGTTGATTCCACTTTATCGTGTGCACTTTATTTTCCATCATCCACTTCAAATTATGCATAAAATTGCTCTCCACCATTACAGGCATGTCAAGTGCCATTAGTTTCGACTTCCTCGTATCTAACATCATTAGTCTGCTTCTGATAACAGGAAAATTATATTGTTCAGAGTAAATTTAAAATAAGTACCTACCTACCAACATATCGACCATTACAACGTCTATTATATTATCAGCATTATTTATAGGCAGGTATTTATATATAATTTAATTAATGAAATGGTTTATTTAAAGGTAGGCATTACATGACTGAAACTGTTACATGCTAAGCTATAGTAAATAGACAACTTCCGTGTGTAATAAATATTGATATGGGCACCTTAACAGCTGTCTAGTGGGCAGAGTGGGCTAGACAGCTTTATGTTCGCGTGTTGGTTTAAAAATTCGTGATTAGAAGTCATTTAGCAGAATAACACGTCGGCACGAAGTGAACTGCGTGGCCGAGTAACCGAGTTTGGAGCGTTTGCAACATGTTACCAAAAGATAAAAAGAAATATAAACGAGTTCAACAAATTCGGGGAAGTAGCGGAACTTTATTACGGTTTTTGAGCGACGATGGCGTTGCCCCTGCGCACTCGCAGGATGTTGAGATGACGCGCTGCGCAAGAGCACATCACAGCTGTGGCGCTCGCACAGCTGTCAGTGAGACAAACTGTCTCACCCGTCATTAAAATTATCTCGGCTCATCAAACCGCACGCTATAATAAATTGCGTGTTTTACGCACTGATGCCCCGTACGTAACCATCACTCTAGTCTACATAGAACTCTTATCTTTTAATTTGATTCTGACGGTTTAATTCCGCGGAATTACTCACTTTCAGCAGTTTCAGCGGCGTTAACAAGTTGTATAAAAATAGCTGAATTGACGTATAATTTAGAGTGATGTATAAATAGCCGGGTAGTGAGCGCGTGGCGTGACGCAACCGGCGTCTAGGAAGCGGCGTGAGGCGTGAGACATCATCTCCGATGCGGTTCACATAATGGGGAAAACTATCAATATTAGTCTCGCTCTATTTAGCTTTATGAACTTAACGCGATAATGCCGCCTACTAAAGATAAAGTATGAATGTACCTGCCTATAATATAATAATAGCCATGATCATTTGCAGCAATCGCGATATTGAAACGAATTTTAAGAGACTCAGATTTTTGATGTGAAACATCTATAGCCGCGGGTAAAACCGATTGTTGGCGACGCGTCGCCAAGTCGATGGTATATATACCTATATACAGTCAATGTGTCTTTATGCCACATTTAGTTCCTGTCGTAATCTGTTCTTTTGGGCCTATTACTTGTACAGAATAATTTCGATGTTTCACATCTGCCAGGCGTCCCGTGACGGCTCACATTTTTTTTTTAATTTTCTAGGTTGTGGATAGTGGGAATGATAAATAACAACCTACTATAACGTGAGACAGAGTATTTATTAAATCTCACATGTTTAACACACCTGAGATTAATGTAATAAATAACAAACTATTATCTTGTCAACAGCATAATAATTAGTGTACCTACAGATACATAATCTTTAATTCATTAATGAATCTACTATAGATGTAGATATGTAGGTACGTATTTTATAGGTACCAAGTATAGGAATTGTTTATACGGCAAGTATAAACAATTCCAAAGTTATATCCTATAGGTGATAACTAGACTTGACAAATTAATTCAGGAATTAACTGAAATGATCTGTGTTTTATTTTTCGAAAAGATTATAAAACATAACTAAGGGTAGGCACTAGGCAGGAGGTTTGGTACTAATAAGGTTGCATCGCATTAGAATTTTAGATCTAAGACTGGTCATTATTCACAAAAACATCTTTGTTAGAAATTAAGATTTGAGAAAATAAAAAATAAAAATTAATGGCATCGTTTCATTTTTTCACGTGTAAAGGCCAGTTGGTGTTGCATTTAAATATTTAATTAAAAAAAGGTTTCATTGCCTGAATTGTAATCTTTGAGTTGGTTTTTGGAAAAGCGCGATATTTTTGATGGTTTGACTGGATTCAGAAAAAATGAACCAGTAAGGAAGATCAGACAGCCAGCATTGGGGAATGCGACTAAAGGAGTCAAAGAAGTTTTTATTTTAAAATTATGTTTAAATTTAAAAAAAATTAAACATAATTTTAAAATAAAAATCACAGTCGTTCAAAAGTAACTCTGAAACGTCGATTAGTCATTCCTTTGTCGACGATACAGTCATTGTACAAGATCTTCGAAAAATAAATAAACTCGTTTTTTTGTGTGAAACTACCCGTCACTCTGAAGCATGATGAATGGCCCCGAATGTGGGTCAGTGGTCGAACGCAGGATCAAATGTGACAGTCCAATTAACACTGCGTTTAAATACGACGTACCTTAATAAAATACCTATTCATTTCCATTGTGTTTGTGTACATAACCTACCTCGGTGACGCTTTTATGAGGCGGTAACGGTAAATCTAATCACGAAATTATCTGATAGGGAGGATATAAAATATAAAACAAAGGTTATGCTAATATGGCGTTAAATAACTTTAGCTAAGCTATTTTTGTAATCAAAATTAGAGCCGTGATGCAGTTCGCAGTAAGCACGGTGGAGTCTACGCCGCGCCTATGGTGGTTCGTTTCGTCTACGCTGCGCCTACGGTGCTACGTTTCGTCTTCGCCGCGCCTACGGGGGTACGTTTCGTCTACGCTGCGCCTACGGTGCTACGTTTCGTTTACGCCGCGCCTACGCTGCTACGTTTTTTCCATGCCGCGCCTAAGCTGCTATGCTTCGTCTACGCCATTACACTTCTACGCGAGTTGTGCACCTGTAATCCCACATCTCACCATAAGTCCCATTTAATCATTAAAATTCCTTGTGGAAAATCTTCCCGAGAATCTAACGCAGAAAACGAAGCTCAATACTCGCTTGATTGTGACAGAGCCGTTAAATGCGAGCTAAGCCTTTTCTATCGACTTAAAAACAAAATATCTTATCAATCGGTTGTTTTTGATATTATTTTGCAATACGACTTTGGTTTACCCACTTTATCTTATCTGTCCTTCACTATCTAACAACAAATAACATGATGGATGACGTTTCTTGCAATGTACAAAAGGCGTTATACCTACATGTGTTTTAAGAAAATACAACGCAGTTTTCTCTTCAAGTTTAGTTTGTAATATTTTTTTTAAAGCAAAATTTAAATACCCACGGGTACCTATGTCATTGAATAGCAATAATATATATATAAATATAAAAATAGCATAACCAAGTTACTCTGATTTATGTAATTATTTTCAGGTATGCGATGTTTCTCCATTGAAATAGCTTTTGTAATTCCAATTACTAGAGGTTTAATTACAGCTCATTTTTAATTAAAAATCTAACTCAGACCAGTTTTATAGACATGCATATGTAAAGTAACTAACTCCTGGATATATGTATTTAATTGAATGTGCATTCAATGCACATACCGAAACGAACTGGGTGTATGTAGGTATGTACATTGGTATTTCCGGGTGCTACGTCATTTAATCGTCCCGGGAAATGTCTTTGTTTTGTAAATATACAACTGAATCGGCGTTCCTATTCAGAGTATGACTAATTCGATTTTCCAAACCTGATAGAATTTTAAAATTCTGGGTCGGATTTCCCGATTCTACACGGCTTTATGTTTTAATCAATAAATAAGCTACACCGCAAGTTACTAATCAGTTCTTTAAGCTACGGTTTAAAAGCTTAACTTTGCTTTTTATTGCAAGACGCAATAAAAACAGACAAAGAAAGGCTATAAAATAATGTAACACTAATTGATATAGGTAGTAGATAGTACTAGGTACCTAGATCATGTTTTGTTTAAAAGATGCGTGCCTACACGGGGGCGTGGTGCGTCGGCAAATGCATTGATAGCGAGCGCCGCCAGCCCGGGTGGACTTACAAAGGGCCGATCGGCCAATGCCCCCACATTGCAAAGGTTCCTTTTTTATGTCTGCCCCGTTTAGAGTTAGCTTCCGACGTATTCGTGCGACTAAACAAGTAGGTATAACCATCGGGATTTCTTGGATTCTCGAAACGGTTACTTTTTTTATACTGGTTGCTAAGCTAGGTAATTAGTTAAGTAGGTACCTAAGTACTTAATAGTTTTTAAAACGGGAAATTCCTGTTCTAATATAGATTATTTGTTATTATAACATCGCAGAGTACCTACCTACCTACTTACCTTTTATCAGTATCATGAAAGTGCACTTGTTGCACATTGGTAATGACATAATCAATTCTCTTTAACAACTAATAGCAGAGCTTGATGATGCCTACGTAGGTAGGTTATCGATAAACGTGTTTTAGATTCATGCAAAAATAAATGCCGACAGGTAGTGCTTACCTATGCACAGATTTTTTTAGTTACCTTCACAGTTTCACGTCCGTAGTAAGTTTTAATCTACCTTACGTTTCTTTGTAAACTTTGTAATATTATACCACTTAGTATAAAGCTCTGCTCGAAATGAGTTTTTTCTGTTGATTCATAAAACGGCATGCCTACCTAATAAAAACCAATATAGGGCACGCATCCCACTTACTCATCGCTTTAAAGAATCCTGCCTTTGTTTATAATTTACACATATAACCCTCATCGCATGTTGGTAATGCTTTCTTTAAACGTCCACAGTTTACATGCAGTATCCATTAGGATGGTAAAACTTTAATTTATCTCGGAATTAGGCGGATGAACTCTGCGATGAACGGTTCAGATCTGGGCATCCGGTCTTTGAACTCAAGAGCGGGATGCCGAGATTGTTTAATGACAACAAATAAAGCATCGGTGCACAGCTGTCGCCCCGTCGCCCTGTCGCTCGGCTGTCGGCTTGCACGCGAGATGAGGAGCGACCCTCTATTGTAGCGAAGGGCCTGCAGGTAGTCAACTCGATGTATTTCATTTTTGTCTGCCTTTATAGGCATCCTTTATAACAACAATTTGAATAAAACTGTTTACCTGAACCCCGGACTTATACCTACATACCACGCTTTCATCTTTTGAGCAGTTGGGGAAAAAATGACGGCCAACTCTATGAAATTTTAAATGATGTGTATAATGATATGATACTATAATTACGCAATAACGACAGGCGATAAACGCACGAAGTCTTTGGCAAGTGAATGTGCAGTGCCTGCTGAACACAGGACTTTCGCTGATCAGTGTGTCGCGGGCTGTCTGTGAGGCAAGTGTACGGCAGTAAGACAGTGCAGCTCACCTATATGCGCCAGGTCGATGATGGGTATCGCGCAGCGTGCGAGGAGGCTCTCCTCCTGCTGGGCCGCCATTGTCGTCGCCTGATACAACAGCTCTGATTTCCACTCGCCGATCGCTCGTTCAGTCAACACTCCTTATCACTCGACTCCCACAGTAATTAGCAATTAGCGAACGCGACACCGAAAGATAATTTAAAGTAGAGAAACGATAGATAAGCACTTAATACACCGTAAGGATACAACGTAAATGTTAAAGTTTATTGAAGTTATGAATGGTCTTTTGATTATTCCTGGTATAGAAGCGTTCAGAACTCATTTGCATAACCTTGTAGTTTTTGCTCGAGGCGTTCGTCTTTCTGACGTAGCAGCAATAAGCTATACTGACTTGACACATTAAAAATTGGTTTCCGTTGCTTCTCTCACAGTAAGTAACTATGTGTAAAGGTTGTCCCGCGTGTGCGACCCGACGCGTCGCGCGCCCCCCGTCCCTCACAGCTGGCGAGTTTCGAATGTCTCTCGTCGAAAAACTGGCTCACCGTGTGCGATGAGCGTTACCCTGGCGTCCGATGGCGGCTCTCACTTGTATATCATCGCGCAGACTTTCGCAACCGAGTAGCGTGTCGAAACAGCTCTGCCTTGAGCACGCTGCCGTGTGGAGAAAGCGTATTGTGTGACGGGTGTGCGCGAGTGGCTCGGCGACCAGAGTAACACTGACGATACGATACTAGCGAGGCGCTCGGGCGCTGCTCCGTGGCGGTGTCGGACTGTCGGCGACTGACTCACGCGGCCCTTGATCGCGGCTCACTTCGTGCCACTCGCGTGGGGCGGCGGCGTTGCCCTGTGCGCTGTGTCGGCGCCGCTGAGCCGATCAGCCGACTCTAACCTCGTCTCGTTTGCCATTCACTCGTCCAACTTGTAGTAAACGTGGGTTGGCAAACTTTGTTGCTACCTGAAAAAACTCAACTCTTATCTGATGCAGATTAAAGTTCACACATTATACAGTTGCATGAGACATTAATTGGCTTATCTGTGCCATCCATCATGTATATCAATGACGAGGGAGATGCATATTCTTTCTAAAATGCAGAATAATTGAATTTCCGAATGGTTACTTTTATAAGACCATTAAGTAACGCCATCTATACTACAACTTATGTAAAATGCTGCATTAAGCGCCATCTATGTACACAACAAACTTAAAACTAAAATAATAAAAAAACAAAAACGCATTTAATTTTGTGGTTTATATAATTTCCAATTCTACGAGGCTGCCACTTGAAACCAGCACATCCACTTCAATATAATCAAAAAATATTCGTTAAATAATGTATAAAAAATATAGGACGAAACCCTTATCATACGACGACATTGACCATGTAAATAATTATGTCAATACACACTTGTTTTAGTTGAATAATAAATAAGTAAATGCTCTAATTTAAAGTGAGATTGTTTTATTTATATAGGGCTGGTAGCATTAATTTACAGTAGTGTTGTTCATTTGAGGCATCGTTCGAAGTACGAGGAGCCGACGTATCCGCCGCGCATCGCTCGCTGCACGTGCTGCTCGAACAGCCTCCTGTTGCTTTGCAGTTCGTCCGCAGCCTCCTTGTTCAGAGGATCTTCAGGATTTGGTTCCTGAAAAAACAAAAGCAAAATAAAAAAAATACATATCATAGATTGTGAGCAATGTATTGATGGTTGCCTCGTTGGTGTAGTGATTGCAAAGGCCACTGGCTGAATGAAAGGTCCACTGTTCAATTCTCGTTTCAGCTAAAAGTTTTATTGAGTATTTTTATTACGAAATTCTCAGCCCTGAGTCTGGATTTCGTCGCTTAGCCTATAATACCGCTCAAGTAATTTTGTCAAATTTTATAGTATAGCGGAAAAACTGATAAGTTTATTGTAACAAATGTAATGGGGCGCTGAACTATTTGAAGTTTGGCCTAGGTTTGGTCGACCGCCCAGTGAAATGCTGTCAGTTCGATGCGCGACAAAGAGTTCAATCCAATGAAATTAAAGATTAGAAATCACAAATATCTATTTGAGCGGTATTATTTGCTAAGCTACAATTTGTGCCTGGTTAGTATCAATGGCTCGTTTATTACACCGGACCAAAACATTTGTAGCGAAATTTACCTATGTTACGTTTAAAGTTTGGTTTGTAGCCTGGATGAATAACCATGATCCAAGCTTTTTCGTATTCCTCTCAGCAAACCTTTTCATTTGATACTCATATCATGGGGAATATGATGAATGGGATAAAAGATATGAATGAGATAAAAAAATGGGAATATGGGGAATAGGATGCAAAGAAAATAATTGGCCCGCCACCTTAGGTAGCCCGCCATATTGGATTTAGGATTGCCTATCTTAGCTAACTGTACATTTAAACCAAACATGTATGCAACATTTCAGGTTGGCTATAACTGTTTTAAAATTCAGCTGTAAAATAAGAACTATACCTACCTAGCTAACAAGGCAACTTAAATACAAGCTTGTAAAAATCCTTTTTCTTTGTATTGTATCAATGCTTCTTCTGAAAACTTTTTCTTTTTTTTTACTTTCAAATGTAGCTGATCTCATACCCAAACTATGTTTTAAATCTTATACTGTACCTACATTAGCAATAAAAAGTCTGATTTTGATTATGATTCTGAAGTTTTCCGTTCTGATATTCATTTCTGAATCTATAGGTACCTATTTTTGTCTAGGTGTTTTAAAACCAATGCAACATTGTATGACATCACTTAACAATTATAGCCCCATTTATCATTATCTGTGTTCACTTGAATTGATTAGTCATTGTTTTTTATCAATTGTATTACTGTACTAGCCGATTTTATGAAGCGTCATGTTCTTATACTACTGTATATTGAGATAGGAACAAATTAGAAATAAAAGTCCTGAAAATACTAAATCTGATTATCCGGTTTTACTATGTTATGCCTATGGTATGAATCATCCCTCAAAATCGTAACAAATTTCTTGTTGAATATCCATGAAACCAATCCATTTTTATAATATTACTGATACAACTGTATGATAAATTATAGTCTACTCCCTTTCACATTTAACATCTCAGGAGTCCCCGCATTAAGGAAATTATATGCTGATTATTATGTTTTATGCCCTAGCTGCCTAGGAACCATAGGAACCACACAAGTCGCCGGCATCACTACCTCAACATACGTTGAAAGATTCTTATAAATTCAGTATCATTTTAGAATCCATTTAGCCGTGCCATTGCCAACACAGTGAAGAACTTGAGACCCTTAATTAGGGTATTTCAAAGCATAACCAATAAGTCCATGACCATGAGTAATACATTGAGTGACTATTAGCACTGTGAGTCATTTTTATTTTTGTAAAAACTTGGTTTGCAGTTAACAATTTTTGTTAAAATGTAAACTGCAAACCAAGTTTAACTGAGACTGAAGCAAAGGAAGGAACATGTACATTTTGTTGATTTAGCTTTTTGCTGTGTATATTATGTCACTGGAAAATTACAGACTCCATAAGATTGTAAGAAATCTTTATTAGATTATAATTTCTCTATATATTATGAAGTAATCCTTCTGTATAGAATAAATCCAATCCAAATTCAATATATCCGTGTCTTATTATATATTATATTTTCCAGGGACATATAATATAAGTGCGTTTGAGCCTGCTAGTGCAGTAATATTAGGCGAGGCCAGTGAAATTCACTTCTTAAGTAAGTAATTAAGTGTCAAGCAAAGGGAAAGTCTTTTCCATGATTATTCAGTGACATGATCAGGTTCTAATATCAAACCTATAGGCTTCTTGATACCGACATGATCGTGCACAACAGTCCAACATAAGGACTAAGTGGGGAATCCAAACCCTGATACATACCACCATGATACTAGTGCAAGAAAGACACTGGGCTTATACATAAATGATAGCATCATTCCATTTTCACAACAGGATCATGATTATTTGATGCATTAACCTTTCGAACGCCACTGTCACGTATAGGTGACAAGTAAGCGCATGTCCTGTACACCAAACGTCACAAATACGTGACAAAAAGTATGGTAAATTTGTGGCTTGGCGTTGGGGGCACGCCAATGCATTTATGCTCTGGCGATCAAAAGGTTAAGAGCATGAGAGAGCCTATTCTTACTTATTAATCAAAAGTTTGTGCAAGAAAATGACATAAGCATAACACATACCAAGAATAAATACTGGAGTCCATAAACTATAGAGTTGACGGTAAGCACAGGTTTCCAGTCTTCTCTTAAGATGTTGAGACACACATTGCCCTCCAGGTCTATGTTGGGATGGTATACCGCTGTTTCACACTTCACCTTGGGAGGCTCGTGAGGATAGTTTGGTCCTACCTGAAAATGTTACAATTGATATTAATTAATCATGGAAATTAATATCAGGCAGGACATGGTTAGGATCATCCCATTTGTGTCACACAGGTTTTCGTGAGGAGGAAAAATAAAATGAACTGGAGTTTCTATGATCTACAGACATCTATACCATTATAATAAAGCTGAATGTTTGTTTGAATGCTCTAGTCTCCAGAACTACCAGTTGGATTTGGATTTTTTTTTTGTATATGATTCATGAGAAATGCTATAGGCTATACGGGAAAGGGAAAAACGGGATAATTATAAGTAATGTTACTAGTTTTATATTGGTAACTTGTACTGACTTGATGCCATATTAAACATAAAATAGACTGAAGATTACCAAAATATTTTGGTAACAAGATCTCATTTCTGTCAAGCTGTCAAAATTACCTTAAAACTAAATACAAATCTTCCGCCTCTATAGAATCCTTCATCAGGGCATATGATAAGTTTGAAATTAAGTAAATCATCTGGATCTGGAAACTCTGTGTTGCATGTCTTGGGCAAATTCAATTCATTCAAATCTGAAAGTAAAATATTTTATGTTATAATAATTAGGCGAAGATATTGTAAACACTGTATTCAGCAAGTACAGTGTGAAATTTTGCCTCAATATCATAACAAGGAAGTCTGAGGAATGATTTTAATGCTTCTAATGGAATACCCCCTAACTTTAAACTCTCTGATAACCAAACATAGGGCATCATTAGCTTGTGTATATGAATTTTTCACAGTAGAATTAAAATAACAATGAAAACACAACGCGTAAATTGTTCTATTTTCTGAACTTTACCTTTTGTAATCCGCAACTGAGCGGCTGATGCTTTTTTCTGTGAACCTCCAGCTCTTGCTGAGCCTTCCTCATCTTTCTTTTGTTGTTTTAATGAAAAAAGTTTAATCATTGTCCTAACTAATCGATAAAATAGAAATTATTAGAAATAAAACCACGATCTATTTTGACAGCTTAAATTTTTGTACGAAACTTCAATTTAGGCAGATTGCAATTTGTAAATAAAATAACTCTTTTATTTAATTGGCAAGCTTGCAATTAAGAAATAAATTCTGAAAAGTTTGACCAATCAGAGCCCAGCATAGATTTTTCTAATTTTTTTCAACTGCAGATACAGAATGCCTAGTGTATATTAAATAAAAATACTAAAGAAATCGGTTAAAAATGGTCAAAGATTTAGGATTTTTCAGTTTTCGTAAGATTTTTATAAACGTTGTTTTCCTTTCAGTCGGTTTGAAACCTCGGTTTTGACAAGATTTTGCTTATTGTTGGGTTTTTGTTTGTTGTTGTGATTGAGGTCTAAAGTTGACATTATGTATTCTGTGGACCACATTAGTCTATGGTTGTGACTTCGTTCGTAGTGATGCTCTCCCTACGGTATATGTATTCTGTGGTGTTGCTTTATCAACATGCGCGCATTCGCTTGCACCATTCTTTCATTACTAGACTGCAATTTAAGCTTCAAAAATTAAATAAGTTTGCAACTTATTATTACAGACAGCCTCATAATCTGCTAAACTGTAGATGGACACTTAGCAATCTGCGAGCATAGTATGTTTTTGGGCATCAGCAAGTGGCAACTCCGATTTAACAATTTGTCAAACATTTTCGTTTCGATGTGTCGTTGTGTGTTAGAGTAATTTTTGAGATTTATGCGAATGCTGCAACAAACTGTTGTTGTATAGTTTCTTTCTAATTATTAGTACACCTGACTCATATAGTTACAATACAATGTGAGTACGAGATATAATACTTAAATCTGGTTGGTTGGTCATTCAATACAAGATGGCAAGTCAGGATGTGATAGAATTGGGGTCTTCGGACGACGAAGCAGAACCGGTGCCGAAGAAGGTTTGAAGTTTTACGTCAAACAGTTATTATTTTCCTTTAAAACCGAGATTATTGAGCTAAATGAGTTGTTTTGTTTCAGAGTAAACCAATGCCAAATGCAATGGTGTGTATTCCAAGAAAAATACATGAAGTTACAATAAGACCCTCTAAACTCACCTTGGGAAAATCAGTACTCGCATCAAAAGGGGCACCTGCAATGAAAGGAGTACCAAAAGTAAAAGGGATATCACCTGCAGCAAAAGGAGTACCTGTAGGAAAAGTACTACCAAAAGGAATACCAGCTGATAAAAATGTTATTACACCAAAAGAAATAACTTTAGTACAAGCAGTACCATTTGCTAAGAAACGGACAACCACTACAAAAGCTCTCAGCATTGTAACCAATCCATTTGCAAGCAAAAGTGGAAGCAATGGCAAGATCATACATAAAAATATTATGAAACCACATCTCAAAGTAATGAAACCTGTAAAAATACAAAAACCTTCCACATCCCATCCCAATGTTTTTCATATAAAACCATTGGACACTTCTAATCTAAGTAGTGGTACTCCACTTTTGTTGAAACCCATTAAAATACAAGACAATAAATCTCTCAATAGTTTGCCGCCAAGCATTACTGTAAAGAAAACAATTCAGTCCTCTAATCAACCTATAATTTATATGAAAAATGCAAGACAAATGTTAAACCCCAATAAAAAATATATAGAAGTTACTGAACTCCCAACTGTGGAATTAGATGATGATGAAGGCTCTCCTATTACTTCAAGTCCTGCTTGGTATTTAAGACCTGAGGAGCAAACAGAGGAACCTACATTAGAGCAAGAGAATAATGCAGAGCCAGAGCCCCCTACCATGATTGAAATAACTATAGAAGACAGTCCCATAAAACCACTGAACAAAAGGACTTGTGAAATAGGTGCTGAACTGGCTATCACTATAGATGATAGCCCTGTTAAGGCAACAGCTGACAAGAATGCATCTCCCAGTGGGAGCGATGATGAAGAAACTCATACTAAAGAACGTAACAGTAAGAAAAAGTTGGAGTATCCCAAAGAAGGTGAAAATATGAGTGGGAAAACTGTAGAAATTGAAATTGATTTTCCATATGAAGTTAGCTTAGAAACAAATAGCAAAGACAAAGATAAGAACATTGACTTTCAAGAAGTTAGTATTGTTAGTGTCGAAGATGTCCAGAGTCATGATCCAGAGTCAAGTAAGAAACATGACAGTGTCGAAAAACCAAATTCTTCAGAAAGAAGTGCACAAAAGACTAATTCCACAGCAACAAAAGTAAATGAAATTGAGACTTTAAGTAGTAGTGCCCAAAGTGAATTTCATAGTGTGTATCAAAGCTTCATAGATAATTGTTTGCGATTGGAAAACTCAGAGGATATGAAGAAAATAGTAGAAAAGAAAATCAAAGCATACTATAGACAAGTTCCAAAAGAGTATACAGAATCCGAGGACTTTGTTGATATGGTTGCAAGTAAAATTGTTGCAATGAATGCATGCCCTGAAAGGATGTATTTGTACATAAAAGATATTGTTGATGAATTAAACATGCAAAGGAAGATTGCCAAATCACAGAAAGTAAATTTGGAGAACAAATCAGAAGGTTTGTATATTTATTTTTTGTTCCATACCTCGAAAGGAAAAATGGAATTCTCATAAGATCACTTTGTCCTCTGTCTATATTAGGACACATTTTATATGTGTAATCATAGTCTAATAAAAAAAAAACTTAATACTTCTAGGCTTTTCTGAGACAAAGGGTCTTGACAGACTGAAGATTAGACTATGATTACACAAATAACAATACCACATTATAATGTACTTGTAGGACATCATCGTAATAAATTATATAATTTTCTTCAGAGCCAGAAAAGTTTACATTTGCAGAAGAGAGTGAATATGATGCTAAACGCCAAAGACAGATACGTAAGCTAGAGAAGACCATCAAGAAACTTCACAGAGCTATTCAGAAACTAGAAGAGCAAGAGGTTGACTTTGATGATGATGATGACTCTGTATATCTGTTAACTGAAAGGTATTAAACAAATTCTAGCCTGCAACTGTCCTGACTGCTCCTTAAAGTTCTAAGTTGAGCTATGCAATACCTGACAAATGCTTGCACTGTTTGGACAGGTCCACTTTAATGTATGTGGTACTTTTCTCAATAGTCCAGTTCAGACATTAACCTACATGGTTCTCAATTTAACTATTACATATTTTCCATTGTATGGATTTTAAAAGAAACTGACCTCTGAACTTGTTTTGGTGTTTCTTCTCAGGGTAGTCAGCTATGAAACACCTACCTCGTCTAGTTAAAATTGACGAAGGTTTATATACAACTTGCAAAATTAATATAATTTGTCCCACTGCAGCACAAAGGCCTCTTCTGATACCGAGAAGACACTAACACTCATCACCATACTTGTTCAAGTTGGATTGGCAGTTTCAGACTTATTATCTATACTTATATGTATTAAAAATAAAAAATATTTTACTCTAGCTCATTCTTTTTAAATACATATGTACAAAAAAACAAAATTGGGACACTTTCTCGGGGTATATGTTGCTAAATCTGTACACCTTTGGGTTACTCCTATTTAAATTCAGCCAAACTGGCCAATTATTTGGGGTGTAAAAATAGTAAATCATGTCATCATCATGTTTGTATGTCTATAGTGGACAAGGACTGACATATAAAAGCCAAATATGAGATGGCAATTTATAACAATTAATGCAGCACTCAGCAATTAATGTACGAGGGGTATGGGGTTTCGGCCCCTCGTACGCCTTCCGAAAATCCAGGTCCTCAGGGTACCGAGAAATGTCAAGAGTCAAGAATGAATGCTAACATAATAAAAACAAACTAATATCTTTTATTTCGTTCAAGGTACAAAGAGCGAATGGTGCGCGTTTACGCGAAATTTTGTCAGTTGACAAATACAAAAATGCCGTCAGAGCCTCGTATTGTACTGGACGCGCGTCCAGGTCAGCCATCGGGGCCGGCGAAACGGCTTGAAAAGTGGATCAATAAGAAAGTTCCCATTGGAACACCACTGCCTTTTCCTGATTTTCACGATGTTCTCCGTTGTGTTAGAGACGCTAATGATGAAGATAAATTGTGCTGGAATGAAGCTGATATTATGGAAGAAGGTATTTACATAACAATTTATAGTAGCCATTATAAATGGGTATGATTTAAGCTATCACCAATTTAATTGGTTCTGTTTTTCTTAAATAATAGGGTTTGTACCCAAATAGTACATCTGTCACCAAAATGTAGTTAAAAACAATTCCATAGTAAATCACATATAATCATCGGGATATATTTTCAAGCATCATATAACCAGGTTTGGATTTATTGTAATAGGTTTGTCCTGATAACTGTATTATCAAAAAATTTAAACTACTTTCGGTTAAATTGCGGTAGTGACCACCAAGGAACGGCGGCGGCGACTATTTCTGCCTGCAGGGTTTAAAGGAACCTAACCTAATCAGTGTCGGGTGCCCTAAGTTCCCAAACGGATAATTACTAAAAACTAAAAATGATAATTGACAACATTTCATATTTTTAAGTGGCATATTATTATATTCAATGCGTTATTATATTATTTAAATTTTCATAGCGTGTCAATTTGGCTCCGCCCCTTTGATAATTTTTTCATTAAATTTATAAACTGAACTATTAGATTGGTAACAAATAGTATAATTTTGAAAACTGAACGAAATAAATTGTAAATACTGTATAGTGACAAAGTAACAAATAAAAACTAGTCGCAATCTGACGATTTTGACTTGTATGTAGAATTTTGAGTACGAAGCTATTATTCAAGGGATAAACCTATTATTTTGATAATTCATCTCTTACATAAAATATTGACATTAAGTTGGCAATTCATACCTGACGACACTTTTTATTTATCTGAGAATGAAAATATTTCGTGTATAACTTGTATAACTTGTAATTAATATATCTACCGATATATTAATTACAAGTTATACAAGTTGATGCCAATTTTAAACTTTGGTGACATAAAATATAATTCCCATTAAAAATTATCAAAATATTAACTACACACTTAGTGCGGTCTCACTTAGTCTGTGTAGTGATTTTCTACATGCCATTTATTAAATACAAACTCTTTCTTTATTAGCTCGAGACTTATTCACGAGATGTGGCAGGAAACTTCAAAGACGTAGACAAGAGAATGAATGGAGACTAGCAGTGTCAAGGATTGCCATGGAAGTAGACCCTGCAGAAAATAACGAGCAGCTGAAATGCAAGCTTGACGAAAATAAAAAATTTGCAAAGAATAAGGAGACTGAAATATTTAATAAGTAAGTATTGTTTCAATCACTTATATTTCCTAATCATTTAGTCCTGCCTACCGGTGGGCCCGCTCTGCGAACGCTATTTGTTAGTCTTGATTGTACACCAAACATGACAAGGCTATACGGGTACGGGATATTCCTACAGGAATGGGATAAAACGGGATACGTGCGTACGAAGTCGCGGGAAAAAGCTAAATGAACAAAGAATGAATTAAGAATAAATGTTCAAAGGAGGCCTATGTCCAGCAGTGGATGTCTTTCTGCTGATATAATGATGATGATATGAAGCTAACTCAATGTTGAGGTTTCTCCCAGTATTTTGATATTGTTAAATTTATCAATTTGATTCTTCTAGTGTGACTAATCTACTAATGAGCAAATGTTACTTCAGGTATGCAGACAGACAGAACCAACTCAACTTAGAAGCTGTAGAAATTGGGGATAAAGAAGCGGAAGAATCACCTGTTGAGAGTGAAGAAGAAGAAGCCAATGATGAAAGTGCTTCATTAGAAAACAAATGTAAGAGGAAGGAAAGGTTGAAAAGACTAATACAGGAAATATCCAAAGGGCCGAGTGAAGGAAAAGAAAATCAACCATCTGGAGAAACCGAGGTTGAAAGAGAAACTAAAAAACCTAAAGTAAACAAGGAATTAGTAACAAATAAGGAAACTGATGCAACAGAAAATAAGAAAGATTCTAGTGAAATTTTAGAGGAATCTCAAAATAATAGTGTCAAAGACTCTCATGATCCTACAGAAACACTTTCTCTTAGTAGTGACACAATGGAAAGCAATGGTGTAGAATCAGACATAGATGAGCTCCATCTATTGCAGAAATTGCACTCATGTAATGAAGCTGAAAGTTCAACACTCGGATCTTCGGATTCTGATAGTCTTGTAGCAGTTTCTGGTTCTATAGAATCTGGCAGTGACACTAAAAAGCAATTAAGTGATATCATCAGTATCGAAAATTCAAGTTATTCAGAAAGTGAGGCTGAAAAAGAGGATTATACAGTAGGACCTGTTGAAAATTTAGAAACTGTATACTGTCAGCCAAATAATGAAAGTAAAGTGCCTGTCATTGTTGGAATAGAAAAACACTGTTCCATTATTAAAGAACCATCTTTCTCAAATGATACTAAGCACACGAAGACTTCTGATACTAAGAAAGCAAACAGTAAATCAAACAACAACGAATATTGTGAGGCAGTTGAAAATATATTACTTGCGTCATCAGATGAAGAGACTGGTGGAAGCCATGAAAAGGGCCCTTCCTCCTCTGAGGGGGCGTGTATTAATCTTAGAGATGATCTCATTTCAATTGATGAAACTATTGTTGGGAGTGTTATCGATGAAGCCGAAAAAGTCATAGACAAAGAGACAATTGCGACTGTTTTTGATGAACCCGAAAAACGTGTTGAAGAACCAAGTGTACCTAAAAAGGTAAGTAGTGTTGATGAACCTAGTGTAGTAGGAAATAGTAATAATGATGATGATGTTAAAGATGACAATAAAGTTGCAGAGAAAATGAATGCCATTGAATCTATATCTATAGAATCATCACAAGAAGTAGCACCTAGTGCTTTCAAGGAAGAATCTGCTCAGAATGAGGTCAGCGTTCTATCTGATCATACCAAAGCCACTGACACAGTTTGTCCTATGGATGTTGATGAAGTCGACAAAGACCTGGAGATAAATTCAAAAGAAGAAAATAGACCATCAGCATTATCTTCACAAACATAGTAACCCAAAATTACATTTAAAAATTATGTCTTGAAATAAAATAGGAATATTTTGTTTACGTTTATATGAGTACACATTTAAACTAAGCTTTGATTTTAAGGTGCATGGTCATTCAAATACCATTATTTTCTACTCATTGTGTCGTAAATGAAATGCCTTTTTTAGATCATTTTTTATTATTATAAATACTTCTCAGTTTTTGAAATTGTACTTCTTAGAACTTCTAATACTGTTTCAGAAGTCAAGCCTAGTTGAATAATGGAGCTTTATGTATATAGAAATAATAATTGCATTTAACGCTAAACCGTGTTTATTTCATTACTTCATTCAACATTTTAAGTTTGCACATAAGTTTCATTTTAATTTCATAAGTTATTTTTAATAGTTAGGTACCTATGATTAAAAATTTGATCAGAACCATAATCTTAACCTTTAATAAATAGTCTTCTAGACTTGGAAAATCTTTTTGTGTATTATTTTACGATTACATGCGTCTGATTGTTTGGTGCGTTGTTTCAAAAGACGACGTTATTTGTTGGCCTGATAAACTTTCCTAAAACCTAAATACCTAAATTTATCATCCTATATAACATTCTTCCGTTACTGACAGTAACTGATAGACAACGCACAGCCGAAACATGTGCGTGTGGATTGAAATATCTTTTTAAAAAGTTCGAGTGAAGTAAAAATATTGTCAAAATTCTCCATTCCACATATTCGTCATTACACATATTTCCGAATTCTCAGCCTTCCTGGTCTTCATTTTAATTTAAAATTTTAGTAGGTAAATAATTTGTAAAATATAAACAAATTTCCAATTCATTTGAACGCCATTTAAGAAAGTTGATAACAATTTATTTAGATCACTCAATCCATATACGCGCAGACCGTCTGATCTTTGAATTTACCCCCTCAGACTGAATAACTACATAAAATTTCTATCAGATATTGTATTTAATCTTTAGATTGAATTTGTAAAACAAAAATCGCTACAATAAACGAACAAAGAGCAAACGAAAGTTGAAAATTTGTAGAAATTGCGATCTGAGTGATCCATATTTTGATCTCTATTTTCTAAATGCAAAATAGATATTCGGGCCCTACGCTAGAAATTGTGATTTTTTGTACTATTGATTTTATAAGTGCTAAACTTTAAGATAAAATTTAAATTCTATTGTGTAGTGTGGGCATGATTTGTTCTTCTTTAGTAGGGCTTATTTTTCATCATGTACTCGATCATTCTAACATTGCAACGATTACTCATCGTTTGGAGTGGGTAATGTATGGTATTTTTTTTTTTTAATAAGAATTTGTGATATTTGAAATTTAAAAAAAAGATATAATTTCGTACCTATGCTTTAATTTTTATTTTTTGTGTTATAATGCTGTATATGACATCGTGACAGGTGATGAAAGCTGGATATTTTGTTACGAACCCAAAACCAAAAGATAATCTGCGCTATGGATGTTTCCTTTCCATTCGAAACCACTGAAAATCAACGCCGTGCTGTGGGTCCCCACGGCACAGCATTATGCTGAGTGGAAGCCCTTTTGCCACAACCACGACATACATCTACACTACACTACACTACACTATCTTCAGTAGGTACCTTATTTATACCTACTCATACTTATGTTATTTTTTTTCTTATTGTTTTAAACGTGTCTTTACTAATATAATCCTAAGGCATTAAGTCCGCCTTTGTACAGTGTTTTTACTAGTGCATAAAGTTTTAATAAATAAATAATTTAAGAACTACTAACACTATCGTTTAGGGTTTAGTTTAAGTAAAATAAAATTATGTATGTGGGTATGTCGTTTTGTGGCAATTCAATACTTTTTCTTTCTTTCTTTCTTTCTATTCGAAGATTTTTCTATCGAAGGTGTGGAGTTAATGAGCCGTAACTGGCACCTTTGACTTTTATTTATTTCCAAAAGTAAAATATACACTTAGATGAATTCGTTTGATGAACCCTGAAGATGCCGTGGCCGCTTTTGTAAAAGACGTGGAAGAAGAGATCCCTAAAGAAGAGTGGGCACTGCTTCAGTCAATGGTTCCATCGCATGCGACGTTGTTTAGAATGGAACGGAGACTACTTCGAAAAGCAATAATAATATTAACATGCTTCTGCATAATTCCATTTTTTATTTTCTAAAAATTTCGGCGTGAACCACGTGCATTAGACTCAATTTTTCCCTTAATCTTGGTGAAGATGTGGTTTAGATATGCTTCGTTATGGGTTGGTTTGTTGATAGCCGTTCTGAAACCTAATTGTGCCATTAAGCAAACCTAATCTGAACAAGACTAGTCGTTCAATGTTGAATGTCTTCAGCTGCAGCTTACAGGGGTTATGAGGCATATTCGTGATTACCGTCTTAAGTTAGTAAAGTTATCTGAGATCTGTAAATACCGAGAATTGATATGAGATTGGGAATATGAATTTGCAAGCAGACGTTCACTCAGGTGTCAAGCAGCTTTTGACTTATATTACAACACCATTTGTGTGTTTAGTTAAATAATGTGGACTGTATTAAATAAACGACGGTTTATTTCCGTGTCATAACAAATTCAAGTGTCCCGGACAAACAATTATAGGATTTTAATGAGTATTAATTTTTAGAGATTTCTCCTATTGGTTTCAACAAGATGTTTATTTGGTCTCTACTCAAATGTTCTACTGCTTCCAAAAGCTGATCTTAATTAAAATGAACGTAAACTTAAGGTCGTCACAACATTTATTTACAATATTTACAAAGGTCCACTCTTAAGTACATAATGTTAAATCTGTCCTTATTTACAAAAGTCTTCAACAAGTATCATGCGCAAATATCATGTGAAACAAACTGGTCCTGGAGTGAACGTAAACTGGTGTTCAGCATCAACGAACGATAGAGGTTGGAAATCGCTGATTGGCAGTCTATCTGTCCTGGATGTCTTTATTTCCAGCACAATTTCACCGGTTCCTTCCTAAAACATAAAGCAGATATCGTTTTAAAGAGGTCATAAGGTAGAATTATCTTAAGCTAAGCACTTTCTTGTTTTGTGGATAATTTTTTAGTAAAAAAAATAATAACCTTGCATTCGTCTTTTATCAGTTGTGGTTCTCTGAATTCCACGGAGTTATAACCGAAAAGCTTAAGGTTGTTTTTCCTGGCCAAATCGGCTGGGATGTCGGATCTGAAACAAAGTTGAGAATGTCTTAGTAAACCTCTAAGTACAATCTTATTGGATGCTGAACTTTAATACCGAACAATTAAAGAGTTGAATTTTAACACAAGGTAGATATGTAATATACCTCTGTGGAGCCTTGGTATTCACACAGGAGTATGTGAAGTTCTGCCTGGCACTGTTTGACAGCAATCTCAAGAATCGAAGCTGTATTGCACCAGATCCTTCACCATCGTATGTAAGCTGAAAATCAATGTTTTTGCCAATCAATATTAATGTCATAACTAAATGTAATCTAAATGTATGTTAGAATATTTATAACTGCAATAAACATTCTAAGATATAATTTACCCTGTATCCGTTGTCAGACTGCGAGAACTTGTGGGCTGTGGCATCAGCGGCGAAGATAGTTGGTTCCCTTTCGTCTGGGTACACGCAGGTGCTATGGCCCTTGCAGTACACTTTTATTGGCCTTCCACCGGTGGCACCGCCACGAGCGTCTATCCAGTAGTATCCTATGGAAGATGTAAATATTTACCAATATTAGAAATCGTACGTCTGGTTTGGTTTATTATTATTAATTAATTTCAGTAGAGTCACGTGGGGCAAGTGTGCGCAGCGAGTAAGTGTACGCACTCAAAGTATCTCGAAAACGGTTTATATGTACGAACTCAAAACCCTCCTCTTCAGTGCCGCACGCAACGCCGTGCTTAGTGCACAAATGTCACTGTCCGCCGGCACGCCATTTTGTTTTCACAGGTGAGTATTGTTTTTTGCTTGAATTATTGCGATTTTTGCTTCAAATTAGGGATTCATTCTTTATTAACATATCCAAGTTTTGAAATTATGCTATATACCATGGAACAATACATAATATCTTATATAAGCCGTGGTTAATGTTTTGGTGGTGACGATAACGTAAAGTTGCTCAGTTTTGATTGAATCTCGTTTTGATGATTTGGGGCAAGTGTGCGCATGCGCATGTCGAGTAAGTGTGCGCATGAGCACACTTATAACGCATCGCTTTGGCGTATTAAATATCGTAACTAATAAACCTTGTTTTGTTTCATTCTACTTCACATTTTTTATTATATGACACTTCAAACCTTAAGTGCGCACACTTGCCCCACATGACTCTATGTGTCTTTAAACTGCATGGCAAAGGCTTCTCTTTCCTCTTTCCACTTTTTCGATTTCGGAGAGAAGAGGTGTCAATAAATCGGTCAACTCTCACCGAAGTGCATCGCTGTCGTCCAGATCCTGGTCTCCCTGAACCTCTTGTATACCTTCGAGATACAAGACTGGTTCAGATGAAGCTGTCGAGCATTAATACGCTTGGACAACCCTTGCTAGATTAGAATGACGACTTGAGCGGCTTCTATAGATGTGGATTCCATTTTCTTTTAACTTCAGTGTTCCCAGTGTCGTGAAACATTGGACTAATGACCAATATTTATAAACACCCACTTTTTAAGGGTTTGAACTAACAAACAATATGGTATTTTGTTTTCAAATTTGATGTCTTTTCTTTTTAGGTAGGTACGTTCCATGACATAAGGTGAATAAATTTTTGGTGTTTATATTGCAAGAGGTTGAAAGCTAACAAAATTACCAAATGATAACCACAATCCATACCCACAGTTCATTGCATAGAAATTGTAAAAAAAATGTTTTGAGCAATGCGCGATGTAGAGATTCCAGTTTATTGCTCACGAGTGTAGAGCAATCTTCTCGATTGTTTCATTTATTGAAGAATATGTCCTTAGTAATTTGACCTTACAAAGAGCTGTTATTCATCTTACCCTTTGCTCATATTACCTATGACATCGATCCTATCCTATTCGATTGTTTGCCACATTAGACAAGTAGGTAACTTAGTAGGTACCTACATAGTGCAATATGTAAACCAAAATGATCTATTACATGTTATATGTTGTTTCTAAGTTCTTACCGTCAGTAAGATTAACGTGCGAAGTCCTGAGGTCACGACAAGACAGTGCCGGATAGCTCCTGCTTCCTCGAGGCCTCCTCATAGCCTCAAGAGCCCCTCGCGCGGCCAGGACGCCTGTCATGACTTCTTTCACCCATTCTATGTCTTCCTCTGTTGAGTAAGTTTATGGAGAAAATATAAGTATTGTGAAGCTGAAGATTTAATTGAACATGAATCATGATTCTGATCTCCGCTAAATACCAGTTGGGACTAAGAACTTGTTATTTTGGATAAAAAGGAAAATTAATATATTTGGAAACAATAGCAAAATTACCGTACTTGACTGTGGTTCTTCTTAACATTGTTAAAAAGGAGGCAGTGGTAGTAGTGTGTAGGTATTTGCGAGGTGGATGCTGTTTAAGAGCACAAAAATAGTTAAATTTCCCGACACTCACAGTAGTAGACTCAGTCGAAAACCACTTGGTATGAAAGGTGAACCTTACCTTCGTCGAAATTATCCTCAGTAACAGACTCCACAGACTGCAATTCTACACTGCGGCGTCTTCTGGTGTATGATGTGAATAGTTCAGGAGGTATCTGTGGCGTTGGAGCAGGCGGGCCCGGTGGTCCAGGGGTTCCGGGTGGCCCAGGGGAACCTGGCCTTCCTTCTGGTCCCGTTGAGCCCTTTGGTCCAAGTGGGCCTTCGGGTCCTGCTGGCCCTATCGGTCCGGTGTCTCCTTTTAGTCCTGGAGGTCCTATGGGTCCCTGAAATGAGATAATTAGCGTAATCATAATAAATATCTTAAGTTTTACATCGTATAAAATCTTATTAAAATCTTAATGCGTAGATACCATATCTCCTTTAGGTCCAGGTGGTCCAATTGGACCTGGCAGACCTTGCTTGCCAACTTCGCCTTGATCACCTTTCAATCCCATTGGCCCCGTATCGCCAATGTGACCCTTCGGTCCTCGGTTACCCTTGTCGCCTCTGATTCCTTGGTTACCAGGAGGCCCTGCCTTGCCAGGTGGACCCGAAGGTCCCATTATTCCTGGGGCGCCATTTTCACCCTGAAATAATTTAATATTTTCATTATGTTGGTTAATTTCTGTTTGTTTCTATTTAATAGTAGAGTAAAATATACTTTTTTGTAACTTTCAAGATATCTTGGTTTTAGGGGCACAGTGGCGGTATTATCACTGACAGCGGTACCTTACCGGATAACACTGAGAGATCATGGGCTATCAAATTTTGATGCGGAAAAAAGCATTCCAAATGTTCAGTTCAAAAATTATAGATAGTCCAAATCTATCTTACAATCTCCCAAGATATTTTAAAATCTTAAGGAGTTTGCAAATTATCCGGTGTCATATCTATACTAATAGATATTATAAAGAGGTAAAGTTTGTAAGTTTGTATGTAGGGTAATCTCTGGAACTAATGATCCAATTCTCTTTTTCACTGGTAGAAACATTATTTCTGAGTGCTATAGGCTATAGGTAAACTATTTTTGTAACATGTTTATAAACCGGGCTATCGCAACTTTTGTCTAGCCGGTCGGAAAGAAATACCTCATAAAACAGAATTATTTGCATGCGCTGCCTAAACAGTTGCTTAAAAATTAAAACAATGTATGACAACCTGGTTCGTCTTAATTATTTCTACAAAAAAGTCCGCGATACAATATTTCTATCTTTTATATTTTATCTTTTATACTTCTTTTATTGTTTTAAAAAAGTATTTTTTCGACATACTTACGTTTGGATGATCATTTAAACAACAAAATACAAATTTTTTATCAAAATAAATTACTTTGTAATCACAAGGACATCATAGAGATAAGATTTGCCATTTACAGTATGTCAATTGGTCATAAGGTTTCAGAGATAATATAAAATTACTAAAACGCAAAATGCCGCTAGCACAACTTTCATTCATAGAACTCTATATTATAACATGCTTTATGCGGACTTTTTATCCATCGACTTATAATTTATATTGAACTAGCTGACCCGCGCAACTTTGTCTGCGTCACTTTTATCATTACCTAATGCTCGGCTCCTATTGGTTGTAGCGTGATAAACCAATAGGAGCACTGGTATCGAGGAAACCTAAAGGCTATATAGCCTATAGGTTTCCTCGATACCAGTAGGTTCTGAGATTAGCGCGTTCAACCAAACATACAAACAAACTCTTCAGCTTACACTCTATTCCGCAATCCCTCTATACAGAGACTTGTGAATCGTAACCGCTCACAACGCCAGACCCGGAAATACTTTGACTTGTACTTGATATAATTAAATAGAAACAAGTACTTACAATAGGCCCCGGCAATCCCCTTAGTCCCCGTTGTCCTTCTGGCCCTGCAGGTCCGGCGGGTCCGTTTGGTCCTTGCTCTCCGGGAACGCCTTTGGGACCCATATCACCCTTTTCTCCAGTTAGGCCGGGGCTGCCTTGGAGTCCTGCTGGACCTTCTGAACCCTGTTAATGAACATCATGCCCTATTAAGGGTGTGTTTTTATGAACCAATAGAATCGTTTCATTTACCGAGCCTGTAGCGAGGCTAGGTAAATGAAGTGATTCTAGGGGTTCACAAAAACATATTCCTCGTTACGCATCCTCGCACATCACTGGTGAAAACGCAGCCTAATGATCCCATCAGTACTAATTGATTGTACTGCTAAACACGGATTGTATTAATAGATATTGTAGGAATGCTTACAGGATTGCCAGGCATCCCAGTTTCTCCAGGTTTTCCTGGCGGTCCCACCAACCCAGGTGAGCCTGGAGGCCCGGTGCTACCCTCTGGTCCGTCAGATCCTGGTTCACCCTTGATGCCTTGAGGGCCTGTTTCTCCTCTTTCTCCCGGGAATCCAGCAGGTCCAGTGTCTCCTTTAGGGCCTTCAGGTCCCGGAGGTCCTTTGGGACCGGTTTCGCCTTGTAATCCTGTCGGGCCATCATCGCCTTTTGGTCCGACTGCTCCCCTAGGTCCCTGTGAATATGAAATGATAAATAGTCGTTCCTTCACTAATATTTCATACGTACTTAGCAGATGATTACCAGTTTTCCTTCAGGTCCTTGAACACCCGGAGGTCCAGGTGCCCCGGGGCTGCCAATATCTTCCTGTTGTCCCTCAGCGCCTCGCGGTCCTGCTTCTCCTTGCACACCTTTAGGTCCTCGGCGCCCTAGCGGCCCTGTAGGTCCAGCTGGTCCTGTCGCCCCTGTAAAAAGAAAAACATCGTTAGATATCTTTTAAATGATCACAGTTCGTTGTCGTGTGTCTCGTGTCGCGATGGTGTTGCTTGCTGTAAATTGATGAAGGTTCATATTAAATGTGTTAAAAACTTATTGCCTTTAAACTGTTAAGTGCTATTAAGTAAAAAACTACAACAGCGGGCTTAATGCTAAACAGAGCATAGCAGGTGCAAGTTAATGGGAACACAGGCAGAAAAAATACAATAATAAATATAAGTACTTTGTTGCTAGAAGCTTATAGTAGGATTCATACCCAAGGCTCCAGCATCTCCAATATCTCCCTTAGGTCCCTGTTGTCCTTTAGTCCCTTGTGGTCCCGCTGGTCCAAGAGGACCAGGTGGACCGCGGACTCCATCTGTGCCCGGTTGTCCAGGAGCACCTGCATCACCGGGCGGACCTTTATCGCCGGGCAAACCAACTGGCCCTACTTCACCTCTAAGACCTTGTATACCAGGTGATCCGGGTGGACCCTGAAATAGAACGTAATATAGTTTTCGTTATTGTTTTTACCCATTAACATCGAAGTTATATTGTTCTAGATATTTGTTTTTGATATAGATTATTGATATATACTTACAGATTCACCTTGAGCTCCTTTAAAGCCCTTTTCTCCTGGTGGTCCAGCTTCTCCTTTATCACCGTCTTCACCAGGTGGGCCTACTGGGCCGGGTACTCCAGTTAAACCTCTTGGTCCAGGCAACCCGTCGCGACCAATTGGCCCTTGAAAAAGACATTTAGTTTTTAGCTATTAGCAGAACACCAGGTAAACTTTCTTCTAAACAGACTGTGTCAGTGACTGTCCCTCTGTGTGGTATGTGATATGTGTAAGCAGTTTACTGACCTACTGGTCCTGCTTCACCAATTTCGCCCTTTTGTCCGCCAGGACCTGGCGATCCCCGTGGTCCCTCACGGCCTTGTGGTCCCTGCGGTCCTTCGTTACCGGTCTCACCGGGCTCTCCCTTATCTCCTCTGATGCCCGCTGGACCGGGTGGACCTAAGTCGCCTTTAGCTCCAGGAACTCCCTTGAACCAATACATTAACATTTTAGGATAGGTAATATTATACAGAGAAATGCCTAAAACAACCGAGTTCAATAAGAACTCGATTGTTTATTTTTAATTTTAGTACTTGTTTAAGAAGCGATATACTCACTGCTGCTCCCGGTAATCCAGGCTCTCCATTATTTCCTGGTGGGCCTTGAGATCCCACGGGCCCAGGTTTTCCTTCGGGGCCTGCTGGTCCAGGTGGCCCCTCTTTCCCCACTTCTCCTGGAGTTCCCACGTCACCCGGCGTGCCAGGAATGCCAGAAGCACCGGGAGGGCCCGGTGGGCCAGGCTCACCATTAGAACCTTGAGGCCCGACAGGCCCTGAGGGTCCAGTTAGTCCAGTTGCACCGGGATCACCCTGTTTAAATCGTCGATTTTTTAATTACGCTGTGTGAATTGAATTGTACTGTATTGCGTCACATAATATTTATTTATTTCTAACCGTTGGCCCTCTTTCTCCGGGTGGGCCAGGTAAACCAGGTTTCCCATCAGGTCCCGGTGGACCCATAGCTCCCGGAAAGCCTCGCACGCCTTCTAATCCTTGTGGTCCTCTTTCTCCTGTTGAACCTGGTGGTCCGGGCTGTCCCGTATCTCCTTTAGGTCCCGGAGGCCCATCTGAGCCTCTACGGCCGCGTGGTCCTCTGTAACCCTAAAATGATGTCAAAATTAAAGTTAATTTACCAAAAAGATATGTATGTGACTAGGTCTAGTTCAAGGTAAAAAAACTCTCACCCTGGGTCCAGTTTCACCCCTATCACCTTGCTGTCCCATTAAACCCTGTGAATAAAAAAAAGGTAAACATAAACGTTAAAAATAGTATTATAAAGCATTGTGTTGAATGTATATGTTCAAATGTTTGTTTTTGTGGTCTTAAGGAATATTACCATTAATCCCTTCGTGCCTCGTCTGCCTCTCCTTCCCGATGCACCTTTATCACCCTTTTCACCTTGGCTGCCTGGATATCCTTGTGGGCCTTGAGGACCGGTCGCTCCTTTTTCACCGGCTGGACCTATAGGTCCAGTTTCACCTCTTGGTCCTTCTACACCCTAAAATCAAAATTGAGAATGTGAGTCCGATATAAACGAATTCGTGGATTTAGATGACTAAAAGCTAGATATTATGTTACCTTTTGTCCTTCCAGTCCCTCAATCCCAGGAGGTCCGGGTTCTCCGGTCAATCCCCTCTCCCCTTTTGGTCCCATATCACCCTTTTCTCCTTCCACACCTGTAGGTATAAACTATGTTTAGAGCAACGTTGGTTTACGTAAAACGACGCATAAAAAATAAAAGCCAATGTTCTTGCCTCTTATGCCTTTATCGCCTTTGTCTCCTGGCAAACCTCGTGGTCCCTCATCTCCTTTTAAACCACGGCTTCCGGGAAATCCCAACATTCCCTGTAATATAGTTTTTTGTTTTTACAAAATGTTATAATGTTGAGAAAATTTAAGTACTTCACTACAAACCTGCGGTCCCTGAGGTCCCACGTCTCCTGATGCTCCCTGTTGTCCTGGGTTGCCGGGGGTACCTGGTGACCCCTCCGGGCCGGGTAGTCCTGAAATACCTGGTTTTCCTTGAGGACCCTGGAAATAAACCAAAATTTATTCATTTGTGTATCTTTGCAACCAACTACATGCATTATAAATGTAATTAAAAAGGGAATTTGTAAAATATTTTCCACGGTACCTGAATTCCTGGAGCCCCTGTGGGGCCTTGTGGTCCCGAAGACCCTGGAGAGCCGATAGTGCCAGGCTGGCCGGGTGGGCCCGGAGGACCCGGTTGGCCAGTCGAACCCTTTGCTCCATTGGGCCCTTCAAGACCAGGTATGCCTGGGTACCCTATCAGTCCAGGAAATCCTCTTGGTCCCATAAAGCCTCGGGGTCCCTATGATAAATATAATTTTAGCAATTTAATTGTGATAACTTTTTTAAGTTCACTAAAAAATTTACTTACCAGTTCCCCAGGGATTCCTGGTGGACCAGGGGGTCCATCATCTCCCGGTGGGCCATCTTGACCAGGTGCTCCCGCTTCGCCTTGTAGACCCGCATTTCCTCTTTCACCTTTGTCGCCCGGCATACCAGGCAGTCCAGGGTAACCTTGCTCGCCTTTAGTGCCAGGCGCACCAGTAGATCCTCTCTCTCCATCCCTGCCTGCGTGTCCTCGACGTCCTAATCTTCCAGGGGGGCCTTGCAGACCCCTAGGGCCAGGTGGACCCTAAAATAAAGCTACTATGTAAAGCTTATTTCATCCAAAATAAATTGTAATGTTGTAACATTTGTAGACTTACAGGTTCTCCTTGTTCTCCTAGTTCTCCCTTGGGACCTTCTGGGCCAATCTCGCCTTCCGGGCCTGGTGGACCCGTCAAGCCCATTGGTCCTTCTGCTCCTCGCATTGCAGCCTGTATCATTTTTCAATAGATTAGCCTTCGTTTTTATAATTTACAAAAGGTTTTACATTTAAAATATTTGAACATAACATACCATGTGTTGTGAGAACATTTGTCGAAGAGCTTCTGATTGAGCGTCGGGTCCTTTGTCGGTTGATGATTGGTGTAGCTGCAAATCACGTTAATTATTAACTAAATAAAGTCAAAAGAACAGGAAGGGAAGATTTAAAGGAAATGTTAACATTTTATCATACTTACAGGAATAACAAACACATTGCCTGGAGGGCCTGGAAACCCTTGTGAGCCCTCGAAGCCCGGCTTTCCTGCTTCTCCCTTTGGTCCTCTTGGACCTTGCGGGCCAGGAGGCCCGGGGTATCCTCGAGGGCCCATGTATGTGCCTGAACTGCCGTAATCATAATAGGTCTCAGATGAATCATAGTTTGTTGTGGAATTGTCCTGAAACAAGCATAAAAAGTTGTTTCTATAAAAACAGTGTGTGTAAAACTCAGCTCTTAAAAATAATCGAAATAGGATCTCATGAATGGGTATCATACCACAGATAATCACTTTACTTCATATGTGATAATTCCCTATATTCTACAAAAAAGGGTTGAAGAGCTAAACAACGAGAATGTTACACGTTATCTTACTTGGGTAACATCCGGGGGATGTGTGAGCCAATCTGTGTCTTCAGTGGTCGTGATAGGGCTGTAAGTAGTCTCGGTGACGACTAGGGTTGTCCCGGACGCATCCGCTTCGTCATCGTCCCCTCGTTTAGACTGGAAAAAAATACGTTATGGAAATAATCTCACGTGTCATAAAAACATGATAATTCCATTAAAAACCCGATATGTTGGCGTCGAAAATAAAATGAAAAGTATATTTCTGCTGTACAAATGTGCTATTATTGTACATTATAATAAATTGACATGACAAACCTATTACGTTTCCCTTTCGATTTTTGAAGAAAAGTGTTTGTTTTTGTTAATCCACAATAAGATATTAGATTCAATTTAATTTATGATAAACCATCAATAACCTTCGCAGAAGATTTTGTCATTTTAAGTCAGTAAAATATTGAACTTACTCTCGGAGTAGTTCGTCCCAAGGCGTCAGATTCGTTCTCAAATGAAGTCGGCGGCGGTGGTTGTATAAACTCGTTATCATCCGTAAATCTACCGAAAATGCTATTTTCATCTGAAATAAATGTGCGAACTTTTAACAAAAGAAACTAGTACTCGAAAATAGTAAAAGGTCTTTAAAATGTATAGATTTGATACCTGAATCTGTGGATGTAGTTGGTAAATACTGACTGTTGATTGGGAATGAGTTAGCGCCCTGCCATACAGGTTCAGGGGTAGTCAATATTCTGGTCGACAACCGATAATTCGACTCGTTTCTATCAAAGAATCGGTTCCGGCTGTGAGGTAAGAGTCTCCTCCGTACATCGTCTTCTGTAAAAGTCCCTAAGTTTGGATGTTCTGTGGTATCTTGTCGTGGTTCAGGTTCGTAGGTTATGGGTTTGATTTTGGGTTCCGACTGTACTGCTGCCACGGGGAGGTATGGTAGTCCAGGTCCTCCTTCACAGTCAGGAGCTATTGATAGACACATGTCGTAGGCCACGTCCGGTTTGTTTGCGAATTGCAGTAACTCGATTTCACCCTAGAAGGTAAAAAAGGGTTAAGTTTCTCTGAACATCCTATGTACTAATCTGAAATATGCAATGCCTTCTCTGTCATAGCTTTGTGCCATCTGGATCAATTCTTGAGTCAAAGTAAAGTTCAATCCGGAATGTTTTAGACCTTTTTGCGTAAATGAAAATAAATTCATGTTATTTTTTTATTTTTATTGCGAAATTGGCTTGCTCTTGAACTCGATCACGCCTGATGGAAAGCGATAGATGAGTTTTATGATCGAGCGAGCTGAAGATGCCACTTCACTCTTGCTTTGAAGGCAGACGGGTTATTTGTGGAAGGGAACAAAGACGCTGGCAGAACGTTCCACATTTTGGCTGTGCGCATAATAAATGTGGAGGAGAAGCGCTGAGTACGACTAGTCGGGATATCGACCAAGTGCGGAAGGTACCCAGCAGTACGTCTGGTATTCCGGTAGACAGGGCGTGGTGGGATCAGTTCGTGGAGTACTGAAAGGCAAGCAACACTATGCCGATGAGCCAGGCTGTGAAGTTCGGTCACCAACGTCTCGTCGCGTTCGTTGCATTCCACCAAGTCCAATGCAGCAAGCTGATATTTTGCTAAGCCATCCCATAAGTGGCTGCAATAATCCATACGATAAGATTAAAGGAGAATTTAGCTCCACCATGCCCCCTCTAAGAGTAGCTGTTTCCTCCCTGCTGTCTCTTGCTAGGGATAGGTATGTCTCTGAGACTGTGCTGTCATCTGCGTACACAATTGCCTCTAGTTGCAGCAGGTCGTTAAAGTGCAGCAGAAATAGAGTCGTAGAAAGAACAGACCCCTGAGGAACACCGGTATTAATAGCCATATGTTCCGATGAGCGGCTGCTGCAAAGTGGTCATACATGGCTATGTATGACCACTTTGATCGATCGCTCACTCTGAAAGTCAGAAATCTACTTGCAAAAGTCAGCAGGGATGCCGAACGCGGGAAGCTTACCGAACAGACTAGCATGCCAGACCCTGTCAAAGGCCTTTGAGATATCAAGCAAAACCTCAAGGGCTTCGCCGTGTTTTTCAATGGTCTCGCCCGAGCAATGCGTTACTTACACAAGAAGATCCCCATTATCCCATTATCTTCTATAATTGATTATATGAAACTTCTTATATACTATTGGTCTATAGTTGACAAGGTTAGCACGGTTACCCTTTTGGTCACTGGCTGCACATTAGCAAGCTTCCAAAAATTTCCAAAGTTAATTAATGTACAGTACTCCAGAGAGCGACTAAGCAGTAATTTTTTGTCTAAGAGTAAAACTTTATTCTAAGAATTTGATTACCTTCATAATGGAACCTTTTAAATTGTTGTCACTTTGTGACAGTTGGACTTTCATGACGACAGAAATGTGTAATTGAACATAAGTAGAGCTCTTATTTTAAACTTAGGTCCTATTTAACATCCACTGTGTTCCTAATGCTCGTACGATTCGTTACGTTAGTAGGTACGAATTAAACTAATGTATAAAGTGAATATTTACACGTACGAACATACGTGTAAATATTCACTTTACGTTAGTTATTGTTATATATTTACACTTACGTGTCTATTAATAAGTAATTTATACATTTAACGTTAACTAATAAAAAATAACATAATGATTAATATTCAATAAATACTTTTCAAAAGGGTTGGAGAACTTATAAATATGGAAAGGACGTATTACTTATTTAAATGTTTGTATGTATTAATTAAATATCAATCGCTTTTTATTCTCCATATTGCACCTACCACCATTCTCTGCACCACCCAAAGGTTGACTGGTAGAGAATGCCTATGGCATTAAGTCCGCCTCTGTACATTTGTGTGCGTAAAGTGTAAATAAATAAATAAAGGACTAAGGACCGCTTATGAATTCATGATGCAACTGACACTCATAATTAAACCAATAAAAATAATTATGATCATTATTTGTTAAAGTTTTTAAAAGAAAGTACGTATGAATGGCGCGGACGAAGTGCTAGTTATTTTATATTAGCATTTCTAAACGTAGGACTAAACGTAGGGCAGTTCGCTCAAACCGCAACATTTTTCTTACGTAGAGCATTTTTATACCCGTCGTAACGTTTACTAAAGTTCCGATTTGAATAATTTGAAATGTGATTTACATGTACATAATCAACCTTAATTATAACACCATTTAAATGAATAAGGATTAATATCATAGTGCCAAAATCACCACTATTCCATTCCACCCGGGTTGTGCTTGAATCATATGAACAAAAAGAGGTAATTGTGCCTTTACCATAATAGTTAGACCCTCGCGGTCTTTTTAATAGGTAATAATGAGTACTTTAATCATGTAGTACATTATTTGTATGTATCGTCAAGTTTTCTCAGCGCACGCCAAATAATGAATTTTATTGGCAAAACTTTGGATTACAGTATTGCAATTTTCGTAAGGATCCGTATTTAAAAAAAAAATATGTTTTACGTTAAGAATGTAGCAAACTAATGGTGAACGATTTTTTTAAATCGCCTGTGTAGTTTTTGAGGTGAATCGTAACAAACAAATAAATCTTCCTCTTTATAATATTATATAGGTAGTGTATTTGTAATAAGTGTACATGTATGTAGATGTAGATAGTGTAGATGATGAGAGATGGTGTACTACTTATATCTCAACACGAATAATACTGCAAGTAAAACTACATATTTTCAAGTTTTTTTAAAGAACCGAGCTATCAGAACTGTTAAATGGTAGCAATGCGTTGTAGGACTTTGGTATCTACTGGATTTTTATGTGTTCTAGGACTGTCTTCTATTGGAAGTCTTTTTCAATAGTTCTCTGTTCTTCGACCCACCTCATAATACTGGTCGGCAGTGACTTGCGAGCCGACCACCAGGGCTCCTGCCAGGTTGAATGTGCTGCCAGGCTTCCGATCCAGTCGTAATGTTTCCCTCACTTCACAATCCACTAGAAGCGTAGCTGAGTCGCCTTTGATACTGATCGCAATGCGATGCCACCTAAGAGAAAACCACATTATGTTTAAGTTTTGAGTAAGAGAATACTAAACATACCACAGTTACTAATTCATATAAGTTCCCGAATTAGATATATATACAAAGCTTAACAGAATAAACGGAATGCCTGAAAAGGTGTCATTGTAAAAAAAATTGTTCATAATGATGAGATTATGAACAACTTTTAAAATCGGACTAACCAAAGTTATGCGCATATCAATGTATGGGGCAGTCGATTTTTATTTCACGATTTCAGTGTTGGTCCCATAGCTAAAGTTGTCCATTTACGGCCGGCCTCAATAACGTATCTACATACCAACTGTAACTGAAATGTTATGTTTGCCTTTAAAACATGACGTTTCATTGACAGTGGGGTAATAATACTAAACGTTTATTTCGCACACACATTAGTACATAATAAAATAATAACAAAAAAACACACACATAAACATACCACAAATACATTAATTCAAATTACACATATTTACTGGTTTCGATTGCTCAGTAAGTGAAATATAGAGCAAAAAGTAAAGGTAAACTTAAAGGTGGATTTGTTAAAACCGGTCGTAAGACATAGGTACACAAAGGTTCCTTAATTAGTCTTTGACAAGAATGTGAAACATAAAAACAAGACAAAACAGAAAAGTACTACTCCTACCATTGTTATTTTCGTTGCTATAAAAATACATAATTTATTTGAAAACATCAAGTTGTTTGTGTGGGCGACATTCTACAGATACTTTTTGTACAAGCATTCGATAATTGCACCGAAAGTTCATGTGGGCGAAAGCTTGTTTTCATTACACAAAGAAATACCAAAAAGTTTTCTTTAGCTTGTTTCTAATGTGATCTAAACCAATACAGACAGAAGAATATAAAGTCCGAAGCTATCACAATACTTATTTTTGCCGAGCCAGGATTGTTCCCTTTGTTTGTAAATGAGGAACGCACGCACGCACACTCGAAACATGCACCGCAGCACACACACATAACACACAACCGAACCCAACTTAGTTGGAAGAGGCTAGGCAGAGTGATTTTAAAAATGAGATTGAGAATATACACTTACCTTCCATCAGCGATATCAACACGGTATGTAAGGAGCTCATGGTCGGCAGGGTCTCCTCTCGTGTCCTCATAGTATAGTTCTATCAGGTTGCCCACGACCAACTGCAACTGTTCATCACCAGCGTCCGAATACAAAATGAAGATCGGATTTTGGTCCGTTCCTGTTTCATAAACACATTTTTATTTTTAGGGGAAATTTAATTACAAATTCAAGGCGTAGCTTGGTTTTCCAGATTTGGGTAGATAAATAAAAAATAATTACTTTGAAGACGAATGAATGGATAGGCGTGAATTTATTGCGTAAGCTCCCTAAAATTTTAATTTTTGTAGCTAACTACGCCGCTACGACGTAGCACACTACGCGCTACGACGTAGCTCGAGGCGTAGCGCAGCCTTCTGTTATTTTAGAAAAATACTGGTATGGTGTTCAAACTAACAAAATATGAAATGAAAACCGGCCAAGTGCGAGTCAGACTCGCGCACGAAGGGTTCTGTACCATAATCTATTAAAACGGCAAAAAAAAAACAAGTCTGTTGTATGGGACTTAAATATTTATTTTATTCTGTTTTTTAGTATTTAGTTGTTTTTTAGTTGTTATAGCGGCAACAGAAATACATCATCTGTGAAAATTTCAACTGTCTATCTATCATGGTTCATGAGATACAGCCTGGTGACGGACAGCGGAGTCTTAGTAAAAGGGTCCCATTTTACCCTTTGGGTACGGAACCCTAAACACAACTTTTAATATTGTATCGTTAGGGATTTGATTTCAGTTTATATTGTTTTTTTTTTATTTTTTTAGTATCTGCCTAGCCTTTTCCCAATTATATTGGGGTCGGCTTCAAGTCAAACCGGATTCAGCTGAATACCAGTATTTTACGTGGAGCGGCTGCCTACCAGACCTCCACAACCCATTAACTGGGTAACACGGTACTCATTGGTAAGACTGGTGTCAGATTTTCTGGCTTCTGACTATCCGTAACGACTGCCAAAGATCTACAAATGACAGCCGGGACCAACGGCTTAACGTGCTTTCCGAGGCACGGAGGAGTCTCGGTATGTTAAGATGGTCACCCATACACAGACCAACCTCGGCAAGCGTTGCTTAACCTTGAAGATCGACCCGTGCGGCTGTTATTATTTAGCCACGAGCTGATCGATTGATATAAACATAAAACTGTTTTTTAATAATTTTTATTCTTTGATTTTTTTTAAGAATACAAGGCACATTCTGAAAACAGTTAAAATATTCCGAATGGGTTAATGATTACACAAATTCTTGGTAGTACAAATTCCTTTCGTTATTACACTGTTGTGTATTGTCGTACGATTTGAAGTAGCTTTGTAATGGGGCCGTTTGACCCGCTTAATGGTCGGAAAGCCGGAAAACCCCTGAGAGAAAAGTGATTATGTTGTTTAGGTTTATCCCGAGGCGCGTTTAGATAGGTGCTATAAGTAGGTGCTGTTAAGCGCTTTTCGCTTCTTATTTTTCTGTGATAAGTACTTAGTACGTTAAAAAAGAGTCTAACCTGGCAGGCGAACCACAGCCAAAATTGAGAAGTCTTCTGGAAAACTGTTGTAGAACATTCCAGCGGCCAGTCGGTGCAGGGTGGCGTTCTCATTCAGGGCGATAGCGGTGTAGTCGGAGTTGTTCTCTAGGGGGGACTGGCACCGCCCCGGGGCTCGGGTGACCCCATCAGGGAGCTCGTCGCTGTCCCGAACCACAGACAAGACGTCGAAAAATTCGGTCTCATTCTCTGCTGAAATAAAAGGATACATTAGAATTCATAGTCTAAATTCTACGAACAGTATAGTCCCATAGGGGCAAACAGTTTTTTCGAAGACATGGTCTGCAACAAATACGATGTCGATATCCCCGACCTAATCCTGTTGACCTCTTACAATAACTTCGATTCCCAGAGGAGGCATACTACTGATCTCACCATTATTTGGTCTTAAAACTTTTAGGTACTATTTATTTTCGGAGCTACTGTTTTTCTTAGAAGGTGCCATCAACTTCTCTCACAATTGTATGCGCAGTCATGCGTCTCGATATCGCAATAAAAGCATTTAAAGTAATAATATTTACTCACCGTCCCCGTTGCCCCCGCTGAGTGTGCAAAACAATAATAAAAGGAGAAATATTCTTTTTGTCTGTGGAGCCATTGTGGCCAGAATAAATATGTGAGGTGGTTGATGTTTATATTTGGGCCCATCCCGGTGGGCGCGCTTAGGGTGTCAGTCCGAGGCTGTGGGGAGTGGCAGCCTCTCGCCGAGCTCGCGGCAGCGGCGCATGTCGGCTAGCCAGCGGCGCCACAGACGATACTGAGCCTCCCAGCCGCCGGCACCATACCACATCGCCAGCCATCTTTATTGCATTGGTGTCAAAATAATGAACGCTAATGAAACGACAGAGATCGTAAACTATCTTCATTGAATACGATCCGAAACAATTATGAATCTGACAGTTGTTGCAGCTATTTTCGTAAGTACCGTTATTGATCGTGATTGAAATAGTTCAGGCTTAGTCAGTGGCAAAGATTAATAAGTGTATTAAATTAGATATAACTAAGTCAAAAGCTAACTTTATATGAGTCATATTACTCGAAGTTTGGTAAACAATAATAGCAAATATAGTGTACTTGTTTTTGTAAAATGTTGATGTCGCCTGGATCGCGTATATTGATCAATTCCAATTCGGCGCTATCAACTCTCTAATAGAGATTCATTTGTTTTGTGACTTAACAACACATTTGTTCGTACAGTAAAATCAAACAGTAAAATATCGATGTCGATGTACTTTGAAAGTTCTAATAAAAACGTAGGTAGCGTCTAAGTCAGTTAGACATTTCTGTCATTAGTTTCAAGTTTAAGTAAATATGAATGTTACCTTTTGTTGTAACGAAGTTCCAGACGTTAAGGTCTTGAATAATTCAATAATAATATCTACCTAGTCTGTGTAGGAGAGCACTCGCCTACACCTACATACTTCTTCGAAGGAAAGTCATCAAGCAAGGTCATTTTGGTATTCTTGCCCCTGTCTGGTTGTACGCTGACATTGCAACGGTAAGACCAGGGTATTGAAGGAGTAGCGCTGGGCATGCTTCGGGTAGTTGTTCATAGGCACCTTAAGCATCGACAGACCGAAGACACTTCTATCTATACCTACTAAGCTAAGAACATGGGTGACTTAAGTTTCTTCAAGGCTCCTCACTAATTGGTTTAGTTAGCCTGTTTAAGCTTTTGCGACATAAGTAGCCGTGCCGCCTCAACTTACAGTATGGGAAAGATAATACCCATGACACGTGGTGACAACAGAACAAAGGAGCGAAGTTTGCCTCATTACACACAGTGTGCGACGTACCTACTTGTAGTTCGAAGCATGTATTTATCACGGAACTCGGTCTGAACGAACTTCCGCATAGTTCCTTATGCGTAGTTTGTCTTAAGAACTGGTAGAACATACCTACCTCCCTCTAGAGGCAGTAAAAAATGCTGCTTTTTTAAAGTTTTAAATTAATTCTTATGAGTCTGTTTGTTGAAACTACTACTACCACGAAGTCACAGGTGTTACAAAAAGTCATAGGTGTTTATTTTAATTTAATTTTATTATTTATTAGGACCTCAAACAAGGGATACACAGAAAAAAATTAAACATATACCTACCGTCACAAAATTAAATTATAAATAGTTATTTTTTAAATTCTAAAAAAACTTGTATTCTAAAGGCTCTGACTGCTACAAAAAGTCACAGTGGTGGTAAAAACACAGTTCGGTTTTAATATCGTAGTATAAATCAATCGCCTAGATAGGCAACTTTGCAAAGATTCAACACTATAAAAAGTATTCAGTAAATAGTCAACAGTAAATGTTACGTTATTTTATGAATATTATTGCTGTGGCTATTAGTTTTTTTTCTTGTTTTAATTTATGAATCAATATGATGACCAATTAATTGTTCTTACCCTATTCTATAGGCTATATTATATCATGACAGTTACTTATTTAAATAACAAATGATGGACACCTGATAGACATCTTCAAATTAGTATTTTTGCTTAAGCACAGTGGTTTCGTTTATTATTGTGACACTGTAGCACTTTAAACTATTTACATTGCTGTGCCCTAGCAGTGTTAATGTATGAAACCTATATACTTGTAACAACCTGTAAACAACATGACTGCAATAAATGATGATACTTACCTGCCCAGGGATACTTTTTTGTGTCCTAAGGTACCTCTGTACCTAACGTAGGAAAATAAAGGTTTAAAGCTTCCCCCAATAACATAACCATTACAATAACATCGTCGTAGAGTCGAGTTGTTGTAGATGTAGATACGCATAAAAGTTAACAGGTCCCTTGTTGGCAATCCAAAGGAAATCAAAGTAAGATCTGCTATAACCTAACCTTGGCCCGGCCGTTGATTTGTCTTTACACGGAATCTGAAATAATCAACATAATCATCTACCAAGCGGTATTCCTACCACGGTCGGCCTCAAGTCTACCTAGATGCAGCTGAGGAACAGTATAATAATACAGTATTTACACAGAAAACCCAGTAACTGGGTAATAAGATTCTCCTTGGCAAGAGTGGTATCAGATTTCTTGGCTTGAACTGATCACTCGTGACGACTGTTAAAACTCTATAACGCACGTGCTTTCTGAAGAACGAAGAAATCTCGTTGTTAAACCTCGAAGATCATGCGGCTTTTATCATTTAGCCACGAGCTCGTTATAAAATAATCAACATCGTGTGGGTTTCAGAACTTATTCAACTTATAAGGGAAGACCTATTTATGGAGATACGTTTGACTTAAGCCTACTTAAGCTTTAATTAGAATGTCACGACACGAGTAAGGTATTATGTCCCTTATGGCACCTACCTTACTACTTTTGTTCACAAGTCAGATACAATGCGTGTATAAAACTGGAGTATAAAGTCGGTATGTATAGTGTTTTTTTTTTTTTTTTAAGGATGGAAAATCATCAAATGACTTCTTCCGCTCTGGGTGGAGCGGAAGGGCGTGTCAGACTCTTACTGACTAAAACCCATCCGTGTTCTTTCTAAAGCCCTTTGCGTTCCAGGGCCGCGGTGACTCTTTCGAACAAATTCTGCAACCCTGGCAGATGGATCATGAAATACCATTTGCCTAGTAGTAAGATTTTTGAAGCGTTGTTATATGGTCGTGCGTGGACACTTCGTAGTATTAGAATCGTAGAGATTTTCTGACTTCTAAAATGTGTTTTGCCTCCATAGACTTGCAATAAACTCAAATGTTACTTTAGGTCACAATTGGACCTGCGGACGGCGGGCGATGTGCGGCTCGCCGTCCGATAAGGACCCAGGCCAGGGTCGACACGGCGCGTTGTGTTCCACCTTCCGCGCGCCTCAAAGAGATATCAGCTTAATTGATGGGACCTGCTAGGGCCAGTGCCTGCCAGGGTTACGGAATTCGTTCGAAAGAGTCACCGCGGCCCGGGGCATTAGGAGGAACACGGGTGGGTTTTAGTCAGTAAGCGTCTGACACTTCTCCGCACGGAGCGATTTACCGTCAAAAAAGTAAAAATTACTATGCTGGTTTCTGAAAAATGCCAAGAGGCCAGTATATCTCATAAGCATGTCACTGCTTTATGCTGTTTACGATCAATAAACTTTTGTCGAAAATTCTCCTGAATGTTTCCGTTAAAAATATACTAATCAAAAACTAAATTCATCTCTAGCGTTTGCCACGTTAGTAAAAACCAAATTAAGTAAATTAGTGTTGTATAACTTTTTTGTTACACTGGCCTTAACACTTGAAAAAAAATATATGATGCCATTAGATTTTTTTTCCTATTATTTTTTTTTCTCTTTTCTGGCATACAAACATTTTCTTCGTCAAGAACGACCAGTCTTAAAAACAAAATTGTACCACAACCTTATTGGTACTAACTTTATATTTATCGCAGTTCTGCACAATTTTTACTCCACAGCCTCCCTGGGTGATGGAAAAAACAACTTCTTACTTTTTAATAAAATAAGAGAATAATGGTTTTATTCGTGGGATTTGTATTGAATTTATTGGATTTTCACACCATTAGAATTTTATACACGATCGGGCTGGAACGAAACCATTATATTGAGAAAATAAATATTTTCATTTCGTGCACTCGCTTAAGTTGTAAAAGGTTTTGTTCATTTATAAATGTCACTCTCCTGAAAGGTATGAAAAGCTGTTTGGAATGAAGTATATGACTCAGCCACACCGATCTGATTTACGGCAACGTTTCTTAAGTAATTGTAATTCTGTAAGACCACGCTCATACGTCACTGAACTGAACGTTTTTTTACAGCATATTAAGTACCTACGGTTTATAAGGCAATTCCCAGCTTTGGGCATGTGTGGACCAATCCAGTCGATAGGCGTCAAGCACGTCCTGCCATCTTTGCCTAGGTCTACCGGAATGTCTTCGGACATTTTCTGGGACCCACATTGTGGTTGATTTAGACCAGTAACTGTTCGACATGGGACAGACGTGTTCGGTTCAGTCCTTTTTTTTTACCTTTTGTTGAACTCGATAGGTATCTCAGTAATGTATTACTGTTAAATATGTGCAGAAGGTACTTATCTGTAAATATTAACTACTATGAATGGGTATCTAAAACTACGCATGTATATTCAAAAATGATGTCAATAGCTGGCATAGTTACAGAGTTCAATAGAAAACATTACGCATCAGTGTAATTGCTTTTTACCGAAGAAACCTTGGATCAATTGTTCGATGTAATGAATGGAAGGAATTTACGATACCTATTACTGAAAATTACATGTGTTTATACACAGTACGGAGCCTATAAGCATGAGTTGTGAAACGTTTATTTCGAAGTCATTCAAAACAGAACTAAACAGGTAGTAAATGGGCGATGTGGCCGAGTTTCACAGAATCACAGTCTAGCATATCGGTGACGTTGCGGAATTGTTCGAAAGAGCTACCGCGGCCCTGGAACGCAAAGGGTATTTGGAGGAACACGGGTGAGTTTTTTTCATTAAGAGTGACAGTAAGAGTCTGACACTCCCTTCCGCTCCGTCCAGTCTGTAAAATATCGTTGAAAAGTTGCTTGCCTTTCAGTCTTCTACAGAGATACTTTTATAGATTACACTTCGCGTAGACTTTAGTGAGAGAAGACAAGAACTACGCCACCTGATCCAAGCACCTCCTTTTCACTACCAAACTATTAAATTAAATAAATCAGAATAAGGGCAAGATGATGACGATGACCACCAGATGAACTGCAGGGTACCATCCGCACTTTGTTGATATCCCGACTACTCGTGAAAAAATCTTCTCCTCCATATTTATTATGCACATAGCCAAAGTGTGAAACTCCTTGCCTGCGTACGTTTTCCTTGCCACCTTCAGACTTCAGTTAAGAGTGGACATTTAATCGGTCATTTCAGTGGTTTTATCACTTCCAGATTTAGTCAGTATCATTCCAACCTTTAGTGATTTAAAACATCAATACATACATCTATGATGCAAAGCGTGCTGTTACAGCTGAAAGCAAACATAATAATTCAGCCAACATACAGCCATTTAACTTACATTAGCCAACAATTAAATTTGTTCAATATTAAATACACATTTTATCCATTGATGTTAATGTTCAGAAACATTTTATAGCAGCCATTATTGAGTCGGTACAATGAGAATAATTGCGAATAAATTCGAGTTTAGCTAAGTAGTACGTGGTAGGCAATCATTTTGTAGTAGTTTAGTCACAAGGCGTAATATTTCTTATTGCAGCTGCGACCTAAATATGCAGAGCTAGTCGTAATTCAACGATTTATGACACATGTAAAGACTTTGTCATATGGAAAGCGAATCAGCAGCTATTTGTAGAAGCTACTTCTAGGTTTAAAGAAAGAAGTCATCAACTTTTCATATACCTAATTAAACATAAGCCGAGTCATACGATTGGCTGTCAAAATTTAACTCAACCAATCCCAGCAGGTAACGCGCGTTTAACCATAATATGTTACATTCATTTTGCGAATATTTTAGTTTCAGAAGCTGTGCCTAAGTGTTACGTCGAGATGTGCACAAATCCGTAGCACAGGTGCGTGCGAGGGTATCTAGAAGCTCTAAATGTGCTCAGTAAGTCAGTAGTCGGTCGACATAATCCTCCGTTTTCCCCGAAGCTAACCTGCATGAATATCATATATACCACACAGATGAGACCAGTTAGTATTGGATTAGTGAATATATGTAGGTATAGTGAACTAGCGGCCCCGACAGACGTCCTGCACGAACGTTGAGTTTTCGTAAGAAAACAATCTTTTCAAAGTGACGTCACTCATAAAGTATAGAATCTACTACTACATCAGTCTATCATGTCCAGTAGGTTACAAGATAGAAATACAGACGCCCGCGACCTATGTGACACAGGCTTAAAACTCCGGTAAACTATGTTTGGAAGTTCTGTAAGAAAGCTCATTCGGCGTAGTTATGCTGATGTTATATGGCTCGTTAACGCTCGCTGATGTGAGGGAAATTCAGGACATATAAGTGCAGCACTTTATAAAACGACAAGAGAGACGTGAACATAATTGATGGCTTCTGTTTTAGGGTTCCGTGCGTCCAAATGAAGATAACGGAACCCTTACCTATAGGAAGGATCACTTGTTTGTCCATCTGTCCGTCTGTCACACGCAATTTTTTCCGATATTACTGGACCGATTCAATTGAAATTTCGTACACGTATAATATCTGTGACTCAATCTAGTACGTTCATAATGATATAAATTATTAGCGTTATTAAAAAAAAATCAAAAGTTTGTCAAACTGTACTGTACCCTTATCTCCGATATTACTGAGCCTAAAATTTTGAAATAAATACAGATACGAATGCACTATTATTGCTATGTTTTCAGGCCTAGGACATCATACAATCATTGAATGCCGAAGTATGATTTGATAATGCCATCCGCATTTAACCCTTTCCATGCCCTTTGGATCAACTAATGTTTGAGGGGCGCCTCCGACCCTTCATCGTCATTGTTTTCCAAAAGTGGGACAGCCTTGACTACGTGCCAGATAAGTGTAAACTTAATTAATGCAAGGCGAGTGAATGGGGTACTGTTTGTTTTATAAGGGCTCTCAAGGAAATTACGCCAAGTCCTCTATGAGACGTTTTATATTCATTATTTGAGTAGTCCACTTGCAAAGTCCGCTATGTTAAAAGAATAATAATTTTGGAAAATCGATTAAAACCTTTAGTGGTAAAATGGAGTTATGAAAATTCACATTACAACATATTACTGAAAATGACTGTCACAGAGAATTAATTTCTTATAGTAAATGAAATCCCAATACCATAGTTATCTTTTTATTAGTATTTAAAAATTGAACATAACCACTTTTGCAAAAGTATTTTTAACATAAACAGTTTTGCAATAGTATGAAATTAACATGAAGAGTTTTGAAACAGTATCAAAATGAAATCCTAAACCTAAATAATCGTCTTACAATAATATTATACTCTTATTTCTGTTTCTTCATCCATTAAAGTTTCCTCAGTATCGGTATCTTCGTCTAAAGCAGCTTCAGTTTGGTTTTCTTGAAGAAATCTATAATATTTTAGACTATCGACCTTAGCCCACTCCTGTCCAAAATGTTTAATCAGTAGGTTTTTCACATCATTTAATTTTGCTGGTTTTACAGGAACGCCTATATTGATCAAAGCAGGTTTAATGTGTTCAAATGATTTACCTCTTTTACAAACATTGCCGTAATTCACCACCTCCGATACATAATGCGGTTCCCCTTTAACGGCGATTTTGCCATTCCTGTCTTTTCTCAAAAAAAGTCTCTTGGAGGCATTAAATTGGAAATGCCAAGATCCAGGCAATTTCAGTACGTCTTTGGTGTTTGATTTCCAATCATAAAAATTGAAATCTACTGTACTGTACTGTAACTTAGAGTTGTTTGAAAGTTAACTATCAATCAATATAGCAAGTTTTGCAGGAGTACTGAATATTTAACCTAAATTTATGCGTAACATACGGAGTTTTGATCGAGATCGATAGTTGCTTATGAAAGCATTTTAAAATTTTTAAGTCAGCTTTTGCATAGCGTGGTCATCATCAGCTATCTTATGATTGAAATAAATGAAATAAAAAGGCCGGTGATCCAGGCACTCGTGGCTCAAATATAACAGCCACACGGTTCGATCTTCGAGGTTAAGCAGCACTTGCCGAGGTTAGTCTGTGGATGGGTGAAGCTCGTAAATCCGTTGGTCCCGGCTGAAATTTGTAGACCTGTCACTGATGTTATGAATTGCCTTATAAACGTAGCCTTGCCAAGGGATACGTATAACCCAGTTACTGGGTAGTGGAGGTTAGATGCGCAGGCGCTCTGTGTAAAATACTGGTACTCATCTGTATCCGGTTAGACTGAAATGCTAGACAGATTGATTAATCTACTTTTTCGAAGTCGGAAAAATGAAACAAAACTTGTTGATATACGGTTTATTTTAGGTCCCAGACATCCAACTGTTACAAAACATCTCGGCTCTGAAGCCAGAGCTCTCGACGACGAAACAACTCAAGTAATTAGAAGGTCTTAGTTTAATTTGTTAAAGCATTAATCTAAAATCCTCATCTGAGACTACGAACGCACCTATTAATTTTTGTCCCGAAGCCGAAGACAGCCCGATTCGTTATTAGAGATTAGGTTTATAAATGTAAGTATTCAATGCACGAGCAGTGGTTGGCAACAAGCTGTTTACATGATTTTTAATACGTTTTGTATGGAATCGCCGCACACGTGTAGTCGCGACGCAGTGTCGGCGACACGCCACCGGTGGCGGCCACCGACCACCATCGTTTGCGCGGTACCAAAGGACGTGGCGCGCGACAGCCACCGGTGGCTGTGCTCGGTGGCCCGTTAGTGCGGACCTTAGAAGATAAATAAATTTAAATTTTCCTTTCAATTATGAATCAAACTTCTTGAAACCAGAGTTTTCAGCGCGCTTTTCTTGTGTTTAATGTTTTACGTTTTCAGGATGAGTAATCTCGAAAAGTTTCTCCTTTAACAAAGTCTGGTATAGTTTTGAAACAGTCGGGTACTTGCTGATGTCCAGTTTATGCCTGAAAAAGAAAAACAAACACATTCAAAGGAAGTATTTCTTTTCAATCGAAACTTTTATGACAGTTTGTGTGAGGTGTTTGAGATTTTAGATCACAATTTTCAGATTAAGAGTAAAGAAATGGAAAATAAACAGATTTGTCAAACCTTCGAGATAAAGTGAAGTGTTTTAGTTTTCTATTGGGCCCACACTCTTATAGGCTGAGCTGTTAAAATATTGTCTATGGTAAAACGTGTATAATGGAATAAAAACATGGGTTGTTAGCTTTGTGTCTCTCAAGATGAGTCGTTGAAGCTTACCTAGTAATTTTCCTTAGGTTACCTATTTGACAGCCTAAATTGTAATTATGTGCAGCTTGAAAGATTGCTTAATTTAAAATGTTAATTACCAACTAGGTATTATCAGTACTTAAGTTCTTGTTTAGCGGTGTACTGTTAGTTTCAACCTATTTTTAGGGTTCCGTAGTCAACAAGGAACCCTTATAGTTTCGCCGTGTCCGTCTGTCTGTCCGTCCGCGGTTAAGCTCAGAGTCGCTTAGTACCAGAAAGTTGGAATTTAGTATGGGTTTAAAATATCTTGAAAAAGTTTTTTTATTTTGGTATTTATTCATTTAAACTTAATGTAAAATAGTGGTATAATGAGGGAATCCGAGGATCCGTTTGCAAAATAAAATTAAGCTTCAAAGTGCAAATTTTTGTTAGAGTCAAGCCCCTCTGCCAGCCCCTCTGCCAGCCCCTCTGCCAGCCCCTCTGCCAGCCCCTCTGCCAGCTAGACGGTTTTTTTTTGAGACGTGAATAAATTCATTTATAACGAAGGAAAACTATCACAGCTGAGTAGGCTTTACAAGTTAAAGAGTAAAAAGTATTATTTATCGTAGTAACCCCATAGAAAATGACTTACAGCTAAGTATATTTGTAACTTTGCAATATCATTGTAAAATTCGTTATTTTTTGACATGCCTCACGAGTAACTACGGAACCCTACACTGTGCGTGGCCCGACACGCATTTGGCTGGTTTTTTTATTAGGTAATGTGTGAAGATTTGACTGTTTATTCCTAGTATATGGAACTGTAAACCATGACAAATGAACGATATTCGTGACTGTATTTTCTAGACGCTTCAGAACTACCGATGCTTCAAGTGCTTTTTGTAGCAGAAGAAAGTGATGAGAACAACATCAAATTGTGACCTTCTAAACCTACCTAGTAACAGCATTGTACAGCTGGGGCACCAGACACAAGTCAGCGATAGTGATCTGGTCTCCAACGCAATATTTCCCAGCAGTCTTCTGCAGCAGATCCTCCAAGGTGCCAAGACCGCGGGCAGTCCAATATTTTGTGAACGTCGTGTACTGCTCCGTCGTCTCAAACTGGGGCCTCAGACCGATGTTTTGTAAAGGCTGGATGCCTGAGACTATTAGCTGTGAAAGAATATGACGGGGATTTTTCTCAAACGTCATCTTAAATTTGGAGTAGACGATTGATTCCGAAGACTTCTGTACGTCTGACGATGTCAAACGACAGCAGTGCGATTCTGTAAACATCTCACCGTGTAAGCTTAGGCGAAGTGAACATGAAGTGAGCTGTCAATTCATATTAACAAAATGGAATGACAGTTCACTTCATGCTCATTGCATCTAAGTGTACGCGGTGAGATATAGACAGAATAGATCGGCTGGTTCTGTTTGTGGGTACGTAATGTAAGGCTACGTTATAATAACAGTACGCTTTAAAGTTTATACTTTTTTTTTATTTTATTTTTTTTATTTAATATGGGTTTGCTCTTGACTCTAGTCTAGGTCATAGAAGACAGAGACAAAGTCGACGATGGAGCGAGCTTACCCAGAAGAAGCCTGTTCACTCTAATTTTGAAGAGATTAGGGTTGTATGCGTTCGGAAACACAGACGCAGGCAGAGAGTTCCACTCCTTTGCTGTGCGCATTATAAAAGACGTTTGGAAACGTTTAGTGCGAATTGGTGGAATAGCAACAAGGTAGGGATGGTAACTTGCAGTGCGTCTAGATGTCCGATGGTAGAAGGGGGCCGGTGGGATGAGATCGTGGAGTTCCTGGACACTCTCCCCGAAGTACAATCTGTAGAAGACCGACAAGCAGGCAACCTTGCGGCGATAAGCCAAGCTGTGAAGCTTGGCATCCACCAGTCTTACGTCGCCAATGAGCCTTTTAGCTCTGTGTTCCACGGAGTCAAGCGCGGCAAGTTGGTATTTAGCTGAGCCATCCCAAAGGTGGCTGCAATACTCCATGCAGGATCGGACTTGTGCTTTGTAGAGGGTTAAAAGCTGTCCAGGCGTGAAGTATCGCTTCACTCTATTTAGGATGCCCAGCTTTTTCACTGGTATAACTTCATACTTAGGTACAGTACGCTTTAAAGTTTATACTTTTAACAATTTCATTGGTATACCTTCATACTTAGGTAAGTGTCTCTGAAATCTGGTACCAAATGTAAATTATTCGTAAAAGATACTTAGTGAGTAAAAAAGGAAGATTATTGCTTTTATAAAGCTGACGCCGTACATTTTCAGGGACCCTAGATAATTGCGAGTTTCATGATAATTGCCGAAATACCGACCGAACGCGAAAGAGGTGCCGCTAGAGAATTAACACCTCGAATACCCTTTAAAGGCGGACAGGTTAAATGGTAAATTCAATTAATTATTTAATTCGGAGAACAGTTAGCGAAAGTTGAGCCATTAGCCGTTTTTTATTGGGTTATGTTTTGTCAACTTCGTTATCAAGTTAGGATTTATGGTTTTAGAAGTTGTACCTAATGTGCTCACAATTCACTTAATAATGCGATATAGGTAAGCAGGAACTATAGGTACATACATTCTGTGATTTTTGTAAACAGTCTACTGCTTAACTGATCGATCCTGTGGCACTTGAAAAGTATCAACCTTATAAATAAATTAGATTTGTTTATTTTATTAGCCTGAACAGACGCACTCCTCAGTTAATGGTTAAACTGAAATTTTTCTTCGATATTCTCTTATACAAACCTCACAAAGCTCCCTCATTCTAGCCTTCTGTAAAGGAGACTTCGGCGTCAGGGCCGGCTCCGGACGAGTGTCCTCGAGGTACTGCACGATAGCCATGGACTCCACCAGTGTCTCATTATCTAAACACAAATAATAACATTAACTTTACAACATCAACGTGTATGGCACTCGCGATCATAAAAAGTGCGAGTGAGATCGCATGGTGAGTCTTCACAACTCTCGTGCAAAATATGAAGATGGCTTTACTCGCACGTTTCAAGACCACGATTCCAAGGAGTTTTGACGTTAAACAAAATTGTCGTTGCTCATCAAAAATTATGTTTTAATGTCAGCAATGAAATAACGGAAATCTCAAGTAACCTGTACCTTTTTTTTTCTTTTCTTTTTTTTAAGGATTGGGAAATTCTTCTTCCGCTCTGGGTGGAGCGGAAGGGCGTGTCAGACTCTTACTGACTAAAACCCATCCGTGTTCCTTCTAGAGCCCTTTGCGTTCCAGGGCCGCGGTGACTCTTTCGAACAAATTCCGCAACCATGCCAGAGGTATCTATACTTACACTGTTATTATAGTCACAAAATTCCAATATGAACATGACGCAAATAATTGAAAGCTATTGATTGACCAATGACTGAAACAATCTATCGGTGACAAATGGTGTGACTTGAATTGAAGCAATCAAAAGTTGTGACACTTAAAGAATACACAGAGATGATATTTCACGAAAAGTGTTTGGTAAATCAAAATAATTACTCGACTCAATAGATTCTAATTTGATCCCGACTCGACTGATCGATCCTGTTGTGACTACAGAACCATTTAATTTGTTAAAATATCTCACTATTCATTGATCTTCCTATAACGTAGTCGTCCCTTGAATTGTCAAATAATTCACTTAATTCGTCTCGTATTTGATTTGCAGGTAAATTAAGCGAACTTTACAAATTCCTCGAGGCGGAAAGTTTGTGCAAATAAGCTTGCCAAGTGGTAAATTATTTTCGTAAGTAACAGAGGGTGTGATTTAATTTGAACCTTCTGCTACAGATTTAAGTGTGTTTATGTAGTGGGCATTAGCTTTTGTTTTCTGTAGCAGCTTTGATCGTTGTCCCGAGAGCACATATACATAATTTCTGTCAATATTAGTTCCCACACTAGTTTTCAACACGAGGACTTGTCGTTGACGCGTATTTCTTCATCCAAACTTGGAACTGTCTCTTTTCTTACGTTGTTGTTCATTCTTTTCCATATTATTTACTTAGTTCCCAAATTAATGGACACAGTCTGAGTAGGTGTGAGGTGGTACACTTAGTCTATCTGTTTGTCTGTTTGTGAGTCTGTGTGTCTATGTATGTAATTTTGTGGCAATTAAATACTTTTTTCTTTCTTTCTTTTCTTTCTTTCACTCGCTGTGTGGACATTATTTCGTTTCATATTTACTTGAACCGTTCCTAATGGATGAGTATTCGAAGTGAATTGAATTGTGCAGATATTCTCATATCTATCCATATTTGCATGGTAACCGTAGTATAAACAGCTATTTAAAGCTTGTAGCGAATTCACACTGAAACTGTCGAAAAAAGAAATATACATTAATTATTTTCACAGTTATACAAAACGATATTCTAAAATAAAGCTTGTCATGCAAAAACATAAATATTTTTGTCCATTGGCAGCATTCAGTAGAGCGTCAGGAGCAAGCAAGCAACAGATTGAGCAAAAATAAATGAGATCAATTAAATCAAGTCTAAAATGTTTCCAATTTATTTCATCGAATAAAGTTGTAACAATAATTGCGTCTCAGATCGTCAAAATACTTTACAATCCCTCGCAATTTATTATTGTCTTGCAGTCGTAAAGTTGAACAAACTGCTGAGATAAATGTTTGAGGAGCCGACGCACTTTACAGGATTCAATGACCCAAATAGTTACCAATTCAATCAAGAGTTTTTCTATGTGCGATGTTATTAGGCGACACATTCATTAAATAGCTATTTGCGGAGTTATTGACCGGTCCACTTAAACAAACGGTCGCTCGCCTCGGGCACGCAAATGATGTTTGATTGTAGCGGGCCGCGGACCACGGGACCACGGACGGGCGACACTGCTTGAATTTTTAATATTGCAGCTTAGACCTCACAACAGCGAGCTCGACCACTTAGAAAGATACTAAAAAAAGATGTAGGTTCGCATTTTGAGTACATTCTACGTGCCCAGCATAGATTAACAATTCTTTCTTTGCAAACAATTTATTGCACTTAGTTAAACAGATTCAAGAAATATTGCAATATCACGTTTTTGCGTATCATTTTAACAAATTCGTAACAAATAGCTTTGAAGATTACATTTCAAATAAAAACTCTTCGAGATACTTTGAATAAATAAATACCCGCAGAATTTTCGGGACTCAATTTGTTTACGCTGTGATCACCCAAAACAGTTTACCAGATACATAAAGTTACGGTTTTATCATCGTCTGTAATCTTTGCTTAACCGTTCTCCATCGACTAACGGATCGTTAATACCAGAGATAGCGAATTATAGGGGTGGGCAGATTAGCAGAGCTAATGTGCTTCTGTTGGGTCCACCTCTAACATTTATGGTACTGCACTTATCAATCCGAAGTTGTAAATAGCGATAGGGCAATAAACTTGGGATACTGTGATAGATTTATTATTCTATTTCGTGTACAATGGGTACAATGTATTTTGTTTGAGTTCTTTAGACTTTCTCAAAGTTTCCAAATAAATTCTTGATTGGTGATGTTATTCATTTAAAATAGGTATGTACATACCTATCTAAATTAGGTATCCGGTATCTATGTATAACCGGACTATTGCAAAAAAACAGATTTGTTATAAATTCACGGTGTTTGCAATAATCCGGAGACATAATTATTCAAAGTGTGCCTTTCATTTGCGCAGGCGACTATATAGATGAACACCTGTGCTGAGACAGGATTGATCCGTTTTCCCCGTTTGCCTTCATTCAATGTGCCCCTCGTTAAACCAATCAGCCTGTCCAAGCATAAGTATCTTGTGTTCTCAGTATTGGACGTAATCCATGCGGGTACTAGTCTATAGTCATTCTAGTTACTCCTATTTATATCTGTGACTAAAGAGATTGCCTCGCGACACAGACGATAAATCTAAACTCGTTTGATGAATTATTTCAGTCCTCCTTACAAATTCTAGTAAGTACGTACTATTTAGATACCATTCATTTCAATTTAATATCGACAGCGCGTAAATATTGCAAGGTGACAATATTAATTTTGAGAAATGAACATTGGAATGTTCCCTGGTTTTTACAAAGAGGCTTTTATTTGACCAAAGCTACATTATGACTGTGTAGCTACTTTTTGAAGAGATGAATGATGGCTAGTTGGCTACTGTATATTGATTTGCCCCCAACCCCTTAAATTAGACACCATTATAATCTTAAAGTACTTATAGCGTAGGTACTTCTTACCCTTTTTGGTGAACCGTTTCTAAAGAAATACAAAAGTAGGTTATGTGTACCTACCTTAAGTGTTTCTTAAAATGATGTACCTACCTTGTTATATACAATTCAAAATTAGGCGAAAAAGGAACAAAAAGTGGGTCGAAACAGAACTCAAATAATCATATGAATGAAACAAATGATAAACGCGGCGAAAAAGGAACAAAAACTGCGGCGAACACGGAAAAATAAAAAAATTTGGCGAACTTTGTGGGCGAATCCGGAACAAACCTTAGAAAAACTGACTGGTTGGTACATCATGATTGATTTTCATTTTGGTAACGTTTAAGTCAAGTAGTTTGTACCTATGTACCTAACAAATCAACTTAGGCAGGTACTTATGTGGCTAGTAGCTACATATGTACTACTCGTACTGGTAGCTAGTAGCTACCAGCGGTTCTACTCGTAGTTAATGAGTTACGAGCACCGAATTGATCTCATTTCCTTGATTGACAGCGTATCAATCCGAATCATTCGAAAATCTAATTTAGACGCAAGAGTACCTTGTGACGTGTCCAGAATTCATGATTGAAGTGTGCGTATTAAACGTGTTAATGGGAAGGTTATTAGCGCAACCAAAGTGCACTCCACCGGGCCAAGAGGCTATTGTGTTGTGGTGACATCAGCGAATATAGAACCCAATGCATGTTAGAACATTCATCGACCTAATATGATGAATAGGCGCTGTCGGAGCGTGATTATGCTGATTTATCGTTAGGTATCCTGGCAGTTATTAGACCGTTAATGTTAATGATGATGATTTATGAGGCTATTAATAATAATTAGATAATTTACCTTAACGTTTTTCGTGTACTTGTTCAAATAAAACTTTAATATTGTTCAGATTCCGGTATTGGGAGTTTATAACAACGTAGCTATGCTAGTTATTTTGTCAATTTAACACATAGATACCAGCCGACGCGACTTCTAGGTTTTAGGGTTCCGTACCCAAAGGATAACCAACGGAACCCTATTACTAAGCCTCCGCTGTCCGTCCGTCCGTCCGCTTCAACGCTTGTCAACGGGCTATATCTCATGAACCGTAATAGGTAAACAGTTGAAAATTTTACAGAGTGTGTATTTCTGTTGCCGCTTTCACAAGCTTATAGTTCGGAACTCAACTTGTGCAAGTCCGACTTGCACTTGGCCAGATTTTATTTTAATTTACCGTACCTAGTTAACTTGATTTACCATTCCCGTTTTATCTCTGAAAGTTATCTAGAGCGTTACCGCTGCCCTTTAGTGTCTGTAATAAAGGAACAATCGAGTTCTCAAAACTATGTCAATACGATCGGAACACAGAAAGGGTATTTGGAAATGAAGCCATGTGGAAAATGGCCGTCAGCCCCGGCAATTTCCTCCCCGCAACTTAATCTGAACAAAAGGGGATTAAGTAACAACTATAGAGATGACAACTAAAGGGTTAAAAGTGTCTCCTAACAATTCCACGCGATTGTTTGTATTTACAAAACCGTTATAGTTAAGGCTCCTGCGAAGGAGGAGGTTCTCAATTCGGGTGTTATTTTTTTTATGTAGTTATGCACACCTATTACTTCGATGTTTCTGATCCGATTTCTATGATTATTTTTAGTGCGATGCAGTATGCTTGCCATTTGGTCCCGTAAAAATTTAATTCAGTTTGGCTCAGTAGTTTTTATTTTATAATATTTTTGCTTACTTTGATGATGTAATTTTTGGGTACTTAGACGATGACGTCGTCCCCTGTAACGGCAAATAGCGAACCACTCATTATGATAATTATGTCAATTTAGTTGTGGGGTATCACAACTAAAACTTTTTTATAAAGAATACAACCGACTTCCAAATAAAAAACACTATTAAGTATAAAATAACTTTAATTTCGGAAGTCGGTGTCAAAAAACGAAGAAACAACCAAAACCAACGACTTCCGATATTAAAGTTTTTTTTTTAAGTTTTCTAACAAATTGTTTTTTAGATATCGATGTCTCTACTACAATTTCTATAACAAACCATTGTCGCATCGGGCCTATCAGAAACATCGAAGTAATCGGTGTGCATACATAAAAAAAAAATCACAACCGAATTGAGAACCTCCTCCTTTTTGGAAGTCGGTTAAAACGAGTCGTTGCATCGTTGTCGCATTATCGCATCGCACCTTTCTGCGGGCGGCTTAACGTATCATTTGAAAGCTTATCGTGGAACTCACAACATAACAAAACCAATTTCAAGAAAGTTTCTTGGAATCAATTGTTATCAAGTTCACTTCCCACGCTTTGCAAAATTAATTTGTAAAACAAGTGTTGTACTTGTGTTACATTTTTGCTCCATAACGAAACGTTTGGTTTCTCTCACCTACATTTGTTAGCTTTACAGTCAATTCGTTTTGGATGATTGAAAATTAAACTTTTAATGAATGTTTATTATTCAATTATGCCGTTCAGTGTTTCAGCGGCTGACAGAATTTACAATGAAGTGGAAAATAGTCGTCCTGAAAATAAAAACTACCTACTTATATGAAAGTACAAAGTACGACATTCAGCGGATTTTATAATATATCGAAATGCAGAAAAAATGAGGATGTACCAAGTTGTGTATTTGATAACACACAGGATATTGAAAAGAGTTATCGCATTTCGTGAAATTAAAATCTCCCGTCGCTATTATAAAGCTATCGCAGAGCTGAATATTTTCTACTCATTTCCTTTTCGTGAAATCGAGCGGATATTGGTGTATTAGGCGCTTTTATCGACGGGCGAACGTGTGGATATAATAACATCATATCATACGTCCTCAAGACGTACCTGCGTCTCGAACTCGTGTATGTCTTCAAGACGTACCCACGTCTACAGCCACCTGCATATGTGATGAAGGTAGTAAAACGCTCGCAAATTCAATTATGAAATAGCCCAGAATGAACGCGGAAAGTGTTCACGCATTCGTGAATTTGAGATACATTTTCAGATTTTTTTTCGTAAAAATGTCGAATAGACGTTGTCCACTTTTAATGCAAGAGGATGCATGTTCAAAGCGTGAAAATAGCAATGATGACTTTTTCCAATTCAGATGCTGTCTAGAAGTTTATCTTGGAATTTTGTACCTAAACATGAGTCTTAAACTCAGAAAACAATCTGCTTTGAGCAAGTAGTACCTTCAAAGACTGGTAAGAATTATATTATTAGTACTTATAGAAAGTAAATTCTAAAAGTGTGTCCCACCTACAGTTTTCCGAACAAAAGTTTTCTTTCAGACATCACTAGATTTCCTAAACAACATCATCATATACGGTCACATTTCATAGTCCGCATCATTTAATCATATTCTTTGCAGAATCTTTTACAAGAATTACTTATTATTTCTTTTGCCTAAGGGAAATTACGTTGTGGTCCTTTTGGGATATTGTGGACACAATCAACCCACTGATATTTACAGCGAAAACGAATGACGTCAAAATGGCAAAGTAATATTTATTATTTTCGTTCCTCAACTTAGTTTAAAAACGACGAACTTAATTTTAAATCATAAATTAATAAGCTGCTTCATGAGTAAAATGAAAAGCGATTAGGTAAAATGAAAGTTATGTTTTTAATGGAGATGAAGATTTTTTTTTCTATAGGTTTAACATTAGCAATTTTTTTTGAAATTTCAGGTAAGTAATAAGAGACCTAATTGCTCGTCATAATGGTAGGATAGTTTTATCAAGTGTCTAAACTTACGTATACGTGGAAGTTACTTATTCCAAAAGTTTTTTAAACTGCCTATATAGCAAAGTAAACATAAGGAATGAAATAAGAAAAGCGCTCATCAATGACAGTGATAGCAATTAAAAATTAAGGTGTCTGTAGAATGTCTAAATAAATAAAAAAATTCTCGAATGTCTAAAAAAATTCTCTTTTTCTTCCAAACTCATCATCATCTTCCTGCCCTTATCCCATGTTACTTGGGGACGGCGCAATACGTTTCAATTTTCGTTTCGTTTTGTTTTTTCTTCCAAACTCTATTTACAAAAAAAAAACAACGGGTTGCACTCCGGGAGTGCCAGCAGAAGTGAAAACATGAACATTAACTTTGTGCATTTTTGATATTTTGGAATGGTTAAGGAAAAATTTCGCACGAATTGCTTTAATTATCAGTATAAAAGTACTATCATTTATGTGGTAAAATACAATATTCATTTATTGCGCTATCGTACACAAACATGACAATTTATATTACATTAAAAATTTAACACTTCAGAACTTTCCCTCCGTCATACGAATTTCCTGACGCGAGTTTAACATTTTTTACCCATCCCAAAAAGTGCACAACGCCGCTAAAGAAGTTTTCACTTCAAAAATCCTAACTACTAACTATTTAGAATCAGTGGATTTATTTCCAAGTCGCGCATTTATATGAAATATCGCAAAGATTAAACTTTATCTTGAAGTTCTAAAAACGCTTAGTCAATACTGTCTGTAACCATGACAAAAGTTAAACGAAATAATGCTGACAAGAGACATATGTATTTATCTCGTCAATAATGATTTGTGATTTTCATATCTTTTGTTGATATCTGGCTATAGATATAAAGAAACGGTTAGGTGACTTGCTGATTTTCAGTTTTAGCCATCGTTCAGCCTAAACTATGAAGGTAAAAGTATAAAAAACACATATTTTCTATAGGGAATTTAAGGATGCACTCAGAAAGGACTTTTAAAAACTCCGTAACTATATACACTAAACTAACAAGTGTTTAAACAGACCATCTTAGTACGCATTCTGTATATAAAACTAAGTTGCATAGCAAGAATACATTTTAATGCAAGTGGTCAAACGAAAGCCGAAAGCGAGGCCACAATAGAGCCGAGAGAGAGGCTGCAATGACAAATGACCTCGTGTAACAAACGATGTTTTTTAACACACCTATTCGAAAAAATGAATAAAATTTCATAAACATATTATAATCATTTTGCATCAAAATATTTGTGAGAAATGATTTATGGCTCGCAGTTCGTTTTTTGAAGGTGAGACTAGCCCTGTATAGGAAATATAAAAGACTGAATGGCTAAATAACTCTGAATGCCAAGCACTAAAATGGATACACCGAATAAGGTTGTGGCCTGGGTTAAGAAAATATGATTCTATTTAGTCCGTCAGTTAGATTATCGGAAAATATTGGGTACTTACTCTTTATTTTATCAAATCAATTAAAAAAATACGAAGCTAAAACGCATCAAAGATGAGAGTGGAGGCCGATAACGTCACTTTCCAGTAAAAAGTAAACTTGTAAGTGACGTCACACGAGTTTTCAACGCACTGTAGCGTCTTCAATTTTTGTTAACGTGACAAAAGAAAAATACGTGTCCAATATTTTTTGGAAATAAATCTGACGGACTAATTAGATTTTTTAAATACCCTATTGCTGACGTAATAAGCGAGTTAGTCTCAGGTTTATATGAGTAGTACGAAAGCAGGTTAGTTATTAATAAATGAAGATGATGACATCATGCTGTTGTCAAACATGTAGGTTACTACGTTTAATTTCATTATTGAGCCACTTAATTGATTTTCTTTGGAATACATTCTGTAACTTCTTCATTCAAATTTTTCCCGGAAAGCTGCTATTCTTAAGCGGGATTGGGTCGGACATATCTGCTGCATGACAGATGAGCTGTGGGTTAGAAGCGATTACTGGTAGATTTTTATGCGGCATACCAAGACGAAGCTGGAGAGATCAACTTGACACTTACAGAAAGGCCTGACCCACAATGGCAGAGGACAGACGTGTGTGGAAAAGGGAGAGGGAGGTTTTTGCCCAGCCGTGATTAGATAGATTTGTAAGTTCTTATGCTACAGGTAGGACACACACACACATTTTTCATGAAGAGTTTTAAGAAAAGCAGACATGTAATTAACAGTAAAATTACAATGATCACATTGTTAGTCAGCAACCCTGATGCAACATGCATAAGATGATGTGTTGTTCCGTACTCAAAGTTTTTCATTACTTACCTATAATCAAGGCTGGAACTTTCTGGTTAGGGTTGATAGCTCGGTACTCCTCGGTGTTCTGCTGGCCCTCCTTCACGATGTCCACGGGTCTCTCCTCGAATGGGATCCGCTTCCAATGCAGAGCAGCTCGCACTCTCCACGAGCATGATGAGAGCCAATAGGCGTAGAGGATTGCGTGGTGATCAGCCTTGGAAAGTAGGTCAGAGTTTGTATTTAAGTTAACCTTTTGGATTTCTTAGAAAAGTATGTACTTATCACTATTGATGGGAACTATAGACCTAGGCTTGAAGGTACGTACTTTTTCGAGAATAGTATTCAATAACGAAGTTTTTGAGAATTCCTTATCTTCAATAATATATCGTCCAGTTAAATTATGTTTCGACTCAACATCTATAGTAGGCGCCAGATAAATGTGGAATAAAGTACATTGACCTTTCCCTAATAACTGTTCATAGGTACCTGAACAATTAAATATGAATCGTTTTTCATTATTAGACAATGTTAAGGATCACGAGAGATGATGATTCGGGACAGCTTTGTGTCATTAATTCCGTTTTTCAAATTAAAAATGTCAATAATTGTAGGTGGGTCAATGACCGTTATTCCACGATTATCTGGCGCCTACTATAGCTACCCCAAGACCACCCCCTTTTTAACCGACATCAAAAAAAGGAGGACGTTCTATGTTCGACTGTATGTTTTTTTTTTTTATGTCCATTCAAAGGTTGTCTGGTAGATATCTCTGTCACGATAATACCGCGAAGTTTGTGTAAAAAAGTTGTTAAATACAAAGTAAGTATATTCTAACCATCTTGCTAACTTTTAAATTCATTAGCTGGAATTTCATGTCTCATACTGACTGTCGAAGAGTCAACATTCTTACATTTCCAAGTATTCTAGTCCGACTGTTTATGTCCAATCGTCGACTTTAGAAAGTGGTAGTGCGAGTCCAGTTAGTTTACCTACTGAATAACAAACGAAACTCGTCTAGACAACCTGCGAATTAGTTTGCCTTGCCTGTGAGCTAGATTTGAACCTGAGTTAAAAAGCTGCACTAGTTAGTTAGTAGTAGTAGAGGAAATGGTTTGTCTTAAGAATATAACAAAAAATATCTAGTTATAGTCTTAATCAAAAGGGTTACTAAAATGTTATATTTCTATGCCTAAACAGGTAGGTAGAATGAATGGAGTTAATAAGAACAATTTTTTTGAAAAGTGATGGTTACAGATCCTGTTTAATGTCACCTACCTATATCCTACTTTATTTAGATAATAACCAAATTAGGCCAGTCATGTCATCAGATTTTTTTAATATATATACTCGTAGATCTTAAGATGATTAATAAATCATCTTAAGATCTACGAGTATAAGCACCAAATGACACTTGAAATTATTATGCTTTGCTAGTAAATAATTAGAAGAAGAAAAAGTATTTAATTGCCACAAAACGACATACCTACCCACTTACATAATTAAAACCCGTAAAACCCCGTATTAGTGAAAATACTTTGGTACTTACCATGTCAGATGTCGCGTATTCTCATGTAGGTGTCTGAATGACTAGATATCTTCTTATTTATAAAGTGTTTTGTGATAATACTGATAACTGTTATCAAAACATTGGGTGTTTTGAGAGTGACAGTTCGATAAATTGTTGATTTTGTTCATGAATATTTTGATCGTGTTTTTTTTTGTAATTAACGTTTTTAAGGTGTACTCGATTCAAGTCCATTGTAAGTCTATTATAATTTAAATAAGATAAATATTACTGAGAAAATAAATGCGAACATCGTTTTCGTGTATCTGTGGCGTCCAATTCTATTTGACGTAGTTCCTTGTATTAAACCTAGATGCCACTATTACCAAGGAAGTTTAAAGGCGGGAAAATTCAAATTACGTAAATAATAGAAAGTTTAAAATAAAACATGAAGGCTGATATACATTTTATTTATTTACATATATAATGGCAATATACGTAATTATTTTATTATCACTATTATATTATTCAAATACTTTTTGTTTTTTTTAACCTTATAGACACAATAGAAGTGGAAGTTATATAAATATTACTTTATATGGATTTTTAAAAAATAGTTATATTTCAGAAGACAATAAGCATTGGTTTTGCGCACAGGAACAAAAATATTATGTCCACAGTCAACAATGTTTAATTATTCGATTAATATACATGTTTATTGTAGATAAGTATCTTTATGTTTCCGAATGTAATAGTCATTACAAACATTTGTTATAAATTATTAATTACTACCCGACAAACATCAAAAATGATGGTAATGATTTGGTCATTTTATTGTACTATTCAGCATTTTAAAGAAATCTATTTAATCTTTCAGTCAACCAAATTAGAGATCTGACAAGAAAATGCTCTTTTTTAGGTGAAGAGATAACATTTTCATGAAAAAAAAAATTATGTTGCTATAAAATAATCGCACTAACTTTTACATGCATGCTGCTTGGGAACAAGTTCCAAAATCGTCGATTAAAAATATAAAACTGAGCAAACGTCAAATTTTATTGCTTTAAATACACATTTTCGTCATAAACACGATGAGACATCTATCGCTAAGACAAAGATAAACTGGTCTGATACTTTTAGCTCACAAAAGCGCGTCGAACATAATCAAACTTTCGCTAAACAGTATAGTTTCAGCCAGTGACATATTCTCCTACTGATTTAACATGTTTGGAGTTGCCCTACACTGTTGCTACTTCCATCCAAATTTTTCCTATCATGTTCATCATTTATTTATCTAACACGTAACTGCAAATCAATCGAACTTAGAAAAGCTTCAACAGTTCTAGTATATTCATCCCCATCGTAGTGGTGAGCCGGGTGGTCGCATAAGGGTCGCCCTGGTCTCCGCTGTGAGGGTGCCTCCTCCGTCGGAGTCAGGTAGACCGTAGAACGCGTGGAGGTGTCGTCGATGCTGTAGTTCGTGTCCCTTGTGATTGAGGCTCTGCAGACGACTCCACAGCGAGAAAATCCTCTTGTTCACTGCTTTGTTCTGCGTTGGGTTTTCTGAAATATATAAAATATATTTTTTTAAATCTGGAAAGTAAATGCAGAAGTATATATACCCTTTCAAACAAAACAAGTATTTTCCAAATCGGTCTAGACGTCTTTGAGTAATTGGGGAACATACATAAAAAAAGAACCGACGAATTGAGAACCTCCTCCTTTTTTTGAAGTCGTTTACAAATCAGTACCTAGATATTACCTAATTCGAATTTATTAAATAAGTATTTGCTAGCGACTTTGTACGCGCATAACCCGTTTTTTCCCGTTCCCGTATATGTCTAGTCTATAGTCTATAGCATTCCTCATAAACTATTATATACAAAAACATATTTTCCAAATACGACTGGTAGCGCGATTAAACAAACAAACTCTTCAAATTTATTATATTACTAGCTTCTGACCGCGACTTCGTACGCGCATATCCCGTTCGAAGGAAAGCCTATAGCATTCCTCATGAATGTGGCTTGCAAAGATTTTTTCAAATCCGACTGATAGTTCCAGAGGTTAGCGCGTTCAAACAAATAAACAAACAAACTCTGCAGCTTTATTATTTATACAAATATAATAAAGCTTTTGAATATGATATCCACATTCATAATTAAGGTTACAGGCTATACGGGAACCGGAAAAACGGGATATGCGCGTACGAAGTCGCGGGCAAAAGCTAATATTATACAAAGCAAATTAAACTGAAGGATTTTGTCGTATGTTTTGATTTGCAAGAAAATACTAAACACGTGCCTATAAGTAAGTCAATCTATCGAATTGAGTCAGTGCACATTATTTTAAATTGGAACTCACCTGTTAATTCATTTTGCGTACTAGCTACGCCTTCCCGTTTCACTTTCATGACATTCACCTCGGGGTGTTCATTCCTGAATTCATTCTTGTCATCCTCTCTCAGGTTATAAGGTTCTAGTCCAGAATTTATAAGATTAGCATATTGGGCATTTGCAGTGTCGATATCTTTATTTAAGCTTGCTAAACGCATTTTAAGTATTAACAAAGGGTTGGTGGCAGCTATGACTGCATCGTAGACATTATTCGTACCAGGGTTACTTTCTAAGTTGATTTCGTTGGCTTTATCATTTACATCTTGATTATCAGGTGCAACTTCTTCCGTGTATTCCTTATTAGGGTCGGGGTCGAAATTCCTTTTATCAGAATTGTGTTCATAGAACTGGTGGAGGCGATCTAATTGTCTCGGATAGTTATGCCATTGTTCTTTCCGAAATCCCTCTCCATTGTAGTTGTCATCTTTACTTATAATATTGAAAATATCATCATTCTGTTTATTGTCTGCATCTCCATATTTGAGCTGCCATTTGTTAGATCCTGGTTTATTATCGTGTTCGACGTACATTTTGTATAATTCATCAAGAACGTTTCTTGCTTGATATCTATCACTAAATGTATTGTCATTATGTTGGCTGTCAAAGCTGAGTTGTTCTCTGTTGAAGTCATTTACGGACATTGGAAGAACATTACTCGAGGAGAGTGCCACTATTGCAAGGAGCAGTACGGGGACGATGTATTGCCGCATCTGTAACAAGCAAACGTATGTTTATAAGATCTGACGTGAGAGTAAGAACTGAGTAAATTAAATCTAAGTTAATTGGTTCTTGGAAACGTCTCGCGCCGTCGACGGCGACGTTCGTCTGGGTTTATTAATTAAAATTCTAATGTCACCTGATTTGCGTCTGACTAGTTGAGAATATTCAAAGATTAGGCGCTTCGGTAGATAGAGTAAGTAGGGACGTAGCGTCGTTTCACAGAGGTGATTTGCATATCTTTTGGTCGCGTTCTCGAAATAATACGGCACATGGCGAAGTTGTGTGCAAACCTTTCAACATTAATAAGGTTTCGGCAAACAGCCGCTCTAAGAGTAAATCAATTCACGCTTATTTATCTTGCCACGACACGATTCCTAACTTTCAGGTTGCTTCGTTAAATTGTGTTAAGTTTACTTTATTCACTCCCAACTGATAATATTTTATGTACCTTACCCCTAAGGTTCAAACTTCAAACGAATATCTACCTACGTGCAAAGTTTTTTCACTTCCAATTTTCTTTTATTCATTTATAGAGGTTATTTATTTTCCCTAGAAAATAAAACGTTGCCCTGGGGTCAGTTCGCAACATTTAGTCAATACTCTTGAGAGTGTTAAAATGCTCGTAGCTACCGATGAATGGGTCGAAAAATAAACTTCTTTCAGTAAGATAGGACTAAACATGAAATTCTAAAAAGGCTGATACTAGACAGAGATGAATGAACTAATTTCAACTAGCGTGAATTAATAGTGTAGTAAGAAGTGCATTTTAAGTACCACACCAGCTTTCTGTAAAACAAAAATGCTTTTCTCATACAAATATGAAAACTCTCCTTTCTCAACTGGGATATCATAAATGAGCGTTTGACAAGTCGGTACCTGCAACGTCATGTTCGGAAGAAGTTCTCTAAACCTTTAAGCCATGACAACATTCTGTAGTGTAACATTTAATGAGAAACTTAGGAAGTCACGAGTCACCCAACGTTATTTACATCCGTTTCCGTCGGCCAGACAGTCGGCGTCGGTATTAAAAAGCAATAAAGGTTATTAATGGATGGCAGAAATGTTCGCAATTAACGAAGTCCCGACATTTCAGAACGTTAACGGAAGAATATTGAGCAGAAGTGACCTATTAACTATCGGTTCTCAATACTTTCAGAATTTTGTTCCTTTTGCTTTTACGTTCTTTTCTTCTTGCCGTACTAACTTCCACGCGGGCGAATCCGCCGACTAAAGCCAGTGACAGTAAAAATACTGTCACTGACTTTAGCCGGCGGATTCGCCCGCGTGGAAGTTGAACGAAAAGTATCGTAATGTTGGAAATTTGAATCGATCCAGGACGTGTAGATCCGTGTACCTGATTCAATCTGTTGAGGCGAAATGTGAAACAAATAGGCGAACTAAATTTTATAAATTAATACTAGGCGGAAAGTAGCATAGAATATTGGGCTCTTTCCCTCAATGTGGATATTTGGCCGCGTGCGGATCTGGGCCGCGTCTGGGTGATGATGGTACGCTCCTGACCAGTGGCCACAAGTTGGACAAAGATTTCGTTCGCCGTAGCAGTGTCGTCGCGCAGAGAGATGAAAGCAAAGAAAAAAAAAACTTCTTTTGTCTTCCATTCATATTATTATATCAGCCGGAAGACGTCCACTGGACATAGGCCTCCCACAAGTGTCGCCATAATAACCGGTTCTGTGCATCTTTTGTCTATAGTATGAAAATGATGTATCTCTAATATAAAATTAGAGACTTTCTAATTATTAAGAAGTGTGGAGAAATACTCTTGCCTACAGCTTTTCTGAAGTTCGATGGTCAACAAAAACTTCTCGAACTCGATTTAAAGACATTCTTTAAAGATTTCTTACTTGGGAAAGCCAGTCCTATCTAATTCTGTCATTAATGCGTGTTTGATGAGCTTTTAATCAATTAATCCTAATGCATAAAATTCTTCCGTTACTGAGTGACTGACAGACAACGCACAGCCGAAACTACTGGTCGTAGAAAGTTGTGATTTGGCATGTAGCCTCCCACCACTCCGTTAAGGAGCACTAAAAGAGAATTTCCCGAAATTCTTACGGGGACGGGAAAAACCGGAATATGTGCGTACGAAGTCGCGGGCAAAAGCTAGTTAGATATATATATATGGAAAGGGTGAGTCTTGTGAAAATTCAGATGAGAACCGAAATCGCAAAGTTTTGGGGAATTGGATGTTAAAACTTTTCTCGCATACAATATTGAGACTTGTGACTTATAAATAGTCTTACATAAAGTAAAAGTTTCCTATTTTTGATGTTTAGAACTTGGTGACTTTAATTTTCTGTTTTCGGATGAGACTTTAGAGGAAAACTAGAGAAAAGTTATTGAAATAAGTATTTATTTACGATTAAAGATAAAAACCAAACTTTTACGAAAAAAGAACCAAACGCGTATATAGATAGCGTTTTAATAAACTAACAACTTAGAAGTTATATCTATATCTACTAGTCTAACCTTTTCGAGAATAATACTTTATTTTTATTTTATTTTATTTGGGAAAACAAACAATCGTACATTGTATATTATATCTAAAAAACATAGTATGCTATATGTAAATGTACAATCCACTACGTTTCCACATGTTACAAAGTTAAATAAGAAACAGTTTTGGTAAAACTAAATAAGATCAAAACAACAATACAATTATTCGCTAACTTAAAATCTAATTGTCTAGTCTTAAAATAAATAATTAAATAATAGGTACATAATAGTTAGGAATTTTGAGCAAGGCGCTTAATAATTTGTTTTTTAAATTTATGTTTAGATAGGGCAAATACATCGATATCATTAAAATTGTTATTGTAGGCTTGAGTCAATCTATGGAGCGGCGCTCTCTCTCCTGCATTTGTACGACAGTGAGTTGTAGCAAACAGTGGATAAGAGCGCGCCTCTCGTCTCTTAACCGTTCTAGGAACAATATAGCATAATTTACTTATTAATTCATAGCAATCAAACTTATTGTGTACAAGTCCATGGAGCATCAATCCTTGGAGCAACAATCGTCTAGAGCGTAATGTTAATAATTTAAACTTGTTCAAAGCGTTTTTATAAGATAAACGTTCGATACGACATTTGTACCTACTGCATTGAACTGAGGAACTTACGCTGAACTCTCTCTATTGCAATTTCATATTTAATATAATACCACCTTGTAACGAGCGAAAATGTTGCAGATAAGGATCAAAAGCTACAAGGAGATGTTAGGTGCTTATGTATGTGACAAAGAAAACCCCACTAATATTTTCATAATAAAATATTTTCCTTTTTCTTTTATATTTTTTTGATCTACCTATTTGCACACGTTGGTTAACTTATATAAACAACCTATCTCGGATTCCCTTATTCCTACCCTAAAACATAAATGAGGTTTTCAAGCCCAGCAAAGATACGAAGGTAACGATAATTGTAAAAGTTACGAATCCTTAAAATACCTTGAGTAAAGCCACGAGATTACAACTGTTTTGTTGACTTTAATCTGTTCTGGAGCGCCTACTAATCTTCGAGCAGGAGCCTGGAGTCACGCGATTAAAACGTAAGTATATCATTTACTTAAGTGAACGAAATGCTTGGCTCTACAATCTTGTAGATAATATTTTTTTCATGAACTCTGATATTTTTGTCTTTCTTCCCACAACGGAAAATAGTTTTGGTGGTATATTTAGTACTACTACCTAGTAACAAAATCTTACTCAATATACCAATATAGCTAAGCGGGTTTCACCAGTGAGATTCATTACATGCGTAAACATTACACCGTGTAAGCTTTGGTGAAGTGAACATCAAGTATCTCAATCCATACAAATAAGATCGAATGACAGTTCACTTCACACTCACTCCACTGAAGTTTACACTGTGAGACACTGAAAGAATACACCGACTGGATTAGGACACAATATACTTGTTTCTGGTAGCATGTTCTCTGGGGATGATAAAGCACTTATCACGCGGGCGAAGGTGCTAGCAAATGCTAGTTCATAATCATTTTCCCTAAGCGTAGATACCTAAATTCATATAATTTTCTCTCTTCTTTACCCTGTGACTCAACCGTAAATGACTTCTGGAATACTCATAAAAATAGATGATTTGGAAATTTTAAAGAGTCGTAAAAGTTTATAACTTATCCCGAGGAGCTAAGCCTGCGCGATATTTGAACTTTCATTTCATTAAATGCATCTGTGGATCACTGAAAACGAAATGTCTTTTTCGAGACGAAATGCTAAGAAATTATGTAAGCTTGATTAAAAATTGAAGCCGCTCAGATAATTGTGATCGACCTGCATTATTCTGTAAGTTACATGATATTTTCATTAAACATTCAATCAAGCTATATTGTCTGTCATAAAGATGATAAAAATCTCACATTGATTGGTCAACGGACTTCAAACCCAGCTATAGTAGGCGCCAGATAATCGTGGAATAACGGTCATTGACCCACCTACAATTATTGACATTTTTAATTTGAAAAACGGAATTAATGACACAAAGCTGTCCCGAATCATCATCTCTCGTGATCCTTAACATTGTCTAATAATGAAAAACGATTCATATTTAATTGTTCAGGTACCTATGAACAGTTATTAGGGAAAGGTCAATATACTTTATTCCACATTTATCTGGCGCCTACTATAGGTACAATGTTTTCATTTATTTCACTGCAAAAATTAATCTCTGTGGTCTGTAATTACTTCGCGTCTCAGGATTGGATATATTCTTTGATCTGTCATAGCATAATTTTGTCTTAGGGACCAAATCATTTCACAAACGCGAACCTTGTAGCATTTCTAGCAATTTTGCGGTTTCAAGAATTTTTCAATTGTTTGTTAATGATATATTTAGACGTCTACGTAGCTGTTCACAATTTTCGGATCGTGGAAAACACTAGTACACTATTAATGAGTAAGTACCTACTCCTACTGGGCTAGGTACCTAACCCATGAATAGAACGTATGTGTCATTATGCAAGCAGGTGTTTTATGCTCGAGATAGGAACCCATAACCTTCCATGAAAGTGTAACAACTTTTAGAAACAAAATATGTTCCTGCTACTATACAAAAGGCAATTACGGTAGGCATATTGTTTGAAATATATCTGTAACCGGAAAATGGCAAACTCCGTAAGATTATAAAATATCTTGAGAGATTGTAAACTCTGGTCAACAATATTTTGGTGAATTTATCTGTTTTGGTGTGATAGTTAAATTGGAAATTTGGCCCCTCATTGGTCTTTGTTGGTGTGAGTTCATATCTGAACAGACCAATGAGAGCCTTGTTTCCAATTTAACTATCACACCAAAACAGATAAATTGTAGACTTGTGCTCTGATTGGTCGCCATTTTATGTCAGTCCACAATTTCTCGAAATGACTTCGAGATATTATAGACTATCAAATTTTGATGCGTAAAAAAGTATTCCCAATGTTATTTGACAATTAATCGAGAGTTTACAATCTCTAAAGTTATTTTGTAATCTTACGGAGTTTACCATTTTCCGGTGACATATCTAAAGTTCAACGAGAAGACATAATAAAGCTATAGAGATGCTGGTCTCAGTGGGTGTTTCATGAAGTTGAATGTCTTTTTGAATGTGTGCATGAATCAGAATCCGTAAACAATTAATTGACTGGTGCCACCCGGCACTATTATACTTGTAAACACACTATTAGCTATTTTTTCGAAGTGATTAATAGGTTCTACTGTAACTGCGGTTAGTGAATCAAACTTCAAAACGTAATGACTCACATTAACTTTACCCATCACTATCATTCAAGTCTACAAATCAATTTAGAAAGTCGAAAACACGTAAGTACTATTCAAGCCTATGAATGTATTACGAAGTAATTAATATTTTTTTCATCGAAATTGAAAAATGAATACGCTTTCATGATACCTACTAAATATTTTGGTGAATCGATTCTTATAAATTATATGTAAGTACATAGTTTCGCCCTTTCTTACGAAACACGTGAGTCAAACAAATTTTCGGGAAAACTGTGACTATTTTCCCAGAATATACTTATTCAATATTTTTTATTGATGTTGCTTGGAAACCGATAAATGTATCAACAATTTATAGATATTATGCCCTTGCAATCCCATGAAATATATATAATAAGAAAATGTGTTAGATGTGGTATCTATGTATGGTGCTTTAGTACTTAGTAGACGCCGTTACGAAGATAATAGCTCTTCCTACCCCTTTCGGGAATACAGTTGTGTTACATTTTACGTGGTCAGCATTACCTACTCATTAATCATTATTCATCACAAAACGCAAACTGCAGCCTTCCAGTAAGTAATACCGCTGCGCAGCGCGATTTGCGGCGAGCTAAATGCCATAATCATAATGCTCAACCGATGTAAAATGTTGCGTAGTATGACGGTTGGCTGACTGGCGCCGCACACATCGAGCGTCTGTCTGCGGTGAGGGCGAGGGGGCGACTGGGGCGAGGAGCGGGGCGTCACGGCCGCCGCACTGCCGCCGCCGCCCGCCGCATGCCGCATACCGTGGCGTCCCGCGTCACCGGCACCTTCGCACGGCGTGGCAACGAGCGCAGCGCATTCTATCCTCAACATGAGCATGTTCGACGACGCTTTAATCGAAAATGTCAAGAAATACCCAATTCTGTACCGCCATAAAGGAAAGAACTATAAGAACATGATTAATAAAGGCAACTGTTGGATCAAAATTGGTGAGATACTAAACAAATCACGTGAGTAATTTATGCCCTTCATTATTATTCTTAAAGTTGTTTACCATATGTTAATGTTTTGTCTGGTTCATACTAGTTGCATTACTACTGTTATCTTTCAAATGTATGTTCCAATGAACGTGTTGCTACAATAGCTATTATTGGCTATTGTAGCCACAACCTAGAATGATAGTTCAAGTAGCAATGGGACATTCTACGACGGTTGTACCGTCCACAGAACAAACATGTTCCTCTTGGCAGTATCGATATCGTCGCGTTCTGTCGGTTATTTCTTTTTCTGGGCTATTCAAACTGCCGCGACCAGTCAACGTTTTTTTTTGTATGTATTTATGTAGGTACTTGAGGCTTGCAACGGTAACCTACTTACAATGCGTCATGCATTCGATTATTGAATTATCTATGACGCGTTTATTTAAAGTAATCAATGTATGAATGTTCATTATTAAAGTACCTACCTACTATCAGATTAATCAATTGTTTTGATCGATAATATTGACCGAAGTTGATCGATTAGCTTTAGGCGCCTAAGCTAGGTAGTAGGTACTATAATAGATTCTTGACCTGTCAACGGGTAATAGAGCGAAGCATTCTCAAGGTAAGGAAAATAGATAAAATACGACACACAAAAATAAGATCTATCACAAAATCTAAAAATGCCTAGACATAGGCACAAAAGCTAAAATGGAAGTGGGCATGCCACCTTGTGAGGCTTAAAGACCAACGATGAACCCTAAGAGCAACCGTATGGGAGGGCCCACAAGGGAAAAGAAGCAAAGGCTGTTAGGGGCCGACCAATAACACGGTGGGAGGACGAGGTTATAAGAACAGCTGGCTCAAATTGAAACCACATAGCAAAAGACAGACACATTGGCATCTTTGTAGAAAGAAATGAAATGAAATTGTTTTATTGCCAGATTTACATCCAAATATCACACATAAATAACAGTGAGTAACAAAAAATAATGGTACAATACTACATAAAATAAGTTGCAATAACATGACAAATGCAAACTTAGACAAAAGAAGAAAATTAACAAATACATTTAATACAAGAAACTAACACATACCTGCTAGAAATTAAGTTAGTTAATTGTAATAGAACGGATTTTGCTTAAACTTAAATAGCAACAAATTAAGTAAGTACTTAGTTATCGAATTAATTAGACAGTTCGCCCGCCTTGCTGTCATCTTAATGACATGACACCATTATAGTAGATATTATATTTGACGTTTTATTCAGCATTTTTCTTTTAATAAAAAAGCCGGGTATACCTCGCCCACCATGTTAATAACTTTTGACAGCTGCCTTAGAACGTAGGTTCCATAGTATTTAAGTAAAAGTTACGTTTAATATAATTATGTTGACTTTAATAATGCGAAGTAAAATAAATAATATGTCGTTTACATATAGGTGAATAAATATCCATAGATCAGATAGAAGAAACAAAGCATTCACAAAAAAAACAATCATTTGGTAAACAAAACTCAACACAAAAATATTTTGAAAGGAAGAAGAAGGCACTGAACTTTGTACAGACGCCAGCACGTCAAGCTATCCGAAACTGTCAAATTTACACAATCAACCTTGAACCTAATGCTGTAGTGATAAAGTTGAAAATGTAAAAAAGAAATTTGACAGATTATTGTAGATTGATGTGCTGGCGTCTGTACGTCGAAAATTAAACGATCAAATACTTTTTACAGTTCTATCTTACTTACTTTCTATATACTGTACCATTACTAGAAACTACATGCCATTTTAATTGTGCAGTAATCGAATCAATAAGATCGGAATGTTACGTTGCTGCAATCACTAGTTCCATCTGTCAAAAAGTGATAAACTTTCGGAACAAGGTATATCTACAAAGAAGTATCGATTGACGTTGATGATACGTTGTTCCATCGATGGATGGCATCGATTAACGATCGATTGAGTAATTAATAATAGCTTTGTTGTTACAGCTGAGGAATGCAAATCAAAATGGCGCAACATAAGAGACAATTATATGAAAAATAAAAAGAAAAAGGTTTCTGGTAATGCCACATCATATTCCAAGTACGATGATGAGAGACTGAACTTCTTGTCAGAAACGTGTGAAAATGAAATTTCAAGCGAATATGTCGGGGAAAATTCTTCCCAATCCATGTCCCATGACCCCATTGAGATTCGTTTCGAGAATGTGAAAGAAGAATATGACTCAAGTGAAGAGGTTCCACTATCAGAGTCTCCTTTTATAAAGGGAACATCGAATCACAGTATCGCGGAGCAGCCAACATTTGCACCAACAATTGTAGCCACGACGTACGATGCCAGTCAGTCATTGGTTGCACAGGAGAGTTTCACCGTTCAAGAGCAAACAGTAACTCCACCACCAAAACGAGCCATGAAACGAAAGATGGACTCAATTATAGATGAATTGAAAAAGGATAGAGAGGAAAGGAATTTAATTTTACAACAATTGGTAACTAAAGCGACTTGTCCAGCCGGGCAGTCGCCTATCCATAACTTTTTCTCTAGTATGGCGGATATTGTCTGTAATTTTCCGCCGGATAAAATTGCTGAAGTGCGTATGAGGGTGTGTAGCCTGGTGAGTGAGGTGGAACTGTCAGTATTGAGAGAAACAAGTCAGTCCGATTCGTGTTTTTAAATTACAATAATGTTATCTTAATTTTTAAACTTGTATTCTTGATTATTGCTAGAGTTCTAATTAAAATAAATTATTTTAAGGTGTATCTCTTTTTTATATTCCTCTACATAAAGATTTGAATTTATCTCTTAGCCATTTTTGTTTTTGCTTAAATTTTTGGAAGAATTTTTAAAAAAATGTCTGAACATTTTTGGTGGATTTTTTGTGGCGTTACAAACATGAAAACCTCGAGTTTCAGTTTCAGTGAATGAAATTTAAAAAAATCAAAATTGGTTTTGAGCTAATAATAATGAGTTATTTATTAGTTATATAGGTACTTATTCAAAAAGTTTAGAGACCAATAAAATCGTTTTGCTAATAAATTATTTGATTCGTTGTCCGTCAGTCTGTCTGTTTGTTTTGTTTAAATAATTAATCCTTTAAAATATTTACCTAAATTCATACACTGTAATAAAAGTCCGAGGCGAAAACCACCATGCTCTTCACTATCTGTAATTCTAGCGAAATGCAGCTGAAGGAAGTGTACCTACTTCATTAAGATCTCCAATCCAATCAGTCGGTTTGTATGCAAATAGTTTGGTCCCTTAATATCCACACCTTCTAATGTACCTAAGGGAACTAATACATATTTATTGTTAATTAAACATCTATCTACTACTGCTATTTAAGTGTAGACAGGGTGTAACGAAAATAACGTAAAATCTGAAAAGGGATAATTGTACTCATCATTAAAAGGTTATAAACACCTTTTAAGATGAGATTTAACCTAAAATCGCGAAAAAAAATCAACTGCCCCATACATTTTATGTTCGCACAACTTGACAAAATGTACTGAACAGCAGATTTTTTATGAATTGTTCCCACAGTAAAAGTTGTTCATAATTATGGGTACAGTGACCCTTTTTAGGGTTGGCGTTTCTTCTGTTACACCTTGTAGTGTCAGTAGTTGGCAGTCAAAACGTTTTGCTCTGCTGTCCATGATTCCCGATGATCAACACTTGGCAGGCCTCACAAGGGCTTATTCCACTAAACCCCAAAGCCATTTTTCTCAAAACTCTACGGTCCATGCATTCATTCCACCTTAAACCCCTAAATAAATTATATACTTCAATTTCACTTAAACTCCAAAACAGTTTTAGTAGAGTCAACAGCAAAATTGCAGGATGCATAAACAAAACACGTGAGTTTTAGAGCCCTATAAAACATATACAATTTGTATCTTTCTCCGGACACTAGATCCTGACGAAAAAAATATTCCTCATAATAATGTTACAAGACGAGTAAACAACAACTGGTCAAGTGCAAGTTAAATCGATGGTATATTACAACGATTCAATACAAAAAACTTATTTCCAAAAAAATACAACCTACTTCGAAGTAAAAGCACAAAAGTAGAAGAAGTTTAATACCTTTATTTTCAGAAGTCGGTGTTTTGGTTGTTTCTTCGTTTTTTACATTCTCAACAGTTAACTAATTTCTCAAGCTGAATTTATATTCTTACGAAAATCGGAAGCTCTGATTTCCCTTTGACCCATTTTATTTCTAGAGTATAGCATAGTTTTTGGATTCCGTACCCAAAGGTTAAAAGCGGGACCCTATTACTAAGACTCCACTGTCTGTCTGTCTGTCTGTCACCAGGCTGTATCTCATGAACCGTGATAGCTAGACAGTTGAAATTTTCACAGATGATGTATTTTTGTTGCCGCTATAACAACAAATAATAAAAATGAAATAAAATTAAAAATAAAAGGGGCCCCTTACAAACAAACACATGTTATTTTTAATTATATTTTCATAGTGAATCGTTGTAATATACCAATAATTATAATAATATGACTTTTATTTATGCATCCTGCAACTTTGCTGTTGACTATACCAAAACTGTTTTGGGGTTTATGAATATAATCAATATATGAATGGGCCGTAGAGCTTTGAGAACCACGGTTTTGGGGTTTAGTGGAATAAGCCCTCGCAAGCAAGAAGGAATGTTAGGCTGAAGTGATATAAAATGTGTGAAACGTTTTACATACGTTTTTTTAACAGTGGCAGAAATTTAAAAAACAAAAGTAACAAAAATACGTAAAGATTTAATACATAAAATATATTAAAAAATAGGTTCCAACACTTTCGACGAAATTAATACTGACTTGATAGAATATATACTATTGCCTCCAGTCTCTTGGGCATATTACCAGCTGACAGCGTTGAGGACTTTTTTGATGCTATATGTTTAGTTTATTTGTTAATATTAGTTATTATTGTTAATTTGTAAACAGATATAAATAAATTTTGTACTAGGTACTATAATTCAATCAGCCAAGTTTCCACTGCCGGGAAACAGGCCATTTCTCTATGAGAGGGAATGGGCCGTAAGCCCTTAATCTACCAATGGGCCCAGTGCGAGTTATTGTGTGCCTTGTAGTTTTTGGTTCTAGGACATGCAGTTTCCTCACGATGCACGATGGTTTGGTTTCCTTCACAGTTTTGAGAGCAGTAGCAATATAAATTGTACAAAGTAACGTACTTGCCTGGGATCTCTACAACTCGTAAGAACGAAAACTTTAATAAGATTATTGTTCCAGGTACACTGAAATTAACTATTAATTTTCTAGTTCATAACTCTTAACATTAAAATATTGACATTTACGAGTAGGTAATAACAACACTGAAATGTTACAAAATAAAACTTAACGTTACGTATAATTTATTAATTTACAACAGAACGAGTTGGCAGCTACCTAATTTAAGAAACTAAGGCCTACGGAAAGGTTAGTTAATTTTATTAATTCTGCGTTGGACAGGTAATTTGGCCTTCTTGTCCGTAGACCTTTCTTCGAGTCGATGACGACATACTGGTTTCTGTTTTGAAGTCGGCTTCATTACGACTTCTTTTATAGTTTCTACTAAAGACTCCCATAGCCGATAATTACGAGATTGCCGTTTCCTTTCTCACATTTTCTCAACCTATTTCAGAAATGCTGAAAGGGATAATGTGATCTACAGGTACGAATATATCACTAATGTTGAATCGATTTTGAAAGGCTTTTGAAGCATAATTATTGTATTATGAAGGGTTTATTATGTTACAAGACCTTTTTTTGCTGAGGGGAAATCTACTTGTAGGTTTAACCTCCGCCACGGGTGTTATGTCGGACTCCGAGAAGGTATAGGTTCTCGTAAAACTTCAAAGAATTTGAAACTTCAAATGATGATACTTATTTATTTTTCCAGTCGGGTTAAATTAATTCAACTTTAGACATCAATCTAGTGAAACTAAACTACATTCCCACGCAATCCCGACTAGTATCAGCTCTCTAAGAGACGATAAATTATAGTCACAGTGGCAATTCATTGCAGAATAATTTACCTATCACAACATGAACAATGACGTATTTTATAAATCATTGAACCTAATAAGAATGTTGTCGAAACTAATGTATAATAACAAAAAAATCACTCTTATAGCCTCACCCTGGAGCCATGCGACTAGCTTCTTCCCGCCGCTTCGCTCCCGTGTCCTATTTAACGACGGCATGGACAACTTTGTCACAGTCGAATGTTTCTCGAATATATATATATTATATGAAGAACCTGTTGATTCACGATATTTGTAAGCATTTGATGTAAATTCCTTATGGAGGGTGTTTCTGCCCTGTATTTTAAGGTTTCCTTGTCAGGCGTGGCGATATGAGTTGCATCACCGTCGACCATTCTGAAATACATTGTTCTACAGATAATGTAGTACAATTTCAGCAAAAATGGTCGATGCGTCTTTCGTGCATATTCGCAACGTGTCTGTTTATTATGATTCTAAAATACCTAATTAAATGAATTTTAAAGTGCTGACACATTTGTCTAACATTTGGGACTAAAATTTGATATTTAACCTAAATTCTGGACTTATAATGGTGTTAACAGGAGTCGTGCTTTTCCGGGATAAAAAGTAGCATATGGCAGTCGACGACAGTGTAGCTTTTTATCACTGAAAATCGTAATCGGATCTGTAGTTCTATTCTGTAAAATTTCATTTTGAAAATTAATGGTGAAGTGAACATGAAATGTTCCGTCAGTTCACTTCAAGCTCAGTCCACCTAGGTTTTAATCCAGAAAATAGGCAAGCTGCTGTAAAAATGCAACGTGTACACTTAAGCGAAGTGAGTGAGTGACTTGAAGCGAGTTGTCAATCGCGTTGTCGAATCAATAGAGTTGTTGTTGCTAGGGACAAGTTGACCTGTTGAAAGCTCAATTCCAAATCATTTCACCTAAGTTTTCACAGTGACATTTTTACAGCCGGTCGATTCTGTAAGCATGTCGAAGTGAAGGCTTGGGTGAAGTGATCACGAGGTGAGCTGTGAATCCATATAATCAAGATGATATGACAGCTCACTTCTTGATCACGTGACATCTTGATAATATGGATTGTTTATAGAAACGACCGGCAGAATATCACAACAGTACTTAAAGAAGCGATTTTACCTGTTCATTATATTAGCTTAGCCTACCGTTACAACTTTTGTTTGGATTGCTTGGGACTTATCGTGCAGATAGTAATTAAGGAGTATTTATATCTATCATATTTGCTTAAGTCTAGTCACAACTATCTATTAATAAATTCTTAGTCGTTGGAGTATATTTTCCAATGAAACAGTGTAGACTTCTGAGAGCAATGAATGATAAAGATCTGGTTGCCTTTGACTATCTGCAGTATTCAACGACTGAGAAAAATTGAGCGCTATTCTATTGAGTCCTCCTTTTAATAAAGATTTGCCACTTCAGCAGTGCCCGAGGAACCAAATATGAATTTCTTTGTGGTGAGGGAAACGTTTATTCGTTTTATTACTGATGGCTGTAGATACTACAGTTACCTTATCTACTAGCTTTGCCCGCGACTTCGTACGCGCATAACCCCCGTTCCATCCCGTTCCCGTATAGCCTATAGCCTTCTTCATAAATGTGGCTATCATACACAAAAATATTTTTTTCAGAAAAACACTTATAATTTTAAAGGTTTCCAATGTGATGTCGCGCTTACATTGCAAACGCTGGCTGAACCCTACGAGATAGATCAAAATAATGTACTACAGTATTGTACACCTTAAAAAGATCTACAAAAATCTCTGCGATGGTATATGTCTATCTCTTAGAGATAACCCACAAAAACCATTTTTTATCCTTTACTTTTTACGAGAAAGGCTTATTGACGAAGAGATTTTAAGCAATACAGCATTAATCCATATCCAATTAAGGACCTTAAATACATTGTGAATTTAATTTAGATCAATGTAGCCCTTTTCAGCATGTAATTTAAATGAATATTTTCGATGATATTACAGTTTTAAAATGCAGGGACATAGCGGTTGCGGCGGCGGTACCGGCCGGGGGGCTGGCGGCGCGTGCCTATAAATAGCGTTCAAGTTATATGCTCAAGATGATTTCGCGAAAACACTGACATATGACAGAGTTCCAAGTTACTATACATGTAACCAGAGTTCCAAAACCGTAGTATATTTAGTATCAGCATTGCACCCGTGCGAAGTCGGGGCGGGTCGCTAGTAATATCATGAATGCGAAATTTTGGATGTTTGAATGGATGGATGTTTGTAACTCAGTCATGTCAGAACGGCTGCACGGATCTGGATGAAATTTGGCTCAGAGGTAGATTATAGTCTGGTATAACACATAGGACACTTTTCATCGGGAGTGAGTCGAAAGTTATACCAAGGGGCTATAACTTTCGACTTCCACGCGGGCGTAGCCGCGGTCAACAACTAGTATTATAAATTCGAAAGTTTGTTTGTTACACTTTCTGCTTTCACGACTAAATTGCTGAATTTTGGTACAAATCTAGATAGAGGTGACCCTGGTTATAGCTTAGCTATTTTTTTACGCGAGAAAAGCCACGGGCAAGCTGTTATGTACATAAATATCACTAAGCTCAGTTCTCAGGCAGTTTTATCCATCTATTTTAAGTACTAGTCACCTTATAAACATCGTCGTTCCACATAGCGAGGGCGGCCTGCACTTCCGAAGTAAAAACCGATAAAAGCCTTTATGACTTATCGTTCACAAGCTTTTAAGTAGAACCGGGGTCGTATCGAAGGGTGCAATTATTGTCACCACTTTACGATGGTTTGTTGTGCCTACTTCGTCAACTTGTGGGTTTGGAAGCAGGACAGATGGTCCTAGCCTATATAGAATATCACTTATCAACAAAAGTTAAATGGGACTTTTGGAAAATACTTTTCCAAACAAAAATAGAATCAATAAAATCGGTTGATATAATAATTGGCGAAGATGTCGCTGAACACAGGTACAAAAAAACATTTAGTCCAATTGCGAACCGCCTTTATCTGAACTTGATTAAAAAACAACAAAAAAAAAATGAACATATCAGACAACATAACCAGCAATGTGTACCATTAAAGCACTGATTTCAAGAGGTTTCAACTTAAGAAACACCATTTCATTACAGTCAGTTTCGTGGTTTCAATTCATGCTAAAATTTAATGAAAGCCTACTTCATCAAAAAATATTGAATTCTAAGTTAATCAATATTAACGACCCGAACTAATGTCTGAAATTGAACACGAAAAGCAATAAAAAGTTAGGCCAATTACAAAACGAAACAGCCGCCGTGACTGACGAATGTTCAATTTCCACAACTGTACGACGAAGTATTTAAACAGAAACTTAGTTACTTTTATGCTCAAGTTGCCGTGTGTGGCACAATGAGTTTTTGCTACGAACCATTAAATTACGTCTAGAATGGTTCAAGTTGAACTTTTGATTAATCATGTGTGCTTACTGAGCTTAGCTCCGTTTGGGCTCCGTATTAAGTTGCCAACTTATGTTAGACTGGGGGCTTTACTTAAGTCGTGATTTGATTCTCTGCGGTGATAGTCAAGGTACTTAAATGTTTATTTAATTCAATATCTTTTGCTACTTTGATTTAATTTTAGAGAAGATGTTTGTGAAGAGTTCATTTGTATGGTTAAACACACATGTGTTGAATTATACACGCTGGTAAGTAAAAATAAATAAAAACTTTCTAAGGAAAACAGAATAATCAACTTTGTTTGTTTTTGAAGTATTAGGGTATATTAAATGTAGGTAAAATTGTTCATAAATGTAAATATTTCTAGGATGCCCAAGTTTATTTTACTATAAATGGCCATGATTTCTAATAAACACGGAAAACAAGCAAAACATTTATTATTACCCCTCAAAGGCTTGGCTTGTGGCTTCGCGAGGCAAGTGTGGCGCGGTTTGAGGTATTGTTTCAGACAAAGTTTAATTTACTTAGTTTGAAGTTAAACTTCGTGCTATATTTAATTGTGAACCACGGTCAAACAACACAATCAAATACACTGCTTTTTGTTTGCGATTCATCTTTAACTTTTGCGTGAACCTGAATAATTTGTTTTCAGAATAAAATAAATAGGATTGATTTACAGTCGTACAAACAGATATTAAGTACATTTTTTATTTGATATGGGTTTGCTGTTGACTATAGTCTAGGTCATAGATGAAAGAGACAAAGTCGACGATGGAGCGAGCTTACCCAGAAGAAGCTTGTTCACTCTAATTTTGAAGTCGAATTTTGAAGACGCCAGAGGGCGCTGTGACGTAAACATCAGCTGTGATTGTGCTCGTTATTAATAAATTACTAAAAATATTAAACACGTATTTAAACAGTGTGCCGTACGTAAAAGTGAATAAAGACTCCTAAACTAGCAGTGACAGTGTTATCGTTATTAAAAACACCGGGTAACTATAAAAAACAATGATTTCCAATTATGTAAACATTGACTAAAAACATCATAAACTCAGTGCTATAATTTATAACAGTGTTAACATCCCAATTTTAAGTCAACTGCCTACAAAACAAACAATCTACTACTCGTTTCTAGACAAAGATAGCAAAACAGTGATCAAACTAACATATTGTTCCCACAAAAAAAATCGTTTTTTATTCAAACACTATATCTACGTGGTTTATGACAACGCAACGCCATCTACCTGAAACCTCATTAACCATTCACTAATAATTGTTGCCATTGTTGTCATAGTGTTATCGGATGAAAAAAACTTCAAATTGGCAATTAATATTTGTAATAGCGATATCTATTATTAAAAGATGTACTTGTGAAATTAAAAAAACACAATATCGCAAAATTGGACCTAACTATCATCTGTACGGGTGGCTTAACGGAAAACGGACTGACTTAGATACGCATAAGTGGTTGCGAGTTCGAATCAAACATCTGCGAAGAAACACTTTTTGTGGTAATTTAAATTTGCATAATCATCATGGACTTCCTAGGAAACATAACATTTCGTCGCACACGTACTATATCGGAACCTAAAAATGAAAGTAATGAAATTATCTCTCAAACATTAAATGAGACTACAAATAGTATGCCGGGAATGTCTGAAGATGAAGAGGACACACAGATAAACATGTTTAAGGCTGAGATTGAAAACCTTAGATCTCAACTAAAAAGCGCGCATCTAGAAATAGAAATACTATCACTGGAAAATAGCTCCTTAAAGCAAAGTAACGCCGATTTATTGAAGAAAAATGACATGTATAAAAAAGTCACCAGTAGTCCGATAAAGAAAAGGGTACAAACACCAAAAAGAAACAAAATTGGTCTTTCAAACAAGGTGACCAGTAAATCACAGACTTTGGAAAGTTCGGACTGCTGCACGCCCACTGCTGAAGACCCTATTGAAAATTCAGTATCATCATTGCCAATTGTAAAGAGTAATCTATGTATTATTAGTAGTGAAACATCTAATAGATTATACACAATTTGTCAAAGAACTAGGTTAAGTAATAGTAATATATGTCATTATCGTATGCCAAACTGTAGTCTAAAGCAACTGCTAGATAGTCTTGATAAGAAAGTAAAAAACTTTACCTACTCGGACTACTGTGTAATTTATGTCGGGGAGGAAGATTTTAAAAAGACCAACAATTACATAGAATTAGTCACTTTTATTCGTAATAAAATACAACCATTAACCCACACGAATTTCATAGTATGTCTGCCTACTTTTAAATATATGGAAAATAAAAATGTAATGTTTAACAGCAGAGTTGACACGTTTAATAACTTAATGTTCATGGAAGTGGAAACATATAATTATGCATATCTGCTGGACTCCAACTTGAACCTTCCATACACTTATGACACATACAATAAACGGTATGGAAGTTTGAATAACAAAGGATTGAATATTGTGCTAACTGATTTGCAGGATCTCGTCCTAGATTTAAACTCAGCAAACGCGTCGGATGCTGGCTGTCCCCAAATAAATAATGCGCCAACTGAAACTCAACTTCAGGAAAATTCTCAGTTTTTTCTATAGTCATTATTTGTATATTCTTCACCAAAACATAGCGGGACTTATGAACAAATCAGATTTATTGACGGTTAAACTGGAAGAGCTTTCGAATACTGGGATTAATATAGATATAGTCTGCATAACTGAACACTTTGTCGAAACTGGCTATGAAAATTTCATGCATATACCTAATTATTGCCTCGCTGCCTTCTTTTCAAGAGATGTTAATCGAGGAGGAGCGTGTATCTTTGTTCAAGCAGGATTGCACTATAGAGAATTAACAGACATTTCAAAACATTCAGTGTCAGGTGTTATCGAATGCTGCGGCATTGAACTAGTGTCTCATAATGTCATAATAATATGTGTGTACAGAATACCTAAATATAACTATAACATTTTCTATGATAAACTAGATGACGTATTACGCAAAGTCTGTTCATACTCGAATAAAAACGTAATTTTGACCGGCGATTTCAATATCGATATCCTGAAAAGAAATAAAATTACACACGAATTTGAATATTTTCTTCGACAATACAATCTTAAACTATCACTCTTTGAACCAACTAGATTAAGCAGTAAATCTTGCATCGATAATTTTGCACATTCATTTAAACGTGGATGTAAAGCGGATGTAAGGGATTTAGTTCTCTCGGACCATACAGCACAATTATTAAAAGTACCTTCAAATAAAAAATGCACTCTAAAATATTGGAAAACTAAAAAACTTGACTTATCAGCGTCTAACTTGGCTAAGTTTAAGGATTGCTTGAAATGTCTGTCTTTTTCGCAAGTTTATAAAGCAAAAGACGCTAACGAGGGGTATGATAATTTTATAGATGAATTTTTACTTTTCTACCACTTATGCCTTCCAGTTAAAATTGTAAAGACTAATACCAATAAGAAAACGAAATGGTTGTCCCGTGGTATAAGACTTTGCAGTAAAAAGCAGAGACAATTACTTTGGGAATATAGGCTGAAGCCTAATTTGGAAAATAAAACTATTTTTAAAAAATATTCAAAACTTTACAGGCGAATTATAAAACTAACGCAAAAAACACAAAATAATTATCACGTAAATACTGCCCAAAATAAATAGAAAGCAGCATGGCAAGTAATAAACAAATCGAAGTATAATTTACCACAAGAGCCAATTTTATGTATTAATAATAAGAATTTGACATTTTCACACCCACTTGACATTGCTAATGAATTTAATAAATATTTTATTGAAGTTATCGAAAATAATATTCAAACAAATAATGTGTCGAATAATAAGCAACACCTAAAGGACAATGTTTCACGTCAATCCTTATTTATGTTACCAGTCACATGCGATGATATAATCAAAATTATTGACAGCCTCAAAAATACAAATACTGTTGGATTTGATAACATATCAACTAAGGTTATTAAAGAAGTTAAGGAGATAATAGCACCGTTACTTTCGCATATAATAAATCTCTGTATTTCCGATGGTATATTTCCAACTCGTCTGAAAAAAGTAATAATTAAGCCCCTATTCAAAAAAGACGATAGAACTGACTTAAAAAACTATAGGCCAATTGCGAAAATTCCTATATTTTCAAAAATCATTGAGAAAGTGATCTATAACAGTATATATGCCTATTTTGAAAAATTTAAACTGTTTTGCAATGAACAAAAGGGTTTTAGAAAAAATATTAATATAAACATGGCTCTATTTGACCTACTATCAAGTGTCATAAAATCTGTCGATAAGAAAAACAGGGTTTGCGCTATTTACACAGATATGACCAAGGCATTTGATTTTGTGGATCATAAAATTTTACTACAAAAATTGTATAGCTACGGCATTAGAGGAAATATTCTTAAACTTATAGAATCTTACCTAAGTGATAGATTGCAATGCACAGAAATTACAAGAATATGTCCAGTAACTAAGTTGCAAAAAACATATACCTCGGCAGCAAGGCTGATCAAATATGGAGTTCCTCAGGGTAGCGTATTGGGACCCCTGTTATTTTTAATATATATTAATGACCTACCGAAAATAACAGGGCATGAAATGGTGCTTTTTGCTGATGATAGCACGGTTATTATAAAATGCAACAATCCTAATAATTACGAACTTGACATTAATGACACACTCTCGAAAATAGTTAATTGGCTTAAGGACAATAATCTTGTAATAAATCTAAATAAAACAAAAATTATGCATTTCTACCAACGGCTTGTAAATACTCCAGTTAATGTCACCTATAATCAATCTAGAATAGAAGAGGCTAGCATTGCAAAATTCTTGGGTATCTCTATAGACAGCAAACTGACCTGGAAACCACATCTGGAAGAAGTTTGTAAACGATTAAGCAGATCAGTGTACCTTCTATTTCAATTGTCAAAAAAAGTAAGTACTGAAACACTCTTAACAGCTTATCATGGATTGGTAGCCTCGGCTTTGCGTTACGGTGTTGTTTTTTGGGGACAGTCAACAAACCGAGAACTTGTTTTTAAAATACAAAAGAGATGTATACGGTCGATGTTTGGTTTAAGAAGGACTGACAGTTGCATGCCGTATTTTAAAAAATACAATATTTTAACTTTTCCTGCTTTGTACATCTTGGAAACTTCTTTGTTTGTAAAAAATAATCCCCACTTATTTAAAAAAATGGCCACAGTCAAGAAATTACCCATACGTGCTCAATATATGAACACATTATGCCATGTTAAATGTAAAACTGCACTGATGAAGAAAAGTTTCTTTGGTATTGCTCCCCAAGTTTTTAATAAAGTTCCCGATGCAATTAAATGCATGCCATTACAAAAATTCAGAAACACTCTACAGAAGCTGCTACTTGAAAACTGCTATTACACGTTAGACCAGTTTCTTAATGACAAATTTAATTTTTCATAATGTTTGAATTAATATTATATTTTTTTTATTTTATTGTAATGCAATTGTAATTTTTGATAATTTTAATCTCTGCTGACATTGTTTTTTTTTTTTTTTTTTATTATGACATTTAGACTATTTTAATTTAATTAATTTCGACGACTGTAATATTGCTGACATTGTTTTATCTTTCTTTACTATTTCATTTAACTTTTGACAATTTTTATTTGTTGACATTGTGGGATTTATAGAATTAATTTAATTTTGATCACAGCATCACTATTTTGTATGCCTGTCGGCGGAACATAGGTTGGACCAATCACTTTATATACATAAGATAAGACCATTTTACCCTGTGTTCACAAAATAAAATGAATTTTTGAATTTTTGAATTTTTTTGAATTTTTTTGAAGAGATTAGAGTTGTATGCGTTCGGGAACACAAACGCAGGCAGAGAGTTCCACTCCTTACATTTTTTTAATGTAAATATGCAAGTGTGTTAACACAATCGGTTATTAAATGAACCTATCAAGCCTATATCGGTGTCAGTCTCAAATAACTGACAATATAGCAGGAACTTCTTAAGAAATTGTTCGTTTCATAAAATTGCGCTCTTCAATATTTTAATAAAGTGTACTGTATGGTTGACGGAAATTAATACCAACTCCTCCGACTGAGGGATTAAATCAAGGGTAGCGGAGTAGCAGCGTCAGCTAAATGAATTTGTTTGCGAAGCGTGGAAGCAGACTCACACACACAGATATGGGTGACAGAAACGAACAAGTTAAACTTTTTCTAAAACTCGATTCGAAATATTTTTGTTGTGTCTTGCTTAACTTTTTGTTCCTCGAGTGTTCATTTGCGCGTACGCTATAAATCATACCTATTTGTGGATTAAATCTGTGTGTAGTCACTTTTCTATAATGTACCTACTTGATTACATTACAAGCGATACTAAAATGTTCAAAGTATATAAGCATTAATAATAAAAACTTGTTTAGTTTTTAGTCGGTGTTTTTGGTTGTTTCTTCGTATTTTAACACCGACTTCCGATTTTAAAGTTATTTTATACTTTGTAGTGTTTTTTTTATTTGGGTCTGTTGTATTTTTTTGTAAAAAAGTTTTTATTTTACAGTTTTAGTGGTACCCCACACCTTACAACACCACTGGAAAGCAAAACACGCAGTTTCGTTTACTTGGATGATTTATTTTCTATTTCTTCCAGCTATTTTGATTTACAAACGAAACTACTGAACCGATTTTGATAAAATTATGGGACCAATCGGAACGTATATCCTTTCACATGAAGCAAGATTTTTTCAAATCGGTTGTTAAATGACGGAGTTATGAGGTAACAAACAAAATATATAAAAAATACAACCGAATTGAGAACCTCCTCTTTTTTTTGAAGTCGGTTAAAAATTAAGGGTTTTGCTAGGGTTCAAAATAAATCAGGAAATCCCAAACAAACACATACCTTAGCAAAACTGTAAAATATAATGAATTTCTTAATTTAATTACGTTTGCTTAACATTAACTTGAAGTTTATTATTGTAACTAATAGCGTAATTACATCAGAAAATGTAGAACCTTTAAAGGCATGTAATTCAGCAAAATAATTTGGAAAACCTTACACAGTAAACACTTCTTAGTAAAGTTTTAAGGCCGTTATATATGGAGGCCTTCGCTTTATTAAATGTGTCTCTACTTGGAAATAATTAGAACCATTAAGTAGAACTGTTTAATTGACATTAAAATTGTTATTTAGTACGTAGGTATATAATAGATATCTTTCCTAATAACGAAAATACCGGGGAAATTGCTCGCAAGTAACAAAATATTGAAATGTGCTTTATTTACAAATTCCCAAAAAATAAATAAATCATTACATTTTAGCTAGCATAACTCGGCAAAATTTAGGTAAAAACAAGGTTTTTTTTTTTTGGGAGTATTTTTGCATAAATCGTATCTGTGATAGATTTTTTTACTCTAGACAGAGATGGCGGGATGACAGCTCCTCACTGGTGGAAGGAGAGTAAGAGGCGTTTTCTCAGTTTTCTATGACTTTCAATAAAATAAAATAAGTGTATAGACCTCTCCAGGGAATACAAACGTAATGGTATGTATATTAAGTTATACCTACATCTCTGCCGTAAGGCGAATACCATGTGCCATGTTATGTTAAATAATTAATTCAAACGTACCCAAAACAACCTGATTCATACGCTCCTTTTGTGTAGTATTACAATATTTTTGCGTCCTCTACGCATTTCGATTCAAAATTTGGGTCACAAGTCACAAAAGCACGTGAGGGTTGATTCTACTGGATATTCTGATGGAAATCAGAGATTATACTAAAAACGATTTCCGTTCAATCTACATAGGAGTACGTCGCCGCATCGCGCTGTCACAACTCACACTTGTGCCGCCGTGTCATCAATCATCCTACCGTTTGATATTTTTCATTTTATCTAGATGTCTTTATAAACTGATTGCGGGTTTGTCTGCTTTTTGTGTCTATTTCTGGCTTTGGTACTTTATTATACCTGTTTGAAATGTCACGTTTGTTTTGATATTATCAAATCATTAATGACGAGAGCTTAATGCTTGTTCAATGATCATCATCTGCATCCCTTTCCCACCTATATTGGGTCGGCTTCCAGTCAATCCGGATTCAGCTGAATACCAGAATTTTACGTGGAGCGGCTGCCTCCCAGACCTCCACAACCCAGTAACTGGGCAACACGTAAGATAGGTACTTCTTGGCAAGACTGGTGTCAGATCTTTTCTGGCTTCTGACAATACGTTACGACTGCCAAAGATCTATAAGTGACAGCCGGGACCAAAGGCTTAACGTGCTTTATTGAAGTCTTTTGTGATGTTTTACGCATGAATTTTGGAGATTCACATCTTGAGCATCAGCAGAGGTCGCAATTAGGTAGAGTTATTTATGTACTTGCATCGAAGTGTTGATATGGGATTTCTAATAGACAATCCCGTGTGGCCAACAAATAAATAATAATAATTTTTCTTTTGTTCTCACAAGCTATGTTGTGCGAACTAGAAATGTGGCAACATCGCACGTGTGCGCATTGGAATTTTGCAACTTCGGACATCCGATGTCGTTACTGTAAATTTGGCAACGTCGCGCGTGTAGTGGTTTAAATTGTGTAAAAGTAAATAAATTTTATAGAATAAATCGCGGGATTTTTCTGCTCTTTAAAATGAATCCCGGGATTTGAGGCACATCCACTTTATTCTTTCGCTGTATGAAATCAGTGTAAGTACATTAATAACACTACCTAATTCGGACCTCTGATCATCAGCTTCCTAATTTGAAGATGTAGAAGTTCCAAAGTTAATCTTGGGCCTATTGGAATAGTTATTTAAAGACAGACAGAATTCAAGGTATTTACTAAGCATGTTCGTACCTAACTCCTTTCAACTTTCCAACTGCCTTTGATTACGGTTTTAATGATAGAAATGCGTGAATTTCGAGTGTTGAGAATGCGTTGAAACCTCGCCCCGGGCAGAGGATTAACTTAATTTGAAGATTTAAAGCATTTTTGATGGAATTCAGGCAAATCTCGACGACTTGCGCTTTTCCGCCGCGTCCATTGTGGAATTCGTAATTCTTATTATCATAATCTATTGAATCTTCTCAAAGGATTATTAATTCTTTTTCTCTTTACAATTGAATTGTGTAATCCCTCGATTTTCCTAATCCTTTTCATGAAACGTTAATCCAATTGTATTTTTCTTTTGTGTAATTTGGTCTTTTGTGTGGCAATACAGTGTGTTTGGATCGGTTGCAGCTGAGAGTTTTAGAAATTGATAGCTAAGTAGGTAGCCTCATAAATACACTCAAATTATACTCGATAACGAAAAAAAACATTCTCTATTGCTTCAAAACTATTCAGAATTCACAAGACAATCAATAGTATCCCTAATGTAAGAAGACCTAGACTAGCCGCTATCACACGATACGACCCTTTGAACCCGAGGACCCATGTAATGTCTTCCAAGTAATTACTTGGTGTGATATACCCCTTCAGTGCCTCGTAAAGGTCGCCCCGACCGGATTCCTTTTAGGCAACGTAACTCAATAGTGTTTAAAATCGACTTACCCAACATTATTCAATCACGACCATTTGCTACAAGGGCCGGCCGCACATGGGCGGGACGACACGGAAATGATTTTCCGGCAGGTTATGGACAAAGCTCAACATTTATTAATGTTTTGATTTTATAGTTGACAAACATAACCTGTCGGTCGATTCTGTAAATATGTCGAAGCTTGGGTGAAGTGATCACGAGGTGAGCTGTCAATCCATATAGTCAAGATAGAATGACAGCTCACTTCGTGATCACGTGACATCTTGATTATATGGATTGACAGCTCATCTCGTGATCACTTCACCGAAGCCTTCACTTTGACATGTTTTAAGAATTGACCGGCTGGGGCTCGGCTGGGGCTCGGCTGTAAACAAAGTAACATTTAATCAGCTGTAACCTTTACAATTATAAATTTAACATAGGCTCTAGACAAAGTGAAATTTTATCAGCGAATGCTATTGTCAAATTGCCAAAATATAAGGGGCTGTTCACGAGACATTTCGACTACGTTTGTCACTCCCACTACATTCTTGCCGTTTGGACAATCTTTACTACCGCTGACAGAATGTCACTGGTCTAGAGCATCAATCAATGCTACATTTTGGTGAGGTGACGCAGTGGTCAAATGCAAGCATTTATTTAATGGTCGTAGAGAGCCATAGAAACAGATTGTAAATCAGTGGTCTCTAAAATATAATATTACAACCGTACCGTGCCTTTCCGCCAGTGAGCGCTGGGCCTAAGATTCGTATCAGAAATGATATTGTTCGTAAAGCTTCGGGATATCGTGAATGTAGGGCGTAGGTCAACGGTAGTGGACAATTGGATCAAAATATCTTATCTTTTTAATAAAATTCGATAGCCCCAGCTTTATCTATTTTCTTATAATACTAGTTCAGGAAATAAGTTAGAGAGTTAGAGAAAATGTGCTAATTTTTATAAAATATACATATATAGGTAGACACGAAGCATAAATACATAATAATAAATTCTTCATATAAAATGTCGGTATATTAGTAGCTTTAACTTATACTACTTAACTCAAAACACGAAGAGCGCACACGTAGTGCCAACCAATAATTTCATATTAATTAAAATATCATACAAAAATAATTATGAATGTGTAATGGCCGGTCGGGCGGTCAATATGAAATGTGCACATTCAATTATTGGCTTCAGCTATGCAAATATTATTAAGTAAATGGCGACTTTCAATGTGTCATTCCATTTTATCTTTGTTACCATCTTTGTTACCTTTTTTAGATAAATGTTGTTTCTAGAAATCTTTCTAGAAACAACATTTATCTAAAAAAGGTAAGAGTTTATTGGAAACTTACCTAAGTACATATATCAAATCAGAAGATACGAACAATAAGCATAAGAGATTGACCGACTAGTCCGGAAAGCCAACTTTCGGATCACATTTAATTTTATAGTCGGCAACTTATCGACGAAATGTTGACAAAATATCGACCAGTAGCTACTTATTGACCTAGAAACAGGAAATAAAAATAAATCGCCTTTACAAGAACATCATAACTATTTTTTGTAACTTGAGTCTACGAAACTGAATAGTCAGCCGTTTAAACGCCAACTATTCTTTTAGTCGCTCAAGGCCACATATTTGAACAAAGCACAAAGTAATCTGGCCAGGTACTAGGGTTTATGATTTCTCAAGATTTTTCATTTCTCGGGTCCCGATAATTCTTAAACTCGATTTCTCGGGACTTCCCGGGCAATTGAGACATTTTCATTTGCGTTTAATTTTGTTGTTAAAATAAGGAAAACGACGGAAAACGACGGAAAACGACGTCACTACACATTTTTACTGTAATTGGAGTACCTAATTAATGAATCGAACCCAACTTTAATACCAATTTGACAGACTTGCAGGCTAACATAGAATTTGACAAATACTGAACAATTTGATTTGGACAACCATCAACAAACTCTCCTCTCTTTTGTCTCATTTTCGTTGTATGTATTCTTTCATAGAATATAACATTGTTTACGATCCACAGATAGAAAAAAAAACTATATTTCAATGAATAAAAACTTAACCCTGCTTTTGATATCACATCACGCTATAATCGGTATACCCGTGTACCAACGGTGTAGTGTAAAATAAACTATGGAAGGTTTTGTCCAAAGTTCCAAACGGTCCCTAAGCCCTGACGCTCTGAGCCGAGCAACCGGTCGGAAATACCCGAAGTTTACCTTTTTTTGTGTAAGAAATCATTCTCCGTTTGGGGTGAATGGACGGCTGCGAACTTATGACGGACTCCTACCGACAGAAATCCCACTATTTCTATTTGCTACCGTGAGTCGGGGACTCGGGAAATACAATTTAAATAGCTACATTAACCTTACCATCACAGTGAGTACCTATCCTCGTTGTCTGAAAGGTTCATCCAAACCTTTGATCATCAAATGACAGCTGTTTTGATCGATCAATATAAACAACAAAAGCCAATCAATCAATTCAATTTGGCAATGTTTTAATTGAAATCTGTTTTGAATGAAACAGTTTCAATTACATTACATTAGATTGAAGTAGACCTTACAAGATTTAATTAAAGACAGTGAAAACTTATTTTATAACTATGTACAAACGTCGAACACTGTAGCTTTAAAAATACCAGCGGTAGACGTAAGAAAATGCAGGTATTTGTAGAAAGGAAAACTCATAAGAGTGGGAAGCGAAGCAACACATGTCATGCATTTTATTGAAAAAGGAAACAGAACATGTGTTATTGTGTAATGGAAACCGCTACGAATATTTTTTCTGGTAGGTGTTGTAAAAGCGCGCGCTAAAGGGTTAAGTTTCGGGTCATTAACCCCAAATTACGTTTCAGATGAAAGTAAACAGGTCATGGGGAGTCAGTCCCTTTTTTGTACACATGAATAATAGGTGTCCATGTAGGTAAATTGTATTGGATGTCCATTATCCAATTGGTTCATAGGTATTATCGGGCCTAATGGTCGCACGCGGCCTTTTTAAACGTTAGAATAATTGTATCGATCCCGAAAATATAAAATAATTCAAGTACCCAATGAGTTTATTATCTGAAACCTCACTTTATTTTCGAATGGTTCTTCAAATCTTACACAAGATCCAAACAGTCTATAAGTATTGAAGGTACTGAAAAACTACCTATTAAGCGAGATCACAAAAAGATGTGAACATCTCGTATTTCAGCCGATATCAACATCGTTATCTCTAATGTACCTTCTATCACGTTTCTTTTAGCTTTACAAAAAAGTTGCCAAAGAATAGGCTCTGGAATATCGTCTGTAACAATACCTAGGTACTAACTATTTAAACAATAGGAAAAAAGTGTATGTAAAATCATAACAGAGGTGTTTTGGCCAAATTGTATGCATGCAACTTAGTGTCGTCCCCTTTTAAATTTTTGCCCAAATTTTCCAGGTTTTTGGTGTCCATATTTTTGTAAAAGAGCTGCGATTTTGTTTTTGGATAGTTTTTAAGGCCAGAAGTACTGTATTTCAGTACTTAATTCAATTCGAAAGTGACATTGAATTGGTGTACAATATTTAAGGGGGTGGTGAAAGTAAGGATATTCATGAATATTATGAACCTGTTTTTACTATTAAAATGACACACTCATAATATTCATGAATCGTAAGACTCTGAAATATTTTGAATAACCCTCTATTTACTGAAAAAAAATGTAGGGAATTATTCGTTATTCGTTTTTTTAGAAACATTATATGTATATAAATTTTTCATAAATGATTATAATTACAAGCTAGTAGAAAATATGTATAAATGTTCAAGTAAAGAAAAAAAGAGAGGGCAAGAACTCTTAGAGCATCGAAAAATTAGTCCACATCGCTGTCAAAAAAGCAGGGAAAAGTGCTCAGAACACTGATTCGTTGGCCAAAGAAAAGGCCTGCCCTCCAGTCACGTGAAGACTAGACTAGAATTGCTTGCTGATTTCACGCAAAACTTTATGAGTACTCGGACCTTAGTGTTTCATTCCCAAACGCCTCAAAAACATAATTCCCAAAAAGGTTGTATTTGCGCCGTTTCAGATTTTCTGGACCCGCAACAGCTGCCCCAGCACAACCCGCCGTGCTATGAAGATAGAATGGCACAACGGCTTCGACACATGTTGCATCTCACACCAAAGGCCTACCGAACTTCCAAGCCATTATGGTCATCCCATCTGGCCTCTTCCCACTGTCTCGCGCCAAGCCACTAGGTTCTAAAACAGCTAGCACCCCGACGGTGACAAGATGCCGACGGATGATGTCATTAATGCTGGCGTGCCGAGCTATCCGACCAGCGCTTCTACTGCAGGATAGACTATGGTGACTGAGGTATTCGACTGCTTCACTACATTGGCAGCGATGTGAAGCTCCGCTAAGAGCACCCGGACGCAGACATGTTGCAATCCGGAAGGTGGTGGCACTCAGAATAGTAGCTATGTTGGGAGACGGTAATGCCTGAAGTCAGAGGTCCTGTGTAAGTTGACGTATTTAAAAAGTTTTTCCGTACCAACATGCTCATCCCAATGTCTCTGGGAAGATGGGTTCTCGGGCAATGCCTCATTCGGGCAACACGGTTGGCGCAGTGGTTGAACGATTGGGTTCGATTCCCGCACGGAACAAATATTTGTATGGCCTACAGATAGTTGTTCCGTGGCCGTTTGTGTATGTGAGATTGAATGTTTGTAAACGCACCCACGAAACAGGAGAAATTCCTAGTGTGGGGCAACGTTTTTATTAAAAAAAACCATTATCCAAGCATTCACTGCTTCAGTCAAGCACGGCACTTAAAAAATGATGGAGCTGGAATTCTTGTGGTTAACTTTTTAGTGCTGCGGATCGAAGACAGCAAGGCTGGTAGGCGCTTACTAGAACATTTGCGGATAGCTAAAAACTTTTATTAGAAAACAATCTACGGCATATAAGCACGTGATTAGATCATTTTTAACGATTTTCATATATCTCACATGGCGGCTTTACCTCGGCAACGTCACACTTTATACTAACATTTTATGTTTGTTTAGGTGGCAACACTGGCAATACTAGTTGTTGTCTTTAATCATAGATTTGCTGTCACTAACTGCAACAGACTGCTTGGAATATTTCGTCAGAATAGTAGTCACTATCCTTGACTATTTTGAGGTTTTTTGACGTTTTATGCAATCGGAAAGTTTATTTTTAATTTCGGTGACAGGCTTTATAATAGTTTCAAAACATTCCTATAAACTAGAATTGCCAGTGTTTTCGTTTATTGTCGTATCGATGTCTCCTCTCCACATAGTATACATGTAACTCGATTTTGAAAAACATACAAAATGGCGGCTGATGCCTATGCTAGCTCTCCTACAAAAATTTTCGGATCGCTTAGTAATTTGTTTTTTGATTTCATGATATGTGCCATCGTAGGAACAGTTGTTTATATTCATGACTTCATGAGTATTTTGGTACTTTAAATAAAAGTGATCGTTGTGAATGTAGGAACGCGTTACAATTTTTTTTTCCAGTTTTTTACATCTCAAATAGCTCTTGCGAATAACGCCAAAGGCAGAGAGTACAAAAAGCTCCAAATTAAATAAACAGAAGGCAATAAACAACAATTTCAGTCAGAGCGGTTCGAGTGTTAATTAGGGTAATTATTTATCTGCTAATCAAGTCATTAGTTAGCGTGGGGAGATCCTGCCATCCATTACGGCGGCTTTGGACTGCATTGTGTTGGGGACATAATAATATGTTCGCGACCTAGTTGCCGGTGACTTGGCTATGATTAACGTCTAAAGTGATGTGTGTCGTCACACCTTTTTGGGCTCGGTACTTGAATGGGGAATGCTGAATTTACATCATTATTTCAGCCGAAAGACGTCCACTGCTGGTCCACCGAAAGGCGACCCCCAAGTGTCGCCACATCAATCGGCCATGTGTATTGCTTCCAGCGGATTCCCGCGGTCTTCACCAGGTCATCGGTCTCCTACAAGGGAAGGCCTTCTAACGCTGCGTCTTCTGGTACACGATCGCCCGCCTACTGCCACTTAAGTGTGGTAACTCTTCGGGCTATGTTTGATATAATTTGTAACTTATAGGACTGAGGTTTTGTTGGTTCTGACGGTCATACCGCCAGCTTGAGAATGAAAACTATATAAGTTCATGAAACATGAAACAAATTTTGTAGTAGGAAAAAAGTCGTAAGATATCTACAAAACTTCGCAAACTTATAATTTGAATGTACCTTAGAAAGTACGAACTAGGTGGTTCACAGACATAAAGAAAGCACACAGAGCAACAATACCTGTATTTTTTCACTTGATTTCTTACTTGTCTTGGATAAAAGCACTAGGAGTTATTAAGGAGCTTCATCGTGTAGTCGACGAGATGCAAACAACAGAAGTATAGTAGTTGTTTATTAAAACATTCTAATTTCAAAAATAATTAACAACGGATTATTTGTAACCTGTTAGTTAGAAAATGCAAGACTTGAAAAATATATTGTAGTATATTTTCTGTTTGCGTTTATTTGTTGTAAGTGCATTCACGCCTTCAGTTCGAATATCTCTTCTACATCATTAAATGACACTGTCACTAGACAGTGTCAGTGACACTGACACTGTCTAGTGACAGTATCGTTATTTAAATAACCATAGACTGTCTATGTTTATGCAACATAAAAAAACGACGAATGATTTAGGGCGTCGTTTAAAAAAAAAGGAAGAAATTTTTGAGGTGTGATGTAGTGAAATTACCCTGACTTTGCTTAGTCTACGAGGGACACTTTAGCCTTCAAAATTGGGTATAGGTAGACAAGTGGATTCAGCATTATATTTCGGCAGTCAATTATTAAAATTATAATTAATTATAAATAATTCACGTTGTCCTTAAATGACACCTATAGGCTAATTCAGTTTGTTGACCAACAGGTAAATAACTGCGGGAAAAGCGAGAGTAATTTCGACACTAAATTAAATTCAACGACGCCATATTCAAGCAACGTTTCCAAGCAAGCCGACCCAGAGATCTAAGATTGAATTCACATTTCGTTGGTTTCCCCTGGATCAAGCAAGCTGACTTCGAAATTCTGCTTTTTAATCATCGAAAATAAGATTTATAAAGTCAATGTTTACTCTATTGTCTTTAAAACCCTTTTCATATTAAATGTAAATATTATGTAGGGAGGTTTTTGAATAATTAGAGTAATTTATTATGAAACCATGTTATAGGGTGAACGCAGGTTTGACATTGACATAGGACCATCGTACGACATTACAGCTGCCCCAAAAAACTTTATGAGTTATGTTTATCTAATACATAACGCTTCCATACTGCGTTTCAGATTAAACAATATTAAATGACTTGCTGCCACCCGCGGCCCCGCTCACAAATCATCCCAAGGCATAGGTACTCCTGGGATAAAAGTCATCAGACGTCCACTGCTGGACATAGGCCTCCCCCTAGTGTCGCCACAACAACCGGTCCTATGCGTCTCGCATCCATCGGCTACCCGCGACCCTCACTGGATCATCGGTTCACCCTGTGAAGGGCCTTCCAACGCTTCGTCTTTCGGTACGCGATAAAAGTATTCTTTGTTAATCCAGGTATATGTGTGTCGATATTATTCAAATCCGTTCAGTAGATTTTGCGTGAAATAGTTACAACTTTCTCATTTACAGTATTGTTTAGTAAGACTAGTAATACCTATTCGAACGCCGGTGAACTCCGGGGAGACATAAAATGCGCAAACGCATTGTTCGACGATCGTTTGCCAAATGAACACTTTACGGCACTACATACCGACATGCTTTAGACCTCTCTCTGTTCTGTCAACATCTCACCGTGTAAACTTAGGTAGAGTGAGCATGAAGTGATTTGTCATTCCACCTTCTTTGTATAGTTTGACAACTGACTTTATGTTCACTTCACCTAAGCTACACGGTGAAAGGTTTGCAGAATCGCACTGCTAGTATCCACCAATGCAGATAATAGAATTAATTACTCGAACCACGTAAGCGTTTGCGTAGTTTTCAAAACTAATAAGCCTACTGGTTGTTTACTAGACATTTCCTCTAATTTACCCTTTGGTAGCTCTATTTCCTAAGGCTCCGTGTCATGTCAATGTCGTTCACTGGCTATTTGACATCCGGTGGGTTGCTAGTGTAAGTAAATAACGAAAGTTTCAATAATAGTGCTTGGGATCTGTTATGTACCTACCTAAATTACCTAATTCTGTCCTATCCAATGCCCGTGTTCACACAAGCCTCCCCAAGCGTCGTTTCATCAACCGGGTTAAAAATAATCAATTCAGATAAAATTAAAGAAGCATTGAAAAGACAACCCATAAACAGAAGATTATTATCTCATTAAATAGTTCATTCATGAGGCATCTAATGTCAAATCAATAAAACTCGGGCGCCGATGGACAGCGGCCCGGCCAACTGTAAAAATTTAATGCCCCTGTACACTATCGATCCACAGTGTACGAGAATTTCCCACTTGCCACAAGCTACGCTAGTTAGGACTCATTTACCTCATGCGACCGCACAGGGTCGAAAAACATTAATTGAAGACCAATTTTGAAATGTATCATTTCAAAATTGGTCCTCAATTAATGTGTTAAAAAAATACACTAAATTTTTTTATACATATTTCTTCTAGACTTGGTAGACTATCATAATCTGCATCATCCCCTTGCGCTTCTACGATTCTGTTGGCTTGTCGACGCAGCTTGTCTTCCTCTTCCATACATCTGTATTTGCCGTCAACTCAATAGTAAACTTCCTTCTAGCTACCTACATCCTTTTATCTAACGTAGTAAATAAAAGAATAAATATTTTACAACGAATCAGCGACCCGTGCGTTAACGCGCGTCCGCCTGAACTCATGTAAAAGCTCCGTTCTGCAGCCATACTTGTCCTTCTACAGTGTAGAAGAAACCCTTAGTGAATGTAGGCACACTAGGCACTTATATACTTAGAATTAGAAAATATAGGTTCGATTGATACGATATAGTGATCAAAGCTGTGCTTCGCCATGCGTGAAACCCTATCTACTTTATTGTAGGCATGTGTGTAAGATTTATTTAGCTACCGATTTGATAGACATCAAATAACAATGATGTGACTATTTTTGATATCATGTGCAATGGAAATAGAACGGCGCATATAATTAGTGTAATTGTTTTCAAATTGGTGTTTAAAAGTTTTTTGGCCAAGTATGAATTAGAGAATTATTAGTCAATGTTTGGACAATCACGCCTAAACGTCTGGACGGGTTTGGAGCTAATTGGAGCTAAAAAAGATTTATTTTAGAGTAACCATTGAGATTATTACAGATTTTTCTCTGTAGATACTGTCTGATTGGAACCGTATATTCAAAGGTTCAGGTATGAGAAAATAATAATAATTTGTTTCGTTTTTAAGAATAATTTTAGACTATTGCGCGAACGAAGCCGCAGGTAAAATCATGTATTTGTAAGGTACCACATCATAACAATGATTGTTTTGAAAGCTCACCCCAACTCTGCCGGCAATCGGCGGTCGCAGGCAGCGAAACAAGAGATCAAACCAGTTACAATACATCAATTAAATGTTTAAAATCACCGCAGTCGAGCTCTTTGACTAACGTAACTAATCAGCGTATAGATCCAGTGGCGAAATTGAGTTATCCGGCCTATGCTTCAAAATATTGCTATAAAAGCCTTTGATTGGATAGGATATCTATGGGGTCTGATCGAGACTCGACCCGACCCGTCCACAAATAATTTTGCTAAATACTGACACAAACTGTGCCAGTGGGACAGCGGAAATAGCTTTATGTTACACAAAATGTGTAATGGAAGTGGAGGGACTACCGCTGTTTAATCTATTATTGAATGGACGACATGTTGAGCCGATAACCTTTTACCGATAGATGCCGAAGCTTTTTTACGTTTTTACACATCGTTTTTGTGGACGTTACGCTCGTTCGTGACAACTTGTGACGTGTTTTGTTATAAAACAACTACTGGGTTTCATTGTTTGGTTTTAAGGGCGATCTTTGTCTATGGTGGCGTGTGAAATTTTAGTAAATAGTTGTTGTTTTAAACTTTAATTTGTTCTCTGTTGTTGATGAGTCATTAGCGTTACAGAACTATTAGAAGTTCGTTGACCACTTAATAACGACTGTCAATCGTTTGACAATTGCATCAAAGAACACGTAGTTCATCAAGTATCTGTTATATCCCAGTCAAACTTAAATGCAATGACTATTGCATAAATTCTTAACTAATTTAGAACTTTGTATTTAAAAAAAAAATGCCATGTATTTGAACTTTTTTTTTCCTCGAACTGTTTCAATTGAATCCTGATATAAAAAAAACCTGCTTATTTATCATTGAAAACCAATATTTCGAACTGTAAAAACGTTCCTAAGGTAAAAATATAAATAGAGCGTGCCATCGGGCATGGCATCATCTCAACAAATGCAGTTAGGCGCAATCTTCTCCTAATTCAGTCGCTCGCAAATCTCATCGCACAATCTAGCCTATTTGTGGTGGACGGAGCGCTGCAAGCCGTCCTTTAAAACAATATCTTGGCTCAGCAATATCAGAGCTCTTATCTGAATAATGGCACTCCGTTCAATGGCGCATTCTCTTCAGTGTTTTATTTCATTCAATTTTATTGGTAGGTATATCATATTTTGGTCTAGCTAGGTTACCAATTCGATCTGTGGACAGCCAGGGTAACTAATGTCACTTGCAGACCTTAAAACGATAAAGTATATTTGTCTATGTGGCGATATCAAATCGGCTAAATTGAAACTAAACTAAGGCTGAAGCTGAACAGTTTTGACCATAGTTTAATTACTGGGAATCGTTGTCAATACTGTTAACCAAATAATTTCCCTTAACCTTCCAGTTTTAATGCTTTTGTACGATTGTTGAAAATAACGCTATGACTGACATCTGAACCGATAGTAGTAAGTGCTATTATAAATACACTTTTACACAGACAAATCAATGAAATACACATTCACCGTGTTTTATTTTTGCCACAAGATTTTTCTAAAAAATTTTTTCGTTTCGTTATACAAATTGTCATAGTTTGACTACCTTTTAAAACAACACAACTGTAAGATACCTACTGCTTTTATTTCATGCGCAGTATTTTAATTTCTCGCCCTCTACTCTGTTACACTGGACTTCCGAAATACGAGGGACGTAGTACACTCCTACCTAACTCTTTGGGAAATACAGGCATGATGTTATGTAAGAGATTTTCATTGAGATACCTTAAAAATCAAGCCAAGTGCGTGGCGGACTCTCAAACGAAGGGTTCAATAGAAATACACACTATAAATTTCAACTTTTTTTTTTCTTAAAACACTGCCCCGCACTAGGAATGTCTCCTGTATCGTGGTATGCGTTTACTGTAAACATATAAACTCACATACACAAACAGCCAGACCCGGAACAACTATCTGTAGGCCATACATTTACCAACACTCTCAAAGATTTTTGAAAAAATAATTAAAATTCGTCTAGTCACCCATCTCAATAGAAATAAAGTAATAAATAAAAGGCAATTTGGTTATCAGAAAGGTGTTAGAACTACAGAAGCTATTAGCACCTTAGTTAACGACTTGGTTGATAAATTAAATACATTTTCTTAGACTTGAGTTTTGCATTTGACACTGTACATCATATATTGTTGCTTGCCAACATGGAACAATACGGTGTAAGAGGGCTGGTTCAAGCACTTTTTCGGTCATATTTACTAATAGAAAAATGTATGTATGTAGATGAAAAAGACCTAAATCAGAGTAATTTTCAAGAAGTTTATCATTCAAAGTTACGAAAGATTTTGACAGGTGTCCCACAGGGTTCTTCTATACTGGGTCCAATCCTATTTTTTATTTACTTAATCTAGCATCGAAACTTAATTAATTTTAAAACGATTAGCATTTGCAGACGACACAAATAGTGAATGTACTGCAGAGGCTTTGAGCAGCACTATAAACACGGCTCTTGAGTTATTTCAAAAATGGTTTACAGAAAATAAGTATCAATGCTAAAAAAACAAACATCGTACTGTTTCACTCATTAGTAGTTTAGTTTTTCTTCTAAGTTTTATTAATTCGGTTGTTTTTTTTTCTGTGTATTTAACTATTTTTGTAACACATTCAGACACAATATAAATTGTTATTGAATGGAATAAATTAAATCAAATAAAAATGTTTGTTCGGTGTGGGAATCGAACCCACGACACGCAGCGCAGCAGTCAATCGCTAAACCACTGTTCCAGCCGTGCTGTCAACTGTGCCAACCGTGCCGTCAAAATTTGAACTGTCATTTGTTCATGAGTTATAGTCCGCTGGTAGACAAACGGACGGACGGACAGACAGCGGATGCTCAGTAATAGGGTTTCGTTAGTTAACAATCGACAGCGGAACCCAAAACAGTTATGGGCAAGTTTATTGGTATATACTAGAATACCATCACGACAGCCGTGGCGTCAAAAGGCCATCAATAAAGGGCATTATCCCTAAATATTCTTTAGAACGGCCATCACACAATGAGCGGTCTTATTGAACTGAGAACATGGCATGTGTGAATGGAACCATACTAGTGAAATAAATCAATAGACGCGACTGCGTATACCTAGATATTACATTTGGATCAATGCCCCTCAGGTTCTTAAGACAGTATTAAGGAATCCAAAATCGATCAAATGTACATAAGTATCTCATAATCGTAAATCTTACTAGTATGTATCATAAATGCGATAGTTTGGATGTATGGATAGATGTTTGTTATTCGGCCACGCTAGAAAGGCTGAACGGATTTGGATGAAATTTGGCACGGAGAGAGATTATAGTCTGGAAGCACATGCTTTTTCCCCGTCAGTATGACCCCTTGAGATTATTTCTGAAATTCACTCGGGCGACGACGCAGACAAAAGCTAATAACTACTGAGCAAAGATATTATTGGATGCTACCCAGTCCAGAATTAATAGATTGAATTTAAATTTTGCGATATTTCCGTATCTGACTTGTTTCCGAGCTCGTGACAAGTTAATAACAGCCACAAAGGTCGATTTTCAAGCTTAAGCAACGCTTTCCAAGGTCGCAACGTGGATGGGTGGTCATTTTAACATACCTAGGTTCCCGGCTGTCATAGAGGTGTAGATCTTTGACAATCTTTGCAGATCTATTGACTAAAACCCATCCGTGTTCCTCCTAATGCCCTTTGCGTTCCAAGGCCGCGGTGACTCTTTCGAACAAATTCTGCAACAAGAAGTCTGATATCGTATCGTATTAGTCAGTCACAGTGGAGGTGGGATGGGCAGTCGTTTCATGAATACAGGCATTTGGCTAGACTGCAAGCCGACCCTAGCATAGTTGGGAAAAGGCTTAGCAAATAGATTGAAAAAGGTGCGGGCGTGTCCTCCGGGCGATCCTCACAGATGATGAACTAGGGTTTAGTTCATCATCTGTGAGGATCGCCCGGAGGACACGGTGGAGCATACGGTGGAGGTCTGCCCTGCTTGGGCCGAGCACCGCCATGTCTTCGTCGAGGCGATCGGCGGCGGCGACCTCTCGCGTTCGGCCCTGGTTAAATCCATGGTCCGGAGCGAGGAGGCTTGGGAAGCGGTCACCTCCTTCTGCGAAGCATTAATGCTAGCGAAGGAGGGTGCAGGCCGCGCGAGGGAAAGGTAAGGTCTTCACCCCAACCGCCGCAACAGGAGAAGCTGCCCCGGGCATCGGGAGTCGCGGGGCGATCCCCGTCCACCGTAGGTACGGGCCTGTGGACGGCGAGCGTTCGGTGGCTCGCTGTCCGATCAACACCAGACTCGGGTCGATGGCGCATTGTGTTCCACGCGCGCCTCTAAGAGATGTCAGCGTAGAAGACGGGGCCCGCTAGGGCCAGAGCCTGCCAGGGTTGCGGAATTTGTTCGAAAGAGTCACCGCGGCCCTGGAACGCAAAGGGCTTTAGAAGCCGGATGGGTTTTAGGCAGTAAGAGTCTGACGCGCCCTTCCGCTCCATCCAGAGCGGAAGAAGTCATTTGATAATTTTCCATCCTTAAAAAAAACCCTAGTTCAGCATAAAAAACGCGGCATGTCTAGCACTTACTTTCTTTCAGACCTGCCATGCTCTGGTCAAAAATGTTACATGAAGACAATAAGAATCAATCATTTATGAAGCCACTCATTCAGTCGTAAAAGAAGCTACGATAGCCGACAACACACTACCTACGGAGAGGTAGATAAGTAAGTGTTACTACATATTGCTGTTTTATTGCCTGTAAAAGCGTGAAGCTATCTTGTTTTACACCGTTTTAAGTAGTGTTGGTTACGACAGCGAGTAATGCGAGTATGACATGCATTCCGTAGAAGAATAACTTGTAAAATGTTGTATTTTCATAAAAAGTTAAGAACGTAGTAGGTATGTGCTATGATGACTTGCAATTGGAGTTGGTTGAGCAATCCTTATCTTCTTAATGTTGTAAATGTCAAAGTCAGTTTGAGACAATGAGACAGCTAGAGCAATTTTATGTTGTATAAAGTAAAAAATCACTCTCTCGGGTTTATTGAACTTTTTTCGAAAAATATGTTATTTACCTTTTTAATTAATTTACAAATTCAGCAACAAGAATCTTTATCAACATTCCTCAACGGCTGAACAGATGAATCATGGCCCCTGTGACGACCATGGCCTGGATTAGGACATGTATTGTTGTACCTATTCCGAAAGCCGATGTCGAAAGCGAGTGCTCAATATATTTTCGGGAGTTTTATAAGTATAAAGCTCCTGAAACTGTCTGCTTATTTTGTAATACTTAAGTTTAGTTCTCGAAAATAAAATACTACAAAGATTTAGAAAAAACAAGACGTATCTGTAATGAAATTAGACAAAGAAAACGAAATTATCAATCAGTGCAATTAATTAAAATGTTCGGATTGGAGTAAAATAAAAGATCAAGCGATCGTGAACGTCTCGCATCGCCTTATTTCATTAGTCTTACGGACGGACTTAATTTAATAATAAAATTGAATCATACAAATTTTTCTTTGTCTCGACTAGCTTCGAGCATTTCTAAGATTTTTATAATCCCTAAGACGTTTACCGTCAAAAGCACAGACACAGGAGCGGTTCAATTAAATTTTTATTTTTAAATATTTATATTTGACTAGCTCCTGGCAGCGGCTTCGCCCGCGTGGTTGTTGAAAATTATACCGGGGTGAAAAGTATTCTATGTCCTGTCCGGGACATCGTCTACTCGTGTGCCAAGTTTCATCCAAATCCCTTCATCCGTTAAGACGTGAAATACTCGCTTTTGCCCGCGACTTCGTCCGCGTGTAATAAGTATTAGGTACTTTGTACTTGAACTTCTTGTACTTCTTTTGTACTTTATTACCATTTTTATTTTTAAGAAAAGTATTAATATTTAAAAAACGCCTGAGCATAATATGTGTATTTATTTTTTATGAAGTGCCTGAATACATGAGTTCATGTTTTCATCTTCAATAATGACGGACTCCAATACAAACTATCATCCCCTATTTTAACCTCTTCAAGCCCTTTTCTCGCGACAAAAGGTAGCCTATGTCCTTTTCCAAGGTCTAATCTATCTCTATACCAAATTTCATTTCTTTGACATCTTTGATAGATTCAGCGGTTTAGGCGTGACAGCGTAACAGACAGACAGAGTTACTTTTGCATCTTTAATATTACTATGGATTAGTTTGGGTTAAGTATTTGTTTAATTAATTGTATGTTTACTTTTAGTCATTATTTTGCTAAAAATAATATTCAGAAAAATTTCATTAATTAATTTGGTATTTACTTAAAAGCCTTTTATCCGAAACAAAAGCGCCTAAGAAGTTGTAGTCTATAGTTATTTAGGTAGGATTAAAGAAGCGATTATCTGAAATAATATTGAAAAGGCTTACCCAATCTATACTGAAGATTTATATTTATTTAATGGAGAATTTGAAGCAAAACTAGAATACGAATCAAAGATTTGATCAAGCCAGCTGATTGCATACAAGTCAGTCGTAGAAAATGGATGACATTGTTATCGTTGACGTTTTTGTTCAGATAAACTGAAAGATAGATTACGCTGTGAAGATTTTTATTGTTTGATTTAAATAAAATAGAAACTCAATAACTTTGTTCTATTTATTAGATAGGAGTATTAGACAAAAGTGGTCCATGGAGGCTCGAATATCTTTACTCATCTTGATTGATTCTTCAGATAAAAAACTTCAGTCAACAAAGGCATTTCTTACAATAATTTGTTTCTAATTTTGTTTAGGATTTTTTTCGAGTGGTTGTGTTCAATAACGTCGTTTGGTACTCGTGAGCATTGCAGTTTGTCAGATCTATAACAGTCTCTTTATCGGCTCGGGACCACACGTCGAGGGGCGCAAAATGCATAAATCGGCAGTTTTGAATCGGCGACCACAAGTGCGTCACCAGCTGCTGATAATGCTGACCAAGCGCCGCCCGCCGCCGCCGTCGCCCGCACCTCAACCTCGGCTGCGGTCGCGATTGTACTTAAGTGAGGCGTAAACTGGAAGCTTTCGGCAAGGGCGCTCCCCTGTCACGGCGATATCGCGAGTGAGAGTCCTGGCGGAGGAAGTAGTGTCGCGGGACGGTGTCCTTGGACATGTCCAACGCCTTCAACACCCTGCCCTGGAGTTGTATTCGGGAGGCACTACGTTTTCATCGAGTGCCTCCCTACCTCCGCCGCGTCGTCGGGGCTTATTTGGCGGAAAGGTGTGTCACCTATCTGGGACGTGATGGCAGATACCAGCGCCCCATGTCGTGCGGTGTTCCGTAGGGTTCGGTCTTGGGCCCGCTCCTGTGGAACATCGGGTACGACTGGGTGCTGAGGGGCGAGCTTCGGCCGGGAGTGCAGCTGGTGTGTTACGCTGACGACACACTGGTCACTGCCCGGGGGAGCTCGCACAGGGAGGCTGCGTTGCTGGCGACGGCTGCGGTCTCACAGGTGGTGAGCCTCATACGGCGCCTCGGCCTGGAGGTGGCCCTCAACAAGTCGGAGGCCATTGTTTTTCATGGTCACCGGCGAGCGCCGCCGCCGGGATCGCACATCGTGGTCGGGGGGGCCCGTATCGTTGTCGAGTCCACCATGAAGTACCTGGGATTGGTGCTCGACAGCCGGTGGGATTTCGGCCCCGACTTCCGGCGGCTGGCGCCCAAGTTGTTGGGCACGGCGGGGGCGCTGTCAACGCTGCTTCCCAATCTGGGGGACCCGAGCACCGCCTGTAGGCGGTTGTACGTGGGGATCGTGCGATCGATGGCCCTTTATGGGGCCCCGATCTGGGCGGCTGACCTGACGGCCAGCACCATCACTGTTCTGCGGAGGCCGCAGAGGGTAATGGCCGACAGGGTCATCAGGGGATATCGCACGATCTCCTACGAGGCGGCTTGCGCACTGGCCGGATCTCCGCCGTGGGACCTGGAGGCGAAAGTGCTCGCGTCACTACACAGGTGGCGCGAGGATGCGCGGGCGCGCGGCGAGCGACTGACGCAGTGACACCTGGAGTTGCGTCGGTCGCAGCTGCGCGAGGTCCTGGTGGCGGAATGGCGGGACAGGCTTTCGAGCCCTTCCGCCGGCCTCATCACCATCGAGGCCATCCGGCCAGTGCTCGACCTCTGGCTCGGGAGAAGGCACGGCTCCCTGTCGTTTCGTGCGACGCCGGTCCTCTCGGGGCATGGCTGCTTCGGGAGGTTCCTGTGTCGCATAGGCAGGGAGCCGGACGCTCGGTGTCACCACTGCGTCGAACTGGAAGACATTACTAACGGAAACGACGTTCTATTATTTTAGTCTAGCTTTTTCAAAAGTCAATGTGTCTACGCAGTCGTAGACACATTGACTTTTAGAAAAAGCTAGACTGTTAACATATATTTGGCCATTTCATAATGTGGCCTACCGTTTCATGAAATGGTAAATACTCGCTGCACATCATGATGTGGTCTGGCCAGATCAATTAATAACTCAGTGTTTGTCGATATCAACAGCTACAAACTTCATGATATTGTCAAAAATGTGTGACCATATCGTAAAAAAATATCTGATATCGTTTTTTTTGTGATGCGTCATGACGGCGTACAATTATTCCGATAAAAAAGCTAATAATAATGCGCGAGTTGAAGAAAAAACGGCATCTCATGATGTGGCCGAGGTTAGTACAGGTTAGGTCTGAGGGAACTTAGGTCACCCTGACACGCATAGGTTAGGTTCTCTTAAATCCTGTAGACAAAAATAGAGGCCCCGCAGCGGAGCTCCGTCGTCGAAGTTAGGTTTCAAGTTGTTATTTCCTGATGTGGCCAGATATTTATATCATATATATATAAGATACGATATGGCCCAATGTAGATTGAAATATCATCAAATGTTAACGTTTAAACGATATGACCAGTTTTAGTGTGGATTGAAATGGCCAATACTACGATACGGCCACGACATCTATATCTTTCATTTGACTGATTTCTGTTTATAAAATAGGCTGGTTATAATAGAACAGATTGATATTGTAGTACACCATAACCACATAGTAAATATGCGACCATCTAGTACTTTTAAAATTAGCTTCATAATCTTTTCTTAGCCCGGCCAAGCGGTTAAACTACTGAAAGATTTAATAACAATAAATTAAAGCCGTAAAACACGTTATGGCATGTTCAGGTGGGACTCCGTGGGACGAAGTTCAACGTAATCAAGCCACGCCTGTTGGTGACTGGGACGAGTTAATGCCGAATTAAGGTCCTCCGTAAATTGTGAGATGTCATGTCGGCGCTGTTGAGAACAATTACATATAGCATAGGTATGTGAGGGAGATGGCGAGTCAAATAAACGACTCATTTACTTAATTATTTATTTTAGGGTCCTTTAAAAGGGAACCTTAACGTGATATTTCGTTTTTTGGGTTATGGTATGGTTAGTTAAAAAGTTCCTTTAAATGGGCTGAAATTGATATCTAAAAATTTTTAAATAATGTGGTAGGTATCTCAATCAATTTTACAAGGCTGAAATATTTGCCGCTTAATACATTTTGATCAAGTAACTAAATAGTAGTGTATTGCATTTTAATATGAAACCACTGTATTTGTTATCGATATTTCAAACTATCTTGCGTATAAAAGACAAAATCAAAATGTCTTATAAAGAAAATAGACTGTCATTTTGAAAGGAAATATTATGTATGTTTTCGCCTTAACTAAGGAAGGAAATGTTTTCATTAGCATATGGTTATCGTCACGTAAAATTGGGGCAAGGTCACCCCGTGTTTACGGCTTATGTTAATGAGTTTCTGTATTCTTTAGTGTTCCATCTAGTGGCAGATAAAAGTTCTAGAAAACTGCCTCGTTGTTCTAGTAGTCATAAACCTTACTGCTGAGTGTTAGGTACTGGGTTCGATTCCCGGGTCGGTAGAAGTGTTATTAAGTTTTTCCATCTTGATATTATCAGTAACTACCACGATTTGAAGTTGATGGCAATAGACTCGCCTCTATTAGATAAGACGAAATGTAGACGTACTGTAATAGTTCTGCCGAACCCTTCGAGGTCTACAGGCGTGATGTTGTGTTCTAGATAATTTACTTAAAGTATGCTATATGTTAAAATGGAAGCGATTATCATAACGCAAGCAAGAAGGCAGTTGGTTTTTCAGTAAACTAAACTTGTACGAAAGCTTGTACGTAACACGCGGCTCGCCTCATCTTGTTCCTATTGTGATTAACTTTTTTTGTTGGTTGTTTCAGGCTTCAAAATACGGTAATTAGAGAAGAAAGGAAACAGCTGTTATACTGTAGCTGTAGTATTACCGTCTGCCGCAATGTTATTAACCGCCTTTGGCTTCCTCGGACAATTCTCGGTATAACAAGCTGGATTTTGGACAAAATTACATTTTGCGAAGCTGGATAAGGGCCATACAGACCAGGGATGTGTGGCAAAATAAGAAGGTGGCTTCTGCCGTGTATATTCTGCCTACAGTGGAAGTGGTTGGAATAATGCTGCCAATGAAAATGATGATTTGCGAATCTAATATGAGATTGCCCTGTGCGATAACACAGCCCACTGTACCCTTGTTATTGTTATAAATGTTTATCCTGTGCTTATTTTTGAGGTGAACAATCAATAAGAGGTGTAGAGATTGACCACGACACTACCGGAGACACAAGTTCGATTCCTCCACCGAATAAGTATTTGCGTGTTAAGGTAAGTACACGTTCCTTTTATCTGGGGGTTTGTTCATTTGCGTGCATAATAGTGGGCCCCCAGTGTTGCTACCGTGCCAAATCCCACATTCCTCCGTTCGCGCAATATGCATAAAGAGTCACCTACAAAGTTTTTTCTTCACGTATTATTTAATATGTAGATTCAAGTACCTACCTATGTTTAAAAAAGGTTCCGTGTAATCTAAATCTACATAAAACTATAGCAACATTATTAAGATGTCATGTTGTTTGTTTAAATCCCTTTATAAAAGGTACTCTCTCTGGAATATTCAAAGATAGAAAGCTGCACTGTACTGTCGAGTGCCATAAAACATTTTTATTTATGTATGTAACTCGGGCTGGTTTCCGCAACTCCACGACCAAGCGCGTATTTTACTAATACGGGGATAAAATATTGCCTATGTTACTCGCTGATAATGTAGCTTTCAAATGGTGAAAGATTTTTTGAAATCGGCACAGTAGTTTTTGAGTTTATTCATTACAAACATTCACACAACACGACACACAAAAATACAATTTTTTCCTCTTTATAATATGCAGATTATAATATTAGTGTAGATATGATTTTAAAGTAACGTGTAAAAAAAATGAGATAGTGTAGATATGATTTTAAAGTAACGTGTAAAAAAAATGAGATTCGTTCGGAACACTGCACGCGAGTCCGACGCGCACTATGCCAGTTTTTTATTTATGTCTGCAAAACCGTCCGTTGTTCAGTTATAGTTATAAGGTAGCAATGTTCTCTCTCCTCCCTTTTCTTTAAAGCTTCACATTTTATAGGTTTCTTGTTCAATATCGCACAAAGGGCCGGTTAATGGCCAAGAAATAACAATAAAAAATTACTGAAATCAATTGTACGAGTAGCTTCGTCCCCGGACGTCAAATGTTTTATAGAAAAGTGAATTTTTGCTATAACTTCTCGTTTATTTCGACACTTATAAAAAAGGTACCTATCAAAATAATCAGCGGGGTTTCAAACCAAAATAGTTTTCAATAACTATGGGTCGGACGGTCGGTATATTTCTAGTCACTATGAGGCTAAACAAAGTGTTAGTTGTAATAGAAACTCACATGTTTGTGACAGAATAATATTTCATCAACAATATAAATATAGAATTGATTCAGTGTTCCGAAAAACTAGAGCTAAAATCTACTATGCAGCATAAGACAATCATGCCCAAGATATACTTACTTATTGGAACTGTCCTGCCCCGTGCGCTTCAAGGATGCAATAGGTAAAGTGAAAAAAACAAATAATTAAGTTAGCAAACGCTATAAAAACGTCCCTGTAACAATCATAGAAAATCGATAGGTAAAGCTGTTGCATGCGGGGTTAGGGTTAAAACCAACAGATATTATCGTTAATAACTCGGCTAATCTCGGCCTCACTAATAGCACATCGGATTTGAAATACTACAGGAGAAGTGTAGTAGGTTTATGAGTAGGTATCTAATCCTATATTTCGCCGAATTTAGGGGTTCTGCTTTAGGCATGATAAGAGGTACTATTTACTAAGAAAAATCAAGCCCGCTACACTATTCTCAACCTCTGCAGCTCATGAGCGCCAGAAACAACAGTGAAAATCGTTGTGCCGGCGAAATGAAGCTCGACGAGTCCCGGAGCTAGCGTTGCCAGGCGTCCGGGTAAAGCCGGACACTGTCAGGTTTTTTGGTTGTGTGTCCGGCGAAATTAGGCGGTATCCGGCCTGTCCGGCTTTTGAAATACTTTTTTACATTTGTCATGTGTTGATTTCCGCTCCGCTTATCTCACCTTGTATCGCTAACTGCGTACTACTACAATTGCAATTATAGAAATGACTTATATAATAGTAAATATTTAATGATTAATAATAAAGAAGACTGATTTATTTAATTTTATTGTTATTTCATTAGAACTTATTTAAGAAATTAGTCTAAGTTTTTTTTCTGTTAAGTTATTTGTAGCAGTACGATGGGATTGACATCATCACATACCTAAGTGTACAAAAATCCCTTAAATAAATGAAGATTAAAAAAGTTAAAATTTATTTTACGATAGTGTTATACGTATAAAAATTAAGGGTGTCGGGCCTTTTTACCCATATGTCCGGCTAAACTGGCTGGTCTATCCAGATTTTCGGTTTGAAGACCTGGCAACCATACCCGGAGCAAAGATTCAACTGTCTTGGATTCCGAAAGTGATCATAAAATATCAGCGGAGGAGTATGAAAATAAGGATTAGGATTAATTGGGGCCCAAAATATCTCCTGATTCGTATTTAGTATTTTGTACGACAAAGGACATTTCGCAAAATATAACAAGGCAATTAGAAATAGTTTTCGATATTATCAAACGTTCAATTTACTGCCATTTTCAATTACGTATCTACCATTGACCGTCAAACATGACGTTTCAGCTACTGTTGGTAGCTAATATGACAGTTGGTTAAAGGTAGATACGTTATTGAGACACAACGTTATTGAACACAAAAAGTAATTTAATAAATAAATAATAATAAATTTATTTAAAGTACCTACAGTCAAAAAAAAATTTGAGCCCTGACTCCTAAACTAGGACGATCCTGAATCTTAGGAGGCAGTGTCTTCGCATACATAGCGTACTAGCAACACGGATAGTCACAGAGAAGATATAGAATGAACTGTAAGAGAGATATATATATATGTATATTATTGATTATAATAATTATATATATTTAATTTATGTATGGCCACATAAAAAGCTGTCTTAGGAGGACAATATTAACAGCCAATCAATATCTTTTGCTATTGTATGTACAGAAATTATATGAAAATTGCTCTAGTGTAATACACTAGAGCAATTTTCATATAATTTCTGTATTCATCAAAATTTGCATGGGATACATGGGTTGTCGCGTTAATATTATTACAAAATATTTGTACGTCGACCTTTTCTGCGTGAGGACGGTATGCAAGTAATTAAAAGAAAATGTTTACGGTGCTACACACCAAAAATTTGTAATTAAATGTACCTACAGAAGAACATTTATTATAGTGGGACCCGACGAGACGTGCTACTGTGACCTATTTGCAACGAATAAGCACCCTTTGGGTCGATGGAGTCGAAGTGGTGACCACGTACCTACCGGAGGACGCAGAGTTGGAAGGCCACCCACAATATGGACCGATGGCCTGGTGAAGGTCGGCGGAATCGGCTCGGTGCGAGACACACAAGAGCGGTCGATGTGGCGCCACTACGGGGAGCCATATGCCCTTTTCTCCAGCAGCCTAGGCTGAGATCCATTGGTGTACAATAATGATAGAATAATGATTATTATTATCTTCGTATTGTTTACAATATCTTATTAATCATCTGCCTAGCCTTTTTCCCCAGAATACTGGGGTCGACTTCTAGTCCGGATTCAGGTGAATTCCAGTATTTCACGTGAAGCGACTGCCTATCTGAACTCCACAACCCAGTAACTAGGAAACACGGTACTTCTTGGCAAGACTACTGTCAGATTTCTGGCTTCTGACAATCCGTAACGACTGCCAAAGATCTACAAATGGCGGCCGGGAACAACGACTTAACGTGATTTCCGAGGCATGGAGGACTCTCCGGTATCTTAGATGGTCACCCATCCACAGACCGACCTCCGCAAGCGTTGCTTATCCCTGTAGATCGATCGTTGCCACGAGCTCCTCGCTTTTAAGAAATACGCTTCAGCAGTAAAACAGAAAAAATGTAAGTACCCTAATTTCTATCCAATGTGTTACCAATTACAAATAAAACCTGCAGATATCCTTTTTATCGAACACTTCCAAAGAATACGAGCATCATTATGGCACAAAAAACTTGTATGGCAAAACATAAAAGCTTTGACTGATGTCAAGTTAATGGTTTCACAAAGATGGCGCAATTTGCCAGGATAAAGGCAAGTGTACGTATTGTCTTTTATGCCGTCGGCATTTTGGAAGACTCGGTTCGGCCGACTGACATGGTGACGATTATGAGCCGATTGCTGTACTGGAGATAAAATACGCGGATCATTTGGTACACTCCCTTAAAGTACCCCTGCGGTGGCATGTTTCGAGTGAATTAGTGGCAGTGTTTTTTGGCGTTGTTATGCAACAACGACAAAATTTCTTTTGTTAAATAATTGACCATGCGGTCACTTATTTAACAAAAGAAATAACTTAGATAATCCATCGTCGACTTTGTCTCTGTCATCTATTACCTAGACTAGAGTCAAGACAAACTCATCTCAAATAAAATAATTAAAATAAAGTTTTATCTGAACAGCTTTTGACATATATTTTTTTGGACTTAACCACTCGCAGTTCAGCACAATAAGGCTGGTTACTGCTTAACCGGACTATCCTGTGGTGGCCTCCAATGAATTTTAGGCCCCGAGCCAGGGCTTACAAACTAAGCTAAATTAAACTAAATGACCGCTCGCTAGGGCATCTCCTGTGGGATACGGACCTCGGCTTAGCGGCGTCATTTCGAGAGGGCAGCAAAGGACAGGCTGGATCATAATATTATTATTTGGGGAGTTTAAAACTACTGGCTCAGCGACTCGGGCAGGCTCGGTAATCAAAGGTCGGGGAGGTTTTTTACAGGGATGTCGCGACGGGCCTCGGTGGCTAGGCCGGAAAACGGAACACGGTCTGTTTATGTGTTTACGAAGCGTGGTGGTTTCCCTACAGCTCTCTTGGATCTGAGTGATGGACTTTTGTTAAAAGCTGTCAAACCTAAAATATAAACTAAAATATCTGAAAAACAAATTTTGGTTATTTTCATCTGAGGAACAAAAATAGTGGTTTTGCTTAGGGCTGATTTGTAAAACGGCGACAAAGGGCTTTCCTTTCGACGTTTAACAAATCGGCCCTAAATATATAAGGTCCCATTCAAATATATGGGCAAACTTTTAGAAATAATTCAGAGCACCAAAATAAGTACATTGGTAAAAAATAATAATAAGCAAAACGCATTAGATATTATAAGATTTTTTTATTTTTTATTTTAGACAATTTTTTATTTTAGAAAATAAAATCACTTTAATCAGTTTTTTTGCTTGGATATCTTTGGTTAGACGTATTGAACGCTGCAGCTGTGTTATAATTTGTCCATCTATTTTAATGGGACCCTTATATAACTTTAAGGGGCAGTGGAAGTTCTTACTTGCTCAGGATATATTTTTTGAGCATAGAGTCTACAGATAGCACTAAATAATTTTCGGGTTTGACCACTGTCACTAATATAGAGCCCTAGTTATGAAGGTAGACCTTACTGCTCAGCTAGATAGATGGCTGTGCCTATCTACGATGATTTCGGTTAGCCTTGCCTAACGAGCCGTGAGCCGTGCTTTGTGCTCATTAGCAAACGCGTCGGCTAGTCTGTCCATCGTCAGACCGTGACTCCGAGAGTAGTAGGTAAGGTTATGTTAGGAAAGGTTGTAACTTCATATTAATTAATTTTAAAGGCACAGAGTCGGTCGCGATGTTTTGTTACCTGGCACCCATAGATATATTTTGTTTTTTTAGATATCTATTCTTTGGCTCAAGGCAAATATACAAAGTGGTATTCAATTAGTAATTCCGATTGGCGTAATTCCAAAATGTTTGGGTTTGACCACGTGGCATTTCAGTAGCGCATGACAATCGCCATCCCTGATAATGTCACTTGTATAGGTCTTCTTGTCCCATGTTACTCGGAATGGGCCTTTTCATTCATATCATCCTTTATACTTTTTTGGAATAATAATAAAAAAATATATATTATTCATTATTTTTATACAATTCATTCAGATTGTCTTTGGTTACCATGTATCTCTCCTAACGACATTTATTCTTTACTCTCTCAGTCGCATACGTTTCAATCTTCATTTACACCCCTTCTATGTTCATTCATCCCTCATTGAATATCTAATAAAGCAATAAAGTTACATACTCGAGTATATATTTCCACTCGACATTTTTGGATTCCATGCTATATTTAGAGTGAAGTCAAAGGCATCAAGTGTAATTAAATAAGTTCAGTTTCTCTGAAACGGTTGTAACGTAAAAGACCAATATACATGTAGGTACAGTAAAGGCGTATTATAGAGTTCCATCTTTTTATTTATATTTTTGTCAACGGGTTTTTGCAAACACCGTTAGTTTATAATAAATCGCGTGAGACTTTATTCTCTCCGTCTCGGTGAGACACGGATATAAGTATTGTCCGTTTTTTCTGTTCCATGTTGTACACCGTCGAAATTGGATTGGATTTATTGTATTTGCAATGTTCACAACATATCGAGAGGTTATAATCTCGCCAGATTTATTATAATCTCAGGGCGCGTTCCCACTATGTCGTGACGATTTTATCATTGGACGACTGTTACATATATTTTGTATGTAAAAAGTCGTGGACGACGGTTAATCGCGTCGTCGTGTGAATATGTGAACACCTCCATTTAAATACACGACGCTTTAAACGACACGATAATCTGTCGTCACAACATAGTGGGAATGCGGCCACGGGGTTTGTAATAATCCAGTGACATTAACAAAGAAACAAAGGCACAAACAGCTGACTTCTTTTAAATTAATTGGAATTGCACTAAAAGGCTCTTGAATAGGACAAGTTTTATGAAAGGTTCATTAAAGTTTTAGAGTCACGAGAAAAATCTTTTATACATTTTAATAAAATGTTATATTACTGGAATTATGTAAATTCCAGACATACTAAAGTTAAGAGGGAGAGTGTTTGTAACAGTACTTAGGTACTTACAGTTTAAGTAGCCAAGAGTCGCCGAAAGTTATTCTAATAAAGAAAAAGTCGGCACTTCGGTCAATCTGCGACAATGAGACTGCTTGACCGGCCTGTGCGGTATTTGGTCTAAGTTTTTGTTTTATTAAGTTCGGCTTAAACTTTGAACTTTATGTTACGTTTGTTGTTTCTTGTAGAATGTTATTTTTTTCTTTATGAATTAAGAATTTGTAAAGTCCACTCTGATTCAAAGCCGGTTGAAAGCAAACTTTGTTTGCCAAACATATGTCATGGTTCATTTATGTCATTTACATAATGTATGAAACACAATTAAAATTAGTTAGATATTATTTGTTTTTTTTTTAAGAAAATGTGTATTCTAGTGTTTTTTCGCGACAATGATCCTATGCATTCTACGTGACTACGCTCGCTACGCGGATACGCATGCTACGCGACTAGGTATGCTACGCGACTACGAAATGATTCCGCGTAGCGTTCGTAGCAAGTCGTAGTACAACACCGAACTAATACGACTTCATTGATTTATGTTCAAAAAATATATTTATTTGCCATTAAACTCATCGTGTGCTGTACATACCACAAATTAATATAAAAGCGCTCCCGCATACTTGAATTCATAAACACCAATATCTATAACGGAAAGGGGCTAATGAATAAAAGTGAGATCAATTAGCAGTCGCTCATTAAGGCTCAGCCATCACTAATGACTGGTGTCGGAATTTCCGGGAGATTCCTTACGCTCATCTCATTTAGTCGCTGATGGACGCTACGGAGGCGTCGGCATTCGTCTGATGCGCCCTTTACACTAACAGGTAATCCCACGTTTAACGAAGTGCTATAAAGCTACTTCAAATTATGACGAACACCTTTACATCCCGGCTTATTTGAATGGCTAAACCTCCACTTAGTAAAATACCAAAATACTATTATTTTGGTAGTCAGCTTTGCGAAATGGTGGTTAGGTGTTGGCCCGAAAGACTTGGCTTATAATCTAAATATACCCAATGTAGTTAATATACTAACATTTAATGGGTTGTGGAGGTTTGGTAGGCAGCCGCTCCACGTAAAATACTGGTTTTCAGCTGAATCCGATTTGACTGGAAGCCGACCCCAATATAGTTAGGAAAAGGCTAGGCAGATGATGCAGATAATATACTAACAATTTGAATCAGTTTTATGACGGATCGTTGCTATCACCCTAAAAATAAAAGTTAAAAATGTTTTCGTTTACTATTATTGTTTTCTATTATTGCTTGTATATGTTCTTTTATACGACTCCGATAAATGGCTTTTTAATGACCAGAAAAACGAGTTAAACGCAAAATTATTTTAACCTGAGTGATAACAAAAGCGGTGTTGGGCAATCTTTTATTTTATATTAAAACAGAATTTATATTACAAAAGTTATTTTTCTGAACACGTGCATAAAAGACACGACATGTAAAACTTAGGCCGTTCTCCTAAGAATTATTCCCGTTTAAGACATAAACCATAGGATAACCCGGTTCTCGACAGAGTACAAATCCTTATAAATATAAACATTTAGATAGCAGTACAGTCCAAATACGTAAACAACAATCATGTCTTCGCCGAGCTTCAATACTCTGGCCACTCTGAAGTCTGCACTAGCCTCTAAGTGACGTCACGAATAAATAAACAAACTTAACGACCACTCAACAGTTTCAACCAACATAGAGAAACTCTAAATCGGACCCATACCGCCAATCCGAGCTAATTCGATTTCAAACTTGATTTTGCTTCGAATCCAACATTACGATTCCCAATTTCATTTTGACAAGCAAGTGGGACACGTAGCGACACTCATGTATTCAGTTCGTAATGGCGCTGCCAAAGTTTAAGAGCATATCGGTTCAAATTGAAAAGATACGCCAGTCAGACACCAGTAAGGGATTTTTTTGTAAAAAATTTGATGTTTTAGTCTAACCACTGTGCAAGGCTTAGTTGATTTTGAAGCTTAGACATAGTTTTTTTTCTTTTGAGATACTAAAGCGATGTGGGTTCACCCTTGTTAATCCTATAAAGATAGGGTAAATGTAGTTTCGATGAAAAGAAGCGGGACGTCGTGGTTTTCTGGGACAGAAATTGAATTTTGTTTGCTTAGGTATTCAATCAATCTAAAAGAGATAGGTACCTAGGTATGACCAGCCAGTCGATTCTATAAACATATCGAAGTGAAAGCTTGGGTGAAGTGATCACGAGGTGAGCTGTCAATCCATAATGATCAAGATGTCACGTGATCACAGTGAGCAGTCATTCCATTTCGAGATGTTTACCGAATCGACCGGCAGATACTAAACACACGTAGGTGCCGATTGTTTTGTATCAGACTTTCAGACCATGCAAACAAAATACGATGCGAATAACCAGTTAGACGTAAAATGAAAGTAAATCAAGAAAAATAAACACGATTCTCAAGTTTGAAGACCTTAAAATCGAAAATTGCGGCATTGAGCCCTAAGTCCTCGAAATGGTTTTGGAATCGGCTTAGATAAATCTTACTTTAAATATCACACGGGCTTCGAAAATTAAGCATTGTAACATTGTGAGAAAATCTATGTGATTTTTAATTTAGTACGATTCCAGGTTACATTACATGGTACTTCCAAATGAGGGATTCAATTAATGAACCATGCTATCGCGACCAAAGGCATACAGTTGCACACCACGAGCTAAGGTTATTTTACATACCTTGTGTAAAGACTAGTAAACTGTGTTATCATTATTAAACATGACAGATGATCTCAGCTATGCCTTTATGGTTACCCAAGTTCTGCAGCTGGCTTTATCCTTACATCTATGTAAGCTATACAAATAAAAAAATGTACGGTCTATTTGTAATATCCAAATAACAGCTCAGACTTGGTGTAACAGAAAAACCATTAATGTTTTTTTTGTCTGTCGTTTGTTTGTTCCGGCAAATATCCAAAACGTCTGGACCGATTTTGAAGGGACTTTTTCTGGCGGATAGTTGATCTTATAAGGAGTAACTTATTTATTTTAGAAAAAGGATTAGGGCATCGTGCAATTAAATGTGTGCTGTTTTACGAGTTTGACGGACAACAGCTACGGCTTGGAAACCGGAAAAAAAATCGAACCGGTAAACGCCTTAGTACATAGGGAACTTATGATTTCGGTTTTATTCTACCTTTAACCCCAATTAAACGGTTATAAGCTACAAAAGTTCGTAAATAGGTTTTGTGGAATTAACCGGTTTTAAACGGTTTGTCGCCTACATCCAATGCGCAGCCGTGCTGAAGTATAAGAACCGGCTGCACTACTGCCCCGCCGAAAGCGGACGCCGCGTGTCGCTCGGCTCTCGCGGAATAAACCGGTTAATTAGGGTTCTTCATAACGCTCTTTTAACGTTTCGACTTCGAACGAAATAAACGATAAAACCGATTTATAACATTTAATAACCGGTTATTTTAAAACCGGTTCCAAGCCTTGAGCTATCGTTAAATATGGCCGTAAAAATACGTAATACGGACTTCAGTTTTAAATATTAGTATTTCAAATTCAAGTCTGTATTACGTAAACAACTATACTAATAAATATGTTCGTATATGCAAACTAATAAAAATAATGATTAATTGGGCATCAAAAATCACCGAAATCGCTGTAAATGTGTAAAGTGCCCGGAACACCGGCAGGATTGAATGGCAATGCTGATTATTTGGACGAATGAAAGCTCCGCCCTCTGATCACGCGAAGTAAATGGTTCCAATGTGTAGTTATTTTTTCGTCAATCTCAGATTGTATGCCACCTATCAGTTATTTCCTAGTTATATTTTTATGAATCGGAAAATAATCCTTAAATAGCTCAGTGATAACGACTGTCGGGAATCAAAAATAGAGGCCTGACGACGTGATTTCTTTTTTTAGTTTTGTTATTGTGGTGAACAATAAATACTATATATTTCTATATAGATAGTATATAGTATAGTATAGATATCTATACTATATTATTATAGATACAAATACATATATAGTCCGAGAGGGCGGGCACTACCACGTTGCATGCATATAATGATACCGTTGCTCTATTTAATTACAAAAGACATTGATTTATGTTGCGGCAAATGGTGAATGGTATCAGTTATATTATATGCAAACTAAAGCCTTATTTTTATGAAACTCTTTCTATTCCCCCGGATGATTAATGGTGAATGAAATATTGTAAGCAGATTGTTTATGCTTTTTTTTTATGGATTGGAAATCATCAAATGACTTCTTCCGCTCTGGGTGGAGCGGAAGGGCGTGTCAGACTCTTACTGACTAAAACCCATCCGTGTTCCTTCTAAAGCCCTTTGCGTTCCAGGGCAACGGTGACTCTTTCGAACAGATTCCGCAACCCTGGCAGGCTTTGGCCCTAGCGGGCCCCGTCTTTTAAGCTGACATCTCTTTGAGGCGCGCGTGAAACACAACGCGCCATCGACCCGGGCCTGGTGGTGATCGGACAGCGAGCCACCCAATGCTCGCCGTCCGCAGGCCCGCGCCTACGGTGGCCGGGGATCGCCCTGCGACTCCCGACGCCCGGGGAGATTGTTTATGCTACGGAACCAATTATTTTGCTGGTAAGACTTTTCCCGACATTTGTCAGTACCTTTTTACTTACGCATTTATATTAAAATGTATCTCGGTGTATTTTTGGCAATAGACACAGTGATTTCCCAAAGGTTTTTTCGAAGACTTTTCATAAAATATGTATAAATTGAGGTTTGTAATGTAAAAAAATAAATTGAATATCAATTTAATTTATATGCAGCACAATGTTCTTATGTAAGCCCGCCTATTTCACTTCCGAATCAAAAATGGTTTCTATGAGCAAGGTGAGTGGGTGGGAATGTTCCTTTAATAATAGGTTTTCCTTCAAGAGTATCTAATCTACAGGCTACACGTCAATTTTATACATGAGTAGTTTTGTTGTAAACAAACAATAACCCTTTCTCGGGCCCACATCATTGGCTCTAGGCGACTGTGATTTTCCCGACCACTGCAACTTCTGAAAGCCAGAATGCATGTACAGTGTCGAATACCACAATAGCGGTGCTCGTTCCACAGAAACTGTTCAACTTTCTTGAGAGGTTAAAGATCAAAACATAAATATACACTTCCCTCCACATCAAGGAAGATCCAAAACAGTGCAAGGCTCGTAGAGAAAAATGGACGGATACAACTGGGATGAACCCTATGACCAAGAACCATGGATTAACAATAACATAATAGGTCCCATGTTGTAGCTGTTACACTTGAAGTATTACATGCGAATTGCGATTTTTACCGATTAAAACTTTTATGTAAGAAATGCCATTTTCCACGGTAATAAATTAACCGGTTCTGAGTGGTGGCGGCGCCGACTGAATGTTACGTGAGCCTTGACACGATTTAGTCCAAATGTATCAAATCCAAGGCTCGGCCGTTCGATGCAGACAGTCACCCATCGGACTAAGAACTAGGCATTTGTTTCAATGATGTGTTCCTATCAGAATACTAGCGCTGCGTTATTTATTTTTTAGATATCGCAGCATAAGCTGAGATAGGGACCATTTTGGCCTCGCACAGATAATTATTTTATTATACTGTTTAGTTATTAATTTTATTTTACTGGTTTGTTTGTCTTGTGCGAGTCCCAAATACACATTTTTTTCTTTCTTTCTTTTCTTCTTTTCATGTGATTTATTCGATTCCATTTATGTTTTTACCCGACTTCCCAGAAGGGCAATGTTTTTATTACAACTACTTATTATTTGAGAAAGACAAGCTATTCTATCCAGATGTTTATGTGGTGAATCATAAAGGGGTTAGCAGTATGCCTTATGCTGCAATTTTTTCACGAAATATATGTGCCTAGTAAGAATATGTTGGCAAAACATCCATGTTTATATTTTTCTAAAGTTTTGACAAGTAAAAGTTTGTGAATCAAACTCCTTTAAACATTTTTGGGGATAGAAGTATTGACTGGAGATATGTATATGGGTGTGCAATAGGTGCACCTACTCTTACACCTACACAAGTATAGTTTGAAGACAAGATTAACTTTCTAGTAGAATTAACCACATTTGTTGTCCACAGGTTACACATAGATTTTGAGTCAAGAACGTGTCAACCCCTACTATAATGCCAAATTTTGATGAGTTTTTAATTCAGAAATCGGGGGTAATTCACCATGATTTTGTGATTTTCCAAACACGGACACATTATTAAATAAAGTTTATTTATGTAAAAGACTCATTCACAAAACAAAACAATATCGGAAATTCTTTGAACATAATGAAATTCCATTCACTTTATCTATTTCGGTGACATAGCTAACTAACTTGTCAATAAGTAAATGTATGGTATTTATGTTAATTGAGTCCCTATTCAGTAATATAGGGCTGGCCGAAAATTCCGTCAGAGAGAGGCCTCGGACACCGTGAAATAGTGTGGAAATCGCCTTCGATATGGTGTGGGCATAAAATGCGGAGGAATGCCGGACGCCTCGTGAGGAATGTTTTTGTATGAATATGGATGGCTCGAGGCCGGGGAAGATAAGAGAGCAAAGAAACAATAGATAGAAAAGTCTTCGGATGGAGTATGTGGCCTAAGCATGTATTTATGATTGTTTTTTTTTTCTTTTATTTTGCACCTGCCATGTTCTGTCTCTGCACCCATAATGTCGACTGGTCAAAAATGCCTAAGGTCTTTGTACATTATGTTTTACTTGTGCATGATGTTTTACAGGCTTATTCACAAAAATAAAACAAGTTTAAAATAATGATTAGTAGATTCTAAACCCAAATCTATGTATATACTAATAATATAAAGAGGAAAGATTTGTATTTTTGTATGTAACGAATAAACTTAAAAAATGCTGGACCGATTTGAAAAAATATTTTAGAAATGGATAGCTACATTATCAGAGAGTAACAAAGGCTATATTTTATTCCCGTACTTCCACGGGAACGTGAACTACGCGGGTGAATCCGCGGGACGTCCGCTAGTTATCCATAAAAAAATATCAAAGAATCTGATAATCAATATTTTAAGTTCGATTCTGCGTATGTAGTTTTTTTCATGAATTGGGCTGTTAATAAATATAACCATGTAAATGAAGCGGAATAGAAGAAAAATATATTCAAGACAAGATGTTAATGAGGACTTCAATTACATGTGCATAAGAAATTCAACACGGATTATTTGTAACAAAACCAACTGTAAAAAATGGTTTTGATACAAAAATATATCTACCGAGGTATGTTTTTGTATCCAGATTACTTTTATAAAACAGTACACATTAAAAATGTTTGTATCAAAATTATTCGTAACAAAAGAAGTGGTTCATAATAATAATAGCTATATTCTGGGTATTCCTTGTTTAATATTGTTAGTGTTTATAGCAAACCCTACAATTTGTGTTGAAATACCTTAGCTTCCCAGGAATAGAGATCTCGATTCCCGAAACGCTTTGGTTTCTGCAGAGTTTGTTAGTCAAAATTAATCAAAAAAGAAGAACAGTGTTGTGGTTTAATTTTATGACTCATAAAATGTATAATCAGTTTGGTGTATTTTTTCAAATAGGTATTAAATCGCGCGCTTGAAAATTTCAAGAAGTTCTTCACAAGTTTTCGCGCTTAAAATAACTTCAAAGTAAGTCAGAAACAAATCAGTGTGACTCCAAAAATATATAAAAGTTAGTAAAAAGAACTTAATTCAAAAACTTACCTTTAAAGTAGACAAAAAGCACAACAACAACTTTTACGACATTTACTAACACGTAATAATACTGGTGTTTAAACTTTAAAACTACTTTAAACTTTATTTTTAGCTAAAATAAGAGTGGTATTGCTTCGCAGCCTCACGTGTTCGAAACAAGAAATAGGTCTTATATGCTTATTATTATAAGCTTATTGTTTTGTTAGTTGGACATTTTGTTCGATCGCTGTGATCACATGGTGCGCCGCGGTGTGGCCTGGGCGGCGGTTCGCGACTCTCTGCCGCCCGCCCAAAGCCCGCCCAACGCTAACTTGCACAGCAACTTTGTACGCAGTTTCTAGTTTTCGCGGATAACTTGGAGTTAATCGCATTTCGATGGTCTTCGGAATGCTCAAGGACTTGAAACTAGATGATATACGATAGCTTTATGTATTGTGTAGTAAAGCTGTTGTGTTTCGGTATAGTTATAATCTTCACTCGTATTATAGTCGAAATATTTTTTCCATTGTTTGTTTACGATGGTATAAAGCAGATGCGGGTAGGCTTTGTTTGTGAAAAACTGATGCAGGCAGATTGGCTAGTTCAAAATGGTTTATCTATGGCTATTAGTTGTTTGAATATTTGTTAAAGGAGAGTCATTCGGCAAAAACTGAAAAAACTGAAAAATGATGTAACTACTGGTAATTTTAAGCGAAATCAATTTGGATTCAGGGCTCAGAATCCTTTATATTTTGTGTTGTGTCTTTGCGCATCTCTTTCTTTTCTATGTAGTCAGACAGTGACCACACGCTTTAGGACATGATATTATGGCCAAGACTATTTACGCAAGAATATTTTATTCGTATAAAAACAATGGTACATTTAGCAGACTTTTTTGGAACATAAGTAGAACATAGGTACCTACGTTTTTCACGCGGGCGAAGTCACTGTATAAAGCTGTTTTCCCACAGACATTAAAGAAAAATAACATTAACATACCTACGTCATACCTAAATATTCCACTTTCGGGTAGTTGTGCTGAGCACTCAAATAAACGATATAAACTGGGAGAAAAGTGCAGATTCAGCGTCATAAATTATTTGTACATCATAAGTTTACTAGTTACGCTTATTTCTTATGAAAATACTTTTCTGCAACGTCGTGAAATTACCTATGTTCTTAGGTAGATACTTGATGACGTATTCAGGTATTAATGTGTTATTAATATGGTATGAATGCTTGATTACAGGATGAGAAAGATAATTGCCCTTGCTTATGTTGCTAGGAATGGCCATAAAAGTTTTTTTTGGATACCTACCAGGTACAATGGTACATGCTAGGTAGTCGTGTTTTTTTATGAAAGTAAAGAAAAATGGTGATAAAATATTTTTAATAAGACTCAAAAAATCTTCCAGAACTTTACTAATTGGCCTTTACTAATTGGCAAGCCTCAAACAAACAACCTCCAAAAAATTTAGAAAATACTCAATTAGCGCCGACATCCGTAGATACTAGACGAAGAGAATGAATATAACCGGCCAAGTGCGTGTCGGGCCCCACACAGTGTAGGGTTCCTTAGTTACCCGTGCCGTAAGCCATGACAAAAAATAGGGAATTTTACTATGACATGTACCAAATTTCAACTTCCTAGCGCTAAGCGTCCCTGAGCTAAACCGCGGACGGACAGACAGACAGACAGACGGACATGGCGAAACTATAAGGGTTCCTTGTTGACTAAGGAACCCAAAAAAGTATATTCCCAAGTCCCAATTTTATTTATTTCATGCATAATCCATCACATATTTTACAAGTAAAGACATAATTTTCCGCTCAAGTGGTTTGATTACACCGCATCGTGATTCTGTTCAAGATGTGTGCTCAAATGTTTGGCCATACCCACGTATAATATGGGAAATCACTCAAGTGTGACATTTACAATGATAGGTTGTACGTCTAAAAATAATAGTGTACAATATTGGAGTGAACATAAAAATAAACTTGAAGTATTTATAACTAGAATCCACATGAACTGAAGGTTTTATGAGCGTCACGCGATTTTATCTCTGAACAAATAAGTTCCAACCATTTTGTGTACAGTTTCTAAATCCATTGTCTCGTCTGTACACACGAAAGTGGGTTTACACTGTATGTATATAATTTACACTACCTGCCAAGATTTTTGTAGAGGCTTTTTGAGAACAGTCAGCAACAAAAGTCTTTATCTATCTATACTATAATCTATACTTGTTTGTTTTATTGAACGCGTAATCTCTGGAACTACTAGTACGATTTGGAAAATTATTTTTGTAGGTAATTTTTAAATTCTTGTAGAAATTTTTTAGCCACATTCATGAGGAATGCTATAGGCAATACGGCAACGGGAAATTCGAGCAGGATATGCGCGTACAAAGTCTCGGGCAAAAGCTAGTTTATGCTATAATATCTAGACTAATAAATCTGAAGAATTTGTTTGTTTGAACGCGCTAATCTTTGGAACTTGCCGTCAGATTTGGAAAATTATTTTTGTATATGATAGCCACATTCATGAGGAAGGCTAAAGGTTATAAGGGAACGGGATAAAACGGGATATGCGCTTACGAAGTCGCGGGCAAAAGATAGGGCTATATAAACAACCATGGCCTTAGTGCGAGTTTTTTAACGTTATCGATCGCGTTAACGTAAACGTTAATATGTATTGAAAGTGAACAAGCGCCATTTGGTGACACTCACAGAAAACCTTTTTTTTAAATGCAATTTAACATAAGCGAACGTTTACGTTAACGCGAATCGAGTACGTTGACAGGCTTCCCCCGCGTCAAAGTCGGAAATCATCCTATTAGGGAACTTACTCCTGGGATAAAAAAAAAACTTTAAAGTAAACCCATAAAATATCCTATGTCCTTATTCAGGACATGGTCTACCCGTGTCCCAAGTTTCATCCAAATCTGTTCAGCTGTTAATACATGAAAGGTAACAAACAGATAGACGGACAAAATAATTTTCTTCAAATCCGTGAGCCGAATGACGCACGAGATATCTAAGCCGTGACATCCTCTCCACCTCGGTATGTTTATATTTTATTTCCCAACCATATTTGCGTGTATAGTAACGTGTTTATTATATGTGCCGGCTCTGTAGAAGAAAAGATCAGACTGAAATGTCACTGACGAAAAGTGCGTGTCAACTAAGGATTACCATTGCCTTTAAGGCATGATCTGGTCTACATTGAGTAAAAAATATATTGTTTCTCTACCTAGTAGGTCGCTATTATCCAGCCCGACTTCGCCCACTGCTGAGCACAGGCCTCTCTTCTCTTGTGCCAATCCCCACGTTCCTGTGCCAGCCTCATCCAGGTTCTACCCGCGATATCAACAATGTCGTCCGCCCATCTCGCCGCCGGCCGACCAAATAGTTAGTAGTAAGTATTTAGATACAATTTTATTTTTTATTTGTGTATGGCCAGCGTTGTCAGGAGCCGAAAGTGTGACACCAGTCTTGCAACGGGGAATCGTGTTATCCAGTTACTGGGTTGGGGAGGGACGATAGGCAATCGTTCTACTGCATGTAAAATACTGATAATATTATGTAAATCTGACTTGACTGGAATCTTACCCCAGTATATGAGAAGATGATGATCATGAGATGATGAAGGACAAGAAGAATATATTCTGTTGTACACCAAACATATTGAAACAACTCTTTTACTCAAACTTAATATATATGGGCACAATGGCTTGGATTCTATGGATTACTTACGGCATTGAAGCGAACGTGATCATTCACAATGGATCTCAAAGAAGGCTCCTCAAAGTTATCCTAAGGTCATTGCTTGGAGTTCCAAATATGGCGGAACCTTGATGCTCCGTCCTCAAACAGTATAATGTTATTATGTAGGTCCTGTTTGCACATCGTTTGTCCACTTCTTTGTTACTTGTTCGCCTGTTATTCAATTAGGTAACACTGCGATTACTTTGATTTAGTTATGTGGTTATTTTGTTGCATTTTTTAAGTGCTACTGAGCTACGGAGCATGAGATTCGACTCCCGGGTTGGAAATAGTGTTATTGACTTTTTCCATCTTAAAATTTTGAGTCTCTGGCATTGGGCTTCCTATAAAATGGGACTTAAATATAATTGTCAAAATGTGCGTGTAATAAAGGTACATTTTTCATCACTAGGTACTTGACAGTAGGACTGTTCACAAAATATCACACAGCATAGTCTGTCAAAAATTTAAATGTAAAAGGCGATATAAGTAGGTATTTAAACCCAGTGAAGTGTATACCGTCGGAAATCGTGTGAAAAGTTTGTTTCAAAGTTGCTTTTACACATGGATGACTAAATTGTTCTCAATAACTTTGTTTTCTCAGGGGAAATTATAATAAGGGTAAGTTGTAGCAGTAAATATCGGGTTAAGTGCAGCTCGCAATGCTTTGAATTAGAAATGGTTTTGAAATAGCAGCTTCGAAAATTTCGAAAGGTTCGGTTGTAAATAAGAAAACCATATTCATAAATGACTCTATCTATCTTTTATGATAGAATTTATCAGAAAATAAATAAATAAAAATGAGTAAATGGAAAGTTTTATGCCAAAAGGCATGAAAAAAAAATACGAACTATAGTAGGCGCCAGATAAATGTGGAATAAAGTATATTGACCTTTCCCTAATAACTGTTCATAGGTACCTGAACAATTAAATATGAATCGTTTTTCATTATTAGACAATGTTAAGGATCACGAGAGATGATGATTCGGGACAGCTTTGTGTCATTAATTCCGTTTTTCAAATTAAAAATGTCAATAATTGTAGGTGGGTCAATGACCGTTATTCCACGATTATCTGGCGCCTACTATAGCTTTAGCGATTATCCAACCGGAAGGTTTATTTTTTAAGGAAACTAAATTATCAAATGACTACTTCCGCTCTGGGCGGAGCGGAAGTGTCTCTGCTCTTACCTACTGACTAAAACCTATCCGTGTTCCTCCTAATGTCCTTTGCATTCCAGCGCGGTGACTCTTTCTATCTTTGGTAGGTACCACTCATTAAAAGTTAGTATCCTATGTCTCAATCCAGATCATGATTAATATCCTAAGTTTCTTGTGCTTAAATTTATTCAGCTTAAGAGATGTAATTGATTAATTTTTATTCTTTCGAAATTCTATTTTAAATTTTATTTGTTGTACACCTACCACAGTGTAGTCTTTTTAACCCAAAGGTTGACTGGTAAAGATGCCTTGATGCATTATGTCCGCCCATGTACCACTATTGTACATTTAGTTTAAATAAATAATACAAATGTACAGACTATCTTATTTTTTTACTTCCCCCTTTGTGAATAGGTAATAATAGCCTATACCTATGTTATTCTAATGAACTAACTAAATCTGTATCCGTAAAAAGTAGTTCTGGCGTGAAAGAGTAACAAATTTTCCGGCTAAGTGCGAGCCGGACTCTCACACGAAGGGTTCCGTACCATAAACCGAAAAAACACGTTTTTTGTAAGGGAGCCCCCTTCAATTTTAAATTTAACTAATTGCTGTCCGCGGCTCCGCCCGCGTGATTGTCGGAAACTAGACCAAGGGAATATATTCCAGGGAAAAAAGTATCCTATGTGTTATTCCAGACTACAATCATCTACCACTGTACCAAATTTCATCAAAATCCATTCAGTAGTTTTTACGTGAAAGAGTAACAAACATCCATCCATCCATCCATACTTACAAACTTTTGCGTTTATAATATTAGCAGGATTTCATTTTTATTATTTGTTGTTATAGCGACAATAGCAATACACACGCTGAAAATTTCCACTTTCGGTACCTATTACGGTCCTTGAGATACAGCCCACTGACAGACAGACGAACGGACGGACAGCGGAGGCTTTATAATAGGGTTCCGTTGGTTACCCTTTTATTACGGAACCCTAAAACCATCCATTCATCCTCCTAAACTTACACTTTTTTAATAGTAAGTAGGATAATCGGATTTGAGTAGGATAATGTGAAGAGATTAGAAAACTGAGTTATGGCAAATGTATTAGTCAAGCAAGAACGACAAAAGCAATGTAAATCCATGGTTATATAGCTGTGTCGTCCTACGACGGGTATTACCTCATCAAAGAAAGTCTTCAAATCATTACATCCTTTGATAGAGATCACAATTTTCCAAGAGATTTCTCCCTAAATAAGTAATTTATTTCTAAGCTCGGTACACAACTGAGATGATTTTGTAAATATTTGTCTTTTTAAATAACCTCCCGTGTTGAAAGCTTTGCTAGATCAAAATGAAATGGAGGTGAGTTGGCATACGGTTTCATTTTGATTTGATGGAGGAGCTGTTTGGGTGCAGTCGGTATCATTTCTGAGGGTCAATTCTCGTATTGCAGTACTTACAGTACACTTGTACAGGAAAAAGTCCGAAAATAGGGAATTTTTTGTTGGGAATTTGTTTTCATATAAAAATTTTGCGATTACAAAATTATATTTTCGGTTGAAGAATTGACCGTGACTTACATTGATGTAGGTATCCGTAAAAATAAAGACCCGATCGGAACCCTCGGTGCGCGAGTCTGACTGGCATTTGTCGGGTTTTTTTTATTGTTTTTGACGATGACTGTCGTTGAGATGATATTGCGACTTCAATTTGAACGCTTTTAAGTACGGGAATTGACCTTCTGTAAACAATTAGGTAGTATCTTTTGGGGATTTTTCAGACGAACAGTGGCGATGAAAAATGTTTAAGTGCGCGGTTCTTACTTTGCTCTTAGGTACTCGTTTTTAATTCTTTTTTAATTTGCCCTTACCCTAATAGTTGTGTAAGTACCAACAATTTACACGCCACATTTGAGTGTGAAGAGAGCATTTGTTTGAATTTAAGACTATGTAGGTATTGTAACAAATTTATGATTATGACTATAGGGAAATTCTTATCCGTTCTTATCCATTACACATCTACCTTTGCGAATGGCCCAATATAATATCTTTTAACCGTAAATTTTGACGTTCAAAAGTGCCTCTTCATTTTATTTTTGGATTGACTATTTTACTTTGTTTACCGAAGTAAATTGTTTGTACCTACGTCCTACATAACTTTACCCGTGTTACTGAAAAAATGTGGGTGTAGTACTAGGTACTATAACATATAGTACCTAGTACTACACCCACATTTTTTCAGTAATGTTTACCATTATTCATCAATAACACATTTATGAAGAAAAACTATTTTTTCCTTCAGTTGCCTATTAAACACCCACGGAAAGTAAAGGGTGACCTATTCCTCATTTGGGAATAATTTGTCGCTCATTTCTATTACGTAGGCTGTAGTTATTAAGGGGCAGATAATATTGGGACGACATTATTATGATTTTAAATTGAACATCACGTCTAAACGGCTAGGTTTTATTTAAATAATTTCTTTCAGATTTTTATATGTACCTAAATAATTTAAGTTGAATTTCTATAAAAGGTGTAAATTTTCTTTCCGATATTCTGTACTGTCGTGTAATATATTTTACGCTTAAGTTCTAACACCACGTAAGTCAGAAATGGCAACTTTACAGGAGAGTAAAAAATATATATTTTAGTACACTTCAAATTACCCAGATCCATTAAATAGAGCACCATTACATGGTTAAAATTCAAACATCGCGTCTTCTAATCCCATGCAAATGACATAAATTAGCCTAAGATCCCAGAAGCCCCAGACCTTATTTATTTTCTCAGAAATAAAATGTGTGGGAGTCAGACAATCACAGCTAAACCAGGTGTCTGCCTAGCAACTATATTGGGCTCGGCTTCCAGTCAAACCGGATTCTGCTGAATACTAGTACTTTATGTGGAGCGGCTACCTACCAATCAATTAACTGAGTAACACGGTAGTTATTGGCAAGACTAGTGTCAGATTTACTGGCTTCTGACAATCCGTAAGAATTGCCAAATATCTACAAATGACAGCCGGAACCAACGGCTTAACGTGGTTTCGAAGCACGGAGGAGTCTCGTTATGTTAAGATGGTCACCCATCCACAACCCAACCTTGGCAAGCGATGCTTAACCTTGATCGACCCGTGCAGCTGTTATTCTTTAGCCACGATCTCCTCTCACGGCTAAACTGTGTGTATGTTTTTTAAATCGTGTTCCTTTTTCTCCCCCAAGGTCCTTGGCGGCTGCTGTCGCCTTAAGTTGCCCTTTACAAAAAAAGAAAAGACCTAAACACCATTCAGCTGAAGATTACATAAATTCCTCCTCACGGTAATATTTGTTTTTACTAACCGCAAAATGTTTTCTTTGACCAAAGCTGACCAAAGTAAGAAAAGTCCGCTGCCTTTGTAGGATCACGGTTATGGCGGGAATACCGAAGTTTTTGCGCAGACGATCAACAATGGACGGTCCTTCCATTTGCACGTCCTTTGTGTTTCTCTTAGTTTTTGTGTATAACTGGAAGGTCGCCTAGTATCGCCTTAAGTATTATTTGATCAGGTTTTTTGGTTACGGGGCATTTAGTAATCTATAGTTTAATATTTTTTAAAAGTGAGAAATAATATTTTTTAACTGATATGAGCACTCATTTTAACATTAAATATTAGTTAGTGAGATAGGGTCGCAATAGACCGCGGAGAAGATGGCAGGACGTCTTGGATCAATGATATTTTATAAAAAAGAGGTATATATCGTCAAATCGCACTAGTGCGCGCATTTTGTTTCAGACTAATTCAGACAATTGTTATAATTGGCCATATAGCTAGCTATCTCTTTCTTTATCATACGTTCCGTATTATTTATCGCAGTCGTAAAATAAGTTCATTTGAAATAAGAACGCAACGATATCTGAAAGCCGCTCAGTATGAACGTAGAGTACCTACCTATCTTTCCTTTATAATATCATTGTCTTGGATGGCTTCCTCGAAACTTGAAGTGAAGAAGCACAACCCAGACAGAAGTGGAAGAAATGGGGGGAGGCCTTTGCCCAGAAGTGGGATAGTTCGGGCTTATAAACAAACTGAGATCCTAGTCTTCAGTCCTTACATAAAGCTGGGATCAACAAGAGCACTGCTCCAAAATTAAAGTTGAACATCTAAAATAAAAACACTCTAATAAATGACGGATCTAGACGTGAAACTTCCCTCACGACGATGAAATAGTTATGTAACTTCCCGTCTATTTATATCCCAACAGATTTCCATTAAGACCTTTTAACTTTTAAAATCGTGTCACTCATTATTTTGTTTGACTACGTACGGGGCGCAGAAAAGTTTTTGAACTTCGTCACGACATACTTTACTTGATGGGTGCTTCTTCTTTGAATAAGTAGGTAGGAACCCACTTTGCTTTTGAAGATTTTGCTTATGACTAAGAATCTCAGTTACAATAACCAACAAGCCATGCATAAATTAAACTTAATGATTTTAATTGGACAATGCCATCATGATTCCGTTATGAAAAATGGATAGTGCTATTCGTCCTGTATAGCTCCGTCTCTTCCACACCATCAACCTCGCTGACTGGCAGACTTGCCACAACGACATTAAATATCCTCTCTTGAGATCTAGATTATTATCATCTGCCTAGCCACTCAAAATCAAACAAACTAGTCATTAACGGAACATACGGTGCGTTTCAATTAAAGAATAAGCCGTAACTATAAAAAAATACATTATAAATTGTCACAGGAACCATTTTTGTTAGTCAATACACACCTTAGATACTACAAGTTATACACTAGGATGGTAACAAATTTAAGACTTTACAGTACATGAGTGTAGACACGTAAGTGAGTCATGTACTTACGAGGCATTCCATGCGGACAATGATTCCGCATGAGATGGCTTAGTACAAGAGCTGTCGGGTCCTTAGCCACGACTTTCAGGGTGCTATTGCTACTCCCCCGAATCCTCCTCACAAGCGATATATTATGCTACATAAAGAATTTAAACTAATTTTCCCATACGAATTCTTTGATTTATACTTTTGTACCAATCAATATCATATTAAAACATTGTTTAAATTTTTGTTACAAAAATAACATTTAACATTTTCGTTCTAATAAGTGATAATATAATAAAACATCTCCCAGACCTCCACTACCCAGTAACTGGGTAACACAGTAAGTACTTCTTGGCAAGACTGGTGTCAGATTTGCTGGCTTCTGACTATACGTAACGCCTGCCTCTGATCTCTTGTGGTCTAGATAACGAAGAATAACTCATTATCACGCTTCAAGTCAAACTCAAAATCATTAACTAGTCACCAACGGAATGTTCGGTGCGTTTCAATTAAACTTTAAGATCAAAAGGAACAAACGGCGCGTAGAGGAATTAATTCTCGCGTCAAGGAGCGGCCGTTTCGTCCCCTGAATTAGGAACGGAGTAATTTCCGACGCGACGCAAATAAGATGTAAGGGACATCGAGCGCACTTAACGAAGTGAGAACGAACTTTGTAGCCGGCTGACATTTTAAATGTCAAACATTTTTTTATGTAATTGGGACGTTTTTCTGCAGCTGTAATTAAAGGTGGGTAGGTGTTGTAATGGATTTATGGAAGTGAATTACGTGCAAAAGCTCTTGTTTTTTCAGGTAGGTAGATCGTTCGAATTCTCACGACCAAATTTCAGTCACATTGACCAACTTCAATCCAAGTGCGCATTTATATAATAATAATAGCACACAAGTGTGTGCGCAAACACGGGTGCACTAACTGTTCCTTAAACCTTTAACAGGCATAACAATTTGGCAATCGAAAAAATATCTGCCATAGTTCGAAGTGACGGCAATCCGACACGACCGGGGAGAGATCAGCAGGACCAACGGGTTTACCTGTGGGCTTTACGCAGTTCCCGAGGCACGGGGGGGCCACACCACCAACTTCAAAAAAAAAAAAAAGGCTGCTACTGAATAATTCTTAATGGAAAACTCCATAACACTTATTGCCCAACCTGGGAATCAAACCCAACGCTCGGTCGCACTCACACTGCGTGCCTGCAGTAAGAACACGAGATCGCTATCTATCTATTTTCTAATATGATTAGTATTATTTTTTTAGAGTCCTATAAAAATAATATCTTAAAAGCTATTCTTAAATCAAACGCAAATTAATCTCAACGTCAATTAAATTAATATAATTGAGTGATAACTTAAAATATTGCATCTAACTACAGCCAGTACAAAATACCTTCAAATTATATTAAAGAACCTACCCACTTAAATTTAAAAAATATTAGAAAATTCTGCTAATAAAAATGTAGCAAGTAAAGAAGATTATATCGAGAGTTATGGATGAAATAAATCCCAAAAGAGAAGTTAGGCAGATGGGAATTCAATTTGATATTAAATGTCAACCCTGTCAGTCTATATAACAATAACGATGTTTGTAAGGCGAATTGGAAAGGAGGTACATACACATTTGGTTGTGTATTTTTCAGATTGCCTAATTCAATTTTTTTGTCACGCTTTGGATCCGTAGTCGAGTTTAGATAACACGCGCTAAGGTCTTACGTATTCTGTTCATAAAGGTTTCCGCAAACAGGTGCGACGCGACAATGCGACAACCCTTTTTAACAAATTTAAAATTTCTTGAAGAGTGGTCGTCATTTAGATGACGTATTGTTGCTACAGTAATGTCTGCGGGAGTCTTAAAACGGAAACATGCTTTGTCCAGGGCGCCTACAGACAGCTGTTAGAAAGTAGTACCTAGCTTAAATGAGTGTAGTGCTCTAATTAAATTGTCGATGCACTAGGTACCATGCCTGCTTCAGCTTTCTAATGATGAGTGATATGACATATTTTCATTATTGTCTGTTACACTACTTGACACATTAGACAGCTGCCTTTGGTATTGAAGAACATATCCATGGCGACGGACACTATCATCAGATTAACGACTTCATTATCATCATATCAGCCGAAAGACTGCTGGACAAGGTAGGGTTTGCCATAATCACCACGCTTTGCAGGCGGGTTGGCGATCTCAGTGTAGCTGTTGCAATACACAGAGAACGCTGCTGCCCATTCTCTGGTGAGTCCCTCAGTCGGCTCTTACGACACCCACGGGAAGTGGTGGCGACACAATGAGAAAAAAATAAAACGATTTAATGTGTGTAAAAACAATTATTTAATCATTACATAATGATGAGCATGTTAACCTAACACTTACAAACTACTCAGTAACAAGTCTAATGACATTGCAAAGAAACTTAAATACTAGTTATTTTGATTAATATAATCATTACGATTATGGGGAATTTTCGAAACAAATGTTTATACTTATTCTAAAGTTAGGTGTCCGTGTGCAACAGTGGTCTGCGCATGCTTTATCGTTCTATGCAAACACAAGGAGAATATAGTGGATAGGAACCCAGTTTTAAGGCTCCCCTAGACAGGCGCGACGCGACACTACGACAACGATTTTTCACAGAAACTGCTCTTTTCCGAAGAATATCGTTATCGTATGTCGCGTCGCGCCTGTCTCCAGGGTGCTTAACAAACACATGTTACATATTCTTATATTAGGTACTTCGAAAATTATTTTTAGCGACTAGTTATAAAACATAGGTAATAATATTATGTTACGAGTGTTGTGTACGTGTGAGACAATATTTATTTCTCGTACCTACAAAGTCTATTCAAGACGTATAAAATGCTTAGATACCTAGAACATGCGATCATAAAGTTCTTTATTATTGAACTTAAACTAAACATACAACAGGTTTATAGCTTTGTATAAAACACTACATGCTCACTTTTCAGTCATACCCGTTATACCTAGATGTACTTATTGTTAAAATTTTCAGGTTATTTCAAAATGCAATTTTTAATTTAATTTGTTGTCAATGGAACGGCACCATTTTTTATTTGTTACATTCTTAAGGATAAGACGACAACTGAAGATGCAGGTGATTTTAAAATTGTGGTAAATAAGTCCAGAATCAAAGTTCAATATCAATATTTGTTTCCAAATGTTATTAAAAAGCGGCAGCACTTCAATATTCATATTTTAATTATTTGGTATTATAGAATCATAAGAAAGTCAGGCGCGACGCGACACGACCATGCGACAATGATGCGACAACCATTTTTTTATTGAAAGTGTAGGTAGTATAGACGCCAGCATATCAATCTACAACAATCTGTCAAATTTATTTAATGGATTTTCAACTTTATTGCAAAAGCGTTAGGTTGAAGGTTGATTGGGAAAATTTGACATTTTCCGGTAGCTTGATGTGCTGGCGTCTGTTCCTAGAATGGTCGTTGCATAAATGTCGCATTGTTTCGTTAAGCCTGTCCAAGGAAACCTTAAAATACAGAGTAGAAACACCCCACAAAAGTAATTTACAACAAATGCTTACGAATATCGTGAATCAACAGATTCCTCATATAGTTGTCGTCATTTGAGAAACATTCGACTATGTCAAAGTGGTCCATCCCGTCCTTAATCTCTAAATACATGTTTTGCATTAAACAAGTATTGTGAAGGATCTCGTAGAACTCTCTGGATTGTTTTTTGAAGGTGGGACTGTCGTGCTGGCCTGCTAAAATGTATAAACGAATTCTCCTCCCCTGCAGGTGGGTAAAGTCGTCGAACTGAGGCGACAGGGGTACAGCCCATTCGTTCGGAAGCTGAACAGCGTCGTTGACAGTCGTGTGGACGATCTCTCTGAGGTCGTAGACCCCGGAGATGAGGAACGCGCCCTGGAGGCGGGAAGCTCCCGGCGTGTTCTCGAAGAAGTCTGCGCTGGCGAGAAGTTTGGCAACGAGGTGCGCGCCCGCTGAGTGACCCGCGAAGTATACTCCTCTGGAAATTATGAACAATGGGTGAATATTTTGCTTTGGACAAGTACCTGTCAACCGAATTTGATACGTACGAGTATCTACCATTCGAGACGTAGGTATATAATATTTTAAAATCAAATCTCATTCGCAATGTTTTAATGTTCTCTTTGTAAAGGCCTTAGATAAAAATATTATTAAAAGGCCAATGGTAATAAGATCACGTATAAGAACGCATACGAAATGTTATTAACTATGTCTTGTCACAACAAACAAGAGATCCCGTGTCTGACTTTATCTTCAAATCAAAGCAACGAATATTAAGTTGATCGTTCGCCAAATTGTTTATTCTTGTCCATTCGATCATTCGACATGAAACATTTAACTTTCTAAATAAACTGAATATTCTTGTCCGTGTTATCTCTGTTTTCGGTTCATTACATCACAGTTATTTATCTAGGTGAAGGGTTATCTTACTTGGAGGCCATTTTTTCTGCGTATTCGAACACAAATCTCGCGGCTTTTTGTATTTGGCTGACGATGTCGGCGAGGGTGGCGGTCGGGCAAAGGTCATAGCCGACCACGATGGTCTTCACCCTGGACTTGTGGAGGGGACCCGCAGGGTATCTCGACACCTCGCGGGACAGTTCCTGCCAGTAGCCGCCGTGAATGTAGACCAGGATAGGCGCATCTGGGACGAATAAAGCATGGGTATATGAATAAACAGTGTGAAACTTTTATGCCCATTTTCAGAAACATAAACTGTTCTGATTGGTTGCATGAGTTGTCAACGTCTGATAGCAGAAGTTTTCGTTCCAGGAACAAAGGGTTTTGGGGACAAGCCCTTCATCACAGTATTCCTAATCACTGGAACTCCTGAAAACCAGAATCATCAGTTATGAATATCGAAAAGCGCTGAAGAAATGAAGCTCGACGAGTCTCAGAGAAACGGTTCAATTCAACTGTCTTGGATCTGACGGAAAAATTAATCACAGAAAAGTAGATAGATAGATAAATAAAAACATTTATTTGGTACAAGAACAGAAAACACAACACACAAAAGCACAATTACATAAATCATACTAGAAAATGAAAATATGAAAACTTAAACAGAAAAAGACAGAATTTATATCAATCTGTGATATAATTAGTGCCAAACTAATAACAAGAACAGGGAGTCTGTGTGGAGAACAAGCTCGCAAATAAAGGGTTTTGAGCTATCATTCCCGAACTCTAGGGGAACTCACCACGTAGGTACTAGGTACATACCGAATTGCCCTGGAACGCAAAGGGCATTTGGAGAAACACGGATGGGTTTTAGTCAGTAGGAGTCTAACACTCTCCTCCGCTCCGCGCGGAAGGAGTCATTTGATGATTTCCCATCCTATTATTTATACTAAGAGCTATATATATAGGCTATAAGCTATATATATATAAGCTTTTTTATATAACTTTTATAATAACTTTTATCCGAGGAATAAAAATGGCGGTTTAACAGTTTTATTCTTTTGTAAAAATTTATCTGACTTAAAAAATCTGCTATTAATTGATTCGCAGACACGGTCTATCTGTATACTATCCTAATCCGTCTACATTATTGAGCAACAAACATGCCTAAGGTGACCCACATGTGGCCGGTTTGCTGGGATACCGTTGATACCAACCATTACTAGGAAAGCAAGTTATATCAAGAGTTCATGACCCTTTTTTTTTTTTTTTTTTTGATCTCGGGGGGAAATCCTCATGGAAATCCTCCACCCTGGGGCGGGTGGAGCGATCTGTCAGACTCTTACTGACTAAAACCACCCCGGTGTTCCATCTTCCACCTGCGCCGGGGATCACGGGAACGTATGCGACATCCGCAATCCCCGGCTGGTGCCGGCCCGCCTCTGCGGGCCACCTCGCGTTCTGCGGGCCACCTCGCGTGATCTGCGGGCCACCTCGCGTAAGAGTTCATGACCCTAAACTAAGGCAAGGTTGTTCAATGAGTTCAAGTTTATAAACGCTATTTTTCATAAGTAAAATCAGCCTATATGTACTGTTCCCTGGGACACAGGCCTCCTCTTTGTGAAAGGGAGTGGGCGGGTGGGGGAGCGTGAGCTCAGTTCGGATTGTCACATATCTTCGATTTTTAGTTCTAGGACAGTTCGCTTTGTTCACAATGTGTTTTAAATTTTATTCATTACAATAAAATCATGCTATCAGCAATTTTGTGTTACCAATTTACTGTAGAATCTACGTATCAAAGTACATTTGCATAATTTCAATAACAATAAAACTGCAACATTTCAGTGTCATTGATAGGAATAATAGGATTGTCGATGACACTGCATCCATCAATTAGTTCTAATTTCATTCACAATTACACATAATTCAGCATAATTTAAATGTGCCGCTAATTCGGCTGTCAGTACAAATTAAGTAAAATGATGGGAACAACATTTTGGAGCATGAAAGTGATGGTCGACTTAAATTAGTTTGTCTTTATGATTCCTGTAAAATTCGGAATCGGGGCAGTATGTACATATTTTATCAGGTTACTTATTTATCTTTAAAGGAAACAGCTCTTCGTTCCATTTGCTCTGCTTCTCACAGTGATTGGAGACTGTATAGAGTTAACACACATCCTGTAGTTAAACAAAACTTAGTTTTCCGGACTGAAACTGGTTCCGATAGGCATTCGTTCTTTGTAAAATACCTTCATACGGGCACAAATAATATTCTACTCAGTACTGGTATCCAGGTGCCTGAAGGCTGGAAGCCGACCCCAGTCTTTCTAGTTGTCACAAGGTTAGACATGATGATAAGTATCCGAATGTCTCCTAAGACCATCAAGAAGTAACATACAAACCTTTCCTTCGTCTCATTTACATTCACACAGTCTACGATAGGTACGTCGTGTCTCAATTTATTTGGGATGAATACGATACATTGGAATTCGAAGTACCTAATCTACATCGGGAGACAAGATACTTATGGTTGACGTTGAGTTTTCTTATTGTTTATTTTTATGGTTCGCTCGTAATGTGCCCACATCTGTTGCACCTATATCCAGTGCCGGATTAGGCCAGCACGGGGCCTGTAGCAAATTCTACTTAACCCTTGATAGGAGATAACTCCCACTTGAACCTTCCACTTGTCTTTCTTATAAATAAAGAGGGAATTGTGATCTTGTTGAAATCTAGGGGTTGGGTTCGACTTCCAGTTAAAGCGGATTCAGCTGAAAACCAGTGTTACGTGGAGCGACTGCTTATCTAACCTCCAAAACCCAGTAACTGGGTAACACAGTGAGTACTTCTTGGCAAGACTGGTGTCACATTATCTGGCTTCTGACAATCCATAATGACTGCCTAAGATCTACCAATAACAGTCGGGACCAACGGCATAACTTGCTTAACGAGGCACGGAGGAGTCTCGATATGTTAATGTGGTCCACAGACCGATCTCGGCAAGCGTTCCTTAAGCTAGAAGATCAACCCGTACGGCTGTTATTATTAAGCCATGGGCTCCTACAAAATAAGCACCTCGGATAGGTTAGGTTTTTTCTGAACTTCTTCATACAGAAACTGCATTTACTTTGTCGACTTATGCAGAAAAGGTAAAGATTAAATAGAATATACTTAAGATGCAAGAGCTAGCCAAGCGCACTCGAAATTGAAGCACCTCGCCTCGGATGTGGTATAAAATAATAATTAAATAAAATGAATAATAATAATGGCATAATTGTCAAGAGCCTCGACCAACATCTAAAGAGGCTCTCGTTGGGCAGCTGAATCAAAGGCTTGATCCAGAAAGCAGTACTCCTAGACACGGCGCGTATTGTTAGGAGGTTCCTCTCTCAGGAGCCCTGACCCCTGGTTGCTTGGACCCTGTTCCCGATACCGGTGGGCCACTATTTTTTATATTTTTATTTATTATTATTATTATTTTTTTTTGTAGAAATATTTAAAAATGTAATGAATATGTTTTATAGAACAAATAAATGGAATAATAATAAATAATATATCCTTCCTACTTATATAAATATATCACACTATCTACTAATATCAACTAATATTATAAATGTGAAAGATTGTGAGTATGGATGTATGTTTGTTACGCTCTAACGCAAAAACCACTGAAAGGATTGATGAAATTTGGCACAGAAGTTGATTATAGTCTGGAATAACACATAGGACTTTTTATCCCGGAAGTATGTTCCCTTGGGATAATTTTTGACATTCACGCGGGCGGAGCCGCGGGCGATAGCTCGTAAATAATAATATTGCATAACTTTACAAAGGGGTTGTTTTTTACGTTCAAGCTCGGGCCCGCAGCATTTGGTATCCTACGTGGTTACTTAATCCGTCTCTGTCGACAGCAACGCGCGTTTTATAACGTGCCACAAACCCTCTACTACTATAAACCTTACTGTGTAATACGGACCACTGAGTTTTCAGAAGAAACGTTTTTACGCGCACCGTTTAACGGTTGGAAACATCGTGAACAAAATTAATATTGGCAATATAGTGGAGGGATGATTTTTGCTTCTACATACATACCAGTTATTCATTTATCACTTCACTAAAAACTCTCCTTACATAGGAGAGTTTTTAGAAAGTTTACTTTGACAAATGTTGGAAATTTAGGACCCAATGTTATCTTAAGTGACGAGGTACTTGAAACTGTGAACTCGGCAGTATTTTTGGGAATAACTGTTGATTCCAAACTACAATGGGGCCCTCATTATATCAAGCTTATCGGGTAGGCTCAGTTCTGCCGCATACGCCGTCAGAAAAGTTAGATAATATACTGAAGTTGACACAGCTCGGTTAGTATATTTAAGTTTTTTCCATAGCGTTATGTCCTACCTTAAGCTCAAAGCTGCTGATAAACAAAATATATTTGTCTTACAAAAACGTGATGTACGAGTAATATATCAACTAGGGTCAAAAGTTTCATTAAGGGAAGTCCAAGTAACACAATAGACAATTATATTTTGTTTATTTATAGTGTAAGTAACAATATAAAGAAAAAACTGGCCAAGTGCAAGTTGGACTTGCACACGAAGGGTTCCGTACCATAAGCCGAAAAAAACATGTTTCTTGTATGGGGGTATACAAGAAACATGTTTTTTTCGACTTTTTGTTTTTAATTTTACTGTCGTTACGGATTGTCAAAAGCAGATAATCTGACTCTAGTCTTGCCAAGAAGTACCGTGTTACCCAGTTAATGGGATGTGGAGGTCTGGTAAGCAGCCGCTCCACGTTAAATACTGGTATTCAGCTGAATCCGGTTTGACTGGAAGCCGACCCCAATATAGTTGGGAAAAAGGCTAGGCAGATGATTTCATTTTTATTATTTGTTGTTATAGCGGCAACGGAAATTCATCATCTGTGGAAATTTCAACTGTCTAGCTATCACGGTTCATGAGATACAGCCTGGTGACAGACAGACAGACGGACAGTGGAGTCTTAGTAATAGGGTCCCGTTTTTACCCATTGGATACGGAACCCTTACAGCCACAGCCGAAAAGTGTGTTTACTTATCTAAAATTAGAACTCTGAAAACCCAGGCTTAGCCAAGTTGGCAATCTACAAAATATATATAATTATATTACTTATATATATAATTATCGCCGAGACCCAAGAGTAAACGATAAAAGAAATGTCTTAATTATGATACAGCTGTGTTATGACCGAGAAGTGTTCTTTTTGTTAATAGTCTGGCTTCGTTCTATCGCATGGCGCCATGGCTAGAACATAAGTTAACCCTTTAAGGGGCAGTAATGCTTGTTGACGTACCTAGTTAGAAGTCTCTTACAAAACATCTGAACAATTGCATACTGCTGATATCCCTATTTACTTTTATGGGGGGTGGCAAGATGTTTGCCTATGCCACGTCTATATGTATTTTTAGTGGAGCATTGGCAACATAAAACTAATGCTCTACTGATACCTAATTTAATTAAAATAATACAAAAAAACATAAATCGAAGTTATTAGTTGCAAAATAATTGGTGGTCCATGCCTTGCGATAATCTTTAGAATCCGCCTCATTTGGTATAGTGACTAGTTGTACTAATTCTTTTTTGGCTTATATTTTTCTTCTTGATGACATCTGAAACTAGAAACAAAACGATGCATTGGCAAAAATTTGTCAAGAGCCACAAGCTCATTCAAGCATAGGCAACTATTTTGCCACAAGTGGAGTCATTATTCTAATAAGAATAATGACTCCAAAAACCCATGCCTTGCGCTCACAACATATTCGTAAAATAACTAAACAGTATTCTGTTTAGTTGTTTTACGAAATATGTTGTGAATATAAATAGCATGTATATATAATTATTTAGCAATAGCATCAATAGTGATAATAAAAAACATAAAAATACTTACATCTCTCACGGTCAAATTCGAGATACAATCTGATTTTTACCCAATGACTGTCAAAATGCACCGCAAACTGCACGTGGCGACACTAAATGTCAAATAATACAAATGTAAATCACTTAAATGGCTCGCTGTCCGATCACCACCAGGCCCGGGTCGATGGCGCTTTGTGTTTCACGCGCGCCTCAAAAAAGATGTCAGTATAGAAGACGGGGCTCGCTAGGGCCAGAGCCTGCCAGGGTTGCGATATTTGTTCGAAGGAGTCACTGCGGCCCTGGAACGCAAAGGGCTTTAGAAGGAACACGGATGGGTTTTAGTCAGTAAGAGTCTGACAAGCCCTTCCACTCCACCCAGAGCGGAAGAAGTCATTTGATGATTTCCAATCCTTAAAAAAAAAAAGATCTACGAGTGACAGCAGAAACCAACTGCTGAACGAGCTTCACGAGGCACGGCTGCATGACCTTTTAACATACATACGTACCTGTCGGGAAATGAATTTACCATATAGAGTTGACCCAAAATTATCAATACCTTGATAATTAAGAGTGCTTATTAATATTTGTACATTAAACATTTCATTCCAATGAATGTTTGTTAATTAAAACAATATTAACACTGAATGCTGGGCTACGTGGCTTTCATTATAAAATAAGGTAGGTACCTAGAAATTATCTAGGTTTTTGTCGTTGATAGGTAAATATTAAGCTTATGCATGTCACCCGATAATTGTAAACTTCGTAAGATTGTAATAGATCTAAATTAGATTATAAACTTTCAATATTTTGTGAACAGATAATTTTAAATACAATACATTCCATCATAATTCAACAGTTTCCAATTTACCCATGTCTTATTGAGAAAAATGAGTTTACAATTTCACGCGATATATTATGAACTTACGGCGTGTGCCTATCCGGTATCCGGTATCCGGTATCCGGTGACTTGCATACAGATATGATACAAGTGATGAAAAAATGAAACCGACAAGCAATATATGGTTAGAAACATTAGGAGGTAGGTAATCTCCGGAAGTACTGGAGGGCTACTCGCTAAACCCGAAGTCCGTAGTTTCGGGCTTAGGTGCGGGCGTATTCTACTCCGTGTCACCTACGGACTACGATTACTACCGAACCCGAACTAAGAATGAATCACAACACGATTTGATAGTAAATGTCAAATCATGTTGTCATTAATTCTTAGTGGTTAGGTGATACGGACTAGAATACGCCCGCAACTAAGCCCGAAAACAACGGACTTCGGGCTTAGAGAGTAGCCCCCTGATCCGAGGAAAGACTTAATCAAAAAATCTTACACTGTGAAAAGGCTTGTAAATGAGCAATGAGAGCATTTGCATAGGTAGGTACTTACTTTAATCCCGGAAAATAAAAAGTTCCTGAGAACACGGCCATAAAAGCGATGCCTTTTCTAAAGCTAGTTAATTAGATTTTTTTTTTCTTTTTTGTTTTATTTTGGCATCAGACAGTCATATACAAACGATATAATTCTTAAGACAATTTTCCAAGTTCCTTACATTACTTCCTTACGACCTTATAGTGCCGATAAACTCTAAATAAGGAAAGACGCGTTAGAAATACATATTTATTTTTGTATCGGAACATGAGTTCACTGAAACATAATGTCATTATCAGTTAAAGGTAAGTTTCAATAAGGTGATATATCTACTTTTTAGCTTTAGTTAGGCTATTAGAGAAATGTTAAAAAGATCGATTTCTGTAAATTCTCTATTATAATTGTTAGTGGCACAGTGTAAAAATGAGTTACGAGTGTGTTTTATTTATTCGAAGAGGAACAAAAAGTGGTTTTAATATTTCGTTAACAACAAAATATAAACAGTAATTTAGTTTACTTATTCAACAGGTACCTGTTTTTTTAGAGAGCCTTGAAAATAAACGAAGGTTCTAACCAGTTTTAAATTAGGTTGTGATCGTGTGATAAGTTGATTATATGTCATTGACTGGTTTAAATTAAAATATTTAGGTATTTATTTTTGTACCTAGATGTATATTTTAAACTTTTGAACGCCATTGTCACGTATAGGTCAGTGACAAACGAAAGCTTAACCTGCACGCTAATGGTAGATCCACACTATACAGACTTCCATAAAATTCTATAGATTTTTTCTGTGCAACAATGGAATGTCGGTGTGACATATTTTTTTATTCAGAGTTCAAAGTCTGCATTGTGTGGACCCACTAAAAGGCTACAAATAAGTCGTATGCGACAAAGAATACGATGAATTTCTGATTTGGCGTAGGGGGCACGCCAATGTTTTTTTTTCATTTATATTAATTGAGTCACATATTCAGGACTACACAAGTAAAAAAATAAAACTTGTAGTATTTCTCATGAGTTTAATTGAAACAAAACATTACGGGCTCATAAAATTATGCTCGTACAATCACCTTCACCAAGTATGGTATTGAGGGCCCTAGGTAATATATAGCCAGCTACCTTGAAACATAACTGTTATCTGTTTTTGGTTAACATTGGCCGACATGTATATCAAAATAATGTATGTAATGAAAAAAGCCCGTAATCAAATATTATCGGAAGGTCGAAAGGCAAACATTATCGTTTGATTACAGTGCTATTATCTGGTAATGATGGTAAAAATATCTTATTGACGATGATTGCTAAACTTCTGCATTATTGAACGCGTAGTAAATAACGTTATGCTATAATAACGTTGGTACTTTTTTTTGTATACTTAAAGAAAATAAAAAAATACCAACGTTTTTCGACGCACATCAAGCTACCCGAAACTGTAAAATATTCCCAATCAACCTTGAACCTAATGCTTTAGCGATAAAGCTGAAAATCTATTAAATAAATTTGAAAGATTATTGTAGCTTGTATATACATATAACCTAGAAAACCTGGCACATATAACCTAGAAAAGAGGTACCAGTGGTAAATTGAATTTTGTTTACTTTACACCACTCTCAAAACAACTAACTTAAACATGAGAGTCGTAACCGTTACCGTTTTCAGGCCTGAGTTACTTAGCATAAAGAAGTAGAATCGAAAAATTCTTACCGGTTGGTAAATCAGTTCCCAGAATGTCAAGCTTCTGTCCAGGCGTTGATCCGTACTCGATCTCCAGTTTATGTGGGATGTTGTTTGTTGCTTCATCGCTTGCTGTAAGGAAATAAACTGTCGTTAATAAGGACCCGGGAAGTCTCGACATAGTTACCGATCGCCTTTTTGGATCGGAAATCATCAAATGACTCCTTCCGCTCGGGCGGAGCGGAAGGGAGTGTCAGACTCTTGCTGATTAAAACCCATCCGTGTTCCTAATAATGGCCTTTGCGTTCCAGGGGGCTACTCTCAAAGCCCGAAATCCGTAGTTTCGGGCTTGATTGCGGGTATATTCTACTCCGTATCACCTAACCACTAAGAATGAACGACAACACGATTGACAGTAACTGTCAAATCGTGTTGTCATTGCCCGTCACTGCCCGAAACTACAGACTTCGGGCTTGCCCCCAGGGCCGCGGTAACTCTTTCAAACTGATTCCGCAACACTGACAGACAGATCGCCCCGACCGAATTCGGTCTTTAAGTTCTAAGGCCGCTGGACAATCAATCTCGAACGTGATCCACGATTAAAATCAATGATCTGTGGATCGCGTTCGACTGACTGTCCCCTTCGATTAACAGTGATTCTACGTGATTATTATTATTTCAAACTTTGATACGCTCCCATTTAGAGTACGCCATCCAAATCTGGAGTCCGTTCTATGACAAATATTGCTCTAGAATGCTATAAAAGAAGTTCTCACGATCTATGAGCAACTATCAATGCAGTCATTCAAAGATTCCTTACGTGCAGTTAAGGAAGCGATACGGCGCTCTTAGTTTGGCGTCTAGGCGACTACTTCTGGCTGTAATGACACTATATGGCATATAAAACAATAAGTTCGATAGTATCGAGCTTACAAATCAATTATGCTACACTGTGCCCAGAACTGTTATCCAACACGGAGAGTGCGTGTGATTGTTCCACACAGACATGTGCATGTGCAAGCCCAACGCTGGTGTACGTGCACCCCTTCGTCGCCTTGTTGAGACACAGAAAACCCACTGTATGGAGTTTCACTTATTTATTCTATCCAAATACCTAGTTAGCTACAGATATTTTGTCTAAAAAGTAAGAGAGAAAAAGTCCGTAGTAAACTTAAGTACTTAATATAGAACTTAATTAAAATTTTGTTAAATTAAATTGATTTGAATCAAACTATCAAGTAAAACTAAATTATTAATGAAATTAAATGTGATTCAAATGAATTAAATTAAAATGTATTGTTTATTATTATTTCCGTTTATTCATTTTCTAAAACTTATCTTGTAATTGCAACTAACAAAAATAACTCCCTCTTGGATCACCGTTCTGAGCTACGATAGGCGTAATATTGTTCTTATAATAAAATTCTAATGAAAAAAAGTAGACGGCGCTGATAGGTCAAGAACTTTGTGAATGACGGTTCTTTTTGTCAAACCGACATTTTTTTCTTAGTAGACGCCAAGTACACGCGATGATGTAAAATTCTGTTTTTTTGTGGTTTTTCGAAGTTTGTTCACAAGGAGAGTGATTATCAACCGCGGTAAGTTGCTCTTAGCGTATTTGTTTCATTAAACGATAAATCTTCTCCGAGTTATGGATGCAGAAGTTACATTTAACGAACTACAAATGAAAAGTCTGGTTATATCAACTGTTTTTAAATTTTTAGGTTAGTTGCAATAATCTGACCGTTTTTGCATGAAGTGTCAGTTTTGTGACGATGAAAATGATTATGTCGATAAATAATGTTAGGTATTGAAAGGGGTGCTGTGTCTGTCATCTGATTTCATTCAAGGGATGATAATTCCATATTACGATTACCATCAATTTCTACAGAACACGAAGAAAAGATACTTAAAATAAAAAGAGAAAGAGTAAATGAAAGAAAAGCTCAAAGTGATGGCGAATTCGTACACACATATATACTTCTATATGTGTGTACGAATTCGCCATCAGTTTTCATATGTTCAGAGTAGTGTTATAAAAATAAGAAGGAATGTTTCCATAATTCAATTTATTTGTATTTTCAGAACGACGTGTCACTAAGCTTCTGAGGTAAAAAAAGATCTCAATGTGAATGACTTTATTTTGGCAAAATTTCAGTCGATTAAAGGCAAGAGAACGTATAAATACGTTTGTCTTATTGAGGATATTAACGAAGAAAAAATTGTGGTCTCAAATCTAAAAATGTAAGAGTCCTTAAATTTAAATAATGAACGATGTTGTGCTGTGATTACACTTAAAATAAAAATCTATAAAACTATATCCCTTACTTTTAATTTGGTTACCATACCAGTTTACCGGCCGTGGCGGGTAATTGCAACTATTGATTCCTGTGTCAGAAATTTATTAAATAGGTTTTTTTTCTTTACAGCTTTCCATTATTTATGACCGTAATATAAATCTACATTAAATTTACTTAATAACGAATCTTAAAAAATATTTTGTGCTTATAAATAATGGAATTATCAAGCCATGAAGTAAGGACTCCAATAATTTTAGTTGCAAGACTCCATCTCATTGTTAAGTATTATTTCTTAAAAAATCAAAAATAAAACAACAAAAAAATGTAAAAATAGTAGCCCACCGATATCGGTAACAAGGTCCAAGCTACCAGCGGTCAGGGCTCCAGAGAGAGGAACTTTCTAACAATGCGAGCCGTGGATGAATATGAATCAAGCCCTTGATCCAGCTGCCTAACAAGAGCCTCCTGAGGTGTTGTCTAGACTCGTGGCTATTAAGCCGTTGGCTTATTATTATTATTATGTATATATATAATAATAATAAGGCTATATGAGGCTATCACACAGATAAGTAATCTGAGAACTTTTACCACAGTCCTTCTCTTCTATTATTCTTTTGTGAATACGTGGACATTGGTGTGGGCTACATGTTTGTGATTTTAATTTTAAGAATTTCTTGTTTTTTTTTTAGCATTTATCTATTTTTTTGTCCCCAATAAATAAAATAAAATAGAGCACGCTTGTCAAAGCCTATTCTATCTAGACTTGAAAACTCCCATGTTTAAGTATCTATCGGAAAATATCGGCCCAGAAAGGCAGTTCCACAATATCGCTGACTTGCTCCACCTTACCTGCTGTCACATGTTTGATATGGTTCTGAAGCACTTCTATCGCCGTGGGGAACCTCGGCGACCACCGACTGGGGGAGTACTCCCGCTCCAGATCAATGGCGTCCAGGATCACAGACATTGTGCTCTGCTGTTGCGTCTGAAAGTAAAGTGATAGATATGGTTAATTTATAGGATTAACTTTACGGTTCGTTCGGCACTAAGCCCCCGCTGCCTCACCGTCTGTCTGTCCTGTCAACGGGCTGAATCTCACGAACCATAATAGTGTCTTCTATTGCCGCCACAGCAAAAATATCTAAAATTAAAAATCAAAGGGAGCTTCCCATACACAAGCAACGTGATTTCTCTCGGTTTAGGGACCCCTTTGTGTGAGTCCGACTCGCATTTGGCCCACTTTTCTTATCACATACCTACACTCGAAAATTAGTGTAACGTATCAACATATCACTTGCCCTGTTATATGATTGTGTGTTTCTCCACACCCTGTCATAATCTCTTTGATGAGCAAGTCGACGTTTTCGGTTAGTACGTACAGTCAACAAAGCTATTTGGTATGCAGGCAAAAATATTATTTTTTCCACTGCACTGCTATTTATTTCTAATGTGTGCAATATAACTTTTTAAGCGTATGTCATACTTACGTGTGTGTTGTGCAATAATTGTCTACTCAGCACACCCACAACATTGTTTAAAGGTAGTTGCAAGTTAGCAGCCTGCATACCAAATGGCTTTGTTGACTGTACCTAACTACTGTTTATTCACTACTTAAAGAAAGATATCATATTTGTGGGCGGACAACTCAAACCAGCTATGATAGGATTCATATTACGTATTGTTGTTACCTGATCATGCCCAAACCGGCGACCGCTTTTCAAAGATGAATTTTAATCCGGCTCAGTAGGTTCGATATGTTTCTCCTTTTCGTTGAAATGTTGACCAATACATAAATGCCAAAATTTATTGTAAAGACGTTGGGGTAAAATGTCGCATACGTAGGCATGCGACATTTTACCCCAACGTCTTCCTCTTCGTCTATTTATTTAGACTGTGGCCATAGCCGGTTCTAGACCAAAAACTTAAACTTAGTTTAAGCTTAGCTCACGTAGCTGGAGTATTTTTCCTAATTGTACCGAAAACTATGTTAACTATAGAGGGATTCGGTACAGAGAGTAAAGTCCTGCACACTTCCACTGAAAATGGAAGGATCCTCCGAACCAGACGGTTGTTGTGTCTGGTGGGCAACTGCCCGATATTTAATATTCGGACTGTTGTATATGTTCAAATCGCTCGGAGAACTTTGCTTGCGCGATGCATGATTTCGTTGTTAGTTCGTCGTAGATGGCGCTGCGGTTATTTTTGTTGCCGTACAAATTTCGCTTCTTAGTTTTTCATGTGGCGGCATTGATGCCGCTACAAACTAAGCTGTGTAAAGTTAAGAAATTCTTAACTTTCAGGGTCTACAAACGGCAATAACGGCTTAAAACTGCCGCGTATGGTCTTCTCTCGTTTGAACCATACTTAGTATTGCTTCTCTAGCTTGCACTATTTATCTGAAGCTATCGCTCCTCTTAGCAATTACACTATACACGATTGATAATAAATATTTAAAAAAAGTTTCATAGACTTATTTATTTAATGGCATATTTATGTCACCGTAAAATTCCAGTCTCCGTAAGAAAGTAATATTTTTTTATTAGGTTATAATTTTTCGATATATTATGAAAAAATCGTTTTGTATACAATAAATCCCATCCAGATTAAATAGTATCCAATACCTCTTTGTCTTATTAAGTAAAAATAGTTTACAATTTCACGCGATATTTTACAATCTTACGGCGTTTGCAATTTTCCGGTACCATTTATAAAATTCATTACCTTTTCCCCTTCCTCGATCTTCGTAGTTTTTCTATTCCGTCGAATCACTTTCAGTACGGTTCTGAACAACTGTTTCAGTCTAACCATGTAACATTTCATGTCGGAAAGTAAGTAAACCGTTCCGCAGCGATGCTTATCGTACTATTTCAAGTAAATAGAGCGAATGCGAATTCAAAACATCAACAAACTTCGTGATAAGGGAACAAACAAAGTGTTTATCAAATAATTACATCACAGCACAGATGTTATATGTGAACACGTAACTGCTATCTTATCTTTGTGCTAAATAATGCTGCTTTATTGGCTTTTAGACTGAATTTGAATTGTTCACAGTAGCTGTCCTCGTTGTACCTAAGAGCGGGAAATTAGGATTTAAACGAAGTCTAAATGATAAATGACAAATGCTAGTAATTTTTAAGTAACGTTCGCATTCTCATCTCAGTCTTAATCCGTCAAAAAAGTCTCAATTTCCATACATTTTTGACAGATCGCGACTGACCTGCAAATGCGAACTTTGTTTGCTTAAAATTTTGTAGAATTGGCACTCTTATATGTCCTTGCGAATGCCAATAAAGGACAAATTTTTTTTAAATTCATTCCGAGGTACGGAAATAGAATGAAGGTGGATGGTGGAGTAATAAATCGATTTAAAAAAAAATATTATGTAGGTAAACATTTCTTAGCTGATATTTTTTGTTTTTTTTTCCATGCTACACTATTGGTTTTTTTTGGTGCATTCATTTACCTACTCTACTATGTAACACGTTTTTTGAAATAAGTCAATTCACAACAAACTTTAAAATAATACAGTTTATTTTAATAGCACTGGGTGAGCTATATTGATTCACAACACTAGTACACATCTAACTTTCGCTTTTCAAAACAACAATAAATTAACACACATTTTATTTTTAAATTAACTGTTAGAATTGTTTAAGACTGCACTCAACTAAATACTAGATGCGCTACGTGCGCTACAGCAGGTCCTACTTACATTTTGTGACACTTTCGCTCGTCTCAACAGATATCCAATTATTTCGACGACAGTTAGCGTGATAAGAATGTCTTGCGTGATAACTATCATAATGTTTTATCCTAGTTTGTGTTTTTTCTTTTTATTAAAACCTAACGACGTCATTGTCGCAATTAACTTAGGAACTATTAAAAAGTAATTAATACTTATTACAACACAGATTCCCAGAAATGGTTTAAATTCCATAACATTATTAACAAAGCAAAGTCAAATCAATTATTTCAATTAGACAACTTTTGATCGACAAAATTGGCAGTTGAAAAAAAGTTACTCTTGTTGTCAAGCATGCCAAGAAGCTCAAGAGGCAGGGAATAGGTACCAAAGAAATCGGAATGTGTGAAAAGACTGGGAGCTAGTAAAAGACTATACTGGGATGACGACTAATAAAGAAGTATAGAAGAAGACGACGTTGCGCTGGCCTTCAAACAAAGCGGGACGAGGGCAAGGGGTTTATGATAAGGAGCACAATAAAGACCCCAATAAAATTATGTGATCCTACAATAAATGCGTCACATGCATTGCATTCGCACACATATTGTTATTCAGTGGGATTAGGTTCACAAAGTATTTACGAGTATATTGCTGTTATAAATGTTTTATCATGACAGTGTGTAGAGAACCTAGTCCATGAAGAGTAAATAGGTTACTTCTGACAAGCGTGCTGCATCGTCAAACCTCATCATCCGGTGAGATAGATTTTAAACGCGAACCTATCATTCATAGAAAAACCGGCCAAGTGCATGTCGGACCACGTACAGTGTAGGGTTCCGTAGTTACCCGTCTCCTAAACCATGCCAGAAAATAGTAAAAAGTACTTAACTATTATATTGCAAAGTTCCAAATGCACTTGGTTTAAAGTCATTTTTATGGAATTATTAGGATTTTTTTACTTAAGTACCCAGTTCGATTTTATAAGTTGGTCGATCATCACTCATGTATGCCTAAGAGTCTGACAACCAGGGTGGAAGAAGTCATTTGATGATTTCCCACCCTTAAAAAAAAGAGAGCAAGCCGCGCTTAAACTCTAGTCTGAAATGTAGAAGACAATACTGATGATGCAAAACTGTTCATTAATTGCCATCGGCAAAGAGAATTTGCAAACAATCGAGATTTTCCGGATTGTCTTCTATAAATGAATAGGTAATATAATCTATACCTAATAACGATAAAAGTGGACCGATTCTGCGAAATCCAAGGTTTATGTAATAAGACGCCGAATGAATTAAGTAAATTACCTACTTACATTAATTTGCATTATTTTCCGTATACAGAGGAATAAAATCAATAAAGTTTTGAAACATGCATCTGTTTTTTGTGGTGTACATGTCGCAGCCAACTAGTTTATTCAGCCGTTAAATCAGCGGCCTAAGTGTGTGATTCCGTTATTTAATTGAACGGCTAGGCAAATTTTGATGACTTGCCTAGCCAAGCAGCGGAAGATACACAGGCACAGGTAGCTTAGAACACCACGATACGGATAGGTTAGGTTCCTTTAAACTCTGCTATCTACAGAGTTTAAAGGAACCTAAAAAGGAGCCGTTACCGTCGCCGAGGTTAGAATGTTGAAATCGATAGTTGTTTGAATTTAAAATTCCAAATATTAAATAAGTATTTCATATATTGTGGCCTAAGAATATGCCAGTCTGTTAATTCAATTTTGTATTAGACGCATGGCTGAATGTCATTTAGGCCGCCGATTAAACGGCGCCGTTCAATGAAAGGCTATAAGGCATCCAATGAAACGACTGATTAATTCAGTTGGCTGCGACGTACACATAACTTCTATTGTTAACCACTTCATGTAAGTTTGTATCAATTTTTAGGACTACGTCTTTGCGAGTATCTTTGGGGCCAATTCGACGAAAACATTCGACACCTACCCAAATTGAAAAGGATGGAGGGTCGAGAAAAATCTTGCGGTGTTTTTCAAGGATCAATCCTAGGACCGCTCCTGTGAAACACTGGGTATCTAGATTTAGTGGTGCGTGATGCTACGTGGTTCTCATTCACATTTTGGAGTAATCTGTTACACTTAGGACATTCAGGTACCTATACACAAAGACCTATGTAAGGACAGAATGATCGATGGTCTATTAGCGATGGGAACCTCTTTGGATGCCAGACTAGCCCTTCTTTTGAACTCAATCCCGTAGTTCGGATTCTATTAGGCTACGTGTCCACCTGCAACCAGCTCGCATGCAAGTAGCATAAGATTGCGTACTACCTAGATACTGTTTCCCCAAATTCGATCACTAAGAACAAGCTTATAAGCTACTGTGAACAAATTCAATCTCATTTCCAGAATACAGGAAGGTTTCATCAAAATAAGAAGTAATTTATTCAAACTATGCTGTTCAAAAAGTGGCTTTCACTCAGCTTGAGATTCGAGCCAGCATTTTTTGAACAGCAAAGTTTTTCATCAACACAGCAAGACACCTAAATTATTTCTATAATCTTGATTGATCATATCTACCTACAGATCAAAACATTGAACTATTCTAATTGATTGAAATATCCCAATTCCCAATTGAACTGTTTAACCCTAATTCTTCCACAGCGTGATTTTCCTCTTGACACTTTATCACACCATTAGAAAGACGAAACATTAACTTCTCTCGATCACTAACATTCAAAAAACTTCACAGTCCACAGCACACAAAAACAACAAACAATGTTATTCTTACTACACATTCACACTATACGTTTTACGAGCGCAGCAATACTAAAACAGAAGGTGGGTAGTACCTACCTATCTTCAACAAACTCGTTTCATAAACTCGACCCACTAACGACTGATGACATTAACATATTTTGTAGGGGTGTGTAATGTTTGGTCTAAGAATTTTTAATACAACAAAGAATGATATAATTTTGATTTATATAATTTTCATTTGTTATAATCATCTATTGCTATAAAAACTTATGAGGCACCTCCAGATAATTCCACTTCATATAACGTTCAGTAGATATAACATACACTTAACTAATGATTAAAGTTATAATTTTCATATTGTATAAGATTTCTTTGATAATTTTATATCATTTTATCGAATAAAAATTCGGCTTAAATTACTGTCGTGACTAAGGAAAGTCGACGAAGCCCCGTTACGCGCAGCTCTTATTTTTGTCTGCAGGGTTAAAAGGAAAAAAATGTAATATTCCCACACAGGATCACGGAAGCTACATACGTATGTTCGCTCGCTTTGCTCACTCATTCTAGCTCCCGTTACCCCATTCGAACCTAACCTATCCGTGTCGGGGTGCACTTACTTCTCGAGCTGGCCCTTAGCGCTCTTTGTTCAGCGGTTAGATCAAATGTTAATTATACAAAATATGATAATTAGATGAAAAGAAAGTTATACTAAATAAAAATATACTAAATGAACGTTAGAGGAAGTGTTGTTAAAATATATATTCAATGTTGTTGTACACAGAAAAGGTTATTTTAAATTAAAATTATATAAAGTGTTACTTGACGAGGTGTTGTTGATGTCATTTGAGCGTTAATATTTTGAAAATATGGCTACTGTTCTTTTACTAAATGAGCGGCACCCAGTTCAATGTACAGTGTAAAACTACCTAAATAACCTGTGACTATTCTATAGAATAAAACACGCGAAGTGCGAGTCGTACTCGCGTGTAAAGGGTTCCGAACGAATCTCATTTTTGTGGCACGTTTCTTTCGTTTGAGACAATTTAATTCTTAAAGGGTTTCCTGTAATCTATCGATCCTATAAGAGTTTCGTTTGTTACATTCAGAACCCTAAAAATAATATTTAACTGCTAGGTCTGTTGCAGTAAAAGATAAGAAAATTAGCAGGATCAAACGCAATTTAATGACCCAAAGAGTTTAAAAAGACTTAAAGCCATTTCTGGCGCAGTCGTTTAAAAACGTACTCTTCATTAAGTATCTACTTAGGTATCCGTGCTCTTTGTGCGAGAAATTCTTCGCAGTGCTCTTTAAAGGCTTACAAAGGGATCGATAGACGGTTCGTTGTGGTTAATTTGTTTGTCCAGTTTGAAGGAAGAGCATTGTTTTGAGCTTAGTCAAAAGCGTGTCGCTCTTACTTCTGCAGACCTGGTGTCCACAGAGCAATTGTTTTCAACTTTAGTTGGTACTTACTAGTCTTAAATGTTTAACCTAATAAGGCGTTCAAGCATAAGACAACATTGTTAGCTTTACTTTAGCTTCACTAATCTATATTTATAAAATCGTTTGTCTTGGCTGATTACCAACGCACAGCGAAAACTACCTACTTGAAAGCTGAAATTTGGAATACAGGTTTATTTTTGACATAAGCATTCGCTAAGAAAAGATTTTTGGAAATTTGAACTTTGAGGGGTTAAAGGGAACTTTGTATGAAAGTATTTGGAATTTAAAACAGTTTTCACAAATAGAAATAGCTATATAAAAGAAAGGTTTGTTTGTGCATACAGTGCATCCGCAAAGCCGTTTGCAGGACGCTAGTCCAATAGATACCATAGGGAGCTCAATGACCTAACCCTAACCCTGTTCAATAATTTTATTTTATTTAATACAAAACGTGGAAAATAAACAAGAAATAAAAGTACGAAAGCAAACGCTGTGATTGGCGTAAATTGCACTCTTGAGATTTAAATTAACTCAGTTGCTTTTGACACATCTCGAAATTCAATAGACAAGATTCGATTACGTTACGGTACACTCGAGTAATACAAGATTACGAGTACTCGATACTATGAGCAAAGTATCGATATGATATCGATACGTTTATTAATGTCTTTATTAGGTATCAATTGATTTGTTGCGGTCGCCTGTAGATACAGTACCTACTAGCAAAAGGTAGGTTTGGAGTTTCACGTCTGGTGTTTTGTTTCGTTCCGTGATTGTGGCTTTATCGATATATTTGAGTTTTTGTATCTAGGAAGTAGGAACTTACAAGATTTAGATAACATTGAAAATATATGTATGTTATAGATGAGTTATTCCCACAACGTATCGAAGGCTTGTCTGGGCCTTACAAGTGCTGTGGGTGTAACTTGTGGAAGTTTTTATTGAAACTAGCTGCCGCTCGCGGCTCCGCCCGCGTGAGTGTCTAAAATTATCCTAAGGGTACATAATCCCGGGAAAAATCTTATGTCCTTTTCCGGGACTCAAACAATCTCTATACCAAATTTCATCTAAATCGGTCCAGCCGTTTGCGCGTGAAGAAGTAACAAACATACACACACACTCACAAACTTTCGCCTGCATAATATTAGTGTGATGTGATAGTGTGATTAGTGTGATGGATCTGTTATATTTTCTTGCTCTTAAAAATATATGTCTTTCCATATTCAAAGGCTCGTAGTTTAGCCTTTATGACAGATATTCGGACCTTTTGTGAATCGGACATTCTGGTCAGCGTATCGAACATTTAGCGAATTGAACCTTTTGTGACTCGGAAATTCTGCATCAAGGGCCAGGTGTAAATGAAGATATTTTTGTGTTCTTATTTTTAAAGACTAAGTTAGTACGTGGTAAGTACGATACGTTTTATGCGTAGAACACAACAAAGTTTCTTATAAGCCCTCGCTGGGGGCCTTAAATGCATTCGAGGCTACCACGGGATAGTCCGGTTAAGCAGTAACGGTCCACTTAAAGAGATAGGATGCAAAAATTTACGAGTTCGCTTCGCTCGCCATTCCATTATGCATTATCTTAGTTCTTGAGTATTTCTGTGTAAGTCAACAAATTACTTCTATTTAAGTATGAATGATCAAAAAAAAAAAAAACCTTTGCGAGGTTGGGTGCATAAGTTTTCGACCTCGCTTCGCTCGATCTTGTATCCTGTTTAGCTTTCCTGCATCAGTCAACAAAGGTTCTCCTAATTAAGTTTTTGGGGGGACTGTGTGTAAACGTTGACGTTCAAAAAGTGCTGGCACTCAGCCTAATTTGAATAAATGACATTTGGCTTGACTTTGGAGTATAAATGATAAAAAGAAAATAAAAACCTATCCGAGCGCTCTTACATTCATACGCTGCACAGGGGTCGTTGTTCAGTTATCGCGAATGGCATGTTGGCAACTGCATAATAATATCACCCGCAGCTACTCACCTTGAACGCGTTATCTCGAACAAAAATAAGAGCAGGGATGAAGCCGTCATGGTTTATTTATGTTTTATTTACTTACCTGGGTCACTGGGGTCTCTTATCTGCTACTAATCTCTCTTAATTTAGAAATCGGTCGCCCACAGGGAAAACGGACAGCTGAGTTCCAGATAGGTATTTATTTTTCTAGGTGAAACGATATTTTTAAATATATGCTTAGCCTGATCTCAATTAGGATCTTAAATTAACCGCCTTAACAATCATCTCACTAAAGTTTCTCTGCATTTTTATTAGGCTGTTGAATAAAATGATTATTTAATATTTTGCTGCATCTGGTTATTATTAGCTTCTGCGCATTTAATGCCCCTGGAATTATTTGCGCAGAATTATATTATCTACCAGTCAACCAAGGATGGTGACGAAGAGATATTATGGTAAACAAAGAGATGAATATTTATACTCTATGGTTTTGCTTTTCAGGACCTAATAACAGATTCTCTATCTATCTTACCTTTCCTAAACAGTATCGTCATCCTACTCTATCATACGTTTTGCGATTGAACGGATTTGGATTATGCACACAATTTGGATTCCAAAAATCCAAATTTAGATATTTTTATCCAGGAATATCAATAAGTTTCTGGTACCGCGGCCAAGGCATCCCTCTTTTATTTTGCTATTGCTAATGCAGATAACAGTATATCTACTGTATGTATATGATAAAGTTAGTGGATAGGTGATATCATATAAAAAACATGGGTGATACTGATAAGTAGGTATCTAAAACCAATTTCTCGTTTCTTTACCACTTCTTTCATAGACTGCTTTTAGGTAGGTAAGTAACCTACAAAATGGGTGCCGCTCATATAGTATAAGACCATTTGCTCTTTTTTCAAAAGCTATAACGCTCAAATGGCATAACGTTTACTTTACCTAACAACACTACATAATTGTCATTTAATATAACTTTTAATTTATATAACAACATTTGTTTTAACAACACTTTCTCTAACGTTCGTAGTATATTCTTATTTAGTATAACGTTCTTTTGATTTAATTAGTATTTTGTAAAATTGACATTTGATCTAACCGCTGAACAAAGAGCGGGAACTTAGAGCTCTCCGACGCGGATAGGTTAAGTTCAAATGGGAAGGCGGGAGCTAGAGTGAGCGAGCGAACTTATAGTTCGACCGGGATCGCGGCTGTACCACACCTTAAGAAGGTGTGGTGAGGCGGGGTAATGACAGGAAAGAGCATGGGTTCACATGAGTTCGAACTCATGTGAACCCATGCTCTGTCCGACTGTATCGATTTAATACTGTCGGACAGATCATACAATATCAGTTTACAATATTGAAAGCATTGAGATATAGCTTCATGTATTTATAAGGAAATATTGTACTATTATAATGGTAAGTGAAAAAAGTAACTAGGTACGTTTTTATTAAAATATTCATACTAGGTATTTCAAGTTAAGTTTAATAAAATCTAAATTTATTATACCTCTTAACTACAGTAACTCTGACATGAGATTCAAATGTGAGTGGTACCTACTAGTATGACGGTTTTGATATCACGAGAAAACGCACGACCCATCTCTGGATATTTTGTCTCATGTGCGTCTGACTGTCTAGTCCGGTAAAAAAAAACTACCTGCTGCCGATGCCGTGAGCGTTGACGGACTTGACGGTGGACTAACAGAGCGATCGGCCTGCACTGCTCCCCGTCTCGCGCGGGCACAAACGCGCCTTACAACGCGCGGTCCCGAACTTTAGCTCGCGTGATCCCATTCATGTTAGGTTCCTTTAAACCCTGCAAGCAAAAATAGGAGCCCCGACTTCTCACTTTCAACAACTTCCCTTGGTCACGATAAAATTAGTAATCTTTAGATCAGTGGCGTTTCCAAATGCCACATCTTATTCGAGACAGCAACTTGACCATAAGCAGGACGCATTTACTAGTTCCGTGCATGCCATATTGACGGTTCGTAAGAAATCTCATACAATATATAAAATGAAATTATATATCTTGGATATCCAAGAGTCCAATCCAACGTCATGAGTTTTATAACAATAGATGATTATAACAAATTAGAATTATATCAAAAGAAATTATATCGTTTGTTGTTATATTAAAAATAGTTATACCTAACATTACACGCCCATTCCACCTGTATCAATAAAATCGAACTTGTTTTTCGAGAGTGACCTTATTCGTGACATTTCGTGCCTAAACTGGAAAATTTTACACAATAGATTTTCGTCGGTAGAGTGTTATTCGACCTTTCGAGAATTGGTACACACCAATTCTTCACAAAACACATATGGCCAAAGGATACCTCTATATGCCTCATTTAAATTAGTGACAGGCCAAACAGAATGAATATTGAAGGAAAATTTGGTGTTTTGAGAAGGTAATGTCCTGAGCGGTAATACCTGCCGAGATAATATTTTGTACTAGCACGTGCCGCGTTTATCGAACTTGCAAAGAAGGGTTCCGTACCATAAGCCGAAAAAAACATGTTTCTTGTATGGGCCCTTTTTATTTTTAATTATATTTCATTTTTATTATTTATTGTTATAGCGCGACAGAAATACATCATCTGTGAACACTATCACGGTTTATGAGATACAGCCTGGTGACAGACAAACATACGGACAGTGGAGTCTTAGTAATAGGGTCCCGTTTTAAATTTTAGCTTTCTACAACCAGTAGTTTCCGCTGTGCGTTGTCTGTCAGTCATTCAGTCAAACAGTAAGTAACGAAATAATTTTAAACATATTGGTTGACTGTTAGGATTTAAGAGACCTACATCAAAAGGGGTACAGAACAACAAATTAGAAACAAAACGACTGTGGCAAATATGTATTCGCATGTCATATATTGTTGGTTATCTAGTAAAGCACGCTGTCATTTGTAGATCTTTGGCAGTCGTTACGGATTGTCAGTAGCCAGAAAATTTACAGCCAGAAAATCTGACTCCAGTCTTGCCAAGAAGTACCGTGTTACCCAGTTAATGGGTTGCCGAGGTCTGGTAGGCAGCAGCTCCACTTAAATTCAGCTGAATCCGGTTTGAATGGAAGCTGACCCCGTAAAGGTCGCACATTTTTAAATTAAACAGAAATAAATAAATTAAGACATTTTATTTTGGACAAATGTAAAACGTTATCGATCTTTTCATATTTCCAGAGTCTGCGAACAGTGCCCTACCGAGGTACCTATAAGAAAACAGAATAAGTGGATGCTGGTGCTGTCGAATCTGGTCGCTTGACGGAGGAGCCAGGCTCTGTGGATACTTAGTGCCCCATCCCAATAGCAGCAAACGACAACTTGGCTGGCGCTGACAAAGAAGTTGGGATAAGCTGCACTCCTTTCTAATGGAACCTTGAGCATCTCATAGGTACTCAAAATTAAATAATATATTAATATAATAATGAAAATAATCATGATATCAAACAATATCCACAATAAAACTAATAATAAGAAATGATCATCGAATTATACTCATCTACTTATTCGAGTACTACGTCAATGACGAAAACTAGTTATTTAAGTACAATTTTATATTTATAACACTTAAGAATACAAAGAAATCTAGGTATTATCTATAGAAATATGCTGTCCCTGCCTAAAAAAATAGTTCCGAATTCATTGGAAATTTATTCTTCTATTTATTCATCCTAATATTGTAATTGCGGTCTGTCTTTACGTCTTAACGGCTTAACAGATTTGGATTACACTTAGCAGACGGGTAGACCATATCCTGGAATAGGACATATATTTTTTATCCCGAAAGTGGGGATACTTATCGAATTCACGCGGGCGACATCGCTGGCATTTTTAGACCCACATCAAATAACTTATCACTCGTCAATTCATATACCTAGATCAATTAAATATTATTTTAATACCAAATATACTGATTGCACATCAAATTAACCAGACGCAAATGGTTTGGTCCCATATCGTTAAATGACTTGCCTAGTCAAGTAGCAGAACATAGCGCACACTCACAGGGAGCTTAGGGCACCCCGACACGGATAGATTAGGTTCCGTCGTCGAGGTTAGAATGTTAAAATTTATTGCTGTTTGAATTTATTAATAGCGATGCGTCACGAACTCAAATTGTTGCTAAAATAATAATATTTTGAGGTTATTATTTTTGCTGTGCAATCAGTATTTTTGATTAGGATTGGGGTTTTTAGTTTTAAAAAAGGAAGAGTTTTTATTTACAGTTAAATACTAGCCTTTGGAATGTAATTACGACTGCGAAAGTCTGTGTGTTTTCCAATCAATCACGCTTCAATGGCTTTGGACAAAGTATAACACTCGAGCAAACCGTGGCTTGGCTTAGAAGGTACTAGGCTGTTATCTCTGTAGTAATCTCCCTTGGGATATAATTTTCGGACAGATAGTATCTAGGCACTGTTATGCAATGAATAATCTCCAATCAATATGTTCTATAAGAATTCTTTGTAAGTATCTGGTACAATTTTATTCAACCTAGAACATAATGATCCAAGTAATTAAATCATGAGTCATGAGTTTATGACGCTATGTTCCACGCTTAATCTAAGCAGTGTTCTATTATTTCCGTCCTTACCAGATAACACAATAGTAGGTAAGTTTTGCTGTTATAATTGACATAACTGTTACGATGATTACTTAATAAAACCGGTCACATTAATAGATGTGCTTCACGACAATTATCTACTCAGTACTTAAAGACTTTTGTCACTTATATCATAACTGGCTGTACCTAATAGATAAATTCTAACTAACCAATACAAACAAAGTCTCTTCGTTTATAGATCGCTACGAAAAAGTCCTGGGTTCGACTCCCAGGTCGTGTCTGCGCACTTTCCTAGCTACACGTGTGCGGTGTTATGGCTAATCTCCATCTAGAATTATGGTTAAATTGAATTGTCCTCCCAAGCAGCACCACTGCTTCGTCCAGCAGTGGTCGTCTTTCGGCTGATATGATGATGATGATGAATTCTCCTGACAAAAATTCAATCGTGGCGTTCGATCGTATAGTGTCAAAAAAGTGTAAATTAGCTAGCGGAACACCGCAGACGATAAAATAAAAGAAAATTTAAAAACGAATCTCTTATTTCAAGTACACCCTTAACCACAGTATCAACGGTCGTTGACACCGTAGAGTCAGGTGTAGTTATCTGAAATTGAAAGTTTTACTTTTTGCTCATAGCGTTAATAAGTAAAAAAATATATACTGCACTATTTCTGTGTCAAAGTAAATACCTACAATCTCTGTTTCGATTACCAAGGCTAATAGAACAACGAGAAAATAGAACAACTTGCAAAAAAAAAGTTATTTTTCCAGTAGTTAGATACTTATACCTAATCAAATCCACCGCAGGCTTTTTGTCATGTTACTTCCTTATAAGTAGACATAGGTAATACAGGCACAGGTAGGCCTAAAGTAAGCCTGTAGCCTAAGTTTTCGAAGTTCTAGAACCAATCACCATGTTTCTTTTTTTAGATTTCCGTTTTTTTTATAAAGAAAATTCAGGATTGCACATACGTGACTTCGTAGTAAAAAAAATACACAGAATCGAACATATAACCTCCTCCTCTTTTTGAAGTGGGTTAAAAAGTACGTGACCTCTAAGGGAAGGTTTATCCACTCTTTCTAGCCAAAAAGCGTCAGTTATAAACTATGAATATTATGATCAAAGATGAAAAAAACGCTGCAAGATGACTGACCCGTGACCATTTAAAAAAAAAATAACCCTGTAAAGAGTATAGGTCTAGTATATACGTGTAGGTATCTAATCAGTCGCGCTATGTGTTTCGCGGTAGGTAATTGAGTGCATTTATATAGGACGTTGTTCTTTGAATCTATTTCTGAAAGTAGTTCACAACGTAGGTGAACTAAATATAGTTACATAGATTCTTAGATTGAAAGCGTCTGTAGATGCATACCTGACAACATTTTTATGTTTTTGATAATGCACTTGTATACGTGTTAAGAATTATGTAATAGGTTACTGGAAGTTTATAATTGATGGGTGAGACTCGCTTTACTTACACCCTGTTCTCCTAATAGTGAGAGATCGTCCTAATAGACGCGATCAGACCTTCGCTATTTTCGTTTTTTTTTTTCGATGGCAAGTCATCAAACGACTCCTTCCGCTCTGGGCGGAGCGTAAGGGAGTGCCAGACTCTTACTGACTTAAACCCATCCATGTCCAAATGCCCTTTGCGTTCCAGGGCCGCGGTGACACTTTTGAAATTCCGCAACACGGTGGCTTGGCTTATAACAGGTAGGTAGGTACCTACCTACTTACTTTTCAAAGGTGTATACAATTGTTTCTCAAATTATTTAATGTACAGACGCCAGCACATCAAGCTATAACAAGCTGTCAAATTTCTTTAATAGATTTTCAACTTTATTGCTAAACCATTAGGTTCAAGGTTGATTCGGAAATTTGACAGTTTCGGGTAGCTTGATGTGCTGGCGTCTGTATCTACAATGTTATACCTACACCTTTGCTACCTGTTACCAGCCAAAGCCACCATGATCCAAACTTCATAGTCGGGGGACATACACAGACAAACTTTCAGCTTTTATAAAATAACGAGGGTTTGATCATAGCGGGCTCTTGGAATATAACAGGAGAGTAGGAGTTTATCTCATGGCTTTCAGCTTTGGGTCCACAATCAGTTTATCACCAGATTCATTTTCACGTGGGGAAACGGGATGGATAGAAATGCAGGGGTGAATAAAAACGGAACTTTGATTATAATTTTCTCGTTTAAATTTAATTGTTTGCAGCAATAAAGAACTCCAATTTTTTATCATTTATTTTTTTAAATGGATGCTTCGTGCGAAACCATTAATATGGTAGGTAGGTATTAAAGTGAAAATCCAAATACTTACTTAAAAGATTCATTTTTATTCACCCCTGCATTTCTATCCACCTCGTTTTACCGTTTTCCGATCGAAAGTTAAACTAGGTATATTATAATTATGTAAGATCTTACTAACTTGTGTAGGTTGATACCTTCCTAGTTTGTAAAGTGATACCTAACTATGATAAATGTTGCGACAATACACAATAGTCAGTAAACAGTTTCAATTAAGTACCTACCTAGGCACCTACTTTTTAAAACTAACCAGGCGACCACTGAAAATCGGCACCGTGCTGTGGGGCCCCACGGCACAGCATTATGCTGAGTGGAAGCCCTTTTGCCACAACCACGGCATGCATCTACTTAGGTATTTTTACTCATACTTTAGTTATTTTTATCCTATTTAGTTCTTAACTTGTTCTTTACTAACATAATTTAAGAACTAAGTACTAAGTTTTCCTTCTTTCTTTCTTCTTATAACCATCATTCAGAACTGAGTTTTTGACAGCTCTTTAAACACATCCTGTATAAACTTAATTAACTTATCTGGCAACACGAAGTAGTAGGTACCTAAGTACCTCGTGAATTATTATTTATTTATTTATTAGGTACCTATATTTAATCAATACTTAGATAACAATTGACATTTAAACACTTAGTACCCAACTGGTCAAGCAGCATTTCCATTAATAAGAACTTTGAAAACAACTTTATTTTTAGATTTAAACTTTTCAACCTCGTTAAAATTCTTCAATGACATTGAGAATCGAGATTCAAAACAAATATGAAATGCGTAGGTAGGTAAATTATCGAAGACTGATTACTACCTACCTGCTTAGGTACTACCTTCGATGAGAATTACCTACTCATCGATGGTAGTAAGCAGCATCAACAACGACGTTATGATAATGTCAACTATTAATACTTAGGTAGGTACTTACAGCAAGTCAATAAGTACATTGTTATAAAGCTCTAGAAGCGACCGAGCTGTCTACTCCAGCAACTGCATACGTAGGTGTAGTTTAAACATGCATAATCATACATAATACACCTAACATGTTGTGTACACATCCTATGAGAAATCGTTTAATACCGGCTTGCTTTTTAGCATCAAAATCCGAATCAGGCACGCATGACACACTTATAAACAAACACACATTATTCAGTGACTCAATTTTTATCAGCTCCTTTAAAAGTAAAATGAACAACCTACCTTTTGTACAAATGTCAAAATATCACAAGTTTTTTGTAAAGTTGTTTGTAAACAAAGACGGAATGGAACGCGCGCGCACCCGCGTTCGTATTTAATCGGATTGAGCGTCGGTCGTAGATTCGGCCGGTCGACTGGCGCGTCTACAAAACCCGTCTAATTTTAAACCGAGTAGCACAGAGCACAGTACAGCCTGCTCGAAGTTCCACCGATAACAATGTTATTGACGTTTAGTGCAGTCTCAGGGCAGCGAAATAAAGCCCGATAAGCTAATTGTGAGCCAGCTGATCAAACAATATTAGTGATGCCTGGTAAACAATAGTCCAATAGGTACATTTCATTGTTTGTTTCCAAATGATTAAATAAATCAATTCCTCCGCCTCTACAGAACAAAATCAACAAACTTCTGCTCTTATGTAGGTACCTACATAAGTAGGTACCTACCTGCGTATTTTGATAAATAGGTCATACATTATTAGCATTTCTGGTAGAAATATGTTCTTTTTTATGCTTATACGTTATTTTTAGGTACCTAGGTATGCCTTGTTGGTCCAATGACCGGTGTGGGTTCGATGTCCAAATATAACAGATTATTTGGTTTGTTCCATCATTAATTTTCTGCAGCACATTGGTCTGTTTGGGCCTGGTTAAAGACAATCTGCTCTTTTCTTTTTTATGGGAGCTACCCAAGCTATCAAACCTCTTTGAAAAAATTTAGTGACATCTCTGGCTACTTTAATTGTCAATGTCAATTGTCAAAAGTTTAATTGATGTCTGCTTTGTATTTAATGAAGTAGGTACAGTAATACTCAAACAAAAAGTACTTAATTGTTGTGCATTTGATTCAATTTTATTAAATAAGTTAAATTAGGCAAACATGCCACTAGCTATAATTACAAGGTGAACATTTCCGTTATTTTGAAATACTGTTGCGTCAACATGGATTAAAAATAAACAAACACGGCATGTAGTGGCGATTGCAAAGTTTCTGAATAGAGTTTAGGTACTTTTATACAGCGTTGGACCGCTAACGGAGCGGGCCTGCGGATGGCAAGCGTTGGGTGGCTCGGTGTCCAATCACAATCAGGCCCAGGTCGATGGCGCATTGTGTTCACACGCGCGCCTCAAAGAGATGTCAGCATAGAAGACAGGGCCCGTTAGGGCCAGTCTGCCAGGGTTGCGGAATCTATTCGAGTCACCGTGGCCCTGGAACGCAAAGGGTTTTAGGAGGTACACGGATGGGTTTTAGTCAGTAAGAATCTGACACGCCCTTCCGCCCACCCAGAGCCGAAAAAGTAATTTGAAGATTTCCAATCCTTAAAAAAATAAACCTAACAGAAGACGCAGGGTGGATGGCACATACTAAGTGGACCGATGACCCGTTAAAAGCCGCAATAATTCGCTGGATGCGTGACACACAGGACCGATCGAAGTGGTGGCGCTTGGGTGAGCTCTATGTCCAGCAGTGGACGTCTTTTGGCTGTAGGTAATGATGATTCAACTATCTGCTGTCCAAGATGCCTGATCACTTACGACAACGTCACGCACGCCTGAATTGGAATAAAGGAAAAGGCAGAGGTTTATTCAAAAGTTTGATGAATTTTATGTTTTATCATAATTCGCCGGACAAGCTGTGGGCCCGCAAAACACAGGATTGGCACCCTGAAACAGCAACACGGGGTCGCGGTAGACTGCGGAGGAGATGGCGGGACGACTTAGATGGCTTCCTTAAGAATTAGAAGGAAGAACAAAATCGAGAACACTGGAAGGAATTGAGGGAGGCCTTTGATCAGCAGTGGAACAGTGAAGACTAGTAATAATAGATAATGATCTAATTAACCTGCCAAGTCTTTTCCTGATGATGGATGGGCTTCTAACCGCTTCACATAAAATACTGGTGTTTAGCTGAATCCGGTTTGACTGGAAGCCGACCCTAATATATCTAGTTGGGAAAAGGCTAGGCAGATGATGATAGGCCTTCTAATCTAACTGGATGCAACTTGCAGACTTTTTGACTACACTAGTTTATAATTATTATAATAATTTAATTCCAGCGACGCTCAGTCGAGGCACAGCATACTCCTCGTGTTGAACATAACTGGCGTCTGCGCATGCATTTGTACCCAAATTCTGCTTGTGCTTACAGCTCTCAGTAAGTTATGTTGCGTGTATATTAGTTAAACCTGTGTAGACAGAACATTTTCTCAATGTGGAGCAGCAGTGCCGTGGATATCAACTGCATGAGAGTACCTACTACGCGAAAACCGCTCTTACACTTGCACTGCGAAAATCGACCTTATTGCTACAAAATAAAGGCAATGGTGGATAATTGATACTATGAACACGTGAACCTGTGTCACAGCTTTAGGCATCTTTTTTTTCATGTGTGGAATTTAATTTGCTACCATCTGCAAGCGACTTCGTTCGCGTGATTGTCGGATATAACCTATAATAATATGCTATTCGACTATTTTTTAACCTTCTGAACGCCAGAACATAAACTCATCGGCGTACCCCCGACGCGAAGCCACAAATTTGCCGTACTTTTTGTCACATAATTGTGACGTACCGCGTATGGGGCACACGCTTGCTTGTCATGTTGTGACAAAAGCGTTCGAAAAGTTAACTCGGTGACAAATTTCATCCAAATCCGTTCTGTAGTGCGAGTTTTTTAACGTAGGTACTCGATCGCGTTAACGTAAACGTTCGCTTATGTCAAATTGTATGAAAAAAAAAAGGTTTTCCGTTATTGTCACCAGACGGCGCTTATTCACTTTCAATACAAATTGACATTTACGCTAACGCGATCGAGAAGGTTATACCCATCCATCCAAACTTTAGCATGTATAGTAGTAGATAAGAATATTAATTCACATCTTAAACGTTTTACAGAAGTGATATTCCTAGAACCTGACATTAGTCCAGTGATGCGTGACCACGTTACAAACTATTACAACCAAACACATTTCACGAGCAGGCGATTTTCAGATATCCCATTTCCTGAAAGTGAAGACACGTACCTATTTTACCTAGTTTAATGGTTAATGTGATAAATATAATTTCTGATTGACGTAGTGTGCTTTATTCAGGATTAAAAAATAAAAACAAACAGTTTTTATTGTAACTTTATTAACTTCAAATAAAAAGATAATACAATGTTTGCAATTATAACGCCGGCTGTGCTATTACAATCTATAGATTAAAACTTCAACATTCTTATTCATTCAACCGCAACTCTTATTCTAATAAGGCTACCCTTAAATTCTAGCACTTTCACTCTTTAAGTAAGGGCCAATTAATGCAGTTTATTTTATTATTGCTTGCATAATTTAGTTACCGCACGATATAAAAAAAGTCGATATTATTATTTGGAATTCTGAATCTAAGTAGAATTCCATATATTATGCATTGATATAAATTCGCTAGCATCCTTACAAAAATCAACTATTTTATTACAATTCCACACCCAGTACAATGCTATAAACGCTCGCACCTAAACTTGTGCACTAATAAAAATATAAGAATCTACTACAACCAATCAAAACAATTGATTCGATACTACACACCCAAACAACAAAATACAACGGAATATCACACGACCCGATATTAACAGAGCAATAATAATAATGTTTGAAAAGCAAACTTGTAATGAATACATTTTACAATAAGTGTATACCTTATGATATGGTAATGATATGATAAAAAATCTACACTGGGTCCAGCCAGCCACCAGAACTTTTATTTTATAAATAATTATTATTTTATAATATAACTAACATGCAATTCAATAATAAACCTTACCTATATCACTACCAGTATTTCGTTAAGGCATAACTGAATATTTATATTGTCCAATCTATCAGGAAGCATGTTATCTTAATTTAGTAATTGATGGCATTTTATTGACATTGGTATTTGTTTTAAGCTTCATTCCTTAGTCCTGGTACACATGATTGCGATAGACATTAAACACGCATAATATTGCGCTCATGTGCACCAGCTATTATTGTATAAACTAGTTTAGAGAGACAAGGTCACAATTATAATACGTAAAGAAATATATTTTTTATTAAAATACGTACCTACTAATGCATTGAGTAGGCAAGTACGGTAATGTTTAAAAGCTATAGCTTAAACTCGAATATGAAATTATAACTCCAAGAAAAAAAAATGTTTTTTTTCGTTACATAGAATTGCAAGTATTGGTTGCATACGATAGACTCATTTACATGGAGAGTTTATCGCCCTTTTTTTGGCGAGAACATGCATTGCGAGTCTGACTGATATGCGTTTACATTCTAGCAAAAACTCGCCTACGATTTTTTCAATCCATGCGATTATCGTTTTACTTTACAAACATTTTTTTAAACTCTCTCCATGTAAATGAGACTTTATCGAATGTGTAACAACAAAATGTCAGATACTTGAATAAAACTGAATACATCCAAATACAACATTGTTGATTTAATCAAATATTTTTATCCTAATTGTTACTACTTTATAATCAAGTGCACTTAATGAATTCTCACTACATTAATAGTTCCATTTGTTTGAGTTAATATTAGCGTACTTATTCCTACAGAAATACTAAATGTCCCATGTAAATGGTCCACAGTGACTGAAGGACAGTCACAAGAGAGCGACGTCTCCTTATTGTTTTATCTGAGCATAAGCACTCTTCAAATATTTTGTTCCCTACGATGCCTGCTAGAAGTACCGCCCAAGTTGAACATCTAGAATATTCTAGAATCCTAGGATCCAACTCTACATGGGTCACTAAGTACCTCGCAAATGACGTATACGCTTATAGGCATTTATGTCTGTCGATAATTCGATAAACAACTGAGCATTTGACTTTTGAATTCATGAACTTAGTGTATGCAAAGCATTTAAATCCCAAAATTCTTCTCCCCAATATTATATTTTCTAAAAGCAAATGACTAGACCTTAATGCAATTCCGTTTTCGCTCAAGAAATCCGAACTGTATGAATTTTTGTCATGGGATATCAGGGCTAAAAATGATCCTTATTAGCAACACTATGATCGCTCATCGGTTAACATTATACTTTTCTCACAAATATAGTTCGTGAATACTTTTCTTAATTTCTTGTAACATAGATTGAGCGCCCTGTCTGTATTATTGTTAATGTCGTCAGTTTGTCATTCGTTACGTATAATTCACTGGAGGAACTCGACGGCGATGGTTGGGGGCTGTTAAAACCGTGGATCGCATTATATCTCATGGACGGAGATTACGTTCACTTACTACATTGTTCCATACTGTTAACATACTACATGTAACGGGGTATCGGGCAATATCACACGCGATATGCTTAATATTATGTATGTACTTATTAATTTGTGTTTGGGATGGCGTACCGAACACCACCAAGTCTAGTTTCTGTATCACAATAGGCTTAGTGCCTGTAAGCCTCGGATCCTCGATCTCTTCGCTACTCATACAACTATTTATTAGTTTTATTTAGTGCCTAATATAATTATGTAACTATTATTTGACTTTTAATTAAGATTCGTGTAATGGAGATTCAGTATAAATTACGTAGTTTGTCGTTTACTTTAAGTTTTAACTTAAAGGGATCATGTCTTACCGAGTATTATTTCAGTAACAATAAAATTGGTAATGGACGATTCTACTCTCATTATTATTAATCTCAAACTGATAAGCATAAACCTTTGCAAAAAGAGATTTTGATGTATAAATATTTATAGCAACCCCGCTAATACCAGTGTACCTACACTACTAAACTTGCAGTGAGCCAAAACCCAAACCCCTACAATTGAATTTACTTACGACACGAAGCACTCAATTGTGTAAAGGATTATCCAATGAGTTGTGTAAAATACTACGCTCACGTAATCAAATAGTTCCTTTATCATCATCTAATGGATTCGTATTTTCCAAATGACTTATCAAAAACTATGTGAACGATATCCATGACCGTTTTGTGCGTATATATACATAAAACATGCGGATTAATTTGATAAGGACCTCTTTTAAGCATCAACCGCACTCGGCAACTTCTGGATTTCTTTGCGATACATTGTTGCTGGCTCACTGAAAGTAGCAAAATGTAGGTAGACTGTGCTCAAACTAAGAGGGCCTTTGACTACGTCTAAATAGAGGAGCACTGTTTGAACCCTTACACGTTAATACTTAGTAAAAAATAATGCATCTCTAAACTATACATACGTGTCTATAATGGAAGCATTAACAATCGGTCAATTCCGTGAGTGCGAAGTTGCCTAAGCTTAATTAATTGCGTAAAAATGAATAGGGGGTAAAATTGCTTGAACACAACCTTATTCGTCAATGAGTAGAATACTGAACTCGTTCAAACAATTTTGACCCCTACAACATTATGGTCCATCTTTTACATTTTGATATAATGACACACCCGCAGTGCTATACACAACCAGAGTTCACTAATTATAACTACCAAGTACTTTTTTTCCCATTGGAATATAATGTTAAAGCGCAAACTTTAGTCGTGTAAAATGTATGGAAGATTAGGATCGATAGAAACATGGTCAGTCTTGAATATAAATAAACAGTAAGAAAAACAACTAGCATCGGTCTTACCTAAGTAAATAGATTAATAATATTCTATATTGCATGCTATTCACGAAGATTCGATTCGATGTTTTATTCATACATAAGTAAATAAAAAATGAGATTACCATGATAATATTTCTAGGTAGCGCTAACGATATGATATGAAATAATTTTTCGCATTCGTTCTACGACTGACTCACTAGGACTTGCTCAAAACAATGAGGTATTTACAAGCTGCATATTTCATTGCTTGAAGGAGATTTTCCGAAAATACGGATCTGATTTGGCCTTATACCGTAAGGATAATGGCATAATAAAATTATTCTGTCTGTGATTTCCAGTCAATATGATTTTGAGAAGAAAATCATGTCGTACCTTTAACGCCACCCAGTGCATTATAGATATACGAAAGACCCTTTACGAAACTGAAATTCATACTTTTCTATTTTAAGATGCTATGCAAGTAATTGTGCTTAATATCGTAAGATTCGGGTTCGTTAAGGGTTTCGACATATGAGCATAAACCAATTTTACATTTACGACGATTTCAACTTCAAAATGATAAATTAACCTATTCATCACAATCTTTATAATACAATTTAGCTTTCCGGCTTATTGAAATACTGAGAAAAGCCAACATGTAGGCCTCAAATAAATACCTTAATTCTTGCAATAGCAACGCTCTAAGTATTAGGAAACAGCCAATTATTTTTTCTGGAGCAAATGTAATGGAACACTTTCTGGAAAACAAGAAAAAAAATATTTTAGTCACGAGAAAAATGGAGCAAGTGCACATATTTTAAGTGGCATCGTCAGAACGCAAAGTACTGCCACAGATTTTGCTAACATACAAGGTCAAAATGAATTGGCTGGCGTTTAGCTGGCGCAAAATGATGTGAATACATTAGCTACGCGCACCAACATTAATATGTATAAAAGGGAAACTGACTGACTGGCAACTGAACACACTAACACTCGTCGAAACTACTGGGACTAGGAACATAAAATTTACACAAAACTTTCTTCTTTATGTAAGCACTAAGGGGATTTTGGTAAATTCAACCTTTAAGGTGGTGAGAACCGGAACATCGTTTGTAGTTTATCTGCGCAGATGAAATCGCGGGCGAAGTGCTACTACTATACTTAATTGAAGATGTAAATATGAAAACAAAACAATACTCACAAGATATGAATCTATTTACTCTTCGTGTGTATATTATGTAAAACGTCGAAGTGAAATTGTTCCGTTATTATAGTGCATTGAGTATAAGTTTGGTACGTTCACTGTGAGATTGTATAATCCTCTATGGGGTTGAAATCTTTGCTTTTCATGTGTGTCTCGTTAAACGCCATCTTGTAGCCCCACAGGAGCATAGCTTCTTTACAGGCCATCTGAAACATTACAGTTGATATATTAGTAAACATTTCACCTCACACTCTGTGGTTGTTTACCCTGGGGCGTGCGCAGATTCGGTCGTGTAAATGTCTTGAAATATTAAACACAGCTTGTTAAATCTTATTTGCTTCGTTAGATAGAATACTTAGCACAAAAGCATTTTATTATTTATTTAAGCTTTTTCTCGTTTGACAGTGACACGGGCCGATAGGAAACGTTTAAGTACGAATTCTCCCAATATTTCTAGAGTCTAATAATATTTCTTTGCATATATTGCAATTTTTGTAATATATGAAAAGAAGATAGGATTTCACCCATAAAATAAGAAACCACGTTGTTTATTAATCTATTCTCAACTAATATTATAAAAAGGATAGATTTGTTTGTTTGTTACGATTTAACTCAAAAAATACTTTCAACGTTAGAAAGCTACATCTTTACTGAGTAACATAGGCTATATTTAATTCCAGAAATAATAAGGGATCCCTATTACCTTTCTGGAATTACACAAGGTGTAAAAAAAATGTCATAAAATGTCTTTCATCGCATGCGCTGCGAAAACTTTTGATGATACATAAAAATAATGTACTACATGCTATTTGTCTAACTATTATAGTTTAGTCATAATGACCGCTTTTTATTAAAATTATTGAATCAAAACCCAGTTAGCAAAAAAAGTGATGATTTTGATATCAAGATATGAATCCTTATCCATTTAAATGGTTTGATAATTAAGGTTGATTATGTACATGTAAATTACACTCTAAATTATTCAAATCGGACCTTTCGTTTAAAAGTTACGACGGGTATTAAAATGCTCAAAATAAGAAAAATGTTGCGGTTTGAGCGAACTGGGGAGAAACTTAAAGCTTGATCCGATGAAGTTGAAACACGGCATTAATGATTTCGAAAAAAAATATGGATTTTTCAAAAATAAATCCCATAAGGGGTGAAAAGAGGTGATTAAGTTTTTGGGAGAGGACATTATTACTTGCTTCAATTTACGTGGAAATTGGTATGAAAAAACTAACAGTGGGATCAGTGAAACAGATCTAACAATTTTTGCATAATCAACCCCGGACGGGGTGAACGGGCTGAATGGTTGCGCTGATCCTGAGACTACAGAATTAGCAGCCGAAATGCTTAACTTTTAAAAGGGGGTAGAAAGGGCGTTGAAGTTTGTGGAGTACATACTAAATCCGCGCGGACAAAGTCGCGAGCGAAGTGCTAGTCTTAGATACGAGGAGTTCACGAAGAGCGAAATCTAATGATAGAATTAAGTTATTGAAGACCTTCATATATTTAAATTACAAGACAACAATAGCACATTAATCACAACTATCTAAAACCGTTTATAGCCTCTATAAACTGTGACACTGTTCATTACATAAGTGTATTGATATGAAAATGTTTAACTACCCACAAACTACTTTTTAAATAAAACATTGACTACAGGAAGAAAGTGTTTATGTTTACGCCGATGCAGACGTGGCAAAGCGCAGTGCAGCATAGTTTTTCTGGCAAACAAATATCAACCGTGCCCTGGTTGAAACAAAGTTGAAAATATATAAACTTTCATTGGCCTGAGAAAGCAACGCGCACATAGTTAAAGGTTAGTTATTTTCCACTTTATTTTAAAAAAGCGCAAAGGTCATTGCCAGGATCTGGACCAAGTGCTGCCGAGGAATGAATGCATGAATATTTTTAAGAGTTGTGAATAAAAATAAAAATTTGTAATTTTGGAACGGGGACTTGAATAAATAATCAACAATCTACTTGGGTTTATATAACTAATAATTATAAAGTAAGTAATAAATATTATGGCATGATTAATTCATTGAAATTTTTTAGCCTCTTAAATTAGCTGAGTAGGTAATAAAATTTGTTTTCCGTTTCCCAGCCCATTCGTTCCAATAAATAAACCATAAATACTATTTCGACAGTAGCAACACTATTGATCTGTAACCTGATATATTTTACCTATGGTTCAAGCTAGTTATCCTGCAACCGACACGCCTTTGTACAAGATTTTTTACCTTTCGGTAATATAGCCAGATTTTATATATTTTTATGTGGTTTAATTCATAACCAGCACGCCACAACAACTACGCTTAAACTTTTGAAAAAAAAAAAAATGCAGATAATACTTTTTTACCGTTCTGTAGTGTTAAAAATACATGTTACAAAAATTAAATTCGTTCAGAACCCTTTGCACGCGAGCCCGACTAGCACTTGGCCAGTTTTTTCCTCTTAACTCCTGGGACAATTTGAAGCAGTTCGGTTTAAAGATTATTATTGTTGTCCTGAGGAACAAACTATGTGCACAAAACTATGTGTTCATTCTGGGCAGCAAACTTCCATTCAAAGATTAGCATTGTCCTTTGTTATTTGTTTGAAAGGGAAAATCGTGCTTAACTGTGCTTGGCCAGATCTACCCGTAAAAGAAGTTTAGTCATATACATGTAACTAGTGTAAAACTTTCAATATGTATATTCTTTAATTTAGAACTAACTGATTTTTTCCACCTCTAGACGACGACGTCCATAGCATCATGGACTTGTTTACTTTTTCATTGGAAGACATGTTATCACTGTAAAGAGTATAAAAAAATAAAAATCATTGTCTGCATGAAATGCCTCGTAAGTACATGACTCACTAACGTGTCAAACGTGTCTACACTCATGTTCTGTAAGTTCTTAAATTTGTAATTAATCCTAGTGCAGAAGTTGTAGTATCTAAGGTGTTTACTAACAAAAATGGTTCCTATGTTGTACCAAATAAAAGAATTTATTATTAAAAGCTTTAGACAAAGTAATTTTGTAATAAAATGCTGCAATTGAAAATAGCGGAATAAGCTAATCTATTTATAATAATCAATCACAGTTGAAAACACTTTTTTTTTACATTTTAAGTGATCTTTTCCCATTTATTTTCATACATGTCTGGCAAAACATACTGGAACAGTAAAACAATAAAATAATGAACACATACCTGTATCTCATCAACATAATTGAAGTTCAGTGCATTCTTCCATCTGAAAGGTACCTCTCGGGAGACTCTGAAGGTGGAACTCACACCGGCCACCTCCACGTTTGTGTGCGACTGCAGGAACTCATCAATCGATTGCGTGGCACTAAGCCGTAGGAACTTTAGAATTCGATGAGTAGTGATATTAGGCTTCAGTGCTAATTCTTCATATCGCAACACCCTGTAATAGATTTGCCATATTTAGTACTAAATATTCCTAGAAATAATAAAGGACTAGTGAAACAAACACATGCTATGGGGCGCAGTATTCTCGGTGTTATATTAACGGATCGCGTTAGGAACAGTATGTATACTGCACTCCAAAACAGATCGTTGACGTGGCTCAGAAGGCTGCCCAGCTTAAATGGGACTGGGCTGGACATGTCTACTGCATACCATAAAACACAAAATTGGGGCCCTGAAATAGCGAGACGGGGCTTTGAGACCTGGGTGTCTTCCATAAGTGGCAGAAAATATTAGACAATGGAAGGAAGGGGAGGCTTTAGCCCAGCAGTGGGTTAGTTGGGGCTAGAAATAATAACAATAATCGTGAAAAAATATTAAAAAAAGGAAATCATCAACAAATTCTAAATTCAATTAGAACTTGGTCTTCAGCATAGGATCCAATACTACACTCTCCAATAAAAATCGGAGCTGGTGCTAAGATTTCTCCATTTTCATTATAAGTACTGAGATTAATTAAAAATAACTCCACCTTTTTTGGAAGTTGGTAAATAATCTAGGTTCTTCTAAAGAAAACAGCCATTGTGGCTCATAATTATTTAATTTCACCCTTTGAGGATACAAATAAAAAACCACCCACATACGAGTCGTCCGACTCGCATGTGGGTTGTTCAGATTTCCGAACGAATCATATTTTTTTTTATAAAACCATATACTTCATAAAGGTTTTCCTGTAATCTCTAAGCAAAGAACATTTTTTATCGTTTTTTTTCAATGAATCGGATTTTACAATGTATTAAAAAAAACTTAATTATTAATTCTGAAACCAGTTGTGATGTTACAGTAGAGAATATGCATAAACTAATATAATCAAACCAGTATATCTATATGTAACATACAAAAACAGAAAACTACACACTTCTCTTTGTAATGAACTTTGAAGCTTTAACTTCTTCCTTGATACATAACAAATTATTATAGATTTGTTAAAAAGTGCTATTTCATTTCTGAAATAACAATATTACATGCATATTCCCTATTAGTGTGTATCAAGAAATTAATTAGTAAAAAAATGTATTACGGTCACACAAACTAATAATACAAAGGTTTGATGAAATTGATTTAAAAACATGTTTGCTGCTCATTAACTGTTACTTCTGTTCTTAAATACCACATAGCGCCAGCATTCTCAGTAAGAAAATTGATTTCTAGTGGCACAACCTAATATACTTTGCCTGCTCCAGGAAGTGAATCCAAGGACATCATGATTGGTAGTAGCACTTACAACCACAATACAAATGTGGCAGTCTTGACTCAAGGATTTTTAAAATAAAGATTAATTAAAAAATCACCTACATAAGTCTGTCCGGATACTGCTGCTGTATGCGACCTGCCGCTACATAGTCGCTAATCATGTCCGCACAAACAAGGGATGGCTCCCAGCAATCCGGAGCAGGCTGGCAGAAGTCACGGTGCTGCCTGGACTGCATCACACCTCGAGGGTCACGGACCAAAAGTAGCACCTTCACATTGAACCTAAAATTTCAAACAGGTTGTTTAATTTTGAAAAACTATTCAAAACAAAATGCTCAACAATTTTAGCAACTATTAATTCAACTTTTGTAAACAAAATATTTTTTCTTATATTTTTGGTAATTTACTAGCATGAATTATGGCAAACATGAACTTTGTTTTCACAATCATTGTTAATATAACAACATTCCATGTTGAAAATTTTAAATAGTTTTTATCACAAACCCTATCTAGTCTAATTATGTAGTCCAGTAATAGATCTGGGAATTAAAAGTAGGCAATAATGTTAATGCAATAAACTCACTCTTTGTCATCCAGTATTTCTTGTATAAGCCGCAATCTTAGACGTACAACCTTCATGGTTTGAAAAGGAAAGAGCTTACATAACCGGGATGTGAATTCAGCATCACAACACAATGCTTTCTTATATTTACAATGGTCCCAAAGTCTGGTGTTATGGCTGAACTGATTCCAATGCTTACTTCCATACTTAAAGTAATCTTCTAAGCCTTCATAGTTACATTTCAACATTGCCCTGATGGTGCTCAAAGCTTGATCTGCCTCCGGTGGCCCCCTTATTTGTATAATTCCATACTTAAGTAATGGTTCATAATGATAATAAGTACCTGGGATTGCATTTAATAATTCTCCAAGAAATGTGGTTCCTGATCTCCATGTTGATATAATTAAACTTTGTAGGGGCCTGCCCCCTGATTCCATAACTAAATCTTCTAATAAATGAGCACCAGATTCTGAAAAGTTGTACTTAGAGAGCTGATACTTGATTTTTGATCGTGTTTTCTCCAGTAACTTCTTGATATCTGGAGAACCATCATAAGGAACTGTGGGTATGTGTTGCGTATAGGTTTCCTCCCCGTATTCAACCTTTAAAAAATTCCTAACATTTCTCCGGCTTTCAATGGACGGACGATAATATGTGTTATCTGCATATCGACTTCCAGCAAGAATTAGAAGAACACTGAGACCAAATGCGAAACATATTGAGTAAAAGTTAACTCGCCGCAACATTCCCACAGAACACATAAACTCTAGGAACATCACGTTATAAAACGAACAAAACAATATCGTAGATTTGTAAGGATGAAGATAATTTATTATACAATACGAGTACTACCAATACACACTCACTGTCATTTTTTTATTGGATTTGATTGCATTTAAATTATAATTCCATATTTTTCGTTTCCGCGGAAACACCGCATTGCACCTTCACCGCCATTTTGAACGAATGACGTACGGTTTGTCAAAAGTAACTTTTTAATTTTTGTATGACTACGGAAAGTTACATCACTCTGCGTTGCGCTAGCTTTTATAAGCTCACTCACGCTCACTTGTGTCTGTAAAAAAAACTGCAAATTGACGCCTATTCAGATAAAATATTTAAAAATAAAGCCAGATATTTAAAATGTGTAAATAAACGATAACACTGTCGAAACTGTTTACGTGACCAACTTAGACGGCTGATATTCTTGTAGTAAGCTGTGAACGTACAAAGCGGTTTGTTTAGGTATTCTACCTATTCGGATCCACTGATTGACCAATGCCAATGCAATGCAAAACGGGCATTAGTTTAATCTATAATTATCTTCTTCTTTTTATCTTCTACCTATACCTATAACAAAGCTGAAGAGTTTGTTTGTTTGTTTGAACGCTCTAATCTCTGGAACTACAAGTCGGATTTGAAAGTATCTTTTTGTGTATGATAGCCACATTCAAAAGGAAGGCTTATAGGCTATACGGAAACGAGATATGCGCGTACGAAGTTGCGGGTAAAAGCTAGTACCTACCTACATCATAAAACCCGATATAGAACCATTACGAACACCGTTCAAGAAGTTCTTTATTTAAGTAGGTAAGTGCCTAACGCTACCTAGGTAACCTAGGTAAGGTACCTAGCGTTGATAACATGAATCAGTGAAGTTGGAAAACAAAAATATGTTTATTCATTGTTTTTTTTTTTTTTTTCTACATTAGAGACTTGATAGTATAGGTATACCAAGCGGACCGTATGCGCGGCACGCGGCGCAGTGGTGGGCGCGCGGCCAGCAGCCCTACTATGACGTGCTAATGCCATCCAATTCCGAGGATGTAATTGAGATAGTGCTATTTGCTATGTAGGTATAGCTCCGTCTCTCTCTTAGAGCGGAATCTTAATCGTTTTAAGACTTCATAATAGGTTCTCCAACGGCTACTTTCAAATCTGTCTGATCTGACCCGTACCTACCGCTACCCAAGTAGCATATTATGACAACCGCACAGTGGCTTGATTACCTGTAGAATTTGTGACTGCTCAAGGCTGTTTTAGTTTCCTGCATAAGGCTGGGCGGTTAGCTACGTAGCCCTTGTAATTATATTTTAGGCCCCAAATTAACCAGCCTTGAGCATTATACTTAGTGGCTGGTTAGTGGCAGCATAATCATTGAAACAGCTGTAGGTACAAGGTCTGTACAATAGCTTACACAGCTAGGTAGGTACTCGACAGCCATTGCAGCCTAAGATTCAGCTACTTTAACGCTCTCCAACAGCTTTTATTAAAGTAGGAATAGATAAACAAAAAAAAAATTGTCTCTTTTGTGTATCATATGACAGACGATATTTATTGTCTTACCTTTAGGTAGGTAAATATGTCTGCGGACATAAACGTAAGTAAGTATACTTACTTAAGATATTTTTAATAATTTTCATGTTGATTTTGAGTGTGTATGTTGCGATTGCTATTTTACTATAAAGGAATAGGTATTCCATCAAATATTTCATGCGTCATCAGAATAATATCGCTTTAACGAAAATATTTCACAAGATAAGTGGTGTAGGTACCTACGAATACCTACTAATAGATTTATCACTCAAACTCTTGCTTTCTAACTTATTGCATTATATTAGGAAATAAGTGGAAAATATAATGTTTGAATTATAAGCTATCAAATATCCTGAAATCTAAATAATTTTGATATTTAATAAGTACTTAAGTAAGTAATTACAAATCGATTCTGTAGGCACCTAATGCTAAACTGGCGTCCATTTGTTATCCAGCACAAATTCTCCATAAATTCTTTTGAAAAGTTATTTAGGTACTGTACAGTGGTGTTACCAAAGTTTACGCTGTAGCTTATGAAATTATGCTGGCTGGACAAAGGATATAAACAAGCTCGTTGAAGTAGAATTAGAATAGAATTAGTGTAGGTACACTAATTAAAAGCTAGTGGCATTATTCGATACTTTAATGCAGCCCGCAGCATTACAAGAGGTGTTTTTTTCGTATTAACCAGTCGTTATCACGCTTTGAACTTCTAAACCAGCTAGAAGCATCACATGCAGCCAAAAGCTGGACTAGATAATTTTAAAATTCTACTCAAAAGTTTTTAGTATGCTTTTTCGCCATTGTAAGGTCATTAGTCAGATAATCTGTTTAATAGTGTAAGTATAATCTTTCCTTAATACAGTCTAAAGACTCGTCCTATCCTTTAGTGCAGACGCCAGCACATCAAACTACAACAATCTGTCAAATTTCTTTGATTTATTTTCAACTTTGTCGCTAAAGCTTTAGGTTCAAGGTTGATTGGGTAAATTTGACAGTTTCGGGTAGCTTTTTGTGCTGGCGTCTGTACATCTGCGTAAAAGCTGTAGACTCTTATGTAGCTTGTTTATGACCTAATTCATCGGTAATGTGACAATTATTGGGCAGGGTAGCCAACTTTTTTTAGAAGAATAGGTTTTTCTGATTTTCGAAAAGGTACCTAAATGAAGAATAAGTACAGTTATAGAAAAAAAAGTAGGTACTTACCATTTATTTTATTACTTAAGATGCCGCCCGCGGCTTCGCGTGTTTGTCGAAAATCATCCGAAGGGAGCACACTCCCGAGATAAAATGTATCCTATGTGTTATTCCAGACTATAGTCTACCTCTGCGCCAAATTTCATCAAGATCTGTTCAGCCGTTCTGGCGTGATTGAGTAACAAACATCCATTCATCCATCGATCCAAACTTTCGCATTATTTTATAATATTAGTATAGTAGTAAATTAATTGTACGACTACTAGATAATTCCAATGAAGACATGGATTTCTTCTTAGTATCACCAATTTGCAATTATTAAGGCCGAAAAGACAAGAACTATTTCAGTGGTATACCTATCTACTGAAATGGCTGGATTTCATTCAATTTTATAAAAACACACTCAAAATAAATACAGTATTTTAGCGTAGGTACTCTACAGCTTTTGTAGATTATGAAGTACCTACGTCCATGCAAAATAGAGTAAGTATAATACTTTATTTATTACAAGCTTTCATTTAGTTTCTTTTTTTTTCTTTAAATAAAAGCGTGTTACATTTTGACGGCAAGAGAAATAAAGGTGTAACGCACTTTTATTTAAACAATTATTATTGGGATATTATTATAATGTAGGTATCTATTAAATAGTATATTTCTTAGCAGCAGAGTTAAATTATTTTTAAATTTGTATTTATTTTTATTAACAAGTAAAAAGCTTGTTTAAAAAAAACATTTTTTTCTTTATTTTTTTAAGTAAGTAGGTACGGTTGTGTGTACTGACACAGACTGACACGTATTTGTGAACAACTACTCAGTAAGAAAACCACTCCCGATAGAAGCAAAACGTTGTCAAACCTCTAAATTTTCCGATGGCTTTGTAATATGTATCCTTGTAACTATCTCATATTCCGAATTAATCAGATTCTTCTGACTGATCAGAAATTCTTCTCCATGATGGTATTAAAGTCGAGTTTAGTTAGCGCAGGTTTTTTCGTACCTAGGTAGGTATTTAAAATATAATATCAATTAATTTAATTGATAAAAATATTTGTTACTTGGCAATGTGTGCAGATAATAGAAGGTTAGATAACGGAAGGTCGATACCGCGGCAGTCCAGTCAGCCCACTGGTTAAAACGCTTTCCTGTTCATTATTTAAGTACAGACGCCAGCACATCAAGCTACCCGAAACTGTCAAATTTAACCTTGAACCAGCGATAAAGTAGAAATTTGACAGATTGTTGTAGCTGGATGTGCTGGCGTCTGTACCTACGTTTAGGTAGGTACTCATATTATGTAATATTAGAGTGGCGATAGGAAGGCTGGGTAGGTACTGATATAGACGGATGTGCGGTTATGGTGGTCGTAGGGGTTCCACACTCGGCATGACAACGAGTTGATACCTGATAATAGTTTGGGTTGTGCGCGAACGTACCTACCTACTTGTGTCTCCCCGGGGCCCTGACTTATGATAGCGGGGTACTTCCCAGGCGGAGATTTAAAATAAAAGGCTGGCTGTGGCAGCGTCAGCCAGCACCCACTTTATCTCCTTGATGAGTGTCATACTGAATTTCGACAGTTAATAATTTTGATTACTGTCCCAATTTTGAAAAACAATAGTTCGACTACCTACTTACTGCTTCGACAGAAAATAATTCTATTCGACTAGTATTAGTCCGATAGGACATACTTCGACAACAAAGTAAAGACACAACAATTAAGTTTATTTCAACACCATCTTTAGCCGTACCTAACAGATATATTATTATTACCTAACAGAAATACGATTCACGGCTGCAGTGGAGGATGTCTTCAAGGTTTTAGACTGGAGAAGGCTAGGCATCAATGTCAATGGCGAGTCACTCACCTTCAATTTGCCGACGATATAGTCGTCATGGCTGAGACTATGGAGACTCAGTACACTGCTCGGTGACCTCAGTAGAGCTTCCGAAAGAGAGGGTCTTAAAATGAACATGGACAAAACCAAAGGTCATGGTAAATACCTATCCATGGAGCACCCACTCCTATCAAGATCGGAGACTCTCTCTACACTCGAAGTTGTAGACGAGTACGTCCCAAAGCCCGAAGGATCGCCAAACTGAAGTGGCAGTGGGCAGTGCACATTGCTCGCGAATACACTGGTCAGCAAATAAACCGAGCCACCCGCCTAAGAACTCTGATTCGATTTTCTCAAAAAGTATAAAACTTACAACTATCAAAGTTATACCTACAAAAAGTGCGTTTCATGGTGATTAAAATGACTACAAATTAATTCGAAAGTACCGTCAACTCACATTGTAATCAAGCAACAAACACAATGCTAACGATTTGCTCTGTTTTCACCAGAGTTTGAAATTAGCGTTCTTTTTCTCTACAATGAGGGTAGTCGGATATTTCTTATCATTTCTTTAGTTTTTGTCCATCGTTTGCTCAGACGCGTGTGTTTTTGCTACTTTTTTCGATTAATAATGGATTCAACACCTCAGGAAGCAGCTCAAGCTGTAGCATTACTTCAAGCAGGCATTGCGCAACGTGAAGTCGCTCGAAGGCTTCGAATCAGCAGATCTTCGGTGCAACGAAAGTCTCATAAATTGTTAACCTTCCCATGCCTTTACATCCTTGAATTAGCAATATTTGTAATAACAAACCGATGCCTCTTTGCAACTTTAATAGAAACTAGAAAACGAAGTACGGCTCTCAATACCAATATAAAAAATACTCTAGATCTCAATACCAGAATCTATTATGCACCGGCGTATTCAAAACTGGTTTATTAAAAAGAAATGTGATTTGCATGGCTCCTGTTATCTTTAATAAAATACCAGACCAAATTAAAAACTTACCGTTGCAAAAATTTAAAAAACGTTTCACAGAATTACTAGTAAACAAATGTTATTATTCTGTGCAGGCTTTTTTAAATGATAATCTTATGTAATGTAGTAGTAGTCGTCTTTATTATTCTCCACTATGTATTCATTTGCATGCTATATTTAGGCAGAATGTACATGGATCCTATAATATAATTGAACAACTTATTTTTATGTGCCTACATTCAAAGCAAATAAATAACTATTCTATTCTATTCTATTCTATTCTAACGAGTTTATAGACGATACCTAGAGACTGGAGCATTCGATCGCCGTTCAGGTACGGGCAGACCTAGGGCTACATCAGCAGCAGATGATCGTTATATCCACCTTACTGTTCTGCGAAATCGCCACCTCAACGCAGTTCAAGTCCAACAAAGTCTGCGTGACGAACGCCAAGTGATCATAAGTTCAGATACCGTCAGAAGGAGACTTGCTGAACGGAACCTGACCCCAAAAAGAGCTGCAACAGGCCCAGCATTAACGGTAGCACACCGTCGAGCACGACTTGAATTTGCTCGAGAGCATAGGGATTGGACATTAGAGCAGTGGAGTAATGTACTCTTCACTGATGAGACCAGGGTGAGTCTACATGGAAGTGATCGACGTCAGAGAGTATATCGTCGCCCTGGAGAACGTTATTCTCAGTGTTGCATCGAGGAAACTGTTGCTTATGGAGGAGGATCTGTAATAGTCTGGGGCGGCATCTCGTTAACAGCACATACAGCGTTAGTTTTCATCGAACCGACGGGCCGTACACGTGGACTGACTTCTCATCGCTACATTACTGAAATCCTCGCAGACCATGTGGTACCTTACGCAGGATATATCGGACAGGATATGCAATTGATGCATGATAATGCACGGCCTCATGTTGCTCATGTGGTGACCCAGTATCTACGCGACGTCAGCATTCGTACGATGGACTGGCCAGCTCGAAGCCCGGACTTGAATCCGATAGAACACTTATGGGATGCCGGATGAGCTGAAACGTCGGGTTCGAGCCCGGGTACCTGCTCCAACAAGGCTTCCAGAGCTGCGAATCGCAATTGAAGAGGAGTGGAATACAATTCCTCAAGATTTTATCGTCAGGCTCGTAAGGTCGATGAATACAAGGATGCTGGCAGTTGTCCGAGCAAGGGGAGGGAATACGGAATATTGATCAAAAACCTTTTTTTTTATTTTATCTTTGTTTTTGGCTTTAATTTTTTTTTCACTTTATCATTACTAACGATTGTCACGACTGGAAAACGACTCTTCTTTGTAAAATCCTTAATAAACACTGAAATATTGATTAAACCCAATGAGTTTCCTTTCATTTTAATCACCATGAAACGCACTTTCTGTAGGTACAACTTTGATAATTGTAGGTTTTTTATTTTTGAGAAAATCGAATTAGAGTGCTCGGTATATTTGCTGTCCAGTGTAGATGGTCTATGGGGCCGAAAACTTCTAGTGGCGATCGCGTACCTGAAGACGCAGCGTTGGAAGGCCTCCCACAAGGTGGACCGATGACCTGATGAGGGTCGCGGGTAGCCGATGGATGCGAGACGCACGGGACCGGTTCTTATGGCGGCACTTGGGGGAGGCCTATGTCCAGCAGTGGAAGTCTTTCAGCTGATGTGATGATGATGAACAGATATATTAAACCAATCCATTTGTATTGTACAGTAAATGTCGGTAGGTATGGTGCAGGTAGCTATACTCTGACTATAATGGTAATGAAAATATAATCAAGTAAATAACGGAAACTCCATGTCAGTGTCTAACAAAGCGTGATATTTTAATAGATAGATAGATAGACCGTACAATCAAAACAGCAACGTTAGGATTTTTATTTTATTTGTTTATAGTCATTGAATGGCAGTAAAATTGCAGTGTAATATTAAAGTTTTGGGTTATTTTAATTTGATCACCGTGTAATTTTGTGAACTAAAAAATATATACATACTTATATGTTAATATTAGTAGATAGTATTATGGTCATCCGCACGTTTGGTAGTAGGGGCACTTAGGGTTGCCAAGCGTACTCTAAAATAGAGTACTGTACTCTATTTTGCGTATACGGACTCTATTATCTACAAAAGCAATAGAGTACGCTAGAATACTCTATTTATTTTGACTCTTGTCTTTTGATTAAATTGAATGAAATCCTGCCATTTCAGCATTCTACTGAAGGAGTTTTTGTCTCTCAACAATTTTCAATTATGATCAAAATTGCAAATTGTTGACAAAAGAAATCAATGGCTTCATTGGAATTCTCTAGGCGTGCAATTAATTAAAAAACAGGAAAATGTTGGTTTCGCAGTAAAATAATAAAAGGTAGGTACTCTTTTTTTCTAACACTGTAGATACTCTTCATTTACCCTTTTAAAGATCAGAAATACTCTATATCTTCTAAAAAAAGTTGGCAACCCTATCCATACTGCTACGTGCGATTGACTATACTTACATTAAAAATACTCTACTACACTTTGTAGCCAACTAAATGAAACTTCCCAATAGTTTCTCCGATGAAGAACCATAAGAATATTTCCAGCCCGACCAAGAAAAGCAGCCACGCTTGTCTCACCGTAATGTATAGATAACATTTGTTTTTGAAGAAATCTTTTATTAAATTGATGTCAGCAGTGAGTTTCTGCGAACAAAAGATAGGTAAATTATCAAGGACCTGAAATAATTGTTTTATGACGACGGAGAAATTGGAGGGGTTAAGATATTCTACAGCGTGTTATACTACCTGTTCACCGATTAAATTGACTAGCTCCAATAACCCAGTTTCGAAAAAATACAGATTTGTACATAACTAAGTTAACCTGTAAAACCAGTTTAGTGTAGATAAACATAGAATCAATTTGAATTAATTCCGGTTTGGGGCGACTGGTAGAAAGCAGCTTAAATAGTAGGGAGCTGTTTCCAGCGTTGATTAAGTTTTATTATTTTCTTATTTTGTATCTAAAATGATGGCTCTTCTTATGATAGGCTATTAGGGGTGCCACACGCTACGTTTCCTCGACGCTGTTTTAAGGTATCTGTAAAGCGATTCAATTCAAAATTGTCTTCGCAAAGATACCTATCTAATGACCTGTTAAATGTCCAATTACGTCGAACGTCGTTTCTTAATTTTCAAGATCAGGGACCGATCTTTACAAAAATTACTTTAGTTAATGCTGATCACGAAGTACCCACAAAATAATACACCCGAAATCAATTCTAACCCGGTGTCCAAACCAAAGCGCGATCTAATTCGATCCCAACGCTGGCCGACGCAATTTTGCGTTTTAGGAGAGATGTGAAAATGTTAAATCGAGTTTTGTATGTTTAATTATTTAGATGGAGGGGAGATATATTTGAAACCAAAAAAAATAATAGTAGGATGAAACCCATTGGAAAACGAGGAGAATGTTATAAAAATTAAAGGAAAAATAATTTACGGGCGATTTGAGGTCGGGAAGGGGGTGAGTTTTAACTTTAAGTTTTGCCGGAAATCGAGAAAAACCGTTTTTTACCCTTAAAACTCACCCCCTTCCCCTTCCCGACCTCAGATCGCCCGTAAATTATTTTTCTTTTAATTTTTATAATATTCTCCTCCTTTTCCAATGGGTTTTATCCTACTATTATTTTTTTTCACTTTTCATTATTTTTAAAGGCATAATTTCTACCCTGTTCTATTGATAAAATAGAGAAATAATTTCATTCATTTATTCATTGACATACGGAGCAGTCAAGCTCTGTTGTCGCACAGGATCAACGGTCCGAGTTATACTTAATCTGTGAAAAGATCTATAATATGTTATCACTGTCAGAACCATTGGTGGCTGGTGGGTAGGTACTACAGGGTCTGACAGTCCATAATTTGTAGTACATTCGAGGTGGCGCGGGCGTTTGCCAGCCAGGGGGCTAAAAACAATTTCGAGGTTGCTTCGCTCGCTCTTACATTCTACACTAAGTTCTTGAGCTTGTCTGGATGAATAAATCAAAAAATCAAGAGGTGGGGTGAAACATTTCTATTCCCCCTAAACAGTGACAACTCTGCAACAATATTATTTATAATCTTCGTATTATTACTATCTTTTTATTTTACTTTTTGTACCTATGTTGCTATATATTCCGATATTATCCCATCTATCACCATACCGTCCCAGGCCCCGGGCTTGGTGCAAGCCACCCGGGCCCTGTCGGCTCACCTATTCCTACCCGCGATTGCAAGCGCAAAAAAATTAAAAACGAACACCGCCAGACAACACCAATCATTTAAGTATTAGGGGTATCCTTTCCTCTTTTAGAAGCTGGTTCATCATCTGCCTAGCCTTTTTCCAACTATATTGGTGTCTGCTTCCAGTCAAACCGGATTAAATGATAAAAAATCAAAACACTTTCACACGTCAATATTTTTGGTCATTTTAAGCTGGATGATGGCGGTGTTTCCTAGCTGACTACCCTGAGAAGAAACAGAAACAAATTCAGAGGTCAAAGTCTCTTTTAAAGTCCATATAATCCGTACTGGTCAAATCATATTTAACTGAATACCAGTATTTTACGTGGAGCGACTGCCTATCTGACTTTCACAACCCAGTAACTGTGTAAGCCGCTTATACTGAAAAATATTATGATCCAGAAACAGAGGCGGATTAAACAAACATTTTGGTACATTGCGATTCGTGATAACGTACCTACGTTGTTTGGAGGGCAATGGCATAATATAATAAGATACATAAAGCAATGGTCGGAAGATTACGCGCGGGACATGACTACATGCCATTCACTGGTTTCATTCGTTAGGTCGTTATGTCTAGGTTTGGTATTGTTCCTTTATTCCTTTCCCGGGCATTATGACGCACTTTGATTCCAGGAGTACCTACTGAGGTGACAATTTTCTTATACCTAGTGCAGGAATTGCATGTTTGTGGTCCATTCAAAAAAGCTGTTTATATATTCGACAGACTTACTATTCGAGATAAAATGACCTCTTAGCTTGAGAAAGATAAAATAGCTCTTGGCTTGAGAAAGACTGACGTCAGTTTTTCTGACTTTTGTCTATCCGTAACGAATGTCAAAGATCTTAAAATGATAGCCGGCACCAACGGCTTATCGTGCTTTCCGAGGCACGAAGGTGTCTCAGCAGTAGCAGTACCGTCTTTACCTTATGGTAAAGACTTTATCATAAGATAAAGACGGTACTGCTACTGCTGCGGGCGCAAGGGGTATATTCATTGGGGGCCCCCAAATCACATAATAGGTTCAGGGTTTTTCGCCATAGGAAACCACAAATTCAAACCATGCACTAGCTTCTGACGAAATTCCGTCAAACCTATGCGGGATGTAAAATTTTCGAACTCGCTTCGCTCGCAAGATAAAATCTTCAAAAATTTTAGAGCTCGCTTAATGTAGAAAGTTTTTCTGCATAATACAATAAAGTAACTTCCTGTTTATTTGAATGGTCAAAAGAAAATCTACCTATCCGAGAATGAGTACAAAATATTCTGAACTCGCTTCGCTCGCTCTTGGATCCATAGTTTTTCAACATTATTTGCTTCGGCAGCATATAAGCTATCCGAGGAATAAACATTTCTGAACTCGCTTCGCACGCAAGATGAAATATTTAATTTTCAAGTTTTTCTGTATAATTCAACAAAGTAACTCCTTGTTTGTTTGAATGGCTAAAAGAAAATCTGTCTAACCGAGAGTGGGTGTAAAATATTCCGAACTCGCTTCGCTCGCTCTTGGATCCATCATTTTCAACATACTTTGTTTCGAAAGCATAAGCTATCCTAGGAGTTAACATTTTCGAGTATAATATTTTTGTTTTTGATTTTTCTGTTGTTGATTGCCATGATATTTAAAATACGAAACTAGGTGGTACGATTTATGGGCAAGTGTTAGGTGTACGTATGATTTTCAAGGAGTAGCTGGGTTCTTTAATTGTGTTAATAAAACTAGACCGTATGTTTATTGTATAAGCTTGCCTCGATGGGAAATCATCAAGAGACTTCTCCCGCTCTGGGCAAAACGGGAAGTATCAGACTACCTCCCGTTTCGCCCACCTCTTACTGACAAAAAACCCACCCGTGTTTGTTCAAAATACCCTTTGCGTTCCAGGGCCGAGGTAACTCTTTCGAACAATTTCGCAATCATCGCAGGAAGCTTGCCTCCTATTACCTAATACCTAATTTGCGTAGGTACATACAGACGCCAACACATTAAGCTACCCAAAACTGCAAATTTTCCCAATCAACCTTAAACCTAATGCTATGCTGTAGCGATAAAGTTGAAAATCTATTAACGAAATTTGTCAGATTGTTGTAGCTTGATGTGCTGGCGTCTGTACCTACTTAATGTGACCCTGTCATGACATGACATGACATGTGAATTCCATTTTTTTTTGGTCCATTATAACTCTTTCGATGGAATTGATTGGTGAGATGACTTTTGTTGATAATGAAGTCTTAGAAAAGTAAATATTTGTCTAGTTACTAGCACTTCACCCGCGGCTTTGCCTGCGCGGATTTAGTAGGTACTCCACAAACTTCAACTCCCCCTCTATCCTCCTTTAAAGGTTAGTTTTGGAAAATTAAGCACAACGATTTTCATTAATTACCCAGCGATTCCTGCTGCTGATTCTTTGGTCTCAGCATCAACGTAAGTACCTATTCACCCCGTCAGGGGTTGATTATGCAAAAATTGTTGGATCTGTTTCGATTATACCACTTAGTTTGTTCATACCACTTAGTTTGTTCATACCAATTTCCACGTAAATTGAAGCAAGCAATAATGTCCGGGCCTAAAAACTTCATCAGCCCTTTTCGCACCTATAGGGGTTTATTTACGAAAAATCCAAACATTCGTTATTTTTTATTTTTTCATCAAAGTCATTAATGCCGTGTTTCAACTTCATCTGACTAAGATTCTCCCCAGTTCGATCAAACCGTAACATTTTTCTTATTTAGACCATTTTATACCTACCCGTCGTTATTTTAAAACGAACGGTCCGATTTGAATAATTTAAAGTGTAATTTACATGTACAAAATCAACTTAAATTATCAAACCATTCAAATGGCTAAGGATTAATATAATGATACCAAAATTATCACTTTTCTATTCAACCTGGGTTTTGCTTGAACAATTTGAACAAAAAGCGGTCATTGTGACTTAACCATAATATTTAGACATTATACTCTCGCGAACTTTTTTATAGGTAATAATAAGTCCTATAATGTTGTAGTACATTATTCCTATGTATCATCAACAGTTTTGTCAGAGCAAGCCAAAATAAAAATGTTAGGCAAATTTTTTCTACTTTGAGAGCCTTTGTTTTAAGTTAATAATGTAGCTTTCTAATGGAGAAAGATTTTTTTAAATCGGTTTAGTAGTGTTTGAGCTAAATCGTAACAAACAAACAAATATCTCTTTTTTCTTGACAATATTAGTTTAGATGTTTATTACTCACCATCGTTTCAGACATGGCTGGTGGCGCCATCTCTACGGTATAAAATCCTTTAAGAACTCGCATTTTCTTTGCAAGCTCAGACTTGGTGGCGGCCTCTGCTTTTTCTAAACCAGAAAAGATATTACTAGAGGTATAATAAGGTAGGAAGAGGGGGGGGTAGGGGGGTAAGGTAGGTTTAATATTTTAGAATTAAATGTAGAATGTATGTGGTAGTAGGGTTGCCACCCGTACTATAATATATAGTATTGTACTATCTTATAGGCAATTGTACTATATAAGGTCCCATTCAAGAAATCATTCGGCCACCAAAATAAGGACAGTGGCAACATAAAAAAAAACGCAACAGAATCGAAAATATATTAAAATGTTAGCAATTTTTTATTTTAAATAACTTTCATCAGTGTTTTTTTTCTTGCTTGGATATTTTTTGTTAGACGTTGTGTTAAATTTGTTTATCTATTTAAATGGGACCTCAAATATTATAGAAAAATAATATAGTATGCGAAATACAATATTTTCATCATTAACTGACGACACGGTTGGTGCAGTGGTTGAGCGATTGACTGATGCGCTGCGTGTCGCGGGTTCGATCCCCGCACGGAACAAATATTTGTACGGCCTACAGCTATACTTGTTCCGGGTCTGGCTCTTTGTGTATGTGAGTTTATATGTATGTAAACGCACCCACGATACAATAGAAATTCCTAGTGGGGCAAAGTTTTAAAAAAAAACTTTCTGTGTTAGCGATAAAAATATAGTATTCTGAAGAGTATTTTTAATAAAATCCCATGCAAAGCCGAAATACATTAGTAAACAGCAGTTTGAAGGGGAGCTAAATTTTTCATTTGTACAGAAAAAGGTGGCAACCCTATGTGGTAGTGATGAAGGTAGTACCTGCAAGTTGGTACCCAAGATACAGGCTTGCCTAGTTTGGGCAACAACTTTGTAATATTTTGGTAATAAACGTTTATTATTATTATAGTTCGATTCGAATCCAACTGCCGCATTATGTTTGAATTCAGTTCAGTTTCTGTTTGGTTTATTTTTTTATGGGAAATCAACTCTTTTTGAATAATCCAACTAACCTTTCATAACTTCCATCAGTTTCTCCTTGTTCCTGGTAAAAGCTGGTTTGTATACTTCAGACAATTCATGCATCATCGTCCATCTGCCACCTGCGCATAGGTCAAAATATTGGACAATGACATTGTATCCATAAAATCTTGCGGATATTTTGTTTATGCACGGTAAAAAACACCTTGAAGTGGATAAACTATAAAACTTGGATGAATAAATAACTTTAAACTTATCACCGAGAGTTACTCTTACTGCACACAGATTGCCCATGTACAACCCCGGACGCCGCAAGAAGAGAAAACCAATTTCCCATTGCACACCCTGGCTAGAGTAGGCTCTCAGACATACAAATCTTTCCTCGAAACCACCTTAGCGGGTTTTTCTTTGCAGTGGATAAACAAAATAACTGAAACTTTGCAGCAACTGTTTTTTTTTTGCTGGATACATTGTGTGCACTTAACACTGTATGCAGTTGCGGGATCAAAATAATACACTGGGTAGTTATTTCAAATGAATAAAATAAGTATTTGGCTCGACCAACACCTTAGGAGGCTCTCGGGCGACTGGATCAAAGGCTTGATTCAATAAGCGGTACTTGTGGACGCGGTTCGTATTGTTAGGAGGTTGCTTTCTCTGGAGCCCTGACGGCCAGTAGCTTGGACCGTGTTCCCAATACCGGTGTTATATGTATGTACAATGATTAAACGAGTAGGAACAACAGTCTATACATCTGGAACTTTTCTTAAACATGAATATGAAGCAAACAGCTGAAATATACTGATACTTACGGAAGACATTCGCCAATTTTGCTACATTCACACCTATGGACATTATGATTTTATATAACTGGTCTAAGTTTATTCTTCGATAGGCGTCTTCCTAAATGCTTATCCAGGACTCTTTAGAATATTTCTGCACTCTCGAGTTGTTATTGTATGATTTTAGACTATTGTAAATCTGTAATTGTCAAAAGGACAGATTATATTCACGAACAAACATTTATGTCAATTTTTTTTTATTATCGTCTTCACAGAGTTTCGTATACCTATCTAGTTGGTTGTGATGCTAATTCGTCACATTAGTTATTTCGTCGCTATCCCTAATACGATACGTCTCATTTACTAATACGTACATAACTGTATATTTAGTCACTTTCCTAACTCGTCCGACGCTTATTTTCAATGTACAAATAGGTACAACATTATAAAGCAAATTGGTTTCCAATCTGCAAGAGTCGATCTTAAAGGTTGCCGAGGTTAGCCTGTGGATGGGTGACCATCTTAACATACCGAGAGACCTCGGTGCGAAAGCATGTTAAGCCATTGGTCCCGGCTGTCATTTGTAGATCTTTGGCAGTCGTTACGGATTGCCAGAAGCCAGAAAATCTGATACCAGTCTTGCCACGGGGTACTGTGTTACCCAGTTACTGGAATTTGTAGGTCAGATAGGCAGTCACTCCACGTGAAATACAGCTGAATCAGTTTGACTGGAAGACCCCAATATAGTAAGTTGGGAAAAGGCAGTAAACATGAAGCGTGTCGACCCCAAACGGTTCAAAACTGTAATTTCTAAAAGTAGTAGAGTATTTGCGCCGCTTGAGGGCCTGAGCAGCTGCAGTGATAGTGCCGGAACAGGCCGTCGCACTTGGAACATGAGATGGCACAAGTCAGAGGACTTGTGGACGCCAATATTTTGGCATTAGGTCCGCCGCCGATCGCCTCTACGAAGGCATGGCGCTTCGCTCCACACAGTGGTGACACCCGGACGTATTCTCTCGCCGAATCCAAAACAGGTACCTCCCGAAACAACCGTGTCTGGTGAGTACCTGCGTCAGGCGGAAGATGAGGACGCCGTGGCGTCTTTCTAGCCACTCCTCAAAGAGGGGACTTATCGATACAATAGTGGCGTGACCAAGCCCTCTGACTTGCGCCATCTCATGTTCCAAGTGCGACGGGCTGTACCGGCACTGTCACTGCAGCTGCTCAGGCCTTGAAGCGAAGTGTGAGCACGCACAACCCTAATCTGAAAATATAGTTACCTAGTAGCTTGCTATATTTATGAGGCTTCTCGCAGGCGCAGCGACAACGCCTGTGAATACAGGTTGCGTTCCACACTAAAGGCCTACCCAACTTTCATAAAACAAAGACATGCCGTCCGGTTTTTTGCCATCGTCACGTGCCGACGGTGACAGGAGCTCGTCAGATGATGGCGTTTCTGTCGCTGTGGTGAAGTTGTCTACAGCCTGGGTCACCACGGCCTCTCTTGCAGCTGCAGTGCGGGCCGTTTTGTAAAGTATTCATTAGGTAACTATTGACGCGCACCATATTGCTCAACATTGAACCACAACGCGGAACTTTTATTTGTCCTGTTGTTGCTGAATCAGTCAACGACAACACATGTCGCCTGACGGGCTAGTGTTGATTTCAGCTGCGTTGGTTAAGTATGATTTCACACACGCAAAATAATAGCACGCTTCGGTGCAATATTGTCAAACATGTTGAGCGTCACGTATTGCGTCGGCTATATCAGCTAGTTATTACTGTCAAAAGTGATGAAGTAATAATACAAGGTTGTCTCTACAAAAAATAAATATTGAACATCTTTTGTAAAAATTTAATCTTCCTCATCATAAATTTTATCAAACATAAAACTTATTTCAAATGTTACTTACTCGTAGATACTACCAAGGTAGCTTATAAGATAGTTCAAAAATGCTGTGTAAAAAAAAGCCCCATCACCAAGCCGAGAATCAAAAATTCCCGCCGTTCAATATTTTTCATACTTATTAAATTCGAGAATCATTTTGAGAACCGACACGATAATGCAGGAGATATTGAAGGTAAAAGTTACATTTTCTTAGGTTTCATTAATTTTTTCAGTGTGATTTTGTCTATTGCCATTTATCGCGCACTAATCCAGACTTCGGCCTGCTACTGAGAAAAAACCAATAATAATTTGCTGAACTAAGCCTAGTATTCAGCAGTATCTATAATTCTTGAGACCACTAGACAAACGTGGCCGAAATACTGCGTAGTTAGTTTTTTTACTAATTTTTTTTTGTCAGACCTGTAGTTGCGGGTCTTAATTGAGCCTTGTATAACTAAGTTCATTTTGGCGGCTGCTTCTTAGACCTGGCATCTTTCTTCGCGGTTTTGCCTTTGCGTTTATCTTTTGGCTTAGTTTTGGCTTTGGCTTTTGGATCTTCTTTTGGTTTTGCTTTTGCCTCTTCAGCTTTCTTTTGTTCAGCTAATATTTTGGCTGCTTTAACAGCTTCGGCAGCCTTCCTTGCTATCTCTTTGATTCGCTCGGCTTCTTTCGCCTTCGCTTCAGCCTTAAGTTTATTCTCATGTGCTTTTAGAACGGCTAATTTTTCCTGCCTTTCTCTTTCCTCTTCAGCATCTATCTCTTTTATTTTACCATCTAAAGAGTTAATGAAACCGTTTGTTACCTTTCCAGCTAACATTTCCATTTTCTTACCAATCGGTCCATTAAACAAGCTAACAGTCAGAGGCGGTACCGCTTCAACTTTTAGGTACTTCCACGAAGTAGCTCCAAAACTCTGTACAGTTTTCGCGGCACCTAAAATATACGTTAGTATAAAGAACGTTTACTTTACTTAATAAGTTTTCGGTTTTGATATGACTATTAAGAACCTACCTTTCTGTAGCTTACAAACTATTTTTTTCCTTGCACTCTTTTTTTAGCATTTTGTAACTCTTTCTCAAGATAAATGATTTCATTATGGAGCTGTTTGTCACGTATCTCTTTCATTTTGATTGTCATTTTATCCAGTATGTTCGCCAACGTTTGTTCCATTTTAGGTAGCAATTTATTGTTGACAAGCTGTTTTGCACCAGTTTTCATAATAAAAGCCTTAGCTGAAACCCAACCTTTTGTAACGAAAGGTTGAACTTTGTCCATAGAAACTGCGAACAAAACAAATGCGGAATTATCTCGAATATTTTCACTTGGACTACCTTACATATAACTAAATTTTTGATACATTATTACTTTAATATAATTACCATTTGGTGCCAAATCCACTTTTGTTTTGCAACAGTTTCTTTTAAAATATAGGTAATATACCAACAAATTACATACCTAGTGTTAAGTCAAGAGCCTGCCTGACTATTCTGCTCGCCATTTCTAGTAATATCGACGCTTTTCACAACTGCTATAAAAATAACAATAATTTTGTTGTAGATTTCAGTGATTTTAATGTGACACTTTAATTTGTCTACGTCTGGCCTGGTGGTAGAAAATGGAATTATCGCAACCACGATGTTCAATGACAAGGGCTGTCATGTTTTGTTCACCGACAGCGCCACCGCCGCCCACCGCCACCGGGTCATCATATTTTGGTTGTTTGGGAGTGTACTTGTCAGTGCTCTATTGTCATTCTGTTGACTGTGTAATTTGCTCTATAAATTACTTTTAATTATTAACAAGCATCGCAAGTGTAAAAAGTTAGACGGATAAAAGGGAATTCCAACTCCTTCGTGACCTAATGTTACGGACAACCATAAACTAATAGCTAACACTTGTAAAAACTTATTACTCACAGAGGATCATTTTGATTTCAAGATTTTAGTTATTCCATTACCAAGTACATTAGCACCTTTTAAATACTGGCTTTTTCCCGTTGCCTCGCGTGTCCGCGGCCGATCCCTTATGAAAACAAAAAAAAAACGGTATATCTTAAACACATTATTCATCAATATGAAGTCGTGATAGATGAACCTTACAGTTAGAAGTCCATGTTAGCTTGCATATAAATTTGCACAGAACGACCTCGAAGATCAAATAACTTTACACTAGGGTTGTGTGCAATGGATATCCGCTTCTGTCTCCGTAAGTTCCGAAGTTATTCGCATGAACTCCTGCCCACGCATACGCATTCGCCTCTGCTAACGACAGATGCGGTTGCGGAGTTTTCACGGAGGTGTGCTAAGCGAAGGACACTACATTTAAGGGAAGGACCACAACTTAGTTGAAACTTTGAACCGAGTTCAGTCAGATGTTGAAGATGGTATGGAATTTTTGATGAAATCGAAAAACCTAATTTTGTGCATCATAATTCTTCTTCTTTTCGAGTTGATGGTGACCCTTAAACATTTTGTGCCCAGTAGGTGGCCACGCTGGTGGCGGAATTTGTTCGAAAGAGTCACCGTGGCCCTGGAACGCAAAGGGCTTTAGAAGGAACACGGATGGGTTTTAGTCAGTAAGAGTCTGACACGCCCTTCCGCTCCACCCAGAGCGGAAGAAGTCATTTGATGATTTCTCATGGTTAAAAAAAAAACAGGTGGCCACGCTGATTAGGTTCTCAATGGTGCATGTGTAAGGGCATTTGGGGCATTCCAACAAGTGGGCGCTGCACTAGTGTCTAGTGGGTCAATGAAACCCCAATTTGCCAAGTTATATTTGCAGAGGCCTACTAGGGTGCTACTTTAAAAGAGACTGACCTCTGAGTTTGTTTCGGTGTTTCTTCTCAGAGTAGTCAGCTAGGCTTCATCTAGTTTAAAATAATCAAGAAAGATTGACGTGAAAAAGTGTTATGTTTAACCTACTTACAAAATAAATATCATGTATCTAAACAAATATTATAAAGAGGAAAGATTTATTTCTTTGTTTGTCAAGAGTTGGCTCAAAAACTTATCAACCGAGTTTAAAAATTCTTCCGCAATCAGAAAGCTACATTATTAACTTAAAACATAGGTTAGTATGTTTTCGAAAAATTAGATATGTAACCCAAAGTAGCAAAATTTTGCCTCATAAATTCAGCATACATAAAAATTACGTTTACGTCGCATACATAATAACAGTTAGATACATACGCACGCAGAGTTTTTATATGATTAAAGTACTCTTTATTACCTATAAAAACTCTGCCTGCGTATGTATCTAACTGTTACTGTTAAGTCACAATGACCGCTTTTTGTTCAAATTATTCAATAAAAACCAGGATAGAATGGAAAAGCGGTGATTTTGGTATCATGATATCTTTATCCATTTAAATGTTTTGATAGTTAAGATTAATTATGTATACGTAAATTACACTTCTAATTAATCGAACCCTTCGTTTAAAAGTTACAGTAACATATATAAAAGCGAAAAGGTCACTCACTGATTTACTATGAATTGGATACGCCAGACCCCGTAAGGGGGTGAAATAGGGGTTGGAAGTTTGTATGAAAAAAAAATATTCCTTGGGCGAATTTACTTGAAACTTGATACGAAAACTGGCCTAAGTGAATTAAAAAGGTTGCCAGTACATATTATTTTTTTAGAACTATCCCCAAAACACGATTTATGGGGTTTCAAGTTTGTATGGAAGAATCTTTTTTTTTAGGTTTATAAACTTGAATTTTCTTACAAATACAGAGCTAAACAAATAAAAATAGTGGGTAACATAATTAGTTTTTTAAAACTACCATCCATACAAACCACCCTAAACCTGGGGGTTAAGGTGGTGTTTAAGTTTGTATGGAAGGATCTTATTGCTTGGTCCGATGAAGTTGAAACACGGCATTGATGATTTTGATAAAAAGTAAGAAAACATGTATTTGGATTTTAGAAAATAAACTCCTAAAAAGGGGTGAAAAGGGGTGATAAGGTTATTAGGTTGACATTATTGCTTGCTTTAATTAACTTTGAAAATGGTATGAACAATATAAAATGGCATAAATGAAGCGGATCTAACGATTTTTTCATAATCAACCCCCAACGGGGTGAAGGGCACAGCAGTTGTGCTGATGCTGAGACCACAGGATCAGCAGCAAAAATGGCTGACTAATTAATTATTATAAATAGTTTCGATTAATTTTTAAAACTACCCGTTAAATTCTATTCTTTAACGGGGCGTTGAAGTTTCTGGAATACCAACTAAATCCGCGAGGACGATGTCGCGGGCGAGGTCTTATCATTTATGAAATCAAAACGCGTACCAACACTACCTACGTATACGAGCGTTTGCAAGTACGAATAAGGAGCCAAACTCTATTAACCAAAAGCAAAAACACCTGTTTCACTCGTCATTGAAAATTTTATTATTTCGTAATTTGAACAATTAAGAATCCCAAATATTTGGTTTTGATTTATTAATGATTACTTGCCCTAATTACTTTTCCGCTCACCAGAATAAGATTTCCTTGACACGTACAAATATGTGTTGCTTTGTTTGTGAACCGTAAACCAATTAGCCTAATTAAAAATATCGTAAATAAAAGTTGGTATTTACTAGTTGAAGGTTCCTTGTGGCATTAAGTGCACCTACCCAGTACTTAGAATCTACCTAGTCTTTCCAAACTATGTTTGCCCTGTCACAGACAGAGGGACCTATTCGAGGATCCGGCGGATTTATGGCCAGCGGGCAATTTGGCAAAACAAACTTGCCAGAGAATTCCCCGCTAAAATGTTCAACCTATCTATAAACAGGCACATCACATAATATAATATAATCAATTTGTATGTACCTGTATAAAATATTGTAAAAATTATATTTGAAAAGAGTAACTATGGAGTTTCTTGTCCGTTCTTCTTCATAAGAATCTACTTTTTGCGAATGGACAACCAGAGTCACTAATATTTTAAATTTCAAACTGTAAATTTGACGTTCAAGAGTGCCTTTTAATGGTTTAGTTGAATATAAATCAATTGATTAAGCGGTTACATTGTGGAATGTAAACGTGAAAAACAGCGATACTATTTTAGATTTTATATTGGTTCGTTGGTATTCGTAGTATTTGTATTCGATGTTTCCGTTTGGCCTCGGGGCGGGCATACTCGAAATAGCCTGCCGACCGAATTCGGTCAATAAGTCCTAAGGCCAGTACACAGTCAATCTCAAACTCGATCCACGGATCAGATCATTCAGATTTTGTTTTTTTTTTCCCGCCCTAGTTTGCCAGCTTAACCCTGCAAGATATGAATTTTCTAGACTTTCCTTAGCCCAAGCTGGGATTAGTTTCAAGTCAAAATGGATGCAGTTGAATATCAGTCCCTACTGGAGCAACTGCCTATCATCTCCACAGACCAGTAGGAAATTGGGTGACACGATGACCCATGTGACCTATGGCTACCCGTAACGACCGTCTAAGATCTGCGAAAGGCATGATGTTGGTAATTAATTCTCGCCTACAAATGAATGTGGGTCGCTACTAAACTGTAAACAGGAATAACCGGACGTGAGCCGCTTTATGCTTCCTTCACACGAAACTGTTTAGATGGACAGCGGCTATGAAGCAGACACGCCATGTCTTGTAAGTTATCTGATGATGTGGCAAGAAATTTTCTTTAGATTAGCTAGGGACTACATGGAATCCTTCAAAAGTCTCTTCTGGAAAGCTATCCGAGATGAATTGCCGGTCGATTCTGTAAACATGTCGAAGTGAAGGCTTGGGTGAAGAGACCACGAGGGGAGCTGTCAATCCATACAATCAAGACGGAATGACAGCTCACTTCGTGATCACGTGACATCTGGATTGACAGCTCACCTCGTGATCACTTCACCCAAGTCTTCACTTCGACAGTTTACAGAATCGACCGGCTGAATCGACTGGCTGTAAGGCTTAGTGCACACCTGGAGAGGCGCGGCGAAGAGACTGAGAAGTACTATTTAGCTATTTAAATTAGACCCTAATTCTTATGTTTTAACTTGAAAAGGTTGTGGAAAAGATAAATAAGAGCGAGTGGCGCAGGCGGCACGGGTGGTTCGTGCCAGACGCTCTGGAGTTTTGACGTGTGAAGACGTGTCTTCAGGTCGCGTTCGCGGATAGCATGGATAAAGCGAGGAAAAACTTATTAACGCAGTAAAAAAGTACAAATGTCCGCCAAAGTGTGAATGCCGTTCGGATCCGCCGCACGCCGCTCCGTGACTCTTGGCCGCGCTCGGAGTCGCCGAGCGCCGCTCAAGTCGCTCGTCTCAGTATCTTCGCCTCGCCTCTCCAGGTGTGGGCTGGGCCTTAACGTTCTTCATGAATAGTTTTAGAGTTTGGCGACATATAAGCATCTGTTAGGTTATAGGAGTGATTGTAATTATATATCCTACAGGAAGATAAAAAGGAGGTATTGAGTCATAAAATCAATTATTTTAAGTCGAAAACAATAAGAGCGAAGGGCGAAAATGCACCTGTGTTTTCTCACGCACGACGCCTAATCTCCGCTGTGATTAGCCCCCAAGACCTAAATCGGTCAGGAGGACTATTCACTATCTTAGGCCGTATAGGTTACCTACATCAAAATCATGTCATTCTGTTCTACTACAATCTGAAAGCACCGATTTGTCCGCAACCTGCAAGGTTATTCAGTCATTGAAAGATTGAATATATGTTTTCCGCAGACATTTTCGGCATAAAACATAATTAGATATGTATGTACAAGACATGATGATGAAGGAACGTCGGCGCGTCGTAGACAACGCAGTAATAAAATTTTAAGTAGCTAGTCTTCATTTAGAATCAAGGTTTTGTCAATAATTACTGTCATATAAAAGTTGAAAGGAAATTACAATAAGTAGATACTTACGTCTTGGAGGCTAAAAGTCATCTTTGTAATAGACCACTCATCGTGAGTCATAAATTAATAGCACTAAATTACTATGATTCCATGAATACCTCGCACAGAATATTCATAATCCATCGTAAACGGGGACAAGGATAACCCTTATTAATTTGCAAAACATAAATATCTAGTTATTTTGTAGATACTCTTTAATTGTCGGCATATTTTTTTAGGACATCAAACTCAGATTGTCCTTGAAATCTGCTCCAGAGATTATTTTGAGACCATTGTGGAAGCAATGCACCGAAGAGCTTAAAAAGTGTATTGATTGGAACGTACTGAATGGGTAAGGCGGAGATACGACCCTGTGGAACTCGGAAGAAGGTCAATTCCAGCTGTGGACTACGATAGACTGATTAGATTGATGGCTCTACCAGTAATTATCAAGCAAGTTAACGGAGTAATCGTGCAAGTAAGAATTACTACGTAACATACATCGTGAACTCGTCAAAGACTTTGTAACACGTCATAAGTCACATAACAAGCTCTAATTGTTCTGTCACAACGCACACCGCACGATCGCATGCAACACGAAGTACACTTTTGCCGCGGTCAATGTTGATGCAACATTGCAACACCAAATTGTCTCCAAGACGTTGCAGCGCAAGTTACATCTTACCGGTTTAGACAATTAGCACATATTGTCCCACCAGACGGTCAGGCAGTGACCTAATGACGGATTTGTGTACATTCATAAACAAAAATTGGAAACATACATTTCTAGCAGGCTGCTCTAGGACAAACCATGCGGGCTATCTTACAGGCCCCTGGGCACTGAGGTTACTCAAATTAGCGATCAGATAGGACATCTGAACATTATTAACTTTTGTGTATTTTTGTACATCCCGTCAAATTTAGATTTACATGAAATTTTGAATGGAAAGGCAACAAACAGGCGAGATTTACAAAAACTTAACCAAAATAAAAGTTTTAGAGCAAACGCCTAGAAACTTACTAGTAAGTAAAACATAAACTTCAGGCGCTGAAAACTGAATGGCAATTCTTTTTTTGTGCGCTAATCATGAACACTTACTTAATAAGATTAACCTATGATTTTATGAACACAAGATATTTACTTATTGATAGTAGACAGTAGTTTAGGAGGCTCTCTTGCTTAACGTGGGATTAATCCAATCAATGTTATCTCAATCAACTTCTGAAAGTGCTAAAAAGTTAAGTATGTCGTCTAATAAAAGTCCTACATCTGTGACTTCCATCTTTATCACAAAGTGTTCATTATATTGTTTAAATGTTTTGTATATGTGATTGATAATTATAAGTGTTAAAGGGTACGATGGGGTTGGCATATCTGTTTAAGTTTTTAAAATTTGTTTGGGTAATGAAATTTTGTCAAAATCTTTTCGGCAAAACCCGATCCCGTTTAGATATAAGCCCCAAAATTGGACTGGATTGGCAGTTATTAGTGGTCAGTTAACAACTTGAAATTAATCGGTAAAAAATCTAAATTCAAACAACAATCTCTATCTATTATATTTTTCTTCTCTCATCTTATTTTTTGATTTTATTATCAATTAGCACTTCGCCCGCGACTTTATCAGATCAGCCAATTGCCGTCCACTGCTGAACGTAAGCCTCCCCCAAAGATCGCCAACCATCCCGGTTTTGAGCGGTCCGCATCCATCCGCTGCCAGCCACCTTCTTGCCCGCGACTTTGTCGGTGCGGAATTAGAAGGTACTCCACAACCCTTTTTAAAGGTTAGTTTTGGAAAATTGAGCACTACGATATCCATTTAACGGTCTCAGGATCAGTCTACAATTCACCCTGTTCACCCCGTCACGGGTTGATTATGTATTAATTGTTAGATTTGTTTCAGATATTTTAGTTTGTTCATTCCAATTTCCTTAATCAATCTTAATTATCAAACCATCTAAATGGATAAGGGTTAATATCTTGATATCAAAATCATCACTTTTTCTATTCAACTGGGCTTTGATTGAATAATTGTAACAAAAAGCGGTCATTGTGACTTAACCATAATAGTTGGACGTATAGCCTCGAAGACTTTCTTATGGGTAATAATGAGTACTTTAATTATGTAGTACATTATTTTTATGTATCATCAATAGTTTATCTCAGCGAACGGCAAATAATTAATTTATTAGGCAAAATTTTGCCACTTTGGGTTACATTATTCAAGTTTTAGAAGGGATCCTAATTATTTCTGGAAATAAATATAGCCTTTGTTACTCGGTGAAGATGTAGCTTTCGACTGGTGAAAGAATTTTTAAAATCAGTCAAGTAGTTTTTCAGTTAAATCGTAACAAACAAACAAACAAATCTTTCCTCTTTATAATATTAGTTTAGATCAACTAAATCTTAATTACCTATATAATCACTTTTTGCATGGAACATCATTCCATTCTGTACCTGGATCTGTTATCTGTTAGCTGAGCTACAGTTTATACTTTTGCAGCTGTCATAGTTTTACTTGTTGAACTTTTTTTTTTAGAGATGGGAAATTATCAAATGACTTCTTCCACTCTGGCTGGAGCGGAAGGGCGTGTCAGACTCTTACTGACTAAAACCCACCTGTGTTCCTTCTCCGATGTTCCAGGGCCGCGGTGACTTTTTCAAACAAATTCCGCAACCCTGGCAGGCTCTGGCCCTATCGGCCCCGCCCTATGCTGACATCTCTTTGAGGCGCGCGTGGAACACAACGCGCCATCAACCCGGACCTGGTTGTGACCGGACAGCAAGCCACCCAACGCTCGCCGTTCGCAGGCCCGCGCCTGCGATGGCCGGGGATCGCCCTGGGACTCCCGACGCCCGGGGCGTCTTCTGTAACAGCGGTTAGGGCGAAGGCCTTATCGCAGAAGGAGGTGACCGCTTCCCAAGCCTCCTCGCTCCTACTTGTTGTACTTAGTCTTGTGTTCTTGTTCCAAAATGAACTTTTTATAATTATTTATTATTAAACTTACATTCTAACTTCGACGACGGCTCCTATTTCTGTCTGCAGGGTTTAAAGTAATCTCAGGTGAATGGTATGACGGTACGGTTAGGTTCGAATGGTATGACTTTGTACCATTGGAACCTAATTTATCCGTGTCGGGGTGGGTGCCCTAAGCTCCCTGTGCTCTACTTTCCATTTCATCATCGAACTCCTTCATTGAACTGCCCATGCCATAATTTCATAACTGCCCATTTATTTTTTTCAACTTCACATCATAACATCCCTAATGTTATAACAGTTGTAAAAACTATAACTCCCTATTTAAAAACAATTTAAAAACTGAACTGTACTATTGTCACCGACTGTACAAACAATAAAAAGTGCGAATGAAACAATGTGTGTATCTCGTAAACAATAGACGCAGCATTGTAAGCGACGGCAACTGCTGTCTGATTTAACCGTGAGTCCGTGACTGCTGAATATTTGAGGCTAACTATTATAGTTATGTAACGCAATCTCATCGTTATCAAATACTTGGTAATGTGTGCCGGTTACAGTTGTTCACATCATTGTGATGGTAAGGTTCTGTTGCTGACATTGAACGCTTTTGGTAAGATTTACACAACGGTTTTGATGCAATACTGGAAATATTCTACAGTCTTTTGATGCTGTTTATACATATGAAACAAATGACCTCTAAAAAATCTTCTATGGTGTGGACTTTTTCCAGAATAGCCAGATATAAATTTATGATGAAGATAATATTATGAGGAATAAATGTGGCAATTTGACAATCTTTTTTACGTACTTCAAGAAATAAATATCAAACCCTTTTATATTGAAATATTGCCCGTCTCAGCACCTACGAATAAATTATTAGCGATAATTTACTTGGATTTAATTTCATAAATTTCTGTATGGTGTCGGACGAAAAAGAATAGCACCATCCCATCACTTCCCGTGGTATAATAGCGTGGCGATTATGGCAACCCCCCTCTTTTTGAGGGAGTCATCTGTCCAGCATTTGACGTCTTTCGGCTGACGATGATGATGATGATGAATTTCATACAAATTGAAATTCATTTTCGAACATATTCGGTAAGTGACGGCCATTCAGACATCGTGACACAATAAAAGGGCTGGGCAAAAATCATAATTTTTAATAAACACTAGGCTCTTCGGATTGTTGATATAAATATAAGTTATCTGAGCAAGGTCTATTTTTAGCTACAAACATACTGTATCGATATTTCAGGCCAAATATTTCTTGTGAAATGTGAGTGTCTTTTTATGTGATTGTGAAACACATACCAAAATTAAAAATATTTGTCAATCGAATGCGTAATTCGGAAAGGAATGATGACAATAATGTTACGTGTTACTACAAAATTACGATTAAATGGAAATATTATTCAAATTGCTGTAACAATTAGCGTTAACATGTAAATAATTTCATAGCTGCTACGTTTTGTTGTTTTATGTTCGAAGATAATGTAGCGTCACGCGTGTTTGTTACGGATATTATGGAATACTATTACTGTATTTACCTAAATACCTATATAATGTAGTTCCTGAAACTTAAGGCCTACATTTTATCTCCTTCATCTTCTCCTGTATCAGACTTACCTGGCAGAGGACTAACAGAACGAAATGGATAAAGGAAACAGTAATAAAAAAAACAAGGGCAGTAAGATGATGTAGTGACCTTAAAAGCTTTGCCTTTTCCCTCTCACGTACACCTTGAAGGTGTACGAGCAAAAAATATCATGGCGGCCAGAAATGAAGGAGATACCCTGAAAACCCATCCTTCAACACTTCATCAACCTATGAGAGTTAAAAACAAATCAGAAGACAAATGCCCAGAGATTTATACAAACAACTCATAAATCTCATTCATTCAATTACGTCTGACGTCCATCCACGTACCGCCTGGCTCCGTTGTCGTAAGCTCCAATTTTGTTTGATGTTGTATCACAAATTGGTTCTAACAAGCGATGCGATGTTTGAGCGAAGGCCACACAGCGAGCTTAGCTAACTTAGCTTAAGCTTGCGTAGCTGCAGCGTCGATTATGCTGCGACAGTGATCAACTCCGCGTAGCATCAAACTAAATCCGTTGCTTCATCGGATGCTACGCAGGCAAAGCTAAAGTGAATCAGCATAGCTCGCGGTGTGGCCTGCGGTTTATTGTCACAACGATTGTAATAAATGATACTCGTTGTACGGATATTTATGAAAACAAGGAAGCAAACAAACTTGTGACGAGCGTGGGAAGTAAAAAAGCTCCTTTCATTTGTTCAAGTGTTTCCGATAGGGACCAAACCTAAGCTAAGTACCGTACACACAGACTTCTTTGAAAGCCTTTCATCGTGCAGTATTCTCCACTTGATGCTTCAATTAATCAATTCGAAGCCTAACCTATTACAGTCCACTGCTAGACCAAGGGATCCATATGTTTTAAGGGCTTTGGTCTTACCATTCCAGCATACTACGCTTGCCGATACATACGCACCGTCTCCACTCTAAGACTTAGGTTCCGAAGGCAGAAATGACCTTATCATTGCCAGCTTGCTTACTCTGAAAGCTAGATCATTAACTCCAGTTCTCTATAGGATAATTTAACTTATATTTATTTATTTATTATATACTTTATTGTACACCTCATTACAAACATAGTAAACATAGTATACTTCAAAGGAAGGAGTTAATCTTTTAGGGGCAGGTGTTTTAGAATGGATATTGCTCAAACTATGCTAAAAAAAAGGTTATTTTGTAATTTTCATTGGTAGATTTGTTTAATGGTGGCTAGAGGTGTTCCCGAAATCTTAATTAAAAGTATTGTTTTGGTACATTTTTTGTGATTCACTTCCAGTTATGTTCGTGAATGTCGGAAAACTGACGGAGTCGCACTACGGCCGCTACGCGTAACGTCCGTTTACCAATTTTACAATATAAAACTGCCGCTTTGAATCAGTGCATTATTTTATAATATTTCGATGATTTCAGTGATTTTTCCACTTCCTCCGGAAAAAGTCTACTTACCTACCTATATAAGTGATGAATATTACAAATATATACTTACTACATGCTGCTTTTTAACTCGCAATGTTGCCATGGTTAACAAAAAAATATTATAGATTCTGTTTAGCCCGTCAATTACACCACTTAGTTTTTTATTTTATCAAATCAATAAAAAATTACGAAGATAAAAGGCATCAAAGATAAGGAGTGGATTGTAACGTCATTTTCCAGTGAAAAATTTACTGGTAAGTGACGTCACACGAGTTTTCAACGTAAAAGCTTCATTTTTTGTTAACGTGACAAAAGAAAAATAACGTTTCGAATATTTTTGGAAATCTATCCGACGATGTAAGGGGGCGTTCATAAAATACGTGAGATATTTAAGGGGGGGAGGGGGTCGAGTCAAATCTCATATAATCTTACGTTGGAGAGAGGGGGGGTCTCGGCAAATAGGTATCACGCAATTTTGTTTCTGATTGAAACAAAAAATATATATATACTATTTTGATCCATTTAATCCAGATTGTACAAGCTTAAGATTTAATCTTAAGCGTAATCGTAATCCGATTAAAATCATTCACTAATTCGTTCCAAATAAAATAATTTCATTCATACTTCGACGTTATACATCTACTGACTGTCAAACAACACATTTTGAAAAATCTCACGTGAGATTTGGGGATGGGGGAGGGGGTTGAATAAAATCTCACGACATCTCACCAGGGGGACGGAAAATTTAAAAAAACACCTCACGTAATTTATGGACGCCCCCTAATTTGATTTTTTTAGTCAAATACACTTTTGAAATACCAACCATTTAAATTTACTCAAGAATCGAGATAATTGATTGACCTATTGTTTAATAGGTATCGATTTATGGGATCACTCAAGCCCATCCCTATTGGACACTGATTGACGGAAATGTGTCAAGTCGTCAAAATAATGACAACCGTTTGTTTGTATGAAATTGTTAGATATTTCGATTTACTGTGTTTATTGAAAGGTCTGTTTATGTAACTGAATATAGCATTTTCAAAGAAAACATTTAGGTAACTCAAAAAGGTTTGATGCAAACTGTAGAATTTCAACAAAAATGGTCCCCGAGACGGCGACAAATATTGCGCAAGGGTATGAACTTTTGAACGCGAGAAGTTTTTTTTTTCACGTTTGTAAGGAAAAAAATATGATTGCTACTGTAATCTAGAGATCATAAGGAACAAATCAATATGCGTTTCATTACTATACAGGCATTACGCGAGGGGACTGACCTCAAAAACAAAAAAAAATAACTTCTTTAGAGCATAGCTCGCTTCATAGAGCGCTGAGCGACTAGTCTATTACTCTGTGGTAACGTTGCAGGTTGGAGGTAATCGTAACGATTAATATCAAATATGAAGGAAGCTGTGGGCCACGACAATGCAGCGCCGCTCACTATTTCAAAACATTTGGACCCGTTCTTTTCTTCATATGTTCTTGCAACTGTTGTAACGCATCTGCAGATGTGCTCATGGAATAATACTAGTTACTTGTAGAGATGTGTTAATGTAATTCAATTGTTCAGTGTTAAGTAGGGAAAGAGAAGGTTTTTTTTTTAATTGTGACGGCTGATTTTGTTTTGAATTTATGATCTATAAGTTCTTGATAGATACCTACAATAATAATTATCTTCTTCTATATAATAAAAATGAATCGCTAAATGTGTTGCTACGCGCAAAACTCGAGAACGGCTGGACCAATTACGATAATTCTTTTTTTTGTTGTGTTTGTTATTATCAGGAGAAAATTAGGAAAAAACATTAATATTCAGGCGAAGCCGGGGCGGTCCACTAGTGAATAATAATAATAAGTTTATTTACCAAAATATATTTAACGAGTAGACTTATTGTAGGCATTACAGAGTGTTGCAAAAAATTCTGTACATAATTATAGTAACCCTGCCTCTTAAACTAGGCTAACCGTTATTTTAAGAGATAATGGAGTCCAAGGGTGTCTTCAACTCTTTCACCGACAGTACCCATTTAATTTATCTAGGTTTTTGTTACAGTCAAACTTGCAGTAAGTGATAAAAGCAAAGTATTCCGAGTTCAAGGTCTACCTATGCGTTTATCATAGATTGAAAGTGGCTCTTTATGTATGCACAAGAATGTAGATGTAAGGATAACATTAAATTGCTGTCTACTTGAAATTATCTGGATTGGCGATTATTGATTGGTCATCATATCTACGGACAAGGTCGATTCTAACAGGTAAACAAGACATACGTAGTACTAGCTGTCGCCCGCGGCTCCGCCCGCGTGAATGTCGTAAATTATACCAAGGGAACATACTCCCGGGATAAAAAGTATCGTGTGTGTAATTCCAGACTATAATCTACCTCTGTGCCAAATTTCATCAAAATCCATTAAGTAGTTTTTGCGTGAAAGAGTAACATACATAAATCCATACATCAAACTTTCTCGTTCATATAGTAGGAAGGATGTATATGTATGTATAAAGGAAAACCATACATTCTACAATACGTAAGCGATATCATGTGATACAAATACCCAAAAAACTTCAGTCCTGTGTTCCCAGAAAAGGTTAGCTGAGGTGTCCGCCTTTCTGGGAAATCACGCCGCTTTTTCTCATTTCCGTAAAGGCCTATTGCCGTCAACCGGGCAATAATCTGACTGAGGAAATATTAATACCCCAGTGTGTTACAGTTTTTCCAGTGTCCAGAATGTTTTTGTGCTTCGTTCGCAGGTTCGTTGCCTTCGGCGTCTAACTGGACGGTTTTTTGCTGTCCTAAAGTTACCGGACAATCTCGATTGACTCTTGTTATGAATAGCGGCTGTGACGTCATAGTTTTAGAGTTCCCCACTTTAATTAATTATTATCAGTTTAGATTACCACTCGTATCTTCATGTTTCTTCGTATCCGTGGACTTCGGGACGGGATGAAAGGATTTTATAAGCTAAGTATACCTGTATGTGCTAAATTTTATCCAAATCTGTCCGGTAGTTTTTGCGTGAGAGAGATTTTCATATTTCTAAATCACATTTATTTATTTTCATGAGTAGTATTAGTAGGATTTCCAACCTATGTTTATTGTAAAAGCAGCAAAGTAGGTATTGGCATCATTTCCTAAGTTTTTAAGTTATGTAATCTTGCATTCTATGCGAAGCGTGCAGCGCAAGTAGATAGATAGCTAGGTAATCTCAAATGTAAGTAGATGATCTATAAATCTTAAAGATGTAGTTGCATTTTATTTGTTTTTCGTAAAATAGACGCAAGTAGGAAGTAACCTACTCTTGAGTGAAAAGCGTATTTCATCACATTCATGTAACATCGACTGAAACAGTGCATTTTTCAACAATTCATATTGAGATAAGACAAAACAAAAAATAAAATTGACACTTTGTGCTTAAAGCGGATTTCAGATACGCAACAAAACTTGCAGAAGCTCGCTTCCGCAAGCAATTCTTATATAGACTGCAAGAGCTTCAAGCAACTCGAGTCGACGGTCGCACCTCGGTAAATCACAATGACATGTAACTTGACGAAGTCAGCTTGCTGCAAATGTCAACACGATAGACATTAGTAGAGGAAGCGAAATTTTACAAGTTCTGTTGTTAATTAAACTAAGTTTTAGGGCACGTTTCCACCTGCAAACAGCTTGCGTGCAAGTTGCCTTACATTGCGGACTACTTAGGTATAATGTGAAACTTGTATGCAAGTAGCTTGCAGGTGGAAATGCGTTTTCTCGAAAACTAATACTCGCACAGTTGCTCTACAAACCTTAAAAGCTATTTGTGCCATATTTGCCTCTTCAAACCGATATCCGTGAACGGAACCCAACACTACTTGTTTTGACATTTTTTGCTGTCTTCAAAATTTAAGTGTAGGTGTTGGTACAGTAATATTAACAACACCTTTTCGAGTTTACTTTACATTCTGTCCTCAGCACAAAAAAAAAATATAACGGAAGTAGTCGTTTCTGACAAAAGTCAATATCACGGCATTTATTTGGATAGATACTCGTAGGTTCTAATTTAAATTAATTAGTAGACCATTTACAGTCACGTTGACCTAAAATTAACAACTAAGTAGGTAGGTACTTAATGGTGTCCATTTTTTTCTGTCCCTAACTGTAGTCTGTAATTAATCAGTGATAAAGTGATAAAATTAGCAATTTGTACACAACATTAGTGGTAATTTTCTACGCTCTAATAAGTTGACGCGGTATACGGTATCGTAGAGGAAAGTGAATAGTTCATTGTAGTTCAGAAAACGTACAGTGAGATTTAAAAAAAAAACTTGTTTGAGGAACTGTCTTTTGTGAAATGTTGGTCAAAAGCTCAGCCTATTCTTGGTTTTTGGAGGAAATCCGTGTAAAAGTATTAAAACTGGAATTCAATTTAACCTGCTTAGAGCCTAAGGGACTCAGAACTCAAACCCCTTTTATACTACGGAAATACCAATGTGTATGCCATGGTTACAAGAAATGAAATGAAATGAAATTTACTTTTTTCAGAATATGGGTACTTACAATAACATGGTAAAATAATTAAAGTCTCACTATATTCGACGTCTATAATAATTGTGGTATCACTATATTCTATCAGTCGTGCAAAATTTTTCTAGTACATGCATTAATATCATGAAATTACGAAATTACATCAACGTCATTTGTCTTGCACATCATAATCATAGCAAAATTTACAGTCTTGCTTCATTAATATTAATTAGGCACATAAAATTATAAAATATATTAGATTAGTTATTAGATTAAGTTCCAAGTGTGCTTTATCCGGCTGAATGGAGTGAGTGAAGGTTTCAGTTTTTGGGGTCTAATAAATCTCACGTCTTCTATCTATGAGGTTAAGATAGAAATTACACAACGCCTTCAGCTACGACCCTTACATACACCATACTTAGGTACAGGTCTAGTTAATTCCTAACAATATTAAGTCGCTCATATGTATAACGCCATAATAAATAGACAAAAAATCTCGTACATACACACTCATTCCCACGGGAAATCACAGTGAACGGCCCGTTTCCTCTTATTATAAGAGCACTGACATTAAAAGGACTGCAATCTGCAAGGAACAGCCTATTACAGCAGAAAATTAACTGAACCCATAATCAACGCCTGTAATACATACTATTTTTCAATCAATATTAAACTGACAAGGGGGCAAAATACTTGAGAATTGAGGATGTTGAAAATGAGGCTAAATAGAGAAAATTAGCTGTCTTTAAACCTTAGCTAGTCTGCCGTAGTCATTTCACTACGTTTTTTTTTTTGATCTCGTGGTGAAATCCTCATGGATGTGGGGTCTGCCCGCCACTGCGGGCCACCTCGCGTCAGCGGGGGGAGTGAGGGGTTTGACTGCCCCCGCTACGTCAAAGAGGGGCGCACGGGAACACCACGCGCCGCCACCTCGGGTCCGGATGAATGGGGGGCGACGGACATCCCCAAGTCCGCCACCCCTGGACCCAGTTAGGGGGCCGGAAGAGGGCAGCGTATCCCCTCCTCCGACGCCCGATGCGCCTGCTGCGGGCCGGGAGAGTGGTCGAAATTTCCCTCTCCCTTTCCGCAGCCTCCTTCTGCGCCATAACTGTTTCGCAGAAGGAGACAACCGCGTCTCTGGACATCTCGCCGCCGACCATAGAACGGACTACGGCCGGCAGCGAGAGGTCACCGCCTACCACAGAGATGAGGGCACGGCGCGGCTCCTCCCAAGCAGCACACTCTGCCAGCGTATGCCGCGCCGTGTCTTCCCGACAGTCATTTGCCTACCTTTTTTTTTTTTTTTTTTTTTTTTTTTTTTTTTTTTTTTTTTATTTGATCTCGGGGGGAAATCCTCATGGAAATCCTCCACCCTGGGGCGGGTGGAGGGGTCTGTCAGACTCTTACTGACTAAAACCACCCCGGTGTTCCATCTCCCACCTACGCCGGGGATCGCGGGAACGTATGCGACATCCGCAATCCCCGGCTGGTGCCGGCCCGCCTCTGCGGGCCACCTCGCGTCGGCGAGGGGAGTGAGGTGTTTAACTCCCCTCGCTACGTCAAAGAGGGGCGCACGGGAACACCACGCGCCGCCACCTCGGGTCCGGATGAGTGGGGGGCGACGGACATCCCCAAGTCCGCCGCCCCTGGACCCAGTTAGGGGGGCCGGAAGAGGGCAGCGTATGCCCTCCTCCGACGCCCGATGCGCCTGCTGCGGGCAGGGAGAGCGGTTGTGATCTCACTCTCCCTTTCCGCAGCCTCCTTCTGCGCGATAACTGTCTCGCAGAAGGAGACCACCGCGTCCCAGGACTCCTCACCGCCGACCATAGCATGGACTACGGCCGGCAGCGAGAGGTCGCCGCCTACAACAGAGATGAGGGCACGGCGCGGCTCCTCCCAAGCTGCACACTCTGCAAGCGTATGCCGCACCGTGTCCTCCCGACAGTCGACGCAGTGGTGGCATCGAGCGTCCGGCTCCCTGCCTATGCGACACAAGAACCTCCCGAAGCAGTCATTTGCCTACCTACTCCAACCTACACACTTCGCAAGACTGTTCACTTTTTGTCTAGTGTAATCACCATCATCACCATTTTTTCCGAAAGAAATGCACTGCTGTACATGCTGTTCATGAGTGTCCCCAAAGCGTCACTACATGAACCAATGCATCAGGAACTATAGAACTCACCTTTATGAACCTAAAACACTTTTAAAATTTTGTTTTTGGAAAAAAAGATATACTACCGGAAGTTAGCAGATCATAAAAATTCGACATTTGTTCGGGGAAAACGCCAGAACTATTTCCGAAAAGTAAATAATTGAGTCTGAGTTTTGGGTTCACTTGTTATGACGTCGTATAGTTCTATTATAGGTGCATTCTAAATCGAAGAGTTGTTCGTCAGACATTTTTTTGTAAATTTTTACTTGGACACTTAAAATTTTCATGATTTCGGCTAATCTAGTTTTTCAACCATGTTCTGCTAATACCTTACTCTGAGTTCTGGGTTTACTCGTTATGACGATGTATAGTCCTGTTATATATCTATCTTAAATATAAGAGTTCTCCGTCTTGGGAATTTGCCAAGATTTTTTTTATGCCTATACGAAATCTGAACATTTTCAAGATTTCGGCTAGAGTCATTTTATTTTATTATTTTCTGTTAATTTGAGTTCCTTAGCTATATATTGGAGAGAATAATAAATATCTGGTTCCGTATTTTGTAATTACCGCCAGTTTTACGCCAATACAAACATAACTCTTTCTGAAATGCATCAGGAACTATAGAACTCACCTTTAAGGAACAAAAACATTTTGGTTTTAGAAAAAAATATCTGATACCGGAAGTTAGCAGATCATATTTTCATTCGACGTTTTTCCGGGAAAAACGCTAGAACTTCTTCCAAAAAGTATCAAGAACTCTAGAACTATGCCGCATGCGAATAGAACTCACTTTTTTATGCTCTGCTGGAATATTCAATTTTATTTAATCCTTTATTTCAGGCATCTAGGGCCCATACAATAATATAAAACAATCACAATAAATAAAATGAAATTATTGCACACGAAATGGCGGCATCGTGTTTCGCTGACTGGTGTCGCGCAGCTGGTCGCGGAAACGTCGATACGCGACACCCTTCGGCCAAAACTCTTCTTTGAGAAAACATTTCGAGCTGATGAGTTGAAACCCGCACCACAAACGACTAGAAGTTTGTGTTGTGAATATGTGCTGCCAAGTTCATGCAGACGCTAGTGCTTCTATTTGGCGATGAGCTCCAGAATTTCATAATCATAATTGCTTGTTAAACGGATCAGTTGCATCAGTAGGCAAAATAAAAAAAGTTCAGTAAGTAAAGCTCGGTTAAAAGGCTAGATTACATTATAATTTCTCAACATTTGCTTATTAGTGCTTACTACGTGCTAGTGCATACTGTGTATGCCCATCAATCATGCGTGACGCTGTTAGAGTCGTGACGAGATGTACCCACGAATTTTTACGTGTATTTGTAAGACGGTCACGGCATTCAAAAATTGTTTTTTTAGATTTCTCATTCACCATCATTCTATGTTTAATTATAAGTCTTTAGAAAAATTAAGGAAGCGTTTATGAATGAGGAAACAAAAGCTAAAACTAATATTGTTAAATGTTATATGATTAAACAACAAGGTGAAGCCTTGTGCTCATCTTCGACTTATTTTCCGGGAATTTTACGACGGCGTAAGTCTTTCTGGATTGATGAACATTTATATAAGGATTGAATGGCTTTATAATCTACATTAGGAATACATACAATATGCGATGCATAGGTATGTGAGTGTGCAATATATTTTATTATTTATACCTACACAAGATTTTAAACTTATTAGACACTGCATTTCCTCAATGATATTATCTACCAAATGAGAATTTTGTGTCTTCGGTATTTACTGTTCTTAAAGTTAAAATGAGTATCGAAATCACAATTGGATTAAATGTAGTCGTCAGAACGTTTAAAAATACAGGGACTTTTCAAGTACTAAAGTGCAGTTCAGATACAGTTAGGTACTGTAAAAACAAAACAACGCAACAATGTAAACTTAGAACTTTAGAAGCCATTTACTTAAATAAGCATTAGTATCAAGTTACATTGTAGATTCCGTTGCGTGCAAGGATGTTCTGCGATACGCGCCTGCGCAAGAGTGCCTAAGCATTACCTATTAAAAATAACAATGTTGTAAACTGGGCTCGTTTTACAGCAATCTTGTAGATAGACATGACTCAGAAATAATGGGTTTCACACATGGGTTATAGCGAAATTACGTCATCCGATAAAATATACTTTTTTTTTCTTGGTATGATGACGGAATTAGTAGATGATGCACCTTCCAGATTTAGCTAAGCTCTTTCCGCCTAGGATGAAAAGGATGCATTGACCTCGTCACCACCCAAAACGCAGCAGTACCTCAATGAATGGCTAGTGCTAACCAAATCAAGTCGGTGCTTAAAGCTCCTTACCATAGGAACGTCGCATCGTAGGGTTTTTCAATGAGCCTACTTTGACCCCGATCTCGCCTCATAATCCTCTTCACTCTTGTTTTGAAGGCTGATGGGTTCGGTACATGTGGTAGGAACAAAGACGCTGGCAAGAGGTCGCTCAGTGGGAACCGTGGGGCGCGGCCGCGGCAAAGGATGCTCAGGCCAGGTAAGGGCGCCGTGTAGAGCATGGTAGGCTGATACCTGTCATACGTTTATCCAACGCTCTTGATTTGTAGTTTTAGCAGGAGAAATCAAGATGGGAATTTAATCGGAAGATAACGGAACCGAACGTAACCCTCTGTTCACCCTAGATCCTCAGTATTCATCATGATCGTGTAATGAGGACTTCCAGTTTTGGCGTAAAGGCGGCAATGTATGTATCTCAAGCAATAAGGTTATCTATTGTGAATCATAAGCATACACAAGTCCTCTACTCATTCGTGCATTCATAGAATTTATAAAGGAAGTAGAAAAAATACGATAATTACAGAAACTTGGCTGCCATTCAAGATTTGTTAGACGGGTATGTATGAAATATGCGCAAATCGTGACGGCGAAGAATCAGAGGCTTCAATGGCGTCACTAGGTCGTGTCTTATCAACGTACGTACTTGAGATGATACCATGGTGATCTCACATGGATCAGGGCCCATGCTTCTTAATATCCGTTAAGCTGTGTTTTTCATGTAGACAAGTTAAACTTTGTAGGTACTTAGATGCGGTGTTATGTTTTTTATTTAATTTATTAATAGAAATTCTGTGTAGAAATTAATTGCGGCTATAAATTGGTTAGGCTTTTGGCATTAAGTTGATTGACTAAATCTTAACTAATATTATAAAGACGAAAGGATTATTTATACTACACCTGCTTGGAAAGTACCTTGATACTTTATCAAATTTACGGTAGAAAGTACGTCATTGCATATCGAACAAATATGCGGGGAGAAAACGCATCTGAGCGGGAGAGAAAAGTGTATGAAAATCCATTTCTTACGTGGTTTTTCTTTTTTAATTTTGGGTAAGACTATGCGCCGGTAACCTAAATATCAAAAGCCAAAAAGTTTTTACAGTGAGTTTTTATCTCCAAGTTCGCAAAATGACACTGGCCACTAGCTGTGTGTTGGATGGTGTCGGGCTGGCAGTGCGACCCTGCGGCGGCAGGATAAACAATTTGAAAAAAGAACATGTGAAAATTGCAGACGCCATTGGCGCCATTTCCAATTTGTGTGTTGTTTGAGGATTCAGTTTTAACTGCAACAATTTCAATATAAATTTCAATTAGTAAAGATTTCGTTTTTTATTTTCCTTGTAGGTGTAGTATAAAGCACTATGTATCACTCGAGAGAAACTGCGATTCCCGATCTTGGGTGTTTTAAAGCCCTCGCCTACGGCTCGGGCTTCAAACGACACCCTCGACGGTAATCGGTCATTTTCTCCTCTCGGTGAACAATGTACTATTGTTTGTTTGTATGTTTCTTTTGTTACGAGTTGGCTCAAAAACTACTCAACCGATTTTAAAAATTATTTCATCATTAGAAAGCTGCAGTATTAACATAGGCAATATTTTATTAAAAAAGAAATAGAGAACCCAGCGAAAATTGCAATAATGTAACCCAAAGTAGCAAAATTCATCATTTGGCGTGCGCTGAGAAAACTATTGATAATAATAAGATACATATAAAAAAATTTACTACGTGATTAAAGTACTCATTATTACTATAAAAAGTCCACAAGGGTACCTATATGTCTAACTATTATGGTTAAGTTAAAATTACAGTTTTTTGTTCAAATTATTCAATCATAAACCGGGTGGAATGGAATAGTGGTGAATTTGGTATCATAATATTAATCTTTTTCCATTTAAATGGTTTAATAATTAAGGTTGATTATGTAAATTACACTTCAAATTATTCAATTCGGACCTTAGTTGGAAACATGTTACGGTTTGGGCGAACAGGGGAGAAACTTACCTAACACTTGGTTGGTTAAAGTTGAAACACGGCATTAATGATTTGGATTAAAAAAAGAACAATAAATGTGATAAAGGGTGATGAAGTTTTTAGGGGAGGACATTATTGCTTGCTTCAATTTACGTGGAAATTGGTATGAACGAACTAAAAGTGGGATAATTGAAACAGATCTAACAATTTTTGCATGTTCAACCCCTGAGGGGGTGAACGGGGTTAATTGTTGCTCTGATCCAGAAATCTGATGCAGAAATGGCTATCGTAATAGGTAATTAAAGAAAATCGTTGTACTTACTTAATTTTCCGAAACATTATTATTCCGTATTATTATTATTAAGATATATTATATCCGCGCGGACGAAGTCGCGGGCGAAGTGCTAGTAAATTATGATTATTATTTTTTAAAATAAAATAAATCCGAGGCAGTGTTTTCTGACTTAGATTATACTTTTATTGTTATGTATTATGTATGTCAGAGTCAAAATCGTACCTATTTCAGTTACGATTTGAAAGAACTGTTGATTGGAATGATGTAGTAAAAATATTTTGACGTTTCGTATCTTCTGTGGTTTAATAATCATAATATTTTAATAATTCTAGATTCGTCGTTCGATTGTCTTACTATTATGATTATAATTTGCGATTCATAATCATCATCATCTATTGACTTGTGTTGAGCATATGCCTCTATTCTTGTGCCCATCCCCACGCTATGTCAACTTTATCTGGTTCTACCCGCGATTGCATCTATATCTATTCAATGCCTGGGGACAGTCATTGTATATTTTGTCATGTTTAATTAAATTGTTTCTGCGTTCTGTTTTTACTGTGTTTATTAATTCTTAACTTATTGGACTGATTTTATATCCCAATTTGAAGTATTTATGCATATTTAGCCATTCCATAATTTTTATGTGTGGTCTTTTTTTTGCTCTTGATTTGGATGGGAAATCATCAAATTACTTCTTCCGCTCTGGGCGGAGTGGAAGGACCGGTCACGAAGTCAGCGGGCGCGGGGCGGCGTACAAGCTATGCGCACCAGTCTAGCCCGTTAGGATATTAGTGTTCTGTGAGTCTAGCGATGCCCGCATGTCTGCTTTGACGTAGTGTTTTGCATTTAATTTTTTGCTTTTTAACGACCGACGGTTCAAAATTCCCGCCGACGTGATGGAGCAAATTATTTCAATGATTTTTGATAGGACACCAAACTGGAACTGCAACAGCAAAGATAAATTACAGACAGTTATTTCTTATAACATATCAGTACGCGCCGCTCGAGCGCCGAGCGATCTGCCCGCTGGCTTGGAGACCGAGTCTGCGTTGCCACGCCGCTCCCCGCGCCGCATTCGCTGACTTCGAGAACGAGGCCGAAGGGAGTGTCTTCCTGACTAAAACGTTCCTCAAAATTACCTTTGCGTTCCAGGGCCGCGGTAACTCTTAACACACCTTACTCAGCACATGATTGCGTAATACAATTGGAATGTGAATAAATAGTATTAGCTTGTCCCACTGCTGGGCAAAAGAAATGAAATGAAATTTATTTCGGACAAATAAAATCCATACCTATTGCGAGGGTTACTGACCAAGAAAGAACTACTAGAGAAAGGTACCTTTGTTAAATTTTGTCCTTTTCGTTATTAAAGTTTCTGGAGACAGGTGACAAATCCTTTTTTTCGAGCTTATATTTAAGTTGCTTAGTAAGGTAGTCGGTAAGTATATATGAGTCAAGTCGTGCAACTGAATTTTTGATACAGTCATCCCCAACCCCAACCCAACTGATTGAACCTAATTTTGCATAAACGTTTAATTTGGATGACAGCGCACGTTTAGATAAGTGGCAACATTATAAATCCAATATGGCGGACTCTCAAAGATGGCGGCCCAATATTATTTTATGCACCTCCTTGATATGGGTTTCAAATAAAAGGGATTACTTTTCAAAACAAGTTATTTCGTATTTCTCAACACGAAAAAGTTTTTAAAAAGTTTGTTTTAATTAATAATGTATTTTTAAATTTGTTTTAATTTTGACAGTTCTTGTTGAACTATCCATTGCGCTAGTTTCGTGGTCCGCCAGACGATTTACCTATTCAAATCAGCTTTGGTTTTGTTGCAGCTGCTGCATCTGCAGATACTGTGGCGTTTCGCCACATTGTGTAAGTTATTTCAGTCGTCACTTAATTGCTTAAAAAAATCCAGAGGCCTTTAGAACATTAGCCTTGTCATAACTTTATAAGTAGCGTACCTGTGTAAGGTCAGTTTCCAGCCTAAGAGGTGGCGAATTCACGCGAGAGGTCAATTGGGGTCATGACCATCCTGCGAAGGTGATTTTGGTGGTCGTACCAGCCATTTGACTTAAAAAATATTAGAAACATTAGAATTTCTGAAAAATCCTAAATAGGGAGAAAAGGATTGAAAGTAGACTGGTCTTTACCCTGTTGTCAAAAAATATGGTACTATCCTGGGCGCCCAGTAAATAGTACCTACTTAAGGTAATTTTTCTTATCAACTTGACGTTCTGTTCGCTACTACTATTAAGTGTGAATAAACGAAACGACCATAGTAATTGTAATTATTTATTATAGTAGGAATTCCTTAAACATAATAACAATACTGTTTTTAGGCTCGTCTATGTGTCCACCTTTGTTTGTAATGATGGCATTACACAGCTTTGGCCAATAAATATACTCTGAAGGGTAGGTAGTGTACACCATACTGCGACGGGAAGACAGCTCAATTCAGTAGATATCCGCTGATAGAACACATTAAAATATCTACCTCAATGGTGACAATTACTTTCCAAAGATATAAATATTCACGAATAATTTAATTTAAAGCTGGGTACTAACCGGTGTTACGGGCCGTAATGTAACATTCGCAGCGAGCATGTTGCGCCTAAAATCCATGTTAAACAAAACAGATACGCATCATGATCGTGCTCGTTTCTGCAAGAATGCTCACTTTGTAACATGTTACATTATGCCCCGTAACACCGGTCAGTACCCACCTTTAGAGATACATAGATACAAGAAACGAGTTTTTGTCGTAACAAGTTAGTGAATTTTTTAGATAATTTTGTTACTTGCTTGAAAACCTTAACTATTTGCAGAATATCGGATATTGTTCTCTTTTCGTGGATACTAACTCCAAACTATCACCCCTCAAGTATGTCGTAAGTACTATTGGAATAAACAAGTACTGTTGGACACCCTTTTTTTAAGGATGTGAAACCATCAATTGACTTCTTCCGTTCTAGGTGGAGCGGAATGGCGTGTCAGACTCTTACTGATTAAAACCCAACCGAGTTCTTTCTAAAGCCCTTTGCGTTCCAGGGCCGCCAGGGAGACTCTTTGGAACAAATTCCGCAACCATGGCAGGGTCTGGCCCTAGCGGGACCCGTCTTCTATGCTGACATCTCTTTCAGGCGCGCGTGGAACACAACGCGCCATCGACCCAGGCCTAGTTGTGATCGGACAGAGAGCCAACCAACGCTCGCTGTCAGCAGGCCCGCGCCTACGGTGGCTGGGAATCGCCCTGCGACACCCGACGCCCGGGGCGTCTTCTTCTGTAGAGTATTGGACACCCTGGAGATGCTTTAACGGGAATGTAGAATGCATTCAAAATGTGGCATTTTGTAATTCTCTGTCGGAGTCCGTGGTGCCTGGTAGCTAAAACCTGGGGGTATTTCAGTCAAGAATGAACTACTTCTAGGCAAGCGTGCTCCATCATAAATCATCGAACACATCATCGCTTTCTATCAGGTGAGATTGTGGTCGAACGTGAGCCTGTCAATATAAAAAATATGATTCGCCAAGATTCATATTCAAAGTCAATTCCACAGTTTGTCTTCTGACCTTCAAAGGATGTTTTCCCTATCGTGATATAAGCCGTGTCAAATCTGCATAACCTCGCCACGCAGTTTACTTAATTCATCAATGTTCTTCCTAGTAGTGGCTTCTTCGTGAGCACTCAATAATTACAAGGCAACGGTAATAGGGGTATAGCTCCATCGCAATAATTGCAGCCGAAACGATTATTTGTTATCTAACACAAAATAAAGTCATTGCGTATTCAATTACTGTCAAATAACAGGTTAGATAACATGTAAATTATTCGTTTTGTCATCAGTTCATCACTGAACCAAAAGCGTTAATAAGTCTGCATTTCGCCAGTTATGCCAAGTGTCATGTAAGAAGCGAGACTAATTGCCATAAACCGGGTTCACAGAACCAGATTCCTTCCCGCTACAGGATAAATATAATGGAAAAAACCCAATAACACAGACTGATTTGAGGATCGAACACTTCCCATGTTAGAAGAACGATTCAATTCTAACAAAAACGCATTATCTAATAATACGTTATTATGATGAATGGTTTGTTAAGAAGTTCATTCACCGGCTACATAAATCAAACATATCAGCCATAAATACTAAGATGACATGTACTTAAATACTACCTGTAACACACTATATGAATATTTATTACATGTTCACTAGATTCTAATTTAAAACCGTTGGGTCTTGGGTTCCACTGTAAACTCAGTTGCATGATAATAGTTTTCTTTTTGTTATTTATTAGGGTCTATAATAGCCCCAAGTGTCAGCCCAGGCGCCTCTTGACAGAATTACATGTAATAACATTGCTAACAAGTAGCCTGGGAAAATAGCCTTTCAGGTACAATCATGTTTCACCACGTGGGTAGTCAAGCGACAAATAAAAGCCACCACAACTCAGGAGAAGTACCATGGACCATGTAGATTTAAATATTCCATATACGGGTCCTCGAACAATAACATAAATTGCGGATTCCCAGTTTTGTTTGCTGATTGAAGCTGTTTGCTTCTATGTTCCTTTTTTATGTGAATATATTTCATTGCCCGCTGTGCGATCGAGTTGGAAATTATGTTTATCCTTTAACAATCAGAGTGTTGTTAGTGTAACATGTTTGTCTGGTTGTTTTTTTCGTCAATTTTTGCTGATCACTGACTAAATATTCAGTTGTTGAGACTCCAGCAGCCTTAGTAAACAAACATCATCGCAGACACATCAAACAGACGCGGCTCATTCAGATTGCTACTTCATTCGTGAAGGCTTCATTCACAGGAGGCTTTTCACTGTTTTCAGAAAAGTCTTTTAATTTTTTAACTCTTTTTTTCGAAACTCAGACACTATACGAGAAAGTCATTCCGACATTTCAAAATTAAGACATGCTCCGTGAACATTTTCGAAGGGGCTTAATTCACCTTTCACTCGTTGTTAATTTTTCCAATGATAAAGTAACCGTAAAAGTTCTACGCATATAGTACCAACGATTTTTTAAATTACCTCAATAAGCACGCTTAAACGATATGAACTTACCAGATTAATTGCTCCAAAAAAATCTTACACGAGCCAACGCAGTTTTATTACTAATAGCTCTTCAAATGAGAAAGATATCTTTAATGGATGGGTGGAGTAAGTCGAAAATAATTGAAGAGTTCCGCATTCTACTGACCTTGTACTATGTACTTGTACTTACATAATTGAGATGGAGAGCAAGCCTGCGCCCGCGCAAGCTAGATGACACACATAGTTAGACTATAACATGGTATTAATGGACCGAACTGGGACAAGATGGAGAATTATTTCTCATGTTCTTTGGGTGCATGTTGATATTCTTTGGAATTTAATTTAAAAATTGTGAAAGTTGCGATAAAAACAAAATTATGAATTAAGATTGTTATACAAGGTGATTAGTATACGGCGTTAAATTAGAGCTGAATATTGTTATGTTGTCAAAATTAACGAAATTGTCATCCCCATAAAAAAAGATTCTATGAAAAGGCATGTAAGTATAATATATTAACATATAATATATTTTAGAGTTTATAAAGTGCATCTGTCACATAATATTTTGTTTTTAATTAAGCCAGCGCTCAAACAAAGTGAAGATGAGAGAAATATTTTCTTAAATACGATCATCTTCGGATAATTTTGTTATTTAAACATCAATCTACGTTGTTTACTTTTCGATAATATTGGATTTTTATTTCGTCGTATTGTATCTCTTGTATCCAGGAGCCACAATTAAATGGTGCAAAAATTATAAAATGATGCAAAAATGTTGTTGAAAAAAGATTCGCTGCTGAAAATTTACTGGGACCGCGCCTGCCATCTCAAGAGATCGAGTTATACTGTCCTGCTGATGGGCAAAGGCCTCCCCAAAATCATACCAGATATTTTTTTTCCGAGCCATATTAAACGAGCGCGTGTGTTATGCTTCTAGGTCGTCTCATCACCTCTTCCTAGGCCTGCCTCGGCAACGCCGTTCATCCTCAGGCACCCACTTTGTGGAGACAATACCTCGCTGTTTGTGGAATGTGTATGAGTTTGTCTTTCTGTGGAGATGATACCTGTCTTCGAAGTAACCCTGTATCATCCTTTTTCCAACTATATTGGGATCGGCTTCCAGTCAAACCGGATTCAGCTGCCTACCAGACCTCCACAACCCATTAATTTGGTGACACGGTATTTCTTGGCAAGACTGGAGTCAGATTTTCTGGCTGACAATCCGTAACGACTGCCAGATATCTACAAATGACAGCCGGGACCAAGAGCCTAATGTGCTTTCCGAGGCACGGGGGAGTCTCGGTATGTTGATATAGTCACCCATCCATAGAGCACAGAACGACCTTGGCAAGCGTTGCTTAACCTTGGAGATCGACCCGTGCGGTCGGTATTATTTAGCCACGAGCTCCTCTACTTAAGTAACCCTGTATATAATGTTAATGATAGTAATTAGAACTAAATTTCTCGGGCGAAAAAAAATCGTACCGGGGCGCCGGGTGTCAGTCATAGTAGCTACGCCACTGAATGAGCAAAAAGTCAAAATAATAAGCTTAATTCAACAGAAAACGAACTGCACTTTTTTTTGGAATAAATACGATAATTCTTTGAATAGTTAGTGTACCTAAGTGTTGCTGATAACGACGGACATAGCGGTCAAACTTATAACACTACAATACATGTCTTTGGAGAATGCAACACAAGCATCCATTCCATCCAGATATACCTAGCTAATCGGTTATTTGCCTTTCACTGCAGTAATGATAACAAAGAGACTGGCCGCTTATCTCGACAAGATGGGTAAATAATAAGAAGAGTCACTACGTGGTTTTTCCTGATAACAACTACACCAGTCCAGATGAAACCCCAATATCATCGATGAGATCTTTGATAATTCTCAATCAAATTAGGTTATGGGTACCTACTATGAAGTCTTAAAACGATAATGATTCCGCTCTAAGAGGGAGACGGAGCTATACATAGCGAATAGCACCATCCCGTTTACATCATCGGAATTGGATGGCATTAGCACGTCATAGTAGGGCTGCAGCTTTCAAGTCTCAGCCCTTGTACTGACATGGATTCTGACAAATAAATCAAATCAAACTTCGTACCTACTCCAGCTCAATTACTATTCCAACTCCAACTTTTAGCTCGAAAACGTCAATGAAAGCTTATCATAAATTGACGTTTTCATGCTCGAGAGATGAGTTGAAGTTGAACAGTCAACTCGATCAGTGTTGAGGACTACAACTCGGATTGCTAACAATAGTAACAATGCCATGTGGTGTACCTACCTAATATAGGCACGTACCTATCCAAACTTATTATAAAAATTGTTTGTAACAATAAAATTCTGATCCGAAGACGAAAATTCAGTCACTGATAGACAGTTACCCTGTTGCCGAATTTCACAGGCTCTTCATACCAAAAATGCTCCGTTTTGGCTGGACGAGTCACGTGAAAAAGCTAGTTCGTAATATTGCTCGTACATAGACAAAATAGACATATTCCAGCAGGAAGCGCGAGTGAGTTGCGGTCACCGCATATCTAATAACGAGTACGTATCATGTGGTATCAATTCTCGTAATACTCTGCGTGCCAGCGATACACAATGGATACTATTGTCACACACATTTGGCAGATAATACGCATTTATTTTCTAATCATCGACAAGGCCTTATTTAATATTCTTATGAATTAGCTGTCGCTCGCGGCTCCGCCCGCGTGAATGTCGAATATTATCCGAAGGGAACATACTCCCGGAATAAAAAGTACTTAGATATCCTACGTGTTTATTCTAGACTATAATCTACCTCTGTGCCAAATTTCATCAAGATCCGTTCAGCCGTTCTGACGTAATTGAGTAACATCCATCCAACCAAAAATCCAAACGTTCGCATTTATAATATTACTATAGATAGTATAGATACAGGGTGTTCCAGAAGTGTGTGGTATAGAGTTCAGAAACAATATCAAAATAAAAAATGACTTAAAGAAAGAACCAATCTCGAAAATCGACTAAAAAGTTCAGAAAATATCAATTGTCACAGATTCAATGCCACCGACTGCATCATTGGTGGCATTGAATCTGTGATTAAACTAAAATAATCAGCTCTCCTCTACAGCATCGGACACCTTGAAAAGTGTTTTATTCTGAACTTTCTTGACGTTTTTTCGGTCGGGTTTAAAAAAAAACATTTTGTTAAAAATAACAACAAAAAAAAAACAAGTTCGTCTCATTTTAGCGACAGATGTTGTTTAATATACTTTATACCTATCAAAAATTGTATGAAAGAAAATAACAAAACTGGATTGTCGATTTACACCAGTCGCCGGTCAGTTATATTAAATGGGCTAGTGTACTTTGTGCTGTGAGCATGAAGTGAACTGTCACTTCGCCTGATGATAGGGATTGACAGCTCACTTCAAACACGTCAACTAAGTTTTCACGGTGAGATATTTGAAGAAATGGTAGCACGATACAGGTGACATTTGAGACTGTAAGGGACTAACCACACTTATTCAGCGCTGTTCAGCTTATTTAGGTTAGTCCCTAAAACAGAGGACCGCTTCTATTCATTTTAAATCTAAGTCGCAATCTGTTGAAACACCTCAATTTGCCTACCTTTTTGAATTAGTCCTCTGACGGCAGATAGAGATATACTTAATAGGAGATATACTTAAACAAGACGAGGATGATTCCTGAAATCATTCCCTAGAAAATACAGCCTGCGCTGGATTCGCCGAAAATTGTGTGCTTTGTCTTAAGAATTTATTTAGTATTTCAAACAGTGCCGTGCCTGAAAATAGTTTTTATTTTCATGATCTTAAATTTAATAATTTTTGAAGTCATTCAATAAAATTGAAAGTCAATAAATGTATGTAGGTCAATGACCAATATTGCACATTTATCTGCGCATACCATAGTAAGTTTAGAATTTCTCGTAAAAAATGTTTCAAAGTTGGGTATAAGTTCACTAGAGATCGGATAAAATCGGATGCATATTTTTTGCGTAAAGTTATTTTTTGGCTTACATATTGTGGTGGCAGCTTCTTAGAATATTTTTATTAAAATTTAATGGTATGGCATAACAAATCGAAAATAAGGAAACATAAATTAAAACAGCAGAACCCAGTTAATACGATTTCCCACACAAACCGCCATATTAAAGTCAGTCCCTGCAACTAGAAACATGTTTGCATACTTTTTCTAATACTAAAATTAGAGAACAGCAACTATATTAGATACTTTGTAACAAGGCAAGGCAACTGTCATTTGTGCCTAATCGGGTTTATTACATACATCTCACGGAAACTTAAAATTTTTGATTGACAAAAAAGTGGTTTCCATAATCGTAACTTTAGGCTAATATGCATCCAAATGTCCGATCTCTATTAGTTACACTAGAAGTGATACCTGATACCAAAATGAATGCCTAATAAACCGCGCTGTTGGATTTTCAACTTTCGCCGCAGAGCCTAGCGTTGAAAAAGGTATTTGTATCTATGTTTAATATACTTAGATAGTTCAAATACGATTCAGTCTAGTACTATTCCAACAGATCAGGAAATTGTGCAATACGTTTTCTATTACATTACGTCGTGGCTTCCATACCGGCAATCCCGGAAGTCTGACACACTCGGCCTCTCGGCTTCAATAGCACATTTGTATCTCAATTTTTATCCCAGCTGAACTCTCTTCATCCAGGATATTCGTAAAAATCTTTGTAATTAATGAAACCCAATCGCTCAGATCCTCCGAACCAGCAGATGTTTTGCATAAATAACCCTAACGTTCGAAATCTGGCTAGCATCTCTCAGCTTATGAACCTGGCACTGCATTCATGTAAACATAACAAGATCAGATACGCACTAATTTTATCCAAAATCCAGTTACCAAATCCCCACATTGCATGTTATCGGCGGTCGGTTACACTGCAGTGCTAAAACAGCGTGTCATCACTTATGCCCAATCCGAACCCCTTTCAATGGTCCCAGACGTTGTTTGTTGCTAATCTTAGACGGGACAAAAAACGCAGTCGGGTGGTGGCCCTTCTTTCACGGTCCCTCGTCCCGCATCGTCGCCGGTCGCTTCCGAGCCGCGCCGCGCGACCGAACGAGTATGGCCCGACCAGCAGTCCGCCGCGTGCCGCCACCCGGGTCGCCTGTGTCGCTACGGTACATGTGCATTACAAAAACTTGCTCCATCGCAAGTTTAAACATATGAGTGCATAAAAACCGACTGATATCCCATGTATTTTTGGACAGTGCTTTAACAAGCCGTGTAACGGCACGATTGCGTGCATCCTGGCCACGCAAATGCGGGTTTTGTACATCAGTGGGTGGAAAAATAAACAGAACACTCCGGTAAGTTTATTAATGTTTTAAATAGCTTATCTTAACTTTCTATCTTATGAGAAGGAATGCTCCCGGGAGGCTGGGGTCCTTATTCTGCAAATAAGTGCGGGGACTAAACTCCCAACGAGTTGAATTCGAAGGTGTCGTCAAGGTGCTGTTCGTGACATTTTAAAATCTCGGCGACTGTCTAATTAAGATCTCAGCGAAAGTGAAAACGTATCTTTTTATCAATCATCATCGTCATTTCTCGACCGATATTAATTTAATGTTCATTAAAACGGTAATAATGATGTACTTACATGACTCATATCTGCAGCTTATCGCCATAACATCATTCAAACTTCCGCGCAACACTATGTCATATAAAGCACTAACCAAAAAACTATAACTACATTTACATATTTTAAATATCCTGCCATATAATGACGTTTAACTTTTTGCCACCAATAGCTCCAAATATTTATAAGCAAAAAACTTTTGAAATAACTGATCAGAATGCTAACGGATGAAACATCTATAATTAAAAATACTGTTGAACTTTCAAAACAAACATACGTAGGTTAAACTAAAAATAACAAGTTTTTGGGAAGGTCACATTCACGAAGATGACAAAAAAGTAGCTGCATCAACTCAACTGGCAATCTGGTTTGATTACACAACGACATCTTTGGATCATCTAAGACATTTATAATGATGCTAAGAAGTTGCTCCACTAATGTTGCGAAAGGCGTTAAGAAAGGAATATTCATCCATATTGTCTATTCAAATTAAAAAGCAATCATTTTGTACTCAATTACGTGCTGTAGCAACATTTAAAGTAAAGGTTGACAAATTAAGTAACCATCCAGTTTTTTTAAACTTTCAAAGCACGGGTATTAGAGAAGTATTTAAAGTTGAAGAAGCTTAAGCAAAAAGGTTAAAATCACAAAGTGAGTACCTACGGTGCAGAGACTCAAATCCGCTTACCTTTGCTTTATAAATGTATTCCACGGCATTCATATAAATCAAGATAAGTGAAAGCTATGGCATCTGCATCCCAGGCTTTGTACACTAGACTAGAAATTTTAACAAAGCTGCCAGCTACTCGTACATACTCTAATTTACTCATCACAATTCTTATAAATTGAAAAATTCTTCCTCAAAAGACTGCTATCTGATCATTGAATATAGGCTCCCTCAGGGTGAACTAAGGTCAAAGTGTGCAGAAAGCAAAATATTTGACCAGTGCACCAGACCCTTCATCAATCATTCTTGACCTGACATCCAATTGCCAGTCTGTTGGCAATGGGGCCTTGTTTCATTTTAGTTCCAACAGTAGATCAAGCACTACTGGATAAGACGTGTCCCTTAGTACTCTCATTTAAAGTTTTTTTTTTATAAAATAGAATTTGTAACCTTCGATCAAGACGCAAATACCTAATAAAAAGGGCTTGAAATATTAAGCGAACAGTTTAAAACAAATAGCGCGGTAATGAATAATTACAGATCCCGTGCCGCAGCAAAATCCATCAATATTAACATGTTAGGGAGGATACGTGACTGCACTTTTTGCAACGGGCATGACTAACCAGCCACCCTTCAACTATCTCCATACATTAAACATGCCCTTGAATATTGCAGTATTCCCTAATGAACACGCTGCCTTACCTAGCGTCACGCTTGAATCACGCCCCTCTGTCGTTGGCCTCAGTAAATCAATAGAGCGGCACATATGTACGGCGACAGACCGACGGACACATACACGCAGGACACACAATGGACCAGACGAACTAAATAGAAGAAAGGTGAATAGCCAAAAGTTAATAGATTCGGCCAATGAGGCGTGCTATGTAGAAAGTTATGATCTATATTGTGGTGGAATATAAAAAAATTAGGACAACACATTCAACCCGAGGCTTGTTATCGTAGATTGAAGCTTGAATCTAGTTAAAATTTTGACAAAAGGCATTGACTACAATACGGCCGACGTATCTTGGCGAGTCCGAACTTCGCGCAGAAGGCCGCGCAATGACTTTTTTTAGGAACAAAATGGTGGCACGAGGCGACGTACGGGGGGCGGTGGTCTAGGCTAGAGATTGACCATAAGTAAACACAATCGACACTTTATTCAATCAAATATCGTAATCGATTAGTTTTATTTAGAAGTTATTGATTTTTGTTTAAATAACATATTAAACGAAATAGATTTACAAATATTAGTGAATTTTGTAGTTAATAAACGAGATTTCAATTTAAATAAAAAAAAAACTAACACAATTTTATTTTCTTAGTTGAAAGACATGATTTACTTAAATATCAGTTATCTATTAACGTCTACTTGAGTAACGACTGTTTGAGAAAATCTAAAACCTCCTTATAAAATTGAAAACAAATATATTTTTATGACTTAATTTCAATCGATTTGAATGTAAATCGATCAAACAGCACCCTCAGGCACGCGTATTGGACATCCCTTTTTGGTTACTTCGTGCTTATTCGGCAATGCTCGGTACACGGTAATATGTCTCAGTCACACGTTAGCATTGGTGTCGTGTTCGTGTCGCTATCTCTGTCTTGAGCACAGTCGGTTACAAAAGTTTTCGCTGTTATTGTTTTTCATTGTTATTTTTTTGTTAAGTTTTTTTTTTGTTTAGTGTTAAGTTTGTTTTGTTTGTGTTATTTGCAAGTGTCAATTGGCACTTATATTATACGCCAAATATGCCACCAAAACATAATACTGTGTTAAATCGCCAGGCGAGAAAAAATATTTACGATTTAACGCAGTATATGTATGAAAAAAGAAAAAGAAGAAGGCGTAAAAGATGTAGATAAAGTTTATTTAAGAGTCATAGCCAACATTAAAAACGTGGAAATGCCGCAGTGCGCGTTCGCGTTCGAGCGACTTATTTTTGTTCCTGATCCTTTATCTAGTATAATCATTGATCGAAGGTAATAGGGAAATTTTATTTGTACATTGGTATATAAAAAAAATGACAATACCTATCAGTTTTCTTCGCGAGTGTACATGCGCTAAAGTTCGCAGAGCCTATGTTCAGACTCGCCAAGATACGTCGGCCGTATTGTACCTAAGGTTTAAAATCCTCCATGAATGTATCTCGATGCAAATGAATCAAAATCACTTTATATGTTTTATGACTCCTATAAACCACTTGAAGCTTGAAGCAACTACTTAAATTGGATATTTATCAGCGTTCAAATCGCCAATGGCCTCTCATTCAATGCGACTTCAATGACACACGTGTCCGAATAATTTGATTTGCGATAAATCTGTTATGTACACAGATATCCAAAAGGTATTCGCTTTATACGCGCTTGTCATTTATGAGAACATCCAAGCGTAGAAATTCGCACAATTGTCTGTAGGCAGTATTCTTATTAGTCTGGCTTGGACAAAGAACTGGGTCTATTCATAAGCTCGTCCAACTGACACGACCAGGTAAACATGGCCGCTCAAAATACAGAAAGCGCTTACGGCTGAACGTAGTTGTAATTGGTTTTGGTGGCCATCTTACGTTGGTGACTATGCTCCCACCCTTTGCTTTCAACGAAAAGCACTTTAGTGACTGCTGGAGCATCAACTGAATCATCAAGATGAATTTATGGTTTGTTCAAAGGGAATGGAAAGCGATATTTTATTGCGTTGATTGTTTACCTCTTCAAATGTTAATGGACGTCATGCTTTAGTAGTTACAAAGTCTATTGTTAGTATACAGGTTGAATTTTTAAAGTGGGCGTACATGACCGAATCAGAAACAATTTGTAATAGCAGAAAACACTCAAAAGTTAGATTTTTGAAAAAAATATCAGTACCTAAGGTTTGATGCCTACACCGAGGTAGCGTAAGTACATTAATATTTTGTTAGAAAAATTAAATAGGACCCACGTTTCCATTTTTCGCTATTCTCTATTTGTTGCGACTCCTCATAGTTCGGATATGGCAAAAAATTATAAAAGATAAATAAATAGGTTGAATTTTTCAAGTGGATGTGGAAACCTCCACTTGAAAAATTCAACCTATTGATAAAATTATACTTTTAACGGCTAAACAAAGGTAAATCATGGGAAATAAGAATAACGTCAAACCCTGTTCGAGCCTCTCAGAAACGATGGACTTTCGGAAACATTGGCATATGGCCTCCTCCTTCAAAGTAGACAATATCTTCAAAATATCAAAGCATCTCAACAGAACGGCTGTGTGTTTTTCTGTTAGGCCGTCAGTCAGTCTGATTGTAAAGGAACTGATTATTACGTAAAGTGATCTGTAGATAGATACGTAAGCACACAATTATGGTCTCCGGTGTGACGAAATCTGAAGCCATGCCAGGTATAGTTACCGTGTTTTGTATGGGCCTCTTAGTATGAATTTATAATTAGTTAAAAATATATTAGTTGACGCAAGCTGAAAGCCTTACTTGAAAACAAAACTGTTAACTTACAAAAGACTATTTATTTACTATAATTTGCCCGTTTGGCGTCTTAATAGAATCTTGTATGTCAATAGGAAATTGAAGAGCGAAACTCCTTTATCTTTAATCTTCACCAAGAACTGAGAGTGATGAAGCCTACATCAGACTTACCTGTATTTTAAATATGTTTTCATTATTATATTGAATTTCGTTCGACCTTAACCGGTATCAAAACTATTTTTTTATGAGGAAAATTTATTTTTTTATTAATTAGTCAAAAATATCCTCGTATCCGCCGCGGTAGAACCTTTGATGAATCATGCATGCTAGCATATACCTATTTCATAATAATCGAGGTAAAAAATAACTGTACATACCTCAATATTGTATACCAACCGTATACATATATAATAATATAAGATGTAGACAATATAACATTATATGGGTAGGTGCCTATAGGAGAGACTATTCACATTATTTTCTAAGGCATACATCCATGTGACATTTTCAAAATCTCACTATGCTGTATTAAATTCTGTACGGGCGGAGTCTGAGTGTAGACTGCCATTAGTTAAATAGACTACGGCTCTATGAAGACAGCCTCCGTCTAGTACTGAAAAATCTATCAAAAATACTGTTTTGTCACAAGACAAAACTGTTATGCTGCAGATGAAACAGTTCGGGCTGTGTGCATTTAAGATCTTTGTTTAAGTGTAATAAAGTCCCTGATAAGTTAAAACCTCTTAGAAAACAAAACTATAATGATAACGAATGATCCCAAGCGGCATGCGTGCCGGCCAATAGCGGCTTAGCATTTAGTGTCAAACCAGGTTCGACTGTTTAGATAAGTGAGCAATGCGCCGTGCTGCATTCCACGCCACCGGCTCAAGTCAGGAATTAGCCATAACTTATTTTAGAGCCTTTCGCACCGTCAGGTCGACAACAAGCTTCGTTTCACACAGGCTCGGACTCGCCTGGGACCTTTATGGTATGTGCGGTATTGTTTTTGCACACGCCAAAGGTTTATGCGTTGGGTTTCGTAGACATTTTGAAAGGAGGGACATTTAGAAGGAAGGGGAGACATATTGTGGATCACGAGGACATGGGAAATGAGTTCATGCTGTCGTTACAATTTCACATATGAAAAGTAGGAAGGTGAAAGTGAAAAAGTGTATAACACTCTTATTTTCCAAACGATTATTCGATGCTTTTGAAATTGATTATTTGACTACAATTCCAATTGAATTAGCAATCAAAAAATTGTGTAGGTATGCAATTTTCGCCATTTTCATGGGATTATATTATGTTCGTAGCATTGCATTTGCAGCCAGGGTCCGAGTGCAATGGTCGGGCGTTAATCAGAATCTATCAGTGGTACTGTTACATTACATTTGTATAACAAAGCTCGCTTACGAGCGACGTTGTAAATAAATTCCTGGCCAGCAATAAAAGTGGTGGACTCGTGGTATGCGGCATTCACACCATCAAGCAATACCTACAGTAAGTAATTAATAAATTATTAGTCCTGAATCTCGGGATAGATAATAAAACGTATTACGTATCATGATTTCTCCCAAATTAGTATTAAGGAACTAACAAATAACGTAATGTTGTCTGTATTAATCCACAGGTACTAATTTACAAATGAGAAATTAACTCGGTGTGTCAGTCTGTTTTTAGCTCTTTACGTCTAAACGGATTAGGATGAGACTTGTCTTGGAATAGGGCATTGCATACTTTTTATCCCGGTAGTTTTCTCCCTTGGGACCATTTTCGACTTTCATGCGGGCTAAGTTGCTGGCATGAGCTAGTTATCTATTTGATAAATTATATAAAATAGAAAATCATACAATTCAAGTTTACATTGGCCATCAAAATGTAAAACGAGTTATTTATAAGCAGGTATTGCCTCCGGTATGCCGGAGATCTAAAAAATTCTAACCAGAAATCCACTCAGAATCTTGACCTACGCTACGTCTAGTGATGTGCCGCTGTACTCTTTATACTCTTGCAATTGGAAACTATTTTCTTCTTTTTTTTAAATATCTACGGTCATATCTCTAAGTTTTTGTCAAGATCTGATACTACAGTGTGCTGAGTAAAAATGTTCAAACAAATAAAAAATCACATCGTGCAGAATGTCTGTCCTGATATTCTTCAAACCACTTTTGAGTGTTCTGGTTGCTGACTTAGCTCTTTCTTGCGCGTAGGATCCCAAATCTCGATAGCAATCTCGAGAATAAATGACTGTGGAGATTGTATTGCAAGACGATTTAAATCCATGAAACGTTCCGTGAGTTCCTAACCATGAACTAAAAAAATTACGTCTCTTCACATTTAATTTAATTTGGTGTTTTAGCAGTAGTAGGAAAACACACTCTGTGAAAATTACAACTGTCTACCTATTACTGTTCATAAGACGGATAACGGAGGCTAAGTGATAGGGTTCCGTTGGTTACATTTCGGGATGGAACCCTAAAAACGAATAAGTTGGCTTTAATAAAGAACGGCACTAGCTGTAAATATGGCACATCGAGTTTTAAAAGTTCCGATAGGTACATTGCCGAACTTTTTTTCCATTTGACTGCGATCTTTCTATGCACCTTTTTGAGTGTGACAGGGACATATTCACACCTGTGAGATGAGGACGACGACAATACTAAGCAACTATGAAACTAAATCCAGTAATTATATAAGATCCACGTGCCAGTTGATGCTGTAACCTGAGACTTGTGAGTAGCTGAGAGTCGTACGCAAGCTAAGCTGCGTAAACAGAAACGCCACTTCAATCGTTCCTTCGTGTAGGGAAGAACTGAGTTGTAGATCCATTTAAATGCGTATACAAGGAAAATACAAGGTAAAAGTTCTCATATCTAACCCAATGATATGATGAAACCATGTATCAGCTCACGCGACATCACCGGTGAACATCAAATCAATGACTAAAATTATAGGTGCTGATAGACCTGGAGCATTCGCCGTTTTAAAATGTGTCAAACTGAACTACGAACAGAGCCGAGCATAGAGCCATACATCGCTATGAACATTTTCTAGCTCGAACGCTCGCTAGAATGCTTGTTACTAGTGAATGCTCAAGTCTATCGGCGGCTTAAGATTAAAATACCCAACAATCACTCGCTGAGGGACCGTATAAGAAGGATAAAGAATTTAGAAACGCTAGTCACCTCTAAAATGTATTGTCAGCGTTTACCGTCTAGCAATGCTATCTCAGTTCCCCTCCATTCTGTATTTAAAGTAGCATAACTATTTACGCGCCCGGCTCCTCTTACCTGCTAACGTAGACACTCCAAATAATTACCCTCTGTCGACTTATAGCCGCTTCTGTGCGATAAACAAACAGTGTTCAGTATCAAGTGTAATTAGATAGCCGTGTTTACTTTTTAGCTGGGTTGGCCCGATGCGATCGATGCTTCGTTTTTTAATGAGTTTGCAATGTTTTTTATAAGCTGAGTCGACGATTTAATTTAATAAAAGGTCAATGAATGGATTACCTTCAGTTGCCTTTTGTGAGTTGCTTTAGACAGGTCAATATTTACCCAATTTATTTTGTTTTAACAATGTTATTGGTTAAAACTTTTATTTTCGTCAGCGATGCTTCAAGTGGCTACTTATCTGCGAAAGGTATCCTTGATCTATTCATTTCTGACCTGCGTAGCTGGTTTCCCAATAATAGCTACAAATCAACCCGTAGAGCTAGTTAACCTAATGGGAACGTAATCAATAATCATTTATTTTAATGTTCAAAACTGTATGTACCCAACGGTACAGAGGACTGGACGCTAGGCTAGTGGCATTCCTATGGGCCCGCGCAACGCGCACCGTGCGTGAGCGGCGCCATGCCACCGTGATCGACTTACAGATTCACGCCGCTGCACCACTGCACGCTATTTTTACTAAAACAACACAAATGTAAGATTTGAAACGAGTTTTATCTATAAATAGCGCCAACTTGCTCATTAGCTACATGTCAATGATGTAAGCTTTTACACCAGCGAAGAATAGAAGCGTTTTCCTTTTTTAATAGCTAGTTGGCAATGAATTCTTAACAAGGGATGATTCAAATGGGATTATAAATTCTTGGCTTCTTACAGCTTTGTCTTGACCTCATGTCAAAACACAAAGAATAAACGAATAACAAAATGAAGTAATGCCTAACAATACTTCATTTGACATTTATGATTGTTAGTTTGTCATAACCACATTGGATTTACACAAGACGGCGCCAAATGCTCGATTAAGCGTAACTAACAATAGATACTTAAATAAAGCTCATGCATAGCTATTTTCAAAGTCTCACAAAATGTATGCTACAATGTCTAGCACACGACACGGGTCACATTACGATTTACAGAGACAATGGCATCCATCAAAAAGTATGAAGAACTGCCATTTTATACGTTGCTATTTAATTAGTCGCATACATTTATATATACAGTAAAAGCACCAGCTCGATAAGGTGCTGGCTTTGCGCCAAAGCATTGGACATTTTACTGCAAAACCGTTTTCCACCGACAATCAACCTCGACCACCCACCATGATTTAATGAAAGCCTTTTACGACTAGCCAATGTCCCGCACAAAGTAACAAAAGTCACACCCTTGTGGCACAAACCACTAAACTATTCGACACAGTCTCTCAAAGCATTTAAATGACGCAAAGAAAAATGTTGCCGATGACGACGGCGTTTCTTGAAATTGCTACGTTCAATGTAAAAAAATCTATTCCACAAATCTAAATAAAAACAAAGTGCGGTCATTAAATACGCTTTACTATGAACTTGAAATCGAAGCCTGAAGCTATAAACTCGTGGGAATTTCCAGCTCAAGTTGAAAGGAATAAAAAGGGGTTATGATTCATACATACCTTTACGCGCAGTTTGCGTACGTCATTGATCAGGAGTTTAATACGAAATACGAAGAAATGTACAATCATTGGAGAGATTATTTATACCATACGTATGATTATACTGGCACAAAAACTAAATGGAAGTGACGTGGAACTCTTCTACTTTCAATGGAAACTCATTGAAATAATTGATCGAGTATCCATTCATTGCTTGTCTCGTACGATTTAGAATGAACGGAAGGAACCAACACCTCTTTATGGCGAACCAAGGTGAGGGGCCTTGCCAAGTTGATACTTGCGTGACATATCGGAGTAAATGCATGTTATTTAGAAACCTCTTAGAGCCTGTTAACATCGGATAAAAAGTGAGCAATCGAATATGGAAGTAGTTTAATGCAATTAAATTCCCCAACATTGTCTTTAAAACCGATTATTTGAGCAATAAGACAGGTTTACACAGAACAGACAACTGTAACCACCAGGAAGCCCTAGACTCGATACCCGATATCCTTGAAAAATGGCAGCTGTATTTAAAGCAAATTGTTGAAGAAAGTCAATATATGTTCTTGTAATATGATATTTATTCATGTATGTCTTTACATTTTCGTTTTATAGTTTATTAAGTATTACAGTAGATCTTTTCAGAGCACCTAATCTTAATTTATATATTTCTTGTGTATGTGTGTATGTCACTGAACTCCTCCTTAACGGCTGGACTGATGTTGATGAAATTTTTTGTATGTGTTCAAGGGATTCGAGAATGGTTTATATTCACAATTGGATCCGGTAGTTAGCGCTGCAATCGATTTATATAGTTTTTCGTCATACACAAAGCAAACGTTCGGACAGGACAACGCCTGTCGGGACTGCTAGTATAATAATAAATATTGTGGTTTAATAGTGGATATGTCATTCTTCACATATCCATCGTCACCAACCAAGTTACCTTCATTGTTACTTCGATGATTTGTAGCGTCGGTTTCGTTTCAGACTTTCCTCATCTTTTTCGTTTCACTTTGTCTGGTCTGGAACGTGACTTGGCAGAAGAAATAAAGGAAGCTGTTAGAATCCGCCTCTGTTAGTATGTTAACAAAGTAGCGTTAAAACGGGTGCCTTGACCCGACAATGACTGGTCTTATTGTCACAATCGAACATTTTTGCACTCTTGCCAATGAAAACAGGTAAAAAGAACCCTCAAAATCTGATTACCTGGTAGATAACCCAAGTTACAAAGTTGTTGATTGCAATACAATAGATACAAATGAATAGACAATGACATTCAATACGGAGAGTGGTACGGCAAGGGCGTTGAGACGCTTGAGTTGAGACCCACTTAGCCATACCTCAATGAATAACGACAGTACTAGTTGTCTGTCATGTTACGAACCTGTTATTATGATCAGATACACGAATACTGGTATTATGAAAGAGGTGTTATTATTATATTCTAAAAATAACGACGTAGCCAAAGGTAATTTCACAAGAAGGCAATGTTAATCAATGAGGGGACTGTTAGTGCTAAATGGATAACAGAGAAGCCCAAAGTGACCGTAATAAGGTAGAAACACGTTTAATTTTGAAAGATACAGGTATTGCAAAAAACCCAGATTGATGAATCATGAATCAACAATAGCTGTTGATATTCATGATGAACATCAACGATCACAAGTTCATGATTGGACTGCAAATCGTCGTGGACACTTCAATCGTTTATATCTATCGACGCAATTTACTGACAATCAACATGTTATATTATCCTTGTATGTATTAAAATTACTTGGCTTGGAATTCAGAAATAATGCAATGCAGCTCAGTGTAAAACAGGAATGTCTACCTACATTCTGTTGGATTCCAGACTCCGCAATAGGTCAAATTGCAGATATTACTCAAAAGATCGCTTCGAGTGCATCCGTGCAAATGTCAGAGGAAACCATGGCGAACAGGTAAAATTGTTGGAAGTGTTCCAAATTTTGTGTTTACGAAACACTCCAGCGGAGCGAATAGTTTTAAACACTTGAATTTACCTCCCGAACTGAAAGATTAATGGCCCAAAGACGTGGTAGCGATTATAACTCCCCAATAGACGAAGAATTACTAGTAAGTGCAATCTATTTTTAAAATCTTAATTGTTCTCAAACGTAGATTGCTTTTCTGTCTACTGTCTGTTCTGTTTATCTGTATTAATATTATAAATGCGAAAGTTTGGATGTTTGGATGGATGGATGGATGGCTGTTTGTTACTCAAACACGTCAGAACGGCTGAACGGATCTTCATGAAGTTTGGCACAGAGTTAGATTATAGTAAGGAATTACACATAGGATATTTTTATCGGGGACTATGTTCCCTTGTTATAATTTTTAACATTCATGCGGGCGGGGCTGCGGGCGGCAGCGAGTTTCTATTATATCTCCTGATTTTTGTAAGGGTACACTGTATTATTTGAAGCCAACCCATAGTTCACCGACTTCTAAACTATGTAAATCGGCTTCCAGACCAGATAACAGTTTAAACAATGCTGGGAAATAAACATGACCACATTTACCATTCTAAAAGGATACTTAGGAGAACGACTTCACCATTCGAACGTAAAATGGCTGATTAGGGAGGAATGTCAACGATTCTGAGTCACAAGAAGTAAGAACTACAAAATGTATCTCACAGAATTGCCTTGACCCGCGCAATTACGTCGTGTGACCAATCTGTTTTATAGACAGTGTATCTAGGCTCATTGAATAGCCAATAAGTTTGACCGTGTAGGCAAGCACAATTGTTGCGCACTGCGCTTTCGTATACCGCCGTCCTTGAATGCGTTTGTGTTGAATGTAATAGTGGTGCATTTCAATTGAGGTAATTGCCGCTTTAATTATGCCATATTGATCTTTGCCTACATTTTATTCGCATTGCTTAAAACGAGATTGTGAGTTATATTTAACACTAGCTTTAGCCCGCGATTTCGTCCGCGTGGAATAGTTACTTGGGACAGCAATTTTATTCCCATCCCAATAATATTTTTTGTCATATATCTGCTGTTACATTTTTATTATATGTATAGATATAGATATGTATAGATTTGTTGTTTGGTTGTTTATCTTAGATAGCCGTAGAACTACCGACACGATCCGCGATCTCGCGATTTTACATATTGTTTGCTTTGAAACCAGACACCATATCGTTGTCTTAATTGATGATAACTCAACAAGACATACAATATAATAACAGCTAGAGCAGAAACAATATACATATTTCATCTGCAAATCAGTTGATATACTTATAAATATTTATGAAAACAACCAAGAGTGTTTTTAATCACCAAGTTACTCTAAAATGAACTTTACTGTACTCCTAAAAAGGATACTCAGATACATTTCCTAATTACAATCCAAAATGCATTCGCGGATAAGTGTAAGTACCATTAAGATTACAAAACAAAGCAGCACTGAACGTTTCCGATGTATGAACCTAGTTAGTTCTGCAGTAAGATTACGTAAAAAATGATTCTGTGATGTAGGTAAAGTATGTGTATGTAGACGCCCCACTAGAAAACTTAACTGTCATAAAAACGTAAATGATAATATAATATGCAAACTTCATTATTTATTTGGCATTGCATGACGTTCCAATGAACACGATTCTGAGTTTGTAAACAGTTAAATATCGGGTTTTGTTGGAATATAAACAAACGTTATACCTATCTTAAAACTGTAATGTTATATTTTATTATGTTATGTAAAAATAATTGCAGGATTCCAATTACCCAAACTTCGGTTAGCACCAAAATATATTCATCATAAAATATTTTGTGCACCAAAGTATTTACATACAAATAAGTTTAAAGTATCACAAAATATTTACGAGCGAAAATGCTAAACTGTATGCGGGGCTCCATTACACTTTAGCGCGATTAAAATCGTGATTCTGGCAGTGGTCGGCAGGGCCTTTTTTGTAGCTGCTGGTTCTCGGAACTTCCTTAAAGAAGCATCAATTTGCTGCGGCACCGCTCAACGTGGGGCGTCGACCTTCGCCATAGTGAGTCATTTATAGTGATTAAGTTAAGGAAACGAGATTGTTGGACAACGACCACATGGAGGGAATTACGTGAATTCATTCCTTTTGCTGCATCTTTAGTGCCAACACCGTCTTGGGCAAAGCTTTGTACTGTAGATATTGTACATCTATAACTATAGGTGCAAACGAGCATCCTACACAAAAGTCGTATGAGTAGGTAACTATTTACACTTCTTTTACCTATACCTAACTATCTAATACCTTTAAACGAGCAATTCTTGTATACATGTATATATAACCTGAGTCTCAGAAACGGCTCCAACGATTTTCACAAAATTTAGTATGCGGGGGGTTTTGGGGGCGATAAATCGATCTAGCTAGGTTTCAGTTTTAGAAAACGTTTACCAAAAAAAAAAAAACATCCATATACTAAAAGGTATATAAGAGCATTCTACCCATAAGTCGTATAGTACGATACAACTTTTGGGCCTCTCCCATTTTCACAGAATCGCAAATAAAAACATAAATATTTTACCAAGAAGGTTTAACTTTGGTTTTATGAATGCTCGTTTCGTTAATGAATGGCCTTCGCGCATCAATTTTGACAGCCGTTACACTACATCATTAGCAGGTCACGGTCAATCATAGGGGAAAACAGCGTAGCTATTCAATTTAGCTAATTGAAATATAAAACTATACATTAGTGATTCTCTTACCCCTGTATATTATATATCCCTCTGCTGGCGATAAGCGATGTGTTACCAGAAACTGGAAGTGCTTAACCTTTTGAACGCCAGAGCATAAACGCATCGGGGCGTGCCCCCGACACTAAGCCAGAAATTCGCCGTACATTTTGTCATCTGTGACGTTTGGCGTACAGGGCACGCGCTTGCTTGTCATGTGTACAGACGCCAGCACATCAAGCTACAACCATCTGTCAAATTTCTTTAATAGTTTTTCAAGTTCATTGGTATAGCATTAGGTTCAAGGTTGATTGGGAAAATTTGACAGTTTCGGGTAGCTGGATGTGCTGGCGTCTACACGTGACAATGGCGTTCAAAAGGTTAAATTATCCAATACTCTCAAATTCACGATTGTTATTAAAGCAAAAGAGGACGCATAAAATAAATATTTAAAACAAGGCGTAATAATTAGGAAATGTCACCTAAATAAAAATGTAAAAGCATTTCGTTTGGAGTGCAATGCAACCCGGAATGAATCACGTATCGGTTTGGGTACAGTTTTTGGCGTTCTTTTGCATAACGGGTTCCAATGCCAAATAACATGTCTTTTCCTTTAGCCTGCTCTTGAATTCTTAATTTAAGTACTTATCAACTTGGAAAAGTACCACAACATGTATTTTCGGAATTCCCATAAAATTATCATTTGCAGTTCAAGTTAAGGACTACTTTTAATAATACCGTGAACCAGTCATAATTATAAGATTATTATAATTACCTGGAAGGTGTATTATTAACAAAGTCGTTGGTATGTTTTTTGTAATTATGATTAAGTGTATGTTTTCGTCTTTTACCTCAGTGAATTTTCGAAAAAGAGTATCAAACAATATAAATATAATTTAGTTTGGTAAATTTTAATTATAATACTTATAACTGCAAAAAGGTGTAACTCAATTTTTGAAGGACTCAGTAGTTGTAATAATAATACGTATCTTAGTTTATTTCCTACACAACGACCCAGAGACAACAATTTAGTTATTTCAAATTCCAAATACTGAAAGGTAAGTAACAGTTCGAAGCCTTTTTAATGAAATAAATCTCAGTGTCAACAACCATTAAAAGCCCAATTCCTTCATTATAAAAATGCCTACTTAATTGAGATAAACACATTACCAGCATAATAAAAAAGAAACCGCGGATAAGCGGCAATTGAGAGCGCGTGCGCATACAAGTTGCGACCTTTTAACAGACACGCGCGCGCGCCTTTATGACTGTATTGTCGTGTTAATGTACTCGTATTAAATTATCCTGATACCTACTTATCACCTCACACTACACAATTAAACTGCATATTCACTTGTTGCTGTTTCATGGAACTTAGCCACACAGTCTACCTTTAGAGGCGAAGATTGGTTAAAATAAGTGAAGATTTTTTTAATCCGACTGCAAGACTGTAGCCTGTGAGGGCCTTTGCTCACGGCCTTTGCCGACGACGCGCAGTTGACGCGCGCTAACGCGCTTCAGACGCAGAAAGTTTACTTTTTCACACGTACAAACATTTAGTGGCGCATGTGTATCGATATAAATGCGACAATCTGCTTTTTGATAATTTACAGCGCCGTGAGCACGCGCCGTTGGCGCGTATTAAATACACCAAGTGCTTTTAGAGTGATGAGAAATGGTTGGCGGTTAATAAAATGTTGTAACTAATCCTGAATATTGGCTCAACTTTCCGGGGATCTTGCATTATGCCTCCGAGGCTTTAATAGATACAAGTACAGCCTATAAACTTATTTATGTGCCCATAAATAATAAAATAAACGTTCTCTATCCCCTCTGGTAGCCGATCATCAAGTGTTTATGGCCCAATCGTCTTTGCCTTCACGTCTCTTTCCTCAATATTCTCATTTAGTGTACGTGATCCAAATATAAAAGTGGTTGTTTCAAAACTTCCTTGACTGTTTACACCTGATACGATATGTCACCGGAAAATTGCAGACTCCGTAAGATTGTTATAAATCTTTATAAGATTATAATTTCTGGATATATTATGAAAATATCGTTTTGCATGGTACTATCGAAATTTAATAGTTTCTAAAATCTTCGTGTCTTATTAAGAAAAAAATTGTTCACAATTTCACGTGATATTTTACAAATTTACGGCGTTTGCAATTTTCCGGTGACAGATATATCAAAACTGTTCCCTTCGTCATACGTTACAATAATTTTGAGGTCGTGATCGTTATTTTCGGTTGATCAAGATTTGCATAAATTAATTAGTCGCGGCCATTGGCCATAAAATAAACCAATCTAACACGCTCGCTTTGAATTGAATTAAGCCAACAGTCTATTTTCTATAAAATAACGAATTTTGAACTTAAGTGTTTTTTGGCAAGCATTTTTCCAAACTTTAATCTAAGAAAAATGTAAAATTCACATTGCTTCAAAAACAATTGTTTAAAACGAAAAACCTTGTATAACTCATAATGACAATGCATATTTACCAGCTAAAACAAAAAATGAAGGGAAAACAGTCGTTATTTTTAATGTAGATCCTAATTTCAGCCACTATAATAATACCGGTCATAATAACGAAACTATGCAAAACAAATCCTTGTGCTAGTTTTGCTGGAAACTTTTATATTCATCAGAACACCCGCATAAACGTTATTCAAGTAACCGAAGTCAGAAGTAAGCCGTAACCCACAAGTCTACTGGTGACTGCAAACAAAGGGTAACCGTCGTCGTAAGTATCTTGTGAGCTGCGAGCACAGGGTTGACACAGGTCCCGGTACTAGTCCAAGACTCGCCTTGCCAATCAGCATGTTTTTTCCTATTCTCCAGTAAGTAGATCTTGATATCACCTTTGGTCATCCTCATCATATAATTGGAAAGACATCCACCGCCAAAGCCACTCCCATCATATCAGCCGAAAGACGTCCACAGCTGGACATAGGCCTCCCCAAGTGGGGGTTGCCATAATCGCTACGCTTGGCAGGCGGGTTGGCGATCGCAGTGTAGCTGTTGCAGTGCACAGAGAAACCTGCTGCCCAGTCTCTGGTGAGTCCCTTAGTCGCCTCTTACGACACCCGTGGGAAGAGATGAGATGGTGCTATTCTTTCACGTCCGACACCACACAGAACCCAAGACTGAGAGTGTCTTGGGTGCTAAATTTTAATAATATTAAGTACTTAAGTAGTAGCTGTTGTATCCTTATCACAGTAGTTTACTGGAGTTTTAGCATATTGTTGTGTTGATTATTCTTTTAGAAACTGGGTGTGTTGTGTAACTGAAATGCATAATTGCATATCTTGAATCTACATATTATGATTTATATAGAATCGGAGCTTATTTCTGCATTCATGCACATTAAAAAATCCTGTTACCTGCCGTAATTTGGTTTCACCTTTCTCCATGTGTAATGTTTTCTTCAACTATCGTTTCTGCAATTTCTATGCTGTGCATAAGAAAGAGTATTCTATCCTATTTATTTCAACATTGACTTTGTTGACAACAGGATCAATTAAATTTTATAGACAACCCTACACGTACTATGCAGTTGTTCTTCAACCAACCTTCTAAGCTAAGTTACAGGTCCCCGCGGTTGCGGTGAAAGACAACAATTTGTTTCGAATTAGTTTTATAAATTGTGTGTTTCGCAAATTAAATGACAAGGCTGGTTCACGATGCTCGCGGTTAGAACCTTGGCTCCTGTTGTGATGACGATGAGGTGTCACGGCTTTGTTCATTCTCTCACTTTACACTTGCACTAAGAGCTTTTGTAGTATCAGTGAGCGTAAATCTTTTAAACATGGTATAATTTTTATGTTTTTTTAATTAGGTATGTAATTGTTTTAAGATTAAGTATTAATATTCTTGTTTCTAAATGTCTTTCTTGTTCTTCTTGTGTCGGTGGTTCATATTCACAACAATGTATAGTGTACAGGTATCTGAAGTTTACGGTTCTTTGTCATTTCTATCAATATACAACTCATTGCTTGTACGTAACTCTCGATAAACTTATATCTATAGTATATAACGCTAACTCTGCGTTCGTGAAAACAATAATATAATAAAGTTTCTGATTACAATTCCATAAGGAAAAAGCTCCAACGCAAAAATACAAAAAATAATAAGGAAGACACGAATTTCCAAATCAAAACAAATTACTTTTGTTCCATTAAGAGTATTAAAAAACCAGTAGCTTACAATATAATAGATCAGTACCAGAGAGACCAGACAGATTCTGCGTTCATCTGACCGCAGTTACGTGATCAGGTACAGCATTCGATTCAGAAAATAAACCGTTTGTCCGTTTGTCTCACAAAATGACAGTTCTAGGTCTTTGAACTTTGCCATCTGACGTGATCTATGCAACTGTAGGATCAACATACATAGAACCAGTACTGTCGGTACAGTTATTAGGCTTGGCTTAGCAACGATTTTTTTTTGAAATTATGGTACAACTTGCGACCTGCTCTGGCTTTGCACGGGTGCAATTTATACAAATATTCCACTCTCTTTCTATTAGTTAAAATCATATCAAAACCCGTTGTAGCATGGTTTAGAAGTAGTAAGCGGAGAACAGACAGCGACTTAGTTTAAAACTATTTAGCGATTGTCTTAACAAGGATAATAATATTCTCTTTAAATATGCCTATTTGTATTCATATTACAGCTAAAGTATTTAAGTCGTTTTAAAGACAAAGAAGGCTAAATTTAGTCTGGAAATATTGTCCTATTAGCTAGTTATTATTAAGTATTATTTTAATGCTCATAATATGAACTTGTCATTACCACGATAGTTAAAATTGAACTCTTTCTAAGAATTACACTCGGTCTCTTGTATGATATTGGACATTACTACTATTTGTACCTACTATGAAAAATCTGAAGTATTGATTCAACAAATGACTTTGGAGAGTTTTTTATGCGAGCAATGTTCTTTTAACATTGTGATAGAACTATAATATTATCAGAAGTGACATCATCCTTATACGTGATGTCTATCAAAGTATTAACGAAAACAACCCACACCTTCATTGATGGCTTCATTTGAAAAGTAATTTCAATTTAAAACAGTTGCAGAGTTGCTAGCAAATTCCTCTTAGCATATAAACATAAAAAGAGCCGCATTTACTCATCAACTGAACACATCCTATCCACAATAGAATTGTCCTTGTGACGCGACTCAGGTTTCTTATTCCCACATTGTGATTCAAAGTAAACGGTGTGGTCAATCGCAATTCTTACAATATCGATTGTAATGTTTCCTACTACTTACTGTTTCTTCATCATCAATTCTTTCACTACACCATTCACATTACGTATCATCCTTACACCTCAAACTCAAAGCATTTATTTCAATTAAACCATTACAGGCACTTTTGAATTGTCAAGGTCGGTCTGTCCAAAGAGATGAAGCTATTTGCACGTTCCAAAGCGTAGATCTCTCTGGAGAAGAACGCGCAAGAAACTCCACGGACACTCTTTTAAATCAATGTTTTTTACAATGATATGGTTACATCATTTGTGTGAAAATTAAACAAACATTTATATATGTGAGAACGATGTAGAAAGACTTGCACGATCAGGCGTCCAAAGGTAAAAAAAAAGAAGCAACAATTCAAAGAAAAAATAATTAAAATAAACCGTGGCAGCTGAGAGATGACCAGTCCTAGCTGACGGCACTCGCTCAGCAATATGACCAATTCATTTGAGGACGGCGCAGTCCCAGTCATTATTAAAGTAACTATTTAAACCAAGAATCAGTTACTGGTAATAGTAATAAAATTAACCTAACAGTCGTAATATAATAAGTAACGGTGCTTTTAAACAAAGACCTCCAATCCAATTTGCAAATAACATCATTTACAGAAACAGTGCCAGGTAAATGCAAATGCTCGTTTTTATGCGTATTGTTTCGAGTTCATGGAACCATATCGGCGATGGAAAGGTTAATTGTTGTAACCGCGAAGACTTACAAAAAAAGCTCCTTGTCTACTTCCACGATCCTATTACTGTCGTTTTAAGTGCTCCGAATTCGTCTGAGTTAAAAAGTAACAAAAAACTTAAGACAATTTGAGCTCTGTTATCATGTTCGTCTTCAAAGCTTTCAAGTAACGTAATAGAATTTGTCTTGAATTAAAATGCCATTCTGTTCAATGTTTATGTTTTTCACAAGAAAAACAGTTGCTGTCACCGCTTCGAAGATACCACTAATTTCCGCGAACACATTTCATTAGCCTACTAGACTATTAATGACACTTTGTCTGCTTCTTTCACACAGCTTTTGAAATCTAGCAATGTTATTTGCATATCGTGAGTCGTCGCTTCCAGTTCGGGGTATGGTTCGTTGTGTATGCGCGCCGTGGCCACCGCTTCCTGTTAATGAAGCGCTAGAGTCGATGTGCCCAGCTGTATAAGACTGTATAACATTACTGCTGCTGCCAGTCATTGCTGTTAAGTGACCGGATAAGGCGGCATTAGCAATGACGCAGTATCTCTAAATTATTAAGGCTATGATCTTATAAGTGACGCTGCAAGCCAAATAAAAATCCGAAAGAAGAACTGAGTATCAATCCGTGTTGAATATTGAAAAATTCAACGTGTAAATTAAAAATGGTCGTCAGTTAGAAATACCTTGCATAAACTCATTTATAAACTATGATGATTAGATGTTATTTATTAACATGCGTGGATGCAAAATTAATGTTGCCAAGTAATCATCAAGCCATAAATAATTTCAATAAAAATGCGGATAACTCATTCAATATTGATGAACTTTACTCATATATTTTCGAACCGGTTCCTACAGATAGTTTACTGTCAGGGAGCCTATGCCAGTGTACAGGTTTGGATTATAAATGTTTATAGATTTCTATCTTCTCTTCCCAAAATAGACTATGGTGTGAAATGACATAGATATTTTTAAAAACAAGAAGTTAAAAATATACAGGGTTGGTGAACCCACAGTAGTGGTTGGTGTTGATGATTTTATGGCCGATAAATTATAATTGAAAAAAGTTGTTTATTCTTTAAATTGTTTATCTATAAATATCATTTTTACAAGTCAGTTTGTTTTGGTTTTTGACTAGTTGTCGTCGCGTCGGTGTTACCTAATCTACGCTTGGAAGACACACTGAAACAAACTCAGCAGTCAAAAGTTTTTAGTCGTCAAATTAAGCTGGAAGCAGGTTAGGTATTTTATAACGACCATATATAATTAATTAATTTTTTTAACACCGAAGGCTTATTTACTTCGACAAAATCTGAAAATTTTCAATTTCAATTGTAAATATTCAGGCTCTCAAACATGTAATAAGAAAGTAAAAGAACCGGAACTCATGAATGTACAATAGTTAGCACAATTTTCTCCCAATGTTCGACTGAGTCTAACTATGTCGTAATGTTGACATGTTCATATATCTCGTGAAAATTATCACTTTCACACCAAAACGTTATGTTATGGAGGAACGCCAAATAGAGCGAATTGCTACTACAAATAAACTGAAATGAAGTCGACTTATGTAACTTGTTTGAACATCTTATAGTAAAATATCAATATTGTTGTTATTTTGCAGTTGTTTTGATGGAAAATACGACTTATTTTGCAGGGAAGACCTGATTTTTTCTGGGAGAGGATTAGTGTTGCCGGAACAATAACAGTACACAAAATAACCCTGTCGGACTGGTAAAAAGCGCAGATCTACCCAGATTGAAACGACTTTAAAAGAGATAATAAACGGTGCTAAATTAAAAATAAATGATTACGTTATGGAAAAGCAAAAAGAAGTCATAAAGGTACTAAAGGTACACAAGTTGCACTGTAGACAAAACATATTATACAGCAACGCATTCTTAGAAAAAAAAAGACAACAATTCCGCCAATGTTTCCACAAGAAAATGTTAGGCTCTCGTGGAATTACGCAGAAAAACTACTTCCACTATTACAAAAGGGATTATAAACTTCAATTAACATTTTACAACGCATATCCTAGTAATAAAACCAGCGAAGGATGTGGTTTATAAGTATAGCCGCTATTGGCTCCTGCATGAATTTAAATGCTTGTTTATCTTCGTTAATTACCTTAATTAAAGCGCATTTTAATTACTGGGTTTATTACTTTCTATGTATTCCTTCTTCCTTTCTTTAATTATTCGTTGATGTTAACTGTTAATTACATAAACGTTACATAAAAGAGGGTTTAACAAAATGTATGAAAAACATAAAGAGAGTAAAAAACAAAGAGTAGTATCACAGAATATATAATAGTACTAGTAGTATCAGCTTCCGAATATAATCCTCTTCATTAATAACGTTAACGTTTGCGTTCGCAATTGTATTTCAGTTGCGAACTGTCAAAAACAGTTCTAATTGCTTACATGGTGACAAGTTTTTGATATTTTTTGTCGCTGAGATAGTACTTATTGGGACTTGATTTGACCGTTTTTAAGTAAGGATTACTTAGCTATCTTGATTAGCTGACAATAAGATATACTTTTGTCCAAGTAAGTTTCTAAACAAGTGGGTACTTCAAAGGTATCTTGAAAGGGCATAAATGTAAAACATTTTCTTAATTACATTACTCAACATAAATACATAACAATTCGCCCATTAGCAAATTCATAACTAGCGTCCATGAAAACATTCACGGTCGAAATGAAAATTGTTTTAAAAGTAAAATTTCGGCTGTTATACGCATTGCGTGAGCCACTTTCTGGTCAAATGCCACCCGTGATTTGAGGACCCTAGTTAATGTGGCCATTGCTACCTACTTTCATTTTTACGATTAAATAACGTGAACTACATTCGGAAATAGGCAACTTACTTCTATTCTGAAAGCTTTTACCAATAAATCGTGAAAGATCAATTTTATTGCACTAGCGCGCTAAATTGCTAATTCCAACGTGCATCTTTATCTTCAAGATTACCGAGTACATTATCTGCCGTGACTTGATTGGGTAACAAAACAATTTAACAAAAGTTACATAACACAACAGACCACCCTTTCTAACCCTTTCACAATGCTAGTTATACCATTATTCCTTTTCATGTCCTACTTATTGTCGTTAATAACGAATCACAATTAATTGTTATGGTTAATTAATTGTTGTTAATGGTTTTAAAATGTTTAAAAGATCTACTCTTGAACAAGATTGCATATCCCAGTCTTCATATCATTGAAGCTCATCCGGTAGATTATCTGCTGTGTCATGATCAGAGATCGGAATAGGTAGACTATATTTACCTAATGTTCGTGGAAGACAGTAACATAGCGTTGATAATACCTTCCGGGATTTTATAGGAGGTATTATCAACTCTATGTTACTTACTTCCACGAACAATAGTTAAATATAGTCTACTTATTCCGATCTCTGGTCATGATTGAGCAACAAAATATATGTACACCCAATAGACGTAGATAGATAAGCTTTTAATTTTTGATTTTCTGCATTTTAAAATAAATAATAAAGTCAAACTGATTTTGCATGTTAAAAGACTATTTTAGAGTTAACTATTTACTATGCTACATTATAAAAAATTTTTTAATGTTCCATGTAGAGTAGGAATTTTGATTTTATTTTTTTGAAAAAGGAACTATTGTGATAATAATTAAAATTGAAATATATTTTTTTTCTGATCTTTAAAGTTAAGTATTATTATTTTAGTAAGTAATACAATTTTACTTAACACATCATTTGCTGACGGTACTTTTATACTAAACTGACATTTAATTGAGTTTATCAAGATAAAAATAAAACGGGGGTCCTCCGGGACGGGGGCCTCAGGGATCGGAGTACTCAGGAAAGAACTACGACTGATCATAACTCCTTTCTGGGCAGAAATATGCCATTTCTTAAATTACAAGAAAACAGAAGTCCTGTCCATGCATTTCTATGTTAAAAATAAACATTTGTCATGCTTTCCACGTATACGAACTAGCTTTAACTGGCATTATAATCCGTTTAAGTAAAACACTTTCGCCTGTGAAGGTCGTTCTGTGCTTTGAATGTTACGCCTTGCGCCCGCGCAGCCGCACAACCGAGTGCTGTGAATAAACTATTGCTTACATTTTACATAATGAGATGAGCATACGTAGACTCTGTGTTCGGTCAGTTTATTATTTAAGTGACCTTGACGCTTCCATTTTGGACATTTGAGTCTTTTTGAGAATATTGTGACTATTTGTGACATTTGGTCTGTGTTAGCTACAGGGTCTTTTTGGTCTGTGTTATAAAAAGGTGTCTTTAAAATCTTTTCATCTTTTTTAGATTATACCATACTAAAAGTTAATCTTTTCAGTGATTTAAATGTGTGTCGCCATGTACGTTAAACATATGTAGGTGTCTGAAGTAAACGGGAAATATCAACCTAAACCTTCAACCAAAATTCTTCACGTGTAGTGATGGTTTAAAACTGATTAAGATTCAAATAAGATGCTTTGCATAGTTACACATAAAAGTCTATGTACCATACGATAAGTACTGCTACAAAATAAAATACAAGTTGCAACCTAGTTAATTAAAGTTACGATCGAAGCTAATACAACTGGTTTGTTCATTACTCTATGAGATAAAACTCTTCAATTAATTACACCACAATTACTTAGGTATAAAGCCATAATAAAAAAGTGGGTTCCTCTTAGATAAACTAGAATTTAAGTACCGCATTAGCACATTTGGTAATAAAGAAGCAATTACTAGCGTATCGAGCATAGATACAGAATTGATGAGTTTTCAACACTGTAGTAGTATTTCGTTCACTTTATCTCATCGTTGGACTGTAGTTGTTGCGGTTTGGCATTGCAGTACCTATCGGTCATTGACCCACCTACATTTATTGACGCTCATAATTTTCGTCAGAAATTAGGTAACAAATCCGTCCAGAAACGTTGAATTGTGATCCTTAACATATTTACTAATGATTAACAATGGATACCTAATACCTTGAAGTTAGTTGAAGTATATTGCTCGGCTTCTTATTAAGAAAATTCCAAAGCCGCTGTGGTGCCTCTAGCTTCACACCTCCCTTCCCTACCCAGCATGCAAAACCACCAGCACTCTTAAACGACGGGTCTGAAAAAAAATTACTAGACCAGACAGATAGACTAGGGACAGAGAGGGCAATGATTGCTATTGCAATGCTACACCGAAACACCTATAGGTAAGTATTTAATTACGATCGAGCACTTAACCCAAGTGCTGCAATGACCATGTTCCACTCACGGGACGCGTATGTTCTCATTAATCTGTTATTTGCGAGGTTCACCTCCTTCTGCTCTGGCTTAATTTATTAGTTTAGACTACACTTAATTATTTAATTAATCGGTACCCACCCGGCTGACTTGATTGGTTTTTTAGAGCCGATCAAGACTCGCTACAACTGAGTGATTCGCTGACTGAAATAATAACGGCCAAATGATATTTACAATCTGTTAGCTAATTTGCAAGTCGGTTTTTCAGAAAACAGGTGTTAGAATATGTAATTACGTATGTATTATAAAACTTTTCGTTTTATAATAATATAAAACCGACTTCTGTAATTTAAAAATCAATCCTCTATCTATAATATTTATAAAATGTTTTTCATCACTTATTTCAACGTTAGGTATTACATTAAATATAATTAAATTTAAATTAAGTTAACTTTACAAATGGTGCACAACGACTTCTGTTCACTGTACTCGCACAGCCAAGATTTCAACTTTCAGATATTTTTAAGTAACTTGCCTTGTAACGTTTTTCAAGGTTTATTTAGTGTTTAAGGAAAATAGTAAGGTGATACTAAACGGTAACAGCTTCAGATCTGTGACCATTCATGTTTGTGATCATTCAGAGTTTGTATTTATAGAGTAACTTGGCAATCTTTAAAGGGATGAAAATAATCATGTATGCAAACTACTTTTACTTTGCGATCAACTCGAAAATATTTAAAAAAATAAGCATTTCAGTAGACATATAATAAATTCGTGTAACTCGACAAAATCTAAGAAACAACAAATTTTCTCGCAATTTCTTGTGAAAGTTCTTGATTTATGAGTGCTCTTACCCCCCCTGAAAGATTGTGAACGAAAAAAGGGCACCATGTATAAGGCCAGGTACTACTTACAAAGTAATATAGTTAACATTACCTGACAGACTGACGGACACATTCCCAAGGTGATGGATGGCCACAGTCCACCACACGGACCGCAAAAGCTAACATATTTGCATAGTTGAGGGAAACTGAATAGTTAAAATCACTGGAGGTGAATTCCTGGTTGGCATAAGAACTTACGATCTATTGTATTGGTCGTCGTGACAAAGTAACTGATGGAATGGACACGAACTATTTTCGCACCTGACCGGTAGAAGGTTACTACATTATTTAAAACTCGAAAATATTACAATAATAGATTGTATTATAGGATAACGACTTCGTACGCGCATATCCCGTTTTTTTCCGTTCCCGCAAGTTTTTCAGGAAATCCTCTCTTAGTGCTCCTTGACACTTCCCAAGGAACCTTCATGCCAAATTTCAGCTTCCTACGACCAGTAGTTTCGGCTGTGCGTTGTCTCTCAGTCATTCAGTAACGGAAGAATTATATATACCTATTGATTATGTAATTTTGGACCGTTCCCAAAAAACCTTTAGAGAGAAAGAGTATTTCTTCACAACACTTTAAATTGCTCTCACTGCCTCTCTAAGCACTTTTTCGAAAAGGATATAAAGTTTAATTAAAATGGGTTTATTCCATGAAAAAGGACGTTACCAGTCTACTTTATTTTGTCCGGACTTTTAAATAAATCCCACCTTGAAAAGAAAGAATTTGCGGGTTGAACTTGGCACATGGATGGACCATTCCCAGGATTAGCAGTCAAAATATTTTATCCCGGGTACTTTATTCCCTGTCCGAAGTAAGTTCCCATAGGATAATTTCCGACATTCATGAAGGCGAAGTAACATAACAAGTCTCTCAAAAAAACTTATAGGTATAAGTAATGTTAGCAACCGTCAGTATAAACTACCTATTTAGCTTCGCAACGAAAAATAGTAAGTTATTTTAGTAGTAATATTTAGGTAGCTATGCCAAATTCAAAGTCACGTGCAAACCCAATTACAATCAGACAAAATCAACGTAGTTAAAGCAATTTTCCACACAAAAACGCAATCCACTAATTCAATTTTGCGTTTTTCCCACAAGCAGATGATAGATAAGTCAGCCATTACTGGCATAAGAAATAAAACCGCAAAAGAACTATTCGAAGAGTAATAGTGGGTAAAGTGGACTAGTGGCCGTTCTGGTCATCTAATAGGTACTTCATCGTTCACAGTAGTTTTACGGTCGGATGTTGTAACGACCGAAGCCAAGGTCGGATTCCGGTTAACCATCGAAATATCTAATTGATATTCTTTATCGCAAACATCGTGGTTTTTTTTACTAAGCAAAAAATATATTGTATTCAAGAGATTCTTATAATGTTAGTTACTTTTTATGTAATAATTAATGACCATAAAGCTTTTAATGCTTAAAAGTTACTATTTTAGATATAAAAAGGCTCTATAGGTCAATGATTACATATTTCAAGAATAAACTGGTGAGACAGCTACAGTTAGGTAAGTCAACGAACTATTGACAACGACAATTGACGCACCTATTTATACTCATGTCATTGTATTTAATTTGCAATAGTTGTGTATGTGTTCACTTCAGTAGGAAGACTGCTGCTCTCCTTTCATAATTTTTCAGAGGGACGAATGAGAATGACGTGACGTCACAAAATTCCCACCCCTTACAATAACACGACCATAGCAATTGTATTAATTATCACAAAGCACGTACTTATTAACTAATGATGTTAAGTTTGATGTCTTCAATCAACAATATTACGATAAACGTCCTCTGACACATTTTCATTATTCATGGGCTGTTCGCGTGTCCTTTGAAAGTCGATAAAAAGCTCCAACTAATACTGGCCACTTATGTTGTTAGAGCCCTATATATTGGGGCTCGTTTTATAATTCAGACAACCGTCAAGGCCAGAAAACGTAGGTCACAGTCATTCGAAGGCTCGAAGCTACGTCATTGGCTGTTGGTTTTTTAGCATCGATCGTTCCAGACAAAAACGTAATTGAGCAGTTTCTAAAGACTATTTCAAGGAAATTATATTATTTAACAATGACAGTATTATGACAACTTTATTCTCATGAAACAATTTGAAGTGCATGTGAGATCGTTTGTAGCGAATGTTCCCACTTTATGAACGTGAGAATTTTAATTGAATACCTTACACTTATTTAAATGGTAATATTTAACATAATGTGATCGCTCTGACATTGATTTGAGAGGGGCTGATGATCAGCTCCCTTGCCTCCTTTTTTTTAAAAAAACAACGCTTAATTTTTAAAAGCAATGAATTAAATAGTCAGTAATTTTCAGTGTATAAAAGAAATATAATGTTTTGAAATGAAAAGTAGTACGCCTGCGACGACTAACGCTATATTTGCGGGACGTTTAACAAATCGTGTCGCATTTTAATCTCGTTAAATGTCACGAGCATTGAAGATAAAATCAGTTATCTGCCATAAAATACTAATTACTCTTAGCTAATAAGAAGCTCAAAAGACGGTCTAACATCTTAGAGCCGGCGTAGCCGCCATAAAGGCGCCTTATAACTAGTGGATACGTATTTTAGATAAATCGTCGTTCTTCGGTCCGTCTGGGCAGTAAGCTCGCATGTCCAAAGTCCAGTTCATCGGGAACACAGATAAAATGCATGGATTAATCTATCCCAAGACGGCAGATAGCGATCTAAATTACGAGGATCGTGAGCCGATAAAACCTAATCAGAACTCAGCTTGCTAATTAAAGATTAAAATGCTTGCGAGGCGCCATTACCGTCGCCCAATTAGTGAAGATGGAACTTTATAATATACACTTGAGTGTGCGCCAAGTTTTATGCACAAATAAAATGTGCATTTTAATTTGAAAGATTTTACGAACAGCTATAAAAACGTCCCGGACTAAAACAAATCACCCTTTTCATGTTTTAGAACTTAACTATGGCATTCCTGTTAGGTTTCAGGTTTAAAAATAAACAGTCTTTATAATTACCTACGTTGTACATACCAATATAAAAAATCAAAATGTCTTTTTGTATTAATTTGCTTAGGGTAGAGAATAACCAAATACAAAAGTTTGACCAAAAAACTTTATTAATTACAAATTCGTTTGAAAAGTTAATTTCCTTGTGGAATTTTACTGTGTTACCACTAGTTTTATGGGTTACCTTAGATGTTATGATCAGATTGAATTTCCTTTTGATTTGATTAATGTTTTATGGAAGAAAATAATACCACATTTCTCTCGACTGGCGCAATCAGTCTTATTCATTTCCTGAACCAATCTTGGGAAAACATTTTATTTTGAAATAAGTACTAAAATGAAAGTCTGAGAGAGAAGCATAAAATATTGAAGTGGCGTTTTGTTTTGTTGCAGGGGCAGGCGCGGCAGCTCCCCCGTGGCGGCCGGCCACACACCTGTGCTGATGACACAATAAATTGTGATGCTGGCACGAACAGAAGCCTATAGGAACCTACGTCCTAGAGGACGAAGAAGGACGTTGTAGCTAAAACCTTAAAGTTAACACTAGTTCTAAAAATGCAAGTGCCTAATTTTATAATAATGTTGGGTAATCGCCGTAACTTAATATTTAGGGTGAGCATCGTGTTTAACATCGCCGTTTTTTTATACGCGGCGGTGCATTACTCAGGGAACAGTCCGCAGGGGGTCGAGTGGGTGCCCATCACTGGTGACGGCTCGGAGCGGGCGGCCGAGTTGAGGTATATCAAAGAAGATGTGCGGAACGACACCATGCTGAAAGTGGCAGAACCTAGTGCGCGCGTGTTTGGGGAGTTCACATCCCAGAAGGTGGTTCCATCGACGATGTCCACAGTTAAACAGAAAGATAAGAGACCCAGCACCGCGTCGGACCTAGATAAGAAAATAAGCGCAGTGCCATCTGAAGCTAACACTATCAATGGGACTCTCGAACCGTACGATGAGAATGTCTTGTCTGAATCTACGCTGATACTGCTTCGGGCGCTGCTCGGGTGCAACGACAAGGACTACCTCCCCGAGACGATGCAGCGCGGAGAATTCTGGGTGTTGAAGAACTATGTGCGTGCTAATCATGGTGCTATTGCATGTCATGAGACTATCACGTACACGACACACGGCGGCTTCGAGTTCCTCGACAACCTGGTCCCTCTGTTAGAACGGTAAGTTTTGCTTTTATTACGAGTGTATTAATTCCAAGATTAGATTGCGTTTCAGTTGAAATTGTAGCGTCTCACTTTGCGTTGGCGTTTCGTCACAGTGTTGACACTCACTCACGAACTCTTTGGCAACAGACCTTGTCTGAGCATTGACGTCGGCGTCGGCGTCGTGTGGTGCCATAATAATAAAACAATACCCGAATTAAATTAGTACAACAATAGTCCATCCATCTTTTGATTTCCGATGAATTGACCAGCCTACGATCAAGATGTTGAACGATAAACAACGAAGGTTGAATATTAGAGGGACAATACGTCTAAGTCCATTTCGAAAGGTGTTCATTTTAAGCAGTTCGGTGTTGGTACTATCCATTGCTTATGTCAATGTCAATCACGGCTTTTTGTTGTCATCTTTATCCTTAAACTAGCACTTAGTCCGCGCAGATTTAGTACTTTCCTCTGCAAACTTAAAATCCCCCACCCCGACCCTCTTTGAAGGATAAAGGGTAATCTTGCAATCTGAATCGTTGCGATTTATTCTTTACCTAATTAGTTATTTGCACAAAGTTTCTAAATCGAAGTGATGAGCTTTTTCAAACATTCCATTTTTACCCCTTTTACCCCGATGGACGGATTTAACGTTTTTACGTAATCGACCCCTTTACGACCCAATTACGAAAAAAATATAAGATCCTTTTAAATATTTAATTTTTATATTGTTTATACCAATTTCCAAATAAATTGAGGTTAGCATTAATATGCTTCACTTTGCTTTTTTAAAAACTTGGTTGATTTTAGAGAAATCCAAAAACACGTGTCTCATATTTTTTTTATCAAGATTGTTAAGATAGAGTTTCAACTTCATCTGATCAAGTGTTAAGATTCCTCCATACAAACATTAACACCCCCTAAATTGTCTTTAAAGGGTAGTTTTGAAAAATGAATTATGATATTATTTATTCATTTAGGTCAGTATTCGTGCCAAGTTTAAAGTTTATAAACCCAAGGAATAAGATTATTCTCCTCAAACTTGAACACCCCCTAAATCGTCTTTTGGGGGTAGTTCTGAAATCGAATGATGACAAACTTTATAATTCACTTAGGTCAGTATTGGTACCAAGTTTCAATTAAATTCGCTTAAGGAATAAGGTTTTCGATAAAAACTTCAACCATAGGGGGCAACCAATACTCCTTTCTTAACCTGACGTCTCCTATTTATAATCTACCACCATGCCAAATTTCATCTTCATAAACCTATGAAGATCGAGAGATTTCGTGTTTAATCAGTACGTGAATGAATGAATGAGTGACGTTTCGCTTTTATTATATATAGATAGATGTTGTCAGGTAACAATAGCGCATTGCGGAACAGGTTCTAAGCACTTCACATTGCAGTTCGTGTGCAGGCAGGCGTAATAGATAAAATAACATATCGTTAATAATCATTTAGTATTTTAAGACATAAGTATTTTATACATTTACATAAGACGTGTAATAGAATAAACGCAATACATCTTAAGAGGTCATTGTACTCATAATTCATCTCATTTTTTCGCGATTTCAATGTTGGTCCCATAGTAAAAGTTGCTCATAATGATGAGTACAATGACCCCTTAAGAGGTATTGCGTTTATTATGTTACACGTTGTATATGCAATGGTATCAACAAGCGGCTAGTAGATATGTCGTGGCCATATCGTAGAGTTGGCCATTTCATAATGTGGCCGACCAGTTTATGAAATGGTTGTATTTTATGAAATGAAAAATACTCGCTGCCCACATCATGATAATTATGGTCTGGCCAGATCAATGAATAATCTCCGTTTGTCGATATGAACAGCTTATCTGACGGCTACGTAATGGTTTAATTATCCACCGTTGAAGGGGTCGATATCGTTTTGTTTTTGTCAACATGGCGGCGAACAATGTTTCCTATAAAAAACCAATAATAATGCGCCAGCTAAAGGATAAAAGGCATTTCATGGTGTGGCCGAGATTAGTTCAGGTCAGGTTTGAGGAAACTTAGGGTACCCCGACACGGGTAGATTAAGTTCGAATGGGATGACTTAGTTCCCTTCATACTAATTATGTTAGGTTTCTTCAGGGTGCAGACAAATAGGAGCCCGTCGTCGTATTTAGGTTTGAAGTTGTCATTTCGTGATATGGCCAAACGTGGATTGACATATAATCAAACGTTGACGTTTAAACGATATGGTTGGTTTTAGTTAGCTAGCCATTTCATGAAATACCTACAACCATATCATGAAATGATCGGCCAGATCATGAAATGGCCAATTCTACGATATGGCCACGACAGATATACAACGACATGTAAATTAATGTTTTAAAATAGATGTTATCACTTGGTCGATCTGAAATCCAGTTTCCAATTGTGTAGAGAATTTAATAATAATTTAGCAAAATAGCATATGAATATTTTTAAGCAGCCTTTAAGATGAGTTGACTTCATAAAGTAACTATTATAAAATAAACAATAAGTCACAAAATAGACTGCAAGAGACAGTACAAATTTTGCCAGACTCAAAATCTCCAAGAAGTGTGCTAGAGCTCTTTCTCACGGTTCAAATACAGTGGTCATTTTAACGTCAGTAATTTGTACGGTTTATAGATGCAGTACCTGTTAGACCAACAGGCAAAAAAATGACGCACCAATATCACGTTTAATACCAAGAAAATAGCGTGGAAAATGGCATGTACAAAAGCAGCTATTACTAAGCATGTCGCTTGAAGGAAAATAAAAAGTTTTATGCTTTATGTTATGCAGATAACTAGGTTTTTATGTCTTGCGGTGCTAGACTGCACTGTATTATTATTTTCATGATAAACAATAAACTGTGATGCCATGGATTATCACAAATAAAAAAAAATGACTTGAAGTTATGAAGTTTCTATTAAACTGAGGCTGGTGTCATCGTAAAACTAGTTCCAAAGCACCAGAGACTAGACTTACACGCAGTTTCATAAAATCTAATTAACACGTCCGTCTGTAGCTCTCACCGGTCTGCAGTGGTGGCTGTCTCAAACGCTATTGAACAGCTATGCCAACATTGCCAACCAAATCATTTGACATGAGTTGGGCAGTCTGTTAGCTAAACGCATAGGCGTGCCCTCGACGCCAAGCCACAAATTCGCTGTACTTTTTGGCACATATTTGTGACGTTTGGCGCGCTTGCTTGCATGACAATAGTGTTCAAAAGGTTAAAAATGGAAGAGGCATTGATTGGATTTTCCATTCCAGTAAAATTAATTTTATCTGAATATTTTACGAAGGTCAGGTCAGAATCATTGTTTAATGTATTTACATTAAACAATGATAAGAATGCGTTTTGCACATATTTAAAATATGTGCAAAATACCCATCATTAACAATACCTACTGCAAAGCATTATCCTACCTAACAAAATGGCAACCACAGTCTACTCACAAAGCCTAGGGTAATCATATTTGCGAAATATAATATTATTACGTGCAGTACTGTACATATTTCATGAATGATTGTCCCAATTGAGTTATTCGAAACTCATTATGTTTATTTCGTAATTTATACGAACCACACAATGAAATAAGTCGATCAAAAGCCTGTACACTCGTACTGCTCTATAATTATCCGGTGCTGATGCAATAACTTTGAATGAATACGTACCTTTGATGAAGGCACCTATTTGAATGCATTATTGAGTTGTAAGCTTTTGATGTCAGAAGTGAAAGTCAGGTTACGATGCCAAGCCGCAAGTCCTATTTCTGTTCGAAGTTGAAGACAAAAGATGATTAGTGCTTGAGTCACAGGCATTCGAAAAAACTAAAGCTTAATTTAAATACAAAGGAATCAAGCATTCAAATTGATGTCGTGTCTAAAACAAATTAGTTGTCGTGCTGATATACACACAATATAAAGTCGTTGTTACTTTTTTGACAGCCCTGTGCTTATTAATAATCGGCTGTGGTGTGCACGGTCGCCCTAGGGTTGCGTTTTATAGCTACATTTTTTATTCGCAACGCAACTGATATTTTAATTGAATGAAATAAAAGTTAAATATAATAATAAAAAAAAATTCCTGCTATCAAATTCTTATTTTTAAAGGCACTTACAAGGATTTTTTTCTGAGCAATTATTTCTCGGCTATACATGTGGATAAATTTCTAGCAAAAAGTGGAGCAATCTGAAGCAACTTTAATAAAATGTGACATTTTTTTCAGCAATATCGTTTTTTAATGATCCTTATATCTATTGCATAATGCGCTCCCTAATTATTATTTTTTTATCCTCTAAATTACTCGACGCTGGACGCTGGTTGCCGCCCGCCGCCATTGCCGTGAATTGTTTGATATTTTGTCATGCATGACCACAATTGAGCAGTATTGCTAATAATAAATAAATTTATTGCGATACTAACGTTGCTTAAAATGTAGTAGAATTAAACCCTAAGATCGTCAAATGAGTGACGATATTGTGACTAATATTTCGATTAGCTGTTGACATTTTAAGCAACGTTACGTTTTTAGATGAAATTGGAGATGACAGTTTGACAAACTCAAGATAACAAATTGTCATTTCTAAATTTTATCTTCATTAGCCTACAAAAGCTGGGTAAATATTAGAAAATGAGCAATAAAATTACAAGACGAAAAGCTGCATTTCATCCTCTAATGCCTGGTTTTGACAGCCCTGTGATCGATCGTCATCGTCACCTCACACGACGCGATGTTGACGACACAATGGGCTCGACGACGCGCCATAACGAAACTATTCCAAGTTTTATAGCAATGCTTTTCTAAATCCTCCTTTGCCTTTTTTTTCATTTGATTTTAAACATAAAAATTAAATAGATTTAATTCAGTGTATTGTCTCTTGTACTCGTAAAATCACTTTATCTTTTGTTTTACTAACCCACATCAAATTGTTAGAAAATCGTTAATCTCGACATCACTACTATATATGACACAATTAGATGCATCTAATCGATATGAAAAATATTCCCATGAAATTCAGATTAAGTGCAATGCAAATGCTGGTGACTAATTGGCATTTTACTGACATAAACAATCGATCTATACTAATATAATAAAGCTGAAGAGTTTATTTGTTTGAGCGTGCTAATCTCTAGAACTACCAGTCGGATTTGTCAAAATCTTTTTCTATATGAAAGCCACATTGATGAGAAAGGCTATACGGGAACGGGAATAAAATACAGGAAGGGAAAAAAACAGGATATGCGCGTACGAAGTCGCGGGCAAAAGCTAGTAAATAATATAAACCGAGCGCTACCAACGCCCGATGACTCTACCACTCTCCTCCAAGAGAGCCGGGAAGAGACCAGCACTCTACGCAAACCACGAACCTTCCGCCCTCCTTCCGCCCTCGCTGGCGAACCCCGTCGCGACGTCCCCGTCAATGTTCGCCCCGACCCTTGTTATAGCCGGCTCGCGCCGCTGAGCCTGTAGTTATAATGCCCTTTGCTGTTACAAGGCCGCGGTGACTCTTTCGAACAAATTCCGCAACCCTGGTATAACTCTACCATACTATTTTGCGTAGTATTTATTAAATAGCACAGGTATTAGTGAAGAAGCCACCGTATATTTGATGTGGAGCGAGACTAACGTGTTATAATTGATGTGACTGGAATCCAAAGAAAAATGAGTTTTCTTAACAAAGCCTGAAGCGTAGTGAACTGACTGATAATAGAAATCGGTGTTAGTAATTGATTTTTTAAGCAAATAAATCAATCATGGGTTTATCGAGAGATTTAAGGCACATCATGATCAATTAAAGTTCTCATTCGTTTAGGTCTATCAAATACTAATTTAAATGACTGATATTCCACACATGTCTGCATTTTCTAATTCATAATTCGAGATACTAAAATTATAGAATTTTGGAACAAGAAACTCTTTTTCATGAATTACAAAGTTAAAATCAGCAACTCATACATTTTAAGGTATTTTAAACAATAATGATTACTTAATATCAACTTACATAACAGCAAGTTGCAAGTCAACAAACTGTTCAGCTTTATTATATTAGAATAGTAATTATCAGTATAACTCCGATAATATCTTTAAACATTTTTTTTTGCGCCTAAAACTTGTGATGATACTAACCTTAATTTGCAACTTATATTCCAAAGACTAACTCATAACTTGAGTACTCGTTAAAGTTACCTACCTTTCTTGTTAGAGTATTCAGTAGATACCATGACATTTTCTAAAAATGTATTGTTAATCAATTAATTAAACATAGAATTTACAAAAATGTAACATTAATACTAAAACATTAAGCAAGACTTTCAATTTTATTTAAGTGATTCCGTCGAATGCTTTGAAAAACTTTAATTATTTTTTTAAATGCACTTTTACGAGCAGAATAGTAAAACACTTATTAAACGGATCATCTTTTGGTAATAATGAATTGACCTTTGCAAATTAATGTAAGATTAAATTCATTTCGTTATTGAAATTGACGCCTCGCTCGTTAGTCAATTTTTAATTAGGTCACTTGATTTTTATGTTTTTGACCTTTTTTACGTCTATTATAATAGAATTTATGGAATTATATTAATATTTAATTATACATATAATTTTTTTTATTATTTTGTTTTCTTATTATTATTTATTTAGACTAGATTCAAGAGCAAACCCATATTAAATAAAACAAAATAAAAAAAAAACAATTATGTAGTTTTTATTTCAGAAGTTTTTGGTTGATTCAGTGGGTAGTCTCAGTTGTCTGATATGACATACGAAGTAACGATTCATTTATTATTATTGGCTACTTATTATTAACCCCTGGGCTAGCCGAGCCAATAATAATAAATGAATCCAGCCAGGGCCAGCCAGGAGACAAATCCTGGCTTGGAGAGAAATTACCGACACATCACAATTTAAACGTAAGTTAAGCGATGCGATTGAGTTTTGAATATTCATTCAGCCTACTACATCAGCTATAGCACGTTTGGATATTTGTGACGTATTAGGTAATTTTGTTCCAAAAACTGGAAATCGATTCTCGAAGTTGCTTTTTGCTGTGTATCCAGTCTTCACCCCCACTCTCACTGAATTTGGTACTGCGCAGCGACTAGCAGAATGTTTTGCCCTGAAGTCCTTGTTCATATATGAGACCGTATTTCTAAGACCAAATGTTGCAAAAAAAAAACATATGTATCACTAAGATAGCAGTCCATTCTACTTTTGTTTTATGTTGCAACACTGATCACTATCACCCGTCTGTCCTAATTAGTACTGTGCTGAATAAATAACAGCAATTGAAAGTTAAGAAATACCAACACAAATACTAAGAACTCTTGGCACAAAATTAACTTGAGTTTTAACTCGCCGGGAGCGTAAACAACGTAATATTTAAGGTCCCATTAAAAAAGATGGACAAATTTTAACACAGCATTCAGTACGTCTAACCAAAGATATCCAAGCAAAAATGGCACTGGTTAAGTGGTTAGTTATTTTATTTTGACATAAAATAATAAATTGTCAAAACTTTTAGTGTGTTTTCGTTACCTCATTTTTTTCTTGTATGTTTCTAATGCGTTTTTCTTATGATTTTTTACCATTGTCCTTATTTTGGTAGTCTGAATGATTTCTAAAAGTTTGTCCATTTGTTTTAATAGGATCTTATATAGGTACCATAGGAACCGCATATCTTTCGATAACTCATTAATATTCGATTCATAACACTCGTTGATCAAATAGTTTTCTAACAATTAAAGAGTTTTGAATTAATATCTACCACAGGATTACCTTTTACAGACACAGGTATGAAAAAAAAAACAATTTATCTATAAATTTGTAATTATGTATTACATACATATCTATATGTATGATCATCTGTATAACATAATATACACAGGTAAATACTTGTAAATCTAAGTTGGTAACATGCGTTGGTAAATCACGATATTACATTACATAATAGCAAGCCGATATACTACCGACGATGTATAAATACTCCAGCCTCATAGAAGAAGGTAAATCAGTTCCAAACTGGTTTTTTTTTCATTAATTGTGTAGATATGAACTCTGTAGTTTCCTTTAGACCTTGAACAATTTTTTGATGCGAAAATTTGAAATACAACTTTGTCTGTGGTCAACCACATAACTGAAATATCTTGATAGTACGAGTACATACAATATGTGGTGATATGTGTACTAAAATAGATACACTACATACATATACAACGTGTAACAGAATAAACGCAATACCTCTTAAGGGGTTATTGTACTCATCATTATGAACAACTTTTACTATGGGACTAAAGCCGAAATCGCGAAAAAAAATCAGCTGTTCAGTACGTTTTGTCGGGTTATGCGCACATAAATGTATGGGGCAATCGATTTTTTGTTAGCGATTTCAGTGTTGGTCCCATAATGAAAGTTGTTCATAATGATGATTACAATAACCCCTTAAGAGGTATTGCGTTTATTCTGTTACACGTTGTATATGGACTTATACTAGAATCTACATTTGAGCACATGAAGAAAGAACTTTGTAGCCCTTACTAAGGAAATTGCGCATACTGAGGAGTGATATCTGAGAAGAAGTGCCGAAAACTATGTTTACAAAAAAAAAAGTCCAATTTCTCAAAACTTCAAAATAATGATTAATTATAAATTAATGAAATAATGAAATAATTAGTAACACAACCAGAACAACGTTGTCATGCATAGGTACTATCTATTCTACGTAGTGCTGTGCAAGATTACGTTTACAATATTTATGATCCATTAAATCCTCAAACAGGTATCTTCAACGTGCTCGGTCCATAACCGGCGCTGTCCTCAAGTGAGGACAGAGGGCAAGCTATCATTACCAACGAGAGGCCATGTCATTGCCACTCCGGTCATTCTCCTGACCTACGAATGGGCACTAATTACTCTGTTTAATCATATGTAAACGTTTTGTTGAAGTCGTATGTCGCCATGCCGTGTCTCCAGTTTGACGTAGCTAACTTATATTGTTGCGCAGTCAATTTAGTTCAAAGTAATATAAATTTGCAAGAAATGTTAAATGGAAGATCATTTATTTAATGCACCACTGTTGCTAGGAAAGTTTAAAGGTTATTAAACATGCAACTTTACCGTTCTACAAGAAAAATGAGGAAAAGTTTCGATTAATGTTAAGTCACCGTTCTTAGTTAGGTACACTTTCAAAGTTTACGGAACTTTTTGCAAGGCAAAATTATGTCATGAACTTTTACGACGTATATTTTTAACCTTTCGGTAAAATCCTTGCGACAGTTAGCGTTCAATAAAATATTCATAATTACTTCATACTCGGAAATGAGTCGTATTAGGATTGTACCGCATGACGGCCTTTAAAAACTGATATCAAGGTTGCGGCCCGTCAATCGTTTACACATAGAGCTCTGGATCCGACAATTGCACAAGAGATAAATAGTACAATTTGCGAACGCGGCGCGTATCGGCGGGCGGCGGATACGCCGATACCGCGCCGCCGCCGCCAGCGCCCGCGCAGCCATATGCCAGCGTCCAACATGCGCATGCACACATGCCGGTGGCCCCGTTTCGGTGCTCACAGCTCGCACACCACCGGATTTACGGATGAATTCACATGAATTTGCACTTTCCTATTATAAATGAATGCTAATTAATTAATGCGTTTGTTTCGATCGATAAGTAACAGAACTTAAAGCACGCTTTTACTACTTATTAGCTATTTAAAAATTTTGCGGAGTATTGACGAATTAAGTTGTAAATTCGCAAAACGCGTATCGGTGAGAATTTTATTAATCAAAACCCAGTTTTCTAATTAAATAATAGATATCTAAGCAGATACGGGTACCTACGTAACCAAAGCTTTAATTGAATGTCATCAAGCGAGGACAATATTTTTGCTCTATTCACTAACTTCAATTTCACTAGTTGAAAAGAGTGAGTTCATCCTTCCAAATATTTTCTTTGCCTACTCGAATGACCTCAAAAGCGTTAATAAAAGTGCGTTAGCCGAATGATCTTAATTAATTCATAGATCTAATTCGCGGATGAGACCAGAGAAACGTCACGCAGAGTCCGAATATCTTAGTTGTCGAATAACTATGTTAATATGATACGGAACCGGTTCGCGTTCGTCTCCAGTTTCCACGACGAAAAGTGAAAATGCTCGCGTCGATGTGTGTTGTGATGACAGCGAGTAACGTAAACATTGTGTCTCCCGTTGGTGCAATAACACTCATCTGTCTTACTCTTAACTATCTTAAATATGGGTACTTACTAATTGGGTTACTTATTACCTTGCCTTTAAAGTATGTGACATAATATTAACCAAACAAAATTTTTTTTTTCATTCAATCAATCTTTCCACCTTCTTAAATATTTCCGGAGTCATGTTATCAGCCATTACCAAAGTCATATTATCAGCTGTGATTGGCTTGTTGCGAAATTTGTTCGAAAGAGTCACCGCAGCCCTGGAAAGCAAAGGGCATTAGGAGGAACACGGATGAGTTTTTGTCAGTAAGAGTCTGACACTCCCTTCCGCTCCTCCCAGAGCGGGAGGAGTGATGATAATTTCTCATCCTTAAATACAAAAAAGCTGTGATTGGCCGTACTATGAATTGTCAAAGCCATTTTTATTATTTCATTTTGAGTAAGGAATGACAATATTCATCTCTCCCATTGAAGCCATGATGGCTTTTGGCACGTCATTGTATGGGGGCTGAAAGCAACAGCCGATCAAATCTTTGACAAACCGTCACTTAGATTTTCTGTTAAACCAGGATTTTCCACTATCTCAGAAATCAAACACCATCAAAACTAATCCAGCTGCTTAAGACACTAGACTGCTATGATATCAAAAACAACCGGGTCAAGGCATTTCGCCATTCAGCTTGCTCTCACCATGACTAAATCAAATGATCTGGATCGGCTCAAACACTAGCCGAAGTGGATCTAACTGTACACACATGCGAAACTTTAACTATGTAGATTTATAAACTAGACTAGATTGTAACAACTTTTGGCAAGATGCCTTGTGATGACGCGACGGCACGCGTAAAATATTCGTAGTCGTTCCTACTACGATGCGCGTCGGTTCATTCAAATTTGTGAGCGTTTAGAACGTGAATCATTTTTGTGTTTAGAATGTTTCTGATGTACCAGTTACATGTTGATATCGTTATCTGCTCTCCATATTTATATATAATATAATAAAGCTGTATTATAAAAAGGATTCATGTTCGCTTTGATGTTAGCTATGGTTATGCGCTAATTTCAGACACACGTAATGGCACTTAACTATAGGCTTAAAACATAGATATAGGCAAAAAAATAGTTAATCATGTTTAAGGCTCCCGCTCCCGCAGACAGGCATGATGCGACAACGCGAATAAAATAAATTCTATCAAAAACGCGTTGTGGTATCGTTTTCATGTAGTCGCGTCGCGCCTGTCTGTGAGAGTCTTTAGCCTACATTAAGAAAGCAAAGAATTCGTAAAGAACGGTTGACGTTACTTTCTTCAGGTGACAACTTAACCGGTTTGCTTAAAGAAAATGAAAACAATTGCGTAAGAGCATAGGAATGGCAAAGGCGCTTTTACCTAATACTTGATTTTTCTTTACTTAACTAATAGAAGTGAAGCTGCTGTACCTATTTGCTTGGTTTGTGTGGTAATTGGTAATGGCGACTAGAACAAATACTCTGCTAGAATTGTGTAACCTTTTTACTGATTAATAAGTTTTACAGGAACAGAAATGGCGCCATAAGCAATTAAGCACAATCAATACATAAATAGAACGTCGAGGTGAAGTGATTTTTTACAAGCTTTTATTTAACTTGTCTTTTAAGTTAGTTAGTATGGTTCAAAGCTAGCAGCTGAATTTTAAATCAGTTCCATCCACAGCCGATTCAGCCGTAATTTTGCATATATTAATGGTTTGGATGACAATGCTCGGTTGGCTGAGTGACATCATTCTAAATCCAATATGGCGAACTCCCAAAGATTGCGGACCAATTTTTTTATGCCATGGATTAATGTACATGGGTACATGGGTATTTAAATTTGGTTTGCTGAAAATAGCCTGTTTAAAAAAAATCACGGCCTTCCAAAATTGTGAATTTAAATTTCTGTAAAGATTTCGTAGTAGTTTTCATAATAAACATTTGGTTTATTCCTTTTTTGGGGTCCCGTATCCAAAGGGTAAAAATGGGACCCTATTTATTACTAACACTCCACTGTCCGTCTGTATGTCTGTCACCAGGCTGTATCTCATGAATCGTGATAGCTAGACAGTTGAAATTTTCACAGATGTATTTCTGTTGCCGCTGTAACAACAAATACTAAAAACGAAATATTACAATAAAAAAGTAAACATACAAGAAACATGTTATTTTCAGCTTATGGTACGGAACCCTTCGTGAGCAAGTCCAACTTGCACTTGGCCAGTTTTTTTGCAGTATTGGTCATGGAATGTTTAATTTCATGGTATTTAAGTTGTTAAGAAGAAAACTACTTTTGTTGGTCAATTCACTATGGTTTAGTTTAAAACGCAAAAAGATTTAGAGGTGTCCTCGATAATAATATCTTGCTGCAATGATTAATCTCTGCTTTAAGAATATTTAGTTTACTTATGTATTGTGTGTATAGAATATAATAACTAGTAAGTAAAACATGATGCGTGGTTTAACACGCCGTTAAAAAAAATATTTTTCAAATCCCACTGGAAACTCCAGAGATAAGTGCGTTGAAACAAAAAACTATACAGATTGATAGGCTTGAATTAAATATTTACATTCCATACAACATTTTGAGAAACTACAACATCAGATACCTACATCTGAACTCTACGAATGAGTTACAGAAAAAGACAATATCGCCCTGCGACTCCCGACGCCCGGGGCGTCTCTTTCTTTTGCGGCGGCTGGGGCGTGAGGTTTGTCTCTCCCTCACGCGGCCCGCCTCCTCTTTTTTTTTTTTTTTTTTTTAAGGATGGGAAATCGTCAAATGACTTTTTCCGCTCTGGGTGGAGCGGAAGGGCGTGTCAGACTCTTACTGACTAAAACCCATCCGTGTTCCTTCTAAAGCCCTTTGCTTTCCAGGGCCGCGGTGACTCTTTCGAACAAATTCCGCAACCCTGGCAGGCTCTGGCCCTAGCGGGTCCCGTCCTCTTTGCTGACATCTCTTTGAGGCGCGCGTGAAACACAACGCGCCATCGACCCGGGCCTGGTGGTGATCGGACAGCGAGCCACCCAACGCTCGCCGTCCGCAGGCCCGCGCCTACGGTGGCCGGGATCGCCCTGCGACTCCCGACGCCCGGGGCGTCTTCTCCTGTTGCGGCGGTTGGGACGAAGGCCTTGCCTTTCCCTCGCGCGGCCCGCCTCCTCCTTCGCTAGCATTACTGCTTCGCAGAAGGAGGTGACCGCTTCCCAAACCTCCTCGACCGGACCAGGGCCGGACGCGAGAGGTTGCCGCCGCCGATCGCCTCGACGAGGACACGGCGGTGCTCAGCCCAAGCAGGGCAGACCTCCATCGTATGCTCCACCGTGTTAACCGGGCGAGGCCCGCCTCCTCCTAGCATTACTGCTTCGCTGAAGGAGGTGACTACTTCCCATGCCTCCTCGCTCCGGACCAGAGATTGAACCAGGGCCGCACGCGAGAGGTCGCCGCCACCGATCCGCCGAAGCAGGACAAACCTCCACCATATGCTCTACCATGTCCTCTGGGAGATCCTCACAGTGATGACACCTGGGTGTGTTCTCCCGCCGAATTCGAAACATCTACCTCCCGAAACAGCCGTTTCCGGTGAGTACCTGCGTTAGGCGGAAGGTGGGGACGCTGACACTCCTCAAAAAGGGGACTATAGTAGCGTGCCCAACGGAATATACCTAAAACTACTGCAAACTATCTTGTCCACAGGGTGAATTTAAAAAATCTAATTATGCAGTTTGAGTTATCATCAAATCGGGCCCGAGACTTCTTTGAGTATTTTTCGCTATTAGAGGGACTAAAACGTTTGTTTATGAAACGCCGAAAGCTCTTAGTTAGCAGTTCAACACAATTGCTGACTAACACTTTCTCTCTGCCCAACCCTTTGGCAACAACAGCCGTGATGATATGTTACTTTCCCTATAGTTCATACTTTCCCTGCCTTTATTACTACAAAGTTGCTACAATTTTCGCGTTAGCACCATCGATCATTTCATAGCCATGGCTGTAGATATGACGTTGCAATACTAATTGTAATACAACGCTACAAGGTTGTAATTACAATAATGTTATGATGACGTAGGCGGCACGCGGGTGTCGAGAGACTAAACCAGTTGTAACAAAACAACCACGTGTAACCTGTTTAAATATTCATTTAATAGGTAACTATCATTGTAATCAACTCAAATAAAATAAGGACAAAGCCTCAGGGTTGCAGAGTTTTAACGTCAATCTAAACTAAATATTAGAATTAACAATTCGAATCTTTTATAATAATTACTGATTTATTGTTGTTATAATTAAAGCACTTGGACAAACATACGTAAAACCATCATGAAGCTAAAATTAGAAATAATGTAACAGTCCTTGAACGTGAGAGCAAATACAATGTAAGAGCCATTATCTCGAAACAGGGGGAACATAAAGCTATCCCTTAGTTCGGTTACCGGTCGCAGCGCACTGTTATAATAAACTTGTTGTTTGTTAGTTGCACAAACAGGATTCTAATGGGAACCGCAAACAACGCCAAACTAAGGAGCAGTTCGCGTGAGCTCCGACATTGAATAATGACGAGCTCAGAGATGCCACGAAATTGAAGTGTGTTTTATTTTAATGAACACAATGTGGGCCAACCGTTGAACAACCTCTGATTTACTAATGATGCAACTTACCTGGAAGCAATCTTGATTGATTTAGAATGTAGGAAGCCATTAGTGGTGAGAGATGTTTATACCCGGTGTCTTATCGAATCCTATTTGTACGACTGAATTTATGTACGAACATCTAGCTAGAAAATGACCGGTAACTGTAATTTAGATTACCGTCGAACGCATGCGTCATAAAGCCAACCATTAAGCTGTTTCATTGCACTGCAGACGAATGCGATTTATACGAGTAGTGCTAGTTGTAGCCGTAAACTTATCTCCGGCTGCGCAGGCGCAGGTTACAGTTTTAATCACTGTAACGTTTATAAAATGTGGATCGGTTTGATGGAATATTGGATCATGTATATTGAGATGCTGCATCTGGGGCGCCCATGCATACATTGCGGGCAGGCGCATTAACAAACAGGTGTACTCCGCGGTCGGCGGCGGGCCGGCGGGCGGCGCGCAGCGCGGCGCTCGCGTGACGCTTGCGGTCAACCCAGATGAGCCAAGTGCACCGTCTCCCATTACGGCATCACCATCTCTGTACTGTTATCCGCATAGCGACTGCGGTCACACATGTAGGTCGAACACTTGAACATTAAATTAAATTTATGGTTTGTAAGAATTCCAACGTTAATTGCACCGTGTGAGTACGTGCCAAGTTAGCGATGATGGATCGACGGTATTTTGTATCGACATAATACGTCAAAACTGTAAAAAGTCGTCCATATATGGTTTAATCGACAATTTGAAATTGTCTATTTCATTTTACGATATGATCAGCAGGGGTTTTGTAATAGAGTCGCTGTAAGCGTAATCATAGTTTATGGCTCATATTTTCTTTTGTATTCCACCCATAGATATCGTAACCGCACGACGCGTGTATTGTGCTTTTACCGATGTGCCTTTAGAGGAGGTATAACAATGAGTGCATTCTACCGATGTTAGATAGGTAATAGTTGGCAAACGGTGTAACAGATTAAATGGCATTTTCAGCTTCCAAAATCAGACCGAATCTAGCGAATGTTTTAACAAAAAATAGATTTCAATAGCCTCTAACGATATGGGAACTATGGGGAAAAACCAGACAATTTAGTTATAGCCGCCATTATCGTGAAAAAGCGTCCACCACGGGGAAGGGGATAGAACCCCATCAATCACTTCGTAATCCGTTTTTGAATATCGATCACGTCGCCCCATTGAAACGTCATTTGCTGATGCAGCTATACGTACTTTGACAATGGCTTCTAATGAAGTACCACACACAAAGTCAACATACAAATATTTTACCTAATATGGTGATAGATTAAAAGTTGTAAAAAAGTTTGAATTTCAGATTATGTTATTAAGTAAGTATTAGCTTATTATGCAACCCTACGTGATCGACTGATATTTCGATACAAGACCAGTGGCTGCTGCTTATACAGTGTATGTTCATGTTCCAGAAGTGCGTGTTCATATTTAAAGTTGATGGTAAAACAGAAAGAAAATCACTTTTTTTCAAAAAAATCAACCCGAAAAAACGACTAAAAAGTTCCGAAGAAATGGCTTTTCAAGCAATTGGCATTTACTTTAGTTCAATCACAGATTTCATGTCACCAAAACTGCATCAGCCTACTTGAAAAGTAATTTCTTCGGAATTAGTAGATTTTATGGTCGATATTTTTGTAAAATCTCACATTTTTTATGTTTTGATATTTTTCCTTGGTGTATAATATATCAATTACCTAACAACACCTTCAAAATATGACCACGCACTTCTGGAACACCCTGTATAGTAGTAATATACTAAATAAATCTCACCATGAAACTTAGGTGAAGTAAGCAAGAAGCGAGCTGTCAAACCATCCAATCAAATCAAAGTGTACTGACAGTTCACTTCAAGTTCATTTCACATAAGTTTTCACGAAAATTCTAGTTTCCTTGCTTAAATGAGATGCACTGAATGCAATAAACTTTCAGCTTGAGATACTAAATGATAGTACAACTTTGTAACGGTAGCTCATCAATAATGAAACACGATGTAGTAGTCTCGTCTTCACACGAATCGTTAGTCATTGTAACCGCTCAGTCATAATAATAATTAACCAGTGTCTCACTGAATGCACACTATCTTAAACGGTAAGTGTAAATTTTATTTATTCCCGATACCACACTGCTCTTCATGCGTTCAAGAACCCGTGTTGTTTACGTTACTTCATTTGAAACAGTTCATTTGATGGCCAGCAAAAATACAGGCGACGGCCATTTTTTTTACTGGTCTGAATTTTATGAATCTTCTTCCACCAACACAGAGTTTTCGTGTCTGTTAAAAAAGCCAATTCTGCGATTACTATCTCTGTTCGTCTTCCAAAGAAAAATCGTTTTTTTATAAAGAGCGTTCGTATTCCAATCGCATTCGCAAACTTTCAAAAACAGCTCTAATCCATAGTTATATGTTAAATGCGAAGGTGTGTCTGTCTGTTTGTTACCTCTTCACGCTTAAACCGCTGAACCGATTTATATGAAATTTGGTATAGAGATATTTTGAGTCCCGGGGAAGGACTTAGGATATTCTTTATATCGGGAGTATGGGATAATTTTCAACATTCGCGCGGGCGGAGTCGCGGGCAAAAGCTAGTTTCTACATATTATTTTGACAAGGATTTACCGCTTTTAAGGTACGAATATTGGCCTTCTGGTGGCCGGTTTCCGAATTGAGAATTTAGAGTTGAGAACGTGTCATGCCATTATTGTACCAATTAGAATTTATATATTTATTTTATACCATACTTTTATAATAGGGTATCAAATAAATTTAAAACTTGGTAATAAAGATAAAGTTCGGCAGATATTCGGACTAAAGTGGAGTTTGACAAATAGGTACTTCAAATGCTTAATTCAGATATCAAGCATACGATTGCGTTTGAATGTTTGCGGGTTTTCCAGAATTGCGTTTTCATATTTAAGGGTGATATTGGGTAGCTGATAAGCATTAAGGAAGAATATCAAAACTTAAAAACTTCCGAAGAAATGACTGTTCAAGCAGTCTGATGTAGTTGGTGACATCAAATCTGTGATTGAACTTAAGTAAATGCCACCAACTGTAATGAACCGCTTGAAAAGCAATTTCTTTGGAACATTGTATCCGTTTATTCTGGTCGATGTTTTTTTGGCTTACTATTTTTTCCTTGTTGTATATTAGCTACCCGTAAATATGACCACAGTTCTAGAACAGCCTGTATTTAACTCTCAAATTATAATAGCTACCTGCTTAGTCATTGGGAAATCCATATCAACCTCTTCCGCCAACATTTTTTGTGCTCTAATATCAGCCGTCCGGTAGAACATTCTTCAACTATTTTTTTTGCACATTTGTCCATGTAACTTCTTAGTATGGGGCTCTCGAACCAGACTGTAGTGGTCGTAAAATCTCATTTTCATAGTTTCTCCACACGCTACCTATGTGTATTTAAACGCCCAACTTTTTTTAATTTTTTGTGCGAAGGAAATGCCACGCCGTCCGGGGAGATGATGTGGTTATGTGGGGCTTGCACCCACTTAAAAACTTCGCCTGTACTTTAGCCTTGATAGGTGGGCCGCGAGAACTGCTACGCATGACCAAGTCGATTTATACTAGACTAACTTTTGCGCCTTCGCCCGCTTTTAAAGTTTTTCGTGCCAAGGGAAGGTGTTACCGGCATGAAAGTACTATGTCATAATCCAGACCATGTTCGGCCACCTTCAGCCGTTGAAGTGTGATTGATGAAAAGACATCCAAACTTTCGCATATTTTTGTACCATTTAGAACTCAGTAGCTGTTAACTTAGTCATCGGGAAACCCATGTCGTGTTCAGTCTCTTTCGCCAATCTTTTTTTAGCAGTCGTCCGATAAGACTTCCTATTTTTTGCACACTTGCCTACGTTTAGTTTCTTCTCGAACTAGACTATAGCGATCATATAAACTTTGCATAGCTCTCCACACGCCCAACTAGAACAAGTCAATTTACCCTAGATTCCGTATATCATCAGTGATTCCTAAATAAGGAAGACAAAGCGGAGCGAGGAACATTCGCTATCGACATCCTCTGAGCGAGGTCAATGGCGTACTTAGTGCGAAGTGTGTCACATAAATACATGAACAGCTAATATCGTAATAATTACATGTGACCGACCAGCTAGGGTCAGCTCACACCGAGACACTTTTAACTTAAAATAGCTATACGATTTCGAACATTATTTGCAAAAAAACAGGTTCATATTTCAGTGGAAAAATTAAAATTAAAATTCGAGTTTAAACTTAGAATTTATTGCCAGTCTTTAATTAATTTATGTAGTCTCACTGAAATATGTACCTCGTCACGTAGTAAATAAAGTTTATTTTTGTATAGTTTTTTTTTTAAAGTGCACGCAGCCTGCATCGGTGTGAGCTGTCCCTAACTATACAATACTCATATTTTATGCTACATCGCCACTGATTACATTGCATTATGTTATGTACATTACGACGAAGCGTATGTTTGTGTAATCGGAACAAAAGAATCTACCTACAACATATGATTCGCGATAAAAGAGCTTGCGTTCAAATATTGATTGGCAATGTTATCTAAGTACGAGAGCAGATTTTTTCGCTTCTAATCAAACTGATAATGTCAATGTGAATCAATACTAGTATTACAGGAGCAGGCGGCATTCTAAAGCTGAACCTGCCTGGAGATTTTAATTAAGGCCGCTATAGGCAAGTGAACAAATTTAAGCTGGTCCACAAATTTAAGGTTGCTCAGCGTGCAATGGAGAGAGCAATGCTCGGGATTTCTCTGGCGGATAGAATTCGCAACGAAGTCATTCGCCAGAGAACTAAAGTCACCGACATTGCGCGTAGAATGAGCATGCTGAAGTGGAAGTGGGCCGGCCATGTCTGTAGACGGACAGACGGTCGATGGAGCAGACATGTGGTAGAGTGGAGACCGCGTATGGGCAAACGTAGTGTGGGACGCCCTGCGGCACGATGGATCGATGATTTGAAGAAGGTGGGTGGCAGCGGATGGATGCGGACCGCTCAGGACCAGGATGGTTGGCGATCTTTGGGGGAGGCTTACGTTCAGCAGTGGACGGCAATTGGCTGATATGATGAGGCGAGTGCGGTTGACCTGCTGCGAGAGGTCACTCATAATTCAAAATCTAACGGTAAACCTATCCCTCATTGGAAAAAAGGCATCAGTTTATGAAGTCACGAGCATTAGCACCTAAAAATATACTCAACTACCATACTGACTCTAGTGATTCAATGAATTCTATAATTACCTGGCTAAATGATAATAACTTAAAAATTAACCTTAGCAAAACTAACATAATGCATTTTAGACAACGAGAAAACTTTCGCAACACATCAAAATTTAATTTAGTATATAAAGATAATGTAATACAAGAAGTTGAAACAACCCGATTTTTGGGATTAATCATTGACAAGCAATTAAATTGGAAAACTCACATAGTTGAACTTTGCAAAAAAATTAGTACTTCATCATATGCTCTTTATAAGTTGGCACCGACTATCAACATAGATACTTTACTTACAGCATATTACGGGCTTGCTGAATCAGTTTTAAGATACGGAATAATTTTTTGGGGCAATTCAACTGAGAAGGACACTGCTTTCAAAGCACAAAAGCGTTGTATACGTGCTATGTTTGGGTTACTAACTACTGACAGTTGCAAACCAATGTTTATACAGCACAAAATTCTAACACTTCCGTCACTATACATATTGGAGATATCGCTTTTTGTAAAAACCAATCCTCATTTGTTTCCCCCTTTGATTGATAATAGAAATAGACGTGAGAAGTACAGACTTTGGGTGCAATCTCTCTCTGCAAAAACAGCATTTTTGAGAAAAAGTGTAATATGCTTGGCCCCATTAATATACAACAAACTACCTAATTATCTAAAGGTAATGAACATTAATTCATTCAAGAGAGAACTAAAAAAATTGCTAACTAGTAAGGGGTACTATAATATTACGGAGTTTTTAAATGACAAATTTTGATCATTTAATATGTGATAGTTTTATTCATTTTATTGTTTTAATTATTTTAGGATTGACTGTTATTATATATTTGAATTAATTTTGACTATGTATAATTTAATTATTTAATAATAATATTTTGACATGCGTATCATATTGACGAATTTTAATGTATTTTGACATGAGAGACCATTAATTTATAATGTATTTTTGCATGATAAAATAGATTTGGTTTGGATTAGATATTATTTAATTAAAACATAGATATAAATATGCATATTGTACGCCCTATGGGTATGTTACAGCGATCTACATATTATGTTGATAAGAACTGCTTTAAACCTGTGACAAACAATAAATTATTTTGACTTTTGACTTTGACTTTGAAGTCATTTATTTATGCATAGGTACAGACGCCAGGACATCAAGCTACAACAATCCGTCAAATTTCTTTAATAGACTTTCAACTTTATCGCCAAAGTATTAAGTTCAAGGTTGATTGGGAAAATTTGACAGTTTCGGGTACACTAACGTGCTGGCGTCTGTACTCAAAACACTTAGGTATAAGAGAACATTATTTACAGAAAGAAGAGCACAAAGGTACTGCTTATTGTGCTTGCTCGGTATGATATTTACAAGTAGTATTTGCATCGTTGTTGGAACAGTTAATTACACGCTAATGTTATGTAATAAATAAACATGCTTCTGAATTGTCAGCACATATTTCAATGCTAGAACAAGCAGGCTGATTAAATAACGCTGATAAATTAAATAGGACCTAATATTAATAATAATAACACTTTCCGACTATAAATTCGTTTCATGAATCCATACGGGTTTTATGTTAATGTTAATAGGCATTTTGATAAACAATTTAGTTGATAAGGCCTACAGATTACATGAAAACCATTTTAAATTGTTTAAACTCGTTTATTGCTATGGAATAGAATGGGTAATTAAAGCTTCAATGATAGTTTTGAATAAAGGGCAATTTTCATGTTAGTAGGTTCAAACACATTGGTTTATCAAAACTCCTATGAGCTAGATCTCCTCTTCGGAATGGCCTACAAAACGCTGAGCAATGAAAAGCAATGAACGATGATGATAATGACACCGACAGAAGAAACTCGTGACTTTTTGCAGAACGCATTGACCTCCATAAACGATAAAATATGCTGTTGTTCATACATTATTACGAGTGTATGTTACATAGTTGTACATAAATCCCGCTTTCCTCCCTTACAAGGTAAGTCGAAGTCGGAGCAAAACACGGAGCGAATTGATACTCAATGTTTAACTGTAACTAAGGTTGCCATTTGCCAAGACACCAGGGAAAGGTGGGCCTTCGACGACCTCGATTATAAGAAAGCATTCTACGGAAATTTGTAGAGTTAAGTACATATTATAGAAGCCCAAATATAAATAATAACCACCATGGAAACATTTTGAAACATTCATACTCCTTTCTGAGGGTTGACAGCCCTAACAACTTATTGAATAGCCAAGAAGAATGATACATGTTCATGTGAGCAAAGTTTTCCCCCGTTAACTTTTACGATGTGTGCAAGAGCATAACTGTGAAGCCAGCCCTTAACCTCGGAGAAATGTAGGATCACATCGCATTCTGAATAGGCAAAGGTACTTAGCCGACTAGCTGCGATATGCGGCATGGCATTCAACGTGTGCGCATTTACCGACACGTTTTGGACAAACTTATGAATGAACAGCTATAAATCTGAAATTTATTATGACGTTTTCTCAAAAACATTAAATAACCTATTGATCGTTGGCAACGAGAATGCTTGAAGGCCTTAAAGATGATTGTGTGTAGGTAGTATAGATTCCTAAATAATATGTCTAGTATATCAAACAGGCTTTATACCCGTAAAAGTATTTATTGACCTAAAAACACAATGAAGGTGTCAAGGCTTGTATACACATTAACACATTATGCTTCAAGACTTGCCAACGTCGCCGTCGCGAAGATTCTGAAGAATTACTTAATTGACCATTAGATTGCGCATAAAAAGCTGATTACCTCGTCAGACTGTTATCACTGCAGTATGTGACAACTCTTTTTATAGTCCGTTTTATATACAGGTTTATTTGTCTGGAGAGAAAATAAATGGTCATTTCACACAGCTTTTCAAAACGGACACAGCATTAATGCGCATTTCACACAGCTTTTAAAAACTGACACAGCGTTGTATAACTATTTGTATAACGCTAGCTATTTGTATAACGACTACCTAAATTACTTTTAGGGGTGAAATTGAGGGCGTCTACAATAATAGAAGGGTAGGGAGCAGCGAAAGTATTTTGAAATGAGATTTTTAGGAGCTCAGATGGAAAACCACGAGCAGAAATATTTTGTGCATTTCTACAGAAGGTATTTAAGTGAATTTTTCTTTGTTTTTCTAGACTGCTTTCGCCAACCGTGAATTTTTCCTTTTTTTTTTATTGCCGTAGTGTCGTAGATAAAAAGGATTTATGTATGTTTACAAACTATTGGTTTAAAACCGTTATCTTGGCAGACAAAACCACCGTACGATCTGGCCAGTATTTAAGCCTGTAAGTACGCAAGTTTGTCACTAAACACCGAAAGAAGTTTACACAGAACAAAATGTATGTGCAAACAAACGTCATGCATATCTACCTGGCTACATAAATACGTGGGTACGCGACCTTCACGATAGAGAACAATGTTTGGGGATATAAATCAAGTTTTTATTTACCTTTTCATTATTGAAACATTTGATATGTTAGTATTTTACGTGTATTTATACCTACTCAGTGAAATATTGGTTCTTTTTCTATTTTATTTATCCGTTCCATAAATTGAGTGAATAGAAGGTTACTTTGTGAAATTGTGCCTATTTGCATCAATGACGACTCTGAGCAAACGCATAAGTAGTTAATTATTTTTAATTGTATCAAGAAATAATTTTCAGTTTAATTTTGATTCAGTGCTGCACTTATGTAATAAATATTTCTGTAAATAACCATTTTCAAGTAAGGAAACAGGTATAAAATAACATTGAAATCAAAAATGTTTATTTTTGTAATAAATTACACGTATAGTTGTCGAGGCTTCAGCGCACACGACAAAATGTTTGCATAAATGATGGTCATGAGCAAGATAATTTGGCAGATGATATCCGACGGCCTTGTGCAAGTAAATAACTAAATAAATGCCTAAATACATAGGCATTAGCGCTGTCATCATAACGTGTGTTGCAGGAAACCGGCTTTATATTTACAGCTGCCTTTTCTGATCATGAAGATATACTAAATGCCATGTTACAACTGTTACTGATGTCTTGTATGATAATACAAAGTTTTTACACGTAGTAATCTTGTGTTATTAAGAAGAATGTAAACTTAACATGTATTATAAACAACCAGTAATGTCCTCGGCATTCTCAAAACTGGTATTTGTTTAATATCATTGTACGAGAAGATTTCCGCTTTCAGGAACTGACGTAACGTGAATCATAAATATCTCAGCATTTTGTTTGAGAAAATAATAAGGAAGACACTTCTCATCGGATCATAATGTATTCTCACATTCAAAGAATTTGAAGAATCGATAACTTTCGAGGGTTTGGTCTGCGCAATAAACAACAACAGATATGTCTGGAGTTTCCCACGTTACCACCGTCTAGCCATCTAAAGAATATCTCGCGTAGACCGTAGGTACACTAGGTACGTAGGAAATCCGTCGGTGGAACTATGCATACGAAAGTAGATACCTATAGGTAATGATGTAAATTTATCACACTAATATTATAAAGGCGAAAGTTTGTGAGTGTGTGTGTATGTTTGTAACTTCTTCACGCGCAAACGCCTGGACCGATTTAGATGAAATTTGGTATAGAGATTGACTGAGTCCCGCGAAAGGACTTATGATACTTTTTTATCCCGGGAGTATGTTCCATTGGAATAATTTTCGACATCTAGTAACTTATAAATGCATTACCCGCACTCAAAACTGGCAACGTAAAAAGAAGTTAACCACCGCGGTCCCACACACCCCGCGCGCGTTTACGTAGCTATTTTGCTACCGATAAGTACCTACCGATAGAGCTTGTGCTGTTTATTAGAGCTGTGATGTTAGTGCATGACGCGTCTATATATTATAATACGTCATCGTCTACAGGTACAGATACTTGAATGAGGCGAAGTGGCACCAAACAAGACTAGCCTTTAAAGCGTAGACTGCCGCGTTTAAAATCGATCCCACGTTCGTTTTCACGCGATGCCGTATCGTCGCGAACAGTCGAACACCTCGACGTGTGAACTTGATATCAATTCCCTTTTTTCCAATAGGTACAGATCTGTACCCGATTGTACTGCAGTAAACCTATTACATTTTTATTTCACTTTTATTGCATGCCGGTAATGAAAATTGCGTGTTTGAGCAATCTGCGTCAGTTTCCCGTGAGAGATTTCAAATATTTAATTGGAGACTTGTTTTCAATAAATCGTGTTAAAACTGTATCAACTTGAGATCACGATAACTTGTTTCTGTTTTAATTGACTCAGGGATATTTTAAAAAAGAAAGTCCCCTCTTAAGGATCTGCCAAAGAATACAACGCTTTCTTCAACAAGATCTTGTGATACCTATTTTTAAATCGCTCTTGTTTTAAAATAGCTAAACATTTTCTCATCGCCGCCAGGTGAAAATTACGAATGCAATTATTGATTTAACAGCTGCGTGAGCCAGTAGGTACTGTTTCCCCGGCGCCGGAACACCAAACACACTTAGTACCTGCCAGGCGTGTTTACATAGAGCCAGTAAAAACCAACCAGCGATCAAGGCAGGTTGCTAAACCACGACTCATTGTAAACTTACACTTCAAACAAATAAACTCCGCTTCTTATTCTGTTTTTACTCCTTTATGATTTTTATAACTCTTCTTTTGATAGTCTTGAATTTATTGAGTCTAGACGGTTTATTGTTGTTGAATTGTGTAGATCCTGGATATAAACGTGAAGTTGATGCCGATGCCTTTATTGTCTCGTGTAACTTACGGTAGTTAAACTAAACAATGTTTATGTTTTAGCATCAAATAAGTAGGTAATTGTTGATTTCATGAACATTCACACTGCGATCTCTCTATAGATTCAAGCATTTTCTTCCTTCTAGCACTAAAATCACTTTGGTCCAGTCACTTGTGCTTCCTATAATTGATTATGCTGATGTTTGCTACTCTGATCTATCCCAAGAACTTCTCAACAAACTGGATCGACTTCTTAACAACTGTATTCGTTTCATTTTTGGCCTTCGTAAATATGATCACATTTCTTCCTTCCGTTCTCAGCTTAAATGGTTGCCTATCCGTCAGAGGAGATCCCTCAGATCCCTCTGCATGCTCTTCACTATCATGAACGATCCTTGTGCTCCTGATTATTTAAAACAATATTTTAAAGTGTTGGGCAGTTCTCACAGTATCAACCTTCGAGCATCTAAAAACTTACTTCTTCATATCCCTTCTCACCGCACCGGGTTTTTGTCTAATTCCTACGCTATTTCTACAATTAAACTCTGGAATATGCTACCCCTTGACATCAAGAAGGCGGAGTCAAAATTTTCCTTAAAGCGTAAAATCCGAAAACACTACTTAAAAGCTTGTCATTCTTAGTTGTTCTTCGTCATGATTACTATGAATTCTCTTAATCGGTATGATTATTATATATCATATTTATTAGTTTATTATTTTAGCATATACATGTATTTTATTAGTATTATATATATTATCTGTATATTCTTTCCGAATTGTTAAAATTCAATTTTTGAATCTTATTTTTATTTATTGTACACCTATCACAATATAGTCTTTATAACCCAAAGGTTGACTGGTAGAGAATGCCTTGATGCATTAAGTTCGCCCATGTACCACTATTGTACATAAAGTTTAAATAAATAATAAATAAATAAATAAAACTTCTTAGTATTTGCAACTCACATGTACCTACACTTTGCTGTAAATACTCACATTATGTTATCAATTCTTAGCGAATTTATAAGTTAAAATAACACGCTAGTGCCAAACATAGCCAAGTCTAAACGAAGCATAGACGCGAGGTTACCAGACTGTCGCACCCTCCCGTTTAAGCTCCCCGTTCCGATTCGAATGTTCCACAAAACGAGGCTAGCCTGTTCACGACATAACTAAAATGTACAGTCAACATGTACCTAGAACCCTGAACCGTGCTCATTGAATTGTGACCGACCCCTTTCAAATTATTAACTAAACGGCATACAAAGGGTTGTAGTTGTAGTCGAAAACAAACGCAATATTCGTGACTAAACATTGTGTATTAGTTGGGTAATGTCGATTGTTTTAAAAGAGAATGTGCTTGCATACTTGGTTTGTATTAAGAAATATCGCGATGTGTTAAATTCGCTATTAGCAACAATTAACACCGTAATGTTCTGATGCTGACTTAACACTTAGCTGCACTTCTTACGGTTACAAACTTACCAGTAAGTGGAGTGAGACTTCCTGTAATCTTAACAATGCTTGCAGATAGTGAGTCACCGATTGAATGTCTGATAGCACTTAAAACTGTTTGTAGTACCTAACCGCTGGTATCATTTGCATACACGTGCACCGACTACCATGTAAACTATGTATTTTAGAGCAAGTGTAATTCAATAACATTCTCACTCACCTACCTACTAATGTACTAAGTACTAATGTAATGCATGTGTACCATTGTGCAGACCCACAGCATCAGTTCGTGCAACATCACAGTAACTTGCACAGCGCGCCCACTTATCATTTCATCTAGGATTTCTTCAGACGCGACAGTCCCACTGACATTTAAGAATGTATTGTGTAAATCACAACCTTTCCGTTACATCACGGTACATATTAAATTACATAAACAATGTTTTTCTATGAAGATGGTATAAAGCCGAGCGTGACAATGCCCCTTAAGTATAATGTCACGTGGCGAGGTAGCATCGTGACCTAAAAAGGCGGTGGCAGGCACCTTAGTCTCTTTTTGTAGCAGGTATTCCATTAATAATGTCTTTTGTTGGCTATAGCAAGCGTTTTTCATTAACAGCGAGTAATCGATTTACATTGTGTCCTCGTTTTTAGTTTTCGCGCTTGTCGGCCAACGAATCAAATGCTAAGTGTATGAACTGATTATTTTTTGAACGAGTCGTGACTTTCTGGCGATAACGATGTTGAATAGTTGAAATTTAAAAGTTAGATTTCCAGACTCAGCATAAATGAGACATGGTCAGAACAAAAACAATCTATTAAAGTTAACTAACCATGCATTGTCATCCAAACCAAACGTGTTCGCAAAATTTCAGCTCAATCGGTTGGGAAAAACAGCTTTAAAATAGAGGTACTAGATTTGACCCATACATAGGTACTCGTATCTACTAACTTACTATCAAGGGAAGCTACATACAACGTGTAACAGAATAAACGCAATACCTCTTAAGGGGTCATTGTACTCATCATTATGAACAACTTTTACTATAAGACCAACACTTAAATCGCGAAAAAAAAATCGACTGCCCCATACATTTCTGTGCCCATAACTTGACAAAATGTACTGAAAACTGGTCCCATAGTAAAAGTTGTTCATAATGATGAGTGCAATGAGGTATTGCGTTTATTCTGTAACACGTTGTATACATAAAAGCTTGTAAAAAGAGGCCCACCTCATCGGCTACACGTCCATGTTTCTGAAAACAATATCTCAATTTATTCTAGAGTCTAATCTGGAAATCTTACCCATAAACTGAAATAAAGACTCGAGTAAATAAACATGAAATCATGGCTTCCCGTGTACACGAAGGCACAACATTTCAGCTGGAAGTGTCGGTTTGCGAGCAACCTGTGGAGGCGCGAATGTCGGCGGTCACGCGACAGGGCGGGAACGACAGTTTATTGATTCAATATAATTACCTACGCGCTTTCAAACGTTCTTCCCTAGTTTCGATAAATAACCGACAGCTTTATGTTATAAGACAGTCGATAGGGAACGGTACATTTTTTACCTAAGATATTATAAAAGTCCAGATACTGCCTCACGTTACGACAAGCGTCATAGAAATGGCTCCGCGGCGTTTGGCACACGTTTTGAAAACTACGCGCGTTTAAGGAACTGCCAGCGGTTCGAAGAATGTTCTTGTATTTTTACTTCATTTGAAATAGTTAAGTAAGTGCCATTATGAGGTGACAAATAAGAAGAAAATTACAATCTAAGTTTCTTACAATCACGTAATGAATGATAATTATGTGTTTTTCATTTAAACCGGTTCTGGATTTTCCAACTGACTGTTGATGAGATGGTACCACTGATGGATATTATACTGGCCGAAGCACAGGTGTAAGAAACCAGCTCAGTGGCATCCTTGAGTCTGGAGTGTTACAGCCATATTGTAAAATACTGTCAAACGTGGAAAATTATGTGGCCAATAATACTGTACTGTGTATTTCATGAAATGGCTAGTCACTTCATGTATTGTTCAATTTAACAATCTGCTGCCCTACTATGACGTGCTAATGCCATCCAATTCCGATGATGTAAAAGGGACAGTGCTATTCGCTATGTATAGCTCTATCTCTCTCTAAGAGCGGAATCATAACCGTTTTAAGACTTTATAGTAAGGCCCCTGACAACGACATATTCGTAGAAGCAAATACCAACCTCGTTTGTAATGGCAATTTTAAGATTTTAACATAACAGGCGCCTAATCCTTGATGAATGTACGACGTGTAACAGACAAACGCAAAACCTAAAAAGGGGTCATTGTACTCATCGATATGAAAAACTTTTACTTTGGGACTAACCCTGCAATCGCTAAAAAAACATATCAGCTATTCTGTACATTTTGTCGAGTTATGCACTCAGAAATGTATGGAGCAGGCGAGTTTTTCCATGGTAAATGTTGTTCATAATGACGAGTACAATGACACATTTTCAGGTTTTACTGTTACACGATGTAGGTGTGATATTATGGACATTATTTTCTTTATACTGTTGTACTAATGAGACCTCTTTCGTTTCCCAGATGGATGGCTCCAGTGAGCCTGGCGATCCACGCGCCGGGCTCGGACATGAAGCCGACGGTGGACAGCATCAGATACCTACGCGACTGCACCAGCAACGACTTGGTGCTGCAATACGTCACCTTCCACATCTTCTTCTCGAACAAGCATATACCCAGCACTGTAAGAATTATTTAATCTATACAGAGTAAATTTTCCAAGTGGGCGTAGATGGCTAAATCCGCAATTATGAGGAATAGCGAAAACCCGTCAAAGGTGTCTCGGGCCCAATTTTGATGTCAGCTAAAACTGCACAATTTACGTAACATTTAACTACAATTTAATGATTCGAAGTGGAGTCCAGTGGAGGACATGACTTGAAATAGAATATGTATAATAGCTAGAAGTGTCACCAAAACGGGACTGGCCGGCGGCGCCAGCGTGCCTGAATGAACCTGAACTTCTCAGACACATAGATCGCGAATGTTATGTACCTACACACGATCACCTTTAGCCACAGCAACTCCATAACTAAACATACTTGTACATAGGTAGTCAAAGTCGTCGACCGCTCCTGGCACAATTCTGGAACATAACAATACTACTGTCTGGCAATAAGCCAGGTAGGGAACTTCTGTTCCTTGTTTGTTCACTTTTAGACAAGGAGATGCTTTAAATTTATTAAACTAACTGTAAGGTAGTTAGGGATATTTTATTTAGGCCCGCGTTTATGATTAGCAATGATGTATTATACGATGGAGCCCGCTAGAAGTAACCTATTCACTCATGACTCAAAAATCCCAAGCTCCTTGCTATCCGAAATGAGGTTACACCGACGCCACCACTTAAATTAAACCATCCAAGTAAATGACAAACATACCATCGATTAAAAAAACTTCATTTAACTTTTGGAACACTCAATCCTACTTATTTGCTTGTCAACCGCAGCAATAACAATACTCCTCTTTATTCTTTACAGATTCCTGACCCTGATATATTTCTGAAGACGCCATACAACTGCACAGACACACCACCTTACGTCGTCAATTCATCGACGACGTACAAACAACAGAAAAACCTGTTGTACCCAATAAATGTGGGCAGAAACATAGCCAGGAGTGCAGCCCTGACACACTTCGTCCTGCCATCAGATATCGAACTGTACCCCAGTCCAGACCTGGCATCCAAGTTCCTGAACATGATCGCAAGGAACGAAGAACCCCTCAGCACTTCCACTAATCCAAGAGTCTTCCCACTAAGTTTATTTGAAGTAGATAAAAACTCTACAGTAAGTAAAGATTTTAATAACAAGCCTTTAAAAACTAATCCGAAGCTTTTGTGAAAAGGCGCCCATCGGATATTACCAGAAGAATAAGCTTACTTCAAACTTACCGATGGATAAGCCGCCTCTTGATAAAAATCTGCGATAGATCATGTTATGTGGTACAGTCGCCGTCAGATATATTGTAGCAGACAAGGTGACCAAATCACCATCATCATTTCAGCCGAAAGACGTCCACTGCCATAATCGCCACGCTTGGCAGGCGGGTTGGCGATCGCAGTGTAGCTGTTGCAATGCACAGAATCACAGAGAATACTGCTGCCCATTCTCTGGTGAGTCCCTTAGTCGCCTCTTACGACACCCACGGGAAGGGATGGGATGGTGGTATTCTTTTACGTCTGACACCTTACAGAACAACCAAATACTTATGAACAATTTAAAATGTCTATAAGTTCCATAGTTTTACTCCAAGTTACCATTAATATCTGAACATGAATTACTTCATTAATATCTGAACATGAATTACTTCATTAATATCTGAGCAGATGATTGTTTGGTGGTGGTTGTGCAAAAATGGCCCCGGCCAGCTTGTAGAAATAAGTGGACGAGTGAATTCAATGAATTATAAAGAACTCCTGAAGATACTTTTCTTACAACAGCTCAGTGCATAATGCTCGTGCTGATTAGTGCCAGCATGGATTAATTAACAGAAAGAGCTTACATACTTTAATCAAATCAGATATTAATTGTAACTTGCCTTGTATGGAACTTATTGTCATTTTAAATTGTTTAGAAGTATTCCGTCACCTTGTCTGCTTCAATATATCTTACGGCGACTGCGGCGACATAATATTAAATTCTCCATCCGATCTGTCTTGTGATTTTTACTGGTTCTGGAAACTTTTAAGTTTAGTTTAATGATATTTAATAGCAAGATGGTTTTCTTGTGATACTTATTGATAGCCAATACTTTAAATGGGGATGTAATACTGTTGGGCAAAGGACCCCATTTTCTTTGCCCACACAACGCTGTCCCTTGCTAGTAGTAGCTCGACTTCCACCAACAAGACTAGCTCGTCTTGTTGGTGGAAGTCGAGCTCGTCCCGCCATCGATCGCAGTCTTGGTCCGCCGCGATGTCGTCTGGCGTTGTATGGGTGGCATTCGTTGGTTAATTTCCCCTTATTATAAAAAGTAAATGTCTTAAAATAAATTGCTATATCCTCTATTTCAGGCGCCTTGGACTAAAACAGAACTACAAGCAATGTTGAAGAAGAAAACTGCCATACCCTTCCACAAATACGTGTGTCCAACGTGCCACAACATCCCCAATGGCAAAGAGTGGATGGCCGCCCCGGAAGGGAAATGTAAGTACCGAGTTATTGACATAACTCACGGTCAAGGTACAGGCAGCAACGATAGTCATATAACGCTCAGCTGCAAGAACTGCAGAATTTATCAAAATTTATTTATTTAAACACAACTTGAGGAGAACTAATTTTATACACTCACTTTTAATAATATTGAATAGCAAAGCTATATTATGTGAAATGCTGAAAAACAGTGTTTCGAATTTTTTCATCATTTTCGTAGACAAAATAATGTAAAAGTTGCGTTGCTGTTGTAGTTTTACTGACCGATCGACTTTCGTTGCTGACCGTACAACGTGCGTAACGGTTTTCACATCATTTGCATTGTAATCTCGCATACCTACTCTGCTATTTATTGCCAAAATTTAGGCATCGCGAGACGGGCAGTGATGCAGGCAATTAATCTAAGTGCTGTTAGTGTCGTGAGCTATTTATGCCGTCTGTAGCATGGCGTGGCCGTCGTATGGGGCATTCTAATTGCGTATTATGGTTCAACGACCGCGCCTTACCCGCCGATCCCAGACGACCGGCTCAACTTCTTACGCCAATTTGCAAAATCGCAAACTTTCCGATTCGAGAATGCGTCAATATCAATAAACATAAATTGTATCAACCACACTTCAAATTGCTTCCGAGAACTCTTTACTGACTGGATAACGATTTTCTCTTCCAAGAACACACGTCACTAATGTTTGATGGACTGTTGCAGATATGGGAGTGTTCCACGTGGGAAAGCGAACGGGGAAGCACTCGCATTGGGAGCCAATCTTCATCGGAACCAATGATGAGCCCTATTACGACGAAAGACTGAGCTGGGAAGGCAAGCAGGATAAAATGACACAGGTAACGAAAAGCTTTCATTAAACGGTTGATCACCTGCAGTTAGGGCTTAATAATCTTGAAAATACTAAAAATAAAATAAAAGGTATTTATATGTACTTATTTTTTTATTACAGGGCTACATCCTTTGCGTTAAAAACTACGACTTCATGATCTTGAACAATGCGTTCGTGGTCCACAAGCCTGGCATCAAATATTACAAGAAAAACGTAAAGAGGGACAAGATTGGCTCGAAGCAGTCTTCCTACGTCAAAAATGTCATCCTCCCCGAACTGAAGAAACTGTTCGGAGTCAAAAATGGGTGCGTGCTGTGACGACACTTAAGAATCAGGATCTTAAAAGTGATCAGACCGAGTACACCGTAGAGGTACAAATACATACCGATGCAGGCTATAATCTAAGCTTACAGGGTTCAATTTTCCGCCTGATTTTGGAAAATGTTATGATGGAATTGTCTCCTAATAAAACATATCACTACGATTTAACTAGAAATGCAAAATAACGTTGGTAAGATTTATACGCACATTAACCTGTGAAGAATGTGACTATGTATAACGAAGCTGTATAACGTACTGTCCCAGGCGTCCTTATTTACAATGCATGCGATGCATGTAAAAAGTCACGCATCAGAGGCCTTAACAAGTAACACTAGGGATATTATGCTCTAATGTTAGAAACATTTACACGTCCGTAATGTCTAAGTCAATGTATGGTATTTGGAGGAGCTTGTGATGTGATGAGCGAGGAGGTGATTTTCCTCCAGTATTTTGTTTATACATAATATCCAAATTCTCGGAGTCGGTTTTGGATGCCACTATTTGAAATACCAAATATCATTTGTGACTAACTTGAAAAGATGAAATGCAAACTAGCCTTTGTACTCGCTACGTAGAAGGCTCAAAACAATGTAGATGTATAGATTTGCTTTCTCTATCTCTTATTATTAGTTTAAAAGTGTAAATATGTAGCTTGTAAGTGTATACTAGCTTCGGTGCGCGAGTTTAGTGTAAGAGAGTACTTGACTCCAGATATTTAAGTGCTTTTTTACAAGCAGTCGTTCTCATTTTGTGTAGATTTTGTTATAAGCTTACACACAAAGTGTACGTTATTGCATTAGTCGGGATTTTTTATGCTCCAACATTACATAAAATGGAAGCCAAGCTAATGAATACTAGCAAGTCATCAAATATCGATAAAGATATCGTTTATGTTAGGGGCAAAGCACACACGCTACTTTTAGTATTGGCGATCTGCGATTTTGCGACTGTATCGACGTTGCATCGCGATTTCGCAAGTTCCTGCGTTGGGACGCGGTATCGGAATCGCGCGTTTTAGCGACTGCTCCGATGCTACATCGGGTCGCCTGTAGTGTTGCCGATCGATAGTTTGCCGATTTGCAATCGTATTGTTTACAAATGGAAAATTTAAAACTTATTTCTGTCTTTATTTTATTTTAAATGCAGCAGTAACACAGGTCGGTATAACAATATAAAAAAAATGTCCAAATTGCATGGTCTTTGTTTAATTACATCGCTGTTTAAACATACCCAATACTATTGCAAATCGGCAAGCTATCGATAGTCTACATTTAAGACTCTAAAATAATCGATAGTATTGCACTCATTCAATAGTACATATTACTCCGATCTGAGCTATCGATAGTATCGACAGTATCGATAGATAGTATAATACGTGAACTGGTCATTGGATGTAACCAATAACGCCTTGAAATTTTCGCTTTATCAATAAAGCTAGCAGCAGTGCAGCTTCATTAGAATCCATAGTAAGGGTCTAGCTTTATCAATATCTAGTGCAGCACTGAGTCGTGTTCCGCAGATGCCGAATCGATGAGATTGTGTGGAACTTCCGAAAAGCGACTCAATCGCTGCATTTGGCGTTTTTAAGTGTGCGGTAGGGAATGTTTGGTCGCTGCATTTAGCTTCTTAAAGGCGGCTAAATCGCAGATTACCAATGCTAAAAGTAGTTAGTCTGCTGTGTCCCTTAGAAAAACAGAGCCTCAGCGTGTGATTCCAATTTAAATACTATTTCCGTACCACTTAAGATTAAAGATGTACAATAAACACTGTCGCTCATATTTATATTGTACCTATATATGCACATAAGTCTTTTGATATTTGTATTTATTTTTACTCATTCTGAGATGCATTTTTAGTTTGTACTTCAGTAGGTATATTCGCTAGTGTTAAAACTATTGTAGAATTTTAAAACAATTGTCTTTGTACATTATGGGTGTAAGAAAATGTATTTGTAAAGTTTCTTAAGTTATTTTCTTCTGTGATTTTATTCGAATGTATTTTTTAATTCAACTATTAAATGATAAAATCACAGAGAAACTCGAGACATGTGGAAATGCATCTACGATTTGACTTAAATTGTATTGTACGGTATTATGTAGGTTACTATAACAGCTGTGTATCCACAAATTGTAATGTAATAAGTAGTAAACTATTGCTGACGATATTATAGCTGTAAAAGAAAATTTTATTTTTATACGCAGTTAATTTTACAATATGAAGTCAGGGAAAAATCTTTGGTTAGTAAGAAATAATTTTCATTTTTAATTGCGGTAGGTACTCCAAACCTCTACTTTATAATTCTAGATTGCTTTAAGTGTTCATACAATGTTCGTGATATTAACTCACATATTTTGCTTTGACCGGTTCCTATTTATTTAACATACTTACTAATTATTTGCTCAACGTAGGCAATTATACTCATATATTACCAATCTAAATGTTAAACAGACGGCAGATTATAGCATTTCAATCAGTATCGGTTAAACGCTTAAGCCTTATAGAATCCCGATATTTTCTGGGCATTCAGTAAAATAAACATCATGAATATTACTCGAAAAATGAAATTAAAGAAGCTATCAAACAATAAATAGAAATACTATTGCATACAAATAACCTAATTTGCAGAACGTGTTAATAAGTCTTGAAGATAAGCATGTTCAATTTCTCAGCTTAGTTAAATATTTGGATCCCCACACAAAAAACCAGATGCCACTCTCTAGTATCGGGCTAAAGCGTAGGTACATACCGACACCAAGTGTGTAGGTACCCATGTTATAAAACCTCAACTCTCGAAACTTCATTTTCGCGGTCACAGCTAGTCATACGTTGATGTAACATTGTACGATACAACAAAAATACTGAATTCATTTTGCAGCTACGACAAAAAAATACCTTTTGTTTTTTCTTAAAAAACGTTGGTATCATAAAAATATTAAAAAACTGCCACAATTCTACTTCTTTCTTTTATTATCTGTGGTGCAACTAGACGGCCTAGCCTCTTAGCAACTATTCCGGGGTCGGCTTCCAGTCAAACCGGATGCAGCCAATGCAGCTTTCTTATATATTTCTTATATATGGTTGGTACCTAATAATGTATAATGTATATTAAATGATGCTTGACTCGAATTAAAACGAAATTAGTTTTAAATAAAAGTCAATAAAATACAGCCTACGTAGTATTTAAATTATTATGTAATATAGATAATATGTGACACCGAAGTGTGTTAGCCTTATTGTGGTAACTAGATTTAGCGGCTATTTTAACTAAAATAAATAATTTAAAGGGAAGTGTTAAGCTCACCACGTTCGATATTTATTTTTAGATTTATTTTAAGTAGGTAATTTAAATAATTTCAGAATCCCTTGTAGTATCTTGTATAGAATGATTTGTAAAGTAACGAAGACTTGTTTTCATTTTAGATTATTTTAAATCTGATTTCATAGGAATTGAAACAGGTTAGAAAGAGAAGATACAATCAAGACTCTAGCGCAGAGCGCGTTGTAACCATTTCGTGGGTTATTGATTTTTTCTAAGATAAAAACATAACGATATTTTCAAAACATCGCAAATAATGTTTTTGTACAAGCACTGGGTTGTAGAGCCTCGGGCACCGCCATTTAAACGGGGTTCCACAGGCATTCGAGCGTAACTATGGTCGACACCGGATAAACGTGCAGTAACGGTCATTGGCCCTCATACATTTATTATTTATTTAAACTTTATGTACAGTAGTACATGGGCAGACTAAATGCAACACGGCAATCTCTACCAGTCAATCTTTGGGTAAAAAAGACCACACTTCGTGACACCACGTTATGTCTACGTTAATTACCTACATATTTAATTACGAAAACAGAAATAATGACAAAGTTGTAGAGAAATTAAGGAAAGGGCAATTTATTTTATCTTTATTGCAAATTTATCTGGCGCCCACCATACTTCATGTAAGTACCATCGTACCAGAATGAAAAATGAATCCGAATTCTATGTGACTATCCAAGACATAATCTATCTTTGTGCCAAATTCCATCCGAACACGTTCCACCGTTTACGCGTGATGGAGTGACAAACATCTTTACAAACTGTCATTTTAAGGACGTAAGGCTAGCTGATTAAGTATTGTTTTAGTATTAAACTTATTAGTTTTATTCAATGGGTCCTGGTTTTGGTAAACGCATGTGGTGAGCTTTCGCTCCAAGGCTTCAACGTGCCTCTTAGCTCGTAAGTGCAATATAAACCTAAAGTCTTTTAAATGTGATCATTTATAAATATTTATCAATGTGTAATCTAAATACTACGTTTTGTAATGTTTTCGTAAGAATCTACAATTATGTAATCTGCCCGAAAATCGAAATAAAACAATAAAATTCTTACATTATAAAAACACTGTGTTTTATTTTTTTACAAATGTTGAAATATTTATTAATGTTTATTAAGGCATGAGTAGAAATATGGTTTACCGAAATAAATTATGGAAATTACTACGAAAAATCGCAACTATTAGACAAGAAACAGATTTCAGAAATACCTGTTTTTACCCTTTTGATCTGTCCTCCATTGAAGATTTTCTAACAACTAAAAAGAAGTAGCTGATTAAAATACAACTACAACAACTAACCCACATTAAACAACCAACGTCAGAACTAAAAAAAAACTTAATTTCGGTCTCACAACATGAGCGACGGACGGGTAGTGGCTATTAGGTCTGCTGGAGTCTCTGAACGAACTTCAAGAGCTTTTGTCATATCTGGAAGCTAGTTTACGAAGAACAGATTCACATCTAAGTATATCAGCGGAAGAACGACTTGCAATAATCCTGTAGTTATTTGTACAATAGGAGAACAAAATAGTTTTTGTTTCCAGTGCTGAATTTCAATCTCAAGCAAGCGAAGGATTCTATAATTCTAATCTAGAAAGACCAATGGCACAAGAGATTTTTTTTTATATTTGAAACATCATTTCACATCATTTGTAAACAATACCATTGCAAATCAGCAAAGTATCAATAGTCTACTATCGATCGGCAACACTACAACTGACCCGATTCAGCATCGGAGCAGTGGCTATAACACGCGATTCCGATACCGCGTCCGAACGAAGAGAGTCGCCAAAACGCGAGGCAGCATCGACACAGTCGCAAAATCGCAGATCGCCGATGCTAGTAGCGTGTGTGCTTTGGCCCTAACTTCACGTTTTAGGTTAAATCTTGCGATGGCAGCGCCGCCCTGGTAGTTGTTCATCGAACTAGTCTTGCTATAGGCAGCTTTATGCGGCGTTTTATGACATTTTGATGTAATTTCCTACTTTTTCGTCCACACCGAACATAAAATGTTCAAAACGGTGTAAAACTGCATGGTCAAAACAGGTATGTTGTGAACATCAAACATCTATTATAAACCTTAGAAAAAAGTATCTAGTCTTTCTTAATTTTCATCGCTGTAAAAACCGAGCGTAGCAGTACTACGCAGCATCGCGTAGAAGATTAAGCTACGCAAACAGCGCGTAACAGTGCTACGCAGACGCAGCGTAGGTAGTAAAGCTACGGAAACGGTGCGTAGCAGCACCACGCAAACGAAGCGTAGATGATTAAGCTACGTAAATAGCGCGTGGCAGTGCTTCGCTGAACATATAATAAAAAAAAAGCTGCCGCGCGCAAGTTCACCCGCGTGATTGTCGAAAATGGGAACATATTTCCGTGATAAGAATATCTTTATCCTATGAGTTATTCCAGTTTATAATCTACCTCTGTGCCACATTACATCAAGATCCGTGCAGCCGTTCTGACGTAATTAAGTTATAAACATCCACCAACTTTCGCATTTATAATATTGTACTATTGTACCTATATAAATGTGTAACCAAGATCACACTGTCACTAGTTAGTTTAATTAATTACAGAGAGTGTAAACGACCAACACATCAAACTCAAAACACTAAAACCACTAGTTCTACAACACAAACTGCGTCTTCCCTGACCAGCCTCATGATGAGAGAAGAACGAAGGAGGAGTATCATCTTCTTCTTCAAGCTCTTCAGTACCATTATTTGAGTCATCACCTCCACCGCTATCATTACCATCCATCAGACACACAGGATACCGCATCCTCGCATCTTCGTAGACCATCTCCTGAACTTGAGGTGGTATCATGGTATCCGGGTGAAAGGTACAGCCTTTAGGTACGTTGGAGACACCTGGTAGAAACGCAGTACTGTTGAGGTTTATACGCAGTCGCATGTTTAGCCAATGATAAGAGTTTCGGTAGAATATTATGAGAATAATCGCGAGGGAAAGCGTTACCGTGTGCGCTGTCATTTTGATGACAAATAGTTTTTTTTTATGTGGACTGAATATAGCGAATATATTAGTCATTTTATTTATAGAGAACTAAAAACAAGAAGTTTATATTGTAATAAAAAGTAATATATTTAAATAGAAAAACAAAGAGTCACTGACTGTTCTTCTAAACCACGCATTTTGATGGTGTTCAATAAAAGAGAGAGCGATCATATGTTGGTCATATGATCGCTCTCTCTTTTATTGATCACAACATCAAAATCAAAAATTTGCACCCGACATTTTCGGGTGCATAATCAATATTAATTTAGGAGTCCTCGCGGTTCATCCGTTCGGCGGTAATCCTGAAACACTAATTATTTCATGCAATAAAGGTTCCGGACCTCTGTATGGAAAAACGGAACCCTAATAGGATCACTCGGTTGTCTGTCTGTCAGTCTGTCACAGCCAATTTTCTCCGAATGTAATGGACCAATTCACTTGAAATTTGGTTCGTATTTGTATTTCTGAGCTCCAGATACGATTGTGTTACAAAAATAAATACATTTTGATAATTAGGCCACTTTTTGGAGGGTCAAATTAAATAAATTAAAAAAATAAGTTTTTCAACCTTAGGTACCGTGTGACACATTCTGAGGGTCAAAACTATTTTTTAAATAATTTTAAAATATTCCGTTCCGAAGTAATTAAAGAAAACTTATTAAAATTTATCTCCGAAACTACTGGAGCTAAAATTTTGAAAAAAAAATTAGAAAATAAAAAGGCGGATGTCTATCCGAGACATCCGCCTTTTTATTTTTTTGCGCCATTAAGCTGTGTATTTCATGTAGACAGGTTAATCAAGGTCCTTAGTTGCCTTTTTTTTATAACAATGCGTTTTTATAGTCCATGTAAAAATAAACGGCTGTAAATTGGTTAGGCTTATATGATTAGGTTGATTGCAAATTATAATTATGATTTTACAATCGAATTAATCGTGGGCAGTGTTGTTCTGACATAAGTTTTACTTTTATTGTTAAGTATTAATGTATGTTTGGAAATAAGATTGGAATGATAATATTTCAAAATATTTTCACAACATCAATGCTTCAAACTTGCTTCAGTGAATCGTCATATTTTAATAACACTAAATTCGTTCGTTCGATCGTCTTACTGTTATGATTATAAATTGCGATTCATAATAATCATAATCATTCATCGACTTCTGCTGAGCATGGGCTTCTTCTTTTCTTATTCCCATTCCCACGCTCCTTTTTTTTTTTGATATCGAGGGAAAATCCTCACGGTCACCCCTCCGCCCGCCCCAGGGCGGTGTCCTCCGCCCTGGGGCGGGCGGAGGGGTCTGTCAGACTCTTACTGACTAAAACCACCCCGGTGTTCCATCTCCCATCTACGCCGGGGATCGCGGGAACATAATGCGACTTCCGTAATCCCCGGCTGATCCCCACGCTCCTGTGCCAACTTCATCTAGTTCTACCCGCGATGGCATCTATATAATCATATCAGCCAATTGCCGTCCACTGCCGAACGTAAGCCTCCCCCAAAGATCGCCAACCATCCCGGTTTTGAGCGGTTTTAATGCCTGGGGTCCATTACCACTCCCAATAATGATATCTTTGTCATGGATAAATTAAATGGTTTCTGCGTTATGTTTTTAACTAATTATTTTTATTAATTCTTAACTAATTGTGTCCATTTATGCATGTTAACCCTTAAGTTGTATATGTAGATTTTTTTGGATGGGAAATCATCTTTATCAACCCTCCGCCAGCTAAACGATTGTTTTACAGACATGAAAAAACTCATGGTAGTAGCATACATGGTAGAAACGAATTTAAAAGGAAAACTATCACAGCCAAGTAGGCTTTGACGGCGAAGCATAGACGTAGGGCGAATTTGAAGGATTTTGGGGAAGGGAGTTACTATCGGTGACGGCGCATTCGGGACGATTTGAGTCGTTATTATCTTCGATAGAGCGTCAGCGTTGCAATTTAATTTTCCCTGTTTATGCACTATCTCGTAGTTATAATCTTCTAATTTTAAACGCTAGCGAATTCATTTAGAGGTTAATGGTGGGTAACGATTTTAAACCGATAGGCTACAAGGTAGGAGCGGAAAGTTTGCACGCCGAAAACAATGGCAATTTTTTTTTCTGTAATGGAGTAATTGCCCTCGTCTTTATTCAGCGTCCGTGACGCATATGCGATAGTATTTCGCCTTGCGGTAATATTGCACCAACAGCGTATTAGGAACCTGCCAGGGTCTGACACGCCCTTCCGCTCCACCCAGAGTATAGAAGTCATTTGATAATAACCAATCATTATAAAAAAGCGTGGTTGGAGGCATCAGTTGTCAACACAAAAGGTTGACTGAAATCGGGATATTGTAAAAGAGGCGCTGTAGTTAGTTTTTGTTTTAAAAAAGCGTGTTCGAATACTTAAATACGACGATTTTTTTAAAGGGGAGTTAAGGGTTTAGGTGTATTGGAGACTTAGAGAAATTTTCAATGAATCGCCTGTAGTAGGCGACTAAACCTTGGAAAGATTTGATGTCTTTAGGACATTTAGGAGTTGGACACTGAGTGACGGTCTTGATTTTATTAGGATCCTCGCTGAAACAACCGATTTTAGTGGCGAAATTCTTCGTGATGGGGCGGGATGTGCGAGCGAGGGGTTGCACGGCGTCTGCTGCGTTCTTGTACCTTATTTAGTAAGCACATACCTAGTAAGTTTCGAATCCACGCCGCGCAAGTACGTGTGGTGTAGATTATAACACCACACGTGCTATTAACCAATCTCTCATCGCGTTAATTCGTTATCGATCATTATAGTTAATGCCAGTTTCAGACAATCGTTGAAAGGTGCTCCCGAGCCGAGAGTATGGCACAACCAGCAGTCCGCCTCGTGCAGCCACCCGGGTCGCCTGTGTTACTACAGTACATATGCATTAAAATTGCTCCATCGCAAGCATAAACATATGAGTGTATAAAAAACGGACTGATATCCCATGTATTTTTGGACAGTGCGTTAACAAGCCGTGTAACGGCACGATTGCGTGCATCCTGGCCACGCAAATGCGGGTTTTGTACATCAGTTGGTGGAAAAATAAACAGAACACTCCGGTAAGTTTATTAATGTTTTAAATGGCTTATCTTAACTTATGAGAAAGAAATCTTATGAGAAGGAATGCTCCCGGGAGGCTGGGTCCTTATTTTGCAAGTTAGGGTGGAGACCCAACTCCGAATGAGTTTAATTCGAAGACATCGTCAAGGTGCTGGTGTCTGTTCGTGACATTTTAAAATTTCGGCGACTGTTTAATTAATTAAGATCTCAGCGAAAGTAAAAACTAATATCTTTCATCAATCAACTCATTTCTCGACCGATATGATTGGATGTTCATTAAAACCTTAATAATGATGTATGTAGATACATTAATAGTGATCGGATAATCGGGCGCTAATATACCTAAACTTCACTTTTATTCCCACGAAAGTATAAAACGGACATGCTTTTCAGAATCCCGGATCCCGGAATCGTTCGAAATTCCCGAGATTGCTAAAAATGCCCCGCATACAAAATATAGTTAGAACTCGTTGTGAACTCTCACTGATTTTTTTTTTATTTTAAAAGCCAAATCTAATGGAATTTTTAATTTACAATGAAAGTTTTTATAATTATCCATTTGTTTAGAATAAAATAAAGAACTAAATCAAAATAGCCACTGCTTTAATTTCATTCAGTTTGTTATAGTTGTTTTTACAAAATTCTTCAATCCCGGGAACCCGGGATTACTTATTTATTCAGAAAGGAATGTCCATATTATCCTTTCACGGGAAGAAGTTTAGGTGTATAAGCGCCCGATTCTCCGATCACTGTACATTAATCACATTCGCACTCATGTATTCATATTTTTGACGCAGCTTACTCCAAAGATTTAAAGGCAATAAAATATTTGAACATAAATAACCGATTAGAATGTTGTAAACAAATGGAGCAACTATAATAATTAAAAAGACTGTTGAACTTTCGAAACAAACATTAAATTAAAAATATCATGTCTTGGGTAAGGTCACATTCACGAAAAGTTTGAGAGAGAAGCATAAAATATTGAAGTGGCGTTTTGTTTTGTTGCAGGGGCAGGCGCGGCAGCTCCCCCGTGGCGGCCGGCCACACACCTGTGCTGATGACACAATAAATTGTGATGCTGGCACGAACAGAAGCCTATAGGAACCTACGTCCTAGAGGACGAAGAAGGACGTTGTAGCTAAAACCTTAAAGTTAACACTAGTTATGAAAATGAAGGGCCTAATTTTATAATAAAGTCGGATAATCGCCATAACTTAATATTTAGAATGAGCATTGTGTTTAACATGATTGTTTTTTTATACGCGGCGGTGCATTACTCCGGGAACAGCCCCCAGGGACTCGAGTGGGTGCCCATCACCAGCGATGGATCGAAGATAGGGGCCGAGTTTAGGTATCACAAAGCTAACACTGTTAATGGGACTCTCAAACCGTACGATGAGAATGAATTGTCTGAATCTACGCTGATGCTGCTTCGGGCGCTGCTCGGGTGCAACGACAAGGACTACCTCCCCGAGACGTTGCAGCGCGGAGAGTTCTGGGTACTGAAGAACTACGTGCGCGCTGACCATGATGCCATTACATGTTACGAGACCATCACGTACACGACGCACGGAAGCTTCCAGTTCCTAGACAACCTGCTTCCTCTGATAGAACGGTAAGTTGGGGTTGGATCTAGTACCTATTCCTGGATATTAACTTTAAGTATGATACTTTTACTGTCTCGCGTAACTTACGGTAGTTAAACAAAACTGTCAATACAGACTTAAAACAAAACAATGTTGTGTTTTTAGCCTCTAATCTAATAGATAAATTATTGTTGCTGTGTACTGGCATGTACACTTTTCTGTAAATACCACATAACGTTACCAATTCTTAGCGTAATCTACAGGCCGTTCCAATACTTTACCACGTGGAGGGAAAGTACCTTATATGCTGTTAGAATTTTTTAATATTCTCCTGTCTGAACCGGGAATCGAACCTACTAAATGTAAAAAAAAACTAACATGTAATTGTAGTGTAACGATCGAAAGGCTCAATAGTCTACATTTATTTCTTATAAATAACATAGCATCTAAAATAAAAGGACAACCAGGAAATTGAACATTTAATTTAAAATAAAAAAGGTACGTTTAACTACAACTTACAATCATTTTAATTTATTAAATCAAACTGGATTAAATATTAAACTAAATTTGTATAGAACAGAAAGGAAGAACCTTTTTGTTGTATATGTCACCGGAAAATGGCAAACTCCGTAAGATTATAAAATAACTTAAGAGATTGTAAACTCTAGATAAATTGTCAACTGAAAATTTGGAATAATTTATTACGCATCAAAATTTGATAGTCTATAATTCTCCGTGCCGGCCCGAGAAATTGTGGACTGACATATAAACTGGCGACCAATCAGCACTATGGTCTACAATTTATCTGTTTTGGTATGATAGTTAAATTGGAAATTATTTTTAAACTTTTTAGTACATTTTCTACATCATTATTAACTTTATTTTCAATAAAACCGATAAACTAAAAAAAACTAATTTTAGCACTTTAAACTGCTGAACTATTAACTGTTAAATAATCATTTAAATTACGAAAATCTGACAGCACCGGTAAAGCAAAAAAGTGACACAGGTCCAGCATGGAAGAGCTCAACTGAGCATCTGAAGAACCGAACAAACGAGAGAGATTCAATTACTTTTGCAAAGCAAAAGAAGAGATGACGATAATAAGAGTGTAGCTCGGAATAAAAAAATAAAGCGCCAAAATTAATTTACGATTTTAATAACATAAAAGTATTATTAAATCAAAATCTCGATAAGGTTATTTTCTTTGTTTTAAAGTAATTTTCATCTCTTCGCAGTTATCGTGTATTCCTTCCAGTATCCAACTACTGGATCATATACTCAAAAAGCATAAGCCACAATTTCACTTCCATTCCTATTCCAGGTACATAGGTATCTAACAAGATACGCTAAAACATAAACAGCCTTATACCACCAGTACCTTAGCTACCTAAGTCAATTTAATGTCAAAATAACACTCTAGTGCCAAACATAGCCAGGTCTAAACGAGGCATAGACGCGAGGTTGTTCCGATTCGAATGTTGCACAAAACGAGGCCAGTCACTTCATGAAATTTTCAATTTTAAATTTGACTGCAACATATTCTTAGAAGCAAATACCGCGTTCGTAATTACAATGCTATCACTAAACATGAGATTTTAACATAACAGGCGACTGACCCCTGATGATAGTACCTACGTCTGGCGTCATTGTACTCATCAATATGAAAATCTTTTACTTTGGGGAAAAGTAAACAGCTGTTCAGTAGATTGTGTCGTATTATGCACACAGAAATGTATGGGACAGTGTATGGGTTGGTTCCATAGTAAAGTTTGTTTATAATGACAAGTACAATGGCCCATTTTCAGGTTTTGCGTTTTGTCTGTTACACGTTGTAGGTTTATTTTTATTTGGTGTATGATATTATGGATATTTTCTTCATACTGTTAAACTTATAAGGCCTCTTTCGTCTCCCAGTTGGATGGCCCCAGTGAGCCTGGCTATCCACGCGCCGGGCTCGGACATGAAGCCCACGGTGGATAGCATCCGATACCTGCGCGACTGCACCGGCAACGACTTGGTGCTGCAATACGTCACCTTCCACATCTTCTTCTCCAACATGCATATACCCAGCAGTGTAAGAATTATTTAACCTATACATTACATAATGTTCTTCGTTCATCAACATTATGTATAAAAATCAATTGCTGTTAATTAGTCTCGCTAACACTGTCTTCACTTCCTTACAAAAATGAACACGTTCCTTTAGTTTGCCATGTGTAATTACTTCCCAGAATTTGATTCTTAGTAGCGACACTTTCGACTAGTGTGACTATACAGCAGGGATGGCCAACCGGTCGATCGCGATCGACCGGTCGACCACACAGGGTTTCGTCAGTAAAAAGTAGATTACGGGTCGAATCAAGTTGGCCACCCCTGCTATACAGGATGTGTTTTATATTTTAAAATCAGCCGGTTCGATTTCTGGCTACGAAAACCGATTTTTCAAAAATCCAATGCTGTTTTAATCGGGCTCGAGACTTCTTTCGGTGTTTTTTGATATTCTTCTTAGTTTCGCATTTGGCCATCCACGCACACTTTAAAAACTATAATAAACTGGCGGTCCCGACAGACGTTGTCCTGTCCCCGAACGTTTGCTTTTTGTAAGACGAAAAAATATATTAATCGATTGCAGCGCCACCTTCCGGGTCCAATTGTGAATCTAAACCATTCTTGAATCCCCTTGAACACACACAAAAAAATTCATCACCTTCGGTCCAGCCGTGTAGGAGGAGTTCAGTGACATACACACGTACACAAGAAATATATATGTATATTAAGATATTTTTTTTAAAAGCGTCCCCGCACGAATTTATTAATAGTATATAGCCCCGTATGAATTTCTCCTGTATCGTGGGTGCGTTTACAAACATATAAACTCACATACACAAACAGCCAGACCCGGAATAACTATCTGTAAGCCATACAAATATTTGTTCCGTGCGGGAATCGAACCTACGACACGCAGCGCAGTAGCCAATCAGCCAAATAAACGCAATTTATTTATTTATAAACGCTATGTCAACATACGTCACTTTGCTCTCATATATTTAACAGGCGCAGAGGCTTTTAAACTCTTAACTAGCTTATAGAAAGAATAACAGGGCCTAGGCTTATATATTGTGAAATAAGCAATCTTTAGCCCAAGATAATTTCAATAATTCCACATAGTTACTACTCTACTAAGAATGACCAGCCGCTCTGATATCAGAATGGACGGAATCTTAAATGTTTGAATTATTTTAACTTATACTGTATATTACTATATATTGTAAATTTGCTTACCATGATGAGAGAATTGCTTGTTATTCTCCCATCATTGTAAGCAAATGATAAGTCATTTTTAGGCATAATTCCAAAACTAAATACGACTGTTACCGGCGATTCTGACGTTCACCACAAAAAAACAGGTTTTTGTAAAATTTGTAAATCACCATCGCCATTCTTTATATCGCAAGGTCAGTTTTTTTTAGCAACGTTCAAATGGTAAAACTTAACAAAATATTAAGATATTTTTTTTTTCATTTGTAAAGCAAGGTTAGCTTTTCTTTTGTGTCCATCCACACAGAATAAGGAGATACTTTGCCTCCTTATATAAATCTAGAGCGAGCGAAACGTGCTCGTAAAATTGCAATACCCGTCTTAGAAAGGTTAGGTTTATTTTCAATAATTTAATAGATAATAATAGACGATACTTTGGTACAAGTGCGTGCGAGGCGAACTCGTAAATTTTTGCACTCCATCTCGCAGGTTTTGAGTTTTAGGTTTCTTTTAAACATAATTATATATGTGGATGTAGTTTGAGAATTACGAGTAACAAGAGAAGAAGCTCACATTTATTTTTACTCTTTCCAGATTCCTGACCCTAATGTATTTCTGAAGACGCCATACAACTGCACAGAGACACCACCTTACGTCGTCAATTCATCGACGACGTACAAACAACAGAAAAACCTGTTGTACCCCATAAATGTGGGCAGAAACATAGCCAGGAGTGCAGCCCTGACACACTTCGTGCTGCCATCAGACATCGAACTGTATCCCAGTGCAGATCTGGCACCCAAGTTCCTGAACATGATCGCAAGAAACGAAGAACCCCTCAGCACTTCCACTAATCCAAGAGTCTTCCCCTTAAATGTATTTGAAGTAGATGAACACTCCTTGGTAAGTTAAGATTTTAATAACTTAAAAAATGTTTATATGCTTCTTAACAATAACGCAGAGCTCCTTGTTCCGTAGCTATAGTAAAAGGGGCCCATCGGTTGTTATCAGAAGAATAAGCTGACCTTCAAACTAGCACTTCGACCGCGACTGCGTCCGCATTGATTTCCTTTAGAAACATATACACCCCCTCCAACCATGTATAGGGAGCTACCTTAATTTCTCACTTTTTAGCAGGTAGGTACCCCACAACTAAATTGACATTATACCCATAGTGTCAATTGGTCGTTTTGGAAATAAATAAAAGTCACAAGGTGCCAGGTTGGGACTGCAAGGAGGATGACTCACTAACTCCACACCTTCGATGGACAAATATCCGATAGTCCATCTGGCAGTGAGCTAGAACGTTGTCGTGGTGGAGGAGGATCCTGCTTCTTGAGCGCTGCTGTCTAACATTCTCCACCAATGACTGACATACCAATCTGCAGTAACAGTCCTTTTATCTTCTAGGACAATTGTTGCAAAATATACCCGCCCAAAGAATGTGGCCATCATCTTTTTCCCTTGACATCAACCTTCGAATGGAAACATCTATTGCGCAGATTGTCTTTTGGTTTTGGGTTCGTAACAATATATCCAGCTTTCATCACCTGTGACGATGTCATATACAGAATTCGAGTCACCTCCGTCATACCTTTCAAGCATCGAGTGGCATCAATAATAATTACCTTAAATTAAATTGCTATACCTTCTTTTTCAGGCGCCTTGGACAAAAACAGAACTACAAGCAATGTCGATGAAAAAAACCGCCATTCCCTTCCACAAAAACGTGTGTCCAACGTGCCACAACATCCCCAAAGGCATAGAGTGGATGGCCGCCCCAGAAGAAAAATGTACCTAATTACCGAGTTACTGACATAACTCACGGTTAAGGTACAGGCAGCAACGATAGTGGAATATCGCCACAGCTGAAAAAGCTGCAGACTTCATCAAAATTAATATATTGAACACATCTTGAGGAGAACAAATTTTATACACTCACTTTTAATTTATGATTGAATAGCAAAGCTATTTGGTGAATGCTGAAAAGCAGTGTATCGAATATTTTTGTCATTTTCGTAGATGTCAAAATAATGTAAAAGTGGCGTTGCAGTCATAATATTGCAGTTTTACTGACCGATCGACTTTCGTTGCTGACCGTACAACGTGCGTGACGGTTTTTACATCATTTGCATTGTAATCGCGCATTGCTATTCTGCTATTTATTGCCACAATTTAGGCATCGCGAGACGGGCGGTGATGCAGGCAATTCATCTAAGTGCATATTGTATTCTATTAAAGTATATTTAAGCCGTCTGTATGCATGGCGTAGCCGTCGTAGGGGGGATTCTAATTGTGTATTATGAATCAACGACCGCGGCTTAACCGCCGATCTCAGACGACCAGCCGGTCGATTGTCGAAGTGAAGGCTTGAGTGAAGTGATCACGAGGTGAGCTGTCAATCCGTATAATCAAGATGTCACATGATAACGAAGTGAGCTGTCATTCCATCTTAATTATATGGATTGACAGCTCACCTCGTTATCACTTCACCCAAGCCTTCACTTCGACATGTTTACAGAATCGACCCACAGCTCAACTTCTACGCCAATTTACAAAATCGCAAACTTTCCGATTCAAGAATGCGTCAATATTTATCAAATTGTATCAACCACAATTCAAATTGCTTCCGATAACTCTTTACTGAATGCTAACTGCTCCGTTGGTCTCGCGGTCGCAAACGCTACTGCCGAGGAGTCCTGGTTCGATTCCCAGGTCGGGCAAAAAGCGTTATTGGATTTTTCCAATACGAATTTCTCAGTGTCAGCCCGGAGTTTGAAAGTTGGTGGTGTGATACCCCTGTGCCTCGGAAAGCACGTTAAGCCAGATCTCTCTCCGGTCGTGTCCGGTTGCCGTCCCATCGGAGTATGAGAGTGATGGAAGAGGGTGTGCACCTGTGTTTGCGCACAAACTTGTCCATATAATATGTCCCGCGCCGATGGCTAGTCTCGTTTGAGTTTGGCCGCCATAGCCGAAATCGGTCAAGAGAACTATATATGTCACCGGAAAATGGCAAACTCCGTAAGAATGAGTATAAAGTAACTTGAGAGATTGTAAACTCTCAATAAATTGTGAAATGAACATTTGGAATACTTTTTTACGCATAAAAATTTTATAGTCTAATCTCTCGAAGTCATTCCTGATACTGATGACTGAAATTGACTAACACAAAATACTGACATAAAAGTGCGACCAATAAGAGCACAAGTCTACAATTTATCCGTATTCGTGTGACAGTATAACCTGGAAACAAGGCTCTCATTGGTCTGTTCAGATGTGAGCTCATACAAAGACCAGTTAGGGGCCAAGTTTGCAATTTGAGTATCACACCAAAACAGATAAATTATAGACCATAGTGCTGATTGGTCGTCAGTTTATGTCAGTCCACAATTTCTCGGAGCGGCACGGAGATATTACAGAATAAAAGATTTTGATTAGTATAATTGTAGAACAAATGTTCGTTTGGATAATTTATCGAGAGTTTACAATCTCTCAACATATTTTGTAATCTTACGTAGTTTTCAATTACCCGGTGACATAGGTATATATACTGACTGGATAACGATTTTCTCTTCTAAGAACACACGTCAATAATGTTTGATCGACTGTTGCAGATATGGGAGTGTTCCACGTGGGCAAGCGGACGGGGGATCAAATTTTTTGGGAGCCAATCTTCATCGGAACCAATGATGAACCCTATTACGACGAAAGACTGAGCTGGGAAGGCAAGCAGGATAAAATGACACAGGTAACGAACAGGTTGCATTAAGAGATAGATCAGCAGCAGTTAAGGCTTAGCAAGATTAATCTTGAAGTAAACAAATATAAATTATAAGATCTTTAAATTTTTATTTCAGGCCTACATCCTTTGCGTTAAAAACTACGACTTCATGATCTTAAACAATGCTTTCGTGGTCCACAAGCCTGGCATCAAATATTACAAGAAAAACGTAAAGAGGGACAAGATTAGCTCGAAGCAGTCTTCCTACATCAAGAAAGTCATCCTCCCCGAACTGAAGAAACTGTTTGGAGTCGAACATGAGTGCGTACTGTGACGACAAGCATCTTAAAATTGATCAGACCGAGTACACCGTAGAGGTACAAATACATACCGATGCAGCCTTTAATCTAAGCTTACAAGGTTCAATTTTACACCTGATCTTGGAAAATGTTACGATGGAATTGTCTCCTAATAAAACATATCACTACGATTGAAGAATGTGAATAAAATATAAAATGCGCCAATACTTATCTGAAGCGGTTTGGGGGCAACTCGTAGAAAGTTTGACTTTTTTTAGGCTAAACTACGCGGATACGGTGTACTGCCCTCGCTTACTGGCTCGTACAGACCATCTTATTCAGAGGATTCAAAACGCTTGTGCTCGGTTTTGCTATAAAATTCCTCCCAGAAGCCAGGTGACGTCATTCCTCAACAAACATTTTACTCTCAAAATATATCTAGACGCAAACTACACTTGGCCTGTCTGTTGTTCGATCTATTTAAATTTCAAAAGCCTGAGTATCTCTGTAATTAACTAAGCTGGATCGCTAGCAGACGAGAATGTGATAGAAGGCAATGTTCACAGCAACTTACGTTACGCGGCATCCAAAGTATGGAATAATATACCAACGTCTATTAGAGCAATAAACACTTTAAATACCTTTGGAAGACGTTAACCGCAGTTCTTAATAGATGCCCACAAAAACTAGACCTTAAACGTTTAATTGATTATGATGTCTTTGGCATGCGTTGTATTTGTATTGAATTTGATGATATTTGTGCTTGTTTTTTCAATATTTTTCTTATTACTTTAACTTATACAAACTAATCTGTCACTAAATACCAAATTATTATTTATCGTTTACTACACATTAAAATAATTATACCTATTTACCCTTTATTTATATTTAATACTTTACAAATCTGATTTACGTCCGTACCTACACTTCAACGTAAGGTTCAGTTGAAAACCAGCGTCAGGCAACTCTTAGTTGTCTGGCATTTTTGCTGAACTATACCTATTTGGCGCAGCCGTGGGACACACAATGTTATTAAATAGGTACTTATTCTTTCTTTCTTTTTTCTTTTCATTCTTTATTGTTTCAACAAAAAGGCGTCAGGTGAGGACGGAACTACGGCCGAACCCCTGAAGGCGGGTGGAATACTTGTCCTAGAGGCCCTTCAAAAATTGTTCGATTCCGTCATACTCTAGGGGAAAATGCCACAGGCATGGAGCAGAAGTGTGGTGATACTCTTCTTTAAGAAGGGCGACAATGCCGTGGTTAAGAATTATAGGCCCATCTCACTTCTGATCCATGTCTACAAGCTGTTTTCCAGAGTAATCACGAACCGTCTCGTGCGCAGGTTTGACGACTTCCAGCCTCCCGAATAAGCCGGATTCCGAAAAAACTTCAGCACCGTAGACCACATACATACACTGTGGCAGGTTATAGAGAAGACCGAAGAGTATAATCTGACCCTTTGCTTAGCGCTTGTGGTACACAAGCGCTAAGCAAAGGCCTAGAAAGCCTTCGATTCGATCAAGACTTGCTCGCGACGTCAAGGTGTTGAAGTGTTTGTACGAAAACGCCACCATAACAGTCCGTCTTCAGGATCAGACCTCAAAACCTATCCTCCTGCAACGGGGTGTGAGGCAGGGAGACGTCATTTCTCCGAAACTGTTCACGGCCTCCATGTAGGATGTCTTCAAGGTTTTGGACTGGAGAAGGCTAGGAATTAATGTTAATGGCGAGAACATCACTCACCTTCGATTTGCCGACGATATAGTCGTCACGGCTGAGACCATGGAAGATCAAAGAAGAGCTTCCGAAAGAGTGGATCTTAAAATGAACATGGATAAAACCAAGGTCATCGTAAATAGTAAATTAGTTTACCTATTCAATGGGTCCTGGTTTTGGTAAACACATGTGGTGAACTTTCGCTTCAAGGCTTCAAAGTGCCTCTTAGCTCCAAAGTGCAACATAAACCTAAAGTTTTTTAAATATTTATCAACTAGCTCTTCGCCAGCAATTTTTTCCGCGCGGCTTTAGTAGGTACTCCACAAACTTCCACGCCCCTCTACCCCCTTTTAAAGGTTAGATTTGAAAAATTAAGCACAATGATTTTCATTAATTACCCAGCCATTTCTGCTGCTGATTCTGAGATCTCAGGATCAGAGCAACAATTCACACCGTCAGGGGTTGATTATGCAAAATTTTTTAGATCTGTTTCAATTATCCCACTTTTAGTTCGTTCATACCAATTTCCACGTAAATTGAAGCAAGCAATAATGTCCTCCCCTAAAAACTTCCACCACCCCTTTTCACATGTATTGTTCTTTTTTTTTAATTGAAATCTTTAATCGGAATTGATGATTTCGATGTTTCAACTTTATCGAACCAAGTAGGTATTAAGATTCTCCCCAGTTCGGTCTAACCGCAACATTCTGGGCACTTAGGGCATTCTTATCTCCGTTGTAACTCTTAAACGAAAGGTCTGATTTGAATAATTAAAGTTTAATTTACATTTACATAATCAACCTTAATTATCAAACCATTTAAATGGATAAGGTAGATATAATGATACCAAGTTTTGATTGAATAATTTGAACAAAAAGCGGTCATTGTGACCATAATAGTTAGACCCTTGACTCTTGTGAACTTTTTTATAGTTAAGTACTTTAATCATGTCGTACATTATTTTTATTTTTTATCAATAGTTTTCTCAGCGCGCGCCAAATAATGAATTTTGCTACTTTGGGTTACATTATTGCAATTTTCGTTGAGATCTCTATTTTTTTATTTTGTAAATATAGCCTATGTTTTAAGTTGATAATGTAGCTTTCTAATGGTAAGGGAAATTTTACAATTGGTTTAGTAGTTTTTGAGCCAAATCGTAACATACATACAAACAAACAAATCTTTCCTCTTTAGTGTAGATGTAAAATCTAAATACTACGTTTTGTAATGGATTCGTAAGAATCTACAATTATGTAAACTGCCTGAAAATCGAAGTATAGCAATTAAATTCTTACATTCTAATGTTATTGTGTTTTATTTTTATGCCAAAGTCGAATAATTTCTTTCTGGCTATGAATTAGGTACTTATCTATTTTATTAAATTAATTAATTATAGAACTTGCTACGAAAAACTGCCACTATTGAAGAATCAGGTCTTATACAATCCTGTATCCTTTATCTAAAAACCTGCCAGCTTAGTCTTAAAAATAAACTACAACTTCATTGAGTAATTCTCACATAACTTAAAAGCTTATTAAAATCTACATCAGTTAACGTTAAACAACTAACAGTAGAATCAAACTCCATAATATAGCAAAAAAACTTAATTTCGAAGTGTCACAACATGAACGCCGGAGGGGACCAGGCGGGTAGTGGCTGTCAGGAGGTCTACTGGAGTCTCTGAACCTCTCAAACTCATCATACGTTGGTATGCGACTTTCTGGAGGCTCTGGAGGCTCTTCAGGAGGTAGTGGAGCCTCTTCGGCCGGAGGTGGAGCTTCTACGGCAGAAGGAGCTGCCTCAGGAGTCTGTTCCATTTTGTTTTCATCACTGGATGTATCGCCACCCCCTTTTTCATCAGTAGTCGACCAGTATATCGGACAAAGCATACTTGCGTCTTGTAACATGATCATCTGAGGTGGTATAAAGTTATCACAGACAGAAGAAGAATTTGTAGGCAAATCAAGGTACGCAGACCTATTGATGTTTGTCCAAAGTCTCATCCAGTGAAATGAGTTGCGATACAAAATAATTATTACAATAAATGTGAAGGAAATCCCTAACGTCTGGCGATGGCGTCCGGATGACATTTTGTTGTCAGTTATGTCGTTTGACTTTTTTCGTGAGCAGAGGTCATAAAATGCTCACTAATTGCTCAAATAACAGGTATTAATCTATTAATTATGAACCTTATACAAAAAATATAAAGAATGGTCTCAACATTGCACGGATCTAACGCTACTGTATGCACTATAGCCTCATGATAGCTTCATCTCTATATAAACGCCGCGTAGCAGTACTACGCAAACGCCGCGTAGAAGATTAATCTACGTTAATAGCGCGTAGCAGTGCTACGCGATGAAGCTACGGAAACGGCGGCGCCTAGCAGGGTTACAAAGACTCCGTGTAGTTGATGAGCCTGTAGGACGCCGCGTAGCAGACCATTAAGTGGTTCAACGCCCACGCGGCGGAATAGCGCTTAGAAATCATCAAACAAAATTTATAAAACTGTTTCGTTACTGAGTGACTGACAGACAACGCACAGCCGAAACTACTGGTCGTAGAAAGCTGAACTTTGGCAAGTAGGTTCTTTGAGGAGTGTAGGGGAGCACTAACAGAGAATTTCTCGAAATGCCTACGAGAACGGAATACGCGCGTACCAAGTTGAGGGCAAAAGCTAGTACTTCTATAATAGCGCATCACAACCTTCGATTTTACGAAGTCATCACGTTAGTGATGTGCTTGGCATAGAAGAAGGTAAACTTACATTGCGATACACCCACTAATAGGTGTTATTGTTAGAGAAGGATTTGTTGTCAAACACAACAACACTTATCATTGACCTGCAAGATTAAACCTTCCCATTTCTGGGTAAAATCTGCTTAAAAGATTTAACCCACCATTCATGATTTCCGCCTATTTCGACCCAAATCATAACTATGAATACATTATTATTATCTATGATAGCATTAACATTTTTTCTCTGTTTCATATTTACAAAAGAATTGAAAAAATATAATTAATTAAAAACAAAATCACCGAATCACTAGTTAATATTATTAATTACAGCGAGTGTTAACGAGCAACACATCAAACCTAAAACACTAAAACCACTGGTACAACACGAACTGCGTTTTTGACCAACCAAGGAAGAGTATCTTCTTCTTCAAGCTCTTCTATACCATTATTTGAGTCATCACCTCCATCACTATCAAATCATCCATCATACACACAGGATACCGCATCCTCGCAACTGCGTAGACCATCTCCTGAACTTGAGATGAAAGGCACAACCTGCAGGTACGATGAAGACACCTGGTAGATACGCAGTACGGTTGAGGTTTATACGCAGTCGCATGTTTAGCCAATGATAAGAGTTTCGGTAGAAAATAATTATGATAATCGCGAGAGAAAGCGATGCCTTGTGCGCTGTAATTTTGATAACAAATTGTTTTTTAATGTGGACATAGATTAGTAATATTATAGAGAAATAATGATAAGAAGTTAACATTGAAATAAACAAAGTAGTATAAGCGATAAACGAGGAAGAGCTGGTGTATAACATTTGCACCCGCGCGAAGCCAGGGAGGGTCGCTAGTGAAGAAATAAGACAAATCAACGTATAAGGGTTTACCTGTACGAGTCCTCCTAGTTCATCCTACATTACGTTTGACGGAAATCTAGAAACCAATTTTACCTTAGTTTCTTCTCGAAATTCTTGAAATGAAAACATTACAAAGATCAACAAAACAATAGTCTGGCCCTGTAACTATTTCAAGCATTGAAATACGTGAAACACTTGTGAAACACAAATACCAAATGCAGTATTAAATACCAAAAATGTTATTTTGAATAAATCAACAACATTTACTGTGAAATCCCAAATTACGCTAACATTCCAGACGTGTGTGGCGGTGAATACAAATTGGGTAGCGGACAGAAGAAGGGGGACCAGGCATTGAGAACTTGCAGGACTGTCGGCTAACTCATTGAATAAGTTAAATAAAGAAAAAGTTTTTAAACTACATCATTCAAAATAAAACCGAAAAATGAGAGAAAGCAACTTCAAATTCCCATAACGTAGATTTTATTCATATAAGTACCTACGTAATGAGAATTTTGAGTGGCTGACATTTCAGTGGGAAATCGTCTTACTTGAAAGGTTACATTCATGCGGGAGTTGGTGGTGTAACAACCCCGTGCCTCGGAAAGCACGTTAAGCTATTGGTCTTACGCCAGATCTCTCTCCGGTCGTGTCGGGTTGCCGTCCCATCGGAATATGAGGGACTTGTGCACTATAATATGTCCCGCGCCGATGGCTAGTCTCGGCTGAGATTGGCCGCCATGGCCGAAATCGGTAAGGAGGACTTTTTTTATGGCACCGGACTGCCCCTGGAATAGAGCTTTGTAATTATACTTAATTGAAATGTGGTATACTTATGGGCACACCTCTGCCGAGCTGGTTCCCAACCACTCATGGAACTGCTTTAAGCCAGAATTAATAGTAGCGTCAACCAGACTGGGTTAAGATCAATTGCCAAGCAACTCGGATTAAAAGTTACACTAATATTAATAGTGCGCGGTTTTAACATTTGGTTTTACTGGTCACCCTACTCCAGACACGAGTCAGATAAGGAAGTTGATCCAGGTAGACGGCACGTGCCCAGCATGCCGGAGACACTACTCCGGTTTTCCCGCTTTTGGCACAAAATTATACGTCCCTCGCCTTGCTCAAACAAAAACGAAGATGGACCGACATGACAGCACGTCTTGAGGAATGTGCTGAAATTATGACGAATGTTTCTAGACGTGGATGGGAGAATTCTGAAGAATCAATTGTTGTTTTATACTCAGAATTCCGTATAATACCTAGTATTCCTTTATGGTAGGTAAAAAAAGTCGTACGGGTCTATCTTCAAGGGTAAGCAGCTTGCCGAGATCGATCCGTGGATGGGTTATCATCTTAACATGCTGAGATTCCTCCATGCCTCGGATAGCGACTGTCTGGGAATAGGGTATTCAAATTGATTTATGTATGGTAGGACCGGTGTAATACTGCCGGTCGATTCTGTAAAGATGTCGAAGTGAAGGCTTGAGTGAAGTGATAACGAGGTGAGTTGTCAATCCATATAATCAAAATAGAATGACAGCTCACTTTGTGATCACGTGACATCTTCGTGACCCAACCCTTAACTTCGACATGTTTACAAAATCCAAAATATTTGTTTACTTACAACATAATCTAAAGTGTATAAGACGGTCGTAAGACGCAGACGCGTCTATGATTACTCAAAACATATCAATCTGTATATCTAAAATAACAATAATAGTGTGAATAATTTTAAGGGGTGATGGTATTCTCTAATATGAAAATCACCTTACCCTCCTTCAGGGAATGTCGTGTAAGAATACCATTATGAAAAATATCACTATTAACAACTGGGTAACCTATTTCACGCAGCAATCTATTCTCACATTGCGAGCGTTGGCAACAGTTTTCAACTATTTTATTTGCTTTGTATGACTTCAAGCTGTGCGCTCGATAGGTTTCCATTAACTTCCACCCCTTCATTAAATGCTTCCTATTGCGAGGTTAAATATTAAATAGTTCATTATGTTGGGTCCGAGTTAACATTGGCAATTGGCACCGTCCAGAATTATCTTATTAAGGCCAAGGTAGCGTTAATAAGATAATTCTGGACGGTGCCAGCGCACTTTTTTATAGTTAACCTTTGTTGCCGAACCGCCGAGCAAAAGCTTCCCCCATATTCTTCCAGCTGACTCTATCTGCTGCCTTGGCAGGAATGAGTTTAAATCGTCACGCCAGCGCCAGGCCTTAATTATTTTAATTGATAGCTATAATTTTAGCGCTTATTCAACCCTTACAAGTGCAAAAAGGACACAAATCAAACAGCTAGCGGTGTAGAAAGAAACCATTACACTCCAGATAATATCTTATAAATATATAGTACAATCCAAACTCCTAAATAACATTTTGAAGAGAATTAAAAAATACTAAAAATAAAATGAGAAACATTTTTCAACCGAAATGTAAGCACAATGTAATTAATGGGCGACATAAATATTAAATTTTTAAAGCGAAAGTAATTAGTGAAGTGCAAATTGAAATCTATTGTGAAGCCGTACATGTTTTCCGCTAAAATATTCACGCGCCAGCAAAATAATTGGACTAACATTAAGGAATACTATGTTTGTGTTTAAGGTTGGATTAAAAAATATTTACTTAAAATAGAGATAAATGAGGGCGCAGTGATCATTTTTTGGTTGAAAATCATGATACAGCTTTAATCATTGTCAAATATTGTAAATTTCAATAAAATATAGCCTAAAGCTGTAATACAGCGATGATTTATTTAAAACAGTCTCAGATACAGCAGTTATAAAACCAAAATTCGTACAAGAATATACAAAAACATCATAAAAATAAGTTTTTGAACGGATTTTGCATATACAGTGACACAGAAACGAGTATCGAGTGATATATTCTATAATAACACTTAAGCTGTACTAAGTAAGGGAGCACATGCAAATTACAGCCTGTCTACAGCTACAAGTAAATATAAGAACCAGCTAATTATATACATAATGTACAACTATTTACTAAATATGGAAAAAAAATAACAAACTAAAAATAGTCTAAAATATGGCGTCGAAAAATTCCTCTCCATCGCTGGCCACTGGTAAAGTACCCAAAAGGCTGGCAGCATTGCCACATTGTATGGCAATGCGTTTCCTTTGTCCAAGGTAAAAACAGCCCTTAGATCACGCGAAGTGTCAACTAAGCGTCTTGAAATATCTTTAAACAAGTTATGAGCACTCGGACCCCTAGACCCGAGAGTTTCAACCCCAAACGGCTTGAAAATATAACTACCAACCAGGTTATTATATTTCCGCCGCTTGAGGTTCTCCGCAGCCGCAGCGGCAGCGCCAGCACAGGACGATGAGCTAGGAAGATGGGATGGCGCAAAAGTATCGACACAAGAACCAGCTTTAAGTGTAACAGAGAACTTAAAGGTTTTTAGTGGAGTTTTCATATTCTTTTTAAGAACCCTAAGCCTACGAGGACCCCTTAATAAAGATTTTATACAGGTTGAGGTGTATAATAACTAAAAAAACCGGCCAAGTGCGAGTCAGACTCGCGTGCAAAGGATTCCGACCGAATAGTATTTTTTAACATGTTTCTTTAAAATCATAGTCTTCTTATAGATTTTCCTGTAATCTATAAGTAAAGGCCGATTATCTGTATTTTTTTTTTCAGAGAAATGATAAGGTTCTGTAGTTTCGGAGATAATCCTTTATCTCCTAAACTACTGAGCCTAAAATGTTTATAACGCATAACAGGTTATAACGAATCAAGGCTTGCACAGCGTTAATGTTAATTTATGAAATTTTATTAGATTAAAATGGCGTCCTTGACATTCACGAAAGAAGACAAATTCAATCGAGTCAAAGGTTATTAAATGACACGTCATTAAAGTTGTATCTAAGAATAGAATGAGTCGATTAATTAATACCTGAGAATATTTTAAACTACCTAGTGACTAGATTTTAAGTCTAGACTTGTTTTTCTAGTTGTAGAGATCCTTATGAAAGTAGAGAAATTCTCATGAAAGTTAGAGTCGAATTCCTACACCTCTACCTGGAGGTATACAAATTAACGATTGTACAAAAAAAAACATCATTGAAAAGATGTAGATTGTTCATATTTTTATGAAAACACAAAAATACGTACACTGTTATGGATTCTAAACACCATCATTTCGTTGTTTTTTGTTAGCGTTTTCCCATCTATGTTATGGATTCTAAACATGTTATCAGTTATTATTGATGATGTCACTTAAGACTATTTTATGTGCAATGCATCTTCTTGTTCAACATAAATATGTCACCGGATAATTGCAAACTAAGTATGATTACAAAATATCTTGAGAAATTGTAAACTCACGATAAATTGTCAAATGAACATTTTTATAGACTTTATGAGTTCTGTAATATATTATGTAAGTACCTACGTATCAAAATATTGTATTCTGTAATATCGCCGTGCCGATCCGAGAAATTGTAGACTGACATAAACTGGCGACCAATGAGCACTCTGGTTTACAATTTATGTTTTGGTGTGGTAGTTAAATTGGTAACTTGGCCCCTCATTGGTCTTTGTTGGTGTGAGCTCACATCTGGACAGACCAATGAGAGCCTTGTTTCCAGGTTTTACTATCACACGAAAACGGATAAATTGTAGACTTGTGCTTTGAATGGTCGACTTTTATGTCAGTATTTTGTGTCAGTCAATTTCTCGGAATGACTTCGACTGATTATAGACTATCAAATTTTGATGCGTAAAAAAGTAGTCTAAATGTTCTGTTGACAATTTATCGAGAGTTTACAACTTCTCAAGTTATTTTATAATCTTACGGAGTTTGCCATTTTCCGGTGACAGATCATAACCATTTCTCATGGCAGATGTTCAGAAAACCAGTATTTATAAACATTATGTAAAGTTAAACAGTCCTTGCGCCTCTGGTTTTAAAAAGAAATAACATATCGCCCAAACAAAACATTTTGCTATAATCGTTCTATTAGTGTAATCATTTATAAAATATTAAGAAATTAGGAGAATAATAAAATTATAGAGTGAAGTTTAACTAAGTACCTATACCTGCCAGGGTTGCGGAATTTGTTCGAAAGAGTCACCGCGGCCCTGGAAAGCAAAGGGCTTTAGAAGGAACACGGATGGGTTTTAGTCAGTAAGAGTCTGACACGCCCTCCCGCTCCACCCAGAGCGGAAGAAGTCATTTGATGATTTCCCATCCTTAAAAAAAAAAAAAAAAAAACCTATACCTAATTTTAGAACAAGTTTTTGTTAGTATTTCTTTACTATTATTTTATTACAAGCAGTAATTATGTACTACTGTCAAAGTCAAAGTCAATACTTATCGTTAATGTTACAAAGTATCATTAAGTAGTTTTCTACCTGTTAATTTATCTTATCCTTCATTCATGACGTCATAATTTTAATTTAAGTTTTCAACTTTGTACATATCTCTTGTAACGCATAGTACACACGCTTTGTACATATTTTTTCTTTTTATACGTAGACACATTCTACGTATAAAAAGAATCTGACTTCACATTCGTCCAGAATTAGTGATGCATCTTGATTGGATCCTTGAGTTTAAGGGTCATCCTGTGGTTGTAGATGACACCCGTCATATCCTGTTATCTTCCGACTTGAGTATCGTAATCGATAGGTTATAGACATAAGTACATAGTTTTTAGGGTTCCGTAGTCAACGAGGAACCCTTATAGTTTCACCATCTCCGTATGTCTGTGTGTCAGTCTGGCCGCGGTTTAGCTCAGAGAAGTTTAATACTAGAAAGTTGTAATTCGGTTTGGGTATATATATTAATAACGCCGACAAAGTGGCAAAACAAAATTTTGAAAAAAAAAATCATGGTAGATACACTACATGTAAAGTGGCGATGTTTTTCTTTTAATCGTCTATCCCATCATGTGGGGTGTCGTTGGATAGGTCGTTCAAAAATATTTAGAGTGTGCGAAAACCAATAGTGTTAGAGACAAGTGCGTCCCCCCCCCTCAGCCAGTTAAAAGGTTGTTTTTGGTGACGTAAAAAAAATCATGGTAGTTGCATATATAACGAATTTAAAATGAAAACTACCACAGCTAACTAGGCTCAAAAAGTTAATGAGTAATTGTCGACCAAATTATAAAATGAAACTGGAATTATTACAAAGTAAAAACTTTGTAATAATTCCATTTGAATGATTGAATGAAAATTACCTAAACCTACATGCACTTGTAATTTTGTATTCTTAAAGTGAAATTCGTACTGACTATTTGGTCATGGTTTACGGGACGAGAAACTGCGGAACTTTTCACTGCTCGAGGCCCGACACGCACTTGGCCGGTTTGTTAATACAATCATTTTCGGGCAAAGAACTCGCTTTTTTGCAATCAAAGTGGCAATTAAAAAAAAAACCTTTTTAAGAACACGAATCGAAAGCGATCATAACAGCTCAGGATTAAAGAATAGTGCGAAAACAGAAAGTCTCATACTAACAATTTCCGTTTTATAAACATCCTTCCAGCGGGCTACTTGCAACGTAATATACAGCCATTTCAGCAGTACGTTATCGAACAGCAAGCATAACTCCGGAATACCAAGTAAAGGTTTAATTATGCGATATTAATGAGCAACGCCATTGGGTTGTGGGTCTATCAAAAGCTTTTCTCCATTAGTTCCTCGCCCTTTCAGATTTAAATGCCAGTTACGTTCATAATTCATATCAAATCCATTCACAATGTATCCATCCTTAGTTCCCAGGACCTTCACTGAGTCCAACTCATCCGTGACCTTTTGCAGTGACGTAAGACATTTTTTGTAAACAACGTGTGTAACATTACGATTTATAGAATGACCATATTGATGAAGAATGGCATTCTGATGCGTGCTCCACTTCTTTGTCATCACGCACAAGATCCGCTTATGTATAAATTATCGTGACTGTTTACCCCAAAGAGGTAGGCTGAAGACAGGATAATGAAACCACGTGGACAGTTAGATATGAATGGATTCCATGTTATTACACTACACATGGGGGCTAGCTTATAGCCATTAGGCTCCGCGCAAATGGGCCACCGACCACAGCCGACGGTGACCGGTGACAAGCTGTTTACATGATTTTTGACACGCCACCGGTGGCGGCCACCGACCACCTTCCACCACCAAAGGACATGGCGCGCGACCGCCACCGGTGACTGTGGTCGGTGGCCCGTTTGCGTGAGCCTAGACATTAAGAACACTAAGACAAACCTAGGGCGAATTCTGGAAGGTTCCCATGCGCTGAGGGACTTCTCTTTTGACCGTTGAGGCCCACAGAAATTGAGACAAGTGTCCAACAATGGACTGTAACGAACTTATTAAAAGAGCATGTTTCCGTCAAGTTCCGTGCCTCGGAAAGCATGGGCCCCGTCTGCCGTTTGCACATGTTTTTCTGTCGCTACGTTAGCCAGAAAACCTAATAACAGTGTTGACAAGGTTTACTGTGTCACCCAGTTACTGGATTGTGGAAGTCAGTTAGGCAGTCACTTCATATAAAATACTGATAGTCAGCTGTATTCGGTTAGATTGTAAGCCGAATCCAATTTAGTTGGGGAAAGACTAACGCAGATTATGTAAGAGCTTGGTACGAGTCAGCTTAAATTCAAAATCAGCGAGGACGAACCACCTTCACCATTTTTTATGACCCAATAAACTATTATTATTATTACTATTACCTGCATACAGCAAATAATACATTTAAAAACTGCTAACTCCCTAATATAAATTACCGTAAGTACATATTACTTCCTATAAAAGTAATATTAAATTCATTTATTTTCAAACTAATCATTTCCATAAATTGTTAGTAACAAACATCTTAAAACTATGTTAGTCAATACTAAAATCAAATCGAAACAACTAAAATCAAATCAATTCCAAGTAATAAAATCAACAAAGTCCGAAAATCATTTCAATATTAATAATAATAATAAATTAAAATAATACATGTTAACAAATAAGAGAATCATACATACAATATCATCTTGTCACATGAAGCTGTATGAATCTCCCCAGCAATGCAAACTCCTCTCAGAAATCATCCTTAGGATTCCGTTGGCGTTATCATAATGTCACTGGAAAATTGTAGACTCCGTACATTATAATAAATCTTTATACGCAATAAATCCCATCCAAATTCAATAGTTTCCGATACATCGTGTCTTATTAAGAAAAATTAGTTTGCAGCCACGCGATATTTTACAATATTACGGAGTTTGCAATTTTCCGGTGACATATATAAGGTCACATATTTAATAATACAGCTAACAAAACCTCGGTAGATTGATGTCATTCGGTCCACAGATATTATCATAAGGCGTGTCGGTACTACTTGTATACGTAACAGTTGATAAAAGGGCACTGTATTGTGAAAGGTTATAATCCTAATACATACCTATTATGTAAAGTATCTAAAATAGTTTTAACATTTACTTTGAACAACAGTGTTACGTTACTTTGGTTTTTTACAATTTAACTGTGAAAACTACTGCCAGACTGATGTACATAGGTCCTATTCTTTCCTACTTTGTAAGTAAACAGTATGGAGATCTTGTTTCATTATGACAGTTGCATCTTAATATATATATATATATATATATAATTCTTCTGTACGTGTGTTGACAGTGAACTCCTCCTAAACGGCTGGACCGATTTGAATGAAATTTTTTGTGTGTGTTCAAGGGGATTCGAGGATGGTTTAGATTCACAAATGGACCCAGGTGGCGCTGCAATCGATTTCTATAATTTTTCGACAGACACAAAGCAAACGTTCGGACAGGACAACGTCTGTCGGGACCGCTAGTATTAGTATATGAATTTAGAAATAAGAAAATATTATCTATGTCTCATTGTCTCTAGTAAATGTCCACTTCGACACAGGCTTCCGAGTAATGTGTGAAAGGGCGCTGGTCCCAATAAAAGTTATTATAATATACTTCAAGAAGTCGTCTTATTTCAAGAACCTCACTCAGCTCCACCAGATACCAGGCAGGCCCAAAAACAACAAGGACCACTTTAGAGGTTGTGGAACTTGATGGCACAATATGAATAAATATGCATTAACACTAATTCGGCCATATGCGTTTTTGATAATCATGATAAAAGTGAAAGCCTATTATTTAAAAGTTCCTCGTACCTGTCGGTAAAGTTCATAGCTAAAATAAAATTCAACGGGTTGAGCTATTGGGACAACTTGGTTCCAACCTCTTTTCTTGATTTCGGAAGTTAGGATTCCCTACCTGCCCCCTAAAAGTGAATTGAACGAATATTTCCAATTCAAACCGAGCCCAGTCATCGTTTGGTTTTTTGACGATATTTAACAGCTCAAAAGCCTGTGAATGTTCGTTCGTAAACAACATGGGGTAAAAACGTGGTCCGAAGTTGACCCCCAAGAGAAGGCCCCCAAGCTGAGCCCCAACAGAAAAAAAAATCCTTTCTATAAAATACATGTAACGTCGATCTTTATGGGAGGTAGCATTTTTATATAACTTGTTGGGCAATATTACACTGGCCACCAAGACTATCTACAACAGTCAAAACCCGCTGTAAACTAACAACAAAAGCTTATGACTGAAACCTTAGCCAATGCCTTATGATCTGAAAAAAATGGTTGCCAAAAAACAATAGGTGATAAAACAATATACACTATACGATTGTTTAACCTAACTTAGGCTTAGCTTTGTGTGAAAATTGTGACCAAAATAGGAAGCTCTCGTTTTCCGAAAAAGGAATATTTGTTCAAAATAATTACTTTATTGCATAATTCGTGATATTACTTAAGTAATGGCAAATATATCAATTAAATCCTCACGCAGGCAGGTAGGAACCTGTGAAACATCTTTTTTTTTAAGGTTGGAAATCATTAAATGACTTCTTCCGCTCTGGGTGGAGCGGAAGGCGTGTCAGACTCTTACTGACTAAAACCCATCCGTGTTCCTTCTAAAGCCCTTTGCGTTCCAGGGCCGCGGTGACTCTTTCGAACAAATTCCGCAAACTTTGTCAAACATCTTGCATCGTCTCGAATTCTGTTCTGCGTATAAACCTGCGCTTCCGAAGAAGCATATTTTTCCGAAAAAGGAATTAGTACCTATTGAATTATTTATTTGCACCATTCGTGACATTAATAAAATAATAGCAGATAAATCAATTAAGCTCTAAACCGGATAGGACCTGTCAAACTTCTAGCATCGTCTCGAATACTGTCATTTTCGAAAAACGTGTGCTTCCGAAGTAGCACACGCTCTGAAAATGGAATAAATGTTCAATTATTTAATTGCAAAATTCGAAGATATATCAATTAAGTCCTCACGCAGGCGGTAACGTGTCGAACTTCTCAAGTTCTAGCATCGTCTCGAGTTCTGATGTAACTCGGAGATGAGCGGGTTTCGACACCGGCCGGTGTGTCCCCAAGGTCAGCGATCGCCATTCAATACCTGAGCCACACTCGTGCGCACATCAGTACGGGGTAGCATACAGCATGGACAAGACTTTGGTAGTGTTTGCGTGCCTCTGCGGCTTCGGTGAGTACCTACTTTTTTATTACTTTTCAAATTCACAAAAAAAAATAGCTGCAAAGTCTCTGTCTTTAAAAAGTACTGTGATTTTTAAGCAAAAAGGTTTTGCTATTTAGATTTTCCTTGTAAGGAAAGCTATAAATTACATTTTAATAGGCCGTGATGCGCAAGCGCACGTTTTAGTACAAGTCCTGTGCAATATAATCTCACTATCATACAGTCAAATGAGCTCGTTTTACCATTAATTAATTAATTACATTGACCAGCACACGTGTCGTATAAATATTTAATTAAGGGTAAATAAATTGCCTGCTACCTGTAATTAATCTAAACGGGTTTTTAACAATTAGACAGAATTGTTTTCCCGCTAACAATGGATAAGATTAAAGCAGTAAACAATTGTTTTATGCTCTTAACTATTTAATTGATCAATTAAACAACACTTTGAATTAAAGAATGTACTTGTGCGGTTTTATAAGGAAGACGTTTTAGCTTATTATATATTTTTTGTACTGTTTTTGACTGCTCACCCGTGCTCAAATAGATTCCCTTCCTTTAAAAATACCTCAATTAATTTTGACACTATAATTTTGGCAGATAGTTTTTTCCTCGTTCGTACATATTATATAGGTGCCTAGGTAATACGAATGTCATTGTTGAATGTCAATTGTGTATTTATTTCATGCAAAATACTACAGATTCAGTTAAACCAATCTGTGTTCCTTTTGGTACTGAAGCAGTGCAGGCAAACTTACAAACTTCATAATAATAACTTTACCTGATCGATTTCGTTTTGCTTATAATTTTCTATTATATTAATCTCCAGCTTAGAGAAAATTCAGTGCTCCAGCACTGGAGATTAGATAGAATCGTCAAATATTTAGTATGGAAAATAATGTACCTGCCAGTATTTTCGATGTTTAGCAAAGATTCTAGAGTTCAAGGGCCTGTTTCACGACCTCCGAATAGTCACTAATCACCGCATTAATTCGAAAATGGAACATAATTTGTACAATTAATTTATACACAGATAATTTCGGACAAGTAAATTAGCGGGAACTTAATCGTAGGTGGTGAAACAGGCCACAAAAAAATCAAATCACCCATGACCTATACGAATTTGTTAGATTTTAGAAATACTTGGGATTCGTTCTAGAAGACCAAAGTAAGTATTTTACTACATTACGACACTCTTTGGGAAAATGTGTTCACGCTAATTTATTACCGGGAAATCGTTTAAAATAAAGTATATTATTATCCTAAATGTTATCCAAGAGTCAATAGTTCAGACGGCCAATCGTTGGCTAAGCCTTATCTAACTTTTGCAGGTCTCAACACATAACCTGAGCCGTCATGTTTGTAAAACTAATAGCTCGTTTATTATGCAGCGAAGTATTTTGAAATATTTTGCTCAGTTCAGCAATCCATGGAAAATTTTGTAGGTATTTATTCACAGTTTCCCCTAACTATGTCGTAAAACGGCCAATTTTTATCACATCGTCGTGAACTTGAATTGATTTAAAATAGAATGCAACTGTGGCCAGTTGAATTAATTATTATATGGCCTTCAAGGTCAGAGGAAGATGAGGAATCTACATAATTAACTCGCCTAAGAATTCGCTTTTGACATCCTTAATTTATTACATAATATTGTTTATCTGTACGCCACGTTGAGAAGTTCGTTCTGGCCTGTTAATATTACATTAAAATAACATAATCACTTGCAAAAGGTCACTAATGCGTTAATAATGTTGCACATCAATAAACCTTTTCGATAATTACGATTATTGCAAAGCTTATAGAATTAAATGGCGATAAGAAAAACATAGTACCTACCAAATGATTCATAAAAGGTTTAGTTAGATATGTTTATATTTGTTCTGCAGCAGCGGATACAGGCTAATACTTTGAGAGTGTACAGTATCCATAGGTACTTACCACGGTGCACAGGATCCGTGATTTACACAATCGGTGTTTCGGCAACATATAAAACTGACACTATTCATAATCAAAATTTGGCACAGTGACTAATACTAGGATGCTGTAGGATTCGCAGAAGCTCATAAGAATTTCGCATAACGTGAGTAACCAAGTGATGCAAGACGTGACATATTACATGATAGTGTGTCAGACGTTCCGCTTTCTCAATTTTAATCTGCGGAAACAATCTGTGCCTGTATACCTAACTAATAAACAGTTGTCAGAATCCTAATATTGGGAGGTTTCCATAAACAAAACGTAACGGAATGACTGTGTTTTGTTCCTCAGAGACTCTCTGTACATTCAAGTCGTAATAACTTTTACGGTAAAAATTTGCATTATAATGTCTTTCGATGAGTCAAATCTCATAATATATACTTAGTAAGTGAGTAGGCACTAGCCTAGATTCTTAGCTTCTATTGAAATTCAAACAACAAGTAATTCTTCTATTTTAGTCACTAAAGATGACCACGTATCTATACACGTGACCACGACCGCATACATAGTTTATGCTAAATACAAAATTGACCGAGTCAGTTTTATTTCTTAGGCTTAATATTTAGGCTCAGGAGGATAGATACATCTATCCTCCTGAGCCTAAATATTTTGACTAAAGATTACTACGTGCCTACCTACGACCTAGGAAAATATTGATTGTTTTGCAAAAATATATATCTAATATTCGTACTGCCTTCGACTGTTCTCTTCATGCGAATCAAAATGTTAACTTTCCTAATCCTTCAACAGCGGTAGCCCAGTTCGGAGGCTTCGGTCCGAGTTCCAACCCGGCCTTGTCCAAGAACCAGAAACAACAGTCCAGGCAGCAGTACCAAGAGGCACCTAAACCAGCTCAAACTAATTTTGCTGGATCCTGCAATGAGCTGAACGAGAAGTACCCCGTGCCCGGCAGCTGTGACAAATACATCGAATGCATTGTAAGTACCGATTACACGATACTGGTGAAAAAATTAAGGAAATCCACCATACGGATGTAATAACATTTCCATTGTGATTCGTTTCAGTTTGGAGTACCTAATTAAAGACGCACACGAGCAACTTTTGTCTCCGCAACTAATTTGTCTCTCACATCAAATCTATGGGTTTATATGAAAAGTCTCCCGGCTGTCGCGTCGCTACATGTGCGCACTTTCATTTAAACCGATAGACTTGATTTGAGGGACAAATTGGTTGCGGTGACAAAATTTGCTCGTGCGCGCTCTCTTAGTTGGTCTCAAAGTAAAAACTAAACGAAGAACTAAACAAGTCATCCATGCATATTATGTATCTAAAAACAATCTTGAATGGCTTACATATACGCTATATTATGTAAGCCATTTAAGCAAATGGTAGAACCTTATACAAATGAGCTTGTCTTTGAAATATTAATCTAATCTACTCCCATCAACCCTATTTACCAGTGGATTTTGTCAATAGACCGGCTGCTCTAAACAAATGGTCTACAAAATCTTCGCCCACCGACTTTCAGTAGCTAACCATACCGGATACTGACGACACTCCACGTTACATTTTGATACCAGACCTCCTAGACACATCAATTTCCAAGTATATAAACCTCTGAGCTAAATTATTCACCCACGGTCATGTATGTGGGAAAGTGTTAACACAGACTGGGATCTTACTTTTAAAATAGGTCGTGACTACATTAAAGTCTGCGAGTACTACAAAGGCACTGACATAAGCTCCATTCTTTTGTGTGTAATCATGCGTCTCCTCTCATGAATTATTCACTTAATAATCACAGATTCTGGTAATAAAGTTCGCGTTATTTGCTAAACGTGATGCGAATGTGAGATTCGAGATGAGCCGATCTACAATTATTTTTTTAGTGTTACTACACGGATATTGTGACTTTTATTATTGAATCAATATTCTTAAAACTAGTACAATTTCAATGCCACCAGCCTCAGAGAACTATTACACTTTCGCATAAAACAACTTTCATCTGTGCGACTCTTTTACCTGATAACTCTATTTTCTGGTTCTCCGTGTAACTGATACCCCCTTACACGGTGAACCAGGTATAAGAGAATTCTTTCATTAGAAAAAGTGAATTGCATAAATATTATCTAGCCGATATCGGTAATATTCGAATGTTTTAATTCATACCTATCAAAATATGCATAACTATAATTTCGTATTACGGAAATTGTGACATGCTTAGGAATGCTCAAGGAATTACTATTGACTTCGACAAATAAGCGATTGACCCATGACATTACACATCTGGTCAAAACAGCAAAGAGCAAACATTTTATCCATTATTATTAGGTCAAGAGATGGTCGACTGCATTGCATCGTCTTGTGTGATACTACCTTCTGTGTCAAGAGTGATGATGATGAACCCCTAATAAATTGACCCTTCAAAAAATAGCCAGCTCATCAATCTTCTATGCTTATCCCAATTCATTTAGGCACTCAGAATGTCGTTTTCTTCGTCCTAGTCTTGCCAAGGAGTATCATAAATGGGTTGTGGAAGTCAAACAGGCAGTTGTTCCATGTATAATACTAATACTGAGCTGCATCAGATTAGACTGGAAGCCGACCCTGACACAGTTGAGGAAAGGCAAGACAGATTGATTTCATCATCATCATCATATCAGCCGAAAGACGTCCACTGCTGGACATAGAGCTCCCCAAGTGTCGCCACAACAACCGGTCCTGTGCGTTTCGCATCCATCGTGACCCTCACCGGGTCATTGGTCCAGCGTGTGGCCAGACAGATTGATTTGCTGAATGTAATTTTCTTCCATACTTACATAGAATAGAATAAAATATAATAACAAAACATTTATTCGGCACAGACACAACTATACAACAACAATGACAAAGTAACAGAAATAATATAGTAGTAGTAGGTCTACAAGGGTTGCGGAATTTGTTCGAAAGAGTCACCGCAGCCCTGGAACGCAAAGGGCTTTAGAAGTAACACGGATGGGTTTTAGTCAGTAAGAGTCTGACACGCCCTTCCGCTCCACCCAGAGCGGAAGAAATAATTTGCTGATTTCCCATCCTTAAAAAAAAAAAAAAAATGGTAGGTACAGAATTGCGCTGAGCGTGCCCATACCGAAAGGTACATAGGTAAATCTCCAATTGGAATAAGGTGTAATGATTGATGCTTGTATTTTTTTGTATAGAACGGAACTTCAGAGGAGAAGCTGTGCCCTGATGGTCTCCGCTTTAACCCCGATGCGGTCGGTTACCCGTGCCAATACCCCAACGAATATGCCTGCCTTGAACGATCCTCCCTACGTGAGTAAAATAAGAGTTTACATTTTAACCAGCGGTACTCAAAGTTCGTTACAATTTAATATGTAATGCATTTTCTTAATTTTCTCTGGACTAATTTCCAACAGTCAGGTTTTACGGCTTTGGTAAGAGGCTGTTTGATACATATACATATACATAGGCTGTTAAGGTTTAAATGTGGGACCCCCAGTAATAAACTTTGAATGCCGCTGTCCACTTTTATCCAACACTGATCTTATTCATCTAACCGTCTTATGTCATTGCTGATTTTAGATTTAAACTCAGAAATATATTACTTAGAGCCGATTCTATTTCTGATACTAGTACGCAGATAGAATATTTATAGTGTATTACATAATACTATGTGAACTTTTGAAGGTAACCGCGATAACAGAAGGCTGTATCGCGAAAAACAAAATAAAGTAGAGTGGCCCTTAATTTAGGAATTCGGTAGAGTTGTTTCTCAAGATTCAACCATTTCTAGTTTTGCTTTTGACATTTTCAACCGGTACCTAACACATAAAACAAGTTGGTACTTAATAAAATATGTGACCTACAACCTAACGGTTATAAAATCAATTCAAATTCAGCTTGTTTTACTCAATCAGACATACCTATTTCACAATTGAAGATCGTAGATATATTTTAAGAATCTGCCTCTGTATAATAAAAAATAGGAAACTCCGTTCCCATATCGTCCTTCTTTATCCTTACACTATGACTACATTGAGATGGTTAGATCTTGAGGCAGGTAGAAGCAGTTAGAGCCGGAGGCAGAACAAGGGATGTCATCATCATAATACATCTGGAAAGATCCACTGCTGGGTGTAGGCCTCCTTTCCTTTACGCCATACTGCATGGTCGTGTGTGTTCCTCGTCTAGGTGTTTACGGAGATTTGGAGTTTTTTTTTAATATCGTCGACTTAACGCTTTTTTCAAATGTTTGTTTGAATCATTTCAGAGCCTGCTCAGCCAACTGACCAGTGCGAGCACCAGTTCGGTTATTACAAGCTGGGAGACAGGTCGAACTGCAGCTACTTCAGAAGTTGTGTCGCCGGAGTAGCATACGACTTCCAGTGCCCCGAGGGTTTGGCCTGGAGCTCTGCCTCCTACCGCTGCGACTGGCCTGATGAGGTCGAAGACTGCGATGCTGAAGGTAAAGATTTACCACTATATACTCTATGGCTTATTAGTCGCCGGGAACAAGTTTTTCTCTACATATGCAATATTAATTGGTAATAATATGCTCATTTGAATTTCTAATCAACATCCTTGTCCGTGGCAACTAAAATTATATTTTTAGTAGACATTTAAATATTCATTTCATCTACTTTTATCTCCTGATTTATTTAATTTACTGGCACACGCGGTGTCTTAAGTGACAACTCAAGTTAGCGTGTTATGAGCACACATCGGATTGTGCAAACATTTTACCACGTATGAAAGTTGTGTCGTAAAATTCGATAACAACAAAGGGAAGGTCTTATAGGTTACCGAGAATCGTATAATTTATATCTACGAATACGTACGCTAAATTCGACCTAAATTCTTTCAACTAATGAATAATTGACATATTTTTCAGCTTTCCTCGGTTTCCGCTGCCCGGAGGTTCCAATTTCCAAAGAGCTGGGTCCCCCTGCTGGATTCAGATACTACAGGTATGCATTACATAAATACGTGCAATACTTAATATATGTACAAAAGCATTATTAAAGTGATAGAGATTTAAATGCCAAGAACTGGTTACTAAATAAGCGACCGGTCAGTCGTTGTCAGCGCAGGTTTAAATGTCAGCAGATGAGCGGTGACCTTGCTTACATAACCTCGTTATTAGAAATACCAGCGGTTTGCCAACGTCCTCTTATGATGTATGATAATATACTACATACGTACCTATATAGTGCCTATATAATACATTCTTGCCGTGCCATTCTTTGCCTCTACGAAATTTTCTTGTTTTATTTCTGGTCTTGTAGATTTTTCCCAGAATCTGACCTCGCCGTTGCAATGTCAAATTTTATTGAATAGTAGCATTCTTTAGTTCTTTGACCATGATAATAATTTAGATTGGATGCAAAAATGCAAGAGCTTCTTCCGTCAACTGAATCCAAGTTTATGTGTTAGAACACAATAAAAGAAACAAGACAACCAGAAGAGACGTTAAATTATAACATCACCTGTACCTTATGTACACCTTAGAAGATCATGTATTCATGTGTTAACAAATCACCAGAGCCCTTCTCTTGGTCCCTTTAAAACTAGCGTTAATATTTCTTGTAGGCAGGTACTGATTTATTGCTGCTACTTTGCATATTGATTCAAAGACCGATTGAATATTGTATTTATTACGGGATTATTCTTTTTTTATGTTTTTAATACATTCTATGAATAGGTGAACTTGATTTGTGAGTACAGTGATTGTCCTGTCAGCGTGCTTTGAACATAAAGATGATAAACTCGTACAATATTATCATATCTGAGAATTGTCTTTTAGATATAGTATTTCACTCGGATGCTTAAAATAAAGATAATATAGTTTATTTCTCTCAAAAAAAAAGGTACAATTTGGTACATAGTATCTAAGTTACAGGCAAATTCTAACCTTGTAACTAAGATACTCTGTACCAAATAGTACCTTTTTTTGAGAGGAATAAACTATATAAAGATGATGGTCTAACGTTATTAAAACGTTTCAGAGCCGACAACAACTGCCAGAAGTACTTCCTCTGCATTGGTACGAAGCCCCGCGTCCTCGTCTGCGGCAAGAACACTGCCTACGATGAGCTGACCAACACCTGCGTGTCAGCTGACGAAGTGGACGCCTGCCCCGTGGAAATCAGGACCCAGGCTGCCCGCGCCAGAGAAGAAGCCCAAGAACTCCTCGCCAAAGAACTGGAGTTCAACGCCAAAACCACCAACAAGAGGCGATACCAATAGATAAAAATAACGTAAAGTTGGATATCCTATGTGTTTGTCCACCAACTGTGCCATGCGCATCTGCGTTGTCTAAGTACTTATGTAAACTCAAAGGAGACGCGTGGAGCACAGTAGTTGCGCGAATACAGCGAATAGTCAACTTTACAAATAACCTCGCACCCTCTGCATCGCATCTGATCTTTGATGCTCAGCTTTTGGGACATGACCTAGTCTGTCCCAAAAGTAGTTCTAGTCTAAAACTAACAATTGAGTTACCACAGCGTCTGTGTTATGAAGTCATAGAATACGCATGTTTTTACTTGTTTTTTATTTGTAATTTTTTATATCTTCCACCCTGTTTCCGTTTTGTACCATGCGATTGTGCCGCAAGTAAAAATGTAAGGATTTAGAGTAAGATTTGTCTTAGGCCTAACTGTTAAGCTGTAACTTTCTTTATTTTTATAATTTAACACACATCACCATCTTTTATTTTATCATTGAACTTACATCTTGTGTCATTCTATAGACGTAGTGTTCCGATACCAAAAACTATGGTATCAATAAATAAGTAATGTTGAATGTCTTGTTGCAATATTACAATAAAATATCTCAAACTTGAAACGTGTTTTTAATCACCATTGTTATATTTCGAACAAACCGCAGTAATTCAACATTTTATACTGTTAATGAAAGTCAATTAAGTATTTAGATATCTAATTAAGATGACATATTTTGGTATAAAAAGTAAATGGAACGGTGTAAGGTCACCATTCGGGAGTTCCTCATCATCAGGAAAACAACTTGAAGAAGCAACATGTTCTCTCACCTGTGTGTTACCCTGGTGTTCGTAGCTGCCTGTAAGTAACATTATTTCAACGATTGTTTATTCAAAATAATTTGATTGATTTCCTTTTCTTTTCAATAATATAAAAAAAATAAGTTAAACGGCTTTATTGAAAATGAAGATAATAATTAATGTGTAATTTTTGGGTGTGATGGATGACTGGTACCTTGGACTCTATTCTACCAGTGAAGCCCTTTTATTTGATACCCATATTGAGGTAGTTGTGAAAAAAATATGTAATCCGCCATTTTGCTGGCGGCCATACTGGGTTTGCATTTTTTTTCATAGTGTGTACTCTATTCTACTAGGCAAGCCATTCCATTTGATACCTATCGAAAGAGTTGTGAAAAAAAAATTTAATCCGCCATTTTGAAGCGGCGGCTACCTTGGAATTACAATTATATTGAATATATTTAATTGTATTGTCATCAGAACTAAAGGTGTGCACCAAATATCACATCAATTTGTCAATAGGAAGGGGGTAAAATTTCAACTAAGTACTAAATTTGACCCAAACAAACAAAAAACAGGGCAAGCTAAATAAAACCGTTTAAAAACTACCTATACTTATAACCTTTATTGGGCTCTATCACGAAACCAAACTAAATCGTGCCTATATTGAGAGAGTTGATAATAGTTTATGTGATGTTGTCTCGACGAACCTAAAGTGCATTTCAGTTTATACCTCATTAGAAATACGCCTATAGATACCACAAGAAGTATTTTACTATTTGCTATGTTTTATTAACTGAATGAAAATATTTATAGGTCTGATCAACGAAGTGATACCGACATGGAGTCCAATTAATCATGTAAAATTTTTCACCTAACAGGCAGTGCTCAGGTTCTGTTGTCAACCGAACGGCCTGATGTTCGGAACGCTATCTGCAAGCAGAGAAATGGTTACTACAAGGTGGACTCTAGCTGCGACTCTTACGTAGAGTGCACTGTAAGTATCTCATTATACCACAGTATTACGCTTGTAGTGAAACGAAGAGTAGAGAATCTTGACAGTCCTAAAGATTACCACAAGAATAGAAATGAGTCTCTGCAGAGACACCGACAATTTATATTTGTCAAAAATCTTTTCAGCATAGATATCAGCTATTTACATAATCAAATGCTTGTGGTAGAACACCAATAAATCCCGCCTGCGCTCTATAAGTTAGCTGTAACGAAACTCTGAATTTAAGTTCAAAAGCAAAACATTAAAACTAAGGACTTTTATAACTTTAGCAGATAGAGTTAAAAAAGCATGCGCTAGGGCTTTATTCCAGACCCCTTTTAAATTTCTGATATACGGGGGGATAAATGTGGAATGACAAATTCGCTATTTGCACAGGAATTCATCGCTGAACCAATGTCCTGCCCCGACGGCCTTCACTACAACCCTGAGATCAAGTGGCCTGCCTACCCTTGCGGATACCCCATGGACGTGCCCTGTGTAGGCCGGGGTGCTGCCCGTAAGTAGCACAGGACATTATATTATTTATTTAAAATATTTATACTTCGTGTACAGATGGGCGGACTTGCAACGAATGCAACGAGGTATTCTCTACCAGACAACCTTTGAGTTAAAAAGACAACACTGTAGTAGTTGTAAAACAAAAAAATAATATTTAAAAATAAATTATTTACGTGAAAATACTAACACAATACTCGTACATTACATACATAATTATGCTAAAATAATAACCTAATAAATACCATGATAAATAACAAACAACATGGAGTCATAACCAAGGCAACTTAAAACTTATTGAAATGAAGATAGACAAGCCCTACTTATAAAAATGAGAGTAACCACATTAAAGACTATTAACAAAACTTTAACAGGACTTGCATGCATAAAGTCAAGCATAAATGGTGATGGTTATGGTGTTTAAATGATTTATTTAGAGTTTATTTTTGCAGACAGCTGATTCAATTTAACCAGTTTGTACGTCAGAGTGAAAGGAGTTGACTTGCACGGGACTTAACCAAACATTTTAACTACTAGCTCACAGGCCACAGCTATTTCAAATACCATACCAAAACATTCAATTTCTATGTTAAAAGACGGACATAGCTTAACTACTATTTTTTTTATCCAGAGCCAGCCCAGCCCACAGCTGAGTGCCCCCACCAGTACGGCTACTACGCATCGCCTGTCGCCAGCGAAGACAACTGTGGCCAGTACCGCATGTGTGTTGCCGGCAAGGCCATCGAGATGACCTGCCCCACCGGTCTGGCCTTCAACCCTATATCCGGCCGCTGTGACTGGCCCGACCTTGTCGCTACTTGCAAAGCTGACCGTATGTATACTTTGCATGTTATAGCTTGTAATCTTCCAGAAGGACTAAGAACTCTTTATCATCCCGTGCAAGTCAAAAGAGCGGGTTGGTGTCATGACCTAAGTGCCAAAAATGTACCATAACCATTCGTTGTGTGTTCAATTTCAACTCCTGTCTTGTGAGAAACAGGCACTTCTTTTACAACTAAATGCTGCTAGTTAAATGGTTTTTTTACTTAAGTTTCCCCTTTCAATAATAAGAAACGTAACTAGGTAATCATTATTTTTATGCCTTTCAGAGTTCCTCGGATTCTCTTGCCCAGCTGCCCCTGTTAATGCTGACGGTAGTCTTCTGGATATTATTATTAACTACAAGTAAGTCAAACAGTTTAAAGCTCAAAACTAGTCAATCCAATCTTAAAACTGAACTGGTGAAAAAATTGCTCCTTTAATTACCGCACATTGAAATAACTTATTATAACAGGATTTCACATTACCTACTCACGATGAAGCCTCTTTCTTCTATCTAATCTAGCGTAATCTAACTATCAAATACTAGCTTTTGCCTGCGACTTCCTACTCGCATATCCCAATTTTCCCGTTCCCATAGGAACTTCAGGAAATTCTCTCTAATTGCTCCCCTACGCTCCCCAAGGAACCTGCATGCGAAATTCCTGCATTTCAAACTCAGTCAGTCAGTAATGGAAAAATTTTATATATAATAATATATTGATTGATTGTCCTACAGCAGGGCAAAGGCCACCCTCTCCCTTTTCCACACAATTCTGTTTTATTCTAGTGCATGTTCGACGCACAACGGACCGAATGGGAGTCTTACGTGCGGAAAACGAGAGTCCCTACTCTATGATAACGCATGTTTCTTCTCATTACTTACGTTTTCTATGTTTGTAGATACCAAGGCAACTGCTACTACTTCTTCTCGTGCGAGAAGGGCCGCGCTCGGCTGCTGTCGTGCGACGCCGGCCTGGCCTTCGACCCCGCCATGGGCCGCTGCGTGGACGCCGACTATGTCAACTGCGCAGAAAACCCCATACCTCAATAGAGGCGTTACGTTTTATCTCGGGCCGCTTTGACGGCTATGTATTTTTTACTATTTAATAAATATTTTTAAATTTGAAATACATTTTCGTTTCCTTAATTTTCTCTTATTATTAAATCGGTTCTACTGTCAAGCATGAATGCTGATTAATTAGTAGGTACTTCAATCTAACGTAAGATGATTGAAATATCAAACAAATTGCAAATGCATTAACCAACTGTTAAATAACCATACTTCATGTCATCTCTTTCGTTTGATAAAAAAAATAAAGGGAGATATATATAATAGTCATTTAATGATTTCCAGTAGGTACCTTAAAAAATTAAATCAGTAATTAAGCTAATTGAAATATAATTGACTAAAGATAATGTCTAATGATTAAAGGTAAATTACATCAAAAAATATTTTTCTTATAACACCTATAGAAGAGTCTAGGTCAGTGGTTCCCAACCTGTGGTCCACGGACCAGTGGTGGTCCGCCAGAACTAAAATATGGTCCGCAAAAGATTTAAAATTTCAATCTTTAACCTCAAAAATGTCATTGATGTAAACTTATTCCAGATTTCTATTAGAAATGTTATGCTTTATATGACAATTCTCTTTACTTTTGATTTCAAGATTAGTTATGCTACAAGTGAATATCTATAATTATATTTGATATAAGTTTACTTTGAGATAGCTTAATTTTCTTCTTAATTTCTGGTCCCTGCTGTCAACAGAGAAATCAAATAGGTCCCGGGTAAGATAAAGGTTGGGAACCACTGCTTTAGGTAAACTCCATTAGAATATGACAAATACATAACGATGTATAGAATCATTTATTTATTCTTTATTTTACACCAAAATAAAAATACATAAAGAAAACCTTAAACTAAAAAATATACAATTGGCGGTTTTATCGCATTCCACGATCTCTTCCAGGCAACCTGGGAATGGAAAGAGATAGCCTGGACATGACATGGTGCTGCATTTGGTGCAAATATAAAGTACTTAAAAGTAGTGCAGCGTGGCTGAGCGACATGGAGGATGATCTCGCATCTTCACTCGTAGGCAGGACCGGTACATCCAAAATACTCGACGGAATCGCGCCATGACCGCCATGATGTTGTCTACGAGGCTCCACAGATCTTCAGGCTTGCCGATAAGCGACCAAACCATCCAACATCGTAAACGTGAAGTGAGTCTGCGGTCCCGAAGGCTGATGAGAGTTCCACCTATAGCACCCCACAATAGTAGGGCCTGTTTACAATGGGCTCGCGAACACAGAAATTGGGAGAAAGAAAACTGGCTGAAGACATTTTGTCAGAAAGTTCATTCAAATAAAGGCGGAAAAATCAGGGTTGGTCCGGTATTTGGATCGGTGGAGGAACCAATCTCATTTCGATCAGGGGCAACCTCAATGCTCAAAATCATGCGGAGAGGATTGTTTCAGACGTGATCATCCCTTTGCAAAGCCGGTTGGGTGATTCGTTTTGACTAATACACGACAATGCACGTCCACACACGGCTAGAGTCGTAACGCGCACACTTGCCGATGCTCGCATCAACGTTCTGCCGCGGCCTGCTCAATCCCCAGATCTCAACCCAATTGAGCACACATGGGATATGCTCCAAAGAAGAGCTCTGCCGAGTATGGATGCCGTGCATACCCCACCACAACTTTTTAACTTGTTAGAAAGAACATTCCTCAAAGTGATTTCGATGAACTTATTTTAAGCATGCCAAATCGCTGTGATTGTATGATTCGTATCAATGGTGGAAACACAGATTATTTTATTTTTATCTTTACAATAAAATACATCATTTTTGCGTTTTTTGCCATTTAATCGACGACATTAACGAAATTAACTTAAGGTTAATTTTCCACAATTTGCAACTGTTGCAATTTTTTTTACTTTAATTCCTATTTGGTAAATATTTACCAAATGTAGTCTTGTAATTAGATAATTTTTATAGTTAAAAATGTACTTTATCCCTAGACACTATTGACCTGTTTATTTATGCAAGAAAATATACTAATAACTAGAGTTAAGTAAATTATAGTTTTGATGTCGGTTTTTTTTTTTAAATGATTTAGTTCTCAAAAGAATAAGTAGTTACATACATGAAGTGAATTGTCAGATGGCAACATAAAAATGGTTCGTCACTTCACTTATGTTCTTATTCTTTCTAATACTAATTAATTTAACAACACAAATTAAAAAAAACCACTAAAATTTTTAAAAAATTATCCAATTACTAGACTAGATTTGATAAATATTTACCAAATCTACCTTGTTGCTATTCCACCAATTCGCACTAAGCGTTTTAAAACGTCTTTTAAAATGCACACAGCTAAGGCGTGGAACTCTCTGCCTGCGTCTGTGTTTCCGAACGCTTACGACCTTAATCTCTTCAAAGTTAGAGTGAACAGGCTTCTTCTGGTAGTTGTAAGATCGCTCCATCGTCGACTTTGTCTCTGTCATCTCTGACCTGAACTAGAGTGAAGAGCAAACCCATTTCAATTTTTTTTTTTAATGCTGGTTGCCGACTATATTGACTTTTTCGTTAAGATGGACCTGAGATCAGCTACAAGAGAAGCTATAGAATTTTGACTTGCAAATCAGCAAAACCAAAACTGAATATACGAGTACCTACATATTCTGTGATTTCAGCGGTATCTTCATTCCTGAAGCAATAGCGAATGATGACGCATCCTTCCGGCAGTTCACTCGTGTAGGTTGCGGGAACAAACTGAAAAATTAAAATGCTAAGTGGGATATGTGGTATTACACGAACAAATATAATAAAAAAATGAGTAGGTAGGTTAGTGTCTCCGGTGCGGTGACAGACAATTTAGATGGAAATCGTATCATACTAGCATAGCATACTATAGACATGATGAAAAAAAAAATGCTACATGATGTATACCAATTATGGAATTGGTCAAACAAAGAAACATCAGCTATATATTGTAGGTGGAATTGATTTTGTGCTACTCAAGAAACTTCACTTCTCCTTCGAAAAACTTCCAACTTCTGCCAAATCCCCGGTCTCCTTCATCTAGGTTAGGTACCGTAGACTAGTTAAAATTTTACGTAGGTACTTTACCTACATTAAGCATGTAAATAATGCTTAATGTAGGTAAAGTAGCTGGTGCCACGCTACGTCGATGTACGAGTCTCAAAAATAACGTACCCCCTAATTATATTAAATTAAATGGATCTTTTTTTAATTTTTAAGCTTTATGATAATTTCCGGTACTTACCACAATTTTTTTCCAAATCCAACATTGTAGGACACAAAGGTGGGTTCTACGGTTATACATTTTAGACAAAGTTCTGTCAATCTAAGCTCAAAATAACATAACTCCATATTATGTTAACTGTGTAACTACACCACTTGTACAATGAACGACACATAATTATGATATTGGGCAACCACCTTAGATATGAGCGCCGTGGCGATTTTTGACGGCGGCGGCGTGGAGTGAAATTTTCGCCGGCGCGGCTAAGTGCTTGTGTGCATCATGAAACAACCTCATTTTAAAAAAAAACTTTCTCCAAATTTCAAATCCGCAACGAGAGTGTCCGCGTCTTGACTGCCTTTAAATATTAAATGACTCCTACCGCTCAGACTCTTACTGACTAAAACCCATCCGTGTTCCTCCTAATGCCCTTTGCGTTCCAGGGCCGCGGTGACGTTTTCGAACAAATTCCGCAACCCTGGCAGGCAGTAGCTCTAGCGGGCCCCGTCAAAAAAACTCAAGGTGAAGAAAAAACTGCAAAAAAGTCTTCTTTTCAAAAACACGAGATCACCAAAGCATCAGTTTCTTTGAAAAGTGATTTGTTTGGAATTTTTTACTCGTTTTTTTAGAGTTTGTTTTTGATAACAATATTGTCTATTTTGTCCTCAATGGGGGGCTGGGGGCCCTTTGTATACACGGGGCCTGGGCTGCAGCCCAAGAAGCCATTAGGTAGATCCGCCCCTGGTTGATGGGTTTTATCGGAGTTCATCCAGAGACCGATGCGCACAGAAATGTCATGCTTCGACTACAAGTCATGCGGCGATTCAGCTATTACGACGCTGTCATCTCTTTTTACTTGAAGTGTTAGATAAACTCGCCGATTATGATAACGCTTTGTCTTGCGTTTGTAAAACATTTTCACTTCTCGACGCAGTAAGCTATGTTCAGTTTGCTGATCATGGGTTTGGACATTCACTGTCGCCTTCTCATTCATAAGGTCATCTCAGTAGTATTATGCACATTAGATATGAGCACCGCGCCGGCGCGCCGTCGCAGTTGGAAAGGTTTTCGTAATAGTAGCGAATTCGAACAAACGTTTAAACGAATATAAATATCTTTTACTAAACAATGTTCATAATTCCACATTCATATGCTTCGCTTATTTCGTCCGTATGTAGCTCCGGAATCATGACGGATCACGGAATTGGCATGTTATAGTTTTAGTGTACGTATCGGTCTCCGAATGGACTTGATAAAACCTAGGTTACCATCTCACGTCACTTAATCAAGGCATTGTTTCTAACTGTTATAGCTTATGGAGCCAAGACGTCACTCGCGGTACGTTGGCCCATAAGTTGTCGGTAACTAAATAAGCAGGAACATTACCAAACAGGGGGCAAACCAAATGTCACCTGTGCAAAAATCCAGACTCCGGGGTGCTACTTAGAAATCCTGTTGTGTGTAAAATACAAAAATACTTCGCACTTGCGAAAATGGGAGTCATACCCAAAAACCAACGCTCAAACGCTCAGCAGTTCTGCTCAATACCACTGGACTAACGAAGCTGATTTGTTGTGGTGGTATTCTGTTCTAGGTACTAACTACGGTTATAACTAATAATAATGTTACAAATTTTGTCTTTAGGTAGCACATTATTTTGAACAATGGTAATTCATTAATGCAAATTGATCAAGCACCTGATTCAACAACAATTTTGCTATCATAACGGTATTTCACCTATTATTATTATAAACATTCGTAACAGCATCGACCACAAATATCCAACTCCGTCATTAGAAGTTAATTTAATAATATTTAAAAATAATTAGATGCCCATTAATTCGATAACGGTGACATTAGCGTGCTCCATTTAAAAAGAAATTAAAATAGGTCACCATTTACAGTGAGGTGCGCACCGTCTCATTGGGAGCACCTCTAAGGGACAAGATCGAAACATGTTACGGAGAGAATTACTACTAATTCTGCCGCTGGTAGTAACAGGTAAGTTACGATGTCTGCTTTGCTATTGTACATGGTATTGGTAAGCTTGATATTCTTCTGTTTACAAGCGTTTGTAAATTATGTTCATCTTGCAGTGACTGTTGGTCAAGCGAACAGTGGATACTCTTACTATGGAACGTCAAACGTGCGGTATCAGAGGCCACAACCGATTTATGGAAGGCCGTTAGTTTTGCCGGGGAGACCGATGCCAGCGCCTGGTCCTATAACTGCTGCTCCTGTGGTGCCTGCTGTAACTGCTGCTCCTGCGGTCCCGGCTGTTACTGCTGCTCCTGCGGCTCCTACTGTTACAGCTACTCCTGAGACGCCTGCAGCTCCAGTACCTGTCCTTGATGGGCCTGGATCCCCCGCACCTTCCGCACCTGCAGCTCCAGCTTATGCTCTCCCTCTGCGGCCAGTATACTCCCCCGTCCCCAGAGAACTCCTTCCCCTGCGCCTAATCAGACCAGCGCCGATACTCGTTGCTCCTCCTCTACCTTCTGCAACTGCGGCACCCCAACTGCCAGCTACAGAAGCTGCACCCCCCGTACCACCTGTAGAAGTAATTCAGCCACAGCCTGCAGTGGAACAGCCTGAGCCGATCGTTATTGAACCCCTGCCTGAACTAGTATCAACAGGAGAGCTAGCTCCGGTTCCCGAACAACCTCTTGCATCAGAACCGATTCAGCCCTCTGTGGAACCTGAACCTATTCTGCAGCCCATACTGCAACCAAAGCCCATTCGCGAACCCATTCGGGAACCCGCGCCTGTCTTACTACCTATGCCCATTTCGTCAATCGAACCCATTCGGAAACCTGAGCCCACATGGGAACCCGCGCCTGTACCACAACCTGAGCCTATTCGGCAACCCGAACCTATAATACAGCCTGAACCCATAGCACAACCCGGACCCATCATGCAACCCCGGCCCATCTCCCAACCAGAACTTGCTCAGCAACCTGAACTCGTCCGAGAATCGGAACCTGTGCAACAAGCACAACCAGCACTGCAACCCGAGCCTATCCAGGATATTGTTCCGAACCAAGGATTAGCAGTTCTTCCTTCTTTGCCAAAACCAAAACTAGAGCCAGTAAATACTTTACGTGTCATCCCTCCCCATTTCGATAAGCCAGTAGCTTTACCTCCCCTTCTTCCTAAACCCCAATCAGTTCGGGAGCCTGGTTTTGGTCGGCACCCTCAACCAGTGGCGATATATACACCAGTAACACATCCTACGCAAAGTCCCTCATTATCATATCCCACACCGCGGACGATACCTACCCAGGCACCCCCTGTGTACACCGAACGGACGCCCACGGTAGTAGTGGTCACCACACAGCCACGTCCACCGGTGACTCAAGCACCTGGACAATTAAAGTTAGACTTCCAGTGCAAAGAAGGAAATGGACATTACTCCGTTGAACATGAATGTGACACCTATATTGAATGCAAGGTACTTACTTTATAAACCTGTTATTAGATCACTGAATTAATGCATGCTCTAAATATTGATTAGCTTATAATATTAAGATGTTTATTTTTCTTAATACTTTTCTTCTTCCTTGCAGCAAGACAGAGCAATGAAATATGCGTGCCCAGATGGTCTTCACTTCAACCCTGCTGCTAAATCCTATGAATACCCATGCGCTTATCCATCAGAAGTAAAATGCGTGGCAGGTTACCAAGAACGTACGTATTTAAACGACTTCGATTTTGGGTTCTACAGTGTAGTTTTTAGAATTTCTAAATAGTGGTATTCTCATTTCCAACATATTTTTGTTTTTAGAGATTCCCAAGCCTACTGACAAATGTCCAAATCAGTACGGATTCTACTCGATGAATGACGGCGACTGCAGCAGATTCATCATGTGCCAGGAAGGCTTAGCCACTATAATGAACTGCCCTATGGGTTTGGCTTTCAACCCGCAAACAAGTAGCTGTGACTGGCCCGCTAACGTACCACAGTGTAACCCTAATGGTAAGTAAACGCCATAGGTAAACCAACAGTTAAACGCTTTTTTAGCCAACACGCATGCAGGCTAACAATTATGGGCACATGATACAAAAACAATTTGACAAAAACAGAAGCAAAATGACTTATCATTTGAGTTTCTCGGTTTTCAGTGTTCAAGGACTTCACTTGCCCAGCCCCCCCTGAAGACGAGGATGGCAAAATTTCTGATATCATCTACAAATACAGGTCTGTACCAATATAATGTTTTACGTGTAGCCAATGGTTCACAGAAACTTGGATGTATTATTTAAAAATAATCCTTTTAATGTTTCTGTAGATACGGTGTACAATGTAAGCTGTACGTAGCCTGTCAACTCGGGCATCCTCGGCTCTTGAGCTGTGAACGTGGCCTCTCCTTCGACGAGGCGTCGCAGTCCTGTATCGATGAAGACTATGTGACAGACTGTGCAGTTCCTTACAATGAACATTTACAGTAGTTATAGGTACCTACTTAATGTTTTTATTTCAATAATAAAGAATACACAAACAAAACACAAATTTAAAAATTTGCCTCATAGTTTTTTTGCCTGCCGGCAGAGAACCCAGACATACATTCAAAATAACCCAATAGCTGCTCGGACACGAGATGTGTGACAGCGCTGTAGCAAATTCATATCGTGGGGGGTGAAGATTCTGTCACGAAAACTTACCGCGGCCGGAACGTAAAGGGCATTTGGAGGAACATGGGTGGGTTTTAGTCAGTAAGAGTCTGATGCCCGATTTCACCAACATCCCCTAAGTTTGCGGGATTCTCATTCCGCTCCGCCCAGAGCGGAAGGAGTCATTTGATGATTTCTCATAATAAGGGGTGAAGAGATCCTGTAGGGTACTGAGTAGTGAAAAGCGAAATTCAGAGCACCCATTTACATTAAATCGACCTGCACTGTAGGTACTGGCACCAGTTGAACCTAGAGTTGTAAGGAGGTACCTAATAATTCATCCATCATCACGCATGCTGACATTAGTCCCATCAATTTTAAACTTTTTAAGCTTGAATCCTGCCCTTATAAGCTAGTCAAAATCGTTTATATTCTTGATAAAGCTCCTAAAAATATGAGCTATAGCTCATTCGATTCGGAATGTCTAGAAAATATATCTTGAGGATATACATTGAGGATACGTACAAAATTGCAATTGTTATTGACAAATTAAGATGAAAAACGATGGCATTTATTAAGTATTCGTTATTAACTCAAAAACTATTAATTTATAAGTATTTTTTTAAATATTCTTCAAGTGGAGGATATTTCCAATAAAAAGTCCTGACTCCCGGAACTCTAGGTACCTACCTCTATTATTTATCATTTTAATTTAACGCCGAAAATACCATACCGCCGCGCGGGGGACCCGCGCGGCGGTACGTTATGGACGCACTGCCGAGACAAGAACAAGACAAGCAAGACAGCCACATAAATTTATTTTTTATAGTAAAAATATTAATATATTTTTTAAATAAATTATATTATGGGTATCATCCAGACATTTGAAAAAAAATATTCCTGCTGATAAGTTTAGTTTTTCCGATACACGTGCAGCTTAAACATTTTTAAATGATAATCAGGAGATTAACCCCACACATTTGGTATATTTTCATCCCCTGCGGTCTAACTTGATATAAAACGTTGAAATAAAATCTAGACTGTCTGGACTAATTCTCGTTCCATACATACATACCTTTTGAATTTGAAAATATATGTTTGGAACGAAAATTTTACAAAACTTCAGCACTTTGTAGATATATAAAAGTGCTCTGGGGCCTGAGCCCGTAATTAAATTTTAGTCAAAAGCTGATATGTAATGTTTTAGCAAAAAGTTATATATGTATTTTTGTTAGAAACAGGCACTTTTTTGAACTGGCCATATTAGAAAGAAGTCCTGTCTTCCACGCACAAATATATAAAAACCAAGAATGTGATTGGTGGATATGCGTTTAGAACTGAAACAACCAATCATATTTAAATTTTGAGAACAATCTTTAATTGAAAACAATTTCATATTTCCGCCAAAGAAGCGCGGTTTTGTGCTAACAATAATTTGAATTTGAATTTTTATTTACAAGAATCTTGAATGATAACACTATGACGATAAGAGTACACATGCATATTTTTGCATTCATTTTGATATTTTGAACGTCGGAGTGCCGTTTGATAGGTGTACAATGAGTGATGACGGAACAAACGGCGAATACCGCGAGACATTCCGCTAGCGCAGCCCTGGCGGACATCGCCCCAGTTGCCCCTTCGGATCGAGCGGTTGCGTAGTCACGACTCACGGCCATAGCCTCTGAGCCCCATTTATTTTTTGTAATCAGTGTGTTCCTGAAGTGAATTTAAATGTAAAAAACAATATAAAGTCGATATCCTGTCATTTGTGTTATCTGAAGCATTTCTAAAGTAATTCTATAGTTCGATGTCTAGCTGTGCACAAAATGGAAGATTCCTACATTATCGCTAATTTCCACACGCTTTGTCGACTGTGTCTGCACAAAAGCACATTCTCGACATCCATATTCGCAGCTGCGCCCGACGACGAAACTAATATTGCTTTAACCTCCAAATTAGCTGAATGTTTCGAGTTGCAGGTAAGACAATATTGATTTTTGCGGATTCTTACTGGTTTACAGTTATTTTAATCTTAAATCTTGGCTAATAAATCATATTATTTCAGATTGATCCCAATGATGGTCTGCCTAACAGAATTTGTTACAAATGCTTGTTCAAAGTTGATAAATGTTCAAAATTCAAGCTACAGTGCATTCAAAATGAAACCAGGTTAAGGCAGATCACAACAAGAGCTAATGAACTTGACAACTCTAACTCATCAGAACTTAGCAGCTACAACTATGGTTCACATTCTCAGGATGGACTAAAACCAAAACCTGAAGATTATATTGTTGAAGATAGTGTTGTGATGGTGGTTGATCCAAGCCTTGACTATGATTCCTCCGAGGAGTCTGAAAGTATGGACCCTGTTGAACCAGAAATTAAAGAAGAAAGAAACAACACCCCAGATGGAGAACCTATGCCTGAATCTTTTTTCAAAAATGTCTTCATGTGTCAATTCTGTGATCAAGCTTTCGTTTCGCAAGAAAAATGTAAGGAACATGAACACGCTTATCATGATCCCAATTTACCATATAAATGTGTTGAGTGTAGCCTAGTCTTTGCTGAGCGAAGTCAATATGTGCAGCATACTAAACAAGTGCATGGCAATGATAAACCCTACCACTGTCCAGAATGTGATAAGTGTTTTGGGAGACGCTCTGATTTGAGAAAACACTCCATTGTCCATACTGGTATAAGGCCATATCAATGTCAATATTGCTTGAAAAGCTTTTCCCGCAATACTAATCTCAGCAAGCATTTGCGTATTCATGCTGGACACAAACCTCATGTGTGCCCTCTTTGTCCACGGAGTTTTGTGGCAAAAGGAGATTTACAACGTCATGTGCTTGTACATTCAGGGATGAAACCTTTTGCATGTAGGAAATGTCACTTAACATTTGGTAGGAGAGATAAACTTATCAAGCATGAAATGCGACACACTCCCATGAGCCCAGCCAAAACAAATGCAAATAATGCATTTGTTCTGCCAGAACATGAACAAGGAACTCATGATATGGTGGTGAATGTGAACCCCTTTAGCAATCTTATGACTTCTCCTACTGAACTCCATCCAGATTCATCTAATACTGATTATGATCTTCCAAGAGTCCCAGATCATATATCAGGAGAGAGTAGTTTTATGAAAGTACAGAAAAATACTTCTGCTACCAGTAAGCCCATCAATCATTCCCCACCAAAACAGAAAGCTGCATCAAATAAAAACAGGCCAAAAAATATAAAATGTCATCAGTGCCCTAAGAGGTTTAGCTCCTTGGATTCCTACAAAACACATGTGTCTATTGCACATATTGGATCCAGAGTCTTCCAGTGCAAAATTTGTTTTAAGAAGTTCCCCCGCAAGAGAGAGTTGGACCGACACGTAGCTCTTCATTCTGGTATGAAACCATTTTCATGCAGTCAATGTGATAAGAAGTTTACTAAAAAGGACAAACTTGATAAACATGAGCAAACTCATGAATGCCTGGTTGTGAATATGCCTTGCATAGAATGCGGTGCTACCTTTGAAAAGAAACCTGATTTAGTTGCACATATAAAATCACATTTTTCTGAAAATTTTGATGATAAGATTACTGAAGCTGAAATTAAGAAAGAAGAACCTGAATTTAATTTGGATGACAATTTCTATGACCTAGAAACTTGAGATTTTGAACTTGTTATTAAACTTATGTCAGAATAATTCTTGGCATACTTGGAATACTTATTGTTTACTTGTCAGTACTTAATAGTTAATAGTCATGTAAAGATTATTTTAAGGAATAAGGTGGAGATTGTATGTGAAATATTTGTTGATAATTTGGAATTATGTGAAGTCTGAATGTCCGTTCTATATAAGTGGATAATTTTAAAAACATCTGAAGATTTTCAACCTGATTGACTTAAACCATTTCTAGCATTAAATGTTTATGATCTTCTCATATTGAGGAATAATTTAACCAAAAATTATGTTAATATTTTGTTATGTATCATAGTTATTATTAGAAATTCTTGTGTTGAATAGATAGGTAGGTACCTATTAATAGCAATTTAGTATGATAAAGACATTTACTTGTTTATTCATGTAACATAAACTGAATGTGGTGTGCCACACAACCATATAATTATGTTTTAGGGAAATCTCTACAACAGACTTGAACAAGTAGTAAATGTAATTGTCAAAATTTTATTGTAGTGTTAGATCTGAAATTGTGAAAGCTGTAGCTGTATCATAAAACTGCCATACTTTTGGGCAAAATACTTTTAGTGTATCCAAAGATATATAGCTGTACTGTACCTATGTTATGTTAGTTTAGTATTTTTACTAGTCCATACATATATGTCTGTATTATAATTGTGACTTACCTACATTTATGTAATAGGTAAGAATGCACAAATACTGTCTCTATCAAGTGATAACTGTATGTAGATACATTAGAGAATGATATACTTATGATGACTGTTTAATTCTTTAATATTAAAATAATATAATATTAGGTAGGTCCTGATATATTATGCTTTAAGTTTAATTTCTTACAATGTCCTATGGATGTTGTTTCAAAATAACAAATCCAAGCATTTAAGAATACATACTAATGTAAAATACCCAGAGTTCTGTTATTAAATAATGTAGTTAAATCTTAGGCATTTTATCACATTGAAGAATTAAAAAAAAAATCCAAAAATATTCCTGTTCATAGTGTAGCGTCTTCTTAAAAGACGTAAATCTAAACTCAGTATTCAATTTAATCTTTCATCAGGTTCATTCAGCATTGCACAAAAAACCAAAAAACAAATAAGTACTAAACTGTAAAAATTAAAATAATGTAAATCCTCAGTCATTTTTGTCAGAAATATTATTTCATTGTGTACATACTTAATGCAAATTATTCTGTAATGTGCAAATATAAATGTATGTAAATAATTATCTGCAATAAATGTTGTCCACTAATTATCACAATCTTTTACTGATTTTTTTTCTCATGTTCGAAATAAGACTGAAACACCTAAACAAAGATTTAAACATGGCACTGATTTTTTTCATCATTGCACTAAAAAGTGTTTAGCGCAAGTGCACTTTTATTCAGACAACAATTGTGGTTTCACCTAGTGTGCCTAGAAATGGTCCATCATACATGAAGGCAGATGCCAATAGTAGGTCAATAAAACAAAATTTCTTTTTATAATAAATTTTATTCGTTATCCAGCCAATGGGTTCGCATGTATTGTAACAGAAGTTATTTTTGCTTCTGTTAGTGGCCGGTATGTTTTTGGGTTGACTGCCATTTTTTCTAGATCATCAAGTGCCTCAAATCCATCAATGATTCTGGAACAAAAGATAATATTATTTTTAGGTAAACCTTTTCATTGCCATGGTTGGTATAGCCGACAAATGAAAAAGTGCCCAACATGCCACCGTCGGCTAGAGCTCTGGCGTTCAAAAGGTTAAAATGTAGTCATTTAATTATTATTATGAGATATTATAATACATTATTTTCTTACCTGCCAAATAGTGTGTACTTCAAATCTAAATGAGGTTGTTCACCATAAGAGAAGAAAAATTGGCTACCATTTGAGTTGGGCCCATTATTGGCCATGCTCACCATACCTCTTGCATTATGCTGTAAAAGAAAAGCAAATATTATAATTATAATATCAAACTATCCAAATTATTTAATTGACCCTACACTACATGGAGAAACTTCATTTTACTGACGAGATACGTAAATTCCATACCTTCAACTCTTCCTTGAATTCATCTTCAAACTTTCGGCTCCATATAGACGTGCCTCCTTTACCAGTTCCTGTGGGGTCGCCAGTCTGTACAATGAAGCCCTAAAAACAACATCACAGGTTTTTATTTCTATTCGAATCTAAACTACCTGTAGAGATGTGTACTTTAACATAAAATGGATATAAAAGGCACCAGGACTTACCTTAATATTCCTATGAAATAAGCATCCATTGTAATAATTGCTAGCACATAAGGCTAGAAAGTTTTCGCAAGCTTTTGGGCATTGCTCACAGTATAATTCAATTTTTATATCGCCAACGTCCGTATGCAATGTAACTGACATTTTGTCTTAAATCTTGGTTAATATGCTACTATATAGTTAAAAAAATACTGAGTTTATTACACTTTTTGTTTATTATTTTATTTACTTTCCATGTACCTAACCTAAAATAATTCAGTACTTCATTAGGCACCAGTGGGACGTTTGCTGTCAAACACTGTAATCTGACGTAATGTCAAAACTGTCACTGACATTTCGATCTACGCAATATAATTTTTGCAATAAAACAATATTTGATTTATTAATTTAGAAGAAAAAATAATTTACTATTTTTTTGTATAAGTAGGTACATGACAGAGGTGTTGTATAAGTATAACAGCGGCCACTTTCCGATCGATGTTCCGAAGATTAACCTAAGCTAGGTCTGTTCCTGGATGGGTCCAGTGGAAACCTACGTAACTCGTTGCGTATGTGAAGCTGTTGGTCCCTGGCGATCATTCTAAGATCTTTGCGTTGCGGATCTTCTGCACAAATTGTGTCACTGCACTTTTCATAGTATTAGGCTAGACGGCCACGGCCACGATCCAGCTCGCCGCCTTTAGCAAATAAAACTTGTTCGTGACACGGACCGCTGCGGTTGCGTCCTGTGTTTCTGTACTAAGTTCAAGTTTTATATGGCTATATATGCATCCGGGCTGCTAGGTTTTACTGAACTACTTACCTACCTACTGCATACACAGAATTCAGGGGTATTTTCTTATATCAATACTTATTTGCATGAACACAAGACTTGTACACTTAGTGCTAATGTGACCAGTAGGTCACAAACACAGGACTGGTAGCAAACGCAGGACGAAGTTCGCATAAACCATTTTTCAAATAAAACCATTCGACTAAATATAAAAAGGATTTATTGAGATCATAACTACACTAACAAAATAAAGTTATTCACAACCGCCTTCTCTTTCATGAGTGGTCTCATCGGTGCCTTGGTTTTCATAGTTGCCAAGTAATCTCTGGCCGTTAGGGTCGAAAGGTGATTTAAAGTGTAAAGTTGCTTTATGCTTCTGCCCCAAGACTTCGATCTCGTAATCGCCATCTTTCAAAAATTCTTTGGTAACTTGGGAGCCTTTGTTGGTCACGTAGCCGATACCGATTGGCTTGTCCAGGTAGAAAGCGTAATCTCCTCTTCTTAGGTAGCCTACAGGTTCACCATTTCTAAATATAGCTTCTTGCCCGAAGATAGCGACCTGCAAATATTTATAAAATTACTAATCAATGATATTATAGTTTGTGACCGGTGAGCCTGACGCCCTGCAGTGGTGCAGTTTGATTGTTTTTGAAAAATCATAACAGTGAAGTGAGCATTGTTTTTTTCTTAGTTTTATGTTGCTGTGCTTTAGACAATATCAAAGTCCTGACTTTACGTTTATACGTTTGAAACAGATTGTAACCAATCGTCATTTTTTTGCCTTTATACCAATTTAGTTGGGATCGCCCTGTTGAGTCGGCGCAGTAAGTCATCTAAGTCATCTAAGTTTTAGTCATCATATTGTTCTTCCTTTTTTTTATTGACGTTGACCACTCGCATCCTGTGGTGGCCTCAAATGAATTTAAAGGCCCCCAACCAGGGCTTACAAACTAGCTAAATTATACTAAATGACCGCTCGCTAGAGCATCCCCTGCGGGATACGGACCTCGGCTTAGCGGCGTCATTTCGGGAGGACAGCAAGGGACAGGCTGGGTCATAACGTTATTATTTAGGGGATTTAAAACTACTGGCTCAGCGACGCGGGCTGGCTCGGTAATCAAAGGTCGGGGATGGTTATTACTGGGACGTCGCGACGGGCCCCGGCGGCGGGGCCGGAATATGGAACGCGGATGTTATTATTTTTATAACTAGCTACTCCGACGGAGAATCTTAACACCGCCATTCAGAAAACAGCGTCATTAGCGCAACGCCACCTATTGACCATGTAGTAAACTAACAAAATATTTGGCAGGGGAAGACGTTAAATAAACGCCCATTTGTAACGATAAATAACGATAAGGTATTAAAATGGTCACTGTTATTTTGCTACGTTTAAAAGTTTCTCAAATAACTCAACAATTTTGTTTGGTGTTATTTTAATGCTTACATGAATTTTATATTATCTGAAGAGATGGCGCCAGGAATCTGTCAGCGCGACGCTTAGCGTTCTATGAAGTTTCACACTAAACTGGAAAATTCAGTATCTTTTGATTTTGTAGGTCGATTTCGATGAAATAAACGTTAAATGTTACTCGGGATAACACTTAATATTTTTTGTACCTTGGTTTCTAATCCAATCAGTGGTTTTTGCGAGATGCTTCCACAAACATCTTTTTCCTAATGTTTATCTGTTATTTTATGCAAAAATATTCAATGTACAGACACAAGTCTACGATTTTATTATATTTATATAGATACAAACCTTATCATTAAGAGTGAAATACGCGTATTTCTTGGTGACTCCGTTAGTTCTCACTCTAGTGACATGCTCATTTCCGATGTAATCGCCTTCTTTCCTGCATGTGAAGCCCAAGCCAGCTTCTATCGGATTGTCATCGGCTCTCAAATCGGAGTTCCATAAGTGGTATCCTGAAATTAATTAAAAAAAATACTGTTTTATCGAAAAAAAAAAAACAAATAATGATCTTTACATATTATTTGATTAGAACACTTTTGTAGGTTTTAACATGCAAGCTCTTGTCAATAAGCTTCTTTCAAGTTATACAAATACCACAGACAAAAAGATTCATCATCATCTCATCATCATTATTATTCAGACGAAAAATGACCACAGCTGACAGCATAGATATTTATTTTTTATGGGGAAATCCTCATGGATAACCCTCAGTCTAAGGAGAACGGAGGGTTATGTCGGACGCCTACTGATTAAAACCCACGATCCCCGCTACCATGAGTCGGGGGCGCGTCGATACAAAAAAATATTCACACAAACTACCGAGCGGTGACAACATAAGTCTCCCCCAAACCAAGATTGTAGTACAAAATTATTCTAAGCTACCTTTCTCAGCACTCAACGAGGTCAAAGCCCTCCAGCCAGCATTCCTCAGTCCCTTCGCGCGGCTCAAAGCTTTATACACCGGAATCGCATGAGCGGACGGCACATGGAGCTCCCAGCCCAGTTCGCCGGACCACGTGACCCGAAGTGCTCGGCAGCGGTATCGTTTATCTTCGGGAGTATTCGGAGCCCTAGATACGTGGATGCTGCGGTGAGTATTCACTGGGAAGGCGTCGTTCGAAAGACCAGCGTCTGTGTAGCGTGCGAGAATGTTTTGGCTGTGAATAGTATAATTATGGCATTAAGATTTTTTGTGCAATAAAAACTAAAGAATTGGGCTTTTAATCGTGCCTTCGAAAGTGCTACATAATATAGTTACGCAAAACTGGAAACAGGAGGAGGCCTTTGCCCTGCAGTGGGCAGTGGCAGTGAACATAACGCATATAATGACATAAGCGAATCTGTTGAGCGATTCCGGGTATTATTCCCAGGTCTGACAGTGTTGTGGTTTTTATATCTCGAGCAGTGATTTGTGTTCATTTGATAGCTGTGGGCTTGCTCCCACCCTTTTACAAATGCGACTAAAGGATACTAGCGAAGTGTGGGAGACCCACCCATGCACCTCTGCCTTACCCTTAGGGGAATACTAGTAGGGTCACTTCTAGGCAAGCGTGCTTCATCGTCGGCCACATCATCGCTTACCATCCGTTAAGACATTGGCCAAACGGGAGCATACGTATTATTACTCAGTTTATTATTTCTAATGAGTAGTCACTAACCTGTCAGGTCCCTGCACGCTAAGGATGCACAGCTGTTTGGTGACGTCAGTGATGGTGGCTCTCAAATTGTGTGTCTGAACGATTCGGCGGAGGTGTGCCAATGTATGGTTCGCACTGAACCCGCTTGTCACGACGTAGTAGCCGCGACCCTAGTGACAGAAACAATTAAACTCTGTTCCTGCTGCTTCTTGCTTCTTTTCAAAAGCTGATCGCGGTACGCCTTAACCGTTTAAGAGCAAATAAAAACTGGTTTAGTTTTTTACAAATGAGCTCTATATGTAGTTTCCAGTTACAGTTCTGGTCAAGAATAGGTAAGTCCAAGAAATTTGTGATAATTAACTTCACTGAATTGGCCCCTCACAAGTGCTTTTAAATATCATAGGAACTGGAGTTGCAATTTTGAAAATGTTTGTATTTGGTTTTATTTATATTCGCACAGGGTACCACGGTACTACTTGGCAAGACCGGAGTCAGATTAACCGGCTTCTGACAATCCGTAACGACTGCCAAAGATCTACAAATGACAGCCGGGACCAACGGCTTAATGTGCTGTCCGAGGCACGGAGGAAACTCGGTATGTTAGGATGTTCACCCATCCCCAGACCAACCTTGGCAAGCGTTGCTTAACCTTGCGTTCGACCCGTGCGGCTGTTATTCTTTAGCCACTTCGTGCTCCGTGCATCTAAGACCTTATGTAGAATCGCAAACGAAGCAAAACGAGTATGTAAATATCGTACAACGTTCGCTGTAGTTTCTGCTTACCCCATGGGGCTTTAGTTCATGTGTATGCAACAGATGTTTAGTTCATCTTTTTTTAATTATTCGCATTTAGTTTATTCAGTGTTTGACTAATCATAATGGTTACAAAGCTTTTTTAATAAACCTGATTATGAGCTCATACATTCTTCAATAACTAAAAAATATAGTAGGAGAAGCTTTACTTTTTGGTGGACACGCAGCATTTCAGTTTTACAAATACTTACAAAATTAAAAAAAAACATTAAAAAAAAAACAATATGGTTGTAATTGTAGTTACCTTAAAGATAGGCTCGTGTAACTGGCCAGTACCACTGTCTAGTATGCTAACTGTCACATCAGCTTCTACGCCACCTTTCTTGTTCAACAGGAGAGAATACACCACCCTGGAATAATGAAAATGTTGCCTTACCGTACCTCACACCACACCGCTACTGTTGCAGTTGATATGAATTACATGAGAGATTGAAAGAGATAATGTGGTTTTTCTAGAATGGCGTGTTCGTGATGGCAGCACAGAGACGTCAGATTCAGGCACAGACATATCAAAGCGCGTATAATGCAGCAAGCTTTTCCGGTCAAAGCGGCGTTATGGATAAAAAAAAATTGGTTGTCTGTAAAGTCGGTTTACGGACGATAGTTTAACGTGACATCGTCATAACAAAACATTGATGAAATGATTATAACGTTACAATGAGTCATCCTTTTTCGTACCTGCAGCCGGTGTTCATCGATTTATTAGACGTTGTCACGTCGATAAGAGATATCCTTTCAATTTTCAGTGATTACGGTAGTTTCAATTAAAGCCACCGGGCGATTAGTTTGCTGCACGATTTCCAAAATTAGTTAAATTGAACCTCATGTTGATGTCATAAATTACGTTTTGCAAACTGGTGGAAACGATTGCTGCACAGTTGCTGACCGCGAATCGAATCAGTTCATGACAATGACTGCTCGATAAGATCGATTCATAACTTTTTTAGTAATTACTCGAGCAGCTATCATAAATATACCTACCTAGCAATCTCTTCTACCTTGAGCATTTTTGTATGTTAAATATTTTACAGGAATTTAATAGCCTCGCCGCTTTTTGTTACGCTCTAAACATAACTAACTGAATGTAGCCGTAAACTTCAGTCCATATTTACGAGATTTCGATGCATGATAGTATGGTATATATACCTATACCCTAGTATGGTATATAGATATATATCCTATATATCATATTTATTAGTTTATTATTTTAGCATATATATGTATTTTATTAGTATTATATATATTATCTGTATATTCTTTCCGAATTGTTAAAATTCAATTTTGAATCTTATTTTTATTTATTGTACACCTACCACAGTATAGTCTTTATAACCCAAAGGTTGACTGGTAGAGAATGCCTTGATGCATTAAGTCCGCCCATGTACCACTATTGTACATAAAGTTTAAATAAATAAATAAATACCTGTCATTAAGCTTGGAGAGGTCAGCAGTGAAGGCGAGCTCAGCAGTTCGTTGCGCGTCGGGCCCGGTCAGGTAGAACTTGCCGTAGTAAGACATGTTGAAGAGGGCCGCTGCGTTGCGACATGCGAGGGCTTCTTGTCCAATCTAAAGAGAAGAAGGTCTGGCTATATTCCAATCACAGCGTCTAATCTCAGCGGAGACTAAACATCGACGCGGGAGATATTATAATGAGCAAGTGTGTAGGCAAACAGCGGTGCACTCTCCCTTTTCCTTCGCTCTCAGTTTTACCAACCTTCCAGAAGTAGGGAGATTTCTCACCCGCAAAAAAAACGCAGGGTTAAAACATTCAACGGAATAGGCAGTTGGATTGGCTTTCCTTACCCCAAAATATTGGATAAAGGCAAAATTAAGTTAGTTATGATCATCGTAAATCAATAAAGCTGTTATAATGACTTACCACATCGTGGTGTTTAGAGAAATCAAACGAGTGGTCTCCCTTGAGGATCTCTTCGTAGCGCAGATCACTATTTCTAGGATAGTCCGTGTGAGCACCGCCCCAGTCGTACTGTTGCACTCTTATCTAGAACGAAACACAAAACACTGTTAAACCGATAAGTCTAAGACTGGTGTAGGAAATGCAATAGCTCATTTACGAGCCTGTTTCTTCATATATGGACAGATGAAATGGTTGCCGGAACCTGAATGAGGCTGGCACAAGAACGTGGAGATTGGCACAAGGAGGCCTATGCAGCAGTGGCTGCGAAGTCGGGCTGTGGATGATAATGATGATGAAGCCTTGAGTTATCTCGCTTCAACTTTTTATAATGCAGGACATGGTTAGCAGGCCATTCCTTCCCGCCAAGTGTCATCGTTGGGGAATTCTGTTTTGTAGTTATGGGCGAACAACTTATGTGTAGCTTAATAATTGAGAGACCCACCTTCTCTCCAGGGAAAAAGGCCGGTCTCTCTCAGACAGCCCTGGACTGCATGACCGCTCCGTCCTCCATCAGCTCCTGATGCAAGGCGTCATGGCTGGCGTAGTGACCTCCCTATCCGCCAAGTGTACATAATTAGCCCCAGCACTATATTAATGTCAATAGTAACGCACCTTCTCTCCAGGGAAGTAGAAGGCCGGTCTCTCCCAGCCAGCCCTGGACTGCATGACGGCTCCGTCTTCCACCAGTTCCTGATGCAAGGCGTCATGGCTGGCGTCCCTGCCCGCCAGATGCTCATCGTTCGGGAACACTATGTTGTAGTTCCGTGCATAAGCTTCGTGGCTACTTTCTCGCATCCAGTGCGCGCGGGACATCTGACCCGGTGTAAAGCGACGTATGTCGAATGTGAACATGTTGTAGTGTGGCCTGGGGGGATTTATGAAAGTTTATTAGTTTTGAACATTGAAACATGATGTACCTGCGAAAATTCCCGGTCAAACACTTTTCAACGTAATTGCTAAGGGTATAACATGGCAACTAACAACAATTAACCGTTCACAGTCCCATTGTGTCTGTAGCGCAGTCTGCAGTGCGGACAGTATGTATACAAGTCCCTTTTAAATAAATATATAAAAGAGAATAAGAGCGAGAAGTGGTCGACTAGTGGAATGGGATCATGTGCTGCGTTCATAGCGGTGATTTTTAGTAAAGATGAATTATTACAGGATACTATTTATAACTAAAGGAATGCTTTAATTATTTATTAGCTGTTTCCATGCATCGCAAATGGGCATACTATACACATGGCAGAATATTGTAAAGCTTTTACAGTTGAGCTCTCAGATACGAACACAATTTTCTTCAAACAAGAATAATGAATTTAAGCACTTATTATTATATCATTATCTTTTGCCCGCCACTTCGTACGCGCATATTCCGTTTTTCCTGTTCCCTTAGGCATTCCCCGTTCCCATATATGAATCTTCCTCATGAATGTGGCTATCATATTATACAAAAAGAATTTTCCAAATCCGACGGGGAGTTCCAGGGATTAGCGCGTTCAAACAAACGAACAAACTTCTCAGCTTTATTATTTACTAGTTGCCGCCCGCGTGACTGTCGAAAATTATCCCAAGGGAACATATTCCCGGGATCAAATTTCATCAAAATCCATTCAGTAGTTTTTGCGTGAAAGAGTAACAAACATTCATCCATCCATCCATCCTTACAAACTTTCGCGTTTATAGTAATGCAGTAAGTGCTAATGCAGTCGTCCACGTCTATGACTAGATAAAATACATAACAGTTGTCATGAAAGAAAATAACTGATATTAATTAGGCAATTATTTGCAAATCATTGTATATTACACATAAACAGACTGAATTAAAATAGTTAAATAAACACATTATCAATTTATAATTACGCTGAGTTTTGTGCAAAAGCGATAGCAATTATGATAACCCCATGTTATTATTGTGTTTAAACAAACAGATGAGTTCACATTCCAGTTTGTTGAAGAAGCGGTATTTTGTTTACAAATAGAGAAAATGCTATACTTTGAACTTGTTTTGATTGAGTGAAAGTGCTTTACCCTGTATCTGGGGGCGCGGCAATAACGAAGATGGCACAATCGTATCCACGTATCCTTTAGTTAGGTCGAAGCAACTCCGACTACGTGGTATCTGTAGGTTGACGTCAAAAAAACAAAATGCTGACGTCTTGCTACATGGCTTTATTTTAAATATTAATATTTCTGCTTTGCAGCTTCCTCCACTAACAAATCCTTAGGAGACCTTGCAGATTCACTAATCTTCTTTAGTATTATTGCATAACCAGCGCTGGGTGTCTGTTTGATACGCGCGATAGAAATAACAGTACATGCATGAAGAAGATATTCACCTCCCAGAGACGATCCATTCTGCCATTTGTATACCGCATCCCGCAGAGAACATCATACCGGCTGAGTTATAACCGCAATTGTGATACAGACCTGAATCAAACAACAAATACATAAATTACCAATATTAATTAATAATATTAATTATTTAAGTACAATTGCTAAGTTGTATCTATTTCCTGATAGCTACAACTTGGGGGTCTTAAAGTCAGGAGTGTATAGGTTGCTTCAATAGGCATGCGTGCTCCATCGTAGACCACATCATTGCTTTCCAATTTCCATTAAGTGAAATTGTGGTAAAAAGCGAGCTTATCTATCTATATATTAGGGTTTCATTTGAGTTAGTTTGGCAGTTTGAGTTATTTATGCGGCCCTCCCTAATGTCCTTACTTTGGTACTGTTCGTCAAATCGTTGAGTTCCAGAAGTTTGAGCTACACGATAACTGACAAATGCTTGCACTGTCTGGACAGGTCCACTCAAATCTGTGTGGAAATTTCCTCAAAAGGCCACCTCAGACATTAACCTACATACATGGTTCTTTCTTGATTTGACCAGTACAGATTGTATGGACTTTAAAAGAGACTTTGACCTCTGAGTTTGTTTCGGTGTTTCTTCTCAGGGTAGTCAGCTAGGAAACACCGGCCTCATATAGTTTAAAATGACCAAACTACTTGCAAAATAAATATCATTTAAAAATAAAAGTTAATCGCTAAATGTGTCGCTGTGTTCTCGAGTTTTGCGCTTGCCAAACGCGAGAACGGCTGGACCAATTTTGCTAATTCTTTTTTGTTGTGTTTGTTATTGTCAGGAGAAGGTTCTCATTAAAGAAAATTTTGAAAAAACATTTACATCCGGACGAAGCCAGGGCGTTCCACTAGTCAATAATAAAATAAATAAGAAAAACATTAAACACGATACCAGAAGAATCAATTGACGTAAGGGGCATTTACCGAAAATGCCAAATTGCCCTTACGGCAATTAACGTAAAGTTCATTAAAGCAAAATGAAAAAAATGTCCCTTACGTCAATTGATATTTCTGGTATCGATATTATTATGTGGTGATCAGTTTAAAGACTAATTACACAGCCATCTAAAAATAACCTACTTTAGTTGAAGGTACAGTTCAGGAGCAGATAAAATGAAAGGATCAGAAACCGATCTGGTGTCTCAGTGTCAGTCTTGTTTGGCTTTGCTATAGGTACCTATAATAAATAAATTATCGCCTTTTGCCTACGCTTAGGTATCACCGACTTACCAAAAGCCGTTAAGTAGAATATAATATTATAAGGCCAAGCCATGCGCCCATAAATCAGATAGAACTAATTTCCTACTTTTACTGATAAGGGCGTAGCTGGCAAGGTAGATACAGAACTCAGAAGTCGTGAGCAAAATATTATAATCAGTACATAAGCGTTGCGTCAGATCAGTAATATAATAAAGTCATACATACTATAAATAAGTTGTTCATGTATCTAAGTACGTTGACCGGCTGACCTACTGTTCTATCACTGTTTAGACGTTAATTTCATATCTACATAATTATGTTTATCAACTCGCGACTCTTTTTCACGATCTTGTTCAATTTTTTTCCGAATACTTATTATGCGCGTGCAACACTGACGTCAAAAACTAAAGCCCGATTACAGTAAAATAACTGAATGGCATAAAATTCTGAATAAAAAAAAAATGAATATTTGTTAATCTCTGCTTAAGCCTGAAAACCAGTGTGAGACGTTCTTAACTTCAAATACACAATTTAGAAACCCGCCGTGATGGCCAGATGGAATCGCATATGCCAGTGGCAGCAGTAACCACGTCAAACTAGGAAGGCGGTCACTAGTGTTACTACACTTCTCTTTTTACCAAGGACATAATATTTTTTTATTTTCTTTTTTAAGGATTGGAAATCATCAAATTACCTCTTCCGCTCTGGGTGAAGCGGAACGGCGTGTCAGGCTCTTACTGACTGAAACCCATCCGTATTTATTCTTAAGCCCTTTGCGTTCTAAGGCCGCCGCACGGTGGGCTGAAAATCGGCTTTCATAGACTTAGGGATTTCAATTTGCAAGTGCTTGTTTTTATGTCGGATATCGCTTCTATTAGTCATTACTATGTACAAAAATGACACCCGAGTTAATTCTGCCCAAAAACGAAGGAAATATAATTTTTTTACGAAAAATTTGTATGAAGCTAGTATGAAAAATCGAATTATCTCCTAAACGGCATGTTTAACCGTATTATCCTTGGAGGTGGTCATAGTGCTAATTATTTATGATTTTTTGGTTGGCGATTGGACGAAAAATTTAATGCCGTTTTTTTTTTAAAAATCGTCAAAATATTTTTATTTGTTTTTACGTATGAAACGATTCCTTTTGGTGTTTATGTTGAAGAACACGGACTTTTAACTACACATAACATAAAATAGCATCACTCCTATATTTTCGAAGGAGTTGGCAGAGGTTTATAGTACACCCACACGTAGACAACTATGTTTGAGCTAGATAATTATCAACACAAAATGAGTTTTAAAACTTTTCATACAACCAAATGACCAATTGTTTACTCTTCTAATGAGTCCAAAAAGAAGTAATTAAGTAACTACACTGATTAGGTCTTCTAATGAGTCTTAATAGGTGATTTAATGATTTTCAATATCTCACGACAATGCCAACTATGGATTACATTCAACATTTCCTGATAAGTAAGCTAATTTGTTAATTAGCAGTGCTATGAGTTCTAAGAATAGTTAGTGACAATTATAGATTTTCATTAGCTAATGAGGAGATAACTAATGAGGGTAGTTAAATAATTATTGGCGTTTTGCAATAAAAGGGCTAAAGTTTTGTTTTATAATTTAATTTGTTCACAACTGTGTAACTGCTAACACTAAATCAGCGACTATAAAATCTTAGAATGGAAAGTTTAATCACCAATTTAGACTTGTTTGTTCTTCTACGAAGTGAGAGTACTTAATTTGATCATGAAGTATTGTTCAGTGCAGTTGTATCCCGCATAGGCGATTGCCTGTCTGACGAAGATCGTGTTGTTCTCAAAGAATTTTGTCGGAGATTTACGCGAGCCGCTTTACAAAGGTGGCAGAAATCCAACCGATTCCTTGATAATTTCAGGAGAAAGTACGAGAATTGGTTGGGAGCAAATATTGATTGGCCGAGTTTTGTGCAAACTTTAGTTAATCAAGAACCAAGTGTTGATAAGGCACCAAGAGCGCCCTCAGTCTCTCCAGAACCGTCGACATCAACGTCCATTGGAACAATGACGAAAAGATCCCGTAAACCATTCGAAGATCTGGGAAGTAAACAAAAAAAGAGAAGATCTGATGAACACACAGGCGAAGATTCCAGTGAATTGGCATATGCAGCTGCAGCGCGTTTAAAAGAAGAAGGGCATGGAGATATCGCCTCTGTCATCGAATTCATGATGAAAAATCCTGAAGTAGCCGCTAAATTAAATGAAACGCTTAAGAAACCAGCGAAAACAATCATATTTACGCCAGAAAAGGCACTTGGATTGCTTCTTTCGCTAAAACTCTCAAAGTGGCAATATATTACGTTGCGTGAGGCTGCCATTCGGGAAGGTGCTAAGGATATTTATCCATCTTACTATAAAGTGCAACAAACTAAGCTTGATTGCTACCCTCCGAAGCAATCAGTGACAGTTACTGATTCATCGGCTAGGATTACACTTCAAGCTTTACTTGATATCACGGTTACAAGAATCCTTCAAAGCCTTTCTAACGAAGGGCATAACAAGCAGTTGAAGCTGATATCCAAGTGGGGATTTGATGGTGTTTCTAACCAAAGCCGATACAAGCAGAAAATTGAGGGTGAGGAAGATGACTCGAGCATTTTCATGACCTCCTTGGTGCCACTAAAACTCATAGATGGAGACAACATTTTATGGACGAACCCAAAACCATGCTCAGTTTTGTATTGTCGTCCAGTTCAGTTTACTTTTGTAAAGGAGAGTGAAGCAGTTGTCCTTGAGCTGAAAAAACAAATTGATGAAGAAATTGAGGCCCTTATCCCCACAGAGTGCAATAATAATAATAAGGTGACTCATCAACTAATGATGACGATGATCGACGCTCAAGTCTGCACTTACCTTTCTGAAGCTAGATCAAATGCATCGTGCTACCTGTGCTTAGCAAAGCCTACAGAAATGAACCGCTTAGATGCTGTAACATCAAAAATTGTGTGTTCGGACCTGTATGAGTTTGGCTTGTCATCCCTACACGCCCGTATAAATCGTATGGAATGTCTGTTACACATTGCATACAGGCTCGACTTCAAACGGTGGGCAGCGAGAAGTGATGAGCACAAAGAAATGCTACAGACAAGGAAGAAAATAATTCAAAATAAATTCAAAGATGAGCTCAATTTGTTGATTGATATAGTAAAACAAGGCTCGGGAACCACCAATGACGGGAATACTGCAAGAAAATTCTTTGAGTTTCCTAATAAAACCGCAGCTATAACCGGTTTGGATGAAGACCTCATCAAAAGATTTGCTGTAATTTTACAAGCAATTACATCTGGAGAGCAGGTCGATATAATAAAATTTAGAGATTATGCTCGCAAAACAGCAGAAAAGTACGTATTATTATACGACTGGTACTACATGTCGTCAACCGTTCATAAGTTATTAATCCATGGGGCTGACATAATCGAGAAAAATAATATTGTGCCGATTGGGACTCTCTCGGAAGAAGCCTCAGAGTCTCGAAACAAAGATTTTAGGAGGTTTCGAGAACATCATTCGCGGAAAAGAAGCAGGCAGGATTCTAATCAAGACATTTTAAATATGCTTGTTGTTTCTTCGGATCCTTTGCTAAGTGCACAAAGGCCTAAGTTAGATGCCAAGAAAAAGCAGAGCTTTTTTGCTGAAACTCTCGACTTAATTCAATTTCAGGAAACTGAGTTCGAGTTTTTGGATATATCCAATCTGGATGCTGACTCAGAATTGGAGTCTGACAACGAGAGTGATAAGGAAAATTTGTAAAAAAAATATATATATGTACATATTTGTAAATTTGTATTTGAGTGTGTTTGGGTTTTTTTGTAATATTTAATGATATTTTTTTTTTATTTATTTTACTTTATTTTACAAATGCGTAGTGTTAGTTCCTTAAATTAAATTATTTTGCATATAATATAACTTTATATGTTACTTTAATAATAATTTGATAATCTTTTTTTATTTAAATTAAATTAAATGTGTCAAAAACAGCAATTTTTTTATTTCATTTTTCTTGATTCGTGTGTTCTTAATATTTGGGTTAATAACATATCGAACTTTTTAACTTGGACACTAAAAGGGATCGTTTTACATGTAAAAATAAATAAAAATATTTTGACGATTTTTTAAAAAAAAACGGCATTAAATTTTTCGTCCGATCGAGAACCAAAAAATCATAAATAATTAGCACTATGACCACCTCCAAGGATAGTACGGTTAAACATGCCGTTTAGGAGATAATTCGATTTTTCATACTAGCTTCATACAAATTTTTCGTAAAAAAATTATATTTCCTTCGTTTTTGGGCAGAATTAACTCGGGTGTCATTTTTGTACATAGTAATGACTAATAGAAGCGATATCCGACATAAAAACAAGCACTTGCAAATTGAAATCCCTAAGTCTATGAAAGCCGATTTTCAGCCCACCGTGCGCCGTGACTCTTTCGCACAAGTTCCCCAACATAATAAAAAAAAAAACAATATCTTACCGAAAACATTCGGGTCTTCTCCGAGCAACGGCTTGTGATCGGGCGTAAACGACTCGGGCCCACACACCGTACTCTTAATGCCCACATTACCGAGCTTGGGGCACAGTGACGTTGCGCTGTTCATGTGGACTCCAAACACGTCCCAATCTAGCTCGTATAAGTGGAACTGAAGGTGGTCTGGCACCTAAGGTAAAAGAGGAATGTCTCCAGGTTAATATTAATTCGTCTCTAGATCAACTGGAACCTATACTGCGCCCCATATTTTATGGTATGAAAAGCATCTAATATATATCAGTGTATCAGGATTTATATTTCAGATATACTTTTTGCGAAGATACCCTACAGGTTTACCTACCTATTGGTAATATAATCAAAGAATAAAGAAGTGTAGCTATGCGAAATGCTCGTGTAGTGGAAAAGAATATTAACCAGGTTGCAAGGCGGAAGCCATATGCTAATTTGTTTACCAATTTACTGACTATGAATGAAATCTAAATCAACAAGAGTAAACGTCCAGAATAAATATCAACTGCGCTATACATACCTGGTCCAGCATATGCGGGTTCCTTTCATATCCTCCGACTTGGCACGACTCTCCTTGCACCTTGATATACAAGTCGACGTCATGGTCCCTAATATTGGGGCAGCCCCTAACTTCGGGCGTAGCGTCACACACAACGTAAGCATGCTTGAAAGGAATTAGGGGCAGGTTGGGTACTCCTGCGTATCTGGCAACGCGAGGACCCCATGCACCTGAAAATAGGAAAATATTACATATATTGTCCACCTGCTGCATGGTGAGGGAGGCCAAAGAAAAGAACATATGTATAAGGGCAGGAAGAAATGTAAAAGCTGGCTTGGATGTCGATTGTCGAATCACAGACGAACCACGGGCACACACCCAGTATTTGGTTAACACGGTAACCCTTGACAAGAACGTTGTCAGATTTTCTGGCTTCTGACTCCCGTGACGACTATAAAAGATCTACAAATGACGGTCAGGACCAACAGCTAAACGTGCTTAAGGAATGGAAATTACACATCCTAAAATAATAGTAAGATAGCGATATACCTCCGCAGTTGACAACACACTTGGTCTTGATAACGCCCCTGTCAGTGTGCACTGCAGTAACTTCCTTGTTGCCAAGCTGGTTATGAGTGTAATGGATGTCTAGCACTGGGCAATCTTCGTATACCTTTGAAAGTAGAAATAGTTCGTTTTATTATGTTTCTTAAGAAGTTACGATAATGCGAACTGATACAAAACTTTTACTTTCAATAAATCTGTTTCAAATCATGGAAAGCATGTTGCTAGTAACATTGTGGAGATGATGAGTAATAAAACACGTTCTCAAGACTTCAAAAATATGTTATTGCAATCATATTTTTATAACCATGTAAGTTTTATCTACTTCATCAGATGTGAATGGGACTATTAATGAGATCGCCTTTAAAATAACAAGCATAAAACATCAAGCAACAAACTTTTTTCGCAGACAACCAATACTTACTTTTCCACCATTCTTCGTAGCCACTTTGACAAGTGCATTACAAGCCATAGAAGGGTCTATGGTGCCGTCTTCAGGAGCAAACAACGCCATTTCAAATACTGATGGGTCGAGGAGTGGGAACTTCTTTTGAGCCTCGTGTGGGTCCAGAACTTCGCTAGGTATGTTTAATGCTTTTCCTAATGTGTGCAGCCTCATGTATTCTTGGGTTCGGACCTGTAAGAAAAATAACATTTAAAGTGCAGCAAGGGATTGTTGAATTAGTATTAAATACTTTATAAATTAGGAGGCTAAACTTCACGCTCGAGAAGTTTCTCCATCTAATTTAATTAAACCTTGAATGTAGTAATTAAAAATCAATTTTATCAGTATGACGAGCATTAGGTATTGATACTCACTTTGCTTCGTGATATGAACATGCCTCCATTGTTGATCCAGCCAGCATGGTCTCCAGTTTCCTCCTCTAGAGAGCTGTAAACTTTCCTCGAGTCTCGCAACAGTTTCACTTCCAAGTCGCACGGTCTCAGCGACCATACTAGACCTATAAATTTTCCAACTTTGTAATTGTATGAGGTGTTTCTCGTGTGAATCGAACAGATTAAAAAAAAAACATAAATTTGTATTATTACACCATTGCGTGTAATGTGCAGCAGTGTCGCTAATAAGGATCAAATTCTGGGAAGTAACAATACATGGCAAACTAAAGGAAAGACTTCATAGTTTGGGATTTGGCTATCCACGCACACTATAAAAAGTGCATGGATTTTATCGGGGATTTTTTTAAATTGATCTAATATATATATATATATCAGTTCAGCAGAGGTTCAAGCTTGAGGTTTGTCAGCGAGCAATGGAGCGCAGCATTCTGGGAGTCCGATTAATGGACCACGTTAGGAACACAGTGCTGCGTTCCAAAACAAAAATCGGCGACGTCACACAAAAAGCAGCCAAACTAAAGTGGGACTGGGCGGGCCACGTCTGCCGGATGTCGAACGGTTCATGGGCTAAAGCAACCACAATGTGGGTCCCACAAAATGCCCGACGACATCGCGGGAGACCCAGGCGAAGATGGCGGGACGAACTTGACGCCTATCGGCCAGATTGGTCCAGACTTGCCCAAAGCCGGGAGGAATGGAAGGAAGAAAGGGAGGCCTTTGCCCTGCAGTGGGACACAATTGGCTAAAAATAATCTAATATGGGTCGTCATTTGTAATACGAGCATGGAAAAGTGATGGGAATTCAGACTTCTTATTCTTTTCGTGTCGATTGACTCAAATTAAAGTTGGACGACCAGTATTATTAATTCAGTAGACATTTTAAAATAAAATGACATGGTAGTCTAGAAATTAGCAAATTATTGTACCAGCAGTGTGCCATGTCGTCCCACTGGTCAGCTTGGCTCTCTCTAGCAGCACAGCATTCACACCTCTTTTAGAGAGTTGGTACAGTGTATTGCATCCTGCTATACCTCCCCCTAGGAACATATAAAACAAATCCATTAAATTATTTTTTCTTTCAACAGTCAATTTTGATGTACGTCTGTAAAGCTGATGTGAGTTTCGGAATGCTGACGGTTTTTTTTTTTAGGAGAAAACAAAATTGAAGTTAACGCAACGTTATCTATTTTATAAATTTACTGCAAAGGTCAAAAAAATATTTGTTTCATCAGGCTACTAGTAAAACGAATGATTTTTTGACCTTTCGAACGCCACAGCATAAGCGCCACGCCACTCCACAAATTCACCGTATCTTTCATCAAGTCGGGTAAGCTTTCTTTTGTTACATATATGTGACAATTACGATCAAAAGGCTAATCGTGTCAATAAAAACAAAAACATTTATTCAACAAAAGACAAGAGCTCCAAAAACTTTATTTTACAAACTTACCGATGATCACGACATCAGCCCAAGACACGACCTCCTGATTCGTAGCGAGCAACCTCTCATGCCTGAAGTTTTTTAAATAATTCAACGCTTGCTTCCTAACCGCTACATCTCGAACTAATTTAAACATTTTTTAAACTACTAAATAAAGTAATAAATGTTGACTAGAACACTATTCATGTATGAATGCCTTAATACAATGGAGATTCGATAACCGTCTCGCATCCTATCTCTTCAAGTTATCAAAGTTCAAGCTCTTATTTCGATTGGTTTATCAACATGTTTGTTTAGTATGTCATTTTAAACTCTAATGCCCGCTTGCACAAACCAGTGTTATCTTTTTAAGTAACAGTTAATTGCTAACACGAGGTTAAATAACAAAAATATTTCATACATAATGGCACCGGGTAAGGGTGCGTTTCCACCAGAAATGTGCAAAGATGCATAACAAAGCTGTGAACGATGTGAGCGATTCCACCAGAGATGTGCTAAGTCGCTGAGCGGTGCGAGGATGCTCTTTTCACATGCAATGCTAGCAGTTAAACACATCCCTCGTTAAGCATTCTCGTACATCTCTGGTGGAAACGCACCCTTAGCAATTAACTCGGGAGTTTTAAAAGGCTTATGTTTAACTGATCACCTGATTTAGTAAAATATCACAGGCAAAAATAGTAAATGATCACCAGAATATAAAACCGCATTTTAATTTAAAACTATAACCAAAGTTTGTACATCTTGCTATCCTATTAAAGCAAATGACTCCAAACAAATCATAGTTGACCCAGAAATAGTAAATGATCACCAAAATTAAAACCGCAGTTTAATATGAAATTATAACCAAAGTTATAATCTCATATACATCTTGCTACCCCATCAAATAAGCCAAATATTTAGTATCCGGGTAACCTACTAAAAACAATCTCTTTTTTCTATTAATGCAAGTCGTTTCTGGCACTCGCCGGCCGCTGCCGCGGCACCGCTCGCTTCGCTCGCTCGGCTCGTGCGTAGGAGGTAACAGTTTTAACCTAACCTAACCTACACATTTTGTTTAAATAATAAATTTTCTCGCGAAAATTTGGTGATCATTTACTATATTTGGTCCCCAAATACAATTTGAACTAATGTCGTAAATAAAACAGCTAGAACTATATTTTTTTAGGCTTAATTTTTTTGGTGTTAAGTATATATTTTTGGTAAAAGAGCTTAGGGTATCGAAGTATTTTCTGGTGGTCATAATATTTATTCCCGTTTTAAAACTACTCGAGTTTTTACAAAAGGGCCTAAAATCGTAAAAAGTTTAAACTAAAGCAAAGGAATGAAATCGAAAAATCGCTGTTATAAACATTTATTTTTAAAATATTTACATTTATTTTTTACATCTTATATTGATTAAAAAATAACGTGAAGATATAGTTTAATAATGTTTCCAATATAAAACTAGTTTTTAATTAATACTTGCTTACAAAGCTGAAATCTCAATTTAAAAGCATAGTTAGAAGACATCAAGTAAGGTTTTAAATCAGTGCTAGGCAAGTGCGCTATCAATATACTGCCTTTTTGTAAACACTGGAGTCAATATAATTTTCTTATCACTAATTATTGTTAAAACACGACTGTATATAAACTCTTACAGGATAATTAATTATATTTATATCTATATTTTTCGAACCATTATGCGAAATATATATTTTAAATGCTTTATAATCATTACTAGTAGTACATTTACATAATTACACATCATTCGTACTATTATACTAACTACCTAAATATTTTATGTGACACATGCATTACATAAATAAAACGGAATTATGTTTCCCTATTACATCAACATCTTATAAAATGTTCTCACTTTCCAGTCAAGCAGCTTATATCAAGGAATTATGACATATCATTAGTCTTAAAAAAATACAGTATCAATGTCTGGGATTTAGAAATCGTATCGCAGCATCAAAAACATTCTATTCCTTTCTTTAACATTTATCCATCAAAAAAATAGTTATAAATAAGCAATCCACCAGAGAACAACATTTTAAAACGTCGTCAAATATATAAAAGATAAGAATAGTAGGCAAATATTTGAAACATTAATTAATACTCATTAAAATAAAAAAACTTAAGTATTCGTTTTACAGATTTGAAATTATATGTCATTTTCTAAAAACGTACAGTCAATCAAAATATAAGTGGCAACAATTTAACATAAATGGGTCCGTTACATCATGACAGTAAATACGATTTTCGTAGAGCAAGTGTCGCCACCGATGAGCAGTTGGCTGTACACATCACGGACAAAATAATAAGCTGTTTTTGGTATATTTTTATCTAAATTATTTGACTTGAATTAACCAAAACTCTTTATTGGGAGTTACAGTAGAGGAATTAGGACTATTCTGTTCCAAAATATGCTATTTGCTAAACTTACATGGAGCGTTATTATTTGGCATTAAAGTACACGCTCAATGTTCCTTGCGCAAACAGTTTGTGCAAACATTGGCGCAAAAACTGCATGGTGTGCTAGCCATTTGTACGGTATACCGCTTTGACGTCTTAACGCACATGTTTGCTTGCACAAACAAGAATTGGTGCAAATAAGATTGAGCGTGTAGCCAAGGCTTTCAACATTACATTATGTACAGACGTTAGCACATACAGCTACCCGAAACTGTTTGCTTTTTTCAATGAACCTTGAACCTAATGATATAGCGATAAAGTTGAAAATCTATCAAAGAAATTTGTAAACTTGATGTGCACTCCGTACAATACAATACCCGAATTGGTCATAGTCATTAAGACAAATTTTGAGACCAAAATAATAACAATCGTTATTTACACCAACTGAAACTGTACTAGTATCTGGATTTAAATGCCAGAGTTCATGGGAGATAATAGAACACATAACATTTAGAAGGAAAACCGAGATTGCACTCGGACTTCGGACGGACGTCAAACGTATAGACCCAGTTCACACGGGAGAAAGATATTTTAATGCGTAATTTTTGATATTCCCATGCAGATAAATCCTGCATTTTTTTAACGTATCCTTACCGTATGAACAGTAGCATATTGACCAACCTATGTTAACAACTTTTCGCAGTAAAATATAGTAGACTAGTGTGAACAGAGTAAGTATAGACTATCCACACCATCCTTTACTAAAAAGAAACTGCTTATGCAATAGAAGAACAGCAATTATTTTTCTACATTGGCAGTTTTTTTACTTAAATGTGCACGATTTATTATTACAGGAAAAACGAAGTGCGAACTCGAAAACTTAATTACGAGTCGATTTCTTACGTTTCTTGGTATTTTAATCAGAGTTTATTATACTATTACAAAAACTTACTTGTGCATAAATGACACATTCGTCGA